>OY728157.1:672544892-675044892 GCA_963277665.1 Viscum album | reverse complement strand
GGTATGGATGTTATCCAAGGATTGGAGGGAAGAGAAGGGGGATCTTTGGTGGGTTTATATGGAAATAGAGAGGGAATTTTTTATTATTTAGGTTTTGGACACTAAACATTAAACTAATCAAAACCATAACCCAAATTATTGTTTTGGCCAATGTTTTTTTCCAAAGTGGATTGGAAGAAATTATTTTATAATATTGATGGAAAAATTCTTAAAATATTAGTCTTGGTTATGTGGAGGTGAGTCACACTCTCATGGAAATAATTTTAAAACATAAAATGTTTTATAAGTCTTTAAGAGTTCACTAGAGAACCATAAAATTAATAAAAAAATCTAAAGTTACAATATTTTTAAGGTAAAACATATATTTACTAAAAATAAAGTTTATATTATTTTATGTAATCACTATTGGGTTGTTATGATGTGATGAAACATATTATATAATTAAAAAGTATTTAATTTTTAACCAAACATTAGACTATCTCAGAAAATTATGAAAACATCACTGTTAGATAATTTTTTGTCCTAAATCCAAAAATGATTTTCATTTTATCTAAATAATTTTCCACATACTTAAATTTTTACTTGTAAAATAAAAACCATCATTTATTAAAAATTCATGGGTTTTGACAAAAAATTGATTTCAAACATTAATAAAAATAACAATTGTATTTTTTAAAAATATACTATTTTTTTATTTGATAAAAAATAATTTATTAATAATAATTTACTAAAATAATATTTTATTTAAAAATATAGTAATAAAAAATAGATTTCATAATTTAATATTAATTGAAAATACAATTTGTTCTTTAAAAACTATTTACAATGTAACAATAATAAAATGAAAGTATATTCTTTAATCTATACAAAAAACTGATGCACATAATCACAGTTCTAGGATCTTGTTGCATAACTCCTTATAAAACCTGCATATGACCTAAGGGTAAGGTGTGCGATGGTGACAGACTCTTGGGGTGGCTCGAATAGAAATGCTCGGGTGATTATCTCTATCAACTTCCATTTCTCCCATAGGTGGTTCCATTCAAGATTAATGTATTGAAGCTTGGCATGGACTTGGTCAAGAGTGAAGCCCAGTGAAGCCATTTCTTTTATGAGCTCCAAAAAATGGGCTACATATGTAACAATTCTAATAGATGGGTATGTCACTTCCTTTGTCTGGGAAAATTGGATTTGTTAAAGTCTTATATTTGTGCAAATCATGTGATCTATATTCAACAGCTATATTAGAAATGGTAACAATTCATAACTGCATTTTAAAATCCAAAAACATAAAACCAAGGATTTACATATTTCATATAAACATTTTAAATAATTAGACAATTAATTATATCAATAGAAATTTTCATGAATAAAATATTGGGTTGTTATAGTAGACCCCCTATTCGATGATGCATTTTCTTCCATGTATGAGGTCTCCCTACCTGATGAGGGAGCCGAATGCGGTAGGTGAAATAATTGAGGATATATGGGACAACAAGGGTGTGTTTGTTTCCAATATATCAGTCACTTCCCCAAAAAGAATATATTTGCGGAGGAGACCCATGGGAAAGCACATCGATATTCCCAATACAGATAAAGTGGTTCTCTATAACCCTACTGTGATTGTCCATACCCAGTCATCATTCAAGAACGTCTAGATGGGGTTTTATTGTTTGATCACTATTGAAAAAGGGAAAAGAGGATGTGGCCTACACCATTATAAGAAGATTCTCCATTTACCTTTGTACAAGCACCATTATTATTTCCCCAAATACATAAACTCATGATCCACATAATAATTCAAAACCCCACGATTAAAATTGATGACATCATTCCCAAAAGTATTGAATTATAATAATGTTAGAAATTTTCCCATCTAAAATCTCTATCTAGGATGCACTCCATATTTCAAAATAACCCAGACAGTCACTTTTCAAGGAACATTAGATCCCATAATATTTAAATACAAAAGACCATATAGTTGAGGTTTACTGAGTAGATACTATTCCATAAAAATTTCATGCCACCATCTAATTCATATAGTAGAATCAAGTAGAGCTCATCCATGGACTCATCATACCCCTATATGTTTTAGGAAGCCATAAAAATTTAAACATTAGAATCGAACTGATTGAAAATAGTTTCAAAATAACCCTTATCACACTTTAGATAAGATGAAATTTGGAATATAGTGGTTAATTTATCACCCATAAAGATAAACATTGAAGGGTATGATAAGAGAAAGAAAATACCTATAGAGAAGACCAACATTAAGGATTAGTCCAAGGATCTCACATCTAACACTAAGTTAATTGTTATCAAGTAAGACATTGCATATAACATCATTATAGAAATTACTTGGCTCCAAAACTACATTAAATTAACATAAACATATCATTAGTGTTTTAAATAACCAATAAATGGAATGGACATTATAATACATGGTGAAAATGACCCCTTTTATTATTTTGAAACCATATATACCAAGGAATTTAAAAACCAAACAGATGTAAATCACCGAATGTTATATGAAAATGTAATGGTTGGAGCACCAAATTTCTTAGAGACCACCCCTGTGAATTCATAAATATTACTTGATAGTGATTATGTGATACCCATGTACCTGATTGAGGAAATAGATCAGATCCTAGAAGACAGAGAATCTCATATACCCAATAATAGTATAAAAGAAAATCATCTCATGAATATATCTTCCATCACTATTGTAGTAGTGGATGACATTGTCTCTTACCATGGCCTCACTCAACCCAAGAGTTAAAAATACATCCTCATATTTCCCATATCATTAGAAAAATCATCTAGAGAAACAAAGCTATAGAATAAGAGGATTATCTTAGGAACAAACCTCCCACATATGACGAAGGTGTCTCCACCACTATTGAAAAGCTCATGTAGGTAAATAAGAGAATAGAAGAATACTTGCAACCAACATTGATTATTGCCACCATACTCCTCAATAAGAAAGAGATGTACATTTAATATCTAAATAAACATTTATATGTGTTATCTTGGAATTATAATGAAATGGTTAGACTAATCCCAAATATGTCCACACACCATCTAGTCTTATTCGATGACCATCAGGGTCTCCAGAAGGATTTCATAAGGATATATCCATATCACACTACTAATATAGATTCTAAGGATGAAAAAATTATCAAATTTAACATTTTCTAGGATATCCAATACCCAATATTTCAAACCAACATATTGATTATAATGAAAATGAATGGGAATATTAGGGTATTCATGGATTTTATATACTGTAATTGACACTAACTAAAAGGAGAATTATCATTCCAATCATAGAATAATTTACTCAGTGAAACTTATAACTCCCACGACCATTATTTTAGGGATGGGTAGACATAGTAAAATTAAATAAAGTTAGTGCTTGAAGAAGAATATTCCACTACCATCATAGTATCCTAAGGGATATTTTTCTATCAGTTCATTCCCTTTAGATTAAAAAAATCCAATCACTACTTTTCAATTTTCCATGCGTCATATATTTAACTCTTAATGGTATAAATAATGTAATGTAATATTGATGATATGTTATTAAAATATCAAAAATGTCATGATCACATCATGGACCATCAATCCGTATTCAACAGGTTCCAACAATACAATATGAAGTTGAATTTAATAAAATGACATTTCAGGGAAACATCTTTGAATTTTTTTATCTTTTTGGTACATCACCAAAACATTGTGGAGAACCATGATAATCCATTGAAATATAATTAACACTACCTCCTCTAAATCTAAAATAACTAAGGGGAATCTAAGTTCTCCTTTCCAAAATTTTGTTTTTCATAACCAACATAGAAGGAAAATATCCCCCCTTCACAATGATAATGAAGAAAAGAGTTTCCTATCGATTGGAAAATGATTTCAAAAATGCCTCTAATAGTATCTTGTAGTACCTAGTACACCCATTGGAACTGTTGCTTCTAGTTTAAGGAAATAAACTCATATTATTTATGGCATCCATGGAACAATCACTTAGTTCTATCCCAGCACCAAAAATGACATGGGAAATAATAATTGTCACTACTACATTTATTAAACTATACTAGGATCTAAGAATAAATATTCTAATTTTAAGAATAACTACCTCACATTCATCATTGCAGCAGAAAATATGAGGAATTACTTGATAGAACATTATTTTCACTTAGTCTCTCGTATTGATCTGCTCATGTACATCATTGGTTATTCCATTATGACTAGGAATTTGTCTCGATGGGTGGGTATTCTTCGATAGTATGACATCAAATTCATGTCACAAAAGGTGGTGAATGAGAAGGAACTTTTTGATTTCCTCGTGGAACATACCACCCCAGAAAGTACAGTATTGGACACCAAAATTCAAAAAAAGATGTCTTATGTTCACACGACACCCCTTGAACATGGGAGATTTTGGAGGATTTATTTTAATAGTGCCTCCTGATGTGATATCCATAGGTGATTGGGAATCATGTAACAAAATAAGGTTTGTCTAGGGATTTTAATTTTTTTCTCTAAACAGAGTGATTTTTTACTCTTTCACACATAACAAAGGCTACACTAATAATGAGGCTTAATACCAAGACCTCACCATCACCACATAATGTATCCCAATTACATAATGATCATTTTGAGGCATTGGATAATGAAGCTATTGATCTGGCCTACCCTAAAGAGGGCATGATGGTATTCTATATTTCACATCACATGATGATATAATCTATTTTCATATATAATATGGGATAGATCAATCAAATCAATACAATCATAGTGATTGATGAACCGATATACACCCATAGATGGATGAAGTTAATAATTAAATATCTCTAAAATGGGTCTATCTTGAAATACTATATGAAAATAGAACATATGTGGTGAATTGAAGTAAACATCCCCCTTTTGGATTTTCCAAACGAGAAAAAAGAACTATAAAAATGAGGATTTTATTGAAGCCTCCCCAAAAAAATATAAGAAATAGAAATTCCAAAAGTCATACAAGTAGTCTACAAAGGCTTATAAAAACCTCATCATTTTGGGACCAGAATATCCCACAAAACCAGAACACTAGGTTACTTATGGGAAACAATGATACATAACTACATCTAATTCATAAAATAATTTCATGCATTTCATATTTGTGAAATCTTAATCCATTAATATATTGAATTTCTATATACAGATAATTAAGCCTAGACATTTTTCGTATGGGGAATGGATGTTGTGGGACCATATCCACTATCAACCGCTAATCAGTTTATGTAAATAATTAATACTACTGAATTCTTCTTCAAGTAGGTTGAGGTAATACCCATCAAGGAATTCAGGAAAGAGAATATCATTGTCTTAATAAAGTCTAACATAATCACAGGATTCAGTTCCCCTCACATCATATTAATGGAAAATGACCAAAAAAATATGCTCAAGTTATTTGAATAAACTATAAAAGTTGTAAAACATAAAGTCGAACCACTCATCGAGCTAACATGCATTGAAAAATGGAAAAATTGAAGCCATCAAAAAGACTATTTCAAATATAGATCAGAAGATGGTGAATATGAATAAAAATGCTTGAATGGATGAAATCCACCATGATTTATGAGCCTATTCCACCATGTTTACCACTATGCAAGAAAATCCATATTTATTAGTTTGTAGAAAAAAGAATGGGATTCCCATAGAAGTTCAATTTTACTCATTTAGAATAGATATCTGTAGATTACACTTAGAGGATGATAAATCAAAAAGAGGTTGGATAAATTGGAACAACTCAAAAGAAATGGATTTGTACATTTCACATCCCCGAATTCTACCGGAATTTAATCACATGAGAATTCAATAGAAATGTTCCCATTCATTCCTTCCTTCAAGAAGAAAAAGTATTTGTTATGACCTGAAAATTTATGAACAAAATTAAGTTTCATTTAATTAAATTTCTTATGGATTTTGAAAACACACGTACTCCTTTTATTTTATTTTATCCAATTATATTTAAATGACCTTTAAGTAACCATACCATTGATAATATAGTTGTTGAAGAGTTATCACATGAATTGTATAAATATAGGATTTTAACAAATCCTTTTGTCATAGACAAAGGTAGGGATAGCCTCAAACAATACAATCAAACCCTATGATTCCCATTTGATGGATATTTTAAGGTAGATAACATTTATGGTATTTACCCTAGATCAGGCACAAGCTGATATCCAACAACTTAAGCATGAGTGAAACCATTTATGGGAGAATTTAAAGATCATCGAGATCACAACCCAAACCATGTTCACAAAAAGGCCCCATGAATGCCCCACCATCACACAACATACTCATAGGGTCTATACTATAGTAATAAAGTGTTATGTCACAAGACCCTATATTTATGGCTACGTGCATTATTTTTTAATAGAATAATTATTATACTTTAATTTAATTATTGTTATTTTGAAAATGAATTTTAAAGAATAATTTGTATTTTTTGACAATATTAAAATTCAATTAAGAAATATATTTGATAAGTTAGTGGATTCTTTAATTATAAAATATTTTTATAAATTTTTTTATAAAATTAATTATGTTAAATATAAATGTACATATAATTTTTATTAAGTCAAATGTAATTTTTATTAAGGTTTAAAAACTATTTTTGTCAAAACCCTTCAATTTTTAATAAATGTTCGTTTTTATTTTAATAGTTAAAATTAAAATATTTATAAAATGATTTAGATAAAATGAATAAAATATTTTTAATCATGATTTCAAATTTATTGAATGGGGAATCGTTAATTATTTCTTGAGACAGTCAATGTTTTGGGTAAACATTAAATTCTATATAAATATATAATCTGATTTATGACATTATAATGACTAAATAGTTATTTAATAAAATACTATAAAATGTCATTGGAAAAATATATTTTTTACTTTAAAATAATCTAATTTCAGGTTTATTTTATTTATTTTATAAAGCCTTAGTGAATCCTCCAAGACATATAAAATATTTTAAGATTTTAACATCTTTTCCTTGAAAGTGTGACTCACATCCACATAAGAATGGGAAAAATTTTAATATCTTCAGCCCTTAGCCTTATTAAACAATATATACAACTACAATTTTCAAGAAACCATTGGATGAAATATGGTATGGTTTGTGGTTTTGAATATATTTTTTTGTGTTGTGTCCAAAATCAAAATAACAAAGAATTCCCCCTCCTTTCCAATATAAACCCACCCAAGAACTGATTTATTTTCACTTAGGCTCTTTGAAAATCAACCAAACTCAGACACCTACTACCTAGAGTCCTTACAAGGAACCCCCAATCTACCAAAAATCCTCTCCCAAGCCTTTGGAGTCACACATCCTAGTATGGGATCTCTCTCTCCTTTTCTTCAAGCACTTATTTTTTGTCCTACCTTTTAAATTCCCATTTTATTGATTTGGGAAATATTTTTACATTCCACTATATTTAGATTATATATATATATATATGATGGGATATTATTTTCACTCACATTAATTCCCTCTATGATCATTTTAACCCACACGTTACTTTATTGAAAATCTGTAAGAGATTTCTCTCTTCTCATTTCCATTCAAGAATTTATTTTATATTATGCATTTAAATCCCATTTAAAATGTTGGGAAATTATGTTCCATGATCCCATTACTATCCATCCCATGAAAAATTGTTGACTAACTCCTTTTATCTATCATCAAAAAATTTATGAATTCTTATATTACGTTGTTATGCTTCCAAAATTTCTCCATGATTTTCCATGGAAAAATCATCAGGTAGTGAATACCATACACATTCCTCTATCAATGATTTTCAACATATGAATAATTAAATATCAAATAGTGAATTAAATTTATGAATTCCAAATTTTTGGATCATTGAATAATTTATGATGTTGAACGAATCAACGTTAAATGATCTAGGAGTTACACTTATGAATGATATTGAAATTATTATGAAGGGTGTGACTGGATAACACTCTAATGCATTGGGTAATGTTTTTTATCAAGATACCACATGTAGGGATAGGGGTTTAAGTAACTCCTGTATAGGAATTTTTCCACCATGCTAGGATAGGGTTTTACCTGGTCCAAGCATTTTTTTTTTGATTTTCAAATAAATCACTTTATGGTTGAGTGAGAACCAAACTAGAGCATGCCCAAGGGGATCCACCATTTTAGGCATAAGACAAAAAAACCCAAAGTATTAAAGAATGTTGGCGTCATGTTAATGTTGTTTTCAATATTGATGTGAATTTCATATTTTAAGTTCTATTGTACTGTTCCTAATCATAAAGTACACTAGACCCCTCTATCTTCAGATTAGTATTAAGTGCATTTTTATGTAATAAATCATGTTTAAATATGAAATGAAGAGTAGGGTTGTTATGGTTGGTATAAAAGGATAACTTTAGTTATTTTTGGGATTCGAATTAGAAACCTCTAATAAAATCCTTCTAGATAAGAATACATATAATATAATAATACCTAAATTTTGGGGAGTATAGAGTATATTTTTATCATGTAAATATATCCCTCTCCAGAAATGAACAAGTCGAGGTGGCACTAGCACACATGTATATTGGGGTAATACCCAAAAACACTACATTGAGCAAGAATCGAATGACAAATGGTTCATGATAATAGTCCTTGAAGCACTTTTAGTTTGACACTCCTAGAGGATATGCTTTGGTAAATTGATAATCATAGTATAAAAAATTATTAAGGGAATATAAAAATTCCACTAAGAATATAAGTTAGGATGTAGATCATGGATGAAATAGATCAAATATTAAAAATTAATATGTCAATTAGATAAATTTCTTTTATACATTATCCCTTTTTTTCATTGGATTCCCTTTTATTTTTTTAATAGTTTAATATATTTTCACCAAATTTTCCATCTATTATATCTAATGGCCATTAAAGGGAGGAATCAGTCTAACAACTGATACGAAGATCAATGTGATGACTGCTATAATGAAATTCCCAATCTGATGAGAGCATGAATCTAAAATATTATCCTGAAACTCTCTCTGTTATATAATGTTCTTAATAGAAACATGGATCGGGAAGAGTGTCAAACCCCCCATAAGAAAAAAAAAGTTGCAATTAAGAGCTTCATGAAACAAAGGCCTCGTACATTCATTGGATCATATGGACCCTCAGTCATAGAAAAATGGATCAAATCCATTGAGATGATATTCTCTATACTTAAATCTTTTGAGAAGGATATGGTTATTATGGATACTTATATTTTGGTCTTTGAAGATGATCAATGATGAACATTGATAAAAAATACAAAGTGTAAGGAAGTGATTGAGGTGATGGGATGGAAGGATTTCAAGAAATGGTTTTTCGATAAAAATTTACCATATAACCATCATATTAATATGGAATGATATTTCCATACACTCAAGAAAAAGGAAGAATATTTGGTTGGGGATAAAATCAAAACTTCACTGGACAGTCATGATATGTCTATTATTTTATCGTCTCCCTCGAATGAAAAGTTGATTGCTTATTTGGTGGGCTAAAACAAAACCTACGAAAAACCCTATCGATCAGTGACATTGAAATCTATGAAAATATTATCCGATGTTCAATTAATGTCATGATAGAGATCATAAAATCTCACGGGTATCATGGATATATGGAGTAGAAAGAAGTCTTTAATTATGGAGGTCCTCTGGATATATACAATGGTGCTAAAAAATTACAACACCCCCGCTTGTCAATAGTGTGGAAAAAGCACCATGTAAATTACCTTAAGGGGATGGGAAAATGATTTATGTGTGGGAAAGAAGGGCACCTAGGCAAGGATTTTTAGAAGAAAAACCATCAAATGGGATAGAGGAAAGAAACATTGCATTCAACCCTCAACACATTGATCATTTCTACAAATGCATGGAACTAGGGACATTTTTCAACCAGTTACCTAATAAATGGGTTTTTAGGGGAAACCAACAACCTAAAAAGTGCCAAGGGTGAGCTTTTTCCAACACTAATACCAAAGTTAATCTCAACAATGAAGTGGTTAAAGGTACATTAGTGATTCATTCAATAATATCAAATTTACTTTTCATTCTGGTTCTACTAATTCTTTTATATCCCTAATGTTTAGTAGAACAATACAAACACCACCACAAATCCTAGATCTGGATATGTTGGTGGAAATTTTAAATGGGTAAGTTATAACATCCCATGCATATTACTCATCACCAATCATAATTTGTGGATTTAACTTCCCAGAGAACCTCATCACATTTCCATTGGTGGAATTTGATAGAATTATTGGCATGGATTGGATTTCCTTATTTATATCCAACATTAATTCCCACGAGATGGATATCATAGTCCATATGAATAATTGACCCCGATTCTATACAAGTTCAAGGAGGAGGATGAATATTATTTGGCATCATCTTCTCAAGCATATATATTAATACCCTATGATCACACGTATCTTTCTCAAATGATTGAATATAAGGAATGAACCATCCACAAAAACATGCCTATTGTGAGAGAATTTTCTGGTGTGTTTCCCAAGTAATTTCATTGTCTTCCTCCATGAATATATGTTGAATTCTCAATTGATCTTATACACGGGGAATTGTGCATATCCTAGACTCTACATTTTATGGATATTGTGAAGCTAAATAAACAACTACAAGAGAATATTGATAAAGGGTTTATACGCCCAAGTGATTCACTATGGTGTGCATTAGTCCTCTTCATCAAGAAGTAAATTGGGTTAATTCACCTTTCCATTGATTATAGTGAGCTGAACAAAATAATGATAAAAAAGAATCATTTTGATGAATTGTCGACTTTTTTGATTAGCTCCATCGAGAAAAATACTTCTCCAAGGTGGATATGTGGTTAGGATATTACCTATAAAAATTTGTGGTAGTTTTAATGGATAATATTTTAATATAATCTAAAACCAAGGAGGAGACTGAGAATCATCTGAGCACTATGCTATAGAACTTGAGAAAAGAGAATCTCTATGAAAAGTATAGAATGTGTAATTTTTTGTTGAAGGAAGTATTATTATTGGGAAATATCATCACAAGAGATGAGATATATGTGGTTCCTTTTAAAACAATAACAATTGAGGGATGGTCGAGGCCGATATATGTGATGGATATCCAAAGATTCATATGATAATATAGATATTATCTCTAATTTGTGAGAAAATTATTATTATTTTAAAAAAAATCTTACCAATATAACATGGAAGGGAGTCAAGTTTTCTTTGAATTTTCAATGTGAAGAATGTTTCATGGAATTTAATAATAGTCTTATCACTTCCCCTGTGCTAACACTACCCATTAGTGGGGAGATTTTCGTAATATTAAGAGATGCTTCAAAGAAGGGTCTCAATTTTGTTTTTATGTAGAATGACCATGTCATTACCTATGACTCATGGAAGATAAAAATTCATGGGAAAATCTGTCCCACACATGATCTGTATTTTGAAATTGGGATCATTGTATTGAAAATATGTTGGCATTGTCAATTTTGGGAGAAGTGTAAAATATATAAGGTGCACGAAAGTCATAATTTCTAAATATTCACCACCAAAGATTGTTGGATCTCGACAAGTATTATGACTAGTCAATCCATTACCACCCTAGGAAAGATAAAAAGGTGGTGGATACACTAAGTAGAAAAGGTTCAAGAAATTAAATCAATGATGAGAATTGAAAAAGATCTAATATTCTTATATTTGATGAAGTTGGACATGGTTATTATAAATATGGGAACATCATCAATCATTTCACAAATGATTTCTCAGCTGTCTCTTTTAGAAATTTCATTTGATTCTAAAAAGAATGATGTGTAAATTTAGAACAAAATGGAAACTATCAAAAAATGAAAATCCTCAATGTTCAATGTTGATGAAGAAGGAATTTTGATATTTTCATTAATACGATGTTTTCCATCATATCAAGTGTTAAAGAAAGAAATTTTTGATGATGCACATAGTTATAATTTTTCCATTCACCTAGGAAAGGGATATTATGAGAGTTGTTGATGATTCCAAGAGTTCAATGTTGGTGACATGGTATTCCTCTGAATATCTCCAAGGAAGAGAGTTATGAAATTTAGGATGAAGGAAAAGATAAGTTTAATGTACATCAACCCTTTTCAGATCTTTGATCGTATTAGAGTAGTGTCAAATAGAATATCACTCCCACTGAACATCTTTCATATATATGATGTATTCCATGTATAAATCCAAAGTATGTATATACCAGACCCATCCCATGTACTTAATCCATAGGTGGTACAATTGGATAATGACCTCTCCAGTTAAGAGAAGTCGTTTAAGATCATAGATCATTGCGAAAAAGTTTTACGAAATAAGAAAATGTCCCTTTTCAAAGGGTTCTCAAGAAACCAAAAGCTTGAAGTAGTTTGGGAACTAGAGGAAGTGATGAGGAATTATTAACCTCATCTATTTTAGTTTTTGGAAAAGTATATTATGGTGGTGAAATTTCATAAGGGGGGAAGGTTGTAACAACCTGAACATTAGAGAATAGAATTCCCTTTCATTAAATTAAATGACTTATAGATATAGAAAACACATGTACTCATTTTATTTTATATTATACAATTAGATTTAAATGAACATTAAATATCCTTGACATTTATAAAATATCTATTTAACTGTGATCACATTACTAGTATAAATATAGGGTTTTAAAAAATCCTTTTGACATAATCAAAGGACCCTACTGGAAGTAAGATCTATACCAACAGTTTTGGGCAAACCGTTAGTATAGTTCACATATATGGACCGGCCAAAACGGTTGGTATAGTAAGTAATTTTTACATATTCTAATGGTTTTGGACAAACCATTGGTATAGGTGGGACCTATACCAATGGTTTGGGGATAAGCGTTGGTGTAGGTCACTTATATAGACCTATGCCAATAGTTTTGGCCAAATTGTTGGTATAGGTCCCTAATAGAGACCCTATACAAATGGTTTTGAACAAAATTTTTCAATAGCCCCCCCCCCATTCCAACGGTTTGTCCAAAACCGTTGGTGTAGGTCCCAAAATCCATGAATCTATACCAATGGTTCTCAATACTATTGGTATACGTCTATACCAATGGTTTTGAGAACCGTTGGTATAGTTATATATATTTTTTATGGAATCTTCTTTAAGAGAACATTAAATAAATAAAAATATCAAATATTTATGATAATACATATATATATTTATGAATTTATGTTAAAAAATGTCAAGTTAGGTTAGTGGTTAGGTTGTTCAATCATAAACTGTACGTACTGGGATCCAAACCCACCGTATGATTCTTTTTTGAAATACATATACCAATAGTTTTATAGAACTATTGGTATAGATTTTTCATATTACTTATATAAACAGTTTGGGGAAAACCGTTGGTGTAGACTTATCCCCACGACTTACTTGGCCACGATTCTCCAAACCGTTGGTATAGGATATACCAACGGTATGGAGGCCTATACCAACAGTATCGAACCGTTGGTATAGGGTATTTTTCTACTAGTGGGAAGTGATGGAATCAACCAGTAGTATCATACCCTATAAAGCCCATTTATTAGAGTATATAAGTGAGATAACATTTCGAGGATTTCCTTTAGGCCAAGCCCATTCCATGATCCAATAATATAATCATGAGATAAACTGTTTACGAGAGAATTTCAGGCTCATTGAGATGACGACCAAAACCACGTTCACTGAAAGACCCCAAGAAAGGCCCACCATCACACATCTTACACTTTTGGGTTATGGGGGTGTAAGAATGGGATATGTAACAAGATCCTAGAATTATTATTATGTGCATTATTTTTGTATAGAATAATTAATATACTTTCATTTTAATATTTTTACATTGTAAATAATTTCTAAAGCACAAATAATATTTTTGGTTAATATTCAAATTCAATTTAGAAATATATTTAAATAAATTAATTTATTTATGAATTAAATAATATTTTAATAAAATATTAATATTAAATAAATTAATTTATTTAAATATATTTCTAAATTGAATAAATTAATTTATTTAAATATTTTTCTAAATTTAATTAAATAATATTTTAATAAAATATTAATATTAAATAAATTAATTAATTTAAATATATTTCTAAATTGAATAAATTAATTTATTTATGAATTAAATAATATTTTCATAAAATATTAATATTAAATAAATTAATTTATTTAAATATATTTAAATAAATTAATTTATTTATGAATTAAATAATATTTTAATAAAATATTAATATTAAATTAATTATATTAAATATAAATAATCGTATAATTTTTTTGAAGTCAAATGCAATTTTTATTATGGTTTAAAAAGTTTTTTTGTCAAAACACATGAATTTTCAATAAATGTTAGTTTTTATTTTAAAAGTTAAAATTAAAATATTTTAAAAAAATTATATAAAATGAATATTATTTTCTTAATCATTATGTCATATTTATCAAATGGTGCATCATTCATAATTTTCTCACACAATCAAATTTTAGGGGAAAAATTAAATAGCCTATAAATATATAATGTGTTTTGTGACATCATAACTACCAAATAGTGATGTAAAAAAATAAAATGATAGGTATATTTAAAAAAATATATATTTCCCCATAAAAATAATTTAATTTCATGTTAATATGATTTATTTTATATAGCCTTAGTGAATCTTCCAATACATATAAAATATTTTAAAATTTTAAAATCAATTCCTTGAATGTGTGACTCACCTCTATATAATAAAGGCAAGTATTTTAATATATTCTTACCTTAGCCATATTAAATAATTTATGCCACTCCAACTTTCAGGAACCCATTGGAAAAAAATTTGGTATGGTTTGTGGTTTTGAATATTTTAGAGTGTAGTGTCCAAAACCAATGATAACAAAGAATTCCCCCACCATTCCAATGTAAAACCGCCTAATAACCCATTTCACTTCACTCAAGTTCAAATAAGGTCGACCATACTCCCACATACTTACTTGATTCCTCCCAAGACACCCCCATGGTCCAATGAAGAATCTCTGAAGCCTTTGGAGCCACACATCCAAGTAAGGGATCTCCCTTTCTTCTTTTCTCTAGGCACCTCTTTTATGTCATGAATTTTAAATTTTCATTTTTTTGATTTGGGATATGTTATTACACACCCTATTACTATCAATTTTATGTTAACATGATTTTATTTTCCATTAACTCCCATAAACACCCTATTATCCTTTAAACACACCAGTTACTATGCAAATAATCCATAAGGGATTTCTGTCTTCTCATTTCCATTCAAGCATTTATATTATACTATAAATCTAAATTCTATTTCACATTTTGGGATATTAAGTTCCATTATCCCCTTACTATCCATCCCATGAATAAATTATGAGATACCACTTTCACTCTCATGAAAATAATTTATGAATTTCTATATGATGTCGTTTTTCTTCCAAAACTGCACTGTGATTTTTCATGCCAAAATCATCATGTAGTGAATACCATACCCAATACTATATCAAGGGTATTAAATTTTATGCATACATACTTATCGAATGGTGACTTACATGTATGAATTCCACATTCCTTTATCTTTTAATGAATAACTATGTTGAATGAAACTATGTTATATGATCTATATGGCACACTTAATCATGAGATTGAAATAATTATGAAAGGTGTTCCTTGATAGCGCTTCAATGCGTTGGATAATGTTTCGTATCATGATATATAATTTTGGTATAGGGGTTTAACTGATTATTTTATAAGATTTCTTCCCACCACACTGGGATAGGGGTTTACCAAATTTCATTATGTTAATGATGTAGTATTTTATTTTGTTTCCACATTTCCATGTTATTTCATGCTTTTATATTCATTTCTCTTATGCTCCATTGATCTGCCTATTTCCTAAAATGTATTGTATTCTTAATGTTATTCCTTGTTTAATCCCTTAATGTTCTTTATAGATAACCCTTTTCAAATGTATGTCCTCAAACATATCCCATGAATATTATTTTTGGAATCCAAATGTCAAAAATTATCAAACAGTAATTTTTCATAATTTTACGAGATAGTCGAATTTTTCAAAAAAATTAAATACAATATAAATAAATAATGTGTCTTATGACAATATAGTGACCCAAAAGTGATGAAATAATATACTATAAAAGTTATATTAATCCAAATATATGTTTTTCTTTAAAATAATGTAAGTTTAGGTTTATATTATTTATTTTATAAAGCCTTAGTGAATCCTCCAAGAGATATAAAATATTTTATGATTTTAAATTGAATTTCTTGAAAGTGTGACTAACCTCAACATTATAAAGGTAAATATTTTAATATATTTTGTACATGGACTTATAAAATAATGTATACCACTCCACTTTAACTAAACCAAGGAATAAACCATGGCATGTTTTGTGGT
The DNA here is from genome assembly GCA_963277665.1 of Viscum album. Taxonomy (NCBI): domain Eukaryota; kingdom Viridiplantae; phylum Streptophyta; class Magnoliopsida; order Santalales; family Viscaceae; genus Viscum; species Viscum album. The sequence goes on along the minus strand of OY728157.1, from coordinate 675,028,400 downwards.
TTTGAATATTTTAGTGTATAGTGTCCAAAACCATAGTATTAATGAATTCCACGACCTTTCCTATATAAACACATACAAGAACCCATTTATCTTCACCAAAACTATTTTAATGTCGAACAACCTCTCCCCATACTCCCTAAAGTCCTACCAAGGCACCACAAGCTCCCTATAATCCTCTCCCAGGTGTTTGGAGTCAAACATCCATGTAAGGGATATTTGTCTCTCATTTTTCTCTAAGAACCTCTTTTATGTCCTTCCTTTTAAAATTTCATTTTATTGATTTGGGATATTTTCTTCCCTATGTAATTATATTATGGTATCTTTCTTTCACTCCCATTACTCCCCCTATGATCCTTTAAACCCACACGTTACTATGTCAAAATTCCATAAGTGATTTCTCTGTTTTAATTTCAATTCAAGAATTTGTTTTATATTATACGTATAAATTATATTTCAAATTATGGGATATTATATTATATAATACCCTTACTATCCATCCCTTGTATAAATGTGGAGATACCCTTTTCTCTATCATCAATCCAATTTATGAATTTCTATGTGACAGTGTTGTGCTTCCAAAATTGCACTGATATTTTCCATGCCAAAATCATTATGTCTTCAATAACATACCCATTCTTATATCAAGGGAATTCACCTTTATACACACATAGTTTTTGAATGGTGACATACATTTAAGAATTACACATTCCTTGATCATGTAATAAATGATGACATTGAATGAATCAATGTTATAGGATCTATGTGTCACTCTTAAGAATGATATTGAAATTATTATGAAGGGCGCGCCCTAGTAGCACTCCAATGCATTGGGTAATGTTTTGAATCAAGATACGTCATGTCGGGACATGGGTTTACCTAATTCCTTTATAGGAATTTTTCCTCCATGTTGGGATAAGGTTTTACCTAATTCTTTTATGTTAATGACACATTGTTTTATGTTGTGACCACATTTCCATGTTATGATAATCATGTTATATCTTGTCTTTATGTTCATGCTTTACGTATGCTCCACTGATATGTATATTTATTAACATGCATTGTATTCTTCACTGTATTCTTTGTTTAATCCCTTACTGGGGTTTATATATCACCTTTTTCTTATGTATGTACTATGGTTATCCCATGAAATGTTAAGAAGGAGGGAATGTTTCGGTCATGTAAATGTTTATTTAAATAAAGCTGTGTATTTCATGTTGTATGTGGTTATGTAACGTTCTTAAGCCCCAAATACACTAGAAAAATCGATCTTATGAGTTGTATTAAGTTCATGTTTATACAAAAAATAATTTTTAAATATGAAATAATGAGAATGATTGTTATAGTACTCGCTCTAAAAACCCTAATAATTTTAGGTAAAGAACCTAAAAAGTTTGTACCTAAATGGGAAGGGCCTTGTATCACACTTATGGTCCCCCAAAATGGAGAATACTCATTGTCTATAATGGACAGTGAACACACCACTCTGATGTTCCTGAACTATGTATACATTTTCATATATTTAATTATACATAAAAACTTTTTTTCACTGGATATATGTGTTTTTTTCAATATAAAATGCTTTAATTTTGTAATCATGATGGGTTTTTAGTATTCTCTAAACTAAGACACAAATAGAGAAAGGTCACAACAAAAATTCAAAAATACATGGTGTTCACTTCATACACCTGCTTTGTACTATTCCTTAAGCCACAAATCGGCAGGACCAAATACATGCTCATGTTGCCGACCGGAGATTACATGTCGTGTGATTACCCTGAACACTCAGTGTTCTCCCTTTTACAAGTGGTTGGTGGTGGATGATTGCAATTACACCCCATGTGGGGAATCATTACACACCATGTACTCCCACCAACTAAGAGGATCCATGATAAAAGTCATGGGTGGGGTGAGGTTGGGTGTGTGGAAGGGTCTCAGTCCCTGATTCAAAAGACTAGGGTTCGAACTAGGATAATCTACCTGATACATCCCTTTTATTCAAATTTAAACCACACATCGTGTATTTTCTTGATTCGATAAAGCCCTGTACTTATACATTAATTATTCAAAACAACTAGAAACATGAATCCCTACAACCTTTGCTCAAGTGCTTGAGGGATTATGTTTAGAACTGCATATCGCCCGTTCAAATCTCGCCCCAAGCACTAGACCAATGGTTGTAGTTATCTTTTTCAAATTTTAAAACACACGACATAGAATCCTATGATACCCTATATAAATAGGTTTATTTTTAGTTAAAATATTTTTATTTTTTAAATAATTATGTTGTAATGAAATAAATTTATTATATTTTGTTAACTATAAAAACATACTCAGTGTGTACACTCTAGGTCATGCCCTGTACAATGTCTATAAATCCCATGAACCTAACTGGCCTCAGTCTATGTCATGCGACCCCCCTCCTCCCTATTTTATTTTCATGAACACCATTCTCCTCCCCTAACAAAAGTTTGTTGATTTACCTTTTTTTGTTCATGATTTTATCCAAAATTTGATCCCAGCTCTCGGTACTTCATTCTACACATCCTATTTCAATATTTTATAGGTTCTTAGGGAGATTATGAAGCGGGGAACCGATCGGGTGTCCCACACAATACATGGGGTGGGAAAAGAACACACACCATGTTCATCTTGTGCACACCAATGATGCACCTTTTCATTCTTTCAAATACATATGGCATGTATGTTTGGTAAAAGCCATGTATAGTGCCTTCCACATCCCCTTAAGGACCAACCCATGTCCTATTGTCCATAACCCATTTCCTTAACACCCCACATGGTGTGAATGTTCGGTGCACACAATGTCCTCTATCCCTTATGTGGAATCCTGGTAGAAGTCTTACACGCCTTGCATTCCCTGTTGATCCACACAACCTGTACCCATTATATACATTGTGTATTATGTCATCTACCCTCCCAAGGTTGAGCCATGTCTGGCCACATAAATGGGAACCCCTCTATTTTTTTCCACACCGCATGTCCACCTTGTCACACAATGGATACTAGTTTTTACCTGACCACATGCACTCTCAGTGTGTCTATCTATAATACATGGGATCTTACATATATCATACTACATGCCATGTTCCATGGGTCTACACAATTTGTACTAAATTGATTTCATTTTTATCACGTTTTATTCCTTTATAATTTTTCTCCTTTTCTTTTCTTTTCTTTTGACTTCATTCAGCAAAAGAGGTAAAGATCCCATGAAATGGAAATTTTCTAATTCTGGTGCGGAGCGCGAGTGCTACCCCCCACTGCCTAATTCATTTTTGACATTTCGAGAGGTCCACATTTGATTTCCAACCTTATAATGGCTCTTCCATCCGCAGCATCCGTCAGTCTGATCTCTTAAGTGGTGCACCTAACTTCCCCCACTACTCCCATTATGGCAACTCCCACTCCTTCCATACTGACTGAGAGCTCTGGTGTAGTTTTACCCTCTTATTTCTCTAACCCTTTTGTTCCACCCTCTATGACATTAGTGGACCATATTGAACCAATAACTCCATCCTCCACGGGCCTGTCATCAGAGTAATCCTCAGTATCATTCGCTGCACCCATGGCTAGAAAAGATGGTCCTTCTACCTAAGAACTACCATATACCCCTCAGCCGGAACCCTTAGTTTCTCTCACTTAGTTGCATCCATGTCTGATCTTTTTTAAGGGTCATCCTGCAGCAAATAGATTATGATGATTCTTATTCTGCACTATCTAGTTGAGTTTTCTCTATCAGGATGTCAACATTCCCTAGAGCCTTGACATTTGGGAGGAGATTGAGGGCCTCCTTGTCCATACACATCTCCATGGGACAGTCTAGATCGGATCTTCTACTTAATGAGATTTATTTTTTGAGTTCATAATGAACTTTGAGTTTTATGGGCCTTCTTACCCTCAAATGATCACTAATACCACTACCTCGGTTCAATTTTGGCGTGGTGGATGCCCTTTTCCCTTTACCATGGAAGATTTTGGCTGAGGTAGCAGCTTCAACCCCCATCCTTCCACACCACATCTTTTCTGCACCCTTACCCACCCTTATCGCATTGACATCATTGCGATGTGGCTGTAGCTTGATGGGCCATACCACATATCCCCCCAAATAGTAGAAGAGAACACTCATATTTTCTCCACCCAATAGTTTCCTTCACCATTACTTCAGCATCATCCTTTTTCCATGCCATGAGGATATGAGTTTCATGTCTCACTATGAAATGGACCTTCTCACTTGTATTTTCCGGAACAATTTCCCTTTAATCCCATTTTTGGACGCTTTTTACATCCACTCTGTGATTAATTGCTGTTAGGGAAATGAGAACAATGGTTTTTATACCACATTATTTTCCCACAATCTGGGAGTTTTTGAGACCTCTCTCCCTCACTACCCCTTAGGCTAGCAGCAACATCTTGACTTCCTCCTGAGTATCTGCATGTGGATGGTGGAGCATTGGGGTGATGGATATGTGCACATGCAGGATTCCCCAGCTCCTATAAGGGTGAGAGATATACCAGTTCTTCACACTGGTGTTCCTAATCCAGACCTCCCTCTTCCACTAGTGGATGTTCCTTCTCCACCTCAGACCAGTTCTTCCAGCCTTCTTTATTCATCCCCCACCCCCTCTTCTTCTATTCCATCCACCTACCCACCTTCACCTTAACTTTTGGATGATATCCCCACCATCCACCACTTGGAATAGATAGAGAGGTGTCTACACATTCTTCAGCTCCACCAGTCTACCATCACTTAGACGCAGACATGGATGGATTCTATATTTCTACTTATCCTCCAAGACTTTGGACTTTCACTACCAGTGGAATCACCTATTATAGTGGATCAATCCTCTCTTCCACCTTCTACAACACAACCATCATTGACAGTTTTTGACACGGATTCAGTTTTAATATCTACAGCTGACCCAATATCTCTTTCCCCTACTATGCCACATGGGGTACCTGTCCTGCCTCCCCCTGAGTGTGTCGAGCCCTTGCATTCGATTACTGTTGCAGCTGGTTCTAATTTGGTGGTTTCCACTTTTGCAGATAATTCCTCTTCTTATGTGACATAGTGAATGGTTTTTGGCACCATTATTTCAATAATATATAAATCTTTTTTTCCTATTCTTGGGATTTGATGATGTACGTATCTTTGTATTTCATTTTCCATTCCCTCGACAGGCAGAGGTACTCTGGAGTGGCTTGGGATTCTCTTTTTTAACTACATCTCATGTTTTCTGATTCACCACGGGGGGAGTATTTTGTCGTGTTTCTTTTTCCTTTATTCGTTTGGATTAACTTCTCCCACTACATCCACCCATCTTCAGCCCAACTAATTCCCCACATATTCTCATCTTCCATGGTTTTCACTTGGGGTAACCTGTGTTGTATTAAGTGTGGGGGAGGGTCTCTAACTAAACTAGTATTTTCCATGAACTAATCTAGGTGACAACATTAATAAGTTAAATATTTTAAAATGTGATACTCTTTTATTAATTATAATTATAAATTATAAATACATAAAAGGTAATTTTAAAATATAAATGGTTATTTCAATTTTCAAAGTATTTTTAAATGATTATTGAAATAGTTTGATTCTGAATTCAAAGTCTTGGACATTTATATTTATTAGAATGATCATTTGTACATATGTCATGACCTGATTGACATTTTATTTTTACTTATTACCAAGAGGTATTCTAAGCCTTTTTGACATATTAGTTCCAATACCCAAATTCTTAAAAGATTCTTGGGATATATATAACTACCAAAACTAGGTAGTTCTTCTCTTAAAATCATTAATATTTTTAATCAAATTAATATGATTAAGGAATTTTATTGTTTTTATCCCCTTTCAACTTGAGACCTACCCTACATATCATATTCACAAACCCATATAATCATTGAATTTACTTGATATTATTCTAGGTTACAATCCCATTTTCTATTCCTACCCTAGTTCATTCATATATTTTCTTGAATAATCATTTGATCTTTAAATATATATATTTTTCAATTCCTGGTATATATTTCTGAGAAACCATTCACTTAAGTATTGGAGATATTTACACTTGTTAATTTGGGAATAAGGGTTCCAAAACAACAATTCATTTTATTGTTGGTGGTACCTATATATATTGAAAAGAAAAATAAACAAGAGGGACCAGATTCTTTCATGGTTTATCGGCCCGTTCTAGAAAGAGAATTTTACAGTGTTGATACCCTTTGAGATATCTTGATTGGGGGTGTATTTTCATTATGTTTTATTTTGTATATCATGCATTATTTTTTAATAATTCATCCTCCTTTTCATGCCTATGAGAGTAATTTTCATCATTACCTACCAACCCTTATCCATAGAAACATTTAAACCTTATTTAAAGACCTCATGATTTTTTTATATGAATTATAAATTGGAAAATGAGAAAACTTTGAAGCCTATGGATTGGGTTTATATACACAAGATTATGCTTAAATCAAATTAAATAATATTGAGTGATGAGTGTGATGATATTTGGTGAGGTAAATAATCAAGTGGAATGTCTATTTATGAAAAGTTAAACAATGTAGATGAAAGAGGATGAAGATTTGTAATTGAATTACATATGAGGAATGATTATAATATCATTGTAATTGAAATATGTTTTGTGCCTCTTAAAATCATCTACTCTGGATAAATAATTTAAAATTATAACTAGTTGAATGATTATCTTTTTTGAGTATGAATTCTATTGGTTTGATGTTGAGATTTTTTTTGAGGAGAAGGAAATGACTATGTGCGGGAGATTTTGGTGGTCCGAAATTGTGTATACCTTTTCATACATTATGTTGAATACAAAAACATGTTTTCACTAGATATATTTGTTTTTTTCAAAATAAAATGATTTGAATCTGTAATCTTGATGGTTTTCAGGTATTCTCAATCCTATATCACAAATAGAGAATGGTCAGAAAAAAATTAAAATATGCACAGTATGTAGTTCTTACACACATTGTGTACTATGTCCCGAGACACAGATCGGTGGGACCAAATACACACCCATTTTTCTGACTAGACATTGCACGCTATGTGATTATGCTAAAGAAGATGTCTTCCCACATGTAGAAGTGGTTGGTGGATGATGATTTAAATTACATGATATATTGGGTAGTGTAACATGCCATGTACCACCACCAACTGGGTGCCGGTGTGTTTAAAGTCAAGGGCGGTACTATAGTTCACCCACTAGAGGAAAAAATGGACCATGTCAGGTTGACTTGGGTACACGCTATGTAATCATGACTACACATAGTGTATTTCCAAACATTATAAATAAGAGGGAGAACTTTTAAATTCATCATTGATTCTCAAATACAAAAGGGGACATTCTTTAGGTGGAAATCACCATAGGATCTATTTTATTTGCAAGATGATATGTCTGCATATAGTATCCAATGACACTCAGAGTGAGGTACTCAAATGTGGGAAATGCATAACATTGATACCACTACAATGCTTGCTTCTCAAATCAATGATGTGTCCATGAAAAGTGATGCATTAAATTTGAAAAATTTATCCCAAGGTCAATCATAAAATCACCATGCATACAACGAATGTGGTGACAACCATGTCATGGGTGAATTCCCAGGGACAAAAGTCGGTTCTTCGAAAAGTGATATATGGTATGTTTATCATAATAGATGGCCAACTATTTATCCGTAATACCAAAAAACATCTTGGACGGTCAAAAACATCATGGGTTGTGGGTATAAACAAAAAAATTTCAAGCCCACCATCAAAAGCCAACTTACATTGGTCAACAATAATACCAGAATCAATATCCCATACAGATGTAGTAGCCATCCTTTCAACAACAATGTTTTCAAAACCATTGTCTATAAAAACCACCAAGGCATCCACAACCTCCTTATGCATCCCATATAACTTAGTAGGATCACCCATCAAATCTTGAAGAAATGATGTAAAAATTCATAACAACTGTTGATATAAGATCTCACAATCAGGAGGCATCTATTCTGAGCAATGAGAATGATATTGGGAATCATTATAATTAACATTATTCAAGGAAACATTTTACACTACCAGGTAACACTGAGAAGAACCAAAGAGAGGAGGCTAATGATATCACTTTATGATGTGGGAAGAATCTACCCCATGAAATAACTGCAAATCTAGGTGAAAATCTAACTCCACCAACATTATCCATGAATCATGAAGTTGAGATCTAGAATTCCCCCATAAAACCAGGCCTATCAATACATAAGGTGACTACCGATGGTAAGAAAAATAATTGGTTACACCTTATGAATCCCCCTAACCATTTTCCGCATGAATGTAGCAATGAATGATGGATCAACAGTTTAGGAAATTCATATAGGTATTCCATAAACATCATGTCAAAATTCCTTTTGTAGAGGCATTAACTCAAATGACAAAATATATGAATTTCCTGAAATAAATTGTCTCCAACAAGAGAAATATGGAGGATTTGTGAAATATTCCTCTCACTAAGGAATGTTCAGCAGTGGTCTAGCACTCTCTTCCTCAATAACTCAATGATCTAGGTAGTTTTACAATTACTTGAACAATTGGATCATGTGAGATTTGGAAAACTCATTGTGGCATTGTGGATAGTGTCAATATTATTCCCTATAGAGTCTTAAAGAAGCTGGGGATAAATGATTTAGAACCTACTCATGTGGCACTATAAATCGTGGATCGATCCATTAAATATCCCAACGGGCTACAAGAGGATGTGTGTGTGAATGTAGGAAGGTTGATTCCTCCTGTTGATTTTCCTTAACATGGATGAAGATCATGTGGAACATCTCATTTTGGGAAGACCCTTATTGTTTACTGTGAAGGTGTTGATCAATGTTTATCAATGACAATGGATAATCAGAGTGGGAGAAGAAATAGTATCTTACAATATCCTCAAATAAGTTAAGAAAGTATCATTGATGGAAGAGAAGGATTTTTGTGTATTGATTACTATGAACAGTCACTTGGGCCACATGGAAGATGACATGTAATGTTGTTCAATCACTAATAAACCATTCATCAATGACATCCTTCCAAATTAAGAACCAGAACAGTTTTAATAAATCATTGTTTAGGATGGTCATTATTGGAAATTTGCAATTTCTCTAGATATTCTTGAGCGTGTTGAGGTAGAACCAATTGTGCCCTCGGTTAGGAAATTCCCAAAAAATAAACTCAAATCTATCCCACAATCTTTGAAATATAGTTACTTGGGTGATAAGCACACGCTAATAATAATACTCAATTCTTATCTCTCTCAAGAGCAAGATCATGCAGTTCAACTAGTCCTTAAATAAATAAAACAAGCTAATGGGTTGGTAATAGCTAGTCAAAAATGGATCAGCCAAACCATTTTCTTCCACAAGGTGCAAATTGAATAATAATCCATTCCATCATTGAAACAACAACAATGGCTAGATCCTCCCATGAAAGAGGTAGTGAATAAATGGGTGATTATTATTTTTGATGTGAAAATCATCTATCCAATATTTGATAGACCATTGGTATGTTCTTTGCAAGTGGTACTCAAAAGGGGGTATCACCATGATCACTGATGATAAAAATAAACATATAACAACAATAATAGTCAGCAAATGGATATTATGTGTGGATTATAGAAAACTAAATGATGCCACACAAAATATCACTTCCCACTCACTTTCATGGATCAAATTCTGGAGCGATTAGCAGTGAATTAATTCAATTGATTTATGGATGGTTATCATGGGTATAACCAAATATCAATTTCTCCTGAAGACCAAGAAAAAAACATCTTCACTTTCCCATATGGAATATTTTCTGCAATTTATGTTCAAAATATTAAATGACACGGTCAAGAAGATTCTAGAAGTCTTTATGGATGATTTTTTCGATCTATGTAAAATCATTAAACACTGACATAAGAATACTAGAATTAGACATAGAATTGTGTGAGCACACCAATATGGTTTTAAACTAGGATAAGTGACACTTTATGTCGAAAAATTCATTATCTTTTCTACTAGATTTATATGAAGGGAACTGAAGCTGACCCGACCAAAATTGAGGTCAATTCACAACTACCTATCCGAACTTCTATCTGGGAAATCCTGAGCTTTCTTGGGATTTCATGTTTTTATAGAATCTTTTTTCATGTATTTTATTAGATAGCTCAATAACAGGCCAATATTCATTCAAAGGATACTATCAATGAATTTGATGAAACCTGCACTGTACCATTCCAACTTATGAAAAACAAAATTAACCAATGTCCCAATCATAATTTCCTAAAAATGGGAGGAGATATTTGAGATTATTTGTGATTTAAGTGATTATACTATTGGATAAGTGGTTGGGCAGTAGATAAATCAAATCTTTAGACCAATCTACTATTCCAGTAGGGACATCAATGAAATAAAAATTAACTACACTACCATAGAGAAGGATATGGTAGAAGTTGTTTTTCATTTTACAGGTTCTAATATTATTTAGTTCTATCTAATGTTATTATATAAACTGGCCATGAATCACTTAAATATTTTCTGAAAAAGAAATATGCAAAACCACAACTCATCTATTGGGTACATCTCCTCCAATAAGTTGACTTGGATATCCCTAATAAGAAGGTAAGCGAGATTGATGGTGATGATCATCTATCAAGTATGTAATTTTGTCATTTGGAACTGGAATATGATAAAGAAATCAAGGAGGACTTCCTAGATGATGAAATATGATAACATTTTCCCTGTTGGAGTTACACCTTGTTTATGGTATGCATAAAAATCCAATTAGATGGTTACAGAAGTCTTTTTTCATGATCATTTATTCCAAAAAAGAATTGATTTCTTTCTGAAGTGAAATGATATTTCTAGGAAGTCATGGTGCTCTTCTGATTATGTAGATATGTGGTGATCTGCCACTATATTCCAGAAATTCAGATTCATGTAATTCTACAATTTTCCATTCTTATCCAGCAAGGCGACATTACGGGATACACAGAAAAATAGCTAATATTCTCTAATCTGGATTTTTCTAGCCTACCATGCACAAGGATGCTCTGATTTTTAGGACAAACTCTGATAGGTGCCAGTAGATATGTAACATGGGCCACCGAGGTGAAATGATTTAACACCAAATACATTAGTTCAGGGTCTTTAATGTTTGGGGTATTGAATTCATGGGCACCTTTAAGCCATATTTTATAAAATCATAAATAATAGTTTGTGTGGATTGTGTATCAAAATGGGTGGAATCCACAACAATGAAACACGATCCATGAAAGGTCATAGGTTCCTTCTTGATGAAAAATATTTTCAAAAGGTTCAATGTTCCATGAGATTTGATAAGTGATAGAGGGTTGAATTTTTACAATGAGTTGATGTAGAATGTGCTTTTTAAGTATGGTGTGATGTATAATACAGGTAAACCTTATCACCCCCAATCTAGTGGAAATTAGATGTCTCAAATAGTGAATTAAAGAAGATCCTAGAGAAGATAGTGGGAGCCTCAATGAAGTACTGGTCCAAGAAACATAAAGATTCCTTTTGGGTATTCATGACTAACTTCAAAACACCATCGGGTATGTCCCTATACTTGTTTATTTTTAGAAATCCATGTCATTTATTAGTGTAACTTGATCATAAAGTCTACTGGGATACAATGTTCTTGAACTATGATCTAAAAGATGTATAAGAGAAGATAAATTTTTAGCTGATAGAACTCTATGTGATTCGGCGGGAGGCATATGTGAATTCTATGCTATATAAAGAGAAGAAAATGGTGGTCCATGATCACATGATATCTCTAAAATAATTCTTTCCTATTGATGAGGTACTATTTTTGAACTCATGTTTTGAGATTATTTATTGGTAAATTAAAGTCGCGGTGGTCGGGACCTTTCAATGTGATCATGGTTTTACACCATGGTTTGGTGGAAGTTACTGGAGTTGATAGTCAAATAGTTAAAGTAAATGGGTAGCATCTGAAGCCCCATTTTCACAAAGTGGACATGGTGGGTACAATCTCCAAGATACAATTCGGGTATCAAGATACAATGGCATGGTCAAGCTAAAGACATAATACAATTGCACTTCCTGGGAGGAAACCCATAGACTACATGTCGTGTGTCACCTTTTTACATGACATGTACTTCCCTTTTAAATTTATATTCTAATAGAACAAGTCATATATGTATATATTATTTATGTTAATAAATAAGCATGATGATTGTGCCAATGATAAGGTCACAGGAATGAATCTTAGCGATCGATGGTTCAAATAACTCCATCCCTTCCCTCAGTACACGGGTCATATTTTTAAACCATGTTTAATTAAACAGCATGTGTGGTACTTTTCAAAATAAAATATAAGTTTCTCTATATAAATAAAACCCATTATGGGAATGGACTAACTATCTAGGGTCATAAATTGGTTCCAAAAGACCTGGGTTCGATTCGTGACAACCAGCCCAGTTCCTTCATATTTTATATTAATAAAACCACATGACACGAATTTCAATATATGTCATGTCATCCATGTTGTAATTAATAATTTTAATGATTTTCCCAAAAAAGGAATACATGTGGGTGAATTTGGAAAGAATGGCATAGTACCAGTTCTGGATTCAATAGACCTAGGTTCAAACTCAGTTAATCTCCCAACTTCATCCTTTTTATTCTAATTAAAACCACACTCCGTGCATATTCTTTACTATGTGTCGACCTACACTTATAATTTTATTATTAAAAATATATAAAAAATGTAGCACTGATACCATTGATCCAATGGTTGAGTGATTAAATTTTGAACAACCAATCATCACTTTGACTCAGCCCCCAAGAACTAGACCAATTGTTGTAGTTATCTTATTCAAATTTTAGAACACAAAATGTATCATCCTTTGATACACTCCGTTTTCAGGTTTATTTTTAAATAAATTACTATTATTTTATGAATAATAATGTTTTAAACAAATAAATTTCATATATTTTGTTGTTTTAAGAAAACATACACGACATGTACGCTCTATGACATGCTGTTTTTTGTGGGTATAAAAGTTGTGACCCTACCTGGTCTATGATCATATTGTGTGACCCCCCCTCCCACTATTCTTATTCTGCATGATTTTTGTTTCCCTCATAACCAATACCACTATTTATTGTTTTTTTCCAAAATTCATTCCAATTTTTATCCTTTATCTAGGTACGCCATTCTCCACCAGCTATTTCAGGATTTCATAGGTGTTTAGGGTGATTTTGAATTGGGTGACCGTATGGGTCTCCCGTGTAGTACATGGGGTGGATGAAGAAAACCTTCCATGTACAACATATACATGGAAACCTATTCATTTTTTCACATATTTAAATACACATGGAATTTATGTTTGGTACACACCGTGTATAGTTCTTTACCCTGCCTTTTTAGGACCATCCCATGTCCTGTGGCACCTGGCCCCTTCCCATGTTTCCCCACATTGTGTGTATTTTAAATACACTTCATGTCCTCTGTCCCTTTGGAGGAATCAACGGGGAATGAATACACACCTCGCATTCCATTTTGATCAAAATGGTATGTATCCATTCCCCACAGTGTGTATTCTGTCATCTCCCTTTACAAGGTTGAGCCATGTATGCCCACTTACACGGTCACCCTTTATTTTTATCCCACATGACATGTCCACCATGTTCCACAATATGTATTGGTTTTTACCTAACAACATTTCCTCTTGTCATGTCTATCCAGAGTACATGGGCTATTCCACAGATTATACAACACAAAATGTACCCTGGATCTACACGTCGTGTACTACATCATTTTTTGTTTTCTCAAATTTTCTTCCTTTTTTCTTTTTCTAATTTTCTTTTCATTTTTTAATTTTCTTTCAGATAAGGCAGGTGATGATCCCATGACTGGGAAGCACCACACTTCCACTGATGATGGAGAGCGGCCCCCTCACCATCGTATTTTCCTTTGACATTCTGAGAGGCCTGCATTAGATTTCATGATTTTATAGCCCCTATAATTTTCATCGCTGCCTTCTCTTTGTATGGCGCCTCCATCCATGGAATTTGTCAGTCCAATCTCTTCAGTGGCGCCTATCCCTTCCATCGCTGATCCCACTATGACTACTCCCACTCCTTATATAGTGGCTGATAGCTTTGGTGCCGCTATTCCCACTTCTGGCTCAATCTCTTTGTCAGCACCTTCTATGATAGTAGTGGAAGTGACTGTGTTGGTACCTCTATCCTCTACTAGACCATCCTCAGAGGCAGCTTCAGTATCCGCAGCTCCACCTATAGCTATCATAGTTAGACCTTCTACCTTGGCACCGGTGGATTACCCTCATCCCATACCAGCAGTTCCCCACCCTCATCTGCATCAATGAATGATCTTTCATGAGGGTCATCCTCCGATAGGCAGATTACGGTGATTCTCCCGCTGCACTATCCATATGAGTATCTACTTTCTAGACGCTATCTTTCCCCGGTGCCTTGGAATCTAGGAGGAGACTGAAGAGATATTTGTATAAACACATCTTTTTAAGGAACTCCAGTTAAGCACTCACACTGACCATGATTTTTTTTTGGTGTTCATAGAAACCTTCGAGTTTGATGGGTCCACGTACAGATAGTTTTCCACTGATACTTCTATACATGTTCACTTTCGGATAGGTGGACACCCTTTGAACCTTACCTTGATAGATTTTGGTCGAGGGTGAAACTTCTACCACCCATCGTTCCATCCCAACTCCTGTCTCCACCATTTTCCACCCCAGAGTGCTCTGACTTCATTACGATGTTGTGGGAGCTTACTGGGCCTGACCACAGGTACACTTCCACATCGCAGAATAAAATGATCATCATTTCCACAACCCTCCATTTCCATCACTAGTGATTAAACACCATCCTTTATCCTCTGTATGGTCATATGCGTGTCGTGTATGGCCACAATATGGACCTTATCAGTTTTATTGTCCGGCATGAGTACACTGACCTAACTTTTTTGGTCGTTTCATACTTTCACTCTATGATACATGGATAACAGGGAAACCTGAATGGTGGGTTTTATTCCACTTGATTAGATCACCATCTAGGAGGTTTTTACCCCCCTCTGCCTCATGAAACCTTAGGATCATGTCAACATCTCAAATTTCTCATGATTATTTGCATGTGTATGGTTAGGCATCATGGCGATGGATATGTGCTCATGCAGGACGCCCCAACCCTATAGAAGTGAGAAATGACCTTGTTTCTCTCATTGTTGTTGCTAATCTAGACGGCCCTCATCCAAAAGCTTATGTTCCTTCTCCACCTCATCCCACTTCTCCCGGCCATCCTTCTTCTTGAACCATCCCTCTTCTTTTGTGCCTTCCACCTCCCAACCTAAACCTGCACCCCAACATTAAATCCCTAGCATCCTCTGCCAAGGTGTAATAGACCGGCATCTGGACCCTCTTCTGCTTCACCAAGCTGCTATCACTCAGATGTAGACACAGATGGAGGGTATCATTATACTTATTCTCCATCACATGGGTATATCTGTATAAGAGGTATCACCTACACCAATGCCTCCATCCACTCCTCTTACTTATACAACAAATCCTCCATTATTGGTTGTGGCCACAAATTTAGTTTTTCTATCAATAGCTGGACCTGCTACTCATTACCCTACTATCCTGCTCAAGGTACCTATTGTGCCTCTCAATCAGCATGATGAGACCATGCCTCCAGTTTCTCTTGTGGCTATTTCTCCTTCAGAGGATTACAATATTTCAGATGATGCCTATTCTGAGTTAACCCAGTGACTGTATTTGGGAATCTTTATTTCCATTATATATTTATATATATCTCTCTTTTGTGAAATGTTTGGGATGTGTGGATTTATGTATTGGTAACTTTATTTTTCCATTTGGTCGACTCTCATAGGTACTATAGAGTGACTTGGGATTCTCTATTTCTATTACTTCCCAACTGTGTCGATTCACCACGAGGGGAGTATTTTTTGGTGCTTTTTTTCCTATTTTCCTTCTGTTTATCTTCTTCCACTCCTTCCCCTAATCATCATCCCACTGTTTCCACACTTCATCTCCTCTTCCTTCATTTTCACTTGGGGGACAATGTGCTATATTAATTGTGGGGAGGGTCTCTGACTACACTAGTCTTTTCCTTGAACTAATCTAGGAGATTTAATTATTAGTTGAAATATTTTAAACTATTGAATTTTTTTGACTATTTATAATTATAAAAAATAAATACAAAAAGGTAATTTTAAAAGATACATCCTTATTTTTATTTTGAATGTTTTTTTAAAAAATTTCTGATTTAGTTTGATGCTACATTTAAATTCATGGACATTTACAATTATTGTAATGATCATTTGTATTAATGTAAGGACTTGGTTGACCTTTTATTTTTTTCTCATTCCCATGTGGTATTCTAAGACTTTTTCAAATATTCTTTCTTATATACTCTTTCGTAAGAGATTCTTGGGATGTGTAGAATTATAGGAACTTTCTAGTTTTTTCCTTAAAACAAGAATATTTTTGAATCACATTAAAATAGTTATGGCATTTGATAGTTTTTTATCCCCATTGAAATTGATACCTACCCTACATATAATCATCGTAAAACCATAGAAAAATGAACTTCCTTAATAGGAATCCATATTACAATACTATTTTCCATTCACAACCTAGTTCTTTCATAATTTTTCAAGATTATTCATTTGAACTTTAGTGTGGGATTTTTGTCCATTCATGGAATATTTTGGTGAAAAACCATGATCATATGTCTGGGGGAGAGTGCAAGTTGTTCATTTGGGAAGAAGGGTCCCAAAAAAACTTTTCATTATATTCTTAAGTGTCCTCATATATATATATATATAAGAAAAATTAAAAAGAGTAACCAGTTTCATTCCTTATTTTGGGCCCATATTGGAAAGAGAATTTCGCAGTGATGATACCCATTGAATTATCTTTAATGGGGTGTATTTCCAATAAGATTTATTTTGAAGATCATGCCTTATTTTTTAATAATAAATTATTCTTTTCAGTCCTCTTAGTTTAATTTTCATCATTACCTACAAACACTTAGCCTCAAAAACATTTGAACCTTATTGAATGCCTTTCCAATTTTTGTGATTTGACTTCTGAAGTGTATAATGAGAACACTTGAAAGACTATTGATAGAGTGATTATATATAAGATTTAGTATAAATATGATTAAATAATATTGATTAATGATTGTGGTAATATTTGGTGAGGTAAATCATCAAGTGGAATGTTTATTTTTAAAAAGTTAAACAATGAGAATTAATGAGGATGCAAATTTTATGTTGAATTATATATGAGGCATGATTATTATATCTTTTTAATTGAAATATGTTTTTTCATTTTAAAGTACTATACTATGGATATAGTATATAAAATTACAATTAGTTTAATTCTTATCTTTTTAGAGTATGTTTTATATTTATTTTATGGTGATATTGTTCTTGATGATATGAAAATGTATAAGTGTGAGAGATTTTAGTGTTCTCAAATTATGGATACCTTTTCATACATTCTATTGAATATAAATACATGATTTCTCTAGATATATGTATTGTTTTCCTAATAAAAATATTTAATTCAGTTAACATGATGGTTTTCAGGTATTCTTCGACCAAAGAAAAAAATCCTGAAAGGTCAAAAAAATAAAATATTCACGAAATGTACTTTTTACACATGTTGTGTACTATTTACCGAGACATGGATCGGTGGTAAAAAATACAAGCCCATGTTATAGGCTGAAGATTACACGTTGTGTGATTACCCTGAATATGACATGTTCCCACTTCTAGAAGCGGTTCTTGGCTGATGATTTCATTTACACAATATGTTGGGAGGCATTACATGTCATATACCCCTAACAACCTCACGTCGCTTCATTCAGTATTAAGGGATAAATGGTAGTATATGGATGTTGAAATTAATGATGTTGAAATTAATGATTTATAAAATAAATCATCAAAAAAATAAAAAAAATGATTTTTAATGTAAAGTGACCCTTATCTTGAGTTCGATTCTCCAAATACATTATTTCATTCAATAATTATAATATTATGTCCACTATTCACTTTATAGATAACCAATTTTAATTATTTCAATGTTATGTATAATTACTTAATAAATTATGTCTAAATTTTTTGATTTGATGATATTAATCTTATATATCAAAAATAACAATGATATTTTGGACATGAAAAAATTTAACATTATTAAATCATATGAAAAATAATAATTTGGAAATAATTTTTTCTTTTATTCAATGATTATAAGTTTAAAAATATTCATGAAATATGGTGATGAAAAATTAACTATGTTACAATCATGGAGATTGATGGATGTACATACCCATGAGTAACATTTAAATTTCTCAATTAGATTGACAGAAATAAGGAAAATATAATCATAAAATTACATAATATTAATAAATACAATATATATATATACATTCTATATTTTGTGTTAATGGAAGGAAAATCACTTCTCTTCTTAGAGGTGTTAGTCTACACGTATGCAGAAATGAAATTATAAATATTAAATGGATAAAAGGAAATAAGTTCGATGGTATATTATATTTTTAAAATTATAAATAATCCATTAATATGATATATAAAAATTAAATCCATCATTTTAACCATACATGAGTGGAAGTGACAGAAAATAGGTAATATCAGTTTACAAGGTGGCTATCTGAAGTACACATGAATGAAGATTTTGGTTTCCATTTGATAGAAGATTAGATGGATATAGTGTATGAAATTAACCTAACAAAAACAATTTTTTTGAAGATACATGTGTTATTTTCTCAACTAGTTTCAAGATTTTTAGAGGGTAGAGAGTATGAAATAGTACAAAAGCGCTTAGTTAAAAAATATAACTATTCTATGAGAAACCTTCTTTTAATTACACCATAAGCCATATAAGGATAGTGTTTTTCCAAAAATAAAACATCTAAAATTTTGGAAGGTATTTTAGGAAGGGATCTAGGTTGATTTTGGATGATAAAAGTCCACTTCATGTGTGTAGAGAAGAGCATAATGGGTTCCATTTCAAAATTAGGGGAATAGTATTCTTGGAATTACATAATGTTTTCAATTAATATAAATTAATTTTCATTTTTAAAAGGACTCTAAATTATTTTAATTATTGTATATTATGAATATGTGTAGAATTTATCTCATCTAATAAATATTTTACATGTTTAGGTGATGTTTTCACCCATATTTTTTATTTTAACACTCAGTTAACCCCTTTGACAATTATAGTGATGACATAGTTTTTTACTATTTTGAGGGTCATCATAAGTATTATAAAAGAAAACATAACCCATAAATGGATATAAGATGAAATTATAAATAACATCTTAAACATTTAATAAAATAGTTATTATTATAAAAAACCAATTATGTCATTTTTAGAAATATATAAAATATTATAATATAATTTGTGTCTAACTCAAGTCCATTGGTTCATAAATGACTTTTATTAAAAGATAAGAAATATAAATTATTAAAATAATATGAAAATAATTTTTTATAGTTTTTATATAATTTTAAAGTTTATATTTCGATTAACACATTATCCAACCAATTTTATCATTCATCACGGTAATGACTTTTTCAATATTAAAGGGTAATAAGTTTACATATAAGGTAAAAATTAAATCATAAAGGGAAAATTGACTAAATTTTAAACCATTTAAATTCCTAATTATCCATCTTAAATATTTTTATGACTTTAAAGTAATTTTAAAAAATATTATTTTTCATTAATTATCATTAATATGATTTTTGACACTATTTTTTTATTTGACTATTAAAACCACATGAAAAAATGAAATTCAAATATAATCCTTTCACATATCACAGTCAAGTCATATTTGTCTTTTTTAACAATTAATTCAAATTATATAACTTTTAATATTTTCAAAATCATTTATTTTATTTTTAAATTAATTAATAAATATTGTGTCTGCATTGTGTAGATATTTAATTAAATTATTTGACAACTAAGGATTAAAAATAAATTACCATAGTAAAATAAAATAATTTATCTTTAGAAAAAAACATTTTATATCAAATAAATTACTCTTTTTATCCCTATCAACCAAATATAGAGAATAAAACAAAGAGAATTATATTTGTTTAACCATATAGTATATAGAATAATATAAATGTCAACATAAATAAAATATTGTACCAAGTTACTTATTTTCAAAATATAGATGGTCTTGAAAAAAATAAACTGATCTAATAGGGTAGAGGCAAGTCTTATATTCACTATATAGTCCTTATTGTATTATTTTTAACCAAAATCACCCAATTAACCTTTTCCATGGTGATAATTATTTATTATAGTTAGTCTTAAAAATGATAAAAAATAAATTGGTATTATTGTTCAGCTCCTTATGTTTAATATGTAATTAATTTTTTAAGATTCAATTTATTGAGGATAATTAAATTAATTTTATTATAAAATGTAAAATATAATAAAAACTATATTCCTAGAATAATTCCATTTTAATTCTAAAATTTTTTTACCAAAATAAATCATAAAATTAATTAAAAATATTTTAATTTTATTTTTTATTAATATAAAGAAACTAATGATATTTAAAATCAATATTAAAATATAATTTTACATTATAAAAAAATTAAAATAAAATAAAATTATCAATAAAGGAATTATTTCTATTCATGGAAATATCAAACACTACGGAAAAATATCAATATTTATCAATAAAATAATTTTGTTAGGCTTATTTTCGAAATGATACAATTTTTAGAAAATAAAATTTCTATAATTTTCATAAATTAAACATTATATCAAAAAAAATAATCAAAACATTTGTTAAGATAATTATTTTTTTAAGAATAAAATTCCCTTACTCAAAAATATATGATTATTTTCTATAAATTTCTCAAAGTATTTATATTCATGAGGACCATAATATTTATTCTATAATGTATTTAATCATATTCATACCATCCAATATAAAATATTTGTTATAACAATAATATTTGAAAAAATACTTTTAATGGTTCATTAAGGCTCTCAGTTATGTGTCGTATACACTATAAAATAATTTTTTATTGTTAAATTACCAGAGTGCTAAAATAGTTGTTGATATGTGTTTAGATTATGAAGAATTTATAATTTTCTATCATTAATGGTTACATGATGATATAATTTTACCCTGTTGAATATATTTATCAATATAATAATAAGTAGTGGTGGGTAAAATGACAATAAAGGAATCCACTAACATGGATATATCATATTAATTGATGAAAAATCATTAAGCATGTAAAATAACTCCAAATATAGTTGGATCATAATAGAAATTTAGGGAGTTAATTATTGATAGAATAATTAAGGAAAGATAGATATTATTTATCTATCATTGACACATTTATAAAAAAAGTAGAAGAATAATATGGATTTTTGTAATATAAATAAAATGGAATAAATATCTAAACTATTAGAAGTATAAACATTTAATTTTTTATATATTCGATTTAATAATGTAAATTTTGTTGATATATATTATTTATATTTTAAGAATGTAGTGAGTTGTCAAAGAGTTAATGATTGTATATAGAGAGAGATAGTGGGTCTACAATAATCATTGTATTATAAAATCACTCTATGGAGTTTTCTTACAAACACCCATCATTACATTATTCTTCACAACCGTATCCAAATTAGGTAGAAAAAAAATTTCACATGTGTTTCTAATAAAAAATCAATTATTATTCAACATAATCAAACAATATCATATATCATTTGATATAAATAAGTTTATTTGAATTATTTCATGCTTAAATAAAACAAGATCTTACACTCTATTGAGTACTGAGTACGTGACTAACATAAGGTTTAACTTACAAAATTGAAGTATAATAATTAATATAAAGAATGTTCAACATGAATTAAGGTCATGGAACATTAAAATGTAATGTATGGGTGACCAAATCACCTTTTCAATCCAATTTAATCCTTAAATCCCACATTTTACAATTGGAAAAAGGGGCAATTTATGATGAAAAAGAGAAAAAAACCTATAACTTAGTTTATAACACATTATCCAATAATAATAAACCCAGATTATTTATTTTAAAATAAAAAACAATATTAAAATGTATGTTATGATTAATTTTATGTTTTTAATGATTTTATATTCAATTACATCATGATATATCACATTCCCATGATTTGTCGGTCCTGTAGAAGGAAGAATCCATAGGGGTGAGGTAAATTAAGGTCTTCTAAATAAAAATAATATTTTCTCATTTTCTAATTTAATAGTTTTTAAAATATATATTCACAACATAATAATGAATATGGATTTAATTTAATATTAAAGAGTTAAATAAATGTCTTTTCCTTGTTTAAGAAATTTACATTATATCCGTGGAGCATAAACTTAGTGACATAATGATTTACCAAAAATCAATTTGAAAAAAACTTATTTTTTACAATCATATAGTGTTCTCATTAAAACAACTAGTTTATAGTGTTAGACGCATTGAAAATTCATTTTTATACTTAGAAATAATGACACCCTCCACTTAGTAACCCCTTGGTCATCCATGACCCAGGAATAAAAGTTACACTAAACATTGTGTATCAATATGCTCCAATATTATCTATATAATAAGTCTTTATGATATTATAGTGATATGAACTCCAATTCTTCCTTTTTATATCTCATATGTTTATAAAATTAATAATCTCTCTATTGCTGGTGAACATCAAACCACATTCTATCTCTTTTTTATATAGAGTGATATCTTGTATAATATCCAAAAGAATTTCCAATTTTTCTTCAGTTTAATTGACAAGTCAATGTTAAATTAGTGAGTAAATTAATCAATGAAAATATTCAAAACCGAGTCAAAAATATTATTTTGGATCACATTAAATAAAAAAATATAAGAACATTGAAATATGAAAAATGTATTATATTTGACCTCATCAAGGCACAAAAACAATAATTACAACCCAACACCAATATCTTTTAAATATAAATATTAAATTAAATTAAAACATTTATATTTATTATATTATATCTTCATCCAAATATATCATGAAGTCAAACATTTTTATGAAGAAAATGTATAATGAAATAACATCCACTTCAAGTGACCATAATTTTTCTTAGTCATTGGATAATGAAATAACTCATACACTATAAATAATTATCCCCTAGACTATGAATTAATCCAATGAGAATTATTATTTGATAACATTGAAATATTCATACCAAATAATATTAAAGAATTGAAATTTTTTATTGGCATATTGCTTCATCTATCCATAGCTAGTCCCACACCAAATTTTCACATTGTTCTTACTACAATGTGATCTCATTCTTCATGGTGCAAGAGTAATAATTATGGAATAATTGATTCCCTATTGTCCATGACATCTAAAAACAACATAGAGATATCATTAGACACCAATTACCAAAACTTCATTACTATTATGATTTAATGAGATGATTTCCATCTTGATTTCCCAACAAATATAATCCAACATTACAAGAGGGGATGTTTTTCTAACAACCCCATTTTAGTTTTTTGTTAAATAACCCCATAAGAAGGATTATATTAAGGAACCTTCTTTTTATTATTACTGTCCTTCATTATATATCATACTCAATTAATAACTAATAAACCACTATAAGATCACATGAGTCATGCTAGATGCGGGATAAAAGTGTTTAATTCTTAGTTTATCAAGAATATTTCATTATTTATCATTATTCTATTTAAACCTGGCATGGTAGAAACTAATTTATGAAATGATACTAGATACCACTAACTGATTCACTAACACTCTGTTCACCTCATAGTTACCAATATGACTAATTCATAACTTTTTTATGAATTATTTTTGAATAAAATTGTTGCTTAATTGTGCATAACAATATATCTCTATTAAACTATCTGAAAAAATTACCAAATTCCACCTGTAACAACTTATAAAATAAATTTACTCCTATTTTTATACATTGTGGGGAATTATTACCTATTTTTTTAATAAAACTATACTTGATATTATATATCCATATAACTAATATTTAGTTTTACATCCTCTATAATTTTTCTAGGTCTCCAATTTTCAACTAACCCTAGGATGACTACATTTAAGATTCCTAAAAGATTAATAATAACTAAAAAACAAAACATTGATGGAGAATATAACATTACATGAACAACTTCAGAAAAAAATGGGAATAGTAAAATTATAATCATTGATTGGAAAACAACTTAGGAGGGGGGTCCCTTATCCACACAATATAAGTGGCTGAAGATGGTAAAAATACTAGATCTAATTGGTGTCTCTCAAAAAATATATTGTGTTTGATTATCATGATTTATTTTATTTTTCCTGAGTAGATACATTAAAAAAAACTCAAAAAATCCATGTTCAACATTTTCCTTTATAAAGTAACAGATGATATTGATATTCTATGTTCTTGAATGATGGACATGATATTTTCTCTGATTAAGAGCACTCAAGTTATTATAAAATATAATAATAGTTGATTTTATATCGACTGAAATATCCTAAATCTATTACTACATCCATAATAGTTTTTTTGATACCGGATTAGATAAAATGTATAGTACTTATGATGTGTGTAATGAGAGGAAATTTTTAATTTTATGTACTATTAAATGGAAAAGTCTCGATGATAAAATTCATTATTAGATGTTAAATTTTAAAGATATTTTAAACTGGGCCAATAGATATCCATGAATCCTAGTAACTCATATAGTTATAATAAATTTCAATAAACATAAAAAATAGATTTGAAATCAAAATACAATAGTATTATCTTCTCTACTAGTGAGTGGATTAATTGAGGAAAATTTGGTCCCACACATATTGAAAAGTAGAAAAAATGGGTATTATTTTTGTATGGTATAATAGGCTCCCATTAATTTTCTTATAGATCATTACATTGATCTCATTTTCATTATCAACCCATGACATCTTCATTTGGGAAGAATCTTTTTAAACAGATAACATAAATTAACTATTATAAATCATTAGATAAAATCCATATAATATTTTGGATAAGAAAAAAACTTCCATGGATTCATTATTTGACATGTGAAGAAGTGAAAGTTTTTGTCTCATAAATCAGGGAAATTATGAACTCATATCTCATGAATTTTAAAAACTACATGCATTATTCTAAAATATTTCCATCATAGATTATGCCAC
Organism: Viscum album; assembly: GCA_963277665.1. Classification (NCBI taxonomy): domain Eukaryota; kingdom Viridiplantae; phylum Streptophyta; class Magnoliopsida; order Santalales; family Viscaceae; genus Viscum; species Viscum album. The sequence continues at coordinate 675,003,081 of OY728157.1, read as the reverse complement.
AAATATTAATGATTTTTATCATCCGTTAATCATGTTCCTTTTTTGATGTGAATATTTTGATCAAATCCTTAATATTGGAAACCAAACATTCTTACGTAGTGGTCAAATCAATAATAACATTTTGTTTGTTCTTAATTTGACACATAATATTCCTTTATCAATTTTTTTTCATATTCATTAATAATAAACCTATTTTGAAATTTTATATAACATGCTCATCTTGAAATAAATTATATAATGACATTTTGATGTCCATTTAGAAAACATTGAATTTATTCTCCACTATTAGGGATAAGAATAACTCAATAATATCAAACTTCTACATGGAATTAAACATATCATCTATGCCTATTAAATTAATTGGGGAACGTCCCGCTCACAAAGGAGATATTAGTTATGAACCAAATTTTCTTCCTCATTGAGTTTTTTATGGACACCCATTTTGTTCTAATAACATCCTTATTATATAGTATAACAATAAATTTAAATGTCTTATTATTTACTATTTTGTGAAGTTAAATTTTCAACACCTTGACCCAACACTCATATTTGATAGAATCATAAAGTATTTTATGATCTAATTAAAAAATGATTAATTTTTTTTGAAAAGGAATCATCCATTTGATTTCTTCTAGAACAATATGGTCACCAAAATTGTTTTATTCATTAATTTCATAACATTTTCATATCCAAGTTTCAAATACTAAACATTGTTCATAAAACACATCACTTGGTATTATTTATATGATACCAATCTCTTTCTTCCCCCTAGGATTCTGAATTATTTTTCAATTTAGTGTGTAATTTTTCCATTTAATTATTTAAAAATATAATTTTTTTTCTAATATCACTGACAGATTTACTTTTTGATAACATTTCCATGTAATTTTATGAAACATTTGAAAGAAAATATTTTCAATTTATATCTAAGATATATCCCCCCCCCATATATGTGCAACTAAATATTCTAATGTGTCTTCTCTTTATTGAGAATGTTCTATTTACTCCCAAATATTTAAATACTTTAAATATAGTTTTCATCCATTACCAATTCCCATATATTTTAATTAATCAACCCAAAAACTAACAAGGATTTTTTTGTGATATATACCAATATTAAGATATATTCCTTCCAAAACAACTTCTATAGGTCTATTTCAGTAAACATCAATCAATCCATATTTCAATTGATCTGGTTTTCCCTCAAAACTACACCATTACTGTCAAATTCATGATTTTATTTTTGGTATTTGTTTTTTATTTTTAGTATTATCTTTTTTCCTCATATTCTAAGATAGTTTTGTGGAAAATGTAATTTTTGAACTGGATAGCATGTGGTGCACAGTTGGAGCATAGTTAGTAGAAACCATGTACCAGTCCTAAGGAGACCATGTGCTTTGGAGAGTGGCATTGTCCAGGCTTCCAAAACATCAAAATAGATATTCTCCATCCATATTAAAATGATATGTCTAGTTTATTATTATATAGAGATGAATACATGGATACTGGATGTTTTGGAAGACCATGTAGTTTAAATGTGTGACATGCCCATAACATTTAAAAGTTGAATTACCTCTATACTGTCCCATGACATTAACACAAATCCACCAACTTCTTCTCTATTAGGGACATATAGAATTAGTTTCCCCCTCTCAAACACTTATATCCCATGGACCCTCATACATTGCGTTTTTTGGGAAATCTCAAAGAATAATCAAGTAACCCTATCTTATATTGATTTATTCTTCCTTCATGAGACATCCTTTCCTATTTCTTGGGTTGAACATTCTAAAGTGGGTTGGTTTCCCTAAAATGGGATGCACCTTGTTTATTTGGTGATAAAATTTATATTTGTGGTATGTTATTTCCTTTATTGTGTCTCGTTGTTGTTTTTTTGGATTTCCACCAGATTATGGAAGTTTCCAATCTCTAGGTAGGCAATTCAAGGATTTAGAATTATTATATTATTTTGTTATGCTTGATGTTTTTCTTAAATTGGTTATATAGATTATGTATATCATGTGAAATGTGTAGTCAAAAGGATTTTCGAGGTCTATGAGTTGAAAGACAGTTTTTGGTTATGCCCAAATTAACACATGTTTTATGGTAAAAGTGGATTCTTGTAATATATCTTGGTTTATTGAATCCACAGGGACTGAAGAAGAAACATTTATAAAAAGACACTCTATGGAGGTGATTTGGTGATTATGTTTCCATATTGGGTTTGAAATGGTTTGAATAAACTAAGATTTTATTAAAATAGTGAAGAAAAAAATAAAAAATGACATTAATTAAAACAATTAATTAAGATGCGTCGATTCAAGGTTGTCTCTAGGGATTGATTGGATGTATTTGTTTTTCTATGTATTTTTCGTTCGTTGCTTCAAGAGTTATCAATTAAATGAAACTATTACTCAATATCATTCATTGATTTAATCTATAAATAATTTCATGGATAATCAACAATTCACATAGAGTATCACTTAAATGTGAAATCCTAGGAATTAGATCAAACTAGCACTCAAAATTTTTCATCGTTAATGTCAGTGAAAACAATGAAGAAGATAAATTAAAGAATGGAACTCATAAAATGAAGAACATATTTAAGAATTTAAGAACCTAAAATAATATTCAATCTTACCCATTAAACTCCCTAGGATAACCCCATTAATTTTTATCCCTCTATTTATTCTATTATATCAATGGAAGTTGTTAGTCAGCTAAATGATGTTGGATTGATGAAGAAAAACATTGAAAATTTGACACTCCGCCGTTATGTGATGAATTCAAAAGTTATTTTTTGAATAAATTCAAACCATGATTAAATGGTATCATTGATTTAAGAATGAAAAAAGAATAAGTAAATAATAGTAATTATTTTTTAAGATACTAAACATGGAAAAAAATCTTATATTAGAGAATTTGATGATGGGATTTAAAAAAATGTAGGAAATTACAATTGAATGAAATACAATGGATGAATGGAAATATTTGATGATAATAACCTTCAACACAAGATCCTTATTTAGGAATATTATAATCCTTATACAAACCCTCCCAAAAATTCAATTCCATCACCATTAATTGGGAGATTCAAAAGAGCATGAGAAAATAAGGGTAATTTGAACCTTTCAAAGCTGATAAGAAAATCATCCAGATTCATACACATTTTTTTCGTGTGAATTTTTAAATGAAGATGGATGAATCCTAAGGGTTTTTATAAAATAAATATTATTTTCCTTATTTTGTCTATTAGATTTATAAATATCATGTCATTTGGTTTATCCATTTGGAAGTTATGCATGAAATGATGGGATGACTTTATGGGCATTCAAATCTATCCCACCATTTATATGTCATCATGTGGTCCCTTTTTCTCCTTAAAAAATAAAATTCACTATGTCCACTATTAAATGAATTCATTCACATACTTTTCTCTTTATATAGTAAAAAAATTTCTTCATTGGGCTTAGATTGTGGGACCCACTTTTGTTTGATGGGCCTTAGGCCCATTATGCTTTGTCCAAAAAATTTCTACATTCATTTTAAAAAATAACCATATTTTCTTGTGATTAATCCATCGATCGTAAAAGATATAATTTTACAAAACATTTGATGAATCATATCCCAATATATTAAATAAAAATATTAAATATCATTTTCTCCACAAACAGATGATATATTGGGCCTGGATTTGTTTTTTATACATGAATTGTACTTAAGACAAGAAATGATGTCAACGTTATTTAGTAAACTAAAAATTGTTTCCATGGACTTTGGAACATATGAATATTAAGATATTATCAATTAATATTATACTATTTCAGTGGCTGATCACACCCCCAACTTGAGTTTTTCTATTCCCCAGAAAAAATATTCTCAAAAATATGAAATTGAATTTCCTTTTGTGAATGTTTTTTAACAAACATTACCCACAGAAATACATCATTACCAATGATCATGAAACCTTTAAAAATTATTTCACACAATATAGGTTCATGAGCATATCCCATGCCCCGAACCATTCCTTTGTTAAAATCCATTATCACATTTTATCGAATCTCAATTAAGTATTTTGATGTGTTGTGCGTCACAAAAGGCATGGGGCTAATTTTCTTGTTGAAGGGGTAGAAATAGAAGAAAAAGATGGGAATCACATTACAACCTAAGATGAGTATATAAAATTTTTTATTTTTTTGTTATTTTTTTTGTTTTTTCTCATATTAGACTTGAATTTTAATTTATGAAAAAGGAATGTTATATTTTTGGGGTGAACTGTCACAAATGAGATTTTATATTGAGGTATTAATTAATTTGTTTTTGTATTATTGTGGTTCTATAGCATTATCAAGAGTTTTTGGAAAATAATTTCATTATTGTACCCAACATAAAGTGGTGTATAAATGGTGCATGGTTAGTAGAAATCATACATTAGGCTTGGGGAGACTATACGCCCTAGAAAGTGGAACTGTCTAGGATGCATATCCTTCCGTACGATCATGTACCATTTCCAGAAAAACCATTTGGCCAGTTTCCTATTAGAAAAAGGATACCATTGGTTTGGCACATAGTTTTGAAGTTCATTCATCCTAACCGAGTGTCCTTCCTAGAAGTAAAAAATATAGAATTTCATTTCTATCCTCCCCTTTTTTAACCCTAATCCACCCTCTTACTTCCCCATTAATGATTGTTATCCCTTAGATCATCCAAACATCCTCCTGGCTCCCATATAACCTCAAATCTTGTTTGTTTTTGGTGGGGAATCACAAATAATCCTCACACAAGCCTCTTATCTATTGATTTCTTCTTTCTTCATGGGTTATTATTTCATAATTCATGGGATCTTCCTTCTCTAATGGGTTGTTATAACTCAAATAGGATGATCTTTGTTTCTTTAGTTTTAATATTGATGTTTATGCTATGATATTTCCTTTATATGGTCTCATTGTGGTGTTTTTGTGGTTTTCCAATAGATTTTATATGTTTCCATGCTTGAGGTAAGTGATTCCATGATTTACCATTATTATATAGGTTTTGTATGATTGATGTTTTTATTGAATGTGTTCAATAGATTATGTGTGTGGAATGAAATGTGTATTCAAATGGTTTTGAGGTGTGTATGTATTGAAATATGGTTTCCCAAATTATAGTGGTTGTGTTTCCTATGGGCTCCCTTGTTCTATTTCCTAAATTTTATAAGTTGTGGGATGTGTGTTTATAATTTGATTTAGTGTGTGCGTAGATTTGAAATATATTTTTATTAATAAAAATAGTTGGTTTCTTGTCTTTTTTTCTTTTTCAGGTGTGTTTGAATGTGAAATAAGTGGTTTATGTGATGTGAAATTGGGAATTGAGTACAAATGGAATCATATGTATTTTGGTGGGTGGAAAAGTACTATAACCCAAGTTGGATCAGAAGGCCCAAGGTCTCTTTCTATCTTGAATGAATTAAGTTACAACACTAACTAAACTATGATGATGATTGGAGATGACTAGAATCCTTTATAGATTCCTATATTGTGGATCATCCTTGACGAAACTATGTATGATGTTTTTTATACCATATTATAAAGATATAATTTTATTCGGTTCGTACTAGTCCTAGTTCTTGCAGGTATTACTCAAGGTTATCTCCTGATGTTTTTCATACCATATACATATTGCGAACCTTTATTTTGTTTATATTTCATAGTATACATGTCCCAATAATGTTTTCCTTAATTTTTTTTTCTAATGGTGCTTCAAAAAAATTTCATAGTATAAGCATAGTGATTTTTCTTATAATGCTTTGGAATTAAATCTTTATATTTGGGTTATATCCTTGTGGGATTTGACTCATACCCTATATACACCCTCGGGTGCGTGTAGACCTTATTATATTTGACCCAAGTAAAGAAAAGATGTATTTTGGTGGAAATGGGGGATCTAATTTATAGTAACCCTCTTCTTGTAAGTGTTTTAGGAGGTGGAATGAGGGTGTTTCCAATATTTTTCCATGATTTTTGAGTAGTGTAGTTGGTAACCCAGCCCCATTTTGGTTGTTTTTTGGTTAATGTTTTAAAATGTTGATAATGTGATAGTTTTATATCTTTTGATTATTTTTCATTCTTGTGGTACGATGATTCATTATTGATAATATTTCATGGTTTATCATACATGAAATAATTATAAATAGTATAATGTTAATACCCAAGCAGAAGTATCCATCATGTGGGGATTAGGGATTCCCATCAAGCCATGTCATGATCTAGGTTAAACGACTTTTTAGATAGCACCTCAACTTGGTTCGAGGAAATTATTGAACTTATAAATACTCTTCCTAACAAATTTACACCCCATAAAAAGTTATTTTTTCCTATAATATGTGAAGTGAATATGCTATCCTAGAACCAAACAGTAGATTACTTTAATAATTTTAATGAAATCAAGGAAAAAAATTCATTTTCAACCGTTTATTTTGGGACCCATGCCTTTTTACATAAAATTAATTTTTGATTGATATGTGTGTTATTTGTATGGGTATGATGGGAAATTCCCATACAAAGATGTTAGAAATTGATATTTCATTATTAGAATGATTTAAGATTAATTATACTATTATCATCTGCCACATTATTCACTTTTCCATTGGAACATATCTCACAATGAATTTTTCTATTTGTTATATCATTTGATACTAAAACATCCTACAACTTATTTTTTATATCTATACATTATTAAATCATTTTCTATATATCCTAAATAGTACAATGTATTGATTTTATTCAAATATAAAAGAGTATCCTCAGATCCATGAGCATTCATATCATCTTGATTACATCTCCTTTAAGATCAACAATATCATTGAACCTATATTTTATCATTGATCAAGACCTCAATAAAATAGAAATTCTTCCCTACATTGAGCCTAAAATAAACCACAAAATTTTTGTTTCCAAATATATTATATATTATATTGTATTTTTTGTCCTTTGAATCTACATTCTACCCCTCTTACTATTTTATATTTATTTTGGAATTAAACATTACTCAATTAGAATTATTTTTATTGGCCATCAAACTACTATCTCTTATTTTTTGGCTTACAACTCCACTTTGAGGTGTGTCGTACCCTTTTTTTCAACTTATTAACCATTCATTTGATCCCTTATTTTTGGTATATCTATGATAACCACACAAAAATCCTTATTGATGTTATTTATGTCACCAGTTTCATCCACTTATGCTTCATATATTCAATCAATTAATTAATGAAAATAAGTTATTATGCTTTAATAATGCTTCTTTGGATTCACATTTGAATATGAAATATTTTTTATTCATATTCCCCATAATTTTATAATATATTAGTATACTTAATAATGATATTCTTGAAATTTACACTATAAAAAATAGTGACTGGATGTTTCACCTTTAATTTTTTACTTTCATCTTTCTAGGATTGATGGAATGAATGAGATGAGTTATTATAACTTTTTACATATCTTGATCGTACTACATTAATATAATATGTTTTCCATGAATTAAACGTCATAAAATTTTCCATTTTTTACTAGATTATTGTAATTAGTCCTTATTTCATATGAAATAAATGTGGCATAAGGACTATCTAACAAGTTTTCTTTATATCAATGTATTAATGAATGAATAACATTATATTGAATTTGGGTATAAAAAATTTAGAATTATTTTTTATCACCTAATATCATCTAGGTTTCTTCTAATACTTTTCTGTTACCTGCAATAACATTAATCTAATTAATTATGCATCAATGGATTTATTTATCCACACACTCAATTCCTCAATCTTATTCCACAAGAACATTTAACTTATAATTACATGATTTTTAGTATTCTTTATAAAAATTATAAATTATTTATATATTGTTTGAAAGGAGTTACATGAAATCAATTACATAATTTTTTACTGGTGGTAAATAATCTATGTTTCATTTTCTCCTTGTATAAAATATTTGTTGTCTAGGGTCATCTCCGAAGAAGAATTTAATTAATTACTATTTTTTATAATTTTATATATTTTAAATTTTTCATCCTTTTTAAAAACAATATGAAATGTTTTTATTAAAAATAGATATAAATAATATTTAAAAACTCACATATTTTCTAAAAAAGATTAAGTTAAATAGAAAAGAGATTCTCCCAAGACAATTACAATGAGTTTTTCCTCTTTTCTCATTTTCTAATATATGTCCAACTCAATGATCACATTCCATCATATGTATTAATATACTCATATACCCTTTTTATGAATTCATATATTTCATCATAGTCAACATGATCACAACACATACACCTCCTCTTTCGTTAAGATACAAGTAGGACCATCAATTACAATAACCACTATCCCACATTTCTAGTATATGATCAAACCCATTCAACACTTTATGAACATTACTCCATCAGGTTCCTTGATGATTTTGTGATGGGATGGAAATATGTGTTGTTAGAATAAATTTTTTGTTAGATCGCTATATTGAGGTCACTGACATTAATCTCTACTTCCAATAATCTCGGGAAGAACCCAAATTTGTCAAAAACAATTAATCATGGGTAATCAAGGAAACAAATAAATTATCGGATTCTTCCTATAGGATATTCCATAGGTTTTCTATTCAAATTCATGAAGTTTAGTGATCATATTGAGGACATTTAAGAGGGACATATAAACAAAAATGATAAAGAATAAGAGAAGATACGTTTCATAGAAACAAGAATTCAAAAAACATAAAATAAACTAGTGATGAAAATAAATAGTAAATCAACATACTCTAAATTAGTTGTTGAAAAAAAATATCATTTAATTTGAAGGGTAATCAATTTTAAATAAAGAAAATCAATAAAAAATAGGTGTAAATTTATCAAAGTGAGAATTATAAATTCTAATATTGCTGGATAATATCATTTATAGATTTTTAATAACAAGTGGAAAGACTCTCACCTCCCCAATGGTGTATACATGTCACTAGAATCCTAAAATGATGTGAGAGGATCCCTTAGATTCTGAAGTTGTGGTAGTACTTTATGTATAGATTAAAGAGAAATGAAGAGGTATATAGAGGATTGGATATGAAAATACTAAATTTCCCATATACCAAAATAATTATTGCATCCTTTATATAGGTTGTGTTCATTGAATGAAACGAGACTGGGGTTTGTTGGAAATGCCAGGTGGCTAATATGAATTACCCATAACACATTCCCATTTGGATATAATTTAATGAATTTTTTATGTGACTATTATATGTTTATGAATCAAAAATTATTCATGTTTATGATCCCTAACTAAAGGAAATATAGAAGAAGATGATGTAGTATACATACACCTTTATTTTAATCCCAAATTACATTAATTTAGAGGAATAAACATTTATAAAATGATATCACTATATTATCACCAGTTATGTTCATCACATAAATGTTATAGGAATTGAATCTAGGTATATCAAATTGTTATATCCCGACCCAACTGATCACTAAGCGGGTAGCCAAATCAGTCACCAAATGAACCCCAACATGCCTCCCCTTGTAGTAGATAATTTCGACAAGAAATGAGGGTATATTGATGGTACTATGGGGAGACTATAACCTTTTGACCAGATAATTGAAAAATTATGTTAATATTAAAACAAAAAATAAAAGTACTAGAATTAGTGATAAATAAATCATATGTATTGAAAAATAAATATAAGAACTGAAATAAAGTGGAAATTGACAATACAATATAATAATGAATTGTATGTCAGGTGTTACTACAAGGTAAAAACAGTGTAATTTAAAAAAAGAAGAGAAAAAAACAATTGTAAAATCCCTCATCATCCTGAGAACAAGCCTAATCATATGATCCATAGCTCCAATGTACACAACAAAAAATAAGAAATAAATCAAAATAATTACGAGAAATAAGATCTACTCGGGTGATAAATAGTGCTCGACTAGGGTGTGAGATATAAATCATAGTAGGTTGGTACCTATGGTGTGAAGAAAAATCCATCTCTTGTAGTAAAAAAATAACTAGTCTTCAAATATGTATCAATTATGAGCAGTAAGAAAATTAAATAATAACAACAAAGTCATTTTTCCCAAACAGACATCCATCCCTTATCACCTTCTTCAACCAAAGAGGGAAGTCTGAATAGGGTCCTAATAAAATCTATAATTTGTATAAAATGTCTAAAGTGAATAAGGAAAACTATGAAGAGGTACACCCGATTGATTTTTCATTGGATTGGGGTGTAATTCATAGGTTGTCATTCAAGTGTGCTTTTAAGCAAGAGAGGAACGTCACAAGTTCATACTATCATAGTAATGGATGAAAACAGTATAACACAAGAAAATTATCCAAAGAAATAAAACAATGCAATTCAATTAATTAGTCAAATCCAGTGTGGAATCTCATTTCCATCCAAGGATATCGAAAATGAATCCCATGTACCTCAATAGTAACACTTGATAATTGAATACCATTGAGTCTGTCCAAGGTGATCCATATGGAATCCCATGTATTAATTGAGGGATGGTAAACTCTGCTTCCATCCCAAGTATCTCATATAGGGTACCAAGTGTCAGCCCAAGGCATTGAATATCCATATTTCAAATGAGTCCATCCATGGGCTTTCCCCTAGGGAACCAGTATCATCCAGGAGTATAATAAAACACTCTAGAATCCCTCACCTAGAAAGCCAAATCATCGATCGCATCATGTCAGGTCATAACCCATAGTGCACAAAGAGTCCATCCAGGAGTCTATAATTTGGAACCCATGTTCTCCCTCAGACCTTACTATCTAAACTGAGTATCCATTCACATCACAAGGCCATATATATATATATATATATAATCATAATCCTTTAAATAATCAATTCACTGAATAAGATAAACAAGAAGCCCATATTTACCATTAGTGGAGTCTCATGCCCATCCATGATGATCTAAACAGAATCCCATGTATCACAATTGTAACATATGACAATCCAAATACACTGAGTTCATCCAAGGTGATCCATATAGAATCCCAAGTATCACTTGAGGCACAGTAAAATTTGAGTCCAGCCTAGGTATCTCACGTAGGGGACCCGGTATCACCTGAGGCATGGAATAACCATATTTCTAATTAGTCTAGCCAATGATTCTCCCCTAGGGAACATATATTATTTTTAAGTATAATATATCATCAAGGAATCCCTCCCCTATCAATACAAAGCATCGCCCCAGGCACGTTGGGTCGTAACCCATCGATCAAGGATAGTCCATCCCTGAGTCTTTAATATAGAACCCATATTCTCTTCCATCCCATATCAAGTGAACCATATCAATAAGGAACATCACAAGTAAAATCATTTTTACAATTTCAAGACATTATATAAATATATCAAGCTAAATTTTAGTAATCAATTCCTGTATCAAAAAATAAACTATAAAAAGGATCAAGGCATTATGAACGAAACTAAAATGCAGTGAAAACATTATTTTTCAATTGAATACATCACACATCATTAAGGTATTTTTATAGAGACATAAAATTTAATTTAAATTACTCATTTCATTAAATTTAAAGTGTTTAATACATCTAAAGGAATAAGGTATAAAATATATGTAAAAGTGTAAGGATGAAAGGAAAGACACATTCTTAATAATTTTAAAATAGGAAAAAGGTGGATAGAACATGATATAATGAATATTTTAAAAATTCATAAGAAAAATGGAATAAAAAATAAATAATACATCCAGATAAGACAAATCCAAGGTAGACACATTAGAACTTTACATTTTTAGTAGCGACCACTCGAAGTTATTTTTCCGGTGCCGCTCAGTATATGAACCTTCACATATACATAACAAAACTCAACCTCTATTGACACGTTCCCATTTCCATGAGTATTTTCAAGGGGATACTTACATACATGATCATATAAGCATATACCCATTAACACTCACACATGTATGAATTTTGAAAATTATACCTAAGCATACATAGCCCAATATATGAATATTCACTACCATGTATGAATAAAAATATTACATTGGAACTTAAATATACATATTTATATCTTTAGATGAGTGGGTAAGTCCCCTTTGACTATGGATACCCTGAACACACCTCATGGATGACTAGACACAGAAAAAAAATTCAAGGAATCCTAAGTCACCCAAGGGACCCAAAAGAAAAGTCCTCAACAAAATAGTGAGGAAAACCCTTAACTTTTGTGATAATAGAGAAGCTAAATGAACTAATATGATTCTCATTATTTGGTGGATGTCAAAAATATAACAAGATCTACCCAATAGACCCTTCAAATTGCCTAAAATTAAATGAAAACACCAAAAAAATCAGTTAACCCATGAACTAGGGCTATGCCGAACCACACCGAGTGACGGTGAGAATGCAAAATGGACAACCAAATTTATAGGAGTGAGATAGGGTTTATTCCTTGAAGAAAAAAGAGAAAATGGGAAGATATCTTGGATAAAATCAATGAACAAGAGAGGAGTCATGGAGGGTCCCCACACATGACTAGAGAACCCTAAGGGGGTGTTACACGATTTGAATGGGGATAAGGGTTAGACCCTTATAGGTTTTCATAAAACATAAAAAAAATAACAATAGTAATATTAGTAGTATTACAATATCCTTTAATTAAATATTATTTTTAATGTAACACACTTCATGGTTTGGGTAACATGGGTAGCCAAACAGTGCACCTACAGTGTATTGAATAGTGTTGTGTTAATTCTTAAAACACTAACTGTATAGGATAGAAAAACAATTTGGAAAACTATGGGGATCCCATGCACACAACATTCCCACCCATCTGTAGGTCACATGACTTGATGCTAGGGACCCCAAGGTTTTTGAAAAACTGTGCAATCTATACAGACCCAATTAATATCTAATTTTATGGGTCCAACACTCCTGGAACTCCTATGGACACCTTAGAAACTTATCAGGCATTTAACCAAGTCCAAAAACAAAACAATAAGATGTTCCAAGTATCATAATTCTGTTTTCATTTTCATGTTTAAAAATGGGAAGCCTTGTAAATTCCAAATCTCATGTTCTCTTGGAAATTTCATCTGGTTCAAGACATGGAACGTTAAAACCTTCCCAAATTAGAAATTAGCATCCCTAAGAAGCCTTCAGGAACAATGTTAACATTAACTGACGTAAATTGGTAATTAATCATCATTAAAATAGTCTCATTGCATTTCCAAACACCCAACACACCCGTAAACATCATTTAGGCATGATACACTTAAGCTATGAAAAGTCAAACCAGTGCTTGATTTCAAAATAGACACCATGATTAAACTAAACCTAGAACATTTAGCTATATTAATTTTCACAGTGTCATCTTATTAGAAAAATTTCTAAAGGTGAATTAAACTATATTATTTAACATTAATTGGGTCCAATTTTGAGTTATGAAACTTCTCACCTTCAAAACTGCCTTCAAAGAAATCCTCTAAGTGTTTTAACGATGCTTTTTTCTTGATTTCATTTAAATGGAAGACCCAATTACAACTGAGTTCATATTAGGGAACTCACTGAGTAGGAATGGTCAAATCCTCTTTGACATAAACATAAATGGTCATAAATGTCTTCTCTATAGGATTTTGCGGACCCTTAAACCCCACTAGACTTAACCTGGAGACATTCTATTAAATGGTCCCTCGCCAACTATATACATTTAATAGGAGAGACCCATCTCAAGTCATTCTGATATACTTTTATCTATAATTCATGGATTAGTTGGATTTCATATTGAAATAGCACTGCAATTCCATCCTCTAAGGAATCATGCATTTTCAACCAACATGCCCATCATTAACCATACTTAGAATCTTGTGGAATTCTCGGATGAGACCTTCACTTGGACTTTTAAACTGACATACCCCAACACAAAAATGGTATCCTTAATCTAGTCCATTTGAATTGTAACCATTTTTGAATCATCTACAAGCATGAAAACAGGTCTTGGGTATACTAGGTTTCATTTACACTAGAGTCTATGGAGGTAAACTATGGTATCCATACTCAAAGTTTACCAGCATGACATTGGTATGAGGCCAAAAAAATACATTTCAAATAATTGACTGAACCCAAAGTGACTTTTTCTTAATACTCAAGTAATAGGAAATTGCTGGTTCCCAAGAAGCATTCCAAGGTATTCATACAATGGAATCTCAGTTTAACTCTAGACTAACCAATCCTCAACAAGAACCTCACACCTAGTGTACACCCTGGGAAAACCACCCAAATTGGTCCAACAACCATTGAAGATTTATCACTACATATGACTGATGGTCTCTTAGTTAATGAAGGAAGTTTTCAACATAGGGTTAATTATCATCACAATCCAAAGAATACTAAGTGTATATGAACTGGTTCAAGTTAATCATACATAATTACTGGAATGAAGAACAATTGAACAACAACTACTCAACCACATGGAAGAAACTCAGTTTCACCAGCTTTCACAATGTCATTAACCAATCAATTTGTTTTACAAATCATGGAATATTGTGAAATTTTCATATTACCCACCAAAGTCATCTAAGACCAATTTTTTTTCAAGAGGATGCATACACTGCCAACCACATGCATGGGAGTTCTACTGAGAAAACATTTACATGATTTATGACATTCAAGTCACTAGGGTATATAAGAAAATATAACCATTTACAAATGGTTCCCTTAGATTTTGTTCCTTATACATAAAAAGATACAATTGCCACCATACTGAGGAATCACTTCCTACCCTGGGAGTGTCTTATCCATTAGAAATAGAGATAGATTAGAATGTCATAAGTGGACTAGGTCAGATTCCCCTTAAACACATGTGTGATACATACTTGAGTTTTTATTGAAAACATTATAGAATTTTCCATGAATACCATAACCAAAATGAGTTGTGAGTCGATGAACCTGAGTCTACATACATTCCTCCCAAGCATTATGATGAATTAGATTGATTTATCATATAGGTCACTCTACTACATATACAACCCATGTATGTACTCAATAACTCAATGCTCATAAATTAGGCCAAAATCAACAAGTTAATCAGAACATTTAAAAAATATATGGGTATTTCATATATAAATTCACACTACCCAGAGGATTACAAAGAAAGAGGAAATTCCCTCTATACATTGCATAGGCTATCGACCTAATAAAATCAAGTATCTGATGGCCTATATAGAAACTAGCTCAAGTAATTCCATTTGATCCAATCCTAAAATGAAAGGACCACCTCCTAATCCATCCACAAATAAAATGAGTTTTATCAGGCTTACTATGTAGCTACATGTCACCAACCAGCCCGAGTCGACCCTGAACCGATCACCCATGCTAGCTCGCGACAAGTCTCGGGAGGCATTCCCAATCCTATCAAGATGGTTAAAAGTACCTAGGGCATCAATAGAGTACACAAGGGAATGATTTCTCCCATATATGAACAATAAAAAAAAGAGTAAATAAATGGATAGCCCCAAATGAATTTATATAAAAATTTAACTAATCATTATTTGAACAAGAAACTAAATGTAGAACTAAACCAACAAATCAACTTACCAAACCCAATAACCAACTAAATCCATGTGAAATTTTTGTTCACTCTCCAAAAAAATGATCACATGTCACCCAAGGCTATCAAACTCAAGTTGAAACCTGCACAAGGGCTAAAAACAGGAGAAGACTATAGGCAGGAGTATTAAAACTCAGTTGGCTATCCTGATATTCTATTCCCAATGCACTTCCTATAAAAACAGAAAAATCAATTTAATGTTTTATATAAAAGATATAAAATTATTTTTTTCAAATGATGACTCATGCTATAATAATTCTTAGGCATAAACTTGTATGTTTTATAAACAAAAATGAAACTAACAATTTTTTCAAAGGGGTGCAACTTAAAAATGAAAATTGTTTTAATGAGGGCTGATTTAAAGATTGTAAAATTTTAAATAAATAACACACACTACTTAATTTACCAACCAAACACATAGTATGCTTATGGTGAGTATAAAATATCCAATTAACACAACTCACAGGAACACCCCTTGGAACCAGTCAGCTGTGAGACCCCGGTACCTCATATCTCATGGAATGTAACCATAATAAATATCTGTTCTCGTGCACAAGAGCCAATATTAGGGAGAATACCCATAACCTAATGGTCCCACAAAAACATCATCATCATATTTTAGTTATTTTTGTCATCATCAAACATTCAACGTGAAACAGGGGCCAAACCCCATGGAATCACTAGCATACTAGTAAACATTTCCCCACCTATATACCAGGGATTACCTTTGGTTCTAAATCATGTTACACATATTATAAAATATGTGTTCCATATCAAAATTCCATTCCCAATACATAAACACACAAACACCCCCCATACATTCATCACATTTCATTCATGAATCCATAAACCACTAAAATATTTCGTAAAACAATTTTAAGGAGTATCACGAGGCCTTGCACACAAAATCCATTCAAAGATCCACTTTTAAGGAAAAACACATCGATAACATAAAAAACCATATTTTGATGCCCTAAAAACAATTAATAAATCATTCTCATGGACCATAAAATTTCCCCAAAAGATAGAACATGAAATACACATGGATACCATTTTTACAAAACAACAAAAATTCCAAACGAACCTTTACGCCTTTCTCAAAACTAACATTTGACCAAGGTATTCATAAAATTTTATTAAAGAGGTATATACACACCATTTAAAGAAGCAACCCAAATTCATAAATCCCTTTAAACACTCAGGTTACATATTCAAAAAAGTACCATTTTCATATGGAGGTGAAACTGACCATTTTCCGACAACTTGGGCCAAAACATGTTGTAAACCAAAACTAATTTGTTTCTAAAAACAAATACAAATTGGAAAGTAATATAAGGACCCATAATAACATTTATAATTCTTATAATTCATTCATAAATCCAAAAAATTAATTTTTAAATCACACATCACACATAAAATCCAACCGGGCTATTTACCGAACACATAACATGCCCTTTTAAACAAAACAATATAATTTAAGAACATGAAAAGGAATAAAACATCAATTGAATGTCATATTTTATTAAAGATACTCTAAAATTTTAAAAATACCATAAAACAGCTTATAAACCTCACAAACTGTTTTGAAACATAGAGGAACATTTAAACAAATACTTAGTGTGCACTTTTATGACAAAACAACACTACCTTTCACAAAATAAGGCATAAACGACCATTTTTCAAACTAATAAAACAATAAAAGGCTAAAAAAAGTAATAAAAACACAAATATATATATATATATATATATCAGTTTTTAACAAAAAAAATTGATGAAACTAAAATAATAAAGGCAAGTGCATGGGATATTTGACCACAAATCCTTGGCGTTATGGAAACGCACACACAAAAACACAGACTATGGGCTTACAAGCCCTAAACCTATGATGACCAGAAACAAATGAAAAAACCTGCATAAAAAATTATGTAATAATAGAACCCCATGTTGAACAGGACTAGGGGAGATTATAAAACCAAGAAATAATGAAAGGAGGAAGAAGATTGAGGATGAATGAGAAGGAATCTCAGCTTTTTAACTAGAAAACTCTTCATATTCCACTAGATATACACATTTGGATACAATTTAATGGATTGAATCTTTTTGGAGAGACTCATATGTTCTGGACTAACCAGGTAAAGAAGAATTGTTTCCCAAAGAGTATGAAATGATTGATTTATGAATGATACAATTTACCTTTCCAATTCTGGATGGTTTGAGAGACATTGAGAATTTTTATCAACTCTGCGACTATTCTGAGCTCCAAAGAGGGATAATAGATAATAGGGGTGACTATAGGGATATTGTATTTGGGTGGGAAGTGGAATCACCAAAAAATATTGAACATTAAATTAGATATAAAATAAACAATTTAATTGTTTATAACTGGAAATGGGCCAATGGGGTGGCCCAATGCCTAAATATGGAACCCTAATTCACCACAATTATGAATTATTAAGGGGTCCAAAAGGATATATTAGTTTGAATATATCTATGGAGGCCATGTGGGAAGTGGTATGGGTGAATAAGGTTAAAAAAATAGTTATAAAAGGAACAAATTTGGTTTTTAAAACTAGAAATGGGATCACGGTTGGCCCAAATCATGAAGTTACCACCCTTTCTCAAAAAATTCCTATAAAAAAATGGGAAACCCAAATTAGTGTGATTATACATAGATGAAACATGAAAACTCATAATTAACCTCACAAAATACCAAAAAAAAAAGTATCAGGATTTCAAATGTACCAGATCAAAACAAAGGCATCAAAATATGTGTGTGACAATTCTCCCCACATTTAAAGATTGCCACCCCCGAAAATGCATAACCCTTTCCAGCTGAAAGATAAACACCTAATGATTCTTTTTCTACTTGATACAACATATAAATATAGTGAAATATCATTTTTCATCAACATAAATTAATCATCTTTACCAAACAAAACACCAACTCACAACCACTTTGTGAAAAATCAACAGAACGATAAAGCCAGCACCTCCACAACCAAGAAAAGAACCCAATTGTTTGGCCTTCTCCAAATGAGACAAACAATAACCCAAACTAAATAGCACTCAAGAAATCAAAGTAATATAATGGAGTAAATAATGGAGTCGCCACCATTAATAAATAACTATCACTAGACATGTTCATTGGAGGAAAAATCAACGAGACCTGTAGTGGGTCTCTCCAACATTAGAACCCAACTATCAATGAAAAAAAAGAACTCAACATTACCTCACTTTCAAAAGTCCAAAAAAACACTCCCAAAACTACACACCAACCCATGTTAATAGGGTTACAACATTAATATATAAACCACCCACTCCCGAACAGAGGGGATTAGAACATGGACAACACTTTCATCATAGATCTTGACCCCCACCACTCGGGGAGGGGAGGGAAGGGGACCAATTTATTTGGAAACTAGAACCACAAAATAATCCAAGGAACTACCCAAAAGTCTCCATGTACGAATAGGTAACACCAAAACTGCACCTGATTTACAGATGTCGTCCTCAAAGGGATATTTATCAGAAACCCACATCCATGAAGGCATAACCATAGACACTGTGTGAGGGGTAAGTCCACCACACATGTTGTGAAAAATAGAGATTCACAATAATGAGTAACCAAGAGATATATATAGAAACTTCCTTACCACAATGTTGGAGGCAGGAGCCTATTCAAGCACCCCACACCTCTGTAGATTTCCTGACTGCATGAAAAGCTTTAACCCGAGGCCTATGGCTGGAGCCCTGATTCTCGAAGCATCTGTTGCACTACAGTCAGGTGATAAGGAACAAACCACTCAAAAAAATTCCCATTCTCAAGAAAACACCTTTATCTAAATATGAACTCATAGATATATATCAAAATTCACTCTCACTCTGAATGAGGAGTTGAATGGAAAAGAAATACAGTGAAACACATCAATATCACCGAACAGAACTGCTATTTCCATAAGAATTATCACGACCAGGAAGAACTTTAAATCGATCTCAAACAACTCTCTCTATTTCAAAAAATGGGATGTGGTATAATTATATGAGGTGGAATTAAGATTTGAAATAATTCCTTAGGTTGATCAACTAGAAAGCTTAACAATGGAGAACCACTCAAGTAAACATCACAACATCGAACAAATCTTTAGAAACCCGCTGAAAAATACCCCAAAACAGAGCCACCAATAAGATCCCATATCAAGATGAAACAAGAGTATGAATTCAACATCATAAGCGATCATAAAGAATTTAAAACACTACTATGAAATAGGATAAACCATCAACATTACCATTGGTTCAAAAAAACACCACAATTTTTCTACTAAAAACACATGAAAAAAACTAACTTGGTGGATTTTCACATTCACCAATGGTGTTTCATGAAGACTCACTCAAAAGAAAATTTACTTGCCACCCTAGGCACTCAAAAACCATTCCATATAGGCCATCCTTCTAGATATGAATAAAACCATGCATGTGAGAACCCATGAAAAAAACAAAGGGTAAAACAAAACAACATCATTCCAAAAATCATGTACCGTAAAAAGGAACACCAACGACCAAGTCAAAAATGATTTTTATATTCCACAAAATAAACCAAAATTAATAAAAAACCGTTTGATTAAAAAAATCTATTTCATTTAATAGAACATACAAAAACAACAATTCTATTCCAAATATCCCTTTCCTATTATTTTTAAAAAATTTAGCAAGGTCTCTTTTCATAATTTTACAACCACAAAAAAAACCCAAACCACTTTCTAGAAAAACACCTACCACAAAAAAACGATTTTCCAAAACCTATTCATTAGATTAAAACACTTTTCAACAACCCAAAACACACCATTTAAAATAATGGTTCATAATTAATTTAAAATTATGCATACATTAAAAACATTATTTTTCAACAAACCACATGTTTGGATTAGGGAAAATCAAATCCTATTAAATCATTTGCACTTCCTCCCAAAAATATATTAAAAAAACACAACCTTCCAAAACCATTATTATATTTTATTTTTGAAAACCCTCTTAACCCTTTTTATAATCCAATCCTTCCTTTAAAACCATTCAACACAATTCCCACACAAGGATAAAAAAAATCATGAATTCAATAAAGGTCACAGAAACCCACAAAAAGTAACTAGTGTCGGTTGGTGGCTTGACCATATGTTTGGCAGCTATATGTCAAACACATCACCAACATGAAGAGACTTATTAAGACCATTACCGGGATCCACCTGGCATTCCAGGCACTATGAGCTCATGGAGGCCATTATTCATACTCCCCTTGTCATATCCCAACACAAAACAATCAAAAAGAACAAAAGAAACTAATAAAACAATACTTCCCATGGAAACCTGAGGATTAGAACGAGAAAGAGTTCACAAAGCTCTTCCCGCACTTACCCATAAATTCCCAAAAATCCTACTCCATCTACCTTGAAATCCAAAAATAACAAGGGCGCTCTAAAAATAATGGTCTGCTAAGAGCGGACCTCCTTTGATACCATTTTTTCACGAACCAGCCAGAGTCGACCCTGAACCGGTCACCCAGGCCAGCTCACAACATGTCCCGAGAGGCGTCCCCAATCCTACCTGGATGGTGAAAAGCACCAAGGGAATCAATAGAGTATACACAATAACGATTTCTCCCATAAATAAAAAATAAAACAAATATCAGAAATAAATGGACAGCCCAAAATGCATTTAAATAAAAATTGAACAAAACACTATTTGTACAAGAAACTAAAAGTAGAACTAAACCAATAACTCAACTGACCAAACCCAATAACAAACTAACTCCATGTGAGACCTCTGGTCATTCTCCAACACAAGGATCACAAATCACCCAAGGTGATCAAACTCAAGCTGAAACCTGCACAAGGGATAAAAACAGAAGAGGAAAATAGGTGTGAGTATTAAAACTCAGTAGGTTAGCAAGATATTCTATTCCCAATAAACTTCATTTAAAATCAAAGAAACATAAATTTCATGTTTTTAATACAATATATAAATTTATTTTTCTCAAATTAGTTTCCATGATATAATAATTATCAGACAAAAGCTTTCTTGTTTTATAAACAAAAATGCACGTAACAATGTTTTCAATAAGGTGCAACTTCGAAATGAAAATTGTTTTAATGACGGGACTCATTAAAGATTGTAGAATTTTAAATAAATAACACAAACTATTGAATTTAGAAACCAAACACACTGTATGCCGAATGATATTACAAAAAGCCAATGAGGACAACTCATGGGAACACCCCTAGGAACTAGTTAGTTGGGAGCCCTAGTTACCTTGTATCTCAGTAAAAGTAACCATAATAAATAATTGTTCTCATGCACACGAGCCACTATTAGAGATCATACACATAACCTAGTGGTCTCACAAAAATATCATTATCATAGTTTAGTTAGTGTTTTCATCTTCAAACTTTTTATATGAAACATCGGCCAAACCCCAGGGAATCACTAGCATACTAGAACTCAGCTGCCCACCTAGATACCTGGGATTCCATTTGGATCTCAATAAAGTTACACATATTTTCAAATAACAATTCTACATCCAAATTCCATTCCCAAACCACAAACACACAAACAACCCAATAACATTATTCACATTTCTTTCACGAATCAATAAACCACTAAAATTTTTTGTAAAACAATTTCAAAGGAATATCATGAGGCCTTGCACATAAAATCCATTCAAAATGAACTTTTAAGGAAAAAAACTCATCAATAACATAAAAAAACATATTTTGAAGCCCCAAAAGCAATTATTAAATCATTTTCATAGACCATATTTTTACAATAAAGATAGAACATTAAATACACATGGAAACCACTTTTACAAAACAAAACAAATGCCAAATAGTCCATTAAGCCTTTCTCAAAACTAACATTTGACCACGGAGTGCATTAAATTTTATTAAGGAGGTTTATACACACCATTTACTGTAGTAACCCAAATTCATAAATCCCTTAAAACACTCAGGTTAAATATTCAAAACACAAACATTTTCTTAAGGATGTGAAACATACCATTTTCCGACAACTTGGGCCAAAACATGTTGTAAACGAAAACACATTTTTTTATAAAAAAAAATACAAATTGGAAATTAATATAAGGACCAAAAATTCCATTTATAATTCATAAAATTATTTTATAAATCCAAAAAACTAATTTTTAAATCACACATATCACCTAAATGCCAACCGGGAAATTTACCGAACACATGGCATTCCCTTAAGAAAAAAATTTATTTTATGAACTTGAAAATGAATAATACCCCAATTGAATGAAATATTTTATTCAAGATACAATAAAATGTTCAAAATAGAATAAAAAAAACTTTTAAACCTCACAAAACAGATTTAAAAGTTAGCGGAACATTTAAACAAATACTTGGTGTGCACTTTTAGGACAAAACAACACTACCTTTCACAAAACAAGGCATAAACAACCATTTTTCACACCAAGAAAACTATCCAGAGGCTGAAAAACATTAATAAACATATATATATATATATATATATATATCAGGTCTTAATAATAGGAAAATGATGAAACTTAAATAATAAAGGCAATCTCAAGTGGTATCCTACCTCAAATCCTTGACGTAATGGAAACACACACACGAAAACACCATCCGAGGGCTTACAAACCCTAAACCTATGACGACCAGACCCAAATGAATAAAACTCCCATATGAAATCATGTAATAACAGAACCCTATGTCTAAAAGTACTAGGGGATATTATAAAACTAATAAATAATGAAAGGAAGAAGAAGATGGAGGATAAAGGAGAAGGAATCTCACCTTATCAACTAGAAAAGTCTTCATATTGTACTAGATCTACACACTTAGATACAAGGGAATGGCCTGAAACATCTTTGAGAGACTCATAAGGTCTAGACGAACCAGGGAATGATTATTGGCAGTGAAAATAGTATGAATTGATTGATTTTTGATTAATACAATTTACCATGTCAATTATGAACGATTTGAGAGACATTGAGAATGTTTCCCCACTCCATGACTATTATGAGCATCAAAAAGGGAAAATAGATAATTTTGGTGAATATAGGGATATTAGCTTCGAGTGGGTGGTGTAAGAACCAAAAAATATTAAATATTTAATTAGATATAAAATAAAAAATTTATTTTTTTATAATTGGAAACAGGCCCATAGGCAGTCCCAATGCCGAAATATGAACCCGATTCACAATGATTATGAATTATTAAGGGATAAAAAAGGATATGGTAGTTTAAATATATTATTTGAGGTCATTTGGGAAGTTTAATGGGTGAAAAAGGTTGAAAAAAAGAGTTATAAAAGAAACAAATTTTGTTTTTAAAACTGGAAATGGGGTCACAGTTGGCCCAAATCATGAATTAACCACCCTTTCTAAAAAAACTGCTAAAAAACCTATGGGGAACCTAAATTAGGGTTATTAGACATAGATGAAACATAAAAACTCAACATTAAACTCACACAAGACCCAATAAAAGTATCGGTATTTCAGATGAACCGGATCAAAACAAAGACATGTAAAACCGGGTGTGACACTACACATATCTGAGTCATATCAAACTTGTAGAAAATAAGAAAACCATATTCTCACACTCATAAAAAAGTTTCAAAAATGCGATGAACACCAATATAAGTAAGGGAGACATTTAGAAACTAGATATTCTACTAGGGATAATGACACCCAAATAATACCACACAAGAGGGATTTTTTGAAATCTACCAACCATAGTGGTAAAGACTTTTAGTGTGCAACCTACAATGGCTGACCCCTAACCAAAATGGTAAACATCGACCCTACTAGGGGATCATGTAGGATAAGATCACTAAGATTTTCATTCAATCACGTTTAAACTAAAGCAATAAGAAATGAGGAATATGGAAATGATCAGAAAATGATTTTAAGGTGGAAGAAAGGAACGATTTAAACTACACTCACATAAGGTTTAGGCTAAAACACCACTAAAGGTTTTATTTTAGAGCATGTACACTGTAACTCATTTAACTCGATAAAAATTTGAAGTTTAGATTTAAATAAATACCAAAAAAAGACTCAATCCAAAAAGGGCATGGTACCTCAAACCACCTTTTAACCATTTTAAATTTCCATTATGAATTATTATTTAGTGATTTCATGATAAAATTAATCCATTTTTACCAAATAGAACCCATTTTGAAAACAATTTATTTAATTATAAGACCTCATAAAGAAATTGTTTTTGAAGATTATGTGTTATTTCATTAAATAAAAGGGGTTTCGTCAAGAATATTCCACCAAAAGAGTACACATTAATTAGGCACCTTCATATAGCATAACATACACCATAGGGGTTTGGTACTAAGAAATTAAATGAACATGCAACCACCTAGGTCCCGTTATCCATTTGAGGTTAAAAAATGAAACCAAACTTTTTAAAATTTTGGACTTTGAAAACACCTTCAGTGTTTTTATTTTATAAATAAAAATCCACAACTAACCTACTTTGGTATGATTGTTCTTTTATGAAATTATCCATAGATTCCTTAACCCCTGCAAAAGGATACAATATTTAATAAGGAAACCAAAACATTTAATGAAAAATTGGCCAACATTTATATTCCAAATATCTTTTATGATAAATATCATAACAAAATGTTTGGTTTTATGTATTTCAACCCTCAAATTGTAAATTAAACATACACCTTAGTAGTTTGTGGAAACTACCATCTGAAACAAAAAATTTCTTATCCCGAGTGAATAATTTTTTTTTGCAGAGTAAAATTTATACAATGGTATTTAATTGTATTAATATTGTTAATAATGGTCATTTATATGGTTCCTCACTTTCCCAGTTATAAGGCACCCATACTCCTTATGAATTGAATGTTGACTCTCATTTATTTGCAACCAAAAGTTTTTAGCTACTACTAACAAGGAAGAATAGAAATTAAAAACTAGCACACTAATAAGCCACCTAATAAAGGTAAGAATCACACATGAAAAAATAATCATAATTAATAAAAATTAAGTATGAAATAGAACATGATGGAAATTTTCACACAATAGATATTGAAAATTTCAAACAACCTAACAATGTGAACTATATGGAATGACATTTAAATGGTATGTGGATTCTTATTTGCCTATTATGATGTATTTAATGGTATTTCATTGCCATATCAGGAATAAGGAAAAATAAAATTAATCCCACAAATCAATAAGCAGTGGAATGTACACGAGTCGTTCAAGGTGAAATCAAATAAATTGTTACATCGAAAAATAAGAACATCAATCCCAGTAATAGCCACATGTTGATTTCCCCATGGGTGGGTGATCAGTCCCAAACATTGTTATTTACCATGTGTCAACACATTCCCATCCTCTTATACACCGGCCGAAAACAATAATAAAAAGGAAAAAGAACCCCGTTGATACCACTTTGTAATGTCTCTGAACAACTTTCCACTTAACAGGTAGCCCGACCAGTCCCCACATGGCATCATGATTGCATACCTATATGCCGAGGGATACTAACTAGCAGTGAGTGTATATTTAGGGTGTGGTTGGGAGACTAATACCATTATACCAGAGTCACATAATTATGTAATAATATTTGATCAACAAACAACAGTAACATAAGGCATGGTAAATAAATGAAAAATAGCCTAAGGGATATATAACAACAAAAATATAGTGTCAAATGCCAATACCATTCAGTGATGTGTGTAATTTTAGGTGGTACTTCAAGGTATAAGAAATTCAATGTAAATAATGAAAATAAAAATAAAAATATAAATTTCTTAAGGATATTAAGCATGATCCTAGTCATGTTCTCCCTAGTTCCCTTGTACACAACACAAAACAAGAAATTAATAAAAATACCTATGATCAAGAAGATATATTTGGGTACCAAATGAAACCTAAATAGGATGTGAGATATAAATCTAAATAGGCCAACACCCACCATATCTTGGAAAATGCATCTCATGATGTAAAAAAATAAGAAGTTTTCTAATATATATAAATGAAGATTAGTAAATAGATTAAATAATAAAAACATTATCCGGATTTCCAAATATACACTCGTCCCTTATCACTTACTTTGGACTAACCTAGATGTTTGAATATGGAACCTACACAATCCATAATGTGTATATGTGGGCTAATATAAAAAAATAAAACAAAAAATATGATCACCCATAGATTATGATTTAGATTCCATTCTAATTAACAATTAATCATTGAAGGGTTATAGTAAGAAAGAGAGGAACATCACAATTGGATGATCTGATATTAATGGAAGAAACAAGTCCATCACATGGAAATTAAGCAATGTAATCAAACAATGCAATTAAATAAATCTAAAGAATATTGTGGGGAGTCCTATTACTTTCCAGTAAATTTTAACAAAATCCCTTACATCTCAATGAGAACATAAGATAATTCAATACCACTGAGTTTGTTCAATGAAATCCATACAGAATCCCAAGTATCACATGAATCATAATAAACTCTAAATTTATCCAAGGTATCTTACACAGGGGACTGAGTATCACCCAAGTAATGGTGTAACAATATTGGTATTGATTCCATCCACTATTTCTCCCCTAGGGAATAGATATCACTCAAGAGTATAATAAACTACATTGGATTCCCACACCTGGAAATCCAAAGCTTCTCTCTCAGAATTTTGGGCCATAACCCATCGAGCATGGAGTTTTCATCCATTACTCCAATATGGATCCCATGTTCTTTACTAGCCCATAAAAAGTGATCTAGGTATCCAATAAAATCACAAGTCATGAAATATATATAATTAATCATAATACATAATTGAAATATTTCATTAAGGAACATAAAAATAAAACACATCAAATCCATTTGTTGAGTCATGTGCCCGTCGAACGTGATCTAAACAGAATCCCTTTTATCATAATGGGATAATATAAAAATCCAATAGCACATATTTTGTCCATGGCGATCCATATGGAATACCATGTAGCACTCGATGCATGTTATACTCTAATTCAATCCATGGTATATCATGTAGGGGACTAAGTATCATCCAAGGCATGCAATAGCCATATTACCAATGATCCCATCCATGGTTTCTCCCCTGGGGAACCAACATCAATCAAGACTATAACAAACTATTTTAGATCCTCTCATTTGAAAATCCAATGCATCACCCCTGGAATATTGGTTTGTAATCCATCAAGCATGTATATTCTATCCATGAGTCATTATTATTAAACCCACATTCTCCCCGACCCATATCTAGTGAACCATAACAACAAGGAAACTCACAAGGAATATAATGTATATAATTTCATGATATTATATTAACATCTCGCACCAAAATCTATAAATCTATTCATGTATTAAAAATAAAATATTAAAAGGAACAATTAATTAAGAAAAAATTACAACATAGTGAAAAAAATTATTTTTAATAATGATAGTGCACCCAGAGAGGTGTATTATTAGAAATCATAATTGTATTTGAAAAATTCCTTTCATTAAATGATAAGAGTTCATTTAGTCTAAAAGTTAAAGGTATATAACATATAGGACAATGTAATTGTGAAATAAAAGACACAAATAAATATGGAACATGCTTAATTATTCTTCAAAATTTCAAAATATGGATGGAACAAGATGTAAGGGATATTTCAAAAAGGCATAAAAAGGGAATAAGAAAGGGATCCAATCTCAATGGAATACCAAGACTATGTGAACACTTTGTTACTTGATGTTTTTAGTGATGACCACCCGAAGCTACAACCTCTCACCTCTGAGCATATTCACCTTTGCATATACATAAGGAAACCTAGCCCTGATGCACATATTCACGTGAGCTTGAATATGGGAAAGGATATCCTTACATACATTATCATATATGAATATACCCATTAAAAATCTTGCACATTTTCATTTCATGTACTACATGTAAGCACACATAGCCCCATATATGTATATTCCCTACCACAGATGAATGTACATTTAACAGGGGAACATACAAATACATATTCTTACCTAGGCACACACGAGTAAGATTCCTTTGAAAACAACAACAATGAACCCACTACAAGGATGACCATACAAACTAAAAATAATACCTAGGAACCCTAAATAAACAATGGGACCCAAAAAATGGTTCTAAACAAAAAACGGAAGAAAAACCTAACCACATGGAATGGAGGAAAGCTGAAATGAAAGAACACACTTCACCTTTAATGGAAGATGTCAGAAATCTAACAATGTAATCTCGATAGACCCTTCACAATCTCAAAAATTAATGGAAAACAGAAAAAAAAAATCTCTTAACCCTTGACCTAGGGTTTTAAAAAACCATATCCTGGCATATGGGGAGGTGCACAAGAGGCCATGTGGCAATCAGTTCACCTACCATTTTAGTGGTTAGTCAGGCTGGGTCCTTATAAATATAATGTAATATAATTCAATTCAATTCATATACAAAAAACCTCAATGGTGTAAAAAATAGCATAAGTGTTTTATGAAAAATATTATGAATCATTATGAATCTATCCAAAATAATTTTAGATAGTGTTAACTAAAAATCTTGTTTTAGAAAAAAATCATGATAAAAAATTAACCCATATTTTTCATTCTATCCATGTTACACTCTATGCCTTTATATCATTGATTTTTTTTATTAAATCCCAATTTAATAGATATAATTAAAAAGTTTTTTTATCAAAACACCAATATTACTCATGCTACAAAGGAATATGAAGTCATCTAGATCAAATATACTCATATCAACAAATGAAATAATCCACCAAATGATGTCTCATTAAATTATTTTTATGTTTATATTATCCATTTTCCTATGAAATCGAGTGAGAAAATGGAATGGAGAATGTACATCATGTATATGGTACCTCATATATTTACTATTATATAAAATGTAATGGAAAATATGAATTAATAAATCACATGTCATTCATCTTGTAGCTTAAAACAACATATGAGACTAAACTAAGAATGGAAATGTAATTTCTACATCTAATTATGTTATGGAACCCTATTTATTTTATCATTATATTCATGTAAAAAGTCCTATATTTGTTAATATTTTAATGATGACTTGATGAACAATATGGATAAACACACTCGATTGGCTACACATCTATTATTTCATAGGCAACATGTGTGTGTGTTAATGTTTTAATGCAAGGTATCTCACTAAAATTTCATAATTTTTATTCCTAATATGCATTCTACCCTATATATATCAATTGTTTTTAGAATTTAATGTTACATAAAATAGAGGGTTAGTCCAAATTATATGTCTTTTAAATATTATATCATGAGTTTATTTTTAAAATATAACATTAAACTCTGAATATCATATATTTGATTATACTATAGACAATCTTAACATATGATCACAAAACATAAAAATTAGTGGTGATCATCGATTTGGGGTAACTAAATTTTATACATTGTGGGAATAATATTTTTAAATTATTCATGTAATATTAATACATAAAATATGAATGAGTGATAAATAAATATTTAAATTACTTTTAAATAGTTACATATTTTTACACCATTATGTCTAATTAATCATGTATATAACTACAATATATTATTCATGACCATCCCGAATCTTTTTGCAAATTTGTTTTTTTGAAAGGGACTGCTATATTTTAATATAAAATGACTTAATATGTCTTTACATTTCCCTTCACAATGAACTATTTGACGAGAATATTTAAATGATGTATGTGTTCAGTCTTCAGGTGAGATATACCTTCATTGGAATAAGAAATTTATATTTTACTTTCATTGTCAATCTAGATTTCCTCATTGATGCTAGTAACCACTAAAAGATCCATGAATACTTGGTAATCAAAATAGAATGATTCATTATATATGATGTATTGATGTACTCTATCTCAATTATCGAGTTCTCAATGATGAATTTTTTAAACCCTTTCAAAAAATATCTCCATTATTAATTTAAAAAATCCAAATTAAGATCTTATATCTTCTTTATCTAATTCGAATCTAACATTTATGTGACTTCATAGAATGTTATCATCCTCTCCTGTAATGACCAATAAAAAATAATAACTTCTTATCAATTAATTAAGGATGTTCTTAACAATAATATAGTTACTTAAACAAGTATTTGATTGGTTTTTGTAACACCCCAATCTTCCACGGTACACTTCTCTTTGAATAATACAATAGCGTGTGTTGTACGCAACACTGAGTTCAAGTACACCACGACTTACCAAACTAGCTGTTCAAAAGAGGTTATGAATAGTATTAAATAAATTTTAAATGTTATATTACCTTTATAATTTTAATCCATATTATGAGTTCCTAAGACATGATTTATGAACAAATTTATTTTTTTCAGATAAAAGAAGTATTTTTCAAAAAATAAAATTTTACCTCCTTTTAATGGCGAAGCCTTTTTAAAACCAATATTTGAAACTTTTATATATTCAATTTGACAAAATGAAATTATTCGTTAAATTTAGGACATAAGAATTTAGTATCAATAATGTTTTGGTGTCTTTCTGATAACTTTCATATTTGGGTGAATAGTGAAAAAACTCTATTTTAACTGAAAAAACTTTTTTAATCAAAATAATTTATATTGTTAAATTATAAATTTTAATGGATTGGAAGTATAAATAGATTATATTTTTACTATTTAATCCAATGATGGTCATTTTATGTAATTTCACATTGAAATTGGACATAAACAAGTGTCAAACTTTTGATAGTTATTATTTCTTAAAAATACGCCTTTTGGTTTCGAAACCGGGAATAAATTTTAAATTAATAAATAAAACTTTATGTTTTGAATTTGGTAAAATAGACTTCATTATTGGATTCTGAATAACAAAATTAGACTAGGGTGAAATTTTAGTACTTTTCGGATAAGTTTTATATTTTGATGAATAGTAAAAATTACAAAATTTTAATTAAAAACAACTTTTTTAATTGAAATAATTAACAGTGATAAATTATGAATATGAGTGGTTTTAAATTATATTTAAAATATATTTTTACCATGTAATAGAATTTGGGTCATTGAAAATAATTTCACAATTAAACCGAACATAAACAAGTATCAATCTTTTGATAGTTATTATATCTTAAAAACACACCTTTTGTTTTAAGAGCGGGAATTAATTTTAAATTAATTTCTGCCACTTCTGTGTTTTGAATTTGGAAAAATGGATTCCATATTTGGAATCAGGGTGTTCATATTGTGTGAATAAGTAACTTTTATTTTTAGACATTTTGAATAATTACTGCGGTAAATATTTTATTTACCATGGTTAAGGGTAAATCGGGTAAATAAGGGTTAAAAATTAATATTATAATAATACTAAATTACCCTAAAACGTGTCGTAACCTTATTGGTGGATACATGTCCAACCATGGCCATCTTTGGGTCGATTTTGGGACCCCATGGTTCCACTTGTAAGTGATAGGGACACTTTATTTTAATTAAGTTAAAATTAATACAAAAATGATACAAGCATATATCTTTTAGAAAAACAATTTTTACATAGGGTTATATATGTTTTATTTTCGATTTTAAATATTCATTAGAAAGATAAAACTATATACTAAAAAATTTTAATTTACTTTAAATTTTTAAACATTAAATAATTTAATTTATATATGACACAATGATAATGCAGTAATTACCATAATAGTGAAAAATTAAAATAATTGATATTATAAATACCCAAATAAATATAATTTGAGCCTTTTAATGAATTAAACTAATTTTCTAGGTTAATATGACATGTTATTAATTATTTAAATAACTTTTTTTTAAGTAATAATTCTGTTATGTGTTTCAAAAAAATCAACTATTGAATAGTGTCAAAATTGACATAAAAGAGTTTTTAAAACAAATATTATATTATTAATTGATTTTAAATTCTTAAAAATATAAAGTTCGGCCAAGATACATATATCAAGATAGGTGTATCATTAATGGACCACTTTGGGGTCTTTTAGATGTATATATTTTGTTTATTAACTATATAATATAAAAATACCAAGTGACATGGTAAATGTCAAACTAATTAACTAAGAGTTAAAACTAAATGATAAGGTTAATATAATGACCCAAACCTGTATAAATTATATTTATTGAATGGATTTCGACCTATCCCCACCTTAAACATTAAATAATAATCTTTGGAGCCATTAGAAACCGAATATGAATTTATTATAACTTAATATTTCTAGCTTTTCAAAAGGTGCCCATCACCGCTCTTATAAAAGGGCACTCCTCCTTCTCATTTTTCAAACCTTAAAAGCCTTTTAGTTCAGCCAAAACTTGCCCAAATACTCTCTCAACTTCCCTCAATATATCCTAGAGGCCTTAGTTTGATCATAAATCCAACCTAAGGATCCCTTTTGATCAAATCAAAATGAAGAACCCGAAGAAGAGGTAATGTTTTCACCACCCCTTTTCAAGTTCCTTTCTTCTTCCACTTATTCTTTCTTTGTTATTACCATTCTAAAATAATAAATCCAGTATCTTATATATACTTTGATGTTATTATAAACATGGTACAACCATATTTAGTATTATATCCACCCATTGAATAACATGTCACCATACATGCGTACGTACGGCTTACCGTCTCCACGTCGTGGTGTAATTGTTATTCAATATATTATTATTTGGATGGGTATAATAATGATGTTTAACTCATGAAAATAAAAAATATAACATGATAATGATTCTGTATATATGATATACTATCCAATTATATATTATTTTAATATCAAAAGAATGATATTGTATCTCGTGCGTACGTACAGACTACCGTCTCCATGAAAACGATGAGATTCATTCTCCATCGTATCCATTCAAGTATAATTATCATTTGATGATTTAAAAATAATTTTTAAAGTCATGATATAATTATGGATATGAATAAGATACAACCTATCCACAACAAACACGGCTTACGTAACAAAGAATATAAAGGAAAATGAGTAAGTTAACACCCAAAATGACGATAATACTAAGATATTATTAACATGTCAATGTTAAAATATCATATATGATATCATATTAATGTAAATAATTCTTTTATAATTCAATAACAATTATTTCACCCTTATACATGAGGTTAACCTACCATCGACCAAGGAAAAAGTACAATGTAAGGGGTTTCTTATCTCACTTTTAATTCCGTGAGAATTCCATTGTTCACCACTTATTTATTGTATGTGGTGTGTGTACTTCCCATGATTGTATCCATTGTGTAATATACATTAATTTATAGATACTGAAATCATCATGGTATTATCCTTCTTTCATGGGTGTATGTTTCTTAAGTTACCAAATCGACAAGGGAATTTGAAATTTCAATTTCCACTCATTTGGCTTTACGCATATTTCATTGATTATATTACCCCAAGATTATGTGTGTAATAAATATTCATTTGATTATGTCATAATTTACACTCCCCTTACTGTGGATATACTTTTGATACACATAATCACTCCATTGATAATTTCACAAGTCATTGATATGAATTTGATAAGAGTAATTTTAACTCATTCTCCATTTGTTGAGTTAAACATCCAATTAGTTGGTGTTGTTTTTAAAAGAATATGTGTTAATGTTATTTGATTTTTTTACACTGAATATCCAATCATATTTAGTGTATTTATATTTTTCACACATAATTATGTCGTTGATCTATCCTTAACCTAAGGATATGGCCTTTATGAGAGACTTCATCTCAATTTACATTCCATTGAGACTTCTTTGTTGTTATACACCAAATCACTTTTATGTGGTGTATATAATGTACTTTGACATATTATATCATGAATTCCATTATTATCATGATATTACAATGTTTTGATTACCTCAATCATTATTATTCAAGTTTCTCTCTTTTGGTTAGAAACTCTAACTAAAATACCATTTTAAATGTTTTAAAGACTTATTCTTATAAATCTTGCTCATTAATCTCCATGTTTTAAAAATGGTTTTAAGGATTTATTTATATGGACATTAAAGTTTTAAAATTAAAACTCCTTTTAAAAGTTTCAAAGTGGTATGGGACACTTTGATTCAAAAATCTATTTTTAAATAGCTTCTTTACAAATAGTGTGACTTTAAATGATTTCAAGAAAAAGGGGGATATTTCTCTCAAATAGTTTTGATGATTATTTTAATCTATGTCAATATCCTTCATTATTCTCAATTGAGGTTAATATTATACAATACAATCTTCCATATTGTATTGAATGAGTTATGTTTGACTCTAGATGTTCTATTTTTATACCATTCATGGTTTGTAAATAAAGTAATGACATTTTGTATGCTAGTTTTAATGTGAATGTTTATGTTATGTTTCAAAAGTTTTATTTGAGGAATGCATTGGACTTAGTAAGTGATGGTTGGAGCCCACTATAGCTCCTCGATGCATCGGTAGGTCTCATGAGACAAACTAGTGTCTTGGCACAAGGCCTTGAGAAAATATTATTTGTAGTCTTGGCACGAGGCCTTGGCTATGTGGTTATGATAGTCTAGCATTATGCATTCCATCATTATGAAAGTGGTTATTGATATTGCATGTGATCATTCGACTAGTAGAATATCCATGTGAGTATGTAAATGGCATTATTTTATTTTATCTTTGCCATTTTATGCTGAAGTTTAATTTTCAAAGGATTTCGTTTTAGTTATAAACCGCCTTAAGTGTTTATGCTTATCTATGAAAGCTTCTGCTATAATGTTATCCTTACTGAGCATCTGAGCTCACCCCTTTCAATGATTTATTTTTTCCCAGGATTATGAAGAAGTAATTTATGAATGACCTGCAGGGATAGTATGAGGGTATATGAAGACAAGATGTTGTTCTAGTATTTTTACCTTATGATGTAATGTAAGACTTATGAATATATATAGTGTTTCTAAGACTACTAAACTAATCGGTCTTTCGAGACATGATCCTTTGTGATCATGCCAATGTTATGTAATAATGCACCAACTATGGGTATCTAGGGTCGGGGCATTATAGTTGGTATCAGAGGAATTTTAGTATAAACCTTGGAATCTAGATTTAGATAAACTCTGATTAGAGCACATAGACCTAAGATGAACTTTGAGGATTATTATGGAATAACTTCCTAGAATTTTGGTATTGTAGAGATTTTGTGAGTTTTCCGAGGAATACATCCCTGTCTGGATATGACCAGGTAGAGGTGGACTTGGAACAAATGTACCTAAGGGTAATACCCGAAAACACCACTTTGAGCTAGACTCGAACGGGAACTGGTGCACGACAAGGGGCCTTGCTGCACTCTTGGTTACGACACTCCCAGGGGATATGCTTAGGATAATATACATTTTCTTTACAAACCAATTTAAAGTATTATATATATAAGATGAGAGTGAATGGCCTTGGTTAATCCTAATTTGTTTCAAATTGAGAATATGGTCACATGGTAATCTCTAAATGATTGTATGACTACTATTACTCACACAATGCTTTCAGGTTTTAGTCAATTGATGGATTACAAGGAAGTTATAGTTACTTTGAGAATTATGTACAAGGTGGGAACAGTGGTGGAAATGAGCAACAAAATGGAATGTTGATAGGCGTAAAAGATATCGTCTTTATGACAAATCAATTTTCAAAAAATATGATCAACAATATATATATTAACGAATTATCGGACTCAACAAAGAAGAGAAAGGTGATTAATGATAAGAGCTCCAGTAGTGGAGACCATGGAAAAAGAAAACCTCAATTTCCATCATGTAGGAAATGTGGAAGGAGACACCCATGAAAGTGTCTCAATGGGACAAAGAAATTCTTTACGTGCGGGAAGGAAGGACATAAAGTGAATAATTGCCGAAGAAAAATGAAGAGTACCATGGAAGAAGATAAAAATGGTCCCAAGAATCCATTTACAGTCATTTTCCGTAAATATAGGGGACCTGGCCATTACCCGAGTGAATGTCCTATTCTATAGGATATTTTCTTGGTCAGAGAAGAAGCTATGTGGAAATAAATGGTTGGATAAATGTTTAAAAATTATTAGTGATCCGTATTGAAGGGTTTACTTTGGAATAATTTTCTATTGTATTTGAAACCCTAACGTTTGCCATGTGAGAATGATATTTAGGGAAGAATTATCTTTTCTCTTGTGGATATAGTTATAAATAACCATTTGGTTTTATATGATCATTGGGTTTGAGGAAATTAAAAATTATTATAATTTGGGATGAAAATGCAAGGTATGAGATAAAATTTGTGGTTAAATTATGTTATGGTTATTTTGAGGAATTTATCTCATTTTTGTAATGTTATGAAATATAGTTTTTGAAAAAGGACAACACGTAGACCGTGTGACAACCCGTCACGTCGGACAAAGCTGTGGGAATCGAACCCACAACCAAAGTGGGATTGGGATTTATTGCCTACCACTGGTCTACGTGAATTCCCTGGTTAGTATGACTATTATTTTTAGTTTAATGATTTTATTGATCAATAATAATTTAATTTGGGATCTTATGTCTTATCAAATGAATACCCTTAGTATAGGAAAATGATTTGGTGATTAAGTGATAAATGTTATTTTGGATGTTGTTCGCTTTGGTGTGAACAATATATTCCCAAGGAAAATAGAATAGTATGGGATTTCATTTGAGGAGTAATGATTGATTTTTATCTATGTTTTTATTGTGGATTTATAATGATTTGGGTTTTTTATGGAAACGATTAGGTTAATTACATTTAAGTATGTGACTTTAAGAGTAATTAATGTCATTTGGAGATAAAATTGAATGTGGAAGACTACATTCTTAATAAGTTTTGGTTTCCAATATTAGTTTTGATTATATTGAAGGATTTTAAGGACAATTAATTATTGAATAGTATTTATTTAACTTTGGGGTATTGTGGGTTTAATTTTGGAAATTAAGATTAGTGTTTATTTCTATCAAAGAATATCCTTTTGGGGGATCATTAGATCTTGTACTAACCATTTTGGTTTTGATTAATCTCTACAGAAAATATAAATATATAGTTCATCCTGCATGGATCATGTGATTCTATAGAAGTTTATTCTAGCTCTTCTAGTGTGACCAAGTCTTCTTGGACACTCATCGTTTAAAAAAAATGAGTTAGTAGTGGAAATTTATTAAATAATGAAACTATACATAAAATGTAAGTATATATCTTTATATTCCTAGTCAATATCATAAATGAATTCCTCATCCTTATGTAATGTAACTTAAAACAAAAAAATGTTGTCCGTTTACTTTCCTACTAGGAGACTAATGGATGTTTGTCCCAACACAAGTTTGTGGTTTTATTATTGTTAACTTTCTCCTTATCATGATTTATATCCCTCTCCATCAGAACATGACACTTAGTTTATCATCCATATCCATGTTTTCCTACATGGAATCTGAGTATGGGTTATCTTGGTTGACCTTTATACCTCTCTTTCTTTCTTTTAAAGTGATAGTTTTATTGACTCTTTTTCCGATGTGGGACTTTCCATTCACAGGCCCAATTTTTAAAATTGCGAGGAAGAAATTTATTGAAGGAGGGGTGAATGTAACACCCCAATCTTACACGGTACACTTTTCTTTGAATAATACAATAGCATGTGTTGTACGCAACACTGAGTTCAAGTACACCACGACTTAGCAAACTAGCCGTTCAAAAGAAGTTATGAATAGTATTAACTAAATTTTAAATATTATATTATCCTTATAATTTTAATCTATATTATGAGTTCCTAAGACATGATTTATGAACAAATTCATTTTTTCAGATAAAAGAAGTATTTTTAAAAAAATGAAATTTTACCGCCTTTAAATGGAAAAGCCTTTTTAAAACCAATATTTGAAACTTTTATATATTCAATTTGACAAAGTTAAATTCTTTTTTAGAATAGGGACATAATAATTTAGAATCAATAATGTTTTGGTGTCTTTCTGATAACTTTCATATTTGGGTGAATAGTTAAAAATACTATATTTTAACTGAAAACAACCTTTTTAATAAAAATAATTTATATTGTTAAATTATACATTTTAATGGTTTGGAAGTATAAATAGATTATATTTTTACTATTTAATCCAATTATGGTCATTTTATGTAATTTCACCTTGAAATTGGACATAAACAAGTGTCAAACTTTTGATAGTTATTATTTCTTAAAAATACACCTTTTGGTTTCGAAAGCGGGAATAAATTTTAAATTTATAAATAAAACTTTTATGTTTTGAATTTGGTAAAATAGACTTCACTTTTGGATTCTGAATAACTAAATTAGCCTAGGGTGAAATTTTGGTACTTTTCGGATAAGTTTTATATTTTGATGAATAGTAAAAATTACTAAATTTTAATTAAAAACAACTTTTTTAATTGAAATAATTAATAGTGATAAATTATGAATTTGAGTGGGTTAAAATTATATTTAAAATATATTTTTACCATTTAATACAATTTGGGTCATTGAACATAATTTCACAATTAAACCGAACATAAACAAGTATCAATCTTTTGATAGTTATTATATCTTAAAAACACGCCTTTTATTTTAACAGCGGGAATTAATTTTAAATTAATTTCTGCCACTTCTGTGTTTTAAATTTGGAAAAATAGATTCCATATTTCGAATCAGGGTTTTCATATTGTGTGAATAGGTAACCTTTATTTTTAGACATTTTGAATAATTATTGCGGTAAATATTTTATTTACCATAGTTAAGGGTAAATCCGGTAAATAAGGGTTAAAAAATAATATTATAATAATACTAAATTACCTTAAAACGTGTCCTAACCTTATTGGTGGATACATGTCCGACCATGGGCATCTTTGGGTCGATTTTGGGACCCCATGGTGCCACTTGTAAGTGATAGGGACACTTTATTTTAATTAAGTTAAAATGAATACAAAAATGACACAAGCATATATCTTTTAGAAGAACAATTTTTACATAGGGTTATATATGTTGGATTTTCGATTGTAAATATTCATTATAAAGATAAAAATATTTCCTACATAATGATAATTTATTTATAATTTTTAGACATTAAATTATTTAATTTATTTATGACACAATGATGATGGAGTAATTACCATAATAGTGAAAAATTAAAATAATTGATATTATAAATACCCAAATAAATATAAATTCTGACTTTTAATGACTTAAAATAATTTTCTTGGTTAATATGACATGTTAGTAATGATTTAATTAACTTCGTTTGAAGTAATAATTATGTTATGAGTTTCACAAAAATAAACTATTGAATTGTGTCAAAATTGACATAAAAGAGTTTTTAAAACAATTATTATATTATTAATTGATATTAAATTCATAAAAATCTAAGGTTCTGCCAAGAGACTTATATCATGATAGGTGTATCATTAATGGACCACTTGGGGGTCTCTTGGATGTATATAGTAAGCTTATTAACTATATAATATAAAAATACAAAGTGACATGGTAAATGTCAAACTAATTAACTAAGAGTTAAAACTAAACGATAAGGTTAATATAAGGACCCAAACCTGTCTAAATTATATTGGTTGAATTTATTTCGACATATCCCCCCCTGAAACTTTAAATAATCAACTTTGGAGCCATTAGAAACCGAATATGAATTTATTATAAATTAATATTTCTAGCTTTTCAAAAAGTTCCCCTCACCCCTCTTATAAAAGGGCACTCCTCCTTCTCATTTCTTCATACTTTAAAAGACTTTTTTTTCGGCCAAACCCTACCCAAATACTCTATCAACTTCTCTCACTAAAACCCAGAGGCCTTATTTTGATCAGAAATCCAAACTAAGGAGCCCTTTTGATGAAATAAAAAGGAAGAACCTGAAGAAGAGGTAATGTTTTCACCACCCCTTTTCAAGTTCCTTTCTTCTTCCACTTCTTCTTTCTTTGTTACTACCATTCTAAAATAATAAATCCAGTATATTATATATACTGTGATGTTATTATAAATATGGTACAACCATATTCAGTATTCAATCCACCCTTTTAATAACATGTCACCATACGTGCGCACGTACGGCTTACCGTCTCCACGTCGTGGTGTAATTGATATTCAATATATTATTATTTGGATGGGTATAATAATGATGTTTAACTCATGAAAATAATATATATAACATGATAATGATTCTGTATATATGATATAATATCCAATTATATATTATTTTAATATCAAAAGAATGATATTTTCGCTCGTGCGTACGTACGGACTATCGTCTCCACGAAAGCAATGAGATTCATTCTCCATCATATCAATTCAAGTATAATTATCATTTGATGATTTGAAAATAATTTTTAAAGACATTAAATAATTCTGGATATGAATAAGATACAACCTATCCACAACAAACACGGCTTACGTAACAAAGAATATAAAGGAAAATGATTATGTTAACACCCAAAATGACGATAATGCTAAGATATTATTGACAAATCAATGTTAACAGAACATATATGATTTCATATTAATGTAAATTATTCTTTTATAATTCAATAAAAATTATTTCACCGTTATAAAGGAGGTTGAGCTACCATCGACCAAGGAAAAAGTACAAAGTAATGGGTTTCTTATCTCACTTTTAATTCCCTGAGAATCCCATTGTTCACCACTTATTTATTACATATGGTGTGTGTACTGCCCATGATTGTATCCATTGTGTAATATACATTAATTTATGGATATTTAAATCATCATGGTATGATCCTTCTTTCATGGGTGTATGTTTCGTAAGTTACCTAATCGATAAGGGAATTTGAAATTTCAATTTCAACTCATTTGGATTTACGCATATCTCATTGATTATATTACCCCAAGATTATGTGCAGAATCACTATTCATTTTATTATTTCATAATTTCCACTCCCCTTCCTGTGGATATACGTTTTATACACATAATCACTCCATTGATAATTTCTCAAGTCATTGATATGAATTTGATATGAGTAATTTTATCTCATTCTCCATTTGTTGAGTTAAACATCCAATTCATTGGTGTTGTTTTTACAAGAATATGTGTGAATGTTATTTGATTGTTTTACACTTAATATTCAATCATATTTAGTGTATTTATATTTTCACACATAATTATGTCGTTGATCTATCCTTAACATGAGGATACGGCCTTTATGAGAGATTTCATCTCAATTTACATTCCATTGAGACTTTTTTTTGTTATACACCAAATCACTTTTATATGGTGTATATAATGTACTTTGACATAGTATATCATGAATTATTTTATTCTCATAATATTACAATGTTTTGATTACCTCAATCATTTGTATTCATGTGTCCCTCTTTTGGTTAGAAACTCTAACTAAAATACCATTTTTAAATGTTTTAAAGACTTATTCATCTAAATCGTGCTCATTAATGTCCATGTTTTAAAAAATGGTTTTAAGGATTTATTTATATGGACATTAAAGTTTTAAAATTAAAACTCCTTTTAAAAGTTTCAAATTGTTATGGTACACTTTGATTCAAAAATCTATTTTTAAATAGCTTCTTGACAAATAGTGTGACTTTAAATGATTTCAAGAAAAAGGGGGATATGCCTCTCAAGTAGTTTTGATTATTATTTTCATCTATGCCAATATCCTTCATTATTCTCGATTGAGGTTTATATGATACAATACAATCCTCCTTATTGTATCGAATGAGTTATGTTTGACTGTGGATTTTCTATTTTTATACCATTCATAGTTTGTGGATAAAGTATTGACATTTCATATGCTAGTTTTAATACGAATGTTTATGTTATGTTTCAAACTTTTCATATGAGGAATTTATTGGATTTAGTAAGTGACGGGTGGAGCCCGCTATAGCTCCTAGATGCATCGGTAGGTCTCATGGGACAAGCTAGTGTCTTGGCACAAGGCCTTGACAAAATCTTATTTGTAGTCTTGGCATGAGGCCTTGGATATGTGGTTAGGATAGTCTGGCATTATGCATTCCATCATTATGAATGTGGTTATTGATATTGCATGTGATCATTCAACTAGAATAATATCCATGTGAGTAAGTAAATGGCATTATTTTATTTTATCTTTTCAATTTTATGCTGAAGTTCATGTTTAAAAGGCTTTCGTTTTAGTTGTAAACTGCCATAAGTGTTTATGCTTATCTATGAAAGATTCTGCTATAATGTTATCCTTACTGAGCATCTGAGCTCACCCCTTTCAATGTTTTATTTTTCCCTGTATTATGAAGAAGTAATTTATGAATGACCTGCAGGGATAGTATGAGGGGATATGAAGACAAGATGTTGTTGTAGTTTTCTTTACCTTATGTTGTAATGTAAGACTTATGAATATATCTAGTGTTTCCAAGACTACTAAACTAATCGGTCTTTCAAGACTTGATCCTTTGTGATCATGCCAATGTTATGTAATAATGCACCGACTCTGGGTGTCTAGGGTCGGGGCATTACAGTTTTCACTTATTATACTTTCCGTATATGTGGAATGAATTCAATTATATAAAATTATATACAAGGTAAATTATTTTATTAATGCATAGGGAATGCTATCCATATTTCAATATTTTTAAAATGATTTTGGATCTTCCTAGGATAAATTATTTATAACACTATCAAAGGTCCCCTTTACTAGTCATTTATGGTTAACAAATGTTTCACTTCACTAAATTATTTAATATATGTTAGAGAAAACTACATATTTGGCATATCTATATATATTTTATTCCATAGAATATATACTGATTCATGTTATAATTTCATTAAAAATTATTTTCCAAATCATATATTTAATGAATTGAATGTCTATATTTCATATTTTATTAGATGTATGTAATCCATATAAAATATTGAAAAATAGCACAATATTCTCACTAATCCTTATTTATAAATAAGTTTCATTTTTTTCATTATAGAATAAAATTATTTGATTACATCATCAAATCAGAAGTTCATATTCCTAGAAGCTTCTTCAATCCATAAATGGACCATTGTTACTTTGAAAAATTAAAAGATTCATTTGGCACTTCAAACTTTCTGGTTTATATCATATACACATCCTTAACGTAATTCTAGTTATGGAAAGCTATTTTACATCAATTTTTATATATTTTTACTATCATAAAAATTTAATATTGAAATATATATTAAAATAGACTTTATGATCATAATTATATAAAAGGTTTTTTATTTTCATTCTATAATTTTTAGATAAAATTATTTCATTAGGTGATTTTATAGGTAGAAATGATATCATCCATGTTATGTTATTTTATAAAACCCACTCACACCCTATGGGTTTCACCCCATCAGGTTAACTCACCATGTTAGTTTATAAGGATTCCATCTTTGATTTCCTGAAATTTAAACATTTCTTAGATTCAAAATTCACGTTAACAATAGTTTATATTGTAAGTTCATTATCAAGGATCC
Source organism: Viscum album (assembly GCA_963277665.1). Lineage (NCBI taxonomy): Eukaryota > Viridiplantae > Streptophyta > Magnoliopsida > Santalales > Viscaceae > Viscum > Viscum album. The sequence continues at coordinate 674,958,982 of OY728157.1, read as the reverse complement.
TTACATCATCATAATTTTCCATAAGATATCCATGTATCTCAGGATGATGATGAATCTTACAATACCTTTTATATTTTTATGTATCATGAGTTCATTCTTCTTACACAACTATTTCTAGAAGAGGATTTACTCCCTTCTATGATAATTTTCTTATTTTTTAGCCATGATGTTCTCCATATTAAAATTCCCTCCCACCGAATCCAATAATATTACATCTCTTCTCAATGAATTTATAAAATAAGTCCATGAAAATTTTTTCCTTATAAATACTATAGAAACACTATCCCATAGTTTATTTGGAATTACCAACATTTAATTCACAATTATATTTTTAGAATATTTTATCAAAATATATATGTTAAACATATCATTCATTTTCCCAAATAATAATAAAATAGATAGCGGTATATCCCACCTCTATATATCAAGCATTTCCTCTATAATTCTTTTAGATGGTACATTTTTAAGTGATATTGATTCAATTTGAAGAGAATATCCCCATAATGAAATAACAAGGTCATACTAACTCTTAGTCAAGCCAACCATGTTTAACTGTGTACAGATTATAGTCATAGACACATCATCCCACAATGATTTTCTGGGAGGATAGAGTACTGAATCATGTTTAAAATCTCGTTGATTATCACTAAATTCCAAACATTGGTATTACCACCCCAATCGAACAAGAAATATTAATAACTTTTCCTATATTATTTTTCTTATGATATTTACAAAACTATTTAAACATTTAAAATGTTTCAAACTCATGAATAATTATAAGAATATAACCATACTGGATATGACCATCTATAATGGTTATTGAGTACCCATAACTAATTTTTTTTGAAGTAGTGATAGCAGTCCACAATTTACTATGTAAATTATTAGGTAGTACACTATCCCTTCTGCTTTTATAGTAAAATTTTATTTAGTTATTTTCCTACTAAACAAGATTCATTGATATAAAATTAGTAATAATTAAATTATTCTAGTAAATTATGTATATAGAAATCTTCAATGGAATTTATAATTTATATGCTAAATAAAAAACTTCTAAAGGTATGTTTTATTAAAATCAATCAGGACCATATTATTTTAAATGTTTCATTATTGATTATCAATATCAAGAATAAATAATTCTTCTCCTATATTTCAAAAGACTGAGAACATTTCAATCATATATATAGGAAAACTATTGTTATTAATAGTAAATAAAAATCCAATCGTAAAAAAACAGATAAATAAATTTTCTATTTATGGAATGCACATAATAAAAGATTTGATTCTAGAAATATCCCACTCAATATAATTAAAAAAATGAGTAAAACTCTAATATAGAAACTATTTTCCCATGTAAAACACATTATAAAAGTCTCCCTTCATAAATTAACTTTCACTAATTATATGTTCATAATAATAAATGTGTGATACCCACCCATTATATAATTTTAATGTGCTAGAGTTAGAGAAATTTATTTATATGAAATTCACATTATTATAAAAACATTTAATCTATTTGAGGTCACTTATTAACCATATATGAAAATCTAGAATAGTTTTATCATTCATACCTATAAGATACCTCAAAACGATGAACATGATGAAATATTTAATATATATATAATATATATATTTTATTGAGTTTCTCAAATTATATAGTTTAGTTATGGAATATAAATTAATATAGTCATGTTTAAATGATAAACCCTTGTATCATTACCATTATTAGGAAAATACCTATATTTAACTATGTAATGAGTTTTCTTTGGACATTCCCTCATCACATTGTTTTTTAGTTTGGATATAATGTCAATCAAATCAAATATGAATATTGTTTAGTGAAGTGAGGAAAATTTTTCTAAAATCCATGATATGAATATAAAATCATCTATATTCCTTATAAATAATAACTATTTTGGTTTTTTATCTCCCACCACTTTTATAAATCCCTTTAATGTTGGCATCGACCAAGATCCATCTCGCTCCATGTGGGTGCTCTATATGCCCTACAGAATGTCCCACCCCTATGTTCCACCTCAGGATTGTCACGATTGGGTTCCCATGGGTTTGGTTGACCTTTGGGTCCCATAAGATCCCTTATTTGACATTGTCTTAGGAATCCTTATGGGTTTGCATTCATTTTTTAATCAAGGAATAGAATACATATAATGTATTCCATGTTTATAATATATTCTTATGCCACAATTATTTCCAAACCAGCCCATACACCTTTATTATCTTTCAAAATTTATTTATATTTTCTCTTGAGAATCATTAAATATTCATTCAAAACTACTTTTATAAAATTAAAATTAAAATAACTTTTTTAACATCATCATATAAAATATATAATTCTAATTATTCATGGTCTTCATAATTAGTGCATAAAATCTTCAAGTATCATAACATGATCATGAAATAAAATAGTTTTCATGGACTTCATATAATAATTGATTCCATTTCTTCACATAATGAAAATAATTATTCACATAAAATTCATAACCAATTTAATACTAAAGTAATAATGATCATATTTCATGGTGTCCTTTGTTTACTTTCCAAATAAAAAATTCGAAGGATGATCAATATTCAAAATAGGAACAAATGAGTCCATAACAATTCTGTAGGAATCATCAACATCCTTATTTATTATTTATCTAAAACTATATCCATATTTACCTTTTTAAGATTAATAACTAATCATAGTGGACTTCATAATACATTTTATTTTGATTCATTTTTATATATTGAAAAAACACAACCATACTCATTAACTTTCCCCTTGGGAATTTAAATCTCCCTCATTGTGTTTGTTGTCAAAAAAATATTCATAATGTCAATGTCCCTTTTCCACATTATTGACGTCAAATGAAAAGGTTTAATTTAGGGGTTTTCTTCTAAAAAATATATTCGTCTCTCTTTGAATATTATTTATTGAGAACTTATCCAGTAGGAATGAAATCACATGGCTTTATTAAGAAAAGAACCTATAAGAAATCAACTCTAGGTCTACATGGGATAACTCGGTGTAAAAAATAAGATAGTTTTGATTATTGATTTTTAATTTTTCCATAAAACACCATGCATGTGAAATCACAAACATGGCTTACTTATTTATAAAAAAGGGGTATTTTTAAAACATATTTATCGCAAAAAATAATCTCTGAAACAAATATTAAATTTATTAGAAGGTTCATGTGTAAAGAATATTTTAGACCCCATTTGTATGAGCTTACTAATTAACCAACAACCCACCTTGATGCACTAATTTTACATAACGATGAAAATGGGCATAAGTGCAATTGTGTTACCACTATTTTCAACATATATACAGATTATCTAATATAGAAAATATACAAAAAATCTATATATAATCTCTTTAATGTTTTGTCACCCTCAAGGGTTTCACTCCTTTACATTTACTTGGTGGAGAGTATCCTGAAATATTCTTAAAAATATTAATTTTGATATTCCACCATTATGAACAAATTATTATTTCTATCAAATATTAATTAAAACTTATTGTATTATAATTTGTTCATTCACTTCTCATATTGATAATGAAATTCACCTAAAATTCAATTTAGTGTAAGAATAAAAAAATAATAAAAGTGTTATATTTAAAATGTGTAACACTTATGATATTTTTAAAAGAAACACAATTGAGAATTGTATCTCAACATAGAGACTATGTATTTTGTGGCTCAAAATCATAGTTCACCCTTAATTCTTGAGTCTAATTTTTAATTCACATTTGGATATTTATCTAATAGTATGGATAATTTTATTTCATTCAAAATGATATTATGAAGATTCCATATCTTCACATATGATAGTAATGCATGTGATACCCTTGGTTCTTTTTTTCTATCATCAACATCACCTATTGCGATAGTAGAAGAATTATACAATTATATACATTATTTTAATATTTCTTGCATCTTCTATAAAATTTTCAAGAGATATTTGAGTTCTCAATTATTTAATACCCCTCATAAAATTAAAATCTATCTTCATGTGGAAGAATATGTATTTACATTTCCTTTTCACTATATAAAACATTATCTTTATCTTTTTTCATTTCTATTACATCATGAAATTTCACAAAAAAATGATTACTAATTACCTCTTAACATATCCTATTTTAGAGATTTCCTATGGATTTTAAATTTTTTGAGTTATCATTAATGCAAAACATGTCAAAGAATTCTTAAAAAATGTATTCAATCAATCATATCATATTATTTCTTTCATGGATCAATTTTGTTCTTGAATTTAGACTTCCCTTAGTTGTTTAAATGGAATATAGAAAGTGGTCCATAATATGAACTCTCTTATCCTAATAGAAGAATATTTTATATATTTCCATGAAATTACTATAATTAAAATTATTATTCTTATTGTGTGTAGTTTTCTTCACAGTTTTATTAACATGTTTTTTTATTTCCCACGGGGGAAATTTTAATTTTTCAAATTTTATTATGAATTTAATATTGTATTTTTTCATAATAAGAGACATTTTATATTTATCCATACCAAAAACCTTCTTCAATGTTACCAAAAATGTTTTATAAATTAAGGAATTCTTAAAGACACTAAAATATGTTATTGATAGACTGCTTTTACATTATATGTTTATTTTTCTCTAGGTTTTTTGGTTTATTTTTTTTAATATATAATCCCCATGAATTTAGGCCTTATTTACTCTTAATACATCCCCAAAAATTTCTAAAATTCAGTTGATGGATGTTCAATCTTCTAGCATCACCAATAGTTTCCAAAAATCATCTTCTTTTTCTTGTAAAATTAGTTTGTCTTGCATTAGTTCCTTTATCTTTCTAATTTTGTCTTTTCACGTGTGGAGAATATATTTGAGAATTTTTTTTTCATTATATTAAATTTTTCCACCTTTAAAGTAATGGAGGATGTTGTATCATTTTTATCAGCCCATACTTTCCCAAATTTCGACCTTGAACATATAGTAGCAGATGGGATACCATTATTAGATATTAAAATAACTAGTTTTTGGGACACTTTATTATATAATATTACAAAAGGTTGTTGAAGATATTATTTTGAGTTCCTCTTGAAAAAATTTGAGACTATTTAGAAACATTGTTAATCAATATAATTTTTATTGAAACATAACTCTTGGAGAAGGACATTATTCATATGTTCTGGTGGACGAAATCTTATTTTTATAAACATGGGATGTTTCATCATGTGTCTCCTTGAAAATTATCTATTTTTCATATAGCTCAATAAATTTCATGAATAATGAAAATAACTCATTTTAAACTTATTTCAACATATATTTCCATTAAATGTTAATTCTTTGAATCCACCCTTCATGTTGTTTTCTTCTTTCGATCTGATTATTCTAAAGGTGTTTCATTTTTCTACTTTAAACATAAAATTATGATTACTTGATCTTCATAGTAGAATAACAAGAATTTTATACAACATGTATGTTCTAAATATATTCTTCACACACAATGAATTATAAATCCATTATTATGTCAATTGTTTCGACTTTACTTTTTTTACTCAAGAAGATCGTCTTTGAAATTCCGAAAATATTTGAATAATGTTCCAAGTGCCTGGATTACTTCAACCAAAACATGTTTACATGATAATATCTCAAAAAAATTCCACTACATTTTCTCTTTAATTAATGAAATTGTCATAGATTAATATTTTTCTCTATAAAAGGTATATAAGATAATTTCAACTTCTAAATTTGTTGACAAGTGCATCCAAATTTTTTAATATCCACTTCAAGCTATTATTTGTTGAAAAAAATATCCTTGAATGAAAAAATTATATATGGAATAATTTTTTCAAAAATATCATATATCTTCCAATCTAAGAATGTTATTCTTCAATTATTTTGATAGATTCAACATCATTGTACTCTTAATTTCATAATAATTATTCTGGAAATTTATTATTTGTATTTGACTTAAAAAGTGAGTATTCATAATTTTGTACTTTCATTTAGATTTCCCTCAATGTATTTTCTTGATTATTTTTCATGTTTTTACTTGTCATGGAAGAGACCTTCATCTCTTCTTCACTAGAAGTAGTGACTAGGTCTGCCACATTAGGTAATTTAGTGTCAAATTCAAACTAAACTTTATAATAAAAAATTAATGGGTTATATAAACTTTTTTCCAACAAGAGGCATACCTACACTTGGATACCACTTGAAGAGCCCAGTAAGATCATATAGAGATAATAAGAGTAGAAGGTGAATCCTTGTACCTTTGTATTTAATGAATTTTTTTTTCTTTTGATTAGATACACATTCAATTGAATCACTTATTTGATTTAGTTTAATGTAGATATTGTTCACTCTCAAAAATCATAATGAAGATAATAAAAGAGATATAAGAACACAAGACTTATTAAATGGTTACATACTAATACAAAATACATTTTGTGATCAACATGTGGATGTTTCATGGATTTTATTATAATTATAATATAAAATGATGAAAAATATCTATGTATACATACAATTATAGAGAGGTCAATCGATTCCATATAATAGATTGATGGAATTATTTATACTGGTACCACCAGTATTAAATTAAATTTTCCATAATGGAACCAAAAGTTCAATAATGATTTTGATGTTTGATCTATTCTAGGATGACTCAATTACCTTTACCCATATGAATTCTAGATCATACATTCATGTGTAGTTCCTTAAGATCTTCAGCAATGATGGTATTACGACTTCTCTTCAAATACATCAGTTCTAGTGATTATCTTCATGAATAATTAACTTGGATTTGAATCCATCTCTCATTGATAGAAGTGTGTATTATGATATTGGTCTTCAATATATATTTCAATAAATTTTACATTCTTCTCACCACTAGTATTCACATATTTATTCATGAAAAATAATGTGGTTCATTGGGTATCCATTAATACCACAATTTTAAATTATCCCATTTAAACCTTGAAATGAATGTGTTTATAAATTAAACACATTTATTATTACCCATAAAATATTATTTCTATCAGAAAAGGTATTATATTTTAATCATCTTTAATTCCCCAAATTGAATTGGGTATTGATTTTTTTTACAATTTGAATATGAAATACCCAATTGGTATTATTCCTATTTAAATGTAATTGGTGAACACCCTACCTTCAAGGATTAACATACCATAAACACCCAAATAATTTCCTTATGTATATGACTAGTTAACACCCCATATTCATCCTTATTGAAATCTTTATTGAATGAAAACCATTTAATATATTTAAATATAGTATCTCAACAGTATTTTTTAGACCTCTTAAAAATTCTAGAAGGCTATTTCTGTTTCCTCATATAGAAAATACCATAGTTTTTTAGATATAGGAATGATTTGGAATTCAATTATTCTTATCAATATAAAATATTAATGAATTAGTATCAATTATTATTTTACCTTTATCACATGGATAAAAAATACAACGTGGATCATTGATGCCACGAATGGTTTCGGGTTCTCAGTTTATCCCACAATATCACAAATAACCCTAGCTATGAGGTAAAATGAGGCTGTCTTTATTTCTTCATTCAATGAATATTCTTGAAAGGGATCTGTATGAATATTTCATTTCACTCATACCTATAAATAAAATATAGATTCTATAAATTTTAAGGCTTTACTTCATCAATGGTGGAATGAAAACAAAGGTTACTACTATTATAGCATGTTCATACATTAATATTATGTGTGTCATATTTTATTAATTTTCATGGATAACTAGAGATTGATAGGGATATCTTGACCATTTTTATTTCCTTATTCGTGATATTCAGGGATAAAAAATGAAGGAATAACTCACACTAGAGACACACAGATAATCAAAGGAAAACGATAAATAATGGAAGGCCCATACCATCATAATCAGATGAATGTAGAAATATTTGTAACATTTTAATGATAGTGAATAATTTCCATATTTTAATTATCCCCCAATAATTTCTCATATGTTTGGGTCCTTGTTCATAATGTTTGCATGCCAACAGTGGCTCAAAAATCCCAAACACCCCACTAACACCACCATGTTTTGTCTATTTCTAACACTATGATACTCACAAATGTTAGCACCTCCATTTCTCTATCACTATCCATGTGCGAGATATATGGGTCTCATACACAGGAACATCATTATTTTCTACCTCAGGATTGTGTCGACTGGGATCCCTTGGGTGTGGCGGACTATTGGGTCCCAAAAGAGCTCTTGGTCGAGTTAGAAATTTTCATCCTTGTGGGCATGCCTCTATTTTTTAATCTAGAAATATAATACATAGATTATTCTCCATTTATATAATATATTTTTAATCCATAATGTTTTAGAAACCACCTCAAACACCATTATGTATCTAAAAATGGATTTCTATTTTCACATGGGATCCTTAATATATTCTTCCAAGAAATCCTTCTTCAAATTATTATTCCAATACTTTTTCCATGTACATAATTTAATATATATATTATTATTAACTAATGGACGTCAGCATTTTTTTGTAATATTCTATTATATTCTCCTCCCTATGAAATATATGACTTTATATAGACTTCATTAAATAATTGATTCTTCTTCTACACTTAATTTAAATAATCATTTTTATTGTTTTAGTCAACAATAAAGACTTTATACTACAGTAATATTATTTTATGATCATATTTTATTAACTTATCAACTCATTAATTCAATATATTATAAAAAATAAAAATATATACCAATGAGTCCATAACAATTTCCCAGGAATCATCGTATTTCTTCTTGAGTATTTCTCTCAAACACTTTCCACCTTTCTCTTTCCATGATTAATTCCTAATAATAGAAACTTCCTCAAATATTAATATTACATTCCTTCACATATATCTAAAATAAACACAACCATACTCATCAACCAACCACATGGAATTTTCATGAAATATAATATTATATTGAATATATATGAGGATTAGTCATGAATTTCAATGAAGAGAGTCTATATTTGAAATTTAGTATTTTAATAGGCCAAATATTTCTTGGGATGATCATTAATATATAAATTGATGGTATGGGAATTTATATTTCTACAAATTTTATCATACCTTCTCCTTCCTAGTATTAACATGAATAATCTTAATATTCTTATAATTTTACGTAATATTATATATACATGATATTTATATAATTTTCATGTATATTAATGTTAATTGAGAATTTTAAATCTCATAGAAAATCAATTTTATTGAATTTAAATTCATTAATAATATTTTATTTTCCTCGATTCACTTTTTGGTCCACCTATTAAATTGAACATCTTGAAAATATGAATTTGAAATTGTAATATTAGTGTTAATTAGGCTGGTTAATGACAATAAAATTTTAGTTAAAGTGTCAGGTTGAATCATTTTGACCTCATGTTTATCACAACCCATTTATATTATTGTTTTCTATACAATGGAATTTATATTGATCTTATTGAGTAAAAATTCCTCTTTTTACTTTTATTTCTTGTTTTGGAAATCACAAATCTATCCATATATGTTTTTTGTACTGACTCTATCAATCGTACTGACTCTGTCAATCGTACTGACCCTTTCAATCATACTGACCCTATCAATCGTACTAACCATGTCAATCATACTGGCCCTATCAATCATAATAACTCTATCAATCGTACAGACTCTGTTAATCGTATAGTCTTTTGTGCATCATACTCTCTTTGCATCATTTCATTACATTGGAATATGTAATACTAATAGTACTCATATTATGCTTTTATCACATGCTTGTTTTTATTCCTTATCAAATTAAATATTTTATATCAATCGTACTCATGATTATCTATTTCATATAAATTTTGTTTTAACAAAAACTATATCATGGAGTTAGTTATAAACGAATCGAAATGATGTCAGGTTTTCTTTTTCAGTATGACCGTTCTAATGCTAGCTATCCAAGTCCCTCCGACTTTTTCAGAGAAATATGACCATTACAGGAAATGTGACAGTTGGAACCTAAGGCCTATAAATAGGAGGTCATTTGGAGTTGTGTAGTATAACTGAGAGACTTTGATAATTTTTTTCTATTATCAAGTTCTTGATAGAGAGACGTTGTGACTTCTCTCTTGCTTTATGCGAACACCTTGAGATTACAAAACATGAACGACTCGTTCTTTGTTTTTTTATTTCATTAAGTGCTTTTATTTTCATTGTGTGACCGATTAGGTGATAATGATCGAGGGATGTTGAGGATAGGTAGATGGTGGTATCGATCATCGTATATAGGTCTTTCATGTGTTTGAAAGACGGTGGTGCCGATTACCTACAAAATCGAGGGATTTTGGGGATAGAAGACAGACGTACCGATCATCATATCGAGGGATTAAGGGGATAGCAAGAATGATATAATGATCATCGTATCGAGGGCTTAACAAGGTGGTGGTAAGACAGACCACCTATCCTATGTGAAATGATACCCTACTCTTTGGGATAAAAGAATTGTAATACTTTTACATTTACACGGATGTTTGTTTTAGAAATTGAATTATGTTGTTTCCTTTCTTCATTTTATATTCATTTGTATTTGTTTCAATTACAATTATACTGTTACATGTTGTATTGATAGATTATATATGATTTCTGGTAGAATTATTCACTATTGTATTACTCTGATTATTGTATTCATTTTGAATATAATTACTTTACATTTCATATAGTATTACATCATATCATACCTTTATATTCAATACAATAGTGGTTGTTTGTTTTTGTTGTGAATTTTATTAGTTTAATATAATTTAAACTAATTTATTAAGTGTTTAAACACAATGTTTTTAAACTTACAATTAAACCCCCTCTTTTATTGTTTCATCTAACATACATATCCATCTACATTTCGATCCAATAAATCTATGATAAATGATTTTATAACAAAAATATGATATCTATTTTTCAGTTTCTTAATTCAATATTTCAATTGAATGTGGTTAGAAATAGTTTTAAATGATAGTGGAGACATAATGATTGATGTTAATTGGTATTTTCTAACACACACTCCCTTTTATGTTCATATATTTGACATAAAATAATACCATAGGTTTATCTTTAAATTATTTCCCAAGAAATATGCATGGATCAAAAATTATCTTAATGGGGTATTTATATGTATATAGTAAAAGATTTGTATTTGATATGTTGAATATTTTGATAGGTGGGATAAATGATGAAACATAAAAAATCAATAGTCAACATCTATTGAGAATACTTCCACTTAGTGGGGCTGTTAGTTGCATGTGAAATGAAAATTATCCAAACCTATCAAAGGATTGTTATAATTCATGCCTAATAGATGAGAAACGACAAATTCCTACATGAAAATTCTCTCTCCTTTTAACCCCATACAATCATAAGTTAGATTCATGTCCTTACTAAGTTGGATAGAAATCTATAATGAAGTTAAATGAGTAATCCTTTAGTGGTGTTGATGATATCACTATCTATATCATTTATGGATTCCAATAAAGGCCTGAAAAGTCCTAACAAGCGTCATTGGAAATATCAAATGTACACAAGATACTCCAAAATCAATACCATGTGAAACAATATGCTTACACTTGTAATTTAGTTCAATATTTTCTTTGTAATTTTACCATTAATTATAGATATCAATATTGTGTTCAGTGGTGAATTATCAGTGGGTTATATAAGTTTCCCCATTTTCCCTACCCCCACAATGACTATCAAAAAAATATTAAGACATGTATATAAAATCCAAAACACATGAAACATAATGGTTTAATGAAATTAAATTCAATAAAAATAAAAAAATAATTTAATTTTAAAAATATTATAGGACATATAATATTTAAACGCATAAATAATAACAATAGAGATGGAGGCTTGGTGATTTCATGATGATTTGATTATTTTCATCATTTGGTATCTATGATCTATAACATGTGATTATCCTCCTTGCCAAGTGTTTATATAGATTTTTTAGTATTATTCTCCTCTCTAAATAATAATCCATGACCTTACTTCATGTGTTACAAATATCAACTACATATGTCATTAAATATAAAGATGATTAATTTACATGGATAGTGTCTTTTTTGAACACACATTTTCTTCACTATGATTGTGTTTTAGAACTAATCCCCAAATTATTAAAATTTCTAGAATTTTCCTTCTATGATTTAACACCTCTTTTTTATTTCATTTATTTTTTGTATTATTTAATTTTTTTTCTTTAGTGGGTTTGAGTTGCGGTAGTTTCTGGTTTGAGATTTTTATTTTTGGAGGCTTTCTAGATATTGTATGGTAAGCCTACGAAATTAGTAGTAACCATGTGGTGCCTTTGTGGATTACCTGCTAGGTATGTGATATGGAATATGAATTTCAATATTTTATTAACCCATATAGAAATAATAAGTTTTGGATATGTGAGTTGATAGTGCCAAGTGGCATTGTTTCTAGACAGTTTCCTCAACCAGGTGTATGTCTAGTTATACCCAGGTGAGGGTGCCTAGCCTAGACAGTGGCAAGAGAATGATAGGGGGATGGTTAGGAAAAACATGTGTAAACCATGTAGGTTTCATGGTACTTTAAAATATTTCATTTCTTTTTATTCTTATTTTCCTTCTTTTTCATTTAGTCCCTCATTTATTTTCTGAACTCACTCTCTATGTGTCACAAAACACCCCCATAGCTGAATCCTACACAATGTGTGACCCCTCACTCCTTAGGTCCCCTAAATTGTTTCAAATACAATGGGTTTCTTATAGTTTTATGGTCAATCAATCGATTAAAGAACTCTGGCTCCGTCCTCCACCCTTGATTTGTTGATTTTCCTCTCCCCATCATCCCTCCTTTTCTGGAAGAACCCTAGGGAGTTGTTTGGCCCAATTTTTGGTTATCTTGCCGGATGTTGGGGATTTCAATGGATATCATAGGGTTCATTAAATATTTTTTTAACATTCCCTAATAAAGGTGTATCATATCATTGCATTTCATTTCACCCACCACTTAGTGAGTTTTGTTTCTTATACAATGTTGGTTTCCTCCATTTTTTGTTGATTTCAATAGTGATTTTAGGTTCCTGGTGTTTTTGTGGCATGTTTTAGTCATCCTTAAAGTGTTTTTGAGCCTCCAACGTTTAAGGAGACTTACATAAATATGCACAGGTAGAAATATATATAAGTTCCTTATTTATGTATATATTCATGCATTTCAATATGAATATATATTTGGGATAATAGTTCTAATATCTATATTTGAAAAATGAATACATATGTCAGTTTAAAGGGGCATATTAATGAGTAATAATTTTTTAAGGATATATTTATATATATTATTCGATGAAAATATATAAAAAGGGGATATGTGGCCTATATAATTGAATGTGAATATGCATGCTAGCAGAAAAGGGATGATTTTAGTTGTCATGTTTAAGGGACTTAAGTATGAGGTAGGTTTACCTTTTCATTTTGAATTTAAATTTAGGAAACGTCAATTTAGTTCTTTTCAAAACATATATTAATTATAATTAGTGACTTATGATTTTTGGAGAAATATTTTGATGTTAAATGAGTATGGAATTTTATAAAATTGTTTTATTTATCTTGATGCACATTTTGTTTGTAAATATTCCAATTAAGATTTTATTAATGGTTCTTGTATTCTAATTGGTGTTTTTTTAAAATGGATTATTAATGTGTGGTTTTGGGTTATTTTGAAATGGTATGTTATTTAATGAATGGGAGAGGTCCTATTGGCTCTTTTAGATCAATGTATATTTTTAATGGAAACATTTTCTTTTATTGTGCTCTTTCTTGGTTTTTTACCAATGAGAGTTGTAGGACCCTGAAATCTGACATACCTTGTGTTTTGATTGTGTGAAGGTATGAAGATACTCCTTGGAGTGATTTGGTGGTGGTTCATGGTTGAGTGGATCTTGTGGTGGTTATGGTAGTAATCTATTTTTTGTTGTTTTGTTTGATTCACCCCCACTTTATACATGACATGGGATCCTGGAAAAACAACTATATTTTGTGAGAATTTTTTTAAAATAGTTTAGATTATGCACTATATAATGGATCTCAGTATGGATCATGCTCTACTTTTGGATTGTTCTCATTAGTTAGTCCTAGAAGGGTAATAACGAGTGTTTGGGATAGTTTATGGAATCTGGTTAGGCACACCCATGGTATGAATTAGGTTATAGTATTTTATAAATTATATACTAATATTGAAGGGTTTTCCATGTTTTTCTGCACTTATTTGACTATAATGGATGATTGAAGTTTCTTGGTCTGATGGTTGTTATTCGTTATTATTTTTTATTTCTTTTATTGTGTGATAATTTATCATGATTTCTTATGTGGTGTAATTCATTTCTAAAAGTGATTAGTAGTTTTTTAGATGTTTTATGAAAAAATATTTTGGGAATGTTTTACATTTTTTTACACTTATTGAATCCAAACATTATTTCTCTTACTCTTCCTCTTTTTCTCTAAAATGAATAAAACTCCATCTTTAAAAAAATAAATGGGATGAGAAAGGGAAATTTACTATTACATATTAATTTAAATAGAAAATTCATGAAAAAACAATGTGTCTATATTATATTTCGATCTTAAATTTTATGGACCATTTATTTAAATGGAATTTAATGGAAATAGATTGTTTGGAAATTCCTACTATGTTTTAATACTCACACGTATAAATTTATCATTATTTTTATCTTTTTTGTTGCATCCAAATGTTACTCCTCTATTAAAGTGTTATATGGATTTAGTGTCACATAGTGGAATGTGTGGTTTATATTTATTTCATTTGATCGGGGTTATTTTTATTGATCAACTTCTTCTTTTTTATTTGTTTATTTTTCACCTTATTAGATAAATATTTCCCATATTCTTTATCTTTGACTCAAGTATCTAGTTTCCAGACTGGGAGGATCATGAATACCTCTAAGACCTTTTCTCATATCGATTTGGTTGTCAGGTAGGATGGTAGCTTGAACTGGATCGTGAAAAAATGGTATCAGACGACCCCTTTTTTATTTGTTCTATTATGTTGCCTGGAGATTCGGACTGTCAAGGAAAGAGAGGTAGATATGAGAATGATATCAAGAACCCTTGATTGTTCTAAGGATGGGGTGTCCTGGGTAGTCCTGTATTTGATTTATTTCTTTTTGTTTTGGTGTGTGCTTATAGGGGATCAAAACAAAAGTGAGGTAGTGTTCTATGATGATCACACATAGAGTATTGACCCATGTAGATCTATAGTGTCTGGATCAGGATATTCCTAGTGGTTGGTGCTTTCCTATGGCCTAGTTTACTGATCATGTCACCAATAAATGAATGGATAAAAGTTTCATATCCCAGATGTTTAGTGTGACTTTGGTTTGGGTTCATTTTTCGTCAGTGTGAATGGATTTTCAAAAGGAAATTGGTTTTAAAAAAATGGGGTTTTTAGAGGGAAAATGGTTCAAAGGTGTGTTACTTTTACCACTAGTGCAGAAAACGTTTTTTACGTCACCATTTTTTACGTCGGTTATATAAAACCGACGTCATAATATGTAAAACGAGGTTTTTTACGTCGGTTATTTAATAACCGACGTAAAAACCTGTGTTTAGTACACCTTTAACATCGGTTATTTTTATAACCGACGTTATTAATCGCGCGGCTTCGTTTTTTACGTCGGTTATACATTAACCGCCGTAAAAAACAGAAGCGGGGGGTGTTTGTTACGTCGGTTATTCAATAACTGACGTAACAAATCGACATATGTACGAGTTATTACGTCGGTTATTGAATAACCGACGTAAAAAACGCGGTTTTTGAAGGCATTTTTAGGTCGGTTATTTTATAACCGACGTAAAAAAAGAATCTGCAGATTTTTTTGACGTTGGTTATGGAATAACCGACATAAAAAAACGCGGATTTTGAGCCCTTTATAACGTCGGTTATAAAATAACCGACGTAAAAAAAGAATCGGAGGAAGGTTTTTACGTCGGTTATTGAATAACCGATGTTATAAATGTTTTTTAAAAAATTAGAACGTTGGTTATTGAATAACCGATGTGATAACTCATTTAAAAATTTACCCAGACCCGTGGATTGTCATTCGTGAGTTTACCTTCGACAGTCGCGACTCGTCTCTCTCGCGCGTAAACCCGAATCGGCTCGTCCATTTCGTTGGTTTAGATTCTTTTTGCGATCATCGTTTCTCATATTTAATCTCCTCGGATCAATCATCTAAACTCGCAGCACTCAGGTAATCCTCCCACTCGTTCGTTTTTTTTCGCGGATAGTATATATATATGTGTTGTGATTTTTTTGTTGAAACTAGCTAAGATTCTTCGATTGCGAACCCTTTTAACTCGTTTTGGCACCATAATATTATTTATCATCCCTAGATCAATTAGTTCGACTTGCAATATTGACTAATTTTATGATTTCACTAATTTTTCATCGTTTTCTATAAATCCCCGAGAGGGTTGGGGCGTGTCCATTTGGATGGGTTGCCCTTTTACAGTTTTTACTACTTTATTCACACACAACCATGGCATAGGTGCATGGATTTGGGATCACATCACCATTTTCACCCCCTGCAATCAAAGTTTCACGAGGAGGACTCACCAGATTTCCCCTCGGCATGTTAAAAATTTTAGATACCCTCTTTTCAGCAAGTAAAAAATTAACTAGTTTTTTCTTCACTACTTATCCTAAACAAATAAAACCACCATTCTTTCTAGAACCTCTACTAGATCTATTGCATCCATCAACATACATATTTGGATCTGAAATCATCCCTTAAGCCTTATGTTCGACGCTAACATCCTTTACTGATCTATAGAAAATATGATGGTCTGCTAAGCTCTCCATTTAAAAGTCAAACCCCACCAATTATTCATCCTCAACATGAGAAAATGGCACAACATCTGAATTTCTGATTCAATCTCTTGGGTCACTGAAAAAACATTAACTCCTTCAAATCCACACCTGGAATAGACAACCTAATGTCGAGTTCCTTCTCTATCTATTGAAACTCAGTTCTTCCTCCACACCTAAAAACATTCTTTGAATGGCCCAAATTCTTGTTATGGTAAATTTTCAGTGATTCCAGGGGGGTGGGAGGGCTATCAAGAGGGTTGGGGGGTGTCCAGGGGGGTGTCCAAGGGGGTAGGGTGTGGGGGGTGGTGTCCAAGAGGGGTGGGGGATGTCCAGAGGGGTCGGGGGTGTCCAGGGGGGTTTACAAGGGGGTGGGTGGGTTTGGGGGGCTGTCCAAGGGTGTGGGTGGGTGTTGGGGGGTGTCCAGGGGGGTGTCCAAGGGGGTAGGGGTGGGGGTGGTGTTTAGGAGGGGTGGGGAGGCTGTCTAGAGGGTTGGGGGGTGTCCAGGGTGTGTCCAAGCAGGTCGGGGGTGGGGGTTGTGTCCAGGAGGGGTGGGGGTGCTTTCTAGAGGGGTCGGGGGCTGTCCAGAGGGGTCGGGGGGTGTCCAGGGTGGTGTCCAAGGGGATCGGTGGGTGTGGGGGGCTGTCCAAGGGGGTGGAGGCCTGTCCAGAGGGGTCGGTGGGGTGTCCAGGGGGGTGTCCAAGGGGTTGGATGGGTGTGGGGGCTGTCCAAGTGGGTGGCGGCCTCTCCAGAGGGTATTTGGGGTTGTCCGGGTGGGTGGGGGGGGGGGCTGTCCAGAGGGTTGGGGGATGTCCAAGGGGGTGTCCAAGGGGGTAGGGGTGGGGTGGTGTCCAGGAGGGGCGGGGGGCTGTCCAGAGGGGTCGGGGGGTGTCCAGGGGGGTTTACAAGTGGGAGGGTGGGTGTGGGGGTGGTGTTTAGGAGGGGTGGGGGGCTGTCCAGAGGGTTGGGGGGTGTCCGGGGGGGTGTCCAAGAAGGTCGGGGGTGGGGGGTTGTGTCCAGGAGGGGTGGGGGTGCTTTCTAGAGGGGTCGGGGGCTGTCCAGAGGGGTCGGGGGGTGTCCAGGGTGGTGTCCAAGAGGATGGGTGGGTGTGGGGGGCTGTCCAAGGGGGTGGCGGCCTGTCCAGAGGGGTCGGTGGGGTGTCCAGGGGGTGTCCAAGGGGGTGGATGGGTGTGGGGGGCTGTCCAAGTGGGTGGTGGCCTCTCCAGAGGGTATTTGGGGTTGTCCGGGTGGGTGGGGGGGCTGCCCAGAGGGTTGGGGGATGTCCAGGGGGTGTCCAAGGGGGTAGGGGGTGGGGGGTGGTGTCCAGGAGGGGCGGGGGGCTGTCCAGATGGGTCGGGGGGTGTCTAGGGGGGGTGTTATATCTTACTATATTTTGTTTAAAAAATAATATTCAAGCATATTTTTTTAAATACACATCGATTTGTTTTATATTTCAAAATTGTTTACATTCAAATTATGCTTTTTCTCATATAAACATATATTTGTCTTATCTAAAAAATATATATATTTTTGCTATTTGTTATAGGTAATAATGAGTCGAAGTTGGATTACGGCACATCGAATGAGCAATGAATATGAGGAAGGTGTTGATGCCTTTTTGGAATTTGCTAAACGAAATGTTCCAAGTAGTGACATTTTTTTCTGTCCATGCCTGAAATGTCTGAATATGAAGAAGTTGAAAAGTAGAGAGATAAAAGATCATCTGATTTGTCATGGTTTCAATCCGAGTTACAACCCTTGGATTTGGCATGGCGAAACTAGACAGAATGTCACTGATGATAATGAATCGCAAGATGGTAACTCCGATGGAATTGAAGAAATGATTCGCGATATTGTAGCAGAACAAATTGAGATAGAACCGACAGTTGCACGTCTATATGGTAATGCCGAAAAACCATTATATCCTGGTTGTACAGATTTTATGGTTTTTTCGGCGGTGTTAAGATTGATTAACCTGAAGGCAAAACTTGGATGAAGTGACAGAAGTTTTACAGAACTGCTACAATTGATGAAAGACATTTTTCCAAAAGATAACGATCTTCCAGATTCGCATTATAAGGCCAAAAAACTATTATGCCCGACGGGATTGGGATACAGGAAAATACATGCCTGTCCGAATGACTGCATTATATATAGGAAGGAATATGAATTTCTGAAAGAGTGTCCTAAATGTGGGACATCACGGTATAAGGTGAAAGAAAAATCACAAGCTGATGTAGATGTTACAAAGCTCCCTTCAAAGGTATTTTGGTATCTTTCTATAATTCCTCTTTTCAAACGTTTATTTGCTAATTCACATGATGAAAAAAGGTTAAGATGGCATGCTGATGAGTGGGTATGTGATGGAAAAATACGTCATCCAGCTGATTTTCCACAATGGAAGAAAATTGATGCCCAGTACCCTACATTTGGAAATGAAATTATAAATCTGAGACT
This sequence comes from Viscum album, assembly GCA_963277665.1. NCBI lineage: Eukaryota > Viridiplantae > Streptophyta > Magnoliopsida > Santalales > Viscaceae > Viscum > Viscum album. The sequence goes on along the minus strand of OY728157.1, from coordinate 674,939,617 downwards.
AGGCTTGTGCACAGATGGAATGAATCCATACCGAACCCTCAGTAGCACACATAGTTCATGGCCTGTTTTATTGGTAATTTACAACCTCTCTCCTGAAGTTTGTATGAAGCGCAAATATGTCATGTTGAGTATCATGATATCTGGTCCAAAGCAACCCGGCAATGATATTGATGTATACTTGTCACCGCTGATTGATGATTTGAAACTGTTATGGGCTGATGGTATTAGGGTGTATGATTCTTATAAAATGGAATATTTTCAACTGCATGCAGTGCTTCTATTCACTATAAATTACTTCCCAGCATATGGAAATTAGTCTGGATACATTGTTAAAGGGCATAAAGCATGTCCAATTTGCGAACAACAGACGTCATATTGTCAATTTCATCATGGGAGGAAAACAGTGTACATGGGTCATCGAAAGTTTTTGCCTATGGATCACCCTTATAGAAGACTAAAAAAGGCATTCAATGGCTCACAAGAATTTGATACTACTCCAAAACCTTTATCCCCAGATTTGTATTTTGAGAGGGTGAAAAACATTGATGTGACATTGGGAAAGACACAGAAATCTGGTAATGATAGACATATTTGGAAGAAAAGGTCAATATTTTTTGAGCTACCATATTGGAGGTATCATGAAGTCAAACATAATATTGATGTCATGCACGTGGGGAAGAATATATGTGATTATTTGATCGGAACATTGCTAGATATTAAAGGAAAGGCAAAAGATGGGTTGAATGCAAGGTTAGACCTACTATCAATGGGAATACGTTTGGAGTTAGCTCCCACTCTTAAAGGAAGATGAACATTTCTTCCCCCGGCTTCTCATACATTATCGAAGAGGGAGAAAAGTAGCTTCTGTCAGTGTCTTCATGATATCAAAGTGCCTCAAGGTTATTCTTCAAATGTAAAAAATTTTGTCTCATTGAAAGACTTGAAGTTGATAGGTATGAAATCACATGATTGTCACGTCATGATGCAACAAATTCTACCAGTTGCACTGCGTGGAATATTGCCCATCCGTGTCAGAAAGACTATAATGAGGTTGTGTTATTTTTTCAATTCAATTTGTAACAAGGCGATTGATGTGAATACTTTGAACATTTTGGAAAAGGATGAAATTTTTATACTTTGTCATTTGGAAATGTATTTTCCTCCAACTTGTTTTGATATGATGGTGCATTTAATGATTCATCTGGTTCGAGAAATAATGCTTTGTGGACCTGTCTATCTTCGTTGGATGTATCCTTTTGAAAGGTATATGAAAATATTAATGGGATATGTTAAAAATCCATATCGACCTGAAGCCTCCATTATTGAAAAGTATATTTCTGAGGAGGTAGCAGAGTTTTGTACGAGCTACTTGGCTACGGCGCAACACATAGGTTTGCCTCTATCTCGCCCTGAACGGGTTAATAATGAGGGAAAGGGGATTCGTGGCTTGAAAGTCAAATCACTGTCAGCTGAACAGATGAAGAAGTTAGAATCATACATCTTGAATAACATAGCTGATGTTCAACCGTATATCACATTGCATATTAATGAGTTGAAACAATGTCATCCAAAGAAGAAAGAAATGTGGATTTTGAATGAGCACAACAAAACTTTTTTTCCATGGTTTAAAAAGACCTTGTTTGGTAGATCAGATGTATCAGAGACATTAAAATGGATAGTGGGTGGTCCATCTTAAATGTGATAACATGGTCCTCTTATGACATTAATGGCTATACATTTCATACGAAAGCTCAGGACAACAGAAGTGCAGTTCAGAATAGTGGTGTATTGGTGTTTGCAGAAGCAATGCATTTTTCGAGTGCTAAGGGCAGAAACCCAATTTCGGCATCAAGTGCATATTATGGAGTGATTGAAGACATATGGGAGGCTGATTACTTTAAAATTAAAGTTCCTGTTTTTAACTGTAAATGGTTTATCGGTAACAACAGTGTCAGACACGATGAATTTGGAATGACACTTGTTAATCTGAATAGATTGGAAGACACAGCTGATTCTTTTATAATGGCAACACATGCCAAACAAATTTTCTATGTAGTAGATCAATCAGATATGCAGTGGGCTGTTGTTTTACAAGGGAAAAAACAATATGTTGGTGAGGATGAATTTGATGAAGATGCTGATTTATGTGAGATCCCTACTTCTATGGAAATATTAACATAACATAATGATGAGTATGTTGAAGACATGGTTTGTGCCATAAGGAACGATCACGACGAAGGAATTTGGGAAAACAATCCAACTGTACATTCCTAAAATTACATGTAACACATGTTTATTTCTTTTTTACATTTAGTTTTTTCATATAATGTTAGATATTGTAAATTTTTTACTTATTAAAACATGTATCAAACCAAAATGATAAAAAAATAAAAATTGTAAAGAGGAGAAGACCTGGGCGCACCGGCGGGCCGGTGGGGGATCACCGGGTGGCCGGTGGTCCAGACAGCAAAGCTCTGTCTTGTCCACCGGCCGGCCGGTGACACCAGGCAGTGGGCATGTCTACTGCCTGGGTCCTCCGGATGGCCGGTGAGCTCACACCGGCTGACCGGTGGACTCAGTGAGTCCACTTTTCAGCTTTGTTGGGCCAACTCCTTGGCAACCTTTTGCCTATCAACAAAAACACTTGAAAACAAGTTAGAACATAATAAGAGTGATTGTGATCATTGAAATCCAAGAGAGAGGGGTACAACAGACTGTGTTTACCATGTTTATCATTGTTTAACATGATTACCATATTACCAATGTTTACTATTATGTAATTTAGTACACTTTTCTATTTTCTGATTAAGTAGTATTACAATATTTGAATTTGTATATTTGTGAACTAATGTTTGTTTTTTTCATTTGAAGGAAAATAACAGATCAATCAGTTGATCAGCCACATGATTCTGGAGATGAGCATATTGGTCATACATCTGGGGAGGAACATTCACATGCTCCTATTACGAAAAAGAGTTCAAAGGTTGGTAAGCGTGGGTGCACACGTTTACCAAAATTATCACTTTCCCGTACGAAGGAGGAGAGGATAGTCGTGGAGTTTGATGATGATAATCTTGCTAGAGGTCCAAATTCTAAAGATTTTAAGGGTTTTGTAGCAACTCAGGCTAAGAGAAAAGTAAGCATTCTCTATGATGATTAGAGAAGTGTGGATAAGGCGACAATTTCTCAACTGTGGGAGACCATTTTTGTAAGATCTTTTGCTATTGTTTGACTGTTCTTTAAATGTTTCTAGTATATATAATATTTTTAACCTCTTTTTTATCAGATGACATTTGATATTCCTGACACTGGAGCAGTCAGGAAGAAATGCTTATCGTTGGCTGCTAGGAGATTGAGGGATTTCAAATCAACCCTCTCATCTGATTTCATTTATGGTTATAGGAGTCGTGAGAATCCATGTCGTATATATCCTTTTATAGATTAAGACACATGGAGACAATTTTTTGAAAGTAGAAGAAAAGAATCATTTTTGGTAAGGGCAATGTAAACTTTAATAATCTTTCTTATATAAATGATCTTAATATTTTTTTGTTAATGATTACTTATTCTTAATTTACAGCAAACAAGGAAATCTCATCAAGAGATCCAATCTAAAAATGTATACCCTCATAGTTTTTCTCGGGGAGGGTATACATTATTGGAAGAACAAATGATGGCAGCAAAATTTCAACAACTAAGAGCTGAGTCATCAAGCTCTGGAGAGGTGGCCCCTCCATCCCCTCCATCTAGACATGAGAAATGGAAAAGAGCTCGGAAGGGAAAAAAAGGACAATATCTTTCGGATGAATCGAGACTCATAGTTGAGAGGATTGTAAGATATCTATTTTATTTATTTAAGTTTACTATTTTCGTCATATATTTCCAATCATTATAGAAATGTTAAATTAATTATTACAGGACTCTCTTGAGGAGTAGAGTTCACAGGGGACATTTACACCATCTGGGAGGGAAGATATTTTATCTGTGGCATTGGGAAAGCCCAAACATCCTGGCCGTGTAAGAGGATATCCGGCAGGTGTATCGGTAAGAAAAGTGTTGCCAGATTCCTCAACTTCTAACGTTGAGGGAGTTTATAAAAAAAATAGAATCCTTGGACGCTGATGTCCATAATATTAATGCGACAATGGAGGACAAGATTAGAGCATCGGTGCAGTTTATGTTTGCAGACTTGCAAAGACAATTTCAGGGTGCAGCTCCCACTCCACCTCTCCCAGTAGCTCACACTCCCCCACCTCAGCCTGCGGACCCCATTTTTGATCCTCCTCCTCCGCCGCAGCTACCTACTTCTTGTGAGTTGTATGTTGATGATCCTCAACATAATATAGATTCATATGGGATGGTATATTGTATAGTAGATACAGTTCATCATCAACAGTTAGAGGTAGAGAATCAGAGGGTCACTGTACAGGATATTATAGATAGATCAGCTCGGATACCATTACCTACAGATGAGGTGACGACAGTTGGACATAGTATCAGCCATTTTTTACTTTGGCCATCCAGACTTCTTCGACTCATTACCATAGAGGTATGGATGTTATATCTTTTATTTTATATTTTTATTAATGTTTTATCATTTGAAAACTAATATATTTTTCAATTTATTTTTACAGGAATACTTCAAAGGTAAAGAAATACTGTATAGACAACAACAAAGACAGATAGCTATGACATCAGATGCAGATACTAGCAGTCTTGACAAATTGTCAAGATATTCAAATTTGTTGGCGGATCATTATGACTTTACAATGGAAGCTCATGTTTGTGGACGTGACTAAGTGTGGGGATTATGAAAACTGATATCATGGAGTTTGTCACTGGAGATAAGTTGGGCATCAACGTGGTGCAAATTTTTATCATGTAAGTCTTAAAACCTTTTCCTTGCGTTATATTTATTAAAAATGTATACTTATGTCTGCTTTGTATTAGGTATCTGTATAAAATTTGTGAGAGGAATGAGCTGACAGATGTATATGGATTCGTGGACCCACAATTGATTTCCCCTGAAGCATGTGCATTGGATGAGGAACAAAGAATGATTTATATTGCTGATAGATTTGAAAAGAATGTAATCACACAGTGTTGGATGATGCCTTTTTGTGATAGGTATGAAACACATCCCTCTCAAAGAGTTAATTATCTTTTAACATAAAAAACCACTAACGTTAAATTTCCTTTTATCAGGGATCATTGGATGTTAGGGGTTTTTTTCCCTAGGGAGAAAGCACTTTATTGGATATGCTCTCTCCATGATGATGTGCGAGAAAGTTTTAAGAATATATTGGAAACGTAAGTTTCAATTTCACAATAGTTTTATATATTATAATGAATTTTAAATTTACCCCATTCATATTATTTTCTAACAGGGCATGGGTCCACTTTCGAAAAAGCGCAAAGAAAAGGAATTTCAAGATCAAATATGTACATGCGAAGGTAAATATCAATTTATAATTTGTACATTTTGATTTATTACATAAAAATAATATATTGAATTTACACTCATCCAAACAGAAATGTCATGAGCAACAAGGCATCATCGAATGCGAATATTACATGTTAAGATTTATGTATGAAATAATAACAACTGGGACAGTTCTGAGTTTTGACCTGGTAAGATTTCCTCTTTCTCATAATATTTCAATTTGATTTATTCATTATACACGTTGACTACTATCCTTTTCCTTTGTAGCTTTTTGATGACCCTCAACCCTTTACTGCTGAAGATATCAAACACTTACAAGTGGAGTGGTCAAATTATTTTACAGGTTTGATTGACTTTTAGTTGTTTGTAATGTAAAATGTAATTTTGAATATTGTCAATGTAATTGTGTATTTCGTAGTTGTTTAGGTTGGATTTAGTTTTTTTTGAAGTTGACAGTGTAAGTTTTGAATGTTATATAAGTGAATGTTTAATTTTTCTCTACCTCTTGTTTTGGTCTACTGTTGATGGTTTTTCTGGTCTGCATTTTGGTATGGGGGGAGAGGTTCCAAGGGGGTGGGTGGGTGTTTGGGGGGTGTCCAAGGGATATGGTAGGGGTGTCCAAGGTGTGTTTGGGGCTATCCTAGGGGTCGGGGGGGTGTAAATGAGGGTGGGGGGTGTCCAAGGGGTGGGGGTGTCCAAGGGATATGGGAGGGGTGTCCAAGGTGTGTTTGGGGCTGTCCAAGGGGTCGGTTGGGTGTAAATGAGGGTGGGGGGGGGGACTGTCCAAGGGGTGGGGGGTGTCCAAGTGGTGGGGGGGGGGGGGTGTCCAAGGGATATAGGAGGGGTGTCCAAGGGGTGTTTGGGGCTGTCCATGGGGATGGGGGGGTTTCCAAGGGGTCGGGGGGGGGGGGGGGGGGTTCCAAGGGGTCGGGGGGGGGGGGGGGGTGTCCAGGGGGTGGGGGGCTGTCCAAGGGGTGGGGGTGTCCAAGGGATATGGGAGGGGTGTCCAAGGGGTGTTTGGGGCTGTCCTAGTGTCCGGGGGGTGTAAATGAGGGTGGGGGGGCTTCGAAGGGGTGGGTGGTGTCCAAGGGGTGGGGGGGGGTGTCCAAGGGATATGGGAGTGGTGCCCAAGGTGTCTGGGAGTTCTGTCCAAGGGGCCGGTTGGGTGTAAATGAGGGTGGGGGGCTGTCCAAGGGGTGGGGGGTGTCCAAGGGATAGGGGAGGGGTGTCCAAGCGGTGTTTGGGGCTGTCCAAGGGCTCGGGGGGGGGGGGGGGTGTCCAAGTGGTCTGGGAGGGCTGTCAAGGTGTGGGGGGTGTCCAATGGGTGTTTGAGGCTGTACTAGGGGTCTTGGGGGTGTAAATGAGGGTGGGGGCTGTCCAAGGGGTGGGGGGGTGTCCAAGGGATATGGGAGGGGTGTCCAATGGGTGTTTGAGGCTGTACTAGGGGTTGTGGGGGTGTAAATGAGGGTGGGGGGGCTGTCCAAGGGGTGGGGGTGTCCAAGGGTTGTGGTGGGGATCCAATGTGGTGGGGGAGGGCTGGCCAGGTTGTTAGGTGGGTATAGATGAGGGTGGGGTTAAGTTGGGGCTTGGGGGAGGGCTGGCATGGTTATTTTTGTTCTTTGGTTTCTGGTTGCTTTTTGGTGAGAGCAGTGCAATTATTTTAAAAAAATATATCGCTTTCATGTTGGTTATTTTATAACCGATGTGGTAAATAAATCGGTAGGGGTTTATCATGTCGGTTTTTTCGAGAACCGACGTGATAAACCGTTCACGGGCCTTTTATCACGTCGGTTCTTAATATAACTGACGTGCTAAAAGGCCTTGGAATCGATTTACCACGTCGGTTATTGGATAACCGACGTGCTAAAATGTTTCCCAGACCTTTTTATCATGTCGGTTATTTAAGAAACCGACGTGATAATAGGCCCGGGGAAGGGTTAATCACGTCTGTTATGTCATAACCGACGTGATAAACGATATCCCAGGTGTTTTATCACGTCGGTTTAGAAATAACCGACGTGATAAACCCCCCCCCCCGCGCATATTTATCACGTCGGTTATTATATAACCGACGTGCTAAACCCCCCCACCCGCGGTTTATCACGGCGGTTATATAATAACCGCCGTTATAAATCCCCATCCCCCATCATTTTTCACGTCAGTTATTAATAACCGATGTGATATGTAACACCCCAAGATTTCATAGTGTGTTATTTCTTCAAAATAATTCAATAACATGCACTACACGCAACACCGAGTTCAAGCGCACCATGACTCACCAAACAAGCCGTTCAAAAAAGGTTATGAATTGTATTAACTAAATTTTAAACTTTATATAATCCTTATAATTTTAGAATCCATATTATGAGTTTCTTAGACATAATGTAAGAACAAATTCATCTTCAGTATTGTAGTTTTACCAACTTTTAATAGTGAACCCTTTTTAAATAAATAATTTCAAACTTTTTGACTAAATGGGGACATCAAAAAATTTAAAATAAAACATCCCAAGCTTACACGGTACGCTTTCCTTTGAATAAAACAGTAACGTGTGTTGTACGCAACTTCGAGTTTTAACACACACCACAACCGATCAAACTAACCGTTATGGATAGTAATAACTAAATTTTGAAATTATGTATATTTTATATTTTAAAATGGACTTCATTTTTGGATTCGGAATATCGAATTTAGCCTAAGGTGAAATTTTGGTACTTTTCGGATAACTTTCATATTTTGATGAATAGTGAAAATTACTAAATTTTAATTAAAAACAACTTTTTTAATCAAAATAATTAATAGTGATAAATTATGAATTTGAGTGGTTTTAAAGTATATTTAGAATATATTTTTACCATTTAATATAATGTTGGTCATTGGACATAATTTTACAATTAAACCGAACATAAACAAGTGTCAATCTTTTGATAGTTATTTTCTCTTAAAAACACGCTTTTTGTTTTGACAGCGGAAATAAATTTTAAATTAATTTCTGCCACTTCTGTGTTTTGAATTTAGGAAAATGGATTCCATATTTGGAATCAGGATGTTCAAATTGTGTAAATAGGTAACTTTTATTTTTAGACATTTTGAATAGTTACTGTGGTAAATATTTTATTTACCATGGTTAAAGGGTAAATCCGGTAAATAAGGGTTAAAAAAAATAATATTATAATAATACTAAATTACCCTAAAACGTGTCTTAACCCTATTGGTTGATACATAGTCGACCATGGTCATCTTGGGGTCTATTTTGGGACCCCATGGATCCACTTGTAAGTGATAATGACACTTTATTTTAATTAAGTCAAAATGAATACAAAAATGACACAAGCATATATCTTTTAGGACAACAATTTTTACATAGGGTTATACATGTTGGATTTTCGATTATAAATATTCATTAGAAATATAAACAGATTTCCTACATAATGATATTTTATTTATAATTTTTAGACATTAAATAATTTATTTTATTTATGACACAATGATGATGCAGTAATTACTATAATAGTGAAAAATTAAAATAATTGATATTATAAATACCCAAATAAATATAATATGAAACTTTTAATGAATTAAACTAATTTTCTAGGCTAATATGATATATTAGGAATGATTTAATGGACTTTGTTAGAAGTAATCAATCTGTTATGAGTTTCACAAAAATCAACTATTGAATAGTGTCAAAATTGACATAAAAGAGTTCTTAAAACAAATATTATATTATTAATTGATATTAAATTCCAAAAAATCTAAGGTTCGGCCAAGAGACTTATATTATGATAGTTTAACCATTAATGGACCACTTGGGGGTCGCTTGGATGTATATAGTAAGTTTATTAACCATAATATATAAAATACAAAGAGACATTGTAAAAGTGAAACTAATTAACTTAGAGTTAATACTTAAAGATAAGGTTAATATAAGTACCCAAACCTGTCTAAATTCTATTGGATGAGTTGTTTTCGACCTATCCCCACCACATCCTTTGAATAGTCAACTTTGGAGCCTTTAGAATCCGAATATGAATTTATTATAAATTAATATTTCTAGCTTTTCCAAAGGTGCCCCTCACCCCTCTTATAAAAGGGAACTCCTCCTTCTCATTTCATCACACCTTCAAAGCCTTTTGGTTCGGCCAAACTCTGCCCAAATAATCTTCCAACATCCCTCACTACAACCTAGAGGCCTTAGTTTGATCAGAAAGCCAACCTAAGGAGCCCTTTTGATCAAATCAAAAGGAAGAACCCGAAGAAGAGGTAATGATTTCACCACCCTTTTCTAAGTTCATTTCTTCTTCCACTTCTTCTTCCTTTGTTCTTACCATTCTAAAATAATAACTCCAATATCTCACATATACTGTGATGTTATTATAAGTATGGTACAACCACATTCAGTATTCTATCCACCCTTTGAATAACATGTCACCATACGTGCGTACGTACGGCTTACCGTCTCCACGTCGTGGTGTAATTGTTATTCAATATAATATTATTTGGATGGGTATAATAATGATGTGTAACTCATGTAAATAATAAATATAACATGTTAATGATTCTGTATATATGATATACCATTCATTTATATATTATTTTAATATCAAAAGAATGATATTGTCGCTCGTGCGTACGTACGGACTACCGTCTCCACGAACGCGATAAGATTCATTCTCCATCGTATCCATTCAAGTATAATTATCATTTTATGATTTAAAAATGATGTTTAAGGACTTGATATCATTCTGGATATGAATAATATACAACAAACATGGCTTATGTATAAAACATATAAAAGAAAATGAGTAAGTTAACACCCGAAACGATGATAATTCTAAGATATTATTAATAAATCAATGTTAAAAGATCATATATGATATCATATTAATATATATGATTATTGTATAATTTAATAACAATTATTTCACCATTATACAGGAGGTTAACCTACCCCAACCAAGGAAAAGTACAAGGTAAGGGTTATTTCACAATCTCTTCATTATCCGAGGTTGTTTATACGTAATAATCTACTGGGATTTCTTTATCATCCACATCCATGTTTCTTCGAAATGTATTTCAAAACATTTTTACTATTTACAAGAATATGGGTTAAAGTCATTTATACCCTTTTTTGACTTTTTATAAGAGGTTTATAAAGGAATCTTTCCGTCGTTTTCAAAACAAGGTCCTTTTTAACCTTTTCGACAGAATTGAGGTAAGAATGTTTTTTTTAACTTATACAGCGGGTGCGGTTATTTTACACCGTTATAAAATCTTCAAAGCTTTCCTTACAAGCTTATAAGAATATTTTCAAAGAAAATGTTTTATTTTATATGGATCTTAAATGATTTCAAAATAAAAGGAGATATTTCTTTAAAAAGAATTTTGATTTCATCTACGTCAACATCCTTTGATGGATTTTAAGATTATTTGAAGTTGATTTATTATGATACAAAACTTCTATATTGTATTGAAGGTTTTGTGATATGTTTGACTGTGGATGTGCTATTTTTATACCATTCATAGTTTATGGTGAAATTATTGACATTTCGTATGCTAGTTTTAATACGAATGTTTATGTTATGTTTAAACCTTTTCATATGGGAATGCATTGGACTTAATAAGTGACGGGTGGAGCCCGCTATAGCTCCTCGATGCATCGGTAGGTCTCATGAGACAAACTAGTGTCTTGGCACAAGGCCTTGACAAAATCTTATTTGTAGTCTTGGCACGAGGCCTTGACTATGTGGTTATGATAGTCTGGCATTATGAATTCCAACATTATGAAAGTGGTTATTGATTTTGCATGTGATTATTCGATTAGTAGAATATCCATGTGAGTAAATAAATGGCATTATTTCATTTTATTTATGCCATACCATGTTGAAAGTTCATGTTTTAAAGGCTTTTGTTTTAGTTATACATTGCCTTAAAAGTTTATTCTTATTTATGAAAGTTTCCGCTATATTGTTATCCTTACTGGGCATTTGAGCTCACCCCTTTTCTATGTTTTATTTTTTCCCAGGAAGTGAAGAAGTAAGTTATGAATGACCTGCAGGGATATTATGTGGGGATATGAGTGTGGATTATGGAGACAATATGTTGTTTTAGTAGTTTTTAGTTTAATGATGTAATGTAAAACCTATGAATATATCTAGTGTTTCCAAGGCTACTAAACTAATCGGTCTTTCGGGATTTTATCTCTCTTGTGATCATGCCAATGTTACGAAGTAATGCACCAACCCTGGGTAGCTGGGGTCGGGGCGTTACAGTTGGTATCAGAGGAAGTTTAGTACAAACCTTGGAAGCTAGATTTAGATAAACTCTGATTAGAGCACATAGACCTAAGATGAACTTTGAGGATTAGTATAGAAGAACTTCCTAGAATTTTGGTATTGTAGAGACTTTGTGAGTTTTCCGAGCAATACATCCCTGTCTGGATACGAGCAGGTAGAGGCGGCTCTGGCACAGATGTACCTAGGGGTAAAACCCGAAAACACCGCTTTGAGCTAGACTCGAACGGGAACTGGTGCATGACAACGGGCCTTGCTGCACTCTTGGTTACGACACTCCCGGGGGATATGCTTAGGATAACTCTCATTATCTTTACAAATCATTATGAAGGGTTTATGAGTATATACTTCCTCAAAGAAAACATTTTTATGATTATGGATTATATCCATAAATAGTTCAATTTATGTTAAGTGTTTTATAAGTATGGGATTATGTATTTTGATTCATAAACTGATCTAGTTTATGCCATTGTTTAGAAATGGCGCCTAGTGGAAGAAATGGAAACCGTATCAATGCACGCACTCCATGTAGGGATTTCCCTCCTGCTCAAGATAATTATTGTGGGGCTGGTGATGCAACTGGTGCTGATCAGCTAATCACCGTACTGGGACAACTTACTCAGGTTATGAATAATAACCTTACCCGTATGGAGCACCCTGATCCGCAGCATGGAGGATCAATGTTAGATCGATTCATGAGACAACAACCACCAACGTTCAATTTGAGTACAAATCCCTTAGTAGCTGAGCAATGGATATTTTCCCTAGAGAAAATATTTCAGGCTTTGGGGAGTAGTGAAAGGGAAAAAGTTACCATGGAAGTTTACCGCCTCACTGGAGATGCTGATCAATGGTGGTCATTGATTCAAAACATGAAGGAAGATGATGAAGTATCAAACATGGAATGGAGGGAGTTCAAAGATCTGTTTTTAGAAAAATACTTTCCTCGCGACCATCGAGCAGATATGGAAAGACAATTTCTGAGTCTGAGACAAAAGGAGGATGAGAATGTCACAAAGTATGAGGCTAACTTTACAAGGTTAGCGAGGTATGATGGAGATTATATTCGCAACCCAAGAAGTAAGATTGATCGTTTCTTTGATGGGTTAAAACCATTTCTCCGTCGAGCATTAGTCTCACAATCCTTTTCATCGTACGAAGACATTGTCTCATGTGCTATAAAGACCGAAAAGGAATTCTCTAAGTCTTATGACTTTAAAGCAAAGCAAGAGAAGAAGAGACCTATCTGGGAATGGAAATAAGGGGAAGAAGGGAAAGGTTGAATATCCATCTTGTGGTAAATGCGGGAAGAAACATCCTGGTACTTGCTTGAAGGGAATGGGAGTCTGTTACAAGTGTGGTGAAAAAGGCCACCAAGCTCATGATTGCAAGGGGAAGAAGGAAGCTACCAACGTTCAGTGCTACAATTGCAGGGAGATGGGGCATTATGCAAATGCATGTCCTAAGCGTCAGGAGAACTTACCTCAGAAAAAGCCAAGGGATCAAGGCCAGGCTTATGCTATCACTACTGCTGAGGTAGAAGCTCTGAAAGACGTGGTGGCAGGTAATTTAATGGTTTCCTCAAGTTTAGCAAATGCATTATTTGATTCTGGATCATCGCATTGTTTCATATCTTCCCAGTTTGCTAATAAAATTAGATATTTCCAATTTGATTTAATAAGGGAGTTGTCAGTTAAAACTCCTAAGGGAAGTATCGTTGCAACAAAGTTTTGTGAATCAGTCCCCATTAGAGCACATAAATTTTCTTTATCTGCTGATTTCATCGTCATACCTATGATTGAGTTTGATATAATCCTCGGTATGGACTGGCTTTCGGACTATGATGCGAAGATTTATTGTAAGAAGAAAGAGGTTATGATTCTTGATGATAATGATAAGGAGCACCTTATTTTTAGAGCAGAATCGTCACCACCTAATTCTTATTTAGATCCACCCCCTGTAGCTCAACTTAATTCAATTATCGGGGAGGAAGAGAATGAAATAACTGTCGGTGAGGAAAGGAATGTTCAAATAGAGGATGTACCTGTTGTGAAAGAATTTGTAGATGTATTTCCGGAAGATTTACCTGGACATCCTCCAGAACGAGAAGTTGAGTTTTCTATTGATTTGATTCCTGGATCAAGGCCTATATCGAAGACCCCTTATAGAATGGCCACTGTAGAGTTAGTCGAACTAAAGAAACAACTAGAGGAATTGAGTAATAAGGGATTTATTCGCCCTAGTGTTTCTCCATGGGGAGCCCCTATTCTTTTTGTTAAAATTAAAGATGGATCTATGAGGTTATGTATCGACTACAGAGAGATCAATGCTATAACGATAAAGAACAAGTATCCCCTACCTCGTATTGATGATTTATTTGACCAACTGCATGGAGCTCAATACTTTTCAAAGATTGACCTTCGATCTGGATACCATCAGTTGTGTGTGAAGAAGGAAGACATTCCGAAAACAGCATTTCGAACCAGGTACGGGCATTACGAGTTTACTGTAATGCCGTTTGGATTGACTAATGCACCCTCTGTATTCATGGATCTGATGAATAGAGTCTTCAAGGAGTATCTCGATGAATTTGTGGTGGTATTTATTGATGATATCTTGGTATACTCCAAAACCTACGAAGATCATGAAAATCACTTGCGCATTATCTTGAAGACTCTGAGGATGCATGAATTATATGGGAAGTTTAGCAAGTGTGAATTCTGGCTTCAGGAGATTTCTTTTCTTGGCCATATTGTCTCTAAAGATGGAATCTCTGTTGATCCTTCTAAGACCAAGGCAATCCAAGAATGGCCAGCACCTACGAGTATAACTGAGGTACGTAGTTTTATTGGTTTGGCAGGTTATTATCGGCGTTTCGTCCAGAATTTTGCCCGATTGGCTAACCCATTAACGAAGCTCACACGTAAAGGGGTTAAATTTGTTTGGACAAAAGAGTGTGAAGAATGTTTCGAAGAACTGAAGAGAAGATTAGTCAATGATCCTATATTGACTCTACCATCGGGGAATGATGGGTTCGTTATTTATAGTGATGCATCGAAGAAAGGACTTAGCTGTGTCCTTATGCAGAATGATAGAGTTATTGCCTATGCATCACGACAGTTGAAAATTCATGAACAAAACTATCCTACTCATGATCTCGAGTTAGCAGCAGTGATCTTTGCTTTGAAGATATGGAGGCACTACCTCTATGTTGAAAAATGTGAGATTTATAATGATCACAAGAGTTTGAAGTATATTTTCTCACAAAAAGAACTCAACATGAGGCAAAGGAGATGGCTTGAATTACTCAAGGATTATGATTGTACGATACACTACCACCCGGGGAAGGCAAACAAGGTGGCAGATGCTTTGAGTAGAAAAGACAATGGAGTTTTGAACAATATGAGAATTGAAAGGGATCCAATTTTCATGGATCTAGTGAAAATGGACATGGGAATAACCAGGGAAGGTGAAACATCAATGCTTTTTCAAATGGTTGCCAAACCATCTTTACTAGAAAGGATTAAGAGTTCTCAGACCGATGATGACGAATTCCAAAAGAAGATTAAAGCTGTGAATGATGGGAGATTGAGAGACTTTGTGTATGAAGATGGAATTTTGAAATTCGGGAAGAGACTTTGTGTTCCCAATATACCTGATCTAAAAAGGGAATTGCTGGATGATGCTCATAGTTCCAATTTCTCTATACACCCTGGGAGCACCAAAATGTATAGAGATTTGAAGGAACATTTTTGGTGGGACAACATGAAGAGGGAGATTTCTGATTTTGTGTCAAGATGTATGGTTTGTCAACAAGTGAAAGCTGGAAGGCAACAGCCTGGAGGAGTCATGCAACCTCTTCCCATACCGGAGTGGAAATGGGACAATATTACGATTGACTTTGTCATGGGGCTACCAAAGACTCCTAGAAGGAACGATGCAATATGGGTTATTGTTGATCGTCTTACCAAGTCAGCACATTTTCTTGCTATAAGAGAAGATCTACCCCTGGAACGTCTAGCAAGACTATACATTAATGAAGTTGTGAGACTTCATGGAGTACCCCTATCAATTGTTTCTGATCGTGATCCCCGTTTTACTTCAAGATTTTGGAAAAGTCTTCAGAAATCCCTGGATACTGAACTTTATTTGAGCACTGCTTACCACCCTCAGACAGACGGACAATCAGAACGGACTATTCAAACCTTAGAAGACATGTTGAGATCTTGCTCACTTGACTTTCAGGGTATGTGGGATCAATATTTACCTCTGGTAGAATTTTCCTATAACAATAGCTTCCATTCGAGTATACAGATGGCACCATATGAAGCGTTATACGGAAAGAGATGTCGTACACCAACCTGTTGGGATGACGTTGGTGAAAGAAAACTTGTAGGCCCAGAGCTGGTGGAGGAAACGGTGGAAAAGGTGAAAGTAATCCAAAATCACATCAAAGCAGCTCAAAGTAGGCATAAGAGCTATGCCGATAATCGAAGGAAGGATTTGGAATTTCAAGTCGGTGATCATGTTTTTCTGAAGGTATCTCCGTGGAAGGGAGTCATACGTTTTGGTAAGAAAGGTAAATTGAGTCCCAGGTACATCGGACCTTTCGAAATTCTAGAACGAATTGGGGTTGTAGCTTACCGATTGGCAATGCCGCCAAGTCTCTCCAAAGTTCACGATGTGTTCCATGTATCTCTGTTGAGAAAATACATGCCTGACCCAACGCATGTACTCACCTATGAAGAATTAGAACTGGAACCCGATCTGTCTTATTGCGAAGAGCCCGTCAGGATTCTTGATACAAGAGAACAAGTACTGAGAAACCAGACGACGCGTCTGGTAAAAGTTTTGTGGAGAAACCACAAGATGGAAGAGGCAACGTGGGAACCCGAGGAACTTATGATGAAGAACCACCCGCGTCTTTTTATGCAGTAATACCCTAGAAATTGCGAGGACGCAATTATTTGAAGGAGGGGAGAATGTAACACCCCAAGATTTCATAGTGTGTTATTTCTTCAAAATAATTCAATAACATGCACTACACGCAACACCGAGTTCAAGCGCACCATGACTCACCAAACAAGCCGTTCAAAAAAGGTTATGAATAGTATTAACTAAATTTTAAACTTTATATAATCCTTATAATTTTAGAATCCATATTATGAGTTTCTTAGACATAATGTAAGAACAAATTCATCTTCAGTATTGTAGTTTTACCAACTTTTAATAGTGAACCCTTTTTAAATAAATTATTTCAAACTTTTTGACTAAATGGGGACATCAAAAAATTTAAAATGAAACATCCCAAGCTTACACGGTACGCTTTCCTTTGAATAAAACAGTAATGTGTGTTGTACGCAACTTCGAGTTTTAACACACACCACAACCGATCAAACTAACCGTTATGGATAGTAATAACTAAATTTTGAAATTATGTATATTTTATATTTTAAAATGGACTTCATTTTTGGATTCGGAATATCGAATTTAGCCTAAGGTGAAATTTTGGTACTTTTCGGATAACTTTCATATTTTGATGAATAGTGAAAATTACTAAATTTTAATTAAAAACAACTTTTTTAATCAAAATAATTAATAGTGATAAATTATTAATTTGAGTGGTTTTAAAGTATATTTAGAATATATTTTTACCATTTAATATAATGTTGGTCATTGGACATAATTTTACAATTAAACCGAACATAAACAAGTGTCAATCTTTTGATAGTTATTATCTCTTAAAAACACGCTTTTTGTTTTGACAGCGGGAATTAATTTTAAATTAATTTCTTCCACTTCTGTGTTTTGAATTTAGGAAAATGGATTCCATATTTGGAATCAGGATGTTCAAATTGTGTAAATAGGTAACTTTTATTTTTAGACATTTTGAATAGTTACTGTGGTAAATATTTTATTTACCATGGTTAAAGGGTAAATCCGGTAAATAAGGGTTAAAAAAAATAATATTATAATAATACTAAATTACCCTAAAACGTGTCTTAACCCTATCGGTTGATACATAGTCGACCATGGGCATCTTTGGGCCTATTTTGGGACCCCATGGATCCACTTGTAAGTGATAATGACACTTTATTTTAATTAAGTCAAAATGAATACAAAAATGACACAAGCATATATCTTTTAGAACAACAATTTTTACATAGGGTTATACATGTTGGATTTTCTATTATAAATATTCATTAGAAAGATAAAAAGATTTCCTACATAATGATATTTTATGTATAATTTTTAGACATTAAATAAGTTATTTTATTTATGACACAATGATGATGCAGTAATTACTATAATAGTGAAAAATTAAAATAATTGATATTATAAATACCCAAATAAATATAATATGAAACTTTTAATGAATTAAACTAATTTTCTAGGCTAATATGATATATTAGGATTGATTTAATGGACTTTGTTCGAAGTAATCAATCTGTTATGAGTTTCACAAAAATCAACTATTGAATAGTGTCAAAATTGACATAAAAGAGTTCTTAAAAAAAATATTATATTATTAATTGATATTAAATTCCTAAAAATCTAAGGTTCGGCCAAGAGACTTATATTATTATAGGTTAATCATTAATGGACCAGTTGGGGGTCGCTTGGATGTATATAGTAAGTTTATTAACCATAATATATAAAATACAAAGAGACATTGTAAAAGTGAAACTAATTAACTTAGAGTTAATACTTAAAGATAAGGTTAATATAAGTACCCAAACCTGTCTAAATTCTATTGGATGAGTTGTTTTCGACCTATCCCCACCTCATCCTTTGAATAGTCAACTTTGGAGCCTTTAGAAACCGAATATGAATTTATTATAAATTAATATTTCTAGCTTTTCCAAAGGTGCCCCTCACCCCTCTTATAAAAGGGCACTCCTCCTTCTCATTTCTTCACACCTTCAAAGCCTTTTGGTTCGGCCAAACTCTGCCCAAATAATCTCCCAACATCCCTCACTACAACCTAGAGGCCTTAGTTTGATCAGAAAGCCAACCTAAGGATCCCTTTTGATCAAATCAAAAGGAAGAACCCGAAGAAGAGGTAATGATTTCACCACCCTTTTCTAAGTTCATTTCTTCTTCCACTTCTTCTTCCTTTGTTCTTACCATTCTAAAATAATAACTCCAGTATCTCACATATACTGTGATGTTATTATAAGTATGGTACAACCATATTCAGTATTCTATCCACCCTTTGAATAACATGTCACCATACGTGCGTACGTACGACTTACCGTCTCCACGTCGTGGTGTAATTGTTATTCAATATAATATTATTTGGATGGGTATAATAATGATGTGTAACTCATGTAAATAATAAATATAACATGTTAATGATTCTGTATATATGATATACCATTCATTTATATATTATTTTAATATCAAAAGAATGATATTGTCGCTCGTGCGTACGTACGGACTACCGTCTCCACGAACGCGATAAGATTCATTCTCCATCGTATCCATTCAAGTATAATTATCATTTTATGATTTAAAAATGATGTTTAAGGACTTGATATCATTCTGGATATGAATAAGATACAACAAACATGGCTTATGTAACAAAACATATAAAAGAAAATGAGTAAGTTAACACCCGAAACGATGATAATTCTAAGATATTATTAATAAATCAATGTTAAAAGATCATATATGATATAATATTAATATATATGATTCTTGTATAATTTAATAACAATTATTTCACCATTATACAGGAGGTTAACCTACCCCAACCAAGGAAAAGTACAAGGTAAGGGTTATTTCACAATCTCTTCATTATCCGAGGTTGTTTATACGTAATAATCTACTGGGATTTCTTTATCATCCACATCCATGTTTCTTCGAAACGTATTTCAAAACATTTTTACTATTTACAAGAATATGGGTTAAAGTCATTTATACCCTTTTTTGACTTTTTATAAGAGGTTTATAAAGGAATCTTTCCGTCGTTTTCAAAACAAGGTCCTTTTTAACCTTTTCGACAGAATTGAGATAAGAATGTTTTTTTTAACTTATACGGCGGGTGCGGTTATTTTACGCCGTTATAAAATCTTCAAAGCTTTCCTTACAAGCTTATAAGAATATTTTCAAATAAAATGTTTTATTTTATATGGATCTTAAATGATTTCAAAATAAAAGGAGATATTTCTTTAAAAAGAATTTTGATTTCATCTACGTCAACATCCTTTGATGGATTTTAAGATTATTTGAAGTTGATTTATTATGATACAAAACTTCTATATTGTATTGAAGGTTTTGTGATATGTTTGACTGTGGATGTGCTATTTTTATACCATTCATAGTTTATGGTGAAATTATTGACATTTCGTATGCTAGTTTTAATACGAATGTTTATGTTATGTTTAAACCTTTTCATATGGGAATGCATTGGACTTAATAAGTGACGGGTGGAGCCCGCTATAGCTCCTCGATGCATCGGTAGGTCTCATGAGACAAACTAGTGTCTTGGCACAAGGCCTTGACAAAATCTTATTTGTAGTCTTGGCACGAGGCCTTGACTATGTGGTTATGATAGTCTGGCATTATGCATTCCAACATTATGAAAGTGGTTATTGATTTTGCATGTGATTATTCGATTAGTAGAATATCCATGTGAGTAAGTAAATGGCATTATTTCATTTTATTTATGCCATACCATGTTGAAAGTTCATGTTTTAAAGGCTTTTGTTTTAGTTATACATTGCCTTAAAAGTTTATTCTTATTTATGAAAGTTTCCGCTATATTGTTATCCTTACTGGGCATTTGAGCTCACCCCTTTTCTATGTTTTATTTTTTCCCAGGAAGTGAAGAAGTAATTTATGAATGACCTGCAGGGATATTATGTGGGGATATGAGTGTGGATTATGGAGACAATATGTTGTTTTAGTAGTTTCTCGTTTAATGATGTAATGTAAAACTTATGAATATATCTAGTGTTTCCAAGGCTACTAAACTAATCGGTCTTTCGGGATTTTATCTCTCTTGTGATCATGCCAATGTTATGTAATAATGCACCGACTCTGGGTAGCTGGGGTCGGGGCGTTACATGATAAACACCGTGATGTTAGGGATGTTACGTCGGGTTTTAAATAACCGACGTAAAAAACGTTATTTATAACGTCGTCAGTATTGACGTCGCCTAAAAACCGACGTAAATAATGAAAAATAACCGACGTAAAAAATGTTTTCTGCACTAGTGTACATGTGGTACTTAGTGTCTGGTTTGGATTTGGAAATCAGTTGGTCATTTTAGAAAATGGATTTCGTTTGAAGTTTTTTGTGTAAATTTGGAAGTAATTGATGGTTTTGAGCGTGTTTGAGTTTCAGAAGAAAGAGGGTTGTGATATATATTTTTGGAGACTTTATCTCTGTTTCAAAGGGAATACTGTATAGTAAGTATTAATATTACATAATTTATGTGGGTGCCTATGTGGGTGTGTGTTGTGTCTTGTGACATCACACAGATTATCAAACCATTAAACAAGCATGCATATTGGATCTATGAGTTGATAGTTCCAATTGGAATGGTTTAGTCATGGTTTTCTCAACCATGTATCATCCTAATGGTAATAATAGAAGGATTTATATCCTAGGTTGTGGAAAACACATTGTTGGCTCATGGTATGGTTAGACATGCTCAAACAGTGCTAGTTTTCCATCATTTTAAAAATTGGGTTTTTATTTTATTTTTATTTCTACTTATTCATTTTTACATTACTTACTCATTTATTACCCCATATCTATGAGTCAAAAAACTACACCATGGATGAACCCTTCTGTAACACCCCGAGATTTTATGAAAAATATTCTTTTTAATTTCATTAATGTCTTGTGTTATACGCTACACAAAAAGGATCTTTCACAACACACATCTTTGACCTGGCTTGAATTACATGCAATCGTGACCTTTCACGATAGCGTGTGTTGTACGCAACACCATGTTTCGCTAAACAACGATATGCTATTAAGATATTATTAAAACTAGCCGTTATGAATAGTAATAACCACTTTTTGAAATTTTGTAAATTTTATTTTTCAAAATGGACTTCACTTATGGATTCATAGTATCTTATTTAGACTAAGGTGAAATTTTGGTACTTTTCGGATAACATTCATATTCTGATGAATAGTGAAAATTACTAAATTTTAATTAAAAACTACTTTTTTTAATCGAAATAATTAATAGTGATAAATTATTAATTTGAGTGGTTTTAAAGTATATTTAGAATATATTTTTAAAATTTAATACAATGTTGGTCATTGGATGTAATTTCACATTTAAACCTGTTATATACAAGTGTCAATCTTTTGATAGTTATTATCTCTTAAAAACACGCTATTTGTTGTGACAGCGGAAATTAATTATAAAATTAATTAATGCAACTTATATGTTGGTAATTTTTTAAAATAGAAATCATTTTTGAATTCGGAATATAAATTATATCTTAGGGTGAAATTTTGGCATTTTTCTGAAAAACTTCAATTTTTGATGAATAGTGAAACCACTAAGTGGTAGGTTAAAAACTGAATTTTGCATAAAACTTAATTTTACCGCTTCTGTGAATGGAATTTCGAAAATCCGACAGATACGGTTGATATGAGTAAGTAAAATGTGGTTCAATGAGATAAAAATAATTTTTTGGTGAATAGTAACTTTTTACTTTTTTTTACCGCGGTTAATAGTAAATACGGTAACTAAGGGTAAATATGATATTACTATTACCCTAAAACATGTCATAATTCTATTGGATAAGTGTAATTCGACCAAAAACAACCTTATGAATATAATATGACCATTTAGGTCCACTTAGATTAGATTATGACATTTAATATTATTTTATTTAATGAATAGTTAAAATAGTTAAAATCAAAGTGTAATAAGTAAATCATTTTTAATATGGGGTTATAAATACGATAAATTCGACTATAAATATTCATTAGAAAGCTAAAACGATTTCCTATATAATGGTATTTTATTTGTAATTTTTAGACATTAAATAATTTATCTTATTTATGACACAAGTATGATGTAGTAATTATCTTATTAATGAAATATTGACATAATTGATGTTATAAACACCAAAATAAATGTAATTTGAGACGTTTTATGAATTACACTAATTTTTTAGGTTACTATGATATATTAGTGTTGATTTAATCAACTTGGTTCGAACATATAATTCTGTTATGACTTTCACAAAAATCATATATCAAATAGTTTCAAAATAGACACAAAATAGTTTTTAAATCAAATATTATATTATTAATTGTTATATTATTCCAAAAAATCTAAGGTTCGGCCAAATGAATTAGATAAGGATATATATATTAATAATAAACAATTTGGGGTTCGTTTGGCATGTTATAGTAAGTTTATTAACCATATAGTGTAAGAAAACAAAAAGACACTGTAAAAGTTAAATTATTTAACTTAGAGTTAAATCTAATTGATAAGTTTAAAATATTAACCTAAACTTGTCTAAATCCTATTGGTTGATAGGATTTCGACCTATCCCCACTTTAGCCTCGAAATAAGACCCTTTGGAACAATTATAACCCGATTTGTTCTTTAATATAAAATAATATTTTGAGAATTTCTAAGGTGCCCCTCTCCTCCGTTATAAAAGGACACCTCCTCCCCCTCCTCCTCACACCAATTTGAGAACTCAATCTCGGCCAAACCCTGCCAAAATCTCTTCTCCACTTCCCTAGAATAATCCTAGAGGTCCTGGTCTTCTTCAAAGACCAATCTTAGTTCCCTAAGTGGAGGATTCAAAGAGGCGTTTCGAAGAAGAGGTAATATCTATTACCAATCTTTTCAATTTCTTTCTTCTTCAACTTCTTCTTCTTTTGTTGTTTCATGACAAAGTAATAACATCAGTATTACTTAAATACTGATATGTTATTATAAATATGAAACAAACCTAATTCACCTTCTATCCATCCTACAAAAAAATGAAATCAACGCGCGTGCGTACGTACGGAATACCATCTCCATGCCATGGTGTAATCTATTTTCCACCACCACCTTAATAGGATGGGTATAATGGTGTAATGAGAAACTATATATGATTATTATAAAGTGATATTGATACTGAAATAGTCTACATACACTTCAACACAATTCCACGACCATGGGAACGATATCATCGCTCGTGCGTACGTACAGACTACCGTCTCCACGACGCGATGAGATTCATTCTCAATGATTAACCATTCATGAAAGATTATAAAGTATATATAATAAGTAGTAATGAAATATATGACATAATAATGATACAGGATTTATGTAAATTTATATGTATGTCATCTACTTAATTCTATTCACTTCAATAAGGAAACGAAAACAGCGTTCATGCGTACGTACGGACTACCGTCTCCATGAACGGTGTATTTCATTCCATTTATCGATTATATATATATATATATATTATGAATATATATTATATATAAATCATGTTTTACATTCTGGATATAAGTAATCGTGATCCAAGTAATCATATTAATAATTACAAGTTAAAAACACGAACGACAAATGAGATGATTTTACCCAAAATGCTACATTAACATGAATTTACCAAAGAACAGGTAATATAAAGTCATAAGTGGACCATATATGATATAATAACAATGAATATGATTCTGGAATAAGTCAATAACATTATTTAAATCATTATACAGGAGGTTCGGACACATACAAAGCAAGTCGGACCTAAGGTAAGGGAAATATAACAATCTCATTTTTATCCGAGATTGTTTATACTTTAGTATTTAATGGGGTGTATTTTATCATCCACATCCTTGTTTCCTGAATATGTAATATTATTTACATCCATATACAATAGTTTAAATCCAATTTTACCCTTTGGTGAGTTTTTAGTAAAAGATATGAAAGGAATCTTTTGTCGTTTTTCGTACGAGGTACTTTTTTACTTTTTCGACAAAAGTACGAAGAATGTTTTTTAACTTATACGGCACGAATGGATTTTTACAGTTTTATAAAGCCTTATTTTCATGAAGCTTCCTCTAAAATATTTCATGACTATTTTCAATAAAATCTCTTTCTTTTAAAATTGCATGACATTTTGTGAAAAGAAATTGATTTTGAAGAAGAAAGGATATTTTCCTCAAGAATTCATTTCATGTGTTTTATCAAAATTATTTTCCATCTAAGATAACATAGGGTTCTATTTCTATCCCTATTATTACATTGATTTGGTTATGTTGTGATGGAATTATTTTTATGAATTCCTTTATCTTATATGAATTGTTTGATGATGTCACGATGTTTAAGATTCCCATTTTTATTACATGGGTTATGCAATGATGTATGATTTATGATTTTCTGGCACACATAAGAATGGTATCATTATGAGATGGGTGGGACCTATATCTCCCTCCAATTCATTGGGTAAAGATTTTATATCTCATGAGATAGACAGGGCTGGAATGGTAGGTTATACCGGTTCAGTGAAACAGGACTGAAACGAGGGTGACTCGCTTCAGAAAGGGACTTTGTCCACTAAGATAGTCTTGGCAATGAGTCTTGACTAACAAGAAATGATTATCTATGATTATGTGTGTATGCCACAAAGTTTCATGTTTTAAGTTATGATTATTGTGATTACATTTCACTGCCATGATTTATCCCATGTTATGAAATTATTATCTCTTTTGCAGGTTAAGATTTCCAAAAGTTATGTGCTTGTGTATACGATGAGATTTATATTTCTTTTGTTTACCCTTACTGAGCATTTGAGCGCACCCTTTTATGTTTTCTTTTCCCCAGGATATAAAGAAAGGTTTTAGGTAAAAAAAGGGAATATCTTTATGGGAGATATTGGAGATCTTTCACCACGATTAGAAGATTACGTTCCGAGTTTCCAAAGACACTAAACTATTACGATCCTTGTGTGTGTATTTTTTGTTTTGTACTAAGTATTCCGCAAAAGTAATGTAATGTCCATGTACGTCAAGATACGGGTCTATGCAGTTGGTATCAGAGGAAAGGTTTAGTCATCCTTTGGAAACTAGGATGCGAAAACGTTAGTTAGATCCCTAGAGATATTTCTAATGTATGTCAAGGGATGTCCCTAAGGTTAAGTATACATATAGGTTATAGTACTAGAATTACGTTAACAATCATAGAATTAAACCTAAGATGTTAGATATTTAAGGTACTCCCCCTTTATTA
Source organism: Viscum album (assembly GCA_963277665.1). Taxonomy (NCBI): domain Eukaryota; kingdom Viridiplantae; phylum Streptophyta; class Magnoliopsida; order Santalales; family Viscaceae; genus Viscum; species Viscum album. The sequence continues at coordinate 674,913,662 of OY728157.1, read as the reverse complement.
TGTTGTTTTCCCCTAGCATGATTTTTGCCTCTCACACTATTCTTTTTGGGTTTTAGAAAATGGCTGGAAACAAGATGATTCACGATAATGGAGAATATGATGGACAATGGAATGATATTCTTCATAATGAAATGGGATTTGGAAGTCCAAACATCATTATTATGCCGAATCAGCAATCTCATAATATGATCAATAAAGTAAAATTTGGTAAGTTTCCCGACTCGGCTAGTAAGAGAAAGATGGAGTTTCATGATGATCATAGAGGAAAGAAAGTTCAATTTCCCCTATGTAAATCATGTGGGAAAAGGCATCAAGGAGAATGTTTCAAAGGAACTGGACGATGCTTTGGGTGTGGAAAAGAAGGACACAAAGCCAGTAAGTGCAATGGAAAAGTTTCAGTTAACACCATGGATGAGGTTAATGGTATTGTTATGACATCAACAATGGTTAAATGTTTTAAATGTGGAATGTACGGGCATTATGCAAACCAATGCCCTACGGTAAAGTCTCATGAAGAGAATCAGTATGGTCGTATGGGTAGTATTTATGTTGATGATGATGAAGAGACTACAAATGATATTTGAGATGAAAGAATTGTTGAAGCTCGGTCAACAGTTTAAGAATGTAGTGGAATGATTACATGTTGATCATGTGTAATGTTGTATAAGTAATCTTATGGTACTATGGAATAAAGAGACATCTAAGGATTGTTACACTATTGCCTTTCCTTGAGTTTTTAAAGTGTATGATTAATGGTACTAGTAACCATGAAATGTTATTCAGATATTTTTTGGAAAGTAGATGATATGCGCATAATGAAGGAATAATAAGATAATGAGGTATTTGATTGTATTCATGAGCTCATGACTGATATAAGGAGAAGGTTATATCATGGTTTGAGTATATAGAATTTTTGGATTTTGGTATGTGGAATGTGTTAACTTTTAACTGCATTCATGTTTTTACTAATGTTCAATGGGTATTCAAGAGAATACGTGATTAAGGCCTTTGAATGTTTGGAATGTGACCAACAAGACATATCTTATGATATCTGGGGATCAACGACAATATTAAATCTCTGGTAATCATTTTCACTATATTATGAGAGTGGACTGAAGTATTATGGATAATCTTGAAGATTAGAATGGATTATGTTGGACATAAGTTAGTATTGTTTAAGGATAGAATATTTTCGATATTATAGATGGGATGTTATAGTAATGTAGTTTTAGAAAAAGGACAACCTGCAGGACGGGTGACAGCCCATCGCGTCGGACAAGGATGTGGGAATCGAAACCACAACCGAAGTGCAACTGGCCTTTATCACCTACCAATGGCCTACAGAAAGTCCCTGTTTAGTAGAAACTAGTTTTATTTTATTAAGCAGTATGATATATGAAGTATATGTTCATTTTAGGAACCATATATAATTAATATCACTATATATGGACTTATGTATTTTTTGATAACTTTTCTAACCTTTTGAGACAGATGGAATGACCCATTATTCTATCACATGATCTGCTAACACATCACAAATGACAAATTCAACTTCATTTCTTTAAGAGATGAAGTAGAAATTGTCCAAAGAACGACAAATAGTGAGACTATACCAAAATCACGAATGTATTTCTTCTAATTCCAATTTCATCAACTTTAGGGAAATGATCTTGAAAACCAAAAATGTTGTCCTAGTGCTCTTATATCTGATTAATCAGATGGTACCTTATATCGTCACAAATTTATGGATTTGTGATTGCTATCTTTTCCATAGCCATGTTCTCTACCACTCTCCATCAGAACATGATGGTTAGATTTCTCTTCCATATCCATATTTTCACCTATGTGGAAACCCAGTGATTAGTTTATTTGGGTAACCATTACGTTTCATACTTTTGTTTTTAAAGATTGGTTTTGGTATTCCTTTTTAAGATGTGGGTTTCGATTAAAGAAACTTTCAAATAGTAAACCATTTATAACCCCGACGAATTTCGAGGGCGAAATTCATTTTAAGGGGGGTAGAATGTAACACCCCGAGATTTTATGAAAAATATTTTTTTTTAATTTCATTAATATCTTGTGTTATATGCTACACAAAAAGGATCTTTCACAACACACATATTTGACCTGGCTTGAATTACATGCAATCGTGACCTTCCACGATAGCATGTGTTGTACGCAACACCATGTTTCTCTAAACAACGATATGCTATTAAGATATTATTAAAACTAGCCGTTATGAATAGTAATAACCACTTTTTGAAATTTTGTAAATTTTATTTTTCAAAATGGACTTCATTTATGGATTCAGAGTATCTTATTTAGCCTAAGGTGAAATTTTGGTACTTTTCGGATGACTTTCATATTCTGATGAATAGTGAAAATTACTAAATTTTAATTAAAAACAACTTTTTTTAATCGAAATAATTAATAGTGATAAATTATTAATTTGAGTGGTTTTAAAGTATATTTAGAATATATTTTTACAATTTAATACAATGTTGGTCATTGGATGTAATTTCACATTTAAACCAGTTATAAACAAGTGTCAATCTTTTGATAGTTATTATCTCTTAAAAACACGCTAATTGTTGTGACATCGGAAATTAATTATAAAAATAATTAATGCAACTTATATGTTGCGAATTTTGTAAAATAAAAATCATTTTTGAATTCGGAATATCATTTATATCTTAGGGTGAAATTTTGGCATTTTTTTGAAAAACTTCAATTTTTGATGAATAGTGAAACCACTAAGTGGTAGGTTAAAAACTGAATTTTGCATAAAACTTAATTTTACCGCTTCTGTGAATGGAATTTCGAAAATCCGACCGACACGGTTGATATCAGTAAGTAAAATGTTGTTCAATGAGATAAAAATTATTTTTTGGTGAATAGTAACATTTTACTTTTTTTACCACGGTTAATAGTAAATATGGTAACTAAGGGTAAATATGATATTACTATTACCCTAACACATGTCCTAATTCTATTGGATAAGTTTAATTTGACCAGAAATATTTTTAAGAATATAATATGACCATTTAGGTCCACTTGGATTAGATTATGACATTTAATATTATTTTATTTAATGAATAGTTAAAATAGTTAAAATCAAAGTGTAATAAGTAAATCATTTTTAATATGCGGTTATACATAAGATAAGTTCGACTATAAATATTCATTAGAAAGATAAAGAGATTTCCTATATAATGGTATTTTATTTGTAATTTTTAGACATTAAATAATTTAATTTATTTATGACACAATGATGATGCAGTAATTATCTTATTAATGAAATATTGACATAATTGATGTTATAAACACAAAAATAAATGTAATTTGAGACTTTTTATGAATTCCACTAATTTTATAGGTTACTATAATATATTAGTGTTTATTTTTAGCAACTTTGTTCGAACATATAATTCTGTTATGACTCTCACAAAAATCATATATCAAATACTGTCAAAATAGACACAAAATAGTTTTTAAATCAAATATTATATTATTAATTGTTATTTTATTCCAAAAAATCTAAGGTTCGGCCAAATGACTTAGATAAGGATATATATATTAATAATAAACAATTTGGGGTTCGTTTGGCATGTTATAGTAAGTGTATTAACCATATAGTGTAAGAAAACAAAAAGACACGGTAAAAGTTAAATTATTTAACTTAGAGTTAAATCTAATTGATATGGTTAAAATATTAACCTAAACTTGTCTAAATCCTATTGGTTGATAGGATTTCGACCCATCCCCACATTATCTTCGAAATAAGACCCTTTGGAACCATTATAAACCGATTTTTTCTTTAATATAAAATAATATTTTGAGATATTCCTAAGGTGACCCTCTCCTCCCTTATAAAAGGACACCTCCTCCCCCTCCTCCTCACACCAATTTGAGAACTCAAGCTCGGCCAAACCCTGCCAAAATCTCTTCTCCAATTCCCTAGAATAATCCTAGAGGTCCTGGTCTTCTTCAAAGACCAATCTTAGTTCCCTAAGTGGAGGATTCAAAGAGGCGTTTCAAAGAAGAGGTAATATCTATATCCGATCTTTTCAATTTCTTTCTTCTTCAACTTCTTCTTGTTTAGTTGTTTCATGAAAAAGTAGTAACATCAGTATTACATAAATACTGATATGTTATTATAAATATGAAACAACCCTAATTCACCTTTTATCCATCCTACGGAAATATGAAATCATCGCGCGTGCGTACGTACGGAATACCGTCTCCACGCCATGGTGTAATATATTTTCCACCACCACCTTAATAGGATGGGTATAATGGTGTAATTAGTAACTATATATGATTATTATAAAGTGATATTGATACTTAAATATTCTACATACACTTCAACACAATTCCACGACCATGGGAACAATATCATCGCTCGTGCGTACGTACGGACTACCGTCTCCACGACGCGATGAGATTCATTCTCAATGATTAACCATTCATGAATGATTATAATGTATATATAATAAGTACTAATGAAATATATGACATAATAATGATACTGTATTTATGTAAATTTATATGTATGTCATCTACTTGATTCCATTCACTTCAATAAGGAAACGAAAATAGCGTTCATGCGTACGTACGGACTACCGTCTCCATGAACGGTGTATTTCATTCCATTTATCGATATATTATAAATATATATATATATATATATTCTGAATATATATTATATATAAATCATGTTTTAAATTCTGGATATATGTAATTGTGATCCAAGTAATCATATTAATAATTACAAGTTAAAAACACGAACGACAAATGAGACGATTTTACCCAAAATGCTACTTTAACATGAATTTAAAATAGAACGGGTAATATAAAGTCATAAGTGGACCATATATGATATAATAACAACGAATATGATTCTGTAATAAGTCAATAACATGATTTAAATCATTATATAGGAGGTTTCGGACACTTACAAAGCAAGTCGGACCTAAGGTAAGGGAAATATCACAATCTCATTTTTATCCGAGATTGTTTATACTTTAGTATTTACTGGGGTGTATTTCATCATCCACATCCATGTTTCCTGAATATATAATATTATTTCCATCCATCTACAATAGTTTAAATCCAATTTTACCCTTTGGTTAGTTTTTAGTAAAATATATGAAAGGAATCTTTTGTCGTTTTTCGTACGAGGTACTTTTTTACTTTTTCGACAAAAGTACGAAGAATGTTTTTTTAACTTATACAGCACAAATGGATTTTTACGGTTTTATAAAGCCTTATTTTCATGAATCTTTCTCTAAAATATTTCATGAATATTTTCAATAAAATCTATTTCTTTTAAAATTTCATGACATTTTTTGAAATGAAATTGATTTTGAAGAAGAAAGGATATTTTCCTCAAGAATTCATTTCAAGTGTTTTATCAAAATTATTTTCCATCTAAGATAACATAGGGTTCTATTTCTATCCCTATTATTACATTGATTTGGTTATGTTGTGATGGAATTATTTTTATGAATTCCTTTATCTTATATGAATTGTTTGATGATGTCACGATGTTTAAGATTCACATTTCTATTACATGGGTTATGCAATGATGTATGATTTTTGATTTTGTGGCACACATAAGAATGGTATCATTATGAGATGGGTGAGACCAATATCTCCCTCCAATGCATTGGGTAAATATTTTATATCTCATGAGATAGACAGGTCTGGAACGGTAGGTTATACCGGTTCAGTGAAACAGGACTGAAACGAGGGTGACTCGGTTCAGAAAGGGACTTTGTCCACTAAGATTGTCTTGGAAATGAGTCTTGACTAATAAGAAATGATTCTCTATGATTATGTGTGTATGCCAAAAAGATTCATGTTTTATGTTATGATTATTGTGATTACATTTTACTATCATGATTTATCCCATGTTATGAAATTATGATCTCTTTTGCAGGTTAATATTTCCAAAAGTTATGTGCTTGTGTATACGATGCGATTTATATTTCTTTTGTTTACCCTTACTGGGCATTTGAGCTCACCCTTTTATGTTTTCTTTTCCCCAGGATATAAAGAAAGGTTTTAGGTAAAAAAAGGGAATATCTTTATGGGAGATATTGGAGATCTTTCACCACGATTAGAAGATTACGTTTCGAGTTTCCAAAGACACTAAACTATTACGATCCTTGTGTGTGTATTTTTTGTTATGTACTAAGTATTCCGAAAAAGTAATGTAATGTCCATGTACGTCAAGATACGGGTCTCTACACCTTCCTAGTACACAACCCCTCCCTCATGTCTTCCACCTCAGGGTGCATCAAATTATTTAAATTTTATCGGGGTTTATGGCTGATTCTTCATGTTGGGTAGTCTGGATCCCTCCTCCTACCTTGATTTGGTGTTTTTTCTATCCCCATTACTCTTCCTTATTCGGTCAAACTACATGATTAGGGTTAGAGTTTTTTGGGTATTATTATATGATGTAAGGCTTTAAAATGGGTCCCTTATTCATCTTTTTGAATGTTTCATCATCTGTAACTGAATTCCAATTGTATCAGACTATTTTTTTTCCCACCACCATTTGAGGTTGGTTTGTTCTATCCTCTTTTTTTGTTCCAATTTTTTTTGGGTTCCTAGTTTTTTTTGTAGTGTATTTTTGTCATCCATGAATTGTTTCTGAGTTTTTACTGTCAAATTCAACTTACATGTATATCCATAGGCATGCATGTATATATATATATATATATATGTCAGTTTCCCCTTTATAAATATTCATGATGGAGGTATGTATATATAAATAGGGGAAATGTTTTATTATATGTATGTTTTCTAAATTCATAAATATATAAGTGTAATGGGGTATATTCATTGGTAAGAATATATCTAAGGTTCTATTTTATAGATCATAGACATGAAAATATGTACATAGTGTCTATGTTTCCTTACATTTAATTGAACATGTATATATGTGCAATTATAAAACAAATGATTTGGGTTGTTGTGTCTATGTTATTTGAGTTTTGGTGTTGTATTTCGTTTTAATTTGGTCTTTATATTTTTGAAACATTAATTAAATTTATTTTCACCACATTTTAGTGAAAAATAGTGATGTATGATTTTTAGAGAATTTTTTTGATGTGAAATGTTTATTGAATTGAATGTATTTTTTATAAACTTCATGCACTATGTGTTTGTTAAAATTACCAGTCCGATTTCATTAATGGTTTTTGGATTCTAAATAGTTTTTTGGTTTTTCAAATAGATTCATAATTATGGTTTTTGGGTACTCTGAAAATGGTTTAATACTAAAAAAATGGATGTCGTCTGATTGGAACCTTTAAATCAAAAGTTATTTTTTGGAAAAATCTTCATGGGTTGTGCCTCTTACCTTGTTTGATGGAAATAGAATTAGGAGGTTCTTTTAATGGTACTTATCTTGTGGGTTGATAATTTTATGTAAAGGGAATACTCATTGGGGTGATTTGGGGGTAATTCATGGTTTTTTGGATCATGTGGTAGCTTATACATATTATTTGTTTATGGTCGTTTTGTTTGGATCACCCCAACTTTATACATGATATCAGAACCTAGAATATCTTATGAATTTTCCAAGAATGTTTTTATCAGTTGTTTATATTGCACACTGGCTATTGGAACTTAGTTTGGACCGTGATCTTATCTAGGATTGTTCCCCTTGTTTATGTCGGTTTCCTTAATATCAAAAATTTTTCCTGGTTGATTGAATCATTATAGGAATTCCTATAGAATGATTTAGGTTTGAGTATTTTCTATATTACCTTCTTAGATACTAGGTTTTCCCATATTCTCTAAAAATTATTTGGCTACAGATGATGATTTCAGTGCCTTCCTTGGTTAGCTCCTCATGTGTGTTATTTTCCATTTCCCTTGTTCTGTGTCGTTTCTCCAACATTCCGATGTTATGTAATTATTGTTTTAAATTAGTGAGTTTGTTTTCAATTTTATTTATATAAAATTATTTTTATAATTTGTTATAGTCATTTTCTATTATTTAATAAAGTCATTGTTTTTAATACTTTCCCTCTTTTTCTAAAAAATTTTGAAACCTCTATCTTTAATTTTTTTTAAATCCAATGTTCAGTGGAATGTGATATCTTTATTTTTATGTAATTTTTTAGGAAAAAACTATTATCATGTATTTTATTTAAATCTTGGAATTGATGGAAAATTTATTTAAAATAAATTCAATTAGAATATAATGTTTAGGATTGATATATATGTTTTAATACTCATGCCTATAAAATTTATTTGTTTTAGTTTCTGGTGTTTCATCTAATTTAAACACTGTCACCATGGTGTGGTTATAGTTTAGTTATCAATGGTGTCATGTAGGCTCACATGGAGGTTTGTGTGGTTTTTAATTTTTTATGTTGTTGGTGGTTATTTTTATTATTATTTTTATACTTCATTATTTTTTTAATTTATTTATTATTGTATAAATCATTACCAATTTATTTATATTTGATTAGTGACGCTAGTTTCCATCATTAGAGGATCAGTAATTCCCATTGGTCCTTGTCTCATTCTAGGATGGTGGTTAGGCCGAATAGTATTTTGGCATAGTTTGTTAAAAAATTATATCAGAAGAGCGCATTTTTATTAGGGGAATCAGGTAGGCTATATATTAGGACTTTTGGTACCTAAGAGGTATATAAAGAAAGGAAATCAGGAAGCATAACTTATCCTAATCCTCAAGATGTCAGGGGTAGTCACGGATTTAAGTCATTGTTTTTTTTTTGTTTGTGTGGATATGGGATAATAGTGGAAGTGATATATTATGGTGTGGTGGATTCATATGGAGTAGTGACCCATGTGGAGAAAGGGTTCATGACTCATGATATTCCAAGTGGTTTGTTCTTTCATGGGGCATGGTTCACTAATCATGTAATAGGGTTATTCATAAGTACTTCTCCCCTGCCCCATGAGTTTAGTGTGAGTTTGGTTTTGGTTATGTTTTCATTGTTTTGTGTGGATTTCAAAAGGGAAAATGGTTTTTTTGGAAAAGTGTTTTTCAATAGCAAAATTGTTTCAAGGTGTTATTTTGTATTAAATGTGGAATTTTGTGATTGAATTGCATTTTTAATTTATTTAGAATTGTAAAAAATATATTTGGGGTGAATATGTTTTCAAAAATATTTTTGAAAGTATTGGTTTTGATGGAGGAATTTGGAATGGATTTGTGATTCTTGGTATTGGAGGATAGTTTTTTGGATTTTTATGTACATTTGGTTGAGTTTTGATATATATTTTTTGGATTATTGGTTTGAGTTTGGTTTTTCCGTGTTTCCTTTGTTTAGGGTATTCCACCCTGAAATATCCCAGAGGTTTCCGGAGAGTCTCAACTAGTTTTAAGTCTTCATAAGCTTCTATTAGAGTGGATGAATTGAGTTATTCTCTATTGTTTCTAGTTTTATGTGATGATCGTTTTATAGTAATGGATGTGTAGTGTATTCTAAAGTCATATGTTTTTATGTTTAGAGGGAAATCATGAACCATGATAGTTCATGTTGTATTTATTATGGTTGAAGGAGTATGACTTGTCTAGTTAAAGGTGGTAATTCTAACCTCATTTTGTGTTGGTATGAATTAAGAGTTCTTCATGATCAATTTCATATTCTGGGGTTTTCTTAAGGAAACGAGGTGAAATAATGTTCTAGAGCTCATGGATGGTTTACAAGGTCAACTGATGGTGAAGGGTATGTTGATTGTTTCAATGACTTCGTTTCCTTTACTTTATAGTTAATGTTGAGCAATCAGTATGAGGATTATATTTTTATGTGGTGTCCTCATAAAGAGGTCAATTATTTTCCTTTTTCGCTTGGAAATGTCTTAGTGGTAATCCCATAGTAGCTGATAGTCTCGTTTTTTATATTCATTGAGGTTCCCAATCAGGTGAGGAGTGTGAACCAGAGTAACTATTTCATAAAAACCATCATGGCGGTTCAAACCATTCATTTTTAATTCCACATTATTATTTTATTCTATTATGGTTAGTTTAGGAAATAAAAACCATCTTTTCATTATCATTTGATGTCTTGTTGATATTGTGTCCATGGAAAAGATCTTTAAGTTGTGTTTTTAGAAGATTATGCCTTAGTCATAGGTTTCCAGTTCTTGAAATTGGGGCAACAAGTGCATCAAGACAACAACGATATATATATATGTCCCAGAGTGAATCTTTTCAAACAATCAATGAATTTATGGGTGTGATGTATGTACATCTAACACGATTACTTTTATGTCAGAGTGTTCACCATTTATGTTTTCTCATAATGTGGGGGTTTTTCCATTGGAACTTTTTGTTTTGATTATCCCTATGTCTTAAAAATTATGATTTTTATTGTTGTGCAATGAGGATGTGAATTATTTACTATTTATTCTTAATATTGACATGTTTTAGTCTTAGAGTGATTTTTATTTTTTAGATTCATGTGTCTTTTGAGATTATGAATTGTTGTCTAGTGAAGTATCCTATTTAGGTCTCTATGTTTGATCCCTTGTTATTTTGGTGGGTGGTTTTGTTGATTATTCCTATAAGGCCCCAACCTTAAACCTTACTTAATCTTGAGTTATTACAAGATTACACATTGAGGATCTTTTCGGGTTTAGATTTTCAGAGAATTAGATCATAAAACTTGCATTACATTCCACATAAAAACAAAGTGGTTACATAAAGATAGTATTTTTCATTCCCATTAATGGAAACATATTTAAAATAAAACATGGATTCTTTCTTTAAACTTCCTTGACACTATCAAAATATCATGTACATTTCCCATGACCTGTAAAAAACATTTCAAAAAAACTTGGGATGAGCATAAAAAGCTTAGTAATGGATATAAAAATATGGAAAGGAAACATGGGTACATATATACATAAGAATGAAATCATAATTTACCTATAAAACATATGCACTTTAACATACCTCATCAAATCATGAATAAATTATAGAAATCATAAGACATAAAGGAAACTTGAGGCATTCATAACATTTTTACGTAGGGAGTAACCCTCTTGGTTACGTTTGGAATACCCATCACAATATATTCCCTAAATCTCTTTGTAGAAACCATAACATTACAATCTTTCACGTTACCCAATGCATTGGAGAGCTATATCGGGCTCACCCTCCCTTAGTTTATCACGGAACCACCCATCTTCATAATAATGCCCAAGAACCTCAACATAATCGTATCACATTAAAAAATTCATAAAGGAAACATAACATTTCCACCTTTCAATCACAAGATATCAATACAACACATTTATATAATAAAAACAATATGAAACCCATTTTCAATACCAAAATAAAAGAAAAGTAAAACATGGTATTTATTTTTCTTTAAAAAAAGGTATGGCTTGTAGAGGAATCCAACACTCAAATTATGGTCATGGCGGCGGAGAAGTCATTGTCGCCGCATACGTACGACAAAAACATTCCCTTTTGTCGTTTAGTAAAACACTTCGTATAAAAAAGATTCCTTTTGGATAAACATAAAAGTCAAAGGGGTTTATACACCATATAAAAGAAGGTTGTGTATAAAACAAAATATGCCTCAATGAAAGGAGATTGAGACGAAGTCCCATACCTCAGGTCAGACTTGACTCAGTCATTCTTTAATCTCCTGAATAATAAACTTGAGTTAATTTCTACTTGTTTAAGAACCTTTTTCAAGTTCATTATTCCTTTTATATCACTTATTTTCATGTCATGAACACTATGTAATTATTAAAGTTAATAACGGTCGTTTTAACGATCATTGGTATTTGAGTCAAAAATAAACCCTTTATAATTACATGTTGTTCATGTATCCATTATATCCAGAATTATAATCATTATGTATATATCATATATATCCAGTATATACATTCATTTATAATATTACATATTCATTTAGAGGTAAGAAATGAAATGCACCGTTCATGGAGACAGTAAGCCGTACGTACGCATGAACGCTACTTTCATTTCTATTTCGTATTTTATATAATGGAATAAAGGTATATTATAATTCCAGTATAATATCATATATAATATCATAGTTCCATCCTTTATACGTCCCACATATGGTATTTAACGAATCAAATCACTTTGAGGGGGCGGTAGTCCACACTTCTTTAAATGAAGATATCACGTTTACCCATAATGGAAACCATAATGGTATGCCCAAAATGAAAAATACAGAAGCATAAGGAAAACATAAACATATTATATATCATATATAAATATAGTGACATCTTAATGTCCACCTTTGAAGGTGTTAAATGAATGTTGAACAATCATCGTTTTGGGAGGCATAAATTCACCATCCACGGAAACCGTATGTTCTTAAACCATTAAATGTAGGTGTGTGTAAGTGTAGCTTGAATACTTCTTATAACAACATCCTAGTATATTGAAGATACTGGAGTTTTTACAAAAGAAATAAATAAAAAGAGTTTAGGGGGTTGGAGAAGCAAAATAAATCAAAAGGACTTAAAAGAAGACATTACCTTAAAATCAGGTAACTCCCTTTGGTTTGAGCTCAAAGGCTTCCTTGGGAAGTCTTCTGCCCAAAGTGAGGCTTCAAGGAGTAAGATAGGGAAGTGTAGAGACAAAATGGACAGGGTTTGGCCGAACCAAAGGCTTTGGGAGTGTGGGTAAGGAGGTAGAGGTGGGGGCCTTTTATAAGAGGAGAGGAGGGGCACACTTGGAAAATAAAAAAATATTACTTTATTTTAAAATGAGTTTCGGATTTAAATGGTCCCACATTGATATAATTCGAGGATAAGGTGATAAGGGTTCGAAATACACCCATACAATAGGTTTTGGACATGTTTAGGTCATAGATTTTACATTATCATTCCATTTTATTTAAATCGTTAAATAATGAGGTCATCGCTGCATCATCATGATGTCATAAATAATTTAATTTATTTAATTTCTAAAAATTATCAAAAAAATACTATGATTTAGGAAATCTTCTCAGATTTCCAGTGAATATTTATAGTAAAACACTGACTGGTATAACCCCATATAAAAATTGTTTTCTTAAAACATATTATGTTTGTGTCATTTTTACTTTTACAATAAATAAAAAGTTATTTATGTCATTTCCCAACCAAAGTGGCTCCATGGGGTCCCCAAGTTGACCCATGGATTTTCTTGGTCGGCCATGACACATACAATAAGTTTAGGACATGTTTCTAGGTCATTTTATATTATTAATGCATTATTTTTACCTTAAACTGCACTAATTACCACTAATCGCGATTAAAAACTTAATAAGTTACTATTCACCAAAAAAATTATTTTAATATCATTGAACCAAATTTTACTTCTTAATGAAAACCATGCATGTCAGATTTTTGAAAATCAATTCACCGAAGTGACAAAGTTTCTTTTAAACAAAAAAATCAGTTTGTTTAACTACCACTTAGTGATTTCACTATTCATCAAAATTGAAGTTTTTCAGAAAAATACCAAAACTTCACCCTAAGATATATTTGATATTATGAATTCAAAAATGAAGTCTATTTTACAAAATTCAAAACATATAAGTCACATTAATTAATTTAATAATTAATTTCCGCTATCAGAGCAAATAGCGTGTTTTTATGAAACAATAAGTATCAAAAAATTGACACCAGTTTAAGTCCAATTTCAAAGTGAAATTGATTCCAATGACCACCATTGGATTAAATGGTAAAAATGTATTCTAATTTCACTTCAAACCCAATTCAAAACATAATCTAATCATATAAATAAATTATATTAAAAAGCATTTTTGATGTAAAATGCAGTATTTTTCACAATTCATTAAAAAATGAACATTGTCAGAAAAATACAAAAAATTCACACAAAGTAAATTTTTATGTCAAAATAATAAAGAATAAGTTTATTTTGACAAACTTAGTTTATAAAATTGTCAAAAGATAGATTCAACAATGGTTTTCCATCAAAAGGCAGTAAAACAATCTTTTAATAATATTAGTGTATTTCATGCTTAAGATTGGATTTATTATCATTTTAATCCTATAAAACACTATCTAATTCATTAATAGGCATAGATATAAATATCTATTATTCTATTTCTTACTTGGGATGTTACATCCTTCCCCCCTTTAGAAAATTGCGTCCCCACAATTTATTTACTTATCGTATAAATGGGGGTACTTATCCCTCATTGCATTTTCAGAATCCAATATTGCCTCTTCAATCATGTGGTTTTTCCACAAAACCTTTACCTGGTGAATCACCTTATTCCGTAACACTTGCTCCCTGTGGTCAAGAATCTGGACCGGTTGTTTCTCATAAGATAGGTTCTCTTCCAGCTAAACTACCTATGGACTCAAAACATGAGATGGATATGGCATATACTTTCTCAACATCGAAACCTGAAAAACATTGTGTACCTGAGATAAACTCGGAGCTAAAGACACCCGGTATGCAACTGTTCCAACTCTCTCCAGAATCTCATATGGTCAAATGAAACTTGGACTCAGCTTTCCTTTCTTACCAAATCTCATCACACTTTTCCATGGTGAGACTTTGAGAAAAAACATGATCACCTACCTCAAAAGATAGATCCTTCCTCCTGTTGTCTGCATAACTCTTCTGTCTACTCTGAGCTGTTCTCCTGTGTTTCTGAATCAGCTGAACTTTTTCTGTCATCTCTTCTACCAATTCTGGTCCCATAAACTTCCTTTCATGCACTTCATCCCAGAAAGCTGGAGTTCGACACCGCTTCCCATATAATGCCTCAATTGGTGCCACCTGTATACTGGAAAGAGAACTGTTATTATATGAAAATTCAACCAAAGAAAGATGTTGGTCCCAACTTCCCTGATAATCCATAGACAAAGAATGTAGCATATCCTCCAAGGTCTGAATTGTTCGTTCGGACTGCCCATCTGATTGAGGATGAAAAGCTGTACTAAAATTTAATTCAGTACCCAACGACTTCTGAAGGCCTTTCCAAAAGATAGAAGTGAACCTGAGATCACGATCAGATACAATGGAGAGAGGAACTCCATGTAACCTGACTATCTCTTTAAGATACAAACGGGAATGTTGATCCAGGGAAAAAGTATCCCGTATAACAAGGAAATGAGTAGACTTGGTCAAGCGATCAACAATAACCCAGATTTCATTATTACCTTGAGATGTCTTCAGTAATCCCCCAACAAAGTCCATAGATATATTCTCCCATTTCCACTCTGGCACTAGTAGAGGATGAAGCATCCCTTTTGGTAACTATCCCTCTACTTTAACCTATTGACAAGTCAAACACTTCACAGTAACGTCAGCAATATCTCTTTTCATTCCATCCCACCAGTAATACTCCCATAGATCTATGTACATCTTAGTACTTCCAGGATAAACTGAAAACGGAGAACTATGAGCTTCACATAACAACTTTCTCTTGAACTATGAATCACAAGGCACACACAATCTCTTCCCAAATCTCAAAACACAATCATTATCAATGTTGAATTCAGGAAACTTACCTTTATGAACCAGCTCTACCTTTTTCTGCAACTCACTGTCTTGCTTATGTGCTTGCTTGATTCTTTCTGATAGAGATGATCTCACTGATACCTGAAAACAAAAGAAAAACTTCTTGCACCAACAAATTCTATGCCAAAGTTCATCAAATCCTTAACCAAAGGATCACGTTCCAAACGCAACATTGGTAATGAAGCACTACTTTTTTGACTCAAAGCATCTTCCACTTTCTTTTCTTTTCCTGGATGGTAATGAATTGTACAATCATAATCCTTGATTAATTCTAGCCATCTCCTCTATCTCATGTTCAACTCTTTCTGAGTGAATATATACTTTAAACTTTTGTGATCAGTATATATTTCACACTTTACTCCATACAAGTGATGCCTCCAAATTTTTAAAGCGAAAACAATAGCAGCTAATTCCAAATCATGTGTAGGGTAATTTACCTCATGAGTTTTCAACTGTCGTGAAGCATAAGCAATTACCTGATCATTATACATTGGGACGCAACCATGTCCTTTCAATGAATCATCACTATAGATAACAAACTCACCATTCCTGGAAGGTAGTGCCAAAACTGGAGCATTCACTAATCTTCTTTTCAATTCCTGAAAACAATCATCACATTCTATTGTCCAGATAAACTTAACACCGTTCCGAGTTAGCTTAGTCATTGGACTAGATAACCGTGAAAAATTTCTAACAAACCTTCGGTAATAGCATGCCAAACCAAGGAAGCTACGAATCTCAGTTACATTCGTGGGTCTTGGCCATTCTTCCACAAATTTTGTTTTTGCAGGATCAACAGTTATTCCATCTTTAGAAACAATATGACCAAGGAAAGAAATTTGTTGCAACCAAAACTCACAATTGCTGAATTTTCAATACAGTTTCTTTTCTTTTAAGGTTTGCAAGATAACCCTTTAATGTCTTTCATGCTCCTCTTTACTTTTAGAAAACACAAAATTATCATCAATGAAAACCACCACAAACTTATCCAAGAACTCATGGAAAATTCTATTCACTAAGTCCATGAATACAGCAGGTGTATTGGTTAGCCCAAAAGGCATTATTACAAATTCATAATGGACATATATTGTACGGAACGCGGTCTTCAGAACATCTGATTCCTTTACCTTCAGCTGATGGTACCCCGATCTCATGTCAATCTTTGAAAAATACTGAGCTCCCTAGAGCTGAACAAACAAATCATCGATATGAGGCAAATGATATTTGTTCTTAACAGTGATATTATTCAAGGCCCTATAATAAATGAAAAGTATCATATAACCATCTTTCTTTTTAACAAATAAAACAGGAGCACCCCAAGGTGATGTGCTAGGTCGAATGGAACCTTTCTCTAATAAATCTTGCAATTGCTCCTACTCTAAAAGTTCAATTTGAGCCATTTGATAAGGGGGTTTTGAAATTGTCTTAGCATCAGGAACTAAGTCAATAGTAAACTCAACTTCTCGATCTGGTATTATTCCAGGAAACTCATCAGGAAAGTCATCAGGATACTCATTTACCACTGGGACATCATTAATCTGAACAGTTCCTTTATTTTCAATGATGTGTGCAAGGTAACATTCATTTCCATCTTTTACAAGTTTCTTGGCCTCTTGATAAGTTATCAATAGTAAGGGTTCATTCTTGTACACAAACTGAAAGTCTTTATGAAAAGAAACTTCTTTAGCTCTATAGTCAATCTTAGCATGGTAAATAGAGAGCCAATCCATACCCAGGATAACATCAAACTCTACTAGAGGTAGAACAATAAGGTTTGCAAGTAGGTTCTTTCCACAGATAAGGATAGGAAGATTCTTAGAAATTCTTTTTGCCTCAAAATTTCCCCCAGGTGTTTTTACCGCAACTTTAGGAGTCACTTCTTGAGATGGTATTCCCATTTTACTAGAAATGGATTCAGAGATGAAATAATGTGTAGACCCCGAATCAAACAACACACTAGCATAATCTGAAAAAACAAAGTACCTAATACAACTTCATTTGATGGCCCGACGTCTGCCGAAGTAGTTGAAAAAGATTTCACCACCCCTTTCTACTTGTAGTCTAACTTCTTCCCATCACTCAAGATCTTTGTCGGACACTCGTTTTCATAGTGACCCATCTCATTGCACTTATAACATTTCACTAACTGTAAATCAAATTTGTTCTTACCTTCACCTTGATCCTTTTCAGTTCAATCACGAGCCTTATGTCCCATCATACCACATTGGTAGCACTTTATAGAATTCAGAAGACATTCCCCAGCATGCCTTTTTCCACATTTATCACAAACTGGAAACTTAGTTTTCTTAGCATCAGACTTTTTTGAAGAATTCATACCTTTCTCTTGCCACCTCGGTCTCTTCTTCTGCTGGTTATTATAGAACACTTGGTCATCGGAAAACTCCATTTCCACCTTCTCAGCACATCGAACAAGCTTTTAATAACTTTTAAACTCACGAGAAGCTAATTCCCTTTGATATTTTGGCTTTAATCCTGAGTAAAAACGATTGATTTTACTATCAAGGTCTCGGATAAAATTTGAAGCATACCTTGCCAATCGAGTGAACCTTTCTTCATAGGTAGCCACTGAGTATTCCTCTTTCCTCAATTCCAAGAATTTTTTTTCCATCCTAAGTCGCACAACCTAAGGAAAATACTTTTCAAGAAACATACCTTTGAATTCGTCCCAGTTGAGAGCATTAATCTCATCAGCGTCCATGATATTTTTAACCATATACCACCACTGATCTGCCTCACCCTCCAAATGGTAAATAGAAAAACTAACCTTTTGATTGTCTAAACACCCCATGACATCAAAAATCTTCTCCAGTGCTTTAATCCACCCTTCAGATAGCACAGGGTCGGATGATCCTCTGAATGATGGGGGATCTTGCCTCATGAAATGTTCAACCACTGGCATGTTCCTCTGCGGTTGATCTGGATGATCACGTGCATGGATACCACCACCATTTATAGCCTGAGTCAACTGTAACATCACTGTAACAAACTATTCAGTTCCAATTCTTACCATCTCAGGATGCTGATTCGGAAGTTTATTTCCTTCTGTATGCCTTCATAGCACTGCTTCCCGGTTTCCTCTGCGGAAAACCATTCTGAACAAACATGTCTTAGATGAAGTAACATGTTAATCTTGAAATTCCATGTCATTTCAAAAAAAATATTTTTCAATAATCATTTAATAGAATTCTAACTCCTAATGTTATCTAAACCGACCTCTGATACCAACTATAAGGCCCCAGCCTTAAACCTTACATAATATTGAGTTATTACAAGATTACACAGTGAGGATCTTTTCGGGTTTAGAGTTTTATAGAATTAGATCATAAAACATTCATTACATTCCACGTAAAAACAAAGTGGATACATAAAGATAGTATTCTTCTTTCCCATCAATGGAAACATATTTAAAATAAAACATGGATTCTTTCTTGACACTTCCTTGACACTATCATCATATCATGTACCTTTCCCTTGACCTGTGAAAAAAATTTCAAAAAAACATGGGATGAGCATAAAAAGCTCAGTAAGGGATATAAAAATATGGAAAGGAAACATGGGTACATATATACATAAGAATGAAATCATAATTTACCCATAAAACATATTCACTTTAACATACCTCATCAAATCATGAATAAATCATAGAAATCATAATACATAAAGGTAACTTGAGGCATTCATAACATTCTTACGTAGGGAGTAACCCTCTTGGTTACGTTTGGAATACCCATCACAGTATATTCCCTAAATCTCTTCGGAGAAACCTTAACGTTACACTCCTTCGCGTTACCCAATGCATTGGAGAGCTATATCGGGCTCACACGCCCTTATTTTATCACGAAACCACCCGTCTTCATAATAATGCCCAAGAACCTCAACATAATCGTATCACATAAAACATGCATGAAGGCAACATAACATTTCCACCTTTAAATCACAAGATATCAATAAAACACATTGATATAATAAAATCATTATGAAAACCATTTTCAATACCAAAATAAAATAAAAGTAAAACATGGTATTTATTTTTCTTTAAAAAAAAGGTATGGCTTGTAGAGGAATCCAAAACTCAAATTGTGGTCACGGCGGCGGAGAAGTCATTGTCGCCACATACGTATGACAAAAACCATCCCTTTTGTCGTTTAGTAAAACGCTTCATATAAAAAATATTCCTTTTGGATAAATTTAAAAGTCGAATGGGTTTATACACCATATAAAAGAAGGTTGTGTATAAAACAAAATATTCCTCAATGAAAGGAGATTGAGGCAAAGTCCCATACCTCGGGTCCGACTTGACTCGGTCGTTCTTTAATCTCCTTAATAATAAACTTGAGTTAATTTCTACTTGTTTAAGAACCTTTTTCAAGTTCATTATTCCTTTTATATCACTTATTTCCATGTCATGAACACTATGTAATTATTTAAGTTAATAACGGTCGTTTTAACGATCATTGGTACTTGAGTCAAAATAAACCCTTTATAATTACATGTTGTTCATGTATCCATTATATCCAGAATTATAATCATTATTTATATATCATATATATCCAGTATATACATGCATTTATAATATTACATAATCATTTAGAGGTAAGAAATGAAATGCACCGTTAATGGAGACGGTAAGCCGTACGTATGCATGAAGGCTACTTTCATTTCTATTTCATAATTTATAGAATTGAATAAAGGTATATTATAATTCCAGTATAATATCATATATAATATCATAGTTCCATCCTTTATACGTCCCACATATGGTTGTTAACGAATCAAATCACTTTGAGGGGGCGGTAGTCTGCACTTCCTTAAATGAAGATATCGCGTTTGCCCATAATGGAAACCATAAAGGTATGCCCAAAATGAAAAATACAGAAGCTTAAGGAAAGAATAAACATTTTATATATCATATATAAATATAGTGAAATATTTATGGCCACCTTTTAAGGTGTTAAAAGAATGTTGAACAATCATCGTTTCGGGAGGCATAAATTCACCATCCACGGAAACCGTATGTTCTTTAACCATTAGATGTAGGAGGGTGTAAGTGTAGCTTGAATCCTTATTATAACAATATACTAGTATATTGAAGATACTGGAGTTGTTACAAAAGAAATAAATAAAAAGATTTTAGGGGGTTGGGGAAGCAGAATAAAAAAAAGGACTTAAAAGAAGACATTACCTTAAAATCGGGTAACTCCCTTTGGTTTGAGATCAAAGGCTTCCTTGGGAAGTCTTCTACCCAATGTGAGGCTTCAAGGAGTAAGAGAGGGAAGTGGAGAGACAAAATGGGCAGGGTTTGGTAGAGCCAAAGGCTTTTGGAGTGTGGGTAAGGAGGTAGAGGTGGGGGCCTTTTATAAGAGGAGAGGAGGGACACTCTTGGAAAGTAAAGAATTATTACTTTATTTGAAAATGATTTTCGGATTTAAATGGTCTCACATTGATATAATTCGAGGATAAGGTGATAAGGGTTCGAAATCAACCCATCCAATAGGTTTTGGACATGTGTAGGTCTTGGATTTTACATTATCATTCCATTTTATTTAAATCGTTAAATAATGAGGTCATCGCTACATCATCATGATGTCATAAATAATTTAATTTATTTAAAGTCTAAAAATTATCAAAAAAAATACTATAATGTAGGAAATCGTTTTATCTTTCCAATTAATATTTATAGTAAAAAAGATGACTTGTATAACCCCATATAAAAATTGTTTTCGTAAAACATATTATGTTTGTGTCATTTTTACTTTTACATTAAATAAAAAGTTATTTATGTCATTTCCCAACCAATGTGGCTCCATTGGGTCCCCAAGTTGAACCATGGCTTGTCTTGGTCGGCCATGACACATCAAATAAGTTTAGGACATGTGTCTAGGTCATTTTATATTATTAAAGCATTATTTTTACCATAAACTACACTAATTACCACTAATCGCGATTAAAAACTTAATATGTTACTATTCACCAAAAAATTATTTTAATCTCATTGAACCACATTTTAATTCTTAATGACTACCATGTATTTCGGATTTTTGAAAATCAAATCACAGAAGTGAAAATGTTTCATTTAAACAAAAAAATCATTTTCTTTAACTACCACTTAGTGATTTCACTATTCTTCAAAAATTGAAGTTTTTCAGAAAAATACTAAAACTTCACCCTAAGATATATTTGATATTCTGAATTCAAAAATGAATTCAATTTTAAAAATTCAAAACATATAAGTCACATTAATTAATTTAATAATTAAAATCTGTTGTCAGAGCAAAAGCGTGTTTTTATGAAACAATAATTATCAAAAGATTGACACCAGTTTAAGTCCAATTTCAAAGTGAAATTGATTCCAATGACCACCATTGGATTAAATGGTAAAAGTATATTCTAATTTCACTTCAAAACCAATTCAAAACATAATCTAATCATATAAATAAATTAGATTAAAAAGCAATTTTTATGTAAAATGCAGTTTTTTTCACTATTCACTAAAAAATGAACATTGTCAGAAAAATACCAAAAATTCACACAAGGTAAATTTTGATGTCCCAATAATAAAGAATAAGTTTATTTTGAAAAACATAGTTGATAAAATTTTCAAAATATAGATTCAAAAATGGTTTGCCTTCAAAAGGCAGTAAAACAATCTTTTAAAAATATTAGTGTATTCCATGCTTACGATTGGATTTATTATCATTTTAAGCCTCTAAAACACTATCTAATTCATTAATAGGAATAGATAAAAATATCTATTATTCATTACTTACATGGGATGTTACTGTTCCTCTTAGTGAAACCACTATTCTAGTTAGTTCCTTAATGGTTAAGAGACCCCTATCCTTGCCCTATGTATCTACTTTTCATTTTCTATAGTGTTGGTTAGGTGTAACCTATGGATTTGAATGGTCATATCAAGTCTCATGGTTTTACTTGGATTCGTTTAGTTTTGAGTTTGTGATTTTTCATCATTTAGATTGGTGACTTTATCAGGGTAAAATATATTAATGGATTGGATAATTATAACAACCTAGTACTAAACCTATCTTTTATAATTTTATTTTTTTCTTATTTAATTTGTGTTTTGAGAGGCATAATGTTCTAGTATTTTTTCAGATAATAATTTTTTTTTGTGATGGGCTGCATGAATTTTACATGGTTTTTAAACTGTGAGGAAAGAATGTTGATTGGATATATGACATTATAGATCTAAGTGTTATGGTTTAATAATGGTTTTATCCACCATGCATCTATCTAGGGGTAACCATGGTAGGTTTCCCATTCTAGGAAGTGGAAAGCATATTGTTGGGCAACATTTTGGTAAACCATTCAAATTTCATGCAACTTTCCTTTATATTAAATGTTTTGTTTTTGTTTTTATTTTATTTTTATTTACTTATTTTTTCTTATCTGTCCTCATGTATTTCCTACCCCCCCACTCCATTAGTCATGTAACGCCCCCATGGAAGAACCACCATGGTGTGCGACCACTCTATCTTCATGACCTCCTTCGATGTGGAAAATCTACTAGATTTATTCTAGATGTGTCGTTTATCCTTTGAGGAAGGAACTTCATCTCCCTTACACCCATTGATTTAGTGTTTTCCTTCCGCCCATCATCCCTCCTTATTTGACCAGACTATAGGGTGAGGTTTAAAGAATTTTTCTTCTTCTTCGGTGTTAGGGATTCCAATGGGTCTCTCTGGTTGGCTTCAGGAATATTTCGGAATTCACCACCTAAGGAGAATAATATAAGTCCATTTTGGTTCTACCACCACCATTTCAGATTGGGTTCTTCAAACCTATTGGTTTTATTATATTATTGTTTCTTTCATTGAGGATTTTTGGTTCCGATTACTTTTTTAACCCATCTTGGTTGTCCTTAAAGTAGATTCATGTCACCAGAGTTAAAGGAAAATTGCATGATTTTTCATAAGTAGTAATATATACTTATATATGTATGTTTACCCTCTATATATTCCTGTGTGGAAGTATGAATATATATCTTGGGGCTAGGTGTGCTTATGTGTATATTTGAAACATTTGTACGTGTGTTAGTGTAAAGGAGTGTATGCACGTTTAAGCATATTTGTAAGGACCCCTTGTATATATTTGACGATGAAAATATGTACATAGGGGATAGTTTTCTTTATATAGTTGGGAACCTGAACACTCATGAAATAAGAAAAAGAAACATTCGGGTTATTTTATCCAAGAGAATTGTGTTTGAGGTAGGTTTCCCCTTCCATTAGGCCTTTAAATTTTAAAAAAATTACATTATTTTTTTCTCACATCATTTTAAAGCCAAATATTGATCTATTATTTATAGATAATTTTATTGATGTTTAATGAGTATGGAATTAGATGTAATTTGTTTATTTATTTCCACAAGCTAGTTGTATTTTAAATTGCACGGTCAGAATTTATTAATGGATTGTGGATTTTAGATGGTTTTTTGGTTTTTCAAATGGATTTCTAATGTATGGTTTTTGGATTTTTGAATTTGGATTAATAATAAAAGAATGTAAGAGGCCCGATTGGACCTATTAAATCATAGATTTTTTGGAAAAATTCTCTTGGGGTGTTCCACCTACATTGTTTGATGACAAGGGGATTAGGTAGACCATGTAATGTGACTTCCCTCACTTTTTTATTGTGTGAAGGAAAGGGGATATTCATCGGGGTTATTTAGTGGTGATGCTGGGTTGTGTGGTGCATGCAGTGGATTATGCTTGTGATCTCTTTGTGGTGGTTTGGTTTGGATCATCCCCACATTATAATTGACATGGGATCTTGGAATAGCTAATGAATTTTACAAGAATGTTTTCTACACTAGTTTATATAACATAAAATTGCCAGTGGCCACTTTTATAGAACGTTATCTACTTTGGGATTGTGCCCCTCCATTAAGCCGGGTTGGGTAAGACAAAGTATTTTGTATGTCTAAAAACATCATTTTAGTAGAGCATATGGGTAGAATTGTGTTTCAGTGTATTAAATATTATCCACTGATCTGCAAGGTTTTCAAATGTTCTCCGACATTTATTTTTCTATGAAATATGATTTATGCGTACTATTTGGTAGTTTCTTCATGTAATTTTTTTTCTAGTTCCCTTATTGCATGATCATTGCACCAACCTTCTTGTGTGGTGTACTTATTTGTTAAAGTTGATTTTTTATTTTCAATTTTTTTTATAAAAAATGATTTTTAGACTTTTATACTCATTTTGAGTTATTGAATAAAAATCTCAATTTTATTACATTCACTATATTTATATAAAATTTTAAATACTCCATATTTTAAAAAGGAAACAAATTTTTAATTAAAAAGGTGGATGGGCTATGATTTTTTTATTTAAAGAGAAAATGTGGGAAAAAATATGTGTTTATATATTGTATTTCAAAGTCAAAATTTATGAACATTTATTTTAAGAATTTGAAATGGGAAATTGTGTTTTGAGAACACCTACATAGTATTAATACCCATGCCTATAGATTTATATTTATTTTTATCCTTTTGTACTACATCTAACTAGGACTCAGTCACCATGGTGAAACATTGGTTTAGTGGTTGGTGGTGACCCATAGGATTAGATGGAGTTATGTGTGATTTTTAGTTTCATTCATCAGTAGTGGTTATCTTTATTATTTTTTTTATAAATGTTTCTTTATGTAATTATTGTCCAGTTGGATAAATCATTCCCAATTTCTTTATCATTGATGGTCGACAAAAGTTTCCAAATCAGAATGATCAGGGAGGCCTCTTTGGCATTGTCCCTGACCGAGTTGGGTGCTATTTCAAATAGTAGCCTATCCTGGTTCGTGATAAGCATGTCCCCAACATAGTTTATACCTTAAAAGAATAATAAAGATGGTTAAATAGGTTAATATGATATTATTTATATCCCTTTCATATTGAATCTGTCCCATGTGGAATTCCTTTTTTTTATATATGTATAATATTTAATTCCTACTTTATTCAGTAAAGTGAAAAAATTTACTTGAGATTGGAGAATATAAATATTAAACATAGGTTTAATTTAATCATATATGATTTCAAGATACTCATTTGTTTATTTTTTTTATTTTAACACAACATTATAACTTTTCTGGTCAATACTATATTGATATCTCATTCTTTTAATTTCATAAAAAAGTGTAAATTCATTACAAATATTTTTTATTGATTGGGTAAATCATATGTGAATCAATGAAATTACATTTTACTATTTATTAAATAAAAAAACATCTCAACTAAACAAAAAAAATATTCTAATTTAACTTGTTTAATAATTAAGTTACTCATATATATTCATGACTCAAATTGAATTAAATTTTATTCTATAGCTAGTATTGTTATTTTTTCTATTTAATATTAAATAAAATATTCACTATTTGATAAATGTAGCCAATATGAATAAAATCACTAAATCACAAGAAATATATTGGATAAAATATAAAAATATATTTTCAAAATTAATTATAAAAACCTAAATTTATTTTAATGAATAATATATAAATAGTAAATGTCAATGTTCAATGATAAATTTTTTTTTTAAAAAAAACATATTGAAATTATAATTGATGTTTAAGTATTCTCAAGTAGAAAATTAAAAAAAATTGTAAAGTCAATAAATTATACAAATTTGTTTTTGAAAATCAAAAAAATAAAAATAAAAATAAAATTATATAATAAAATTATATAGTTTTTTATAATCATGAACCCTCACCTTATGTTTATATATTTGACAATATCTTATTAACTCCGATAAAAAACACACGTTATTTTATTTAAAAAATATAAATACCCAATAAGGAAATATAATTTATAACATAATAATGTAATAATAATGAAACAAAAAATATTAAATACTATGTTAAAAATATACTTTTTAATTATTTAAGGCTATTGACACTGATTTAAGATTCATTAATCATAATCTATTTTTCCAAAAAATTTCAATTTAGATTTTAATGAAAATATAAGTGTAATATTTTTTAATGTGTATGAAAAGAATGGAATTTGACAAAATTATGACCATTATTTTCTTTAAAAAATCCATTATTAATTTCCTTGGTTGATTTAAAATTAAATAATTTTAAATAAAATTTATGAATCTTTACATTTATTAGTTATTTTCACAGAAAATTTATTTTCCTCTAGAATTTTTCCAAGAATTACTTCAAAATAATTCTCCATCTAAGATGAAACAATTTGATATAATTTATTCTTATATGTATATATATATGTGTGTGTGTGTGTGTGTGAACCAAGAATCAAAAAAATTTATTTTTGTTAGTGTATTTTTATGAAAAGATGTTTGTGAAACCCATTCCTCTTAATTCTTGTTTTTCACTAGTAAAATTTTTATGATTCCCACTTATTTTTCCATGGGTTATACTGTTATTAAATGATTAAATGATTATGAAAACATTCTCTTTTACATAGGTAATGGTATAATTAAATGTTTACGAAACCCATTTTAATTCAATAGATTTGGTATGATTAATGTTTCATGATATTGTTCAATACATAATTATGATTTTCATTATTTGGGTGGTGGAACTGAAATTTACCTCTAATGAATTGGGTAATGATTAATTTTATAAGACTCAAATTTTTTATGGGAGGTTATCCCAATCCTAAAATAGGTTACATATGAGGTTATCCTAGTACCAAAATATGGTACATAGAATGTCATCCAAAGACTAATATACATACTGTAACACCCCAGGTAAATAAATAATATGACATTTTCATATTTTTAAATATTTTTTAATACAATATTAATATTACTTTAATGGGAATGCTATGCTCGTGGGCGTACCCAAGACACAACAACGAGTTTCTTTGAAATCTTACGTTGCACTCTAATAATAAAATAATATTATTCAAAAAGGTAGTTAATGCCTAGCCGTTTTAATGGTGGTAATGAACAGAACTAACTACAAAATTATTATATATGTTTTTCAAATTTTTTTACTTTTATCCTATAAATGTTGGTGGCTTAAAATGCAAATGAATCCAATTTTAAGCATAAATCTTCAAATATTCTTTAAAAGGACGATTAACCACCTTTTGATGGAGAACCCTTTTTAAATATACTTTTGACAAATTTATATGTTGTATTTGAAAAAATAAAATCCTTCTTTAGAATCTGGACATGAAAATTTACTTTGTGTAAAATTTTGTTATTTTTCAGATAAAGATCATTTTTATTGAAAATGTTTCATTTTAATTCAAAACCTCCTTTTAATCAGATTTATTTATATGGATATATTATATTTTTAATTCATATTAGAGTGTATTTATAATATAGTTTTACCATTTAATCTAATGGTGGTTATTAGAATTAATTTCATTTTGAAATTGGACTTAAACTAGTGTCATTCTTTTAATAGATATTGTTTCTTAAAAACACGCTATTTGTCTTGACAACGGGAATTAATTATTAAATTCATTAATGCAACATATATGTTTAGAATTTTGTAAAATAGGCATCATTTTTGAATTTGTATTATCAAATATATCCTAGGGTGATTTTTTGGTATTTTTCTAAAAAACTTCTATTTTTGATGAATAGTGAAACCACTAAGTGGTAGTTTAAAAACTGATTTTTCGTTTAAATGAAACTTTACCACTTCTGTGATTTGAATTTCGAAAATCCGACATAAATGGTTGTCATTAGGGTGTAAAATTTGGTTCAATGGGTGTAAATAATTTTTTGTTGAATAGTAAATTTTATGTTTTTAATCGCGATTAGAGGTAATTAGTGTAATTTAAGGTAAAAATAATGTTTTAATAATATGAAATAACCTAGAAACATGTCCTATTCTCATTGGATGTGTCATGGCCGACCAAGAAAATCCATGGGTCAACATGGGGACCCCATGGAGCCACTTTGGATGGAAAATGACATAAATAACTTTTTATTTAAAGTTAAAATAAAAATGTCACAAGCATGTGTTATTTTAATAAAATGATTTTTAAATGGGGTTATACAAGTCATATTTTTTACTATAAATTTTAATTAGTAAGATAAAAATATTTCCTAAATTATGATATTTTTTTTATAATTTTTAGACATTAAATAAATTAAATTATTTATGACATCATGATGATGCAGCGATTACCTCGTTAATAAAGGATTTAAATTAAATGAAAAGATAATGTTAAAACTATAAATTTAACTTGTCAAAAACCAATTGGATAAGTATATTTCTAACCCTTACCACTTTATCCTATAAATAAATCAATGTGGGACCTTTAATATCCGAAACTCATTTGAAAATAAAGTAACATTTTGTAACATTCCAAGAGTGCCCCTCCTCTCCTCTTATAAAAGGACCCCACCTCTACCACCTTACCCACACCTCTCAAGCATTTGGCTCGGCCAAGACCTGATTCTTTTGTCTCTAGACATACCTCTATTACTCCTAGAAGCCTCACATTGGGCAGAAGTCTTCCCAAGGAAGCCATTGAGCTCAAATCAAAGAGGGATACCCGATTTTAAGGTAATGTCTTCACTTGTGTTCTTTTGCTTTGTTTTGCTTCTCCAACCCCCTAAAATCTGTTTATTAATTTATTTTGTAACAAATACAGTATATTAAATATACTAGGATGTTGTTATAATAATTATTCGAGCTACACTTACACACACCAACATCTAATGGTTAATGAACATATTGTTTCTGTGGATGGTGAATTTCTGCCTCACGAAACCATGATGGTTCAATAATCTTTTAACACCATCAAAGGCAGCCATTAAGATGTCACTATATTTATATATGTTATATAATATGTTTCTGTTTTACATAATCTTATTTATTTTTCATTTATGGCATACCTTTATGGTTTCCATTATGGTTAAACGTGATATCTTCATTTTAGGAAGTGAGGACTACCGCCCCCTCAAAGTGATTTGATTCGTTAATACCAGATGTGGTACATATAAAGGATATATTTAATGATATTATATATGATACCATAATGGAATTATAATACTATTATGTATCATTATGTTTTAATTCCATAAAATAAGAAATAGGAATGAAAGTAGCGTTCATGCGTACGTACGACTTACCGTCTCCATGAACGGTGCATTTCATTTATTACCTCTAAATGTTATGTAATATTATAAATGAATGTATATAATGGATATATATGATATATATGATATCTGAAAAATGAATATAATTCTGGATATAATATATATTTTACCACATGAACAACTTGTAATTATAAAGAGTTTATTTTTGACTCAAGTAGAAATGATCTACAAAACGACCATTATTAACTTAAATAATAACATAGTGTTAATAGCATGGTACTAAGTGATATAAAAGGAATAATGAACTTGAAAAAGGTTCTTAATCAACTAGAAATTAACTCAAGTTTATTATTCAGGACTTTAAAGAACGATCGAGTCAAGTCGGACCCGAGGTAAGGGATCCTACCCCTCTCTTTCTTTTTAAGTACACACTTTTATGTCTTCCTTTTAAGCTTATCTTTCTTATTATTGGGTTGTTATTTTATATTACTATTACTGTACTTGTTATGTTCATATGATGAGAGACCCTATTTTCTCTCATCAATCCATTTTGGAAGTTTTAATTGGCGCCGTTAGGCTGTCGAAATTTCGTAAGGGGATTTTTATCTCACTTTGTGTTTTCGTGAGATTCATGATAAAGTTTCCAATATTTACTTTTGAGTGGTGTATTTACTGTACATTATTCTACTCTTTGTGTAACATACAATCATTTATGAGTATTAACATCAATGTTGGATAGTCTTTCTTTTATGGGGTGTACGTTTCAAAGGTTACCCAAATCGGTAAGGGAACCTTTCACCCTCCTCTTTTTAAAAGACTTCTTTTGTTATGTCTTTTAATTTTCATCTTATTATGTGGGGATATGTTCTTATATATCCTTATTGACGTAAATTTTATGTCCAAGTGATTTGATACCCTTTATCTCTCTCAAAAACACTTTTTCTAAAATTTGATGTGACGTCGTTAAGCTGTCAAGGGAACTTCTTAACCCAATTTCGATTTCTTTGGGTTCAACATGTAGTTATTGAATATGTCATCCTTTGAATATGTGTGAATGAACTTTTATTATTTTAAAATTAATATCTACTTATATTTGGTGTATTTATGTTTGTCGCACATAATTATTAGATTGATTTATCCTTAATTTAAGGATACCATCTTTATAATGGATTTCATCTCAATTTACATTTTCATTGAGACTTCATTGTTGTTATGCACCAATTAACTCTTATATGGTGTATATACTATCATTTTGAATATTATATCATTAATCCCTTTATTCTAATGATATTATAACGTTTTTATTAAATGTTATTCCTCAATTATTGTATTCAAGTGTCTCTCATTTTGTTAAAAACCCTTTAACTAAAATATAATTTAAAATGTTTTAATGATTAAATCTTATAAATATTTCTCATTAATATCCATGTTTTCAAAATGGTTTTAAGGATTTATTTATATAGATATTAATGGTTTAAAATTTTAAAATCTTCAATGTGGTATGGGACACTTTGATTTAAAATTCTCTTTATTAAATGTTTTAAATGTTTTCGAAAATAGTTTTTAGAATAGATTCATTATTTCAATATCTTAAAATGTTATATTGTCATTGCAATGTGGGAATTTTATCTTTCCACTATGCTTAAGTTATGGTTCTCGGGAATTGTTATGAAGACGGGTGGTTCCATGATAAACTAAGGGCGGGTGAGCCCGATATAGCTCTCCAATGCATCGGGTAATGCGAAGGAGTTAAACGTTAAGGTTTCTCCGAAGAGATTTAGGGAATATACTGTGATGTGTATTCCAAATGTAACCAAGAGGGTTACTCCAAACGTAAGAATGTTATGAATGCCTCAAGTTACCTATATGTGTTATTATTTCTATTATTTATTCATGATTTTATGAGGTATGTTAAAGTGCTTATGTTTTATGGGTAAAGAATGATTTCATTCTTATGTATATATGTACTCATGTTTCCTTTCCATACTTTTTATAACCCTTTCTGGGCTTTTTATGCTCATCCCAAGTTTTTGAAATGTTTTTCACAGGTCATGGTAATGGTACATGATATTATGATAGTGTCAAGGTAGTTTCAAGAAAGATTCCATGTTTTATTTTAAATATGTTTCCGTTGATTAGAAAAATGAATACTATATTTTATGTAGCCACTTTGTTTAAATGTGGAATGTAATGCATGTTTTATGATCTAATTCTCTAAAACTCTAATCTTGAAAAGATCCTCAATGTGTAATCATGTAATAACTCAGGATTAAGTAAGGTTTAAGTATGGGGCCTTATAGTTGAAATCAGAGGTCGGTTTAGATAACTTTAGAGGTTAGAGTGTTGTTTATGAAAAAGTGAAATGTTGTGTATAACCACAATGGCTTGTATATTAGATGGGCTCATCGTTTTTTTTAAGGTTAGAATGAGTTTGAGATAACTTGGATAAGAATATCTTGGTGTTTATCTTCCTCTTTTTTATTTGATGATTTTACTGATATACTCACACTGACCTTTTTGGTTTTAGTAAATGGTTGGATCTAGAATGCACCAAAGTAATAGTGGATTTGAAGAAAACTGTGATTCTTTTATAAAATAAAAACTGAATGATATGGAAGCTGCAATGAGAATTATTGTGGTTATCCTCAACCAACTATCTGGAGTCATTATTGAGCACCTGAACCTTAGTGAATTTTATAAGGCATCGTTTATGCGAGAAACAAATCCCTATAGATGTTCAGGTAATAATCATAAAGGTATGTATGTTCAAAAACTTATGTGTCAAATATGTGGAAAGAAACACATAGGAAAATGTTTCAAAGGGACAGAAAGATGCTATAGATGTGGAAATTAAGGTCATAAAGCAAGAACCTGCCATGGAAAAAGGAAGCATCTAGTTGACTCTAGTAAAGGGAAAGAAGTTCATTCTGAAGGATCAATTGAATTTTTAAATGTGGTGTGCATGGAAATTATGCAAACACATGTCCTATGAAGAATTTTCGGGAATAGGGTCACCAAGATCATACAAATATTAATTTACCAATACCTAATGCCATTCTGATTGAGGATGAAGAAACTGGGAATGAAGAATGAATGGCATGGATTATTACTTAACATATGTTTTCCTATTATTGGAATATTAGGATATGATTCATGATTTTGTATGTAGGAAAGAATTATTTCAGAATAAGTTGAAAAGGAATGTCTAATGGATCATGAAGAATGTTGAATGAGTAAGAAGTCGTCATATAAGGGATTCAAGGGTTATGGTAGATTTTAGGATGGTGAAATTCTTAGATGTATTAAGTCTCTTTTGATGATGGGGTTACATTAGAAGTCTTTTTTTAGTGACCCTGATGTTTGATATATGAAAATTTTATTCAATGAATAATTACCCTTTCTTTTGTGGATATAGTTATAAAGAACCATTTGGGGTTATATTATCCTTGAATTTGAGGCAATTACTGGTTAATACATTTTGGGTTGCAAAATGGAAGTTATCAGATAACCTTTGTGGTTAAAATATGTTATGGTTATTTTTGATGAATTTATCTCTTTTTGAGGAATGTTATAAAATTATATAGTTTTTGAAAAGATACAACACGTAGACCGTGTGACAACCCATCGCGTCGGACGAAGCTGCATGAATCGAACCCACAACAAAAGTGCAAATGGTATTTATCTCCTACCACTAGACTACATCAAGTCCTTGGTTATTTTGAATGATTATTTTTAGTTAGATGATTTTATGAATTAAGAGTAAGTTGATTTTTTTGGTTATCAATGGAAATTATTATCCTATCATGGAGGATATGTGATTAGGATAATTACTTTTCACTATGAGACTGTAAGAGTAACTAATGTTATTTTGGAGAAAAATGTTAAAATTTATCTTAGGAGACTATGTGATTAAATCCTTTAGAGAATTGGGTTTCAATCTTAGTTTGGTTTACTTTGTAAAATTTTATGGATAGATGTTTATTGAATGGTCTTTGTTGAACTTTGGGTTTTAGTTTTGGTTAAGGTCTAAATACATGGGAAGTATATAGTTCTCTTTTGTGGATTAGGTGACTCTTTAGAAGTTTATTATAGCTCTCTTAATGTGAACAAGTCATCCTAAATACTCGTCTTTTGGAGAAAATATGTGTTCATGTAAGAAATATAATAAATGTTGAATGTCAACATGACAATTATGTATGATTCCTTATATTTTAGTTAATCTTATAAATAAATTCCTCAATGAAATGTAACTTAAAATAAAAATGTTGTACGTTAATTTTTCCTACTGGGGAATCAAATACCGTTTAACCCATCACAAGTTTGTGATTTTCTTGTTGTTAACTTTCTCATAGAGATGTTACTATCACACTCCATCAGAACAAAACCCTTTGTTTTTCCTCTATATCCATATTTTCATACTTGGAATCCTAGTACGGGTTAACTCGGATGACATTTGTACTTCTCTCCCACTCTTTTCAAGTGATAGTTTTACTGACTCTTGTTCCGATGTGGGATTTTCAATGAAGCTTTCAAGCCCAATTTTAAAATTGTGAGGATGATATTCCCAAAAGAGGGGAAGGTTGTAACCCCCAGGTAAATAAAGAATATGAAAATTTTATATTTATCCATATTTTTTAATAAAATATTTATATTACTTTAAAGGGAATGCTATGCTCGAGGGCATACCCAATACCCAACAACGAGTTTCTTTGAAATCTTATGTTGCACTCTAATAATAGAATAATATTTTTTTAAAAGGTAGTTAACGCCTAGCCATTGTAATGGTGGGAATGAATGGAACAAACTACAAAATGATTATATATTTTTGTCAAATATTTTTACTTTTATCCAATAAATGTTGGAGGCTTAAAATACAAATGAATCCAATTCTAAGCATAAATCTTATAATATTCATTAAAAGGCCGATTAACCACCTTTTGATGGAGATCCATTTTTAAATAAACTTTTGACAAATTTATATGTTGTATTTGAAAAAATAAAATCCTTCTTTAGAATCTGGACATCAAAATTTACTTTGTGTAAAATTTTGTTATTTTTCCTATTAAGATCATTTTTATTGAAAATGTTTTATTTTAATTCAAAACCTCATTTTAATCTGATTTATTTATATGGATAGATTATATTTTTAATTTATATTAGTTTTTATTTAGAATATATTTTTACCATTTAATCTAATGGTGGTCATTGGAATTAATTTCACTTTGAAATTTGACTTAAACTAGTGTGAATCTTTTAATAGATATGGTTTCTTAAAAACTCGCTATTTGTTTTGACAGCGGGAATTAATTATTAAATAAATTAATGAAACATATATGTTTTGAATTTTGTAAAATAGACATAATTATTGAATTTGGAATATCAAATATAGCTTAGGGTGAGTTTTTGGTATTTTTCTGAAAAACTTCAATTTTTGATGAATAGTGAAACCACTAAGTGGTAGTTTCACAACTGATTTTTCGTTTAAATGGAACTTTACCACTTATGTGATTTGAATTTAAAAAATAATAAATAAATGGTTGTAATAAGGGTCCAAAATTTGGTTCAATGGGATTAAAATAATTTTTTGGTGAATGGTAAATTTTATGTTTTTAATCGCAATTAGAGGTAATTAGTGGAATTTAAGGTAATAATAATGTTTTAATAATATAAAATGACCTAGACACATGTCCCACCCTAATTGGATGTGTCATGGACGACCAAGACAATCCATGGGTCAACTAGGGGACCCCATGGATCCACTTTGTTTGGAAAATGACATAAATAACTTTTTATTTAAAGTTAAAATAAAAATGTCACAAGCATGAGTTGTTTTACTAAAACAATTTTCAAATGGGGTTATACAAATAATATTTTTTACTATAAATAATAATTAGAAATATAAAAAGATTTACCACATTATGATATTTTTTTTTATAATTATTAGAAATTAAATAAATTAAATTATTTATGACATCATGATGATGCAGTGATTACCTCGTTAATAAAGGATTTAAATAAAATGAAAAGATAATGTTAAAAAAATCACATAAAACTGTAAAAAACCTATTGGATGAGTATATTTCTAACCCTTACAACCTTATCCTAGAAATACATCAATGTGGGACCTTTAAAAGCCTAAACTCATTTGAAAATAAAGTAACCTTTTGTAACTTTCCAAGAGTGCCCCTCCTCTCCTCTTATAAAAGGCCCCCAACTCTACCACCTTACCCACACCTCTCAAGCCTTTGGATCTGCCAGACCCAGCTCATTTTGTCTCTCCACATCCCTCTCTTACTCCTATAAGCATAAATTTGGGCATAAGTCTTCCCAAGGAAGCCTTGGAGATCAAATCAAAGAGAGATACCCGATTTTAAGGTAATGTCTCCACTTGTGTTCTTTTGTTTTATTTTTCTTCTCCAACCCCCTAAACTCTTTTTATTCATTTATTTTGTAAACAATCCAGTATATTAAATATACTAGGATGTTGTTATAATAATTATTCGAGCTACACTTACACACACCTACATCTAATGGTTAAAGAACATTCTGTTTCTGTGGATGGTGAATTTCTGCCTCACGAAACGATGATTGTTCAATATTCTTTTAACACCCTAAAAGGTGGACATTAATATGTCACTGTACTTATATATGATATATAATATGTTTATGTTTTAATTAATCTTATGTACTTTTCATTTATGGAATACCTTTATGGTTTCCATTATGGTTAAACGCGATATCTTCATTTTAGGAAGTGCGGACTACCGCCCCCTCAAAGTGATTTGATTCATTAATACCATATGTGGTACGTTTAAAGGATATATTTAATGATATTATCTATTATACCATAATGTAATTATAATACTATTATATATCATTATGTTTTAATTCCATTAAATAAGAAATAGAAATTGAAGTAGCGTTCATGCGTACGTACGGCTTACCGTCTCCATGAACGGTGCATTTAATTTCTTACCTCTAAATGTTATGTAATATTATAAATGAATGTATATAATGGATATATATGATATATATTATATATACATAATTATTATAATTCTGGATACAATATAAATTTTACCACATGAACAACTTGTAATTAAAACGAGTTTATTTTTGACTCTAGTAAGAATGATCTACAAAACGACCATTATTGTCTTAAATAATTAGATAGTGTTCATAGCAAGGTAGTAAGTGATATAAAATGAATAATGAACTTGAAAAAGGTTCTTAATCAAGTATAAATTAACTGAATTTTATTATTAAGTAGGTTAAAGAACGATCGAGTCAAGTCGGACCCGAGGTAAGGGACCCTACCCCTCTCTTTCTTTTTAAGTACACTCTTTTATGTCATTACTTTTAAGATCATATTTCTTATGATTGGGATGTTATTTGATATTAATCTTACTGTAATTTTTATGTTCATATGATGAGAGACCCTATTTTCTCTCATCAATTCATTTTGGAAGTTTTAATTGGCGTCATTAGGCTGCTGAAATTTTGTAAGGGGCTTTTTTATCTCACTTTGGGTTTTCATGAGATTCATGCTACATTTTCCAATATTTTCTTTTTAGTGGTGTATGTACTATAAAATATTCTACTCTTTTTGTAACATACATTCGTTTATGAGTTTTTACATCAATGTTGTATAGTCCTTCTTTCATGGGGTGTACGTTTTGAAAGTTACCCAAATTGGCAAGGGAACCTTTCAACCTCCTCTTTTTAAAAGACATATTTTGTTATGTCTTTTAATTTTCATCTTATTATGTGGGGATATTTTCTTATATATCCTTATTTCCATAAATGTTATGTCCAAGTGATGAGATACCCTTTATCTCTCTCATCAACTCTTTTTCTAAAATTTGA
The DNA here is from genome assembly GCA_963277665.1 of Viscum album. Classification (NCBI taxonomy): domain Eukaryota; kingdom Viridiplantae; phylum Streptophyta; class Magnoliopsida; order Santalales; family Viscaceae; genus Viscum; species Viscum album. Next base: position 674,876,207 of record OY728157.1, on the reverse strand, counting down.
TGTGACGTTGTTAGGCTGTCAAGGGAACTTCTTAACCAAATTTAGATTTCTATGGGTTCAACATATAGTTATTGAATATGTGTGAATGAACATTGATTATTTTACAATTAATATCCACTTATATTGGGTGTATTTATATTTGTCGCGCATAATTATAAGATTGATTTATTTTTAATTTAAGGGTACCATCTTTATAATGGATTTCATCTCAATTTACATTTCAATTGAGACTTCATTGTTATTATGCACCAATTCACTCATATATGGTGTATATAATATCATTTTGAATATTATATGATGAATCCCTTTATTCTCATGATATTATAAAGTTTTGATTAAATGTTATTCCTCAATTATTGTATTCATGTGTCTCTCATTTTGTTAAAAACTCTTTAACTAAAATATCGTTTTAAACGTTTTAATGATTTAATCTTATAAATATTTCTCATTAATATCCATGTTTTCAAAATGGTTTTAAGGATTTATTTATATGGATATTAATCGTTTAAAATGTTAGAAGCTTCAATTTGGTATGTGACACATTGATTTAAAAATCTCTTTATTAAATGTTTTAAATGGTTTTGAAAATGGGTTTTAGAATAAATTCATTGTTTCAATATCTTAAAATGTTATATTGTTATTATAATGTGGGAATGTTATCTTTCATTTATGCTTAAGTGATGGTTCTTGGGCATTGGTATGAAGACGGGTGGTTCTGTGATAAACTAAGGGCGGGTGAGCCCGATATAGCTCTCCAATGCATTTGGTAACGCGAAGGAGTTAAACTTTAAGGTTTCTCCGAAGAGATTTAGGAAATATACTGTGATGGGTATTCCAAACGTATCCAAGAGGGTTAATTTCTATGTAATAATGTTATGAATTCCTCAAGTTACCTTTATGTCTTATTATTTATATGATTTATTCATGATTTTATGTGGTATGTTAATGTGCTTATGTTTTATGGGCAAAGTATAATTTCATTATTATGTATATATGTACTCATGTTTCCGTTCCATAGTTTTTATAACCCTTATTGAAATTTTTATGCTTATCCCATGTTTTTGAAATGTTTTTTAAAGGTCAATGGAATGATAGTGTCAAAGAAGTTTCATGAAAGACTCCATGATTTATTTTAGATATGTTTCCGTTGATGGGAAAAATGAATACTACCTTTTATGTAACCACTTTTTTTAAATGTGTAATGTAATGCAAGTTTTATGATCTAATTCTCTAAAACTCTAAACCTGAAATGATCCTCAATGTGTAATCTTGTAATAACTCATGATTAAGTAAGGTTTAAGACTGGGGCCTTATACATACATCTATGGTTATTTGAATCCGAATATGTTATAATGTTGTGGTAGGTAGCCTTGATATAATATTTTATTTGTTTATGTATAGGCCAAAATTCTATGTATTATGTCAATATAATTCTCTAATGTATAATATTATTTTATACTAGTTTGATTCATGGGATATGAACTAAAAATCTTTTTTCCATGACCCAAGATTATGATATTTTATACACATGGTTTGGTTTTAAAATCCTATGAACACGTTCTAATACCCTTATGCTCAGTTTATGACTATGTATCTCGCTTGTTTAATCTTAATGAGAACTTCATGAAAACCTATATTGTTTTTCCCAAACCCATGTTTTTAAAAATGTATCTACATTTGGAGTACTAAAGGGGAAGTTATTTCTTGTTGAAATTGAGGATCTTTTGTGAATTATAAAGACTGTGTTCTATGTTTCCAATTAAGCTAAACTATTATAGTTCTCGGGAGTGTTTTTATCAAAATTAATGAATATTCATAAAAAAAATTACTATCCATGTACAATAATCCAGTGATTCAATAATTATACTCATAATTGGATGGTCCTAAATATCTAAATACATGTTAATTTTGGTACTATTATTTCTGAAACATCCATTTAGTGGTTCACAAACCTCAATACAATAATACATAGTGTTTTGGTGTTCTTATTACTAATACATTCTTTGGTGGTGCGTGATCCTCCATAAAAGTGTATGAGTATTAGTTTGGTTGATATATCACTTCAATTTTATATGAACCCCATAATATTATGTTTTTTCCCTCTTGTGGATAGGGGTCTACCATATTGAGAAATATTTTTAGTCTGTATCAATTATATATTTATATACAACAATATTTTGTGAGACTAGATTACTAGATGGAAAAAATGATCTTACCCTAACATGATAAATATTATTCACAAATATTATCAATTGTACGATCTTGGGTTTTGTGAAACACTATTTATGTGATAGGTTAACCCCTGTATAATATATGATTGTTATCTCTATGTAATTTAACTTTTTGGTTACATTTCGTTTTATATTTACATTAAATGGGTGGAAAATATTATTTGGGATTATCATATTTGGTACATGTGTGATAACTTTAGTACACGTATAATATGTTTCGTTTTTATTTTTTTATATTGAATTGAAATATATAAGGATATATCTATTCATTTTGTGCCTTAAATATGTTTTTGGAAGAGCATATATCTTGAAATTGTTAGTTTTATATGTGTTCTAATTTCTCATTGAATTGGGATTTCATTACTAAAAGATATATTGCATATTATTTATTCAATTATGTTGTTGATCCATTAATTATTTATATTTATTATTATTAGGTACATATATTCATTTTACATGTGTCCCTTGGTTTTTATTTAGTCATATATGTATGTTATAAGTTTAATTTAGATTTTAATTCATCCCATATTGGATATTTTACCATAAACACTAGAAAAAACTCATAACCTATAAGAGGTGGCCTTAGGGATACAATATTGGTCTCAACATAGTCTAAACTAGGTCCCAATTGGGTTGGGTCATGTTAGAGTGTAACCAAAGTGAGTTTTATATTGCATTAGGGTCATAAGATGTCTATGTTCGTTTGATAGGTAGTAGTATAACTGAACACATGATACGCATGTCTCTCTGAAAACCATCTATTAGTATATAGTGAATCTATGATCCTACACAAGGATCTTTATTATCTTTTAAATGAACCTAGTGTATTTATATGATTCAAAGATAGTAATATTTTATTTTTTGGATCATGAATTATGTAGTATAACATTGTCTATGATTATTTTCTGCACTATTTTTTAAATTCATTTTATATTTGGGTTAGATAATTTGGTGGACTGTTTATTTTTCCTTATAATTTGGATTTTTGGGATAATATCTATTTGATAAAAATACCAAGATATTGTAGGAAGATCATTAGAGCGTCTTTTCTGATGATGATGTATTAGTTCATAAAAAATGAGTGGTATCTAATCATTGATTTGATGATATGATTATGTGTATTATAACAATATTTATTGTTTACTGGATTTACTGACTCATGGAATTGTAATGGAGTGTTAAAATGATTATTTAAAAAATAATTAATGGATTTTGGGACCTATTTCCATTTAGTGATGACCCCGATCTAGTATTATGTAATAGAACATTATGTTGTTTTAATGTTGAAAATTACTTATGGTGTATCTACTTGAAATATTTAATATATTTCCATGGGTTTTATGAGTGAAATTTTACTGATATCTAATGTTAGAGAATTACGTGTCTACTTCTTCTATGTTGGTACGGGTCCTTATTATCTTGTATGTGACCATGTAGAGAAATTATAGTATACAAGATCATTTTATTAAAATGGATGACCTTTGTTCCGATATAATGGATTCCTATCCAGATACATTAATAATAGAATTATTTATACCAACAAGATTAACATTATTTAGAGAGAACTATTCATAAAATATTGGAAAACTGTTATAGAGTGATTTGGTATGTTTATTAGTGATATTAATCATCAATAGTTTTTATTTACACATATGTTTCAGATATAAATTCAATTTAAGAATAGTTTTACTTTTTAATTGTTAATTGAATAAAAAAAATTTAGAAACATCCCGAGCATTGTATATTATATATTATTTTGGACTATTTTAAATTGAATATAAATTAACTACAACATGTAAGGATGCTGATAATATCATGGTTCATGTGTTTGAGGGAAAGTGAAGTACTCAACCATGCGAGAAAGGATATAATGATGAAGTACAAGAAGGAATCCATTATTATAATATATATAAATTATGAAAACATGTCCTAATATGATCAATAAATTTTCTTAAATCACGATAAATGGATAAATGATGATGTGGAACAATCTAATTATTTCTCAACATTGGAAAAGTATTATAGGATTTAAAGAAAACCACTAAAAATACACTAATTAAATGATGTTATGTGAAGAATATTTGATTAATTTCACTGACTATTTTAGAGAGACAAGTTACTGTTCTATATAAAATTACCATTTCATGGTTAATGACATTTCATTATTGTTTTTTGGTGTATATAATTAAATATATTTTAGATTATTCATAGTGGGTATTAATTCTATAAATTTATAAAATACATATGATTTTCAATGGATGAACATAAATATTTTTTTCATTTGATATAATAATATTTTATTCTTACTCAGTCATATAGTTAATTTTGGTTTAATCTTTCTATTTTTTTCATTATTAAATTGATTCCATAAGAAAATATGATAAATTTAAAATAAGGAAAATTTAATTTTGAGTATTTAATTCATTTAATAATAATTAAATCGTGAGTCGGAGGACAGATTTCAATGACTTTTATCCAGTTCATTCTTGAATAAATTTTTCTAATTTATAATTCATTACCAAATAATTTTTCCATTTCAAAATATTTCCATGAAAAGTATTATTATTATGGTAGGACATCCAATGATGAATGTGAAATTAATTATAGTAAATAACTTCAATTTAACTTTTATTAATAGTTTTTAAATATAAATGTGATTTTATTTTATTATTTAGAAAATGTACGTGAATTTATATAAGGAAAATTAATGGATTTGATCAAATTGAAATCACGTTCCCTATATATCTTTATAAACAATTTAATTATTAGTTAATGAATAGAGGATGCTAACCTTTTTATAGAATACCACCCCTTTAAATTGATTCGTTTTTATTAATTAATTAATACATCTAAGATGTTTATTAATTGTATTACTCATAACTAGACTATTAATATCGTAAAGGTTGTGATTTGGCTTGGCCAAAGGAAAAATATTTATAATTAGTATTAATTTCTATATTGTGGATATACTCTAGGAATTTTATATGCCAATTTTTTTTATTCTTTCTTATATGGAAAGAATATATAGTTTTGACCATTTAAATTTTTCTTTAAAAATTATAGATTCTAGTGGATGCATCATTTTTTCATAATATTTCCAGATTATTGTAAAAATAATATTTTTGATTTTACTATTTCATTAAAACATTACATTTCACATAACATTATTTAATCACATTTTATTCCGTTTATTGTTTTTGTGTTCTTGTATTTTTTTGTGTTGAAGATGTTATAATACCACAAATAGTACACAATAATTGAGTAAATATTCTTACTAACCCTTTTATTATGTTCTAATGATTCAGATAATATTGTGATTGAAATGCTTAAATTTTGGCTAACAATTTTAAATACACCACGAATTTTTAGAAAGTCTTTTTGATCCTAAAATTATGAATGAGGGGAAAGATTTCCTAAGAGTCCATATCATTATAAACTATAGGATACAATTCATTTATTGTGTACCTAATGAATTATTAAGGTACTTACTAAATATAATAAATTTTATAATATATTATTACACTTCAAATAATACAATATATGGTACAATTTTGTATCATGAAAGACGAAGGACTTCATAAAGATTTTTATAATTTTCTCTATATTTGAAATATATTCATGTATAAAATAGTGTCTAAAAATTCCATTTTATAGGGTTAATTAACATAAATATTGATATTATATTCCTTATATTAGTTAAAATGATGATTTTATAATACAAAACCTACCTGGAATATCCATGCTACCAAATTTCTTGGTTAGCACTTTACAACATTTTATATGATAAATTTAAGAATTGTGGAAAACAATTCATATAATAATATGATGTGTACTATTTTGAGTCATTGGTTTTTCTATGGAGAGGTTAAAGAGATTCAAAAATCATGGATTGGGTGTTTTTTATTTATTTATAAAAAATTAATTACAAATTATAGTCATTCTCACTTTCTGTGATTGACACATTAACTTAATGAGGTTTGACATTGAATACATTGAATGTTTCATGGGATATCATTGATGATTTTTTTTAAAATAATTATTGGATGGAGAAATTTTTAATTATTTTGTAGTGTTATTAAATGAGTAGAAGATAATAATTTATTGGCTATATAATTTGAATTCTTAATATATAAAATCAATAATATTTAATTAATAAATCCTACACCAGCTATGTACACCACTATCTCATTATTCTTGTCATCAATGGAATGAAAATATATTTTTAGGAGTATAGATTTGGTTCAAAGGATAATAAATAACATAAGCACAACTATGTGAGTTAAAATCAACGAAACTATCAATTGAACAATTCATATATTTATGAGGTTCCATGAAATCAAACTTAAGTTCAAAATCTTTATAAAAATTTATTAGCCACATTTTATGTAAAAAAGATATAATCCCAAACTATATATCCCAGGACTATTTATTCACGATTATGAACCATCAAAGGCATAATATAATTTTCATCTATAAAATTTTTGTTATAAAAAACCATATGTAGTTAATTCTCTTCAATATTCAATAATTTAAAATATTAATAAATTGTAACAACATATGAATAATAAATATTATGTTTTTGTTAATCATATGGATATTCATAATAATATTATGTTCCAAATATGGAGTTTTGACACAAGATTATTGGTGTCATCATCTCATATATTTATAGCGAACTCTAAGAAAAAATAATATGTAGAATTAATGGTATTAAAACTTCATAGTGGCCATTAATCAGATGAAATATGAAAAAGGGAGTCCCTTGAAGAAGTTTAGGTGAATGAAAAATAAAAATGAATAATTAAATAAAAAAAATTAGGAATGAATATGGATGGGATAAAACCCAAAAAGAATTATTTTCCAGGAAAACCCATCTTCTCTTTCAAAAGAGAATGTATTATTGGTAGAATTGATGATTTATATAAAAATTCATTGATATTATTATGAGGATACATTTAAAAATAACTTTTATTGATTAAATTTTATCATATAAATTTTCATGCAGATGATCTTTCCAAAATGGATTGTTATGATGAATATATATTTAATAATATTATGTGAGGCGTGATCCACTATTTTTCATTCATAAATACCCTAATATTTGGGTGATTTTGGATGATTCTACATCCCATTTTCTATTAGATCATATAAATTTGGAAATATAAATAGAGATTTTGGTAGCATAATTAACTTGATACCTTATCTATCCTATAAATTTTGGGATTGGTTGACCAGAAACAAATTTTTTTTTTACTCCAAATCACATACTCTTTTCTGAAATATCAATGTCATATTCTTATAGTCATTATTATGAATGTGGGAAGGATTATATTTTACATTATCTTTTAAATAAATGATTATAGAAAATATATAATGTTCAATATTATTATTTAAAGGACATAATATAAGGCCCCAGCCTTAAACATTACTTAGTCTTGAGTTATTACAAGATTACACATTGAGGATCTTTTCGGGTTTAGAGTATTAGAGAATTAGATCATAAAAAATGCATTACATTCCACATATAAACAAAGTGGATACATAAAAATAGTATTCTTTATTCCCATCAATGGAAACATATTTAAAATAAAACATGGATTCTTTATTGACACTTCCTTGACACTATCATCATATCATGTACATTTCCCTTGACCTGTGAAAAACATTTCAAAAAACATGGGATGATCATAAAAAGCTTAGTAAGGGATATAAAAATATGGAAAGGAAACATGGGTACATATATACATAAGAATGAGATCATACTTTACCCATAAAACATAAACACTTTAACATACCTAATCAAAACATGAATAAATCATAGAAATCATAAGACATAAAGGTAACTTGAGGCATTCATAACATTCTTACGTAGGGAGTAACCCTCTTGGTTACGTTTGGAATACCCATCACAGTATATTCCCTAAATATCTTCGGAAAAAACATTAACAATTCACTCCGTCGCGTTACCCAATGCATTGGAGAGATATATCAGGCTCACCCGCCCTTAGTTTATCACGGAACCACCCGTCTTCATAATAATGCCCAAGAACCATAACATAATCGTATCACATAAAACATGCATAAAGGAAACATAAAATTTCCACATTTCAATCACAAGATATCAATACAACACATTTATATAACAAAAACATTATGAAAACCATTTTCAATACCAAAATAAAAGAAAATTAAAACATGGTATTTAATTTTCTTTAAAAAAAGGTATGGCTTGTAGAGGAAGCCGAAACTCAAATAATGGTCACGGCAGCGGAGAAGTCGTTGTCTCCGCATACATACGAAAAAAACATTCCCTTTTGTCGTTTTGTAAAATGATTTGTATAAAAAAAGATTCCTTTTGGATAAACGTAAAAGTTAAAGGGGTTTATACACCGTATAAAAGAAGGTTGTGTATAAAACAAAATATGCCTCAATGAAAGGAGATTGAGACGAAGTCCCATACCTCGGGTCCGACTTGACTCGATCATTCTTTAATGTCCTGAATAATAAACTTGAGTTAATTTCTACCTGTTTAAGAACCTTTTTGAAGTTCATTATTCCTTTTATATCACTTATTGCCATGTAATGAACACTGTGTAATTATTTAAGTTAATAACGGTCATTTTAACGATCATTGGTACTTGAGTAAAAAATAAACCCTTTATAATTACAAGTTGTTCATGTATCCATTATATCCAGAATTATAATCATGATGTATATATCATATATATCCAGTATATACATGCATTTATAATATTACATAATCATTTAGAGGTAAGAAATGAAATGCACCGTTCATGGAGAAGGTAAGCCGTACGTACGCATTAACACTACTTTCATTTGTATTTCGTATTTTATAGAATGGAATCATAATTATATAAAGGTATATTATAATTCCAGTATAATATCATATATAATATCATATTTACATCCTTTATACGTCCCACATATGGTATTTAACGAATCAACTCACTTTGAGGGGGCGGTAGTCCGCACTTCCTTAAATGAAGATATCGCGTTTACCCATATTGGTAACCATAAAGGTATGACCAAAAAGAAAAATACATAAGCTTTAGGAAAACATAAACATATTATATATCATATATAAATATAGTGACATCTTAATGGACACCTTTGAAGGTGTTAAAAGAATGTTGAACAATCATCATTTCAGGAGGCATAAATTCACCATCCACGGAAACTGTATGTTCTTTAACCATTAGATGTAGGTGTGTGTAAGTTTAGCTTGAATACTTATTATAAAAACATCCTAGTATATTGAAGATAATGGTGTTGTTACAAAAGAAATAAATAAAAATAGTTTAGGGGGTTGGAGAAGCAAAATAAAACAAACGGACTCAAGTGAATACTTTACCTTAAAATCAGGTAACTCCCTTTGGTTTGAGCTCAAAGGCTTCCATGGGAAGTCTTCTACCCAAAGTGAGGCTTCAAGTAGTACGAGAGGGAAGTGGAGAGAAAAAATGGTCAGGGGTTGGCCGAGACAAAGGCTTTGGGAGTGTGGGTAAGGAGGTAGAGGTGGGGGCCTTTTATAAGAGGAGAGGAGGGGCACTATTTGAAAGTAAAGAAATATTACTTTATTTGAAAATGAGTTTCGGATTTAAATGGTCCCACATTGATAAAATTCGAGTATAAGGTGATAAGGGTTATAAATACACCCATCCAATAGGTTTTGGACATGTGTAGGTCTTAGATTTTACATTATCATTCCATTTTATTTAAATCGTTAAATAATGAGGTCATCGCTGCATCATCATGATGTCATAAATAATTTAATTTATATAAAGTCTAAAAATTATAAAAAAAATACTATGATGTAGGAAATTATTTTATATTTCCAATGAATATTTATAATCAAAAATATGATCTTTATAACCCAATGTAAAAATTGTTTTTGTAAAACATATTATGTTTGTGTCATTTTTACTTTTACATTAAATAAAAAGTTATTTATGTCATTTCCCAACCAAAGTGGCTCCATGGGGTCCCCAAGTTGACCCATGGCTTGTCTTGGTCGGACATGACACATCCAATAAGTTTAGTACATGTGTCTTGGTCATTTTATATTATTAAAGCATTATTTTTACCTTAAACTACACTAATTACCACTAATCGCTATTAAGAACTTAAAAGTTACTATTCACCAAAAAATTATTTTAATCTCATTGAACCACATTTTACATCTTAATGAAAACCATGTATGTCGGATTTTTGAAATTCAAAACATAGAAGTGGTAAAACTTCATTTAAACGAAAAATCAGTTTTTATAAGTACCACTTAGTGGTTTCACTATTCATCAAAAATTGAAGTTTTTCAGAAAAATACCAAAAATTCACCCTAAGCTATATTTGATATTATGAATTAAAAAATGAAGTCTTTTTTTAAAAAATTCAAAACATATAATTCACATTAATTAATTTAATAATTAATTCCCGATGTCATAACAAATAGCTTTTTTTTATGAAACAATAAGTATCAAAAGATTGACACCAGTTTAAGTCCAATTTCAAAGTGAAATTGATTCCAATGACCACCATTGAATTAAATGGTAAAAATATATTCTAATTTCACTTCAAAAAAAATTCAAAATATAATCTAATCATATAAATATATTATATTAAAAAAGCAGTTTTGATGTAAAATGCAGTATTTTTTCACTATTCATTAAAAAATAAACATTGTCAGAAAAATACCAAAAATTCACACAAGGTAAATTTTTATGTCCCAATCATAAAGAATAAGTTTATTTTCACAAACATAGTTTTTAAAATTTTCAAAAGATAGATTCAAAAATGGTTTTCCATCAAAAGGCAGTAAAACAATCTTTTAAAAATATTAGTGTATTCAATGCTTAAGATTGGATTTATTTTCATTTTAAGCCTCTAAAACACTATCTTGTTCATTAATAGACATAGATAAAAATATCTATTATTCATTACTTACTTGGGATGTTACATCCTTCCCCCCTTTAGAAAATTGCATCCCGGAAATTTATTTACATATCAAATAAATGGGGTTAATTATCCCTCATTGCATTTTCAGATTCCCATGTTGCCTCTTAAATCATGTGGGTTTTCCACAAAACCTTTACCTGGTGAATCACCTTATTTCGTAACACTTGATCCTTGTGGTCAAAAATGTAGATCAGTTGTTCCTTATAAGATAGGTTCTCTTCCAGCTGAACTACCTCTACACTCAAAACATGAGATGGATCTGGCATGTACTTTCTCAACATCGAAACATGAAAAACATTGTGTACCTGAGATAAACTCGGAGGTAAACCCACTCGGTAAGCAACTGATCCAACTTTCTCCAGAATTTCATATGGTCCAATGAACCTTGGACTCAACTTTCCATTCTTACCAAATAAAATCACACTTTTCCATGGTGATACTTTGAGAAAAACATGATCACCTACCTCAAAAGATAGATCCTTCCTCTTGTTGTCTGCATAACTCTTCTGCCTACTCTGAGCTGTTCTCATGTGCTTCTTAATCATCTGAAATTTATCTGCCAACTCTTCTACCAATTCCGGTCCCATCAACTTCCTTTCACCCACTTCATCCTAGAAAGCTGGAGTTCGACACCACTTCCCATATAATGCCTGAAATGGTGCCATCTGTATACTGGAATGAAAACTGTTATTTTATGAAAATTGAACCAAAGAAATATGTTGGTCCCAGCTTCCCTGATAATCCATAGAGCAAGAACGTAGCATATCCTCCAAGGTCTGATTTTTTCGTTCTGACTGGCCATCTGATTGAGGATGAAAAGCTTTACTAAAATTGAATTCAGTAACCAACGACTTCTGAAGGCCTTTCCAAAAGTTAAAAGTGAACCTGGGATCACGATCTCATACAATGGAGAGAGGAAATCCATATAACCTAACTATCTCTTTAAGATAAAAATGGGGAAGTTAATCTAGGGAAAAAGTATCTCGTATAGCAAGGAAATGAGCAGACTTGGTCCAGCAATCAACAATAAACCAGATTGCATTATTACCTCGAGATGTCTTTGGTAATCCCACAACAAAGTCCATAGATATATTCTCTCATTTCCACTCTGGCACTGGTAAAGGCTGAAGCATCCCTTTCGGTAACTGCCGCTCTTCTTTAACCTGTTGACAAGTCTAACACTTCATAGTAAAATCAGCAATATCTCATTTCATTCCATCCCACCAGTAATACTCCCGCAGATCTCTGTACATCTTAGTACTGCCAGGATGAACTAAAAACGGGGAACTATGAGCTTCACACAACTACTCTCTCTTCAACTGTGAATCACAAGGCACACACAATCTCTTCCCAAATAACAAAACACAATCATTATCAATGTTGAATTCAGGCAACTTACCTTTCTGAACCAGCTCTACCATTTTCTACAACTCACTGTCTTGTTTTTGTTCTTGCTTGATTCTATCTGATAGAGATGATCTCAATGATACCTGAAAAAAAACAGAAGAACATCCTGCACCAACAACTTCTATGCCAAAGTTCATCAAATCCGTAACCAAAGGACGACGTTCCAAACGCAACATTGCTAATGAAGAATTACTTTTTCGACTCAAAGCATCACTCACTTTATTTGATTTTCCCGAATGGTAATGAATTGTACAATCATAATCCTTGATTAATTAGAGCCATCTCCTTTGTCTCATGTTCAATTATTTCTGAGTGAATATATAATTTAAACTTTTTTGATCAGTATATATTTCACACTTTACTCCATACAAATGATGCCTCCAAATCTTTAAAGGGAAAACAACAGCAGCTAATTTCAAATCATGTGTAGGGTAATTTATCTCATGAGTTTTCAACTGTCGTGAATCATAAGCAATTACCTGATCATTCTGCATTATGACACAACCAAGTCCTTTCAATGAAGCATCACTGTAGATAACAAACTCACCATTCCTGGAAGGTAGTGCCAAAACTGGAGCATTCACCAATCTTCTTTTCAATTATTGAAAACAATCATCACATTATTTTGTCTAGATTAACTAAACACCCTTACGAGTTAGCTTAGTCATTGGACTACATAATCTTAAAAAATTTCTAACAATCCTTCGGTAATAGCCTGCCAAACCAAGGAAGCTATGAATCTCAGTTACATTTGTGGGTCTTGGCCATTCATCAACAAATTTTGTTTTTGCAGGATCAACAGTTTTTCCATCTTTAGAAACAATATGACCAAGGAAAGAAATTTGTTGCAACCAAAACTCACACTTGCTGAATTTTCCATACAGTTTCTTTTCTTTTAAGGTTTGCAAGATAACCCTTAAATGTCTTTCAATATCCTATTTACTTTTAGAAAACACCAATATATCATCAATAAAAACCAGCACAAACTTATCCAAGAACTCATGGAAAATTCTATTCATTAAGTCCATGAATACAGCACGTGAATTGTTTAGCCCAAAAGGAATTACTACAAATTCATAATGGCCATATCTCATAATGAACGTGGTCTTAGGAATATCTACCTCCTTTACCTTCAGCTGATGGTACCCCAATCTCAAGTCAATCTTTTAAAAAAACTGATCTCCCTGGAGCTGATCAAACAAATCATCGATATGAGGCAAATGATATTTGTTATTAACAGTGATATTATTCAAGGCCCTATAATCAATGCAAAGTCTCATAGAACCATATTGCTTTTTAACAAATAAAATAGGAGCACCCCAAGGTGATGTGCTAGGTCGAATGAAACCTTTCTCTAATAAATCCTGCAATTCCTCCTTCAACTCTAAAAGTTTAATTTGAGCCATTCGATAAGGGGTTTTTGAAATTGTCTTAGCATCAGGAACTAAGTCAACAGTATACTCAACTTCTCGATCTGGTATTATTCCAGGCAACTCATCAGTAAAAACATCAGGATACTCATTTACCACTGGCACATCATTAATCTGAACAGTTCCTTTATTTTCAACGATGTGTGCAAGGTAACATTCATTTCCATCTTTTACAAGTTTCTTGGCCTCTTGATAAGTTATCAACAGTAAGGGTTCATTCTTGTACACAAACTGAAATTCTTTCTGAAAATAAACTTCTTTAGCTCTACAGTCAATCTTAGCATGGTAAATAGAGAGCCAATCCATACCCAGGATAACATCAAACTCTACTAGAGGTAGAACAATAAGGTTGGCAAGTAGGTTCTTTCCACAGATAAGGATAGGAATATTATTATAAATTCTTTTTGCCTAAACATTTCCTCTAGGTGTTTTTACCAAAAGTTCAGGAGTCACTTCTTGAGATGGTATTCCCATTTTACTAGAAAAGGTTTCAGAGATGAAAGAATGTGTAGTCCCCGAATCAAACAACACACTGGCATAATCTGAAAAAACAAACAATGAACCTGATACAACTTCATTTGATGGCCCGACGTCTGCTGAAGTAGTTGCAAAAGATTTCACCACCCGTTTCTGCTTGTATTCTAACTTCTTCTCATCACTCAAGCTCTTTGTCGGACAATCGTTTTCATAGTGACCCATCTCATTGCACTTATAACATTTCACTAACTGTAAATCAAATTTGGTCTTACCAACACCCTGATCTTTTTCAGTGCATTCACGAGCCTTATTTCCCATCTTACCACATCAGTAGAACTTTCAAGAATTCAAAATACATTCCCCCACATGCCTTTTTCCTCATTTATCACAAACTGGGAACTTAGTTTTCTTACCATCAGACTTTTTTGAAGAATTCTTACCTTTCTCCTGCCACCTCGGTCTCTTCTTCTGTTGGTTGCTATAGAACACTTGGTCATCGGCAAACTCCATTTCCACCTTCTCAGCACATCCAACAAGATTTTTATAACATTTAAACTCACGAGAAGCTAATTCCCTTCGATATTTTGGCTTTAATCCTGATTAAAAACGATTGATTTTACTATCAAGGTATCGGATAAAATTTGGAGCATACCTTGCAAATCGAGTGAACCTTTCTTTATAGGTAGCCACTGAGTCTTCCTCTTGCATCAATTCCAAGAATTTTTTTTCCATCCTAAGTTGAACAACCTTAGGAAAATACTTCTCAAGAAACATACCATTGAATTCATCCCAGTCGAGAGCATCAATCTCATCAGCGTCACTGATATTTTTAACCATCGACCACCACTGATCTGCCTCACCCTCCAAACGGTAAATAGCAAGACTAACCTTTTGATTGTCTGAACTCCCCATAAAATCGAAAATCTTCTCAAGTGCTTTAATCCACCCTTCAGCTAACACAGGGTCAAGTAATCCTCTGAATGAAGGGGGATGTTGCCTCATGAAATGTTCCACCACTGACATGTTCCTCTACGGTTGATCTGGCTGATCTCGTGCATGGATTCCACCAGCATTTATAGCCTGAGTCAACTGTGCCATCACAGCAAAAAACTGTTCAGTTCCAATTCCGACCATCTCAAGATGCTGATTCGGAAGGTTATTTCCTTCTGTATGCCTTCCTTGCACTGCTTCCCTGTTTCGTCTACGGAAAACCATTCTGAACAAACATGTCTTAGATGAAGTAACATGGAAATCTTTAAATGCTATATCATTTCAAAAAAAAATATTTTTGGATAATCATTTAATATAATTCTAACTCCTAATGTTATCTAAACCGACATTTGATACCAACTATAAGGCCCTAGCCTTAAACCTTACTTAATCTTGATTTATTACAAGATTACACATTGAGGATCTTTTCGGGTTTAGAGTTTTAGAGAATTAGATCATAAAACTTGCATTACATTCCACTTATAAACAAAGTGATTACATACAGATAGTATTCTTCATTCCCATCAATGGAAACATATTTAAAATAAAACATGGATTCTTTCTTGACACTTCCTTGACACTATCATCATATTATGTACCTTTCCCTTGACCTGTGAAAAACATTTCAAAAAAACTTGGGATGAGAATAAAAAGCTCAGTAAGGGATATAAAAATATGGAAAGGAAACATGGGTACATATATACTTAATAACGAGATCATACATTACCCATAAAACATAATAACTTTAATATATCTAATCAAAACATGAATAAATCAATGAAATCATAAGACATAAAGGTAACATAAGGCATTCATAACATTCTTACGTAGGGAGTAACCCTCTTGGTTATGTTTGGAATACCCATCATAGTATATTCCCTAAATCTCCTCGGAGAAACCTTAACGTTTCACTCCTTCGTGTTACCCAATGCATTGGAGAGCTATATCGGGCTCACCCACACTTAGTTTATCACGGAACCACCCGTCTTCATAATAATTCCCAAGAACCATGACGTAATCGTATCACATAAAACATGCATAAAGGAAAAATAACATTTCCACATTTCAATAACAAGATATCAATACAACACATTGATATAATAAAAACATTATGAAAACCATTTTCAATACCAAAATAAAAGAAAAGTAAAACTTGTTATTTATTTTTCTTTTAAAAAAAAGGTATAGCTTGTAGAGGAAGCCGCATCTCAAATAATTGTCAAGGCGGCGGAGAATTCGTTGTCGCCACATACGTACAAAAAAAACATTCCCTTTTGTCGTTTTGTAAAACGCTTCGTATAAAAAATATTCCTTTTGGATAAATGTAAAAGTCAAAGGGGTTTATACACCGTAAAAAAGAAGGTTGTGTATAAAACAAAATATGCCTCAATGAAAGGAGATTGAGATGAAGTCCCATACCTCGGGTCCGACTTGACTCGATCGTTCTTTAATTTCTTGAATAATAAACTTGAGTTAATTTCTACTTGTTTATGAACCTTTTTGAAGTTCATTATTCCTTTTATATCACTTATTTCCATGTCATGAACACTGTGTAATTATTTAAGTTAATAACGGTCATTTTACCGATCATTGGTACTTGATTAAAAAACAAACCCTTTATAATTACAAGTTTTCATGTATCCATTATATCCAGAATTATAATCATGATTTATATATCATATATATCCAGTATATACCTGAATTTATAATATTACATAATCATTTAGTGGTATGAAATGAAATGCACCGTTCACGGAGACGGTAAGCCGTACGTACGCATGAACGCTACTTTCATTTCAATTTCATATTTTATAGAATGGAATCATAATGATATAAAGGTATATTATAATTCCAGTATAATATCATATATAATATCATAGTTCCATACTTTATAGGTCCCACATATGGTATTTAATGAATCAACTCACTTTGAGGGGGCGATAGTCCGCACTTCCTTAAATGAAGATATCGCGTTTACCCATAATGGTAACCATAAAGGTATGACCAAAAAGAAAAATAAAGAAGATTAAGGAAAACATAAACATATTATATATCATATATAAATATAGTGACATCTTAATGGCCACCTTTTAAGGTGTTAAAAGAATGTTGATCAATCATCGTTTCGGGGGGCATAAATTCACCTTCCACGGAAACCGTATGTTATTTAACCATTAGATGTAGGTGTGTGTAAGTGTAGCTTGAATCCTTCTTATAACAAAATACTAGTATATTGAAGATACTGGATTTGTTTCAAAATAAATAAATAAAAAGAGTTTAGGGGGTTGGAGAGCAAAATAAAACAAATGGACTCAAGTGAAGACTTTACCTTAAAATCGGGTAACTCCCTTTGGTTTGAGCTCAAAGGCTTCCTTGGGAAGTCTTCTGCCCAAGGTGAGGCTTCAAGGATTAATATAGGTAAGTATAGAGAAATAATGGGCATGGGTGGCCGAGCCAAAGGCTTTGGGAGTGTGGGGAAGGAGGTAGAGGTGGGGGCCTTTTATAAGAAGAGAGGAGGGGCACTCTTGGAAAGTAAAGAAATATTACTTTATTTGAAAATGATTTTCGGATTTAAATGGTCCCACATTGATATAATTCTAGGATAAGGTGATAAGGGTTCTAGATCCACACATCCAATAGGTTTTGGACATGTGTAGGTCTTAGATTTTACATTATCATTCCATTTTATTTAAATCGTTAAATAATGAGGTCATCACTGCATCATCATGATGTCATAACTAATTTAATTTATTTAATGTCTAAAAATTATAAAACAATTTCTATGATGTAGGAACTCTTTTTAGCTTTCCAATGACTATTTATAATCAAAATTCTGGTCTTTATAACCACATTTAAAAATTGTTTTCTTAAAACATATTATATTTGTGTCATTTTTACTTTTACATTAAATAAAAAGTTATTTATGTCATTTCCCAACCAAAGTGGCTCCATGGGGTCCCCAAGTTGAACCATGGCTTTTAGTGGTCGTCCATGACACATCCAATAAGGTTAGGACATGTGTTTGGTCATTTTATATTATTAAAGCATTATTTTTACCTTAAACTACACTAATTACCACTAATCGCAATTAAGAACTTAAAAGTTACTATTCACCAAAAAATTATTTTATTCTCATTGAACCACATTTTACTTCTTAATGAAAACCATGTATGTCGGACTTTTGAAATTCAAAACACAGAAGTGGTAAAATTTCATTTAAATGAAAAATCAGTTTTTATAAGTACCACTTAGTGGTTTCACTATTCATCAAAAATTGAAGTTTTTCAGAAAAATACCAAAAATTCACCCTAAGCTATATTTGATATTATGAATTCAAAAATGAAGTCTATTTTACAAAATTCAAAACATATAAGTCACATTAATTAATTTAATAATTAATTCCCACTGTCAGAGAAAATAGCGTGTTTTTATGAAACAATAAGTATCAAAAGATTGACACCCGTTTAAGTCCAATTTCAAAGTGAAAATTGATTCCAATGACCACCATTGGATTAAATGGTAAAAATATATTCTAATTTAACTTCAAAAACAATTCAAAATATAACCTAATCATATAAATAAATTAGATTAAAAAGCAGTATTGATGTAAAATGCAGTATTTTTTCACTATTCATTAAAAAATGAACATTGTCAGAAAAATACCACAAATTCACACAAGGTAAATTTTGATGTACCCATCATAAAGAATAAGTTTATTTTGACAAACATAGTTTATAAAATTGTCAAAATATAGATTAAAAAATGGTTTTCCATCAAAAGGTAGTAAAACAATCTTTTAAAATTATTAGTGTATTCCATGCTTAAGATTGGATTTATTTTCATTTTAAGCCTCTAAAACACTATCTAGTTCATTAATAGACATAGATAAAAATATCTATTATTAATTACTTACTTGGGATTTTACACATAACTTTCTTTGGGAGTGTGAATAATTTACATAAACCATTGAAGGTTGTTATCACGAGATTATGATAAACAAGGAACATTAAATCTAATGTAGGATTTAAAGAATAGAGTATATATTTAGGAATTCCATGACAAATTTTTCAATAAAATAACTTATTTAGTTGGTGTTTTTAGTGACTAGAGGAGGAAAATATGTTTTAATATTTTAATGATTGGCGAAAAATGTTGGAAAAGTCAAAAGCTTATTATGTGAAGATGAATATAAAAAATGGTAATTCAATTTCTAGGTGACCTCTATCATATGCTAGTAAATTTAATTTTCAATATTTTAAATTTTGGGCTAAATAAACACATAGGTTTATTAATTAAAAAATTTCATTAAAGAAATGATGCAATTTTAGTGACCAGTAATGAATATTTTGTCAATGAAAAATAAGAACAACTCTAAATTTTATATGCAATCTAAAGAAACTAATAACATTGGGCAGTTTTTTATATCAATGCCATTAAATCCATGATTTTTACCATGCAGTTTTACTAGTAGTAAGGAGTAATCCTTGAAATGAAATACAATTAAATAAACCTCTTATTGGGAACCTGGATTTTAAGATATATTTTTTATGGTTCCAGAAACTATAATTTCATTTTACATTTTAGAAAGGAAATGTTTTGACCATCATAATGGTTTTCTTATAAAAAGTTTCTTGAGTGTGATCAATGTGTATAATAGCGAATTAAATTTTTTGGGGAAAATAATTAAATGGTTGGTATGTGTTGATTATCATAAGATAAATACAACCATATAGATGGGTCACCTCCCTCTCATATTTATTGACCAGATACATGAAATGTTATAAATTTTGGAGTATTATTTCATTATATATTATCATTATGTGTGATCCCTAGAACCCATAAAGTATTTTGGAATGAAATAATTTTTCATTTTAAAGTGAATTATTATTTTTTTGAAAATAATAAAATAGAAATTAAAATAATTAAGGACAAAATAAATGAAAGGATAAACTTTTATTTATTAAAACAATGAAATGTTTTATTTTAATAAATATTTAAAGTGACTGTTGTTTTTAATATGACCATTAGATTTGGCAATGATAATAAAATTGTATATCTGTTATGTATTTTGAATATTTTAAGTATTATAAGTATTTATGAATTTTATGAATTTAGTTTTTTTAAAATGCATTAATGTTATATCCATGGTTAAATAAGGAAGTGGTTTTAATTGAGGCTGTATTTTATATTCTAAAACTATAAGGTTTTAAATGTCAAAATGAAAATATGTTTACCAATTGAAGAAGTATTTTTTATTTGGATTACAACCATGATTTTTCTCTTAAAATGAATATAAATTTGTTAAAGTGATGAATTGAATTATAACTATGGGTAACAATGATTTTATAATATATATATATATATAAGTTTTGTTTATTTAAATTAGTTAATGAATTCTAGATATAAATTTGGGTGAGAACCCTAGTCAACCGAGGATTGTTTTGAATTCCAATCCCTCATGGTATGAGAGGGAGTCTCACATTGGTAATCGAATCCAGGCATAGGCACACATAGCATATGCTGATTCGCGCTCGGGCGTGTGTGTACTTCTAGGTCAGTCGCGCATAGGGGGTGAGGCAAGTCGCACACCGGTGTTGGTGAGCGTGGGCCAAGGCCCACAGTTGGGGGACCCATGTGTAAGGACCCCATGGTGTCTACTTGTGTTATTTTCATAAGGTTGATATGTGGATCTTTATATGGTGGTCCAAAAACCATTCCCATTTCAATGTGGTACAAAAAATTATTATGGGAGATCTAATCTTGGACATCTAATCTCGTCGCGTGAGATCTCAACCGCCAAATCTAGTTAGGCCTTCAAATTCCACCATCTCTCTTATCTGTTGTGATTTTCATTAATCTTCTAATCTGTATGCATTTGATCTCAACCACACATACCTTTTAAATCTTGATGTTTCCCTATAACTATCTGAACAAATCCAAGATTTATCTCGACCTTTCTTATATTTTTAAAACTATGGAAGTCAACAAAACCATATGATCAATAAATTCCCAATACGATCTATCCATATTTTTTAACTTATCCCTTTCTTATTATTCTTCCTCATGCCACACTGGTGGATGTCTCCCTCTTTCTCCACTATTTTGTCCTCCTCCTTCAAGTCCTCTCATCGCTCTCCCCAGACCCACCAATTTCTATTTTTTCCACAAGGAATCCTTGGATTTAGAAGTTTAATATAAACCCATTTGGTGTATCATGTATGTTTTTTATAACATATATATATATTATCAATGACCAGATTATTCATGGTATTCATTGATTTAGGTTTTTATTCTTATCTAAAATAGTTTGATTCAAATTTCATCAATGTCTATTTTTTTATATTTTTATGTTTAACCCTAGTATATGTAATTTTATATACATAGTTTATATAATCCTTCTTTTTCACCCATAACCCTATGGGGTTTCCTATACTCAACCTTCCTCCAACCTCTTCTGGTCTCAACAACCCCTATAAAGTCATGTAAGGGTTTATTTTGTTTTATATTTGATTAACCAATATATACATATGTGTGTATATACATTTATGATAAATACCAAACCTATTTTATTTTATATTTTTCAAATGATGAATTTATGTGTTTAAATGATGTTCTTTATTCATTCAACTCATGGAATGGTTAATCTCGCTATGTTTATTATATGGAAAAACCTATAGATACAATCTGTGTATATATGGTTATATCTATATATTTATATATATTCTAATCTAAATTATGTTTTCATATATTTAACATTAGTGAGTAAATAATGTTTTTGAAGTGTATGATACAAGTCAGTATTTATCAAACCTTGTTTTAGTTATAAAAATCCAATGTACACAATTTTTGTATATATAGTTTTATATGATTTTAAAAAAGTAACATATTTTTCAGTTTTCAAGTGATGATTAGCAGTAGTTATATTATGTTTTTATACATGAAATACTTGAAAAAGTGTTTACTAAGCATGGTTTATGAGTTTTTAAACATATAAAAATGTATATATTTATATATGGAAATATTTATATATAGGTAAATAGTTTTTAATCCTAATTTGATGAAGTATCATTCTTCGTAAGTTGAATAATTTTTCTTAATGGTTATCAGTATCCTTATACTTATTATTTTTAATGTTGTCTAAAAAACCCAAAATATTATAAAAAATATATATATTCATGTCTTGATTTATTTTAAGAAGTTTTGATGGGATTAACATTGTTATTATTGTATGTTTTTAATGTATTATTTTTATTTTTTCAAACTGTTAAATACCATAAAAATGCGATCACATAAATTGTAAAATCAATATTGATTACTTTGCAACAAAACAAAAGTTTTTATATTTCTATATGTTCTACATTTTTAATCAACCATTGAATTGGATTCTTCTTATACATGTCCTAATTGATCACAATTAAAATTTAGAAATCAATAAAAAACATCATTTTGTGATTGTATGCCTAAAAATATTATAAGAGGCCATCACCTTGTTATTACAATAAACATCACATCCATGCATATCATTATGTTATTTTAGGATAAAGGGTTATAATTATATTTTGTTTAATATATACCTTTATATTAATAGAAACATAAATATATGTAGAATGTATTATATTTATAAATATTATATTTTATTCCAGGATAAATCTATGACGATGAATACTATCTGTTATTAAATTTTATGATTTAATATGTGGGACCCTATTATTTATCAGTATAAGGAAAAAAATAATGATATCTATCTTTAATTCAAAAACATGTACTTTAGTACATTAAATGTTTACATTCTTGGAGGAAGGGTTTTTATGACTTATTTTTTTATGTGACTAACCAAAACAATCAATTATTAATTTATCACATATAATAACATATGTATTAATAATTTAATAGTTCAAAGTTGTATAGGGAAATTTGAATATGATATCTAATTTAATTATTCAATGTGGTATGGGAGACTTTGAATAAAATACATAATTTAATTATACAATGTGGTATGAGAGACGTTGAATAAAAGATATAATTTAATTATTCAATGTGGTATGGGAGACATTGAATAAAAGACTAACAAGGAATATGTGTAATGAATTGGACTTATTATATGATGTTTGAGGTCCTCTATAGACTCTCTATGCAACAATAGGTCTCATGAGACAAGATATAGTCTTGGAACAAGGTGTTGAAAGAATAATTATGTATGGTCTTGGCATGAGACCTTGATAGAATATTTATGATTTTACCACATTAGGCATTACCACTTTATGTGATGAATATTTAACCAATGATGTTTGTATTTGAATAGTATAATATCATTGGTTAAGACTCTTTTTCTTATGTTAATGGTAATAAATTCAGTTGCATAATGATGTATGTACTTAACAAGTCATATATTAAGAAATTGTAGTATCTATTTTTAGAAATTTGATATAGAAGTTAGAAATACATATTTCATTTCATGAATTTAATTTTATGTTTTATTTTAATTGTGAAATTTTTTCCTATGAAATTCTATGAATTTATAAATTCTTATTCTAGTTTTCCCCTTATCCATTGCATGTCAGCCTTAATTTAGTTTGATCAACTCATATCTTAAATGAAATATTACTTTAATTTATGTATAAAAATGAATACTCTAAAATGGTTTCAGCCATTAAATTAATATAAAAATATATGTGTATGAGATTTTTCCGAAAATTATTTTTGGTAATCTTTGAAAAATGATTATTGCGTGATAAAAGAAATGTTTTCTCCTTTTAAGAGAAGTTTTATGTATGTATAATTATTTTCAAAGGGATGTTTTCTAGAAGGATTTTATTGATTACTTTTGAAACCCAGTACTGGGCATTCTTGTTCTCACCCTACATTTTTAATAAAATTTTAAATTTTTATTCAATTTTTCAGCATTGATTTATTATTTTCAGTGGCACAAATTTGTAGCTTATGTTGTACAGTTTTGATGATATGTATTAGATGTATCTGGTTTCCTAGAACCCAGATAGGGAATATCTTCTATGTTGATATTGGATGTGTTATTCTATCAGCATAATTTTATAAAAAAAAATTGAACATCATGTTTTAGGAATCATCAATGGGATTCTAGGGTTGGTTTATCATAATTAGTATTTGAAGAATCGTATAGACAATCTTGGAAAATTAAAAAAACCAAAAAAATTAGCTTTGATTTCCTGAATAGATATTTTTCTTAAAAATTTCAAATGGAAGCCTAGGGTTCCCCAAAAAAACCCTATTGACTCTCCCTACTTAATTATATGAGAATATAACTATCAAGTACTATTTAGAATCATACATGTCTTTCTCGAACCTACATATGTCCTGCAAACACCACAATTTGGTGTAAAACAACCCAAATTCCCATCGACTTCACCAAGGATTGGGTCATGTCTAGTAATTTATATTTCATGCAAAACTTTCACATTATGCACATATGGTATGGTACTACGAACAACTTTTTATATTCTTCACCCTGACGAAAATATTTCAGGAATTGAAGAGGTTCTGAGAAGCTACCGAGGTGAGTGATCCACACAGAGTATATCTCCTTCTAGTTCTGTGTTTTGGCTTGTATGGAAGGCTTTATAATATCTAGTTTTTTAAAAACAAAGCTGTTTGACTATTCAATCAGAACCAAGTCCATTCCAATATCTCTAAACTCTACACCTCTCATGACACTCTCTCAAGGTCCTACTACTGTCTGCATGAGTTTGATTCTAGCTACCAAATGTGAATCGGGGAAAATGAAATTAATGTGTTTAAAAATGTTTTGGGGATCTACCGGACCAGAAGAACTTACCAGGAAAGTCTCCAACTGTGGTAGACCTAGTAAAGGTCTAAATTAAATACTATTTTCACTTAAATTATTTTAAATAATAATGATTAATAAAACATTTTATATTTATATCAAGGGTGATGTATGTGGGTTGGTGTCGTGGAAGAATAAAAGTAAAATGTAATTTTGAGGGAGAAATTATTTTGAGGGGGAATAATGTGACACCTCGTACCCATAATGTATTTTGGAATGAATAAATTTTTTTATTTTAATGTGAATTATTATTTTTGGGTAATTAATGAAATTGAAATAAAAAAAATTAAAACGAAATAAAGAGTGAAAATTTTATATATTAAAACATTGAGACATTACATTAAAATATGATTTTCAAGTGACTGTTTTTTTAATTAAAATTGTTAGCGTCAGTAACAGTCATAAAACTATATCACCATTAAGTACATTAATTAAATTAAGTATTCGATTTATTTATGTATTTTAAGAATTTAAAATATTTTAAAATTCATCAAGGTTATATCATTGGTAAAATAATGACATGGTTTTAATTGAGGCTGTATTTTATATTTCGAAACTATAATGTTTTATAACACAAAATAAAAATATGTTTACCAATTGAATATGTATTTTATATTAGGATTATAACCATGATTATTCTATTAAAAAGTACATAAATTTGTAAAAGTGATTACATGAAATTTAAATATGGGGATGAATGATTTTATAAGTAAATTAATATATATATATTTTTTATTTTTTTATACTAGTTAATGAATAGTTGATAAAATGTATCATGAGTACCCCGCACAAAGAAGGGATGCCATGAAGATCAAGTCAAGCCCCAAGGTCTGATCAGGTGTCTCACTTTCGTAATCAAATATATGCATAGGCATACATAGAATATGATGAGTGGTGATCCGTCCCGTTTGTAGGGCTTCTTTTGGAACACACAAGGCGTGAGGTAGGTCACACACCAGTGCTAGTGAGGGTGGTCCTAGGACCATGGGTGGGGGTCCCATGTGTAAGGACCATACAATGTGTGATTGTGTTATTTTCACATGGCTGGTATGTTGAGCCTTATAAGGAGGTCCTGAAACCATTCCCATTTTTATGTGGGATGACAATGTTAACTGGAGATCTTAATGAGGTCGTTCGATCTCACCATGCAAGATCTCAACTATCTGATCCATTCTAGCCTTCGAACTCCACCACTACTTATTTCTGCCACAATTTTCATCAACCATCTGATCCAGATGTATTTGATCTCGACCACACATTCATTTTAAATATCTTGGTTTCCCCATGTCTGACTTATCAAATCCATGATTCAACTCAAGCATTCTATTCTTTTTAAAACCATGGAAGTCACTGCATCCATCTTATTGATCCACACCCAATCTAAACATTCCATATTTTTCCACTTCTTCTCCATTTAGTCTTCTTTTTCCTCACATTGTAGTTGTGTATGTCTCCTTCATTCCATCTACTTATTTCTCCTCCTGTGATTCCTTCCATCACTCTCCTCATACCCATCTATTTTTATTTTTTTTCGAAAAGGTTCATTTGGACCCAGTAGTTTAATATAATCCCCTTTCGTGTATCATATATGGTTTGCATAATATATATATATATATATATATATATATATTTAATGACCGAGTTATTCAAGGTCTTATTTTATTGAGGTTTTGTTGTTTCTAAAATAGCTAGACTGATATTTATTTAAAGTAACATTGTTATATTTTTATGTTTAACCATAGAATAAAATGTTATATACACACTGTTTATATAATCCTTCATTTTTACCCATAACCCTACGAGTTTTCCTCTCATCAACCTTCCTCCAACCTCTACTCAACTCAACCTCCCCTTTAAATTCATGATAGGTTTTATTTAGTTTTTGTGTTTGATTAACCCATATATACATATATGTGTATACATGTTTATAAATAAATATCAAATATATTCTATTTTATGTTTTTTGAATGATGAATTTCTATATTTAAAAGATGTTATTTATTCATAAAATTCATGTGAGGGTTAATAAAGCACTGTTTTGTATTTGAAAAACCCATATATACCTATTGTGTATATATAGTAATATGTATATGTATATATATATTCTTATTCTAATCCGATTTATGTTTTCATATTATTGACATTAGTGAGTAAATAATGTTTTTGACATGTATGATACTTTTAAGGATTTAAAAAACGTTTTGTTTGTTATGAAAAACCAATGTATACACTTCATGGATATACTATTTTATGTGATTTTTAAATCCTAATATATTTTCAGGTTTTCAAGTGATGACTATCTGTAATTAACTAATGTTTTTATCCATATAATACTTGAAAAAGGGTATACTAAGAGTAGTTTTTGAGTTTCCGAACATATACATGTGTATATAAGTATACATGGTTATATATATATATATAATTTTTTTAATCTTAAATCGATTAAGTATCATTCATCTTGTGTTTAAAAATTATTCTTATAGGTGATCCCTATCCTTATAGTTATTCTTTTAATTCTGACTGAAAATCCCAAATAAGTACCACTGATACATATAATCATGTCTTGATTCATTTTAAGATGTTTTTATGGTATTATCCTTATTATTATTATTTGTTTTGAAAGTTATATTTTGATTTGTTTAAAATGATTAGCACCATACACATTTGATCATATCATGCTAGGTTATTTGGAAAATAAATACAAGTGTTTATATTTCAACATGTTTTATATTTTTAATCAACACCTGAATTGTATGTTTCTTATATATGTCTTGATTGACTAAAAATAAAATTTGAAAAATAATAAAATCATCATGTTTTGTTATTGTGTGCCTAAAATTTTTAAAAGATGTAATCACCTTGTTATTTCAATTAACATTACATACATGGATCTCAATTAATAATTTTTTTATAAAGTTTTATAGTTATATTTTATTTAATATATACATGTATATTCATAGGAACATAAATATAGGTATAATATATTACCTTTATAAATATTATATTTTAATCTATGATGAATCTTCCACAAGGAATACTATTAGTTATTAATGTTTAGGATTTAATCAATTTGACAATACAATTTATCAGTGTATGTAATGTATGAAAGATATATATCATAAATTAAAAATCTTGTATTTTAGTATATTAAATGTTTACTTTCATGTAAAAATGGTGTTTAAGAGAAATTATTTGATGTTATAAACCCAAACAATCTATTATTAAATTATCAGTTTTGATAACTTATAGACTAAGAATTCAATTTTTCAAAGTGGTATGGGTGATTTTGAATTAAAGAAATAATTTAATTATTCAAAATGGAATGAGACACATTAAATAAAATATATAATTTCATTATTCAATGTGGTATATGAAAAATTGAATAAAAACATTATTTAATTATTCAAAGTGGTATGGGACACTTTAAATAAAATACTTAAAAGGCATATGAGGAGCGCAATGGACTTATTATGTGACGGGTGAGGCCTTCTATAGCCTCTTTATAAATTAGTAGGTCTCATGAGACAAAATATGATCTTGTAACAAGGCCATGGCATAATTTTTATGTATGGTGTTGGCATTTGGACATGACAAAATGTTTATAATTGTATGAAATTATGCATTCTCTCAATATGTGATTAACATTTTACCAACAACATGATCATTCGACTAGTATAATAACCTTTGTTAAGAGTATTTTACTAATATTAATGGTAATAAATGAACATGGCATAATGATGTCCCGATTTAGCATGTAATTTATTAACAATGTTTAGCATCTATTTTCAGAATTTTGATATAGAAATAAGAAATTCATCTGTCATTTTCGGAATTTAATTTTACGTGTTAAGATAATTATGATATTGTTTCTTGTGAAACTCTAAGAATGTATTATTTTAGGTGTTAGTTTATACCTTCACCCTTTCATGTCACCCATAATTTATTTTGATCAACTCCTAACTTATATGCAGCATTGCATACATTTTTGTACAAGTATGCCACTCTAAAATGGGTTTTATGATTTAAATAAATAAAAAAATCATTGTGTATGATATTTCCCAAAAAATTGATTTCTTTTAACCTTTGAAAAATTATTAAGGCATGATAAAGGAAATGTTATTTCGTTTTATAAGAGTTTTAATGTATTTAAAATTACTTTCAATGCGATGTTTTTAGAAAGGATTTTATTGATTATTTATAAAACCCCATACTAGGAATTTTTTTCTCACCCAACATTTTAAAAGTATTTTTACATGTTTAGTAGATTTGTTAGTTTTGAGTTATTCTTTGTTGTGTAAATACTATGAAGATTATCTTATACAGTTATGAAGAATTGTATCAGTTGTATCTAGTTTTCCAGAACCTAGACTGTGAATATATTACATCTTGAGATGTGATGTTTAATTTTATCAGAATATTTTTATAAAAAAATTACACACCATGTCTGAGGAACTAGCTCCGAGATTCTAGTGTTGAGTCCTCACATTATGACTCTAATAAATATTCGTGGAATTAATGTATGAATCAATGAGGTCATTTTAATATTTTTAAAAACGTTTTCTTATCATCTCATTTATTTTGTTATATTTATGGAACCAGTAAATTATTGCAGTTCTCAAATTTGTTTTCATGATATGGAAGAATAATTTCATTGAATATTATGGAAAATTTATCTACTTATGATAGATCATTCAGTTTAATCCTAAAAAATTATGACAAGCTGTTTCAACTAAAGAACCCTCATTTTCAGTGTGTAATCTGATTTAAATTCTGACATGTCTTAATTGTGGTATTATCCTTATGGAAGATAAAATTTTGTTATAAATTGTGTCTGATTTTCTAAGCATTAAAATTTGTTTTAATACATTTTAGTCAAAATAAGGCTACACAATAACTATGGTGAAACTAATAGTTCTCCCTAGTGAGAGTTACATGAAATGAGAATATTGAAATGGGGGAGTTCACAAGTGTATGAAATTAGGGAAGAATCTATGGAATACAATCAAAAAACCGTGCTAGTGGTGTAGTCTAGGATAATGAAAAATCAATAAAAATGGGTAAAACCACAAAACACATGCTTGTGCCAAGTTCCATTGGATTTGAATGAAACCATTTTCATGTTTGAGGCCATGTTGGTGGTCTAGTTGGAATTAAAAAGACTGAAACCATCTCCATTATTCTTAGACCATGACCTGTTGAATAAGAAATCACATTAAATTGGAATAAAGAGTATTTATTGTGACATTAAGTGATTTATTCTAAATATTAATGAATTTTCTCCCCTCTTTTTTGATTTCTTTAAATAGGATGAATTCCAAAAATTTTCCTAAGTGTTTTTAGGAAGGTATATGGATGAAATTACTTATTGAAGCTAAAACTATGGATGATTTATTCTCCTTGATTCTATTTGATAAGAATTCATGGAGTATCCACAAAATAGGATGCCGAGGACTATTATTGATGATCCAGGTTCGTTAGAGCCATTAATATCTTCGCATTTCACAATCCAAGTATAATAAAAGACTTCCTTCCTTGAACACTATTTTGGATACTACACTTTTTAATTTTTTATATTGTCTATGTCCTAGTTATAACCGTGTCATGATTTCTTATTGGGTATAAATATAGAATTTATTCAATCTTTATTGGAATCAGTTTTAGGTTGTCCTAACAAGTAATACAATTATTCTTATACTAATTATGTGGTTCAAGAGATAATAATCCTTAAAACCATGAAATTGACATAAAAATCATTAGGTAGGATGTTCCTTACCATGTAGATATCATGTATATGGTTGTTATAATTGTATTATGTTTTTTTATTATATATTTTAAATTTTTTTTGATGTTTGACTATGTGTGTGTGTTCATAGATTATGAGACACATGTTTTATATTGATTACATGTTTTTGTTTGGGTTATTTATCCATGTTTTTTCACCTATGGATATATGTTATAGATGTGATGAAACTGGTTTCGTAGGATGTATTCAAAATTTTCTATATTATTTTTTATAGATGGTTAGAATCTGATAGGTGAAATTATCATGGATCATGGGCTGTAGAGGGGGGTATTATTCCGATATTGCATGTGACATGTTAAAAAAACCAAGTTAGATTATGGGGATGGTGGAATTATGTGACTATTCTTGAGAGAATACATTGGGGGTATAATAATAGTCAATTACCAAACCTAATATAGGATTCTGAGAAACGGTTGACTTGTAGACTAACTTGAGGTTGTATTGGAAAACTTTTCCTTATGCACTAACCTAATAAGAGTGAGTCTTGTCTCTATTGTGGGGAATATGGGTAGAAATTTATGAATTATTTTAGTTTTCCACATTATTATGAAGTCATTTTTATTAAGGATCATAATATTTAATGGTTGGGGGTTTTGGGTGGCCAAATAATCAAATGACTATTTAGTACTAGATATTATGTTGTTGGTTGTGAATTTATTAATTATGATTACAAACAATCATAGACATTTACAATCATGTTTGGGACAAAATACATGTGTCCACTAGGTAAATAATCACACCATGAGTGGGTATCTCGAAGTGTGTGCACCCTTCCTGATTGTGGATGTGGGAAAGGGAGGGGCCCCTAGGACAAGAGCCACGATATTATGTATGGTGGTCATATGTGGTATTATTATGAACCATATTTTTTTGATACAACCTACTTAAATATTGTGTTCTTTACCAATAGAAAGGAAACCTGAGAAATGGGGAGCTCCTAAGCTCAGTAAGTGTAATCAAGGGAGATATCAATGTTCAATAAAAATAACATAAGATTTAGGGTATGAGAACATATGGTTAAAATATTAAATTCCATACCTAGTATAGTCTAGAAAAATATAAAAATTATTGGAAGTTAATATGAAATGAATCATACAGGAATAGAATAACTTGATTGAAGTTCACATATTATTTTCCTAAGAGATTAGTTTCTAGAATAATGATAATCATGGGGGACAATTTACATTGACATGGATCACTTCCAAGAATGCCATATTGAATTTTCTTCACTCCCTATTCCATCATATTATTTTTCATGGTTTACCCAAAATCCAATCAATATCAATTTGGTTCACTCCCTATATCATTAAATCTATATTCACATTTAAATCCCAAGACTATCATAGTGGTAAGATTCTCATACCGAACCAGGATTACTCCCCATTAAATTCAATATTATATCATGGGATATCCATCTGAACCCAATTCAATGAAGGACTATATAATTCCTATTCTAGCAGACACATTATCCTAATCCACTCTTATGTAATCAATTTGATCATAAATTTTTCATTATATATAATTACCCTTGGAAAAGAAATGAGTTTCATAAACATTCCAACAGTTTATCATATCTCATCCTAGAGAAAATAAATGAACTTCAAAAATGTATCAATTTGATAATCATAAAGCATCTAGAGAATAAATGAGGTTGTTACATTAGTATATTATACCATTAAATAATAATTAACATCAAAGGATGTTGTCATGAATGAAAAAAATTCTTTTAAAGATCTATATAATATTACATCAGAAAAATACCCTTTCCATTTTAAAATCACATCATTAAAATATAAAAATTTCTAAACCACGATGGAAAATAATTTATTTGAAAATAACCATGGTAAAAGATAATATAATAATAAAAAAATGAGTGGTTATAATTAAATGAAATTCCATTCATTCCACCTATATAAAACATCGATTCATTTCACATTTTGTTAAAAATACAGAAGTACCTCATTCAGAAAACAAGAATAATATGGATTTTAAAAATATACATTGAAAGTTAGGTAGAGGTAAAAATGACTTCCAAGAACCATAAACAATAAAAAAACATTATTGAACACATTTATAGAAAATATTGACATTAATAAAAAATTATATTCAACTGATTAGAGAAATAAAGTTGTTTTTTTAAATGTAGTCTAATGATTTCATAGAAAGGGGAAAATGATTGGAAGACTATTAATCTCTAGAAATATTCATAGGATAAAAAATAAAATGGTATATTTAGAGATATTTATTAAATTTCTTCACTACAAACAAAATCATAAAAAATATCTTTGAACAATTAGACTGTGACAAATGATCCAAGGAAATTTTGTCACTATTGAATTATAATCCCCTTGAAAGAAAAATTAACCTTTCATGAATCATAATTATGAAAAACATATTTTATACATTCATTAAATCTTTCATTATTACTATACTTGTAAAGAAAAAAAGTAATATGAATAAAATCTCTTCGTAGAGGTGGTTGTCCACATGTAAACATAAGCGACACTATCATTTTCTAATGGATGAGAAGGTGAGTAGGTAGTTATAATATAATATTTCAGGATGACTAATTATATTATAAATTTATTATAAAATTATTTAAACAATCATAATAACCATCAATGAAATATGGTTATGGAAAATTAATTGTATAACGACATGGTGGTTGTATTACTCTACACAAATAGGAGATAATGTCACTTCACTTTTGATGGAAAATGGGGGAATAATGGTGGATAGATAATATTAAAAAAAATTAGTTTACTAACGATATTGATGCTATTTTTGATAAATAATTAATTTTTTTAATGATGTAGTAGAAGAAATAAAATAAAAATGGTCTAGTTAGATGATTACCATTTATTCTGTTGGCCTCATTTAGATCCTTTATTAGGGACCCATGGAATGGTATTTTAAGAATACCATTAACTCTAATTCATGTTTATGGGAGTTGTAAAGAAAATTGGGTTGTTTTTGGTCTAGATATATCCCTATAGAAGTTTTAAATAATAGTGATAATGAGTTTTATTTTAAAATTTATAGGGGGGCACTCTGGTAAAAATTCTAAATATTAAAAAAATAAAAATTTCACATTTTTGAAAGAATGTTTCTAAAATCATATAGATTGAAATATAAATTTTATATCACCATAATATAATCACTTAATCATGTTTATATATGATTAGATATCATTTTAGACCCTATCTTTTTTAATAACTGCTTAATAACTATTTTAAACCATAGTATAAAAACACCATTTTTATGGTAATGTTTTATAATTTTACTTATAAGTTATTAATTAGTTAATAAAGAGATTATAGGTGTAATTTTATATCATTTCTCACCATAATATTTTTATTTTAATTTTTTATGAATTATAATTATTTCATAATAATGTTTACTTCATAAAATAATATTAATGTTGATTTTGACATTATTCAATTAATTTGACATTAAAATTTTCATTTTAGAAATGAATTTTTTTAATAATACATTAAAGCATTAAAAAAAACTAATATTTATTATTCAATTATAAAATTATAATAAAACATTAAATAACCTCTAAAATATTACAGTTATAGTTTTTAAATTCATTTATAATGTTTGTCTCCCATTTTCACAAGAAATATATCACCGTACATTAATTATTTAATGTCAATATTTCATTAAAAAAATTAAAAATAAAATTTATTGATAATAAAATTTATTCCAGATTTCATATTTACATTTATAATAGAATTTATTATCTTTTTATACTCATATTAAAGTTTTAGATATATTAAATTCATGAGAGAAACATTTTGAGATTTTCATTACTTTAAATAGTATAAATTTTGTTATCAAGGTAGATGGTGGAAATTTTCTATATAATAGGATATTATATGTTTATGGTTATTTTAATCCCATCTTATTAAATAATGGAATGTTTTTGGTTTATTTTTTGACCATATCTCATGGATTTCACTTTGTTTTACCCATTTTAATATTTTTGAGGCGACACATATTTACCACTATTAGAATACAAAATGAAAAAAGTGCCCTATTAATGAAATTTGAAGCTCCTTATTAATATTATGGTACCTTTTTTCAAAATTAAATTGATATAAGTGTTATAAATAATGTTTTATATCAATATGTAAAAAATAATGAAATACATTTTTTAGGAAAAAGCATTTAAGCATAAAAATTATCTTATAAAAATATAATGAATATTTATAATGAAAATTGAATTCATTAAATTATCATATATAAAATATATTATGTTTATATTTAATAAAAAATTAAAAATTTAATGTTTCTTTTAAATTAAATTATTTATATTCGAAAAATTCCATAATTTTACCCTAGGAGAATTTTGATATATCTATTTAAAAAATTGTGTTTTTTTATAAAAAAATTCTAAAATTTGATAAAATTCATTATAATTTCCATAAAAAAAATATATTAAAAATCACTTTTTAAGGAAATTAATTTTTAAAGAATAAAATAACTTCACTATTAAATTGGTACTAATTTTCTATGAATTAATAAATATATTTATTGAGTATTATGAAAATGAAATAATTTTATAATCTATTTTTTCACATTCATATCATCCAAGTCAATTTTTAGGATAAACTCTTCACATTTATAAAATAATATTCTCATAATATATCTTAATTTTATTAAATCTTGGTACTAATTATTAAGAGATATATCTAGATTTTTATTTTTATAAATAAATTATCAAGGTGTTACATTACTATTTAAATAAATAGGGCCCTTTCAATTTTATATTAGTTGATGAAGGATTATAATTCCAAAATACCTTTGTTGAATTCCATATTATATAAATTGATAATAAAACATTCGTTAAAAAGATAAATTGGGAAACATAATGGTTATTAGAAATAACACATAATTAGTTTCCCACATATGGATACATTTTTGAGAAGATAAAATTATGAAATGGTATATAAAACTAGCATCCAAGGACTAATAAAAAATGATACAGAACAATGATATTAGATAGTTTGCGACAAAAAAACTATATATTTTTGTGGGGGTGAAAAATCCATCAATTAATTGGAAATGAATGTAAATTCATAACATTTTTAATTAAATATCATTTTTCTTAAGTTGAGATATCCTTTTAATATCAATATAGAGATCATGAGAATATACAAATACTTGATTTATTCTAATTTCAAATGTACCATTTCATTTCATGGATGTGATTATTTAAATTTACGCATCATCTATTACTCTATGAAAAGAATATCAAATATGATTTTATTTATCATGAACATCTAAAATAAATTTTTAACAAATCCTATGATTGATAAAAAATAAATGGTCATTCATTAAATTTCTAGATATTTACCATAACAAAAATTAGAGTAACATGTTATCCAATATGTAATAATCATAATTTAAGCATTAAATCCTTTAAAATTACACTAGAAGGTCATCATAAACTATTCCATAATTTGTTAACATTAAAACATATCCAAAACATGTATGAAAAAAACCAATCCAGGAAATAAGAAATAATTTGAAAAAATTTCTGAAAATAACATAAAAAAATTACCTAAGTAACTGAAAGTATATCTTAATGTTACATACCAAATATGTGTATTCTATAATAATATATTATATTATGTTATGTTAATAATCTGAATCAATATTGAACAATAATTAAAACATTTATGATAAAAAATTTGAACTGTCTCTTTAATCCTTAAATATAAATACAATTTATAAAAAGTATCCTTTAATATAATACACAACATAAAATATAACAAAAACCACTTTTTCATCAAATCACTGGTCAGTTACAAGGTCTCCAATTCTATATAGTTTTCATCATTGTAAACATTCAGAATTTCAATGTAACTTTTTTTTATTATATGGGAATTTAACGAGTCTGCAAGAATTGACGGCGCATGCTTCCGAGCCCCGATGTGACCAGAATGAATTTCTGAGCTTTTTTTGTGTACGCTCAATAAACGTATGAGCGAGATTTTCTAACTTTTGAACCAGTGCTCAGAATTGATCTATGAGGGTACCATTGAACTCACAATGCCAGTATTTGCTTATGGAGACCTCCACCTCGACCGTAGTAGGTCGAAGGTGAAAGTTAGTTTTACACTTTTCAAGGGAAAATAAAAAAAATGATTATAAAATTTTATTTTTAGTCTTAAAACCCCTCAACAAGGGGTATGGAGGTGGTGACCACTGAGCCCAAAAACATCCCAATCTGAATTTAAGGGTGGGAACCACCTGAACCCCCTAAAATCCTTCTTTAATTTGGAGATAACTATTGAACTCCCCTTTAATGGGAGATATTCTTTGGTATGCTCCGACTTTAATTTAGCCAACCACATTGTAATTAATGACGTCAATTTAATTTTGTGCCAATAAACAAATTGATGAAACACAAAAAATTGGCTACTTTTCTTTTTGTGTGGAATTGGTAGAAAGGATTGGAAGAGGAGAACCTTGGAGGAATTATTTTCTCCAATGAAGAACGCTTCTCCAACGAAGAAATATGACATTCTCCAATGTCTAATACTTTTTCCTCGGGACATCCTCCAACATGGGATGTTTTCAATTGATGACCGTCCTTCCCTCCTCATCGATATCAACAATCAGATGATGTATGGGTGTATTTTAAATTTATCAATGTTAATTTTTCCACTCACATTGAACCATCCCCCTTGAACAGCTTGCTACTGATCTAATGCGGAGGGTGCGGGCCAAACAAACATAGACCAACCCTTGCTCTATTCTTAATGAATTGTGTGTTCTTCGTGATGGAAGAATGCGACTTGTACCACAATGATGAACGAAGAGCTATTGGCTGAACCAGTTGTCGGTGAAGGCGCGGCACACGACCGCACCATGTGGAGAAGACGGTTGGCCATCCGGTGAGCCGTGGAAGACCGCCGCACTGCAACTGCCCCACTACACCACGGCCACCCTGCAGAACTGTGGCCTCAGTGCCGACTCACGCTTCTCCATGGCCTCCGCAACCCTTGGTATCTCTATGGACCTCATCGCCTCCACCGCTTCGCGGCCCCACGCTGCCCGGGATTGCTATGGCCTCTGCCGCTCCGGGACCCCGCGCCGCCTCACCCCTCGCAGCTTCCGCCTCTTTGCGGACCCTGTAGCCTCCCCCGCCCAGCGGCCTATGTGACCTCACACCTACCAAGGAATCTGCGGCCTCCACGTCCTCCGTCCCTCTACAGCCCCCTACGGCCTCTGTAGCCCCCGTGGCCTCCGCCTCTCCGCGGCCCCTTGCGGCCTCCATGGCCCCCTGCCGTCCACAGCCTTTGAAGGCTGCTGCCCAGGCCCGACCACCCAGTGGGCTAGACCACCCAGTGCGTGCAGGGCCGAACCAAGTGGTTTGGGGCGAGTCAACCAAAACATGGTCAACCTAGGCCTAGTCGGGACGGGTCAGACCGGACTCTGACCAATTCAGACCTTATACACTCCTTTGGACATAACATTGACACCAGACATCCGTTTCATGAACAATCGATGGAAATAGAAACCACAGAGCGAGATGGTCTAATTGGTATACCCCACTGGAGATTTTGATAAAGTTGGCATACAGTCAGGTTGGATTGAGCACGAATCCAACCAGTCCCTCAAGACTAAAAGTCTAATAACTCACAAGCTGATCGTCCATTTGACACACCGTCTATTACGTTAAGACCCATATGATGGGGCTGTGCTATGAGATAATTCTTCATGAGACATTGTAGCAGTTGGGTTATAAACCAGTGGCATGTGGAGCAAGCTCTCCCGGGGACAAGCAGGCTTAGTGTGGGAACCCGGTAGCTGTATGTGGAGATGTAATTGGATCCTGTGTGGGTTTGATGACATACTGGAGATATTCTAGGATCCTGTGTGGGTCTGAGAATATACTAAAGATGTTCTAGGATCCTGTGTGTGTCTGAAAATGTACTGGAGATGTACTAGGATCCTATGTGGTTCCGACGACAGATAAGAAATTTACTAGGATCCTGTGTGGGTTTGATGTCATGCTAGAGGTGTACTAGGATTTTGTTTGGGCCTGATGAGGTACTGGAGTTGTACTAGGATCCATTGTGGGTCTCGAGAGGTACTGTAGATGTACAAGGTTCCTGTGTCGGTCTGATGACGTACTGGAGATGTACTCAGATCCTGTGTGGGTCTGAAGACGGACTAGAGATGTACTAGGATCCGGTGTGGGTCTGGTGACATATTAGAGATGTACAAGGATAATGTGTGGTACTGATGACGTACTAGAGATGTACTAGGATCCTATGTGGGTATGAAATTGTACTGACGATGTACTAGGATCATGTGTAGGTTTGATGAAGTAATATGATCCTTTTTGGGTCTGATGACGATTTTGGATCCTTCGTGAGTCTACATCTTACTAGAGTAAGATAAAGTAGATGTTACATCTAATAATCTCTACTACTGTAACTATGTTATACCACCCTGAGTGAGTTTAGTTTGTACCTGTGTGGTACTTTTCTTCATGGTAATACCTTGGTGGTATACTTCTGTGTGTCATACCTGTGTGGTACTTACCTTCATGATATTACTTCCATTGTGGAACAACTGAGCTTTGAGATTTTTTTGGACCTTGTGTTTCCTCTTGATTGACATAGGTATACTTGATAACCTAGGTATATGTACGAGCATATTTTTATGTAGGGTTTTCAGTTGATTTCATGATTTGTGGTTTATCCATTGTGAATTTTGTTAGACCTTGAGGGTCTCGGGGTCCTTATTGAGTATCGTTATACTCACCCCTACATGGGCTATGCCAGCACCATGTTGTGTTTGGTGAAAACTACAGACAACGCTGATCGAGGTTGAGGGTACCAGGATTAGATGATGCCCGGAGGTGGACCATACGGTGTGTCAGAATGAAGAGGAGTCTGGAAGGTTATTAGTGTTGAGGATGCGATATTTACCTACCCTTTAGGTAGGAATCTCATAGAAAGACCCAATAGTTGTCATTATTTTTCATCAGTTGTATTGTATTTTAGTTTTACTTGTACCTTTACCGTTGGGCTTGTATCCTAGCCCCTTTTACTTTAATCACTCTTTTTTCGATACAGTTGAATTTTTTTTGGATCTTTCTATGTTCTTTGTAGTGTGTGTTTATAGGTTATCAAGGCAATGCCATTCGAGGTTTTGGGAAAACGCCATTTGGTTCTTGTCGCTAGCCCCTGGCCTGTGGACGATGGGCTTGGGGTTGTCATGACATGGGCCCCGATGGACGTGTCTTGACAAATTGGTATCAAAGGAGTCAGTTCTATCATAGAAACTAGGACTATGATATTCTTTTTAACAGAAATAGTGATAAGTGTAGTGAGTATGGTTATCAGTTTAGGGAATCCATTGTTGGTGAGGCAACCGACGTATCCATACACCAGGACCCTGACTTCCGATTTCCGACTCAGTGCATGAAAACACTTATTGTGTGTATGTTTTCAAGAGTTTTCGTTTTGATCTCTTAGATTCTACTCTTCAGGTATAACTTTTTCACTGGGGCACACCTGTTTCTTTTCAGGATTCCTCCATGCAGATTTTCAGCTATGGTTATAAATATATTCTGAACTAATAGCCAACTGAGTGATGAGGGCTCGGTGCATGGCCCTCTTCTAGTAGAGGCACCAACAGAGGAACCAACAGTACCATTACCCATTGGGCTACCGATCTCACCAACCCCAACAATGGAGTGTGCACACCACTTGAGTGCATTGCACAAGTTCCAACGGCAAAGGCAACCCAGTTTTAGAGGAGATATAGTCCCACATGAAGATGAGGATTGGATGGAGGCTGTAGTGAGAGTCTTCCACTTGATAGGGACACCAGCAGATCTCATGTTGATCCATGCTGCCAGCCTTCTATTTGAAGCAACATGAATATGGTGGACCATGATGCTCTAGGTTCATGATGAGGTGATGCTCCTCTGGGTAGACTTCAAGAGCCTATTTCAGGCATAGTTTTTCCCAACGACACTTCACGTAGTGCACATACATGAGAATCTTCATCAGTTGTAGGGCAACATGAATGTGTCTCAGTACTCAGTGAGGTTCACTAACCTCTCATGAAACTCCAATGATATGGTGGGGACCAATTATATAGGGCCTAGACCTTCGAGCAGGGGATAAGGTGGGAGATCAGTGTATAGATGATTTCTCTTAGTATCTTGATGCAGGCAGGCGTGTTAGAGCGAGCCCTCTTAGTGTATAGTTTTTTTGTCGATCAGTCACTAGCAGTGAGACCCTCCAACTAACATCACATAGTAGAGACTTCTATAGCTAGCAACTGGCCGATGTCATGCAGGTCCAAGAGGACCAAACCTACAAGTGGACGACCGCATGTTTCAGGGTCAGTTGTGCGGGGCACCCGAGAAATTGCAAGTCATGCGACGAGTTGGCAGTGTTACGCATGTGTCGGGCAGGGTCACACAGCTCGTGACTGTCTGAACCATCGTATGAATGATCAATAGATAGTTGAAAGACCACATATGAAGATACAAAGGTTCAACAGAGGATGTCTATAGGGATCAGTATAACATGGAAGCGGAGCTGGTCATGCGGCTGGTGGTGGGTGATGATTCGAGGTGTTACCTCCACCAGCACCAGGTGGTCCACCCCAACAATAGGAAGTAAGTGGACAGGGCCGAGCTCAGCTTCAGGCAACTAAGGCCCATAACTTTGGCACTGTGGAGATGATACGAGGTACGATCTGTGTCTACTCTACCTTAGCTGTAGTACTTATAGACACAGGTTCCAGTCATTCCTTATATTTCCACTGCCCTCACTACTATAAAAACACTCCACGGAAGTGCTACACATTTATCACTGCTAAAAAATCGATGATAAATGGGGCCTTTATCAACGCTAAAAAAAGCACTCATAAAGGGGGGCCTTCAACAGCGCTAAAAAAGAGCTATTAAAAGTGGCCCTTTATTAGTGCCTTTTTAGCGCTGTTAAAGGGGACACCTTTATCATTTATTTTTTAGTAGCGCTGATAAAGGGGGGCTTTATCAGTGATTTTTCCTAGCGCTGATAAGTTTTATGTTTCAAAAAAAATAATTTTTCCTGAAAAATATTATATTGTTATATAAGTATATTTATATTGATATAAATATAATGTATATTTTTCTAAATATGTTTTAGATAAGTATAAATAGACTATTACATTTTAATATATAATAAATTTATCGAAAATGGCTTTAAAATATTTTAAAAAATATAATTAAATAATAATTTTCTAATTATCATAAATTAAAAATAACATAATAACAATTTGAAGGCACAGAAATTCAAAAAAATAATAAAATATATAAAATAAGTTGAAAATTTAACTCAAATGTGA
Organism: Viscum album; assembly: GCA_963277665.1. Taxonomy (NCBI): domain Eukaryota; kingdom Viridiplantae; phylum Streptophyta; class Magnoliopsida; order Santalales; family Viscaceae; genus Viscum; species Viscum album. The sequence continues at coordinate 674,833,706 of OY728157.1, read as the reverse complement.
AATGGACATAACTTTTTATCTCGGTGTTTGTTTGAGCTCTACAACATATCAAATCGAAGCCTACGACGAGCTCTAAACACCCTTGACCAAGTTAATATTCTGTCGCATTTTTCAATGCCAAAAAAGTCCTAGAAGTCCTCCAAAACTATTTTTTAATTTGGATACCCGATTTGAAAACATTCAAACAAGTATAACATCTGATCCAGATGTCCGTTAGGCCTGTACCACATATCATATTGAAGATTGCTTTATTTTATTTGATTTGACTAGTTGTAGAGTCTAAAATGTCTTATGTATTAGAATTTATGGTCGTTTTAACATTCTATGGATTTTTAAATACACATATATATGTATTTATTCATAAATATATATATATTTATATATACGTGTGTGTGTGTTTGTTTCTGTTGTATATATGCATGTATGTATGTATTTATTTATTTATAAACACACATAAAAAACATATTTTATATATGTATTTAAAACTAATATTATAAATATATATTATTATACAAATAAATATATGGATAAAAAATTATAACTAAAAATATATATATAAATATATATATGAATAAATATATATATACTAATATATGAATAAATATATATGTATTAATATACCTAAATCTATTTATTTTAATATGAATCTATATTAATATACGAATAAATTTAACTATATATATATATAGAAATATCATTAAATAGAAAAAAACGAAATTGCTTAGTGGTAAAGGTGCTGGCGTCCAAGGGGGAGGTCACAGGTTCAAGTTCTGGTGGAAGAAAGGAGGTGCACATAGGGTGCATGTGCTGGATGCACGGGAAAGGGCAGCGCGTGGGAGTGGTCCACCTAGCGATGATAAAGGGGGTGAAGTGCTGTTAACAGCTCCCCCTGAATTATATATTCCTTTTTATTTATAATATTTTTTTGACTTTTATCAGCGCTTTTTTAGCACTGATAAAAGAACCCTTTTATCGGCTCTTTTTTTAGTGGTAATAAAAGTCCCCTTTATATACACTTTTCTGAGCACTGATAAAAGGGACCCCCTTTTATCTTTATCTCGATTAATCACATTTTAGCACTGTTAATGCACTTTTATAGCGTGGTAAAAATACATATTTATAGTAGTGCCTCGTTTGGTACTCGGAGAATCCGACGGAGTAGTATGCTCAATCCTTTTGGCTAGAGACTCTTACGGGAGAGGATTCGATTATTACGAACTTGTGTTGGTAGTGTGAGCTTACTCTAGGAGGCAAGAGCTTCTGTTGGGATTTCCTAGTAGCGGCATCGATGCCTTACGACATCATCTTGGGTATGGACTGGTAATGTACAGTCCCTGCTCAGATTGACTGTATTAGGCACCAAGTGTGGTGCGTCCACACGGATGGGACCTGGTTTACCTTCACCGATGAGAAGGGAGACTTTGCAGTGCAGGATGGAATTAACTGGAAGAGGGTGTAGCAGATTACACATCACTTGGCTAGCCTTACCCTTGGAGTGGTTGATTTGAAGGGTCTGAGGTATCCTGAGGTGGTGGACCAGTACGTGGATGTCTTCCCTGATGATGTTCCAGGTCGACCTCCTCACAGAGAGGTACACATTTACATTGACGTGTACCTCGGGATGGCACCGATATCTACACCAGCGTATCGGATGGCTCCCATGGAGCTTCATGAGCTACAGTTACATATGGAGGACTTATAGGGGAAAGGGCTAGTCCGGCCCAGTGTTTCCCCACGAGAAACCCCAATTTGGTTCGCCATGAAGGAGGATGGGAGCCTGATGCCTAGTGTAGACTATCGTCACCTGAACCAGGAGACCGTAAAGAACAAGTACCCACTTTCGAGGATTAATGACCTCTTTGATCAACTGAAGGGTGCACTGTTGCTCTCAAAGATAGACCTCAGGTCAGGATATCACCAACTCAAAGTGAGAGATGAGGATGTGAAGAGGAGGGATTTCAGATTTTGGTATGACCATTATGAGTTCTCGATAGCTGAGAAATCATGAGCAGAACTACTCCACCCTTGACCTGAAGTTAGAAGCAGTGGTCTTTTCCTTGTAGATGTGGTGAAATTACTTGATGGAATAGCATTTTATAGTGTACTCTGATCACAAGAGTCTCATGTATATCATCTCCCAGAAGGATGAAAACCTGTGAAATCGATGTTGGCTTGAGTTCCTCTAGGACTATGTGTTTGATATAGTCTATACTACATGGAAGGGAAATGTTGTAGCAGATTACCTTAGTAAGAGATCTGGTATACAGCTGCTAGGTGAGGTGACAGAGTAGTTGTCCAATTTCAGATATCATTTATGGATCGAGACGGAGAAACTTTCCTTCAGTCTCTTACAGTCACTCTCCCACATCTTCCACAAGTCAGGGATACGTATTGTGGGGATGCTGACTGTGAGGCACGGCGTGCTTAGATATCCACAGAACAGGAACTTGATGAATTTTGTGAAGGTGTGGAGCACATCATCCATTTAATAGGATGTACAATGGTCCAAGTGTCGCATCAGAAAAATTTTCTAAGGGAGTTCCACACATCCCCTCTAGCTGTATATCCAGGAGTGGTGAAGATGTACCAAGACCTCTGATGACAGCACTGGTGGCTGGGAATGGAGAGTTTGTCTGTCAGTGTCTCACTTGTTAGTAAGTGAAAGAAGATAATCAGGTACCAGAATTCTTGGTTTAGCTGTTAGAGGTTCCAGAGTGGAAGTGGGATAGGATATCCATAGAAATCACTAATGGAATTCAACTTACATCCAGAGTTCATGACTCTATCGGGGTGATCGTCGACCGACTCCCCAAGTCTGCCCACTTTCTATCAATCAGATACTAGGGTTCAGTAGAAAGTTTGGAATGCCTCTATGGGTATGATATTGTGTGGCACATGGAGTACCCTCAACAATTGTATCTGATCGTGACATAAGTTTCAATACCCGTCTATGGAAGGGATTAAAGGAGGCTTTTGTGATTCAGCTTCATTTGAGAACCTACTTCCATCCTCAGACGGATGGCCAGACTTAGAAGACCATTCAGACCCTTGAGGAAAAGATACATGCTTGCATCCTCGACTTCAGTCGTAGCTAAGAGGGTCACTTGAATTTGATATAGTTTTCATACAACAATAGATATAACTCCACCATTGGAATGGAACTTTTTGAGGTGTTGTATGGACGACCTTACAGATCAACTTTGTGTTAGACTGACCCAGAGAAGTCTGCACTTGTGGGACCATAGATGGAACAAGATACCATAGAGAATGTCCAGATAATCCAGGAGTGAATGAAGACTGTATAGAGTAGGTAGAAGTCTTATGCCGACAAGAGACAGAGACCTCTGGAGTTCGAGGATGGAGACCACGTCTTTCTACAAGTCTCACCCCGATGAGGTTTACAGAGATTTGGCTGAGGCGACATGTTATCTCCGAGGTTCTTCAGACCCTTTCAAGTATGTAGAAGAGTTAGCAAGGTGGATTAACATTTATCACTTCTACCTCAGTTGCACCAAGTTCACTACGTCTTCAATGTATCTCAGCTGAGGAGATACGTGCATGACCTTTATCACATCATCAAAAACAGAGAGCTAGATGTCAACGATGGGGAAACTTTTATAGAGTTTTCAGTTGAGATTGAGTATTAACAAAAGAAAGTCCTTCATGGGTGGTCTATACCTCTGCTACTCGTTCAATGGCAGCACATGAACTTCCTGGAGAGCACATGGGAGAGGGACACTCATATTCGTTCTCTGTACCCCCACTTGTTTTCCAAGTTTTGTGATGTGCCTTTTGGGGATGCAAAGCCCAGAGGTGGGGAGAATGTACAGAACCGATATTTCATTGTAATTTTTTTTAATTTTATGGGAATTTTACGAGACAATGAAATTTGACGATGCATGATTATGAGTCCCGGTGTGCCAGGATTGAATTTCAGAACTTTTTTTGGGTATGTTCCGTAAACATATGAGCGTGAATTTATAACTTTTGAACCGGTACTTGGAATTGAAATCTGAGGGCACTCTTTAACTCAAAATGTCGATATTCTCTTAAGGAGACCTTCTTCTCAACTATAGTAGGCTAAGGGTGAATGTTAATTTTACACTTTTCGGGGGAAAATAAAAAAAATTATTTTAACACTTTATTTTTATTCTTGAAACCCCTCAACATGGGTTATGGAGGTAGGGACCACCGAGCCGCAGACCTACAAATTTGAATTTAATGGTGGGGACCACCTGAACCCCCTACAATCCTTTTTAATTTGGAGATAAGTATTGAACTCTCCTTTAATGGGAGATAGCCTTTGGTGTCCTCCCACTTTAATAGTGCCAACCACATAGTAATTAATGACGCCAATTTAATTTTGTGCCAAAAATTAAATTGATGAATCCCAACATATTGGCTTCTTTTCTTTTTGAGTGGAATTGGGAGAAAATATTGGAAGAGAAGAAACTTGGAGGAATTCTTCTTCTCCGACAAATAATGCTACTCCAATGAAGAACACCAAAATTCTCTAACATCTTTTACTTCTTCCTGAGGACATCCTCCAACGTGGGATGTCTCCAATTGATGATTGTCCTCCCCTCCCCCTCAACGACAGCAATAAAATGAGTTAGGGGTGTATTTTATATTGATCAATGTTAATTTGTCACCTCACATGGAAGAATCCCCCTTGAGATGCTTGATACTGCTCTAATGTGAAGGGTGTGGGAAAAAAATATGGCACAAGCCCTCCGACGTTCTTCATGAATGGTTTGTTCTTCGCGATTGAAGAAGTTGGCTTGTGGCACGATAACAAACGAAGAGCGGCTGGGCAAACAAGCTAATGGAAAAGGCGTGATGTGCTTCCGCGCCACGTGGGGAGGACGGCTGGCTCTCTGGCCAGCCACGGTGAACCGCCGCACCACGGTCGCACCACGGTCGCCCCACTGCCCCACGGCAGCCCTACCGGACTGCTGTCTTCGCTTCGCCTTGTGCTACCCCACAGCATCCGCGGCCCCCACATCCTCTGAGGCACACAATGCCTCCGCTGATCTGTGGCCCCGCGCCGCCCGCGGCCACCCACGACCACCGTGACTACCTAGCCACCCCGCGTGCCAACCAGCGTGCCAAACCGCCCAGCGTGGGCTTGGGCGGTTCGACCTGAACTGGGTTGACCTAGGCCGGGTTGGGCCAATTTGGTCCCACCAGGTCGGACCGGACCCAGACCAGTTTTGACCTTATAATCTTATTTGTCCCTAACATTGAAACCATAAATCTATTTGACGAACCATCTGCTGTGATAAAAACCTTGGAGCAAGATGGTCCTTTTGGTATACCCCACTAGAGAATCTGATAATGTTGGGGTACAGTAATATTGGATCGAGCATGAATTCAACCATGCCCTTGGGACTAAAATTCTAATAACATACATCACTGGAATCTGTTTGAAACACCATATATTGCGTTGAGACCCCTATGACGTGGCAGTCCATTGAGATATTTCTTCGTGGGGCTTAGTGGAAATTGGAGTATTGAACAGTGGCATGTATAGCTGACCCTCTTGGATACAAGCGAGCTTAGTGTGGGAACCCTGTAGCTGGATGTGGAGATGTACTAGGATCATTTGTGGGTCTGAAAATGTACTAGAGATGTACTAGGATCCTGTGAGGGTTTGAAGACTTACTGGAGATATACTAGGATCCTGTGTGGGTCTGATGACGTACTGGAGATGTACTTGGATCCTGTGTGGGTCTGACGATGTACTGGAGATGTACTAGGATCCTCTGTGGGTATGACGACGTACTTGGGATGTACTAGGATCCTGTGTGGGTCTAGTGATGTACAAGGGATATACTAGGATCTTTTGTGGGTCAGACAACATAAAAGAGAAATACTAGGATCCTGTGTTGGTCTGACGACGTATTGGAGATGTACTGGGATCTTGTGTGTTTCTGACGATGTACTGGAGATATACTTGGATCCTATGTGGGTCTGATGACGTACTGATGATGTACTAGGATATTGTGTGGGTATGACAATGTACTACAATCTATTGGGGGTATGATGATGATTTAGGATCCTTCATGGGTCTGCCTGTTAACAGAGTAAGATGAATTAGTAGTTACATCTAATCACTTCTACTACTATACCTAAATTATACCTGGTGTGAGCTGAGTTCATACATATGTGGTACTTTCCTTCATGGTAATACTGTGGTGGTATTCTTCTATGTGTCTTACCTATGTGGTATTTAGCATTGTGGAATTCCATTCTTTATGGAACATTTTAGTTTTTGGATTTTGGGTTGGACCTGGTGTTTCCTCATGATTGAGATGTGTATACATGATAACTTAGGTATATGTATGGGCATATACCTAAGTAGGGTTTTCAGTTGATTTCATGCATTGTGGTTTTTCCTTTGTGGATTTTGAGAGACCTTGAGGGTATCGGGGTCCCGACTGAGTATCATTATACTCACCCATGGACGGGTTATGCCCATACATTGTTGTGTTTGGTGCAGATGACAGACAACGCTGATCGAGGATGAGGGTACCAGGACTAGATGGTGCTCAAAGGTGGACCATATGGCATGTCATAACACAGTGGAGATGGGCAGACGTGGATTGCTGAGGAGGAAATCGAAACCTACCCTTATGGTAGGAATCCCAGAGTATGACCTAACATCTATCATTATTTCTATCTAGTTATATTGTATTTCATTTTTACTTGTACCTTTATAGTTGGGCTTGTATCCCTACCCCTTTTACTTTCAACACTCATTTTTATATACAGTTAACTTGTGTTCATATCTTTCTATGTGCTTGGTTGTGTGTGTTTTCAGGTTATAAAGGCAATGCCTTCCTAGTTTTAGGGAATACGCCTTTCGGTGCTAGTCACCAACCCCTAGACAATGGAAGGAGAGCTTGGGGTATTCACAGTACGGGCCCCAAGGGATGGGTCATGACAATTATCCATTTAAATCATCGTACTGTCCAAAAAAAAATTATTTCATCCATAGTAACTTATTATCAGTTATATTTTCCGCAATCAAGATATTTATATAATAAATCACAACACCATTAAATTACATTTTTAGAAAATTAGTACCATTAAAAATATTATTCAAAATCGTTAATGGAAAACCTCTACAAAACCATACCATTGCTTTTCATGATTATTATAACAAATGTAACATTGATGGAAAATAATTATGTAAATTTTTTTTTGAATTCTATTTCAAAAAAACTTCAATCATTCAACTTCATTATTAAGAAATTGCATAATATTCATTTTATAATACCTCAATTTTTCCTTCATATCATTAGTCCTACATATTATCATTATCATCCAAAGTAAAATATTCATTCATACATCCTTTTTTATTATCTTCTTAACATTTCCTATAAAAACATAAATTTTCATATTTAGAATGCTTTCCAATAATAAAACATTGATTCATTGGTAATAACTTATGAAAACCATTATTGTAATTTAATTCATTTAATGAAATATTCATTTTTCCTACACTTATATGTTTCTTAATGGTTATATCCTTCTCTACAAATTCATCAATAATCTCTATCCTCACATTCTTTCATTCTCTAACATCCTCCTAAAACTATGGAGTTCTACACATATTTCCCTATAAGGCTTATTAAGGGTCTATATGAATGATTGATTGAAACCCATTTTTTGTAAAAAACTCCACTATAATATGTTATTGATCTCAAACACCATTGAAATTCAAAAAATCAAATCTTAATATATATTATTGGATTTTAATTTTTCATTCAATCTAACCATCAGTATGAGGATGAAACATAATGCCAAAACTTAATTTTTTTATCCTGATCTTGTGGAATGATTCTCTAAAAATTCATGGAAGACCTCAAATCCATAGTAGATACAATTAAATATTATAATCCATGAAAAATTTCAACATACCTAATGTATTTTATGTATATCATATCCATATATAATTCTTGACTAATATTAATGAATTCTGATGACTTCACTAATTGATAAAATATAAGCCATTTTAAATTGTTACCATTATAAAATTTGGGGAGCCCAGTTATCAAATCCTTGGTGTGTTTTTCGATTACCATTCTGGAATGGTAAATGGTTATAACATCCCCTTAAACATTTGCCTCATAACATTAAATTATTTACAAAACTTGTCGTGAGATTCAAACATTGTAATGTAAGGTCCCAGATTTTCTTAATGAATGATTTCCTTAAGTGTAGGCTTAGAACTCTCCTTTTTGGCTAGATAAGTGTTTCCCAAGTTTCTGTTGGGGATCTGGGGTTCCCTAGGAGCTTAGGTAAAGAATAGAGGAGTATTTAGGACAAGAAGTGAAAGGCACATGGTCTGCGCACAGTTAGGGGAAACCGTGCAGGAAAATCATGCAGACCAGCCGTCCTCGGACAGTAACCTTCGTATGGTCAGTACAATGTTAGGGAAAACCATTTGGGATCCAAAAGAAGCCTTGAAAGTCTCCCTCTTGTGTAGAGTTTCTCTCGTAAGGATTGCATATATTTTTGGAAACAGTGAGGGTAAACAGTGCGTCCCGGAAATGTTAGAAAAAATTACAAAAATGCCACCTTGTGATTTGAAGACCCACCTCAGGTTTTCCTCCTCCATCTCCCAGGGAACCCTAGGAATGAACCAAATATCCCACGATCTTTCATGTATTTGTCTCATTCTATTATTGAGCATTTTTAGTTCTGTCAAGTGTAGATTGAAAATCGAAGCAAGCCTAATCCTATTCATGCATCTCTTTTTAGTTTAGGGTTTGTATCTTCCTCTCTTATCTATCTGAAACCCCATAACCCTCATTTTAAGATGATATCTCTGTGGATACATCATGGAGTGCTTGAATCAAGATCTTACAATTTGATTAAGAGTGTGTTCATCAACATATATGTGGTAGGTGGTCTATATGTATTATCCCACAATTTTATTTTGAATTTGTGCATGTAAGTGGGTGTTCATGTTTCCCTATTTTTTACTTCATTTCATCGATGTGTGTGTTAAAAATAGAATACTAAGTGACCAATTGAAACCCTCATGATCTCCATGGGATGCACTGAGTAGGAATTTACCATTTCTGGGCCACCAATGGGGTGCACCGGAAATTCCGAACCTAGAGAGTGATAGGGGTAAGTGAAGGGTTGCCATGTAATGTATGCATCCCATGTAGAACATGTTCAATGGTTGATTAGGTTTTAAATGGAATGATGAAAAATATGCCTAAGGTGATTAGGTCATGAGATAGAGTTGGAATGACATGAAATGGGTAACTGATTTGGAAGATATTATGTCGATTTTTCATGAATTTTAGATAGAAATTCATAAGGGGATTAGGGAATATAAAATGGTGAACATGTAATTGGGTAATAGAATGAGAAATGGGGAATTTGTTAATGGGATAAAACACGAGAATGGATGAATTTTTAGAATGGGTTAATACATGATAATTAGGTGGCACACCTAATTGATTGAATATAATATAGGGTCTGTGATATATGATATGAGAATTTTGCTTGAAATGCATACATGGGTAAGTGCGTGGGAAATTTTAAATGTGATAAATTGGTTAATGAATGGTCAGTGAAGAATTTTTATAAGGCATAGGAATTTTTGAATAATATTATGGGGTTAAGGGATGAGAATGTGAATTTGGATAAATGGATTCAAATTGTAAATGGTAAATTTATTAATGGGATATGGAATAATATCAATTCCCATGTTGTTGTTATGAATTTCGATAACCAATGGAATTGAATATTCTTGGTTGTGTTATGGTATGGATGTTGTGATTTTATAAATAAGCATGTGCAAATGGTTTGGTAGAGTGGGGTATTTACTTGAGGTTTAACACCCATGGGTCGAGTTAGAATGAGTCTCTAAACTCCACCACAAAATGCATGGGTTAGGGAAGGGGATGGAGGATCTATTCCCCTAACGGTTTCATTCAAACCAGACTGAGGCTACAAGGCGAGGATAATGTGTTGATGTGATATGTGGATCCCTAGTGAGAGAGGGACTTGATTTTTTCCCCTATAAATTATGATTGATTGACTTAGACCCATGTGTAAATGATATTTATGCTTCTCCCAAGGAACATGTGATTAAATGGATTTACTAATGAAGATGTTATAGGGAATGTAATTGAGTTAAATTCTTTGAATAAATTAAATGAACGTGTTAAATAATGGAATACGAACTATCCCTTGATTCCATAACATTTATTTTTTTACGTTCATGCACTGTCTATTAGACTGGATATTTTTTAGACACAGTTGGTTGATGGAAGTTGAGTTTTGCACTCACACTCTACTCTGGCCGCCATTGGGTACCTGAGCAGATCAGTTATCTTCTTGTTAGGATGAGGGTAATGTCCATACACTAAGATGTTGATATGGGATTGGGTTGTACATGGAGAAGGATCCAGACATATAGTCAGGACCCATTTGGAGTTATGGTCATTTTTTTATTTTTTAGTTTTATTAACTTGCACTATTAGTGTGGAAAGGAATTGTTTTATTATTATTTGTGTTGTAACCATTTGGGAAATAATTCGTTTTTCAGTTTTATTGTCTGTTTTATATTACTTATTTTATATTCTTTGTGTTATCTTTTGACTTACTTCAGTAAACATGGTATTGTATCCCCACTTTATTTATTAGAACCTCTTTACTAGTCATCAACCGTTGGTGTATGGGGAGGTGTGCTTGAGGTCATGTGACGACCTATCTCAGAGCACTGGTATAGTGGTTTTTGGGTTCAGGATGTTACAAAGTGGTATTAGAGGAGTTCTTTACCCTTTCATAATATTCGGGGAGGGTAGACAGAAGATTATGATGTGTCGGTCTTTGGTAATGAGCTCATTCTTGAGAGTAGCTAACCATTTTTCATGGGAAATCCCAAGTCACCCTAGGTGGTAATTGTTGTTCTTTAGGTGTGTTGTTACAATTGAAAGAAAATTTAACTATTGAGTGATGCAAATGTTTGGTGATTTTACTGATTTATGATATTTTTCTCATGGATGGAATGGCATGAGGTTGTGCATTCATGCTTCATTTTAGGAACCTAATGGTATATGTTTAATTCATCATTATCGGTACACAGAAGGGATGTGTGTGTAGGGAATATAGAGTAGAGTGCATTTTACTCTGTTGATAAATTTGAAGAAAATAATGCCAACTAATTGGAATGAAAGTGGGTGAATGAAGAGAATTAATGTGAATATTCAAAAAAATAATGTGTATAGAGAAATTTTATAACCAGGGTTAATGTTTTTTTGTGTGATAAATTGCAAATGGCTGACTCGGTTCTTAAAAGGGAAATGTCACACAATGATGGTAAAATTTTTAACGATTTTTACATAATGAAATGGGTAAATGTGATAAAATTATGATTTGAACAATATGTGAAATTGGAGATGTGCCTAATGGGAAGAAATCATGTTTTATTAGAAGAATGGGTTTGAAGAGGTTGCGATGAAGGACTTGTGATTAAGTAAACTTTTTACCCACATGTTGACAATAACCAACGGTAGGAGGGCAGTGTTCAATGTGTGATGTTGGTCGTTGGGGTAGATTATGAAGAATGGGTTGTTTAAGGTTTGTAGCGTGAGATCTTTTCCATCTATGGTTAAACTCTATCTATCATTATTCATAGTTGCAGGTGAATGATATATTTAAAATGAAAATGTTTGTGTTCAATGGTGGGTATCCTTTGTGTTGTCATTTTGACATTTGTATGTGTGGGTTGGGCTAGTGAGAGTACCATAGTTGAGACTTTGGGTTTGGATTGTGAATCCTTTCTATTTGTGATATATCCTATGTTGTGTTTTTAAGGAATCCTTGGTGGGGTTGTGGTCGTGGGGTTCCGAGGTGTAGTTCAATAATGTGGATGATGAAAACTCTCATGGTTTATGACAGCACAGATTGCATGAAAGACCCTAAGGATAGTGCATGGGTCTTGGTGACCATGAGAGTTGAGACCTTGACAGTTGTGTCTTGAATCCCAAAGAGGATGTTTTGCTCGTAGTTCTGAATAACGTTTACACCTTCATTGTGTTACCTAGAGTAAATTATTTTTTTGGTGTTATAGGCACAATGTGTATCAGAACTAGGGTGAGAGTGTCATGCTTGAGCATTTCTTTGTTTAGGTCATGATTAGTATGGTTCGGAAAGAGGACCAATGGCTTCTTCTAGTTGTGACTCCAGTCTAGGGATTTTGTATCATCCAACCATCAGGATGACATATGAGAGAGGTTAGAAATTTTTTCTATTTCTTTTGGTTGTGTGCCACACATGTGTATGTTTGGAACCTTGATAGTGAGATGAAGTTTGTTGAACGGTGCATGTTTTACCTAAGGGGGGAAAAGTGAAAAGGTTGATGGTTGGTGGTGGGACTCGAGTGGTGGTCGCGCGTTGATAGTTTGGTAAATCAAGTGTGACTTCATGGGAGGATATCCTTGTGATTTGGTTGATGTTGAATATGAAGCATGAGAGATGCGGAAATGTTTGTGTTAATGGGATATTTGAGAATGGTAAAGTATGTATGGTTTTTCATTAAGGGAACCCTAGTTCTTGTGATGGGATTTAATTTTTGTTTTAAAGGGTTGTATCATATAGATGCCTGACCCGACCTTTTTGGATGATGAATAATGAGGGTCTTGAGGTTGCCTCTGAGAAAAATTACAAGATTGGATAAAGTGTGGTTATTTTTCTTATTCTTAATGGTGACTCCTTTAGTGAAGCTTTTCATGTGAGGAACAAGTAGTATGAATGGTTTGGTTGTTGTGTAAAATGCATAGGCCGCCTTAGGGCTGATGAGGGTGACTAAACACGAGACTGGGTTAGGTAAGTAAGAAGGCGATGGGATACACACAAGTTAAGTTTGTATTGTGGTAGATGGATGGTTTGGATGGTGTGGTAGACCATGTGCTATGATTGTTTATTGTCAGGGACCCATCAGAAGAATTTTAGTGGTGAGGTAGAAGTAATTCCACATGAAACATTGGTTTATGACTACATATTAGTTTCTTTGTAGAGCGATGGATGAACTAGGTTGGTAATCACACCTGAGTGGTGGTGGTTATGTGTTGAGGAAATCATTTTGATGGGGAGGCCTGATATCCTTATATGGTCATGGTGTCTCATATTTCGACAAAAAAATGGATAAGTGCGTGGTGGTGTTCCTCGACAACTGTTTAGCATACCACAACTTGTGAAGAACATTCCCATCATCCAGACATCATCCCAGGTACATTGAGAAGCTCTGTGTAGAGACTCGTATCTTGACGTACATGGACATTACATTACTTTTGCGGAATACTTAGTACATAACAAAAAATACACACACAAGGATCATAATAGTTTAGTGTCTTTGGAAACTCGGAACGTAATCTTCTAATCGTGGTGAAAGATCTCCAATATCTTCCATAAAGATCTTCCCTTTTTTACCTAAAACCTTTCTTTATATCCTGGGGAAAATAAAACATTAAAGGGTGAGCTCAAATGCTCAGTAAGGGTAAACAAAAGAAATATAAATCTCATTGTATACACAAGCACATAACTTTTGGAAATCTTAACCTGCAAAAGAGATCATAATTTCATAACATGGGATAAATCATGGCAGTGAAATGTAATCACAATAATAATAACATAAAACATGAAACATTTTGGCATACACACATAATCATAGATAGTCATTTCATGTTAGTCAAGACTCATTGCCAAGACTATCTTAGTGGACAAAGTCCCTTTATGAACCGAGTCACCCTCGTTTCAGTCCTGTTTCACTAAACCGGTATAACCTACCATTCCAGCCCTGTCTATCTCATGAGATATAAAATCTTTACCCAATGAATTAGAGGGAGATATAGGTCCCACCCATCTCATAATGATACCATTCTTATGTGTGCCACAAAATCATAAATCATACATCATTGCATAACCCATGTAATAAAAATGGGAATCTTAAACATCGTGACATCATCAAACAATGCATATAAGATAAAGGAATTCATAAAAATAATTCCATCATAACATAACAAAATCAATGTAATAATAGGGATAGAAACAGAACCCTATGTTATCTTAGATGGAAAATAATTTTGATAAAACACTTGAAATGAATTCTTGAGAAAAATATCCTTTCTTCTTCAAAATCAATTTCTTTTCACAAAATGTCATGCAATTTTAAAAGAAAGAGATTTTATTGAAAATAGTCATGAAATATTTTAGAGGAATATTCATGAAAATAAGGCTTTATAAAACCGTAAAAATCCATTCGTGCCGTATAAGTTAAAAAAACTTTTTTCATACTTTTGTCGAAAAAGTAAAAAAGTACCTCGTACGAAAAACGCCAAAAGATTCCTTTCATATCTTTTACTAAAAACTCACCAAAGGGTAAAATTGGATTTAAAATATTATAGATGGATGGAAATAATATTAAATATTCAGGAAACATGGATGTGGATGATAAAATACACCCCAGTAAATACTAAAGTATAAACAATCTCAGATAAAAATGAGATTGTGATATTTCCCTTACCTTAGGTCTGACTTGCTTTGTAAGTGTCCGAACCTCCTGTATAATTATTTAAATCATGTTATTGAATTATTCCAGAATCATATTCATTGTTATTATATCATATATGGTCCACTTATGACTTTATATTACCCATTCTTTTGTAAATTCATGTTAAAGTAGCATTTTGGGTAAAATCGTCTCGTTTGTCGTTCGTGTTTTTAACTTGTAATTATTAATATGATTACTTGGATTACGATTACTTATATCCAGAATGTAAAACATGATTTATATATAATATATATTCATAATATATATATATATATATAATATATCGATAAATGGAATGAAATACACCGTTCATGGAGACGGTAGTCCGTACGTATGCATGAACGCTATTTTCGTTTCCTTATTGAAGTGAATGGAATTAAGTAGATGACATACATATAAATTTACATAAATACAGTATCATTATTATGTCATATATTTCAATAGTACTTATTATATATACTTTATAATCATTCATGAATGGTTAATCATTGAGAATGAATCTCATCGCGTCGTGGAGACGGTAGTCCGTACGTACGCACGAGCGATGATATCGTTCCCATGGTCGTGGAATTGTGTTGAAGTGTATGTATACTATTTCAGTATCAATATCAATTTATAATAATCAAATATAGTTACTATTTACACCATTATATCCATCCTATTATGGTGGTTGTGGAAAATAGATTACACCATGGCGTGGAGACGGTATTCCATACGTACGCACGCGCGGTGATTTCATTTTTCCGTAGGATGGATAGAAGGTGAATTAGGGTTGTTTCATATTTATAATAACATATCAGTATTTAAGTAATACTGATGTTATTACTTTGTCATGAAACAACTAAAGAAGAAGAAGTTGAAGAAGAAAGAAATTGAAAAGATCGGTAATAGATATTACCTCTTCTTTGAAACGCCTCTTTGAATCATCCACATAGGGAACTAAGATTGGTCTTTGAATAATACCAGGACCTCTAGGATTATTCTAGGAAAGTGGAGAAGAGATTTTGTCAGGGGTTGGCCGAGCTTGAGTTCTCAAATTGGTGTGAGGAGGAGGGGGAGGAGGTGTCCTTTTATAAGGGAGGAGAGGGGAACCTTAAGAATATCTCAAAATATTATTTTATATTAAAGCAAAAATCGGTTTATAATGGTTCCAAAGGGTCTTATTTCGAAGCTAATGTTGGGATGGGTCTAAATCCTATCAAACAATAGGATTTAGACATGTTTAGGTTAATATTTTAACCTTATCAATTAGATTTAACTCTAAGTTAAATAATTTAACTTTTACCGTGTCTTTTTGTTTTCCTACACTATATGGTTAATACACTTACTATAACATGCCAAACGAACCCAAAATTGTTTATAATTAATATATATATCCTTATCTAAGTCATTTAGCCTAACCATAGATTTTTTGGAATAAAATAACAATTAATAATATAATATTTGATTTAAAAACTATTTTGTGTCTATTTTGACACTATTTGATATATGATTTTTTTGAAAGTCATAACAGAATTATATGTTCTAACCAAGTTGATTAAATCAACACTAATATATCATAGTAACCTAGAAAATTAGTGTAATTCATAAAAAGTCTCAAATTACATTTATTTTGGTGTTTATAACATCAATTATGTCAATATTTCATTAATAAGATAATTACTGCATCATCATTGTGTCATAAATAAATTAAATTATTTAATGTCTAAAAATTACAAATAAAATACCATTATATAGGAAATCTTTTTAGCTTTCTAATGAATATTTATAGTCGAATTTATCTTATGTATAACCCCATATTAAAAATGATTTACTTATTACACTTTGATTTTAACTATTTTAACTATTCATTAAATAAAATAATATTAAATGTCATAATCTAATCCATGTGGACCTAAATGGTCATATTATATTAATAAGGTTGTTTTTGGTCGAATTACTCTTATCCAATAGAATTAGGACATGTGTTAGGGTAATAGTAATATCATATTTACCCTTAGTTACCCTATTTACTAGTAACCGCGGTAAAAAAAAGTAAAAAGTTACTATTCACCAAAAAATTATTTTTATCTCATTGAACCACATTTTACATACTGATATCAACCGTGTCTGTCGGATTTTCGAAATTCCATTCACAGAAGCGGTAAAATTAAGTTTTATGAAAAATTCAGTTTTTAACCTACCACTTAGTGGTTTCACTATTCATCAAAAATTGACGTTTTTCAGATAAATGCAAAAATTTCACCCTAAGATATATTTGATATTCCGAATTCAAAAATTATTTCTATTTTTCAAAATTCCCAAAATATAAGTTGCATTAATTAATTTTATAATTAATTTCCGCTTTCACAACAAATAGTATGTTTTTAAGAGATAAAAACTATCAAAAGATTGACAGTTGTTTATAACTGATTTAAATGTGAAATTACATCCAATGACCAAAATTGTATTAAATTGTAAAAATATATTATAAATATACTTTAAAACCACTCAAATTAATAATTTATCACTATTAATTATTTTGATTAAAAAATTTGTTTTTTATTAAAATTTAGTAATTCTCACTATTCATCAGAATATGAAAGTTATCCGAAAAGTACCAAAATTTCACCTTAGGCTAAATAAGATACTCTGAATCCATAAATGAAGTACATTTTGTAAAATAAAATTTACAAAATTTCAAAAAGTGGTTATTACTATTCATAACGGCTAGTTTTAATAATATCTTAATAGCATATCGTTGTTTAGCGAACCATGGTGTTGCGTACAACACACGCTATCGTGGAAGGTCACTATTGCATGTAATTCAAGCCAGGTCAAATATGTGTGTTGTGAAAGATATTTTTTGTGTAGCGAATAACACAAGACATTAATTAAATTAAAAAGAATATTTTTCATAAAATCTCGGGGTGTTACATTCTACCCCCCTTAAAATGAATTTCGCCCTCGAAATTTGTCGGGGTTATAAATGGTTTACTATTCGAAAGTTTCTTTAATCGAAACCCACATCGTAAAAAGGAATACCAAAACCAATCATTAAAAACAAAAGTATGAAACGTAATGGTTACCCAAATAAACTAATCACTGGGTTTCCACATAGGTTAAAATATGGATATGGAAGAGAAATCTAACCATCATGTTCTGATGGAGAGTGGTAGAGAACATTGCTATGGAAAAGATAGCAATCACAAATCCATAAATTTGTGACGATCTAAGGTACCATCTGATTAATCAGATATAAGAGCACTAGGACAACATTTTTGGTTTTCAAGATCATTTCCCTAAAGTTGATGAAATTGGAATTAGAAGAAATACTTTCGTGATTTTAGTATAGTATCACTATTTTCCGTTCATTGGACAATTTCTACTTCATATTTTAAAGAAATGAAGTTGAATTTGTCATTCGTGATGTGTTAGCAGATCATGTGATAGAATGATGGGTCATTCCATCTGTCTCAAAAGGTTAGAAAAGTTATCAAAAAATACATAATTACATCTATAGTGAGATTAATGATATATGGTTCCTAAAATGAACTTATACTTCATATATCATACTGCATAATATAATAAAACTAGTTTCTACTAAACAGGGAAATTCTGTAGGCTAGTGGTAGGAAATAAAGGCCAGTCGCACTTCGGTTGTGGGTTCGATTCCCACATCATTGTCCGACGCGATGGGATGTCGCCCGTCCTGCAGATTGGTATTTTTCTAAAACTACATTACTATAACATCCCATCTATAATATCGAAAATATTCTATCCTTAAACAATACTAACTTATGTCCAACATAATCCATTCTAATCTTCTGGCTTATCCATAATACTGCTGTCCACTCTCATAATATAGTGAAAACGATTACCAGAGATTTAATACTCTCATTGATCCCCATATATCATAAGATATGTCTTGTTGGTCACATTCCAAACATTCAAAGTCCTTAATCATGTATTCTCTTGAATACCCATTGAACCTTAGTGAAAACATGAATGCAGTTAAAAGTTAACTCTTTCCACATACCAAAATCCAAAAATTCTATATACTCAAACTATGATATAACCTTCTCCTTATATCAGTCATGAGATCATGAATACAATCAAATACCTCATTATCTTATTATTCCTTCATTATGCGCATATCATCTACTTTCCTAAAAATATCTGAATAACATTTCATGGTTACTAGTACCATTAATCATACACTTTAAAAACTCAAGGAAAGGAAAGAGTGTAACAATCCTTAGATGTCTCTTTATTCTATAGTTCCATGAGATTACTTATACAACATTACACATGATAAACATGTAATCATTCCACTACATTCTTAAACCGTTGACCGAGCTTCAACAATTATTTCATCTCAAATATCATTTGTAGTCTCTTCATCATCATCAACATAAATACTACCCATGCGACCATACTGATTCTCTTCATGAGACTTTACCGTAGGGCATTGGTTTGCATAATGCCCGTACATTCCACATTTAAATCATTTAACCATTGTTGATGTCGTAGCAATACCATTAACCTCATCCATGGTGTTAACTGAAACTTTTCCATTGCACTTACTGGCTTTGTGTCCTTCTTTTCCACACCCAAAGCATCTTCCAGTTCCTTTAAAACAATCTCCTTGATTCCTCTTCCCACATGATTTACATAGGGGAAATTGGACATTCTTTCCTCTATGATCATCATGAAACTCCATCTTTCTCTTATTAGCCAAGTCAGGAAACTTACAAAATTTTACTTTATTGATCATATTATGAGATTGCTGATTCGACATAATAATGTTGTTTGGACTTCCAAATCCCATTTCATTATGAAGAATATCATTCCATTGTCTATCATATTCTCCATTATCATGAATCATATTGTTTCCAGCCATTTTCTAAAACCCAAAAAGAATAGTGTGAGAGGAAAAAATCATGCTAGGGGAAAACAACATAATAAAGGGGGAGTACCTTCAATATCTAACATCTAAGGTTTAATTCTATGATCGTTAACTTAATTCTAGTACTATAACCTATACGTATACTTAACCTTAGGGACATCTCTTGACATACCTTAGAAATATCTCCAGGGATCTCACTAATATTTTCGCATCCTAGTTTCCAAAGGTTGACTAAACCTTTCCTCTGATACCAACTGTAGAGACTCGTATCCTGACGTACATGGACATTTCATTACTTTTGAGGAATACTTAGTACATAACAAAAAATACACACACAATGATCGTAATAGTTTAGTGTCTTTGGAATCTCGGAACGTAATCTTCTAATCGTGGTGAAAGATCTCCAATATCTCCCATAAAGTTCTTCCCTTTTTTTACCTAAAACCTTTCTTTATATCCTGGTGAAAAGAAAACATAAAAGGGTGAGCTCAAATGCTCAGTAAGGGTAAACAAAAGAAATATAAATCTCATTGTATACACAAGCACATATCTTTTGGAAATCTTAACCTGCAAAAGAGATCATAATTTCATAACATGGGATAAATCATGGCAGTGAAATGTAATCACAATAATCATAACTTAAAACATGATACTTTGTGGCATACACACATAATCATAGAGAATCATTTCTTGTTAGTCAAGACTCATTTCCAAGACTATCTTAGTGGACAAAGTCCCTTTCTGAACCGAGTCACCCTCGTTTCAGTCCTGTTTCACTGAACCGGTATAACCTACCGTTCCAGCCCTGTCTATCTCATGAGATATAAAATCTTTACCCAATGCATTGGAGGGAGATATTGGTCCCACCCATCTCATAATGATACCATTCTTATGTGTGCCACAAAATCATAAATCATACATCATTGCATAACCCATGTAATAAAAATGGGAAACTTAAACATCGTGACATCATCAAAAAATTCATATAAGATAAAGGAATTCGTAAAAATAATTCCATCACAACATGACCAAATCAATGTAATAATAGGGATAGAAACAGAACCCTATGTTATCTTAGATGGAAAATAATTTTGATAAAACACTTGAAATGAATTCTTGAGGAAAATATCCTTTCTTCTTCAAAATCAATTTCTTTTCATAAAATGTCATCCAATTTTAAAAGAAAGATATTTTGTTGAAAATAGTCATGAAATATTTTAGAGGAAGCTTCATGAAAATAAGGCTTTTTAAAACTGTAAAAATCCATTCGTGCCGTATAAGTTAAAAAAACATTCTTCGTACTTTTGTCGAAAAAGTAAAAAAGTACCTCGTACGAAAAACGACAAAAGATTCCTTTCATATCTTTTACTAAAAACTCACCAAAGGGTAAAATTTGATTTAAACTATTGTAGATGGATGGAAATAATATTACATATTCAGGAAACTTGGATGTGGATGATAAAATACACCCCAGTAAATACTAAAGTATAAACAAACTCGAATAAAAATGAGATTGTGATATTTCCATTACCTTAGGTCCGACATGCTTTGTAAGTGTCCGAACCTCCTGTATAATGATTTAAATAATGTTATTGACTTATTCCAGAATCATATTTATTGTTATTATATCATATATGGTCCACTTATGACTTTATATTACCTGTTCTTTTGTAAATTCATGTTAAAGTAGCATTTTGGGTAAAATCGTCTCATTTGTCGTTCGTGTTTTTAACTTGTAATTATTAATATGATTACTTGGATCACGATTACTTATATCCAGAATTTAAAACATGATTTATATATAATATATATTCAGAATATATATATATATATATATAATATCGATAAATGGAATGAAATACACCGTTCATGGAGACGGTAGTCCGTGCGTACGCATGAACGCTGTTTTCGTTTCCTTATTGAAGTGAATGGAATTAAGTAGATGACATAAATATAAATTTACATAAATCCAGTATCATTATTATGTCATATATTTCATTAGTACTTATTATATATACTTTATAATCATTCATGAATGGTTAATCATTGAGAATGAATCTCATCGCGTCGTGGAGACGGTAGTCCGTACGTACGCACGAGCGATGATATCATTCCCATGGTCGTGGAATTGTGTTTAAGTGTATGTAGACTATATCAGTATCAATATCACTTTATAATAATCATATATAGTTACTCATTACACCATTATACCCATCCTATTAAGGTGGTGGTGTAAAATAGATTACACCATGGCGTGGAGACGGTATTCCGTACGTACGCACGCGTGGTGATTTCATTTTTCCGTAGGATGGATAGAAGGTGAATTAGGGTTGTTTCATATTTATAATAACATATCAGTATTTAAGTAATACTGATGTTATTACTTTGTCATGAAACAACTAAAGAAGAAGAAGTTGAAGAAGAAAGAAATTGAAAAGATCGGTAATAGATATTACCTCTTCTTTGAAACGCCTCTTTGAATCCTCCACTTAGGGAACTAATATTGGTCTTTGAAGAATACCCGGACCTCTAGGATTATTCTAGGGAAGTGTAGAAGAGATTTTGGCAGGGGTTGGCCGAGCTTGAGTTCTCAAATTGGTGTGAGGAGGAGGGGGGGGGAGGTGTCCTTTTATAAGGGAGGAGAGGGGCACCTTAGGAATATCTCAAAATATTATTTTATATTAAAGAAAAAATCAGTTTATAATGGTTCCAAAGGGTCTTATTTCGAAGCTAAAGTAGGGATGGGTGGAAATCCTATCAACCAATAGGATTTAGACAAGTTTAGGTTAATATTGTAACCTTATCAATTAGATTTAACTCTAAGTTAAATACTTTAACTTTTACCGTGTCTTTTTATTTTCTTACACTATATGGTTAATACACTTACTATAACATGCCAAACGAACCCCAAAATGTTTATTATTAATATATATATAGTTATCTAAGTAATTTGGCCGAACCTTAGATTTTTGGGAATAAAATAACAATTAATAATATAATATTTGATTTAAAAACTATTTTGTGTCTATTTTGACACTATTTGATATATGATTTTTTCGAAATTCATAACAGAATTATATGTTCAAAACAAGTTGATTAAATCAACACTAATATATCATAGTAACCCTGAAAATTAGTGGAATTAATTAAAAGTCTCAAATTACATTTATTTTTGTGTTTATAACATCAATTATGTCAATATTTCATTAATAAGATAATTACTGCATCATCATTGTGTCATAAATAAATTAAATTATTTAATGTCTAAAAATTACAAATAAAATACCATTATATAGGAAATCTTTTTAGATTTCTAATGAATATTTATAGTCGAATTTATCTTATGTATAACCCCATATTAAAAATGATTTACTTATTACACTTTGATTTTAACTATTTTAACTATTCATTAAATAAAATAATATTAAATGTCATAATCTAATCCAAGTGGACCTAAATGGTCATATTATATTCATAAGGTTTTTTTGGTCGAATTACAATTATCCAATAGAATTAGGACATGTGTTAGGGTAATAGTAATATCATATTTACCCTTAGTTACCCTATTTACTATTAAGCGCGGTAAAAAAAAGTAAAAAGTTACTATTCACCGAAAAATTATTTTTATATCATTGAACCACATTTTACTTTCTGATATCAACCGTGTCTGTCGGATTTTCGAAATTCCATTCACAGAAGCGGTAAAATTATGTTTTATGCAAAATTCAGTTTTTAACCTACCACTTAGTGGTTTCAC
Source organism: Viscum album (assembly GCA_963277665.1). NCBI lineage: Eukaryota > Viridiplantae > Streptophyta > Magnoliopsida > Santalales > Viscaceae > Viscum > Viscum album. Next base: position 674,810,480 of record OY728157.1, on the reverse strand, counting down.
TATTCATCAAAAATTGATGTTTTTCAAAAAAATGCCAAAATTTCACCCTAAGATATAATTGATATTCCGAATTCAAAAATGATTTCTATATTACAAAATTCCCAACATATAAGTTGCATTAATTAATTTTATAATTAATTTTCGTTGTCACAACAAATAGCGTGTTTTTAAGAGATAATAACTATCAAAAGATTGACACTTGTTTATAATTGGTTTAAATGTGAAATTACATCCAATGACCAACATTGTATTAAATTGTAAAAATATATTATAAATATACTTTAAAACCACTCAAATTAATAATTTATCACTATTAATTATTTCGATTAAAAAAGGTTGTTTTTAATTAAAATTTAGTAATTTTCACTATTCATCAGAATATGAAAGTTATCCGAAAAGTACCAAAATATCACCTCAGGCTAAATAAGATACTCTGAATCCATAAATGAAGTCCATTTTGAAAAATAAAATTTACAAAATTTCAAAAAGTGGTTATTACTATTCATAACGGCTAGTTTTAATAATATCTTAATAGCATATCGTTGTTTAGCGAAACATGGTGTTGCGTACAACACACACTATCGTGGAAGGTCACGATTGAATGTAATTCAAGCCAGGTCCAAATGTGTGTTGTGAAAGATCCTTTTTGTGTAGCGTATAACACAAGAAATTAATGAAATTAAAAAGAATATTTTTCATAAAATATCGGGGTGTTACACTCTGGATCATTCCATGATCCGTGGAAGTGTTTTCCTGGATGAGGGGTTTTATGGAGTTTACATTCACGAAAACAGATTGGATGGTGCTTGATGATGGAATGCACACCCTCTAATGATTTGGACAAGGTCCTTGGGTTGGACCGAATGATGAAAAATTTCATGGGTGCTGTCTGGGGAAGCAGGGAATGGGCACTAGGATAAATTGGTATTCTTGTTTTGGAGAAATTTGGGTAGCCATGTCTATGTTTGTGGTTCAGTTTGTGGTTTGGTATAAGATTTAGTGTATTAAACCCTTCTAGAGAGAAGTGGTAACAACACGCCTAAGGTGGGGAGTGATGAGTCAATCCTATATGTGAATTAGATAACCTCAAGTAGATGTGGTGGCACCAGGATTCTAGTGAGGAACTTGTAAGGTTCATGTTAGGTCCCAGATAGAGTCAATGTGGGACTTGGAGTTGGTGACAGAAGAGCCAAGTGTTGGCTTGAGATTTGGATGGCTCAATGTGAGGCTTGTGATGTCTATGATAAGTCTTAGAAGGGTGTGGTTGGATATGGAAAAAGGTATTCTCAAGAAACGATGGGGCCTTAGGACTCCAACGAAGATTGGAGTCATACTATGATAATATTTCCCTTTTGTGGTTTTCAAACGTTGTGAAGTAGGGTGAACCCTGACCATTTGATATGGTGTCATTCCAATGGCGAAGTCAATGATGGTCAGGTGGGTGGTAATGCTGTTATGATGGAGTTATTCTGGAATTCATGGAACAACCCCAGTTGGGTGCATTGGATGATAATGACATGCTTCAAGTTAGAAAGAACTTTGGGAAGGTGAGAAATCAGTAGCATATCATTATTGGATGGTGGGTGTTCTGGGACAATCTAGTCAGGTGTGGTCCAAACTGAGATGATAAATTTGAATGGGTATGTTGAGAGGGACCCAACACTAGGTTCATTTTGTGGCAGAAAGTGTCTTTTTTGAAATGAATTTCTACCAGAGTGATGTCGTTTTGATCATAGTCCTTGAATGGACAGTGTAGGAATGTCCTTCCAAATGGTCTCGACGGTGCGACTGGATGTCAATGTGGGGTAATTCCCTATGGATTCTTGGGCGTGGTGAGTTGGAACACGTTAGGGGATGGGATGGTTGGAATGAGTTTTGGTGGTCCTTTGATGATGGATAAGGATCTATGTAACTGAAATTTGTGGAGATAACCATACCAGATTAATGGTTTTTTGATGATGTGATCAGAATTTTGGGTTAGAAAGACTCTAGTGGTCACTGTTCAGGGGAGTTTCCTCTGGTAGGAATATTGGGCATGACTGAACTGGTCGAGTGGAAATGAGTTTTAGAGTTGTGTTTGGATGTATAGTTGTGGGATGGAATCCTAAAGAAAGGAGGTTGGAATTATTTCATGTTATCATCTTTGTGATACCGGGTTTTCCACTATTAGATTTGGGTGAACTGAAAAATGATTCCATGTGATTTACGTCATGAGTTATGCAGATGTTCGAGTTGATGAGGTGACAATTGGCTTCTCCATGATGATTTAATTATCTCTCTTATTTTTCCATGTGTTGTGGGTTAGGTTTTTTTTCCTATGTTTTCCCCATGAAATTTTCATGCTGGCAAAGGTTGAAGTGGATGCATGCTTGTGGAGTTTTCTAGTTCATGATGTGTGTTGTGGTGAAGAAGTCATGGGGGGAAAGTCTACTCCCTTAAACTGTGATCGGTGGCCTTGTAATGTGCTACCATAAACATGGAATTTTGTAGGATATGGAGCCTAGGGGAATTTCCTTTAGTTAAGGAAGCTTACTGATGCTTGGAAGAGGGACTCAAGGATGAGATGTTATAAGGTGGGGCAGTTGTAAAGTCCCGGATTTTTCTTCAAGTGGGTTTTCATAACGTGTTGTCTTGGATCTCTACGATGTAGCTAGATATGGGTTTCCCAAGTCTTCGTGGGGGATTGGGGGTTCCCTGAGTGTTTGGGCATGAAGGGAGGAGCAATTAGGCCAAGTAGTGCAAGGCACACTGTTTGCGCACGGTTAAGGGAAACAGTGTTGGTAAATCGTGCAGACCACCCATATTAAGACAATAGACTTCACTTAGTCTACCCACAATTAGGGAAAATCGTGAAGGATCTATAGGTAACCATGCATGACGACCTCTCAAGGAAAGTAGTTGGCACACAGTTTTCACACAGTTTGAAAAACTGGGTGGGAAAACCGTGTGGCACAGAAAAGCTGGGAAAAATTACAAAAATGCCACCCTAGGATTTTGAGACCCAACTCATGTTTTTTCCTCTTCCCACTCCCTTAGTAACCTAGGAATGAACCATATATCCCAAGATCTCTCAAGGATGGATCCCATTTTACTATTGGGTGTTTTGAGTGCCGTCAAGTGCAGATTGAAGATCCAGGTAAGCCAAATACTATTCTAGATTCTATTTTCTATTTAGGCTCTATGTCTTCCTCTCCTCTCCATCTGAAACCCAAAAACTCTCATTTATGATGATATCTAGGTGGATCCTTCAAATAGTTTTTGAAATCGGATCTAACATCATGATTAAGAGTTTGTTCATCAACAAATACGAGGTAGGTGGTCTATAATTATTATCCCATTGTTTTATTTTGAATTTGTGCATGGAAGTTGGTGTTATTTTTTCCCTTTTTTGTTCATGGTTCCCTTTAAGTGTGTGATTAAAATGGGTGTCTAAGTGACCAATTGAAACCCTTACTATACCTTTGGGATGAGTTGAGGATGACTTGACCATTATAGGGGCACCCATGGGTTGCGTCAGAAATTCCAATCCTAGAGAGTGGTAGGGTTAAGTGTAGTATTTATTAGTAATGTGTGAAGCCCACGTAAAACATGGTGGATGTTTGATTAGGATGTAGATAGAATGATGATAAATATTCCTAGGGAGGTAAAAGAATTATATGTTTCTGGAATGAAAAGAAAATGAGTAATTGAGTTGAAATAGATTATGTCGATTCAGTCATGAATTTTGGTTAGAAAGGACTAATGGGATTAGGGAATATTTAATAGAGAACTTGTAATTGGTTAATGGAATGATAAATTGAGGATATATTAATGGGATAAAAAAGGGAATTGATGAATTTGTGGAATGGGTTAATACATGATAATTAGGTGGTACACCTAATTTATTAAATGTAATAAAGGGGTCAGGCTATGTGACATGATAATTGTGGTTGAACTTCATAAGTGGGTAATTGATTGGGAAATGATTAATTAGATAAATTGGAAAATGAATGGTCACAGATGAATTTTTCTAAGGCATATGGGATTTCGAATAAAAATAAGGGGTTAAGGAATGAGAATGGTAATATGGATAAATAGATATAAATTTTAAATGGTAACTTTATTAATGGGTTATGGAATAGTATTAATTCAAATGTTGTTGTTGTTTGAATTGTGATAACAAATGTCATTGAAAATGAATGTATTTGTTATGGTGTGGTTGCGGTGATTTGATAAATAAGAATTTGAATGTGGTTTTGTAGATTGGGGTATTGACTTGAGGTTCTATGGCCAAGGGTTGAGTTAGACTAAGGCACTAAACACCACCCAAAAATGCACAAGTTTGGGAAGGGGACAAAGGATCTATTCCCGTTACGGTTGAATTCCACCCGGACTGAGGCTTCGAGGTGAGGATAAGGTTTTGATGTGATATGTGGATCCCTAGTGATATAAGGATATGATTTGTTTCCCATATACTTCATGATTAATTTCCTTATACCCATTTGTTGATGTTATTTATTCCTAACCCATGGAACATGTGATAAAATGGATTGAGTAATGAAGATGGTATAAGGAATGAAATAGAGATAAATGCTTGGAATAAATTAAATGAACTAGTTAACTTATGGAACCCAAAAAATCCCTTGTTTGCTTACTATTTTTTGTACTTTCATGCACTATCTATTAAAAGGGATGTTAAGTATACACTTTTTGTGGTGGACTACTGTGTTTTGAAGTCACACCCTACTTGGGACGTTGTTGGGTACCATAGAAGATCTCTTGGTAGAATGTTAGGAGTAGGTAAAGCCCTATATTAAGATTTTGAGTTGGGAAAGGAATTTTCATGGAGAAGGACTTGGAAATAGTGTCAAGACCCATTTGGAGTTTTGGATGTTTTCTTTATTTCTGGGTTTTATTAACATACACTACTAGTGTGGTATGTCATTGTTGTATTTTTATTTTTGTTGTACCCATTTAGGAATCATTTGGTTACTCATTTTTTTTAACATAATATTCATTTTTCTCTATTGTGACATACTCTGGTAAAGAGGGTATAGTCTCCCCATGTGACTTATTAGACCCTTGACACTAGTTGGTAAACTATGGCGTATAGGGATTCACACTTGTGTTCATGTGACGACCGTGCTCAGAGCACTGGTTTAGTGGCTTCTAGGTCAGAGACATTACAATATATATCCCTATTCATTCTATCCCACTAGTAATACTATTCCATGTATCTAAAAATAATTAAAATTTCATGGTGAATAGATAATGATGAAAAACTTTCTTCCGTTAATGGATCCTTATTCAAATATCATATCGATGTGATACATACATGGTTCCTGAACCTTAACATTCCATCATAGTTATGGTTTCTCAAATTTTTCAAAAACCCTACATCTTCCTTCTTCATCTCTTTAACCAGACCATGTCGGGATGGATAAAAACCCATTTTAAAAAGCTATAATTTATCCCATACATTCAATATATTCAGGTCCATCCTTTACAAATGTAGAAATATTATATATTTTGTTATTGTAATAATAGATAAGATAGCATGATCATTTGGACTCAAAGCTATATCCACCATAATTTCATTCATAGGGGGGTATTTTATTTTGATGTAATAACATTGAATTGTTTGAAACTATCTTATATACACCGCATTAAATTATATCAATGTGAATACATATTTTAATCTTTTATAATTATTATAGAAATCACACCTTTATCTTAAAATATAATATCTCCATCTCATTAAGTAAAAATTACCATAAAAAAATTCAAATAAGGATTTTGTTAATTTTTATCATGACCCATCAATTATGGGGAGGTATTTTCCTTTACCATATCATTATTCACAAGGAATAATGTAGACACTTTATTCGATTCATCAATATAGATTATAAAACATTCTCTAAAGTAGGTTAATATGTACATTATGCATTAATTGAACTTATCTATAGTTTTTTATAATATTATTCCCATTCATCTATCAAATGGAACATGTATCCCTTATAAGCTAAATTAGTGATTGGATTGGGTATCCATAAGAAATATTCCACATAGTGTTGCAAATATACAGCCAAACCATGATTACGATGGATTTGAGTCACTGTGGTTGGTCTAATACAATGTATAATATCCTTAAACATTGATAGATCCACCTATAAACCATCACTTGATATTATAAGTCAAAAATGATTCTTTTTTGCTGATAAATTCACAATTTATAATTGTTTTCATATAGACTATCTTTCATTAAAATTTGAAACACAATTCTAAATATATATTCATACTATTACTTTCTCATTGAATTTGTAAGAAAATAATCTATAAATAATACACAAAAAAAATCAAGGTATTCTCTGAAGACTCATTTCATTATGTATATCAGTATAATATGGAGATTAATAATAAAAATGAAATACCTCTATATTCATACATTTGATACCTTGTAATATTTTTTATTGCTTATATCACCATTCTAAACCCTCAATTTATAATATCTAGAATAATTTTTAATAATGGAAAAGTATTTTACAATGTATAGATGATAAAAATACTCATCAATACATAGTATATGATAATTTTTCTTGATTTCAGTCTTCTTTAGTTTTTGAGAGTCAATGAAGAATCAAATTGATTGAAATTTAATTCTTGAAAAAGGAAAAATAACATTTTAAGGTTACATAGTTTTCCAAATAAATACATTTTTAATATTCTATTGGTGTACCTTGTACAATTCCTAAAAATGAAATAGGGTCATTCTATATGGATTATTTAAAAAAATTTGAGCACCATGCATGAATTCTATTGTTAACTAAAATATATGATTTGGTTGAAGACATCGAAAAACATTCTTAAATACATAAATAAACACATTCAAAAAAGTAATATCATCAATGTTTAGATTTCACAATTATTTTATTTAAACACTCTTTTCAATAAGGACCATGAAACATACTATAGATGGGATCTCCATTAGACGTTTACATTTAGCATCACATGGATATTTGATCATAGGTTAGTTTGGAATATCATTCACGACATCATTTAGTCAATAATTGAAGTCAGATTTATGTTTATAATTCCATCTCATACCTATGATATCATTATATTCAAATGGAGGGAATACAATTAAATTTTCCATAGGCACATTACCACATAGTCCAACAAATTTTTTTTTGTACACATAACATTCAATCATTTTACCCTTATGGATTTTAAATACAAATTCAATATCTAATAATTATGGTGGAATTTAAAAATCCATATAAAATTCTTTAAATATAAATGAATGGATTGATCGAGAGTTAAATAAGACATTATAAGTTCTATTGTGGATGGTCAGTGTGTCGTCATCACACCTATTAATAGAAATAGTGATCAGCAGATTTTTGCCCTTTTTCTATAGGATTAAGAGGCTTGAAACATTAATCATCATAATTAACATCTAAATATGGGAACTTTTTATCATAATTTTAACACTTTATTCATTTGAAATACTTTAGTTTTGGTTGGGAAATATTTGGATATTTTTCTCTATTCACATCAATAACTATTTTCTCTCCACTATTTCACAGTTCTATTTCTTGATACCCTACCTTTCACCACATCAAACATTATGAAAACAACATAGTAAAACATCCACTAATATTCCATCCACACTATCGGAATTAATGAGGAAAATATTCTTGTCTCCCTAGTTTTTAGAACATCCTTAAAATTCCATCTTTCGTTTCCTTTTAGTAATATAATAATGATTGTAAACTCTAATATATATTTCCTCTAATGGATAACATAAAATTATTTTGATATATCTATAGAAGTCTCTTCAGGATAATACCTATTTTATATATTTTAAGACCCTAAGTAATCAATAATACTTTCATTCAGGTTGGATGATAATACATTAAGCATACCAAGAATGTATTGGGGAATCTTCAACCATTTTTTTTTATATATTCATCATCTTTTTTGTTAATATCAATTAATTACATTTCCATTATGTAGAATAACATGTGGAATGTATTTATTGAGAAATAATCTCATAAATTAGTCCCACTCAATTGATTTAATTTATTCTGGGTTCCATGTATTGTAGATAAGATCCCACCACTGATAAACTTCACCTTCAATTGATAGATAACTGGAATAAATTTTTCATGTTTTGGACATAGGATAATGGAAAGTTAATAGTTAGTGGTATAGATCCATTTATTATAAACTAGTGGATCAACAAAACCACTAAAAGAAGGTTGATGTTCCATCATGATGTAATCAATATAACATTTATATCTCCTTTTCTTATTTGGAATCTAAACATTATTCATATATTGAGAATTTTGTATGAGCATAAACATTATATTTGTCATTCCATATCCCATAAAATTTGATTTCTCAAAGAGAAAATCATTAAATTTTCCATCACACTCATCATTAATATTATTCCTTTTGGTTCTATCTATTGACATTAAACCAAAAAATCACATTGTGATAAACATTAATCACAGTGAAAAACTACATAATAAGAACCAATCATTGATATGATATATTAAATCTTCAATCCATCTTTTCATCTAACAAATACATAGGTTTTTTTAGATGTTTATGTTCCTCATCTATTGAAATCCTTTATGATTTTTTGAAAATAGTTTGTGAATATTGAATAAATTTCCCCCAATATTTTCCAAATAGGTGTGAAATAAGGCCCATATTCATGCCCCATGTGATGATTGGGTCAAAGTATAATGCACGATTTTCATAATTACTACTATTTAGACCAACTATTCTATATCTGCGTCTACTTGTTATATGTATGCAGACAAGGATGTAAATAAATTTAAACCACCCGGTCAATCCTGCATAAAAATTCCATGATAATTTCATATACAAATACATATCATCGAGGTTATCAATAATATTTTTCTATCATAGTTTCCATTTAATAACTAAACCTAACATTAGATTTCATCTATAATGAAGAAATATTTTCAATGATAGATACTACATCTTGATATATAATTATATATTTAATTTTTTTTTAAAATGATATATGACTGTAAAGTATTGGGTTCATCAAAAACATCGATACGTGAATATATTGTCCATATGTGAAGCATCCCATCTCCCACTATGACCAATATAACTAACACGATTCTTAGAAATATAATACACAATACATTTTTCCTAACATTAAGATAATAATTGAATGAAATAGGTGATCTTAGATTATCAATAAGGGTTAACTTGAGAGATATCAAAATAATATGAGTATAAGGTTATGAAAAAATGACAATACCATGAGAAAACCATACCCTAAATATCATAATAGAATGGGTTTATTCCCAAAAACATCATATTAGTAATGTTTTAGACTCAATATTGTCTTACTAAATTAATAAATTTACTAGACAATGTGCAATTCCCATTCTAGACATATTTTTATCATGATATACAAATATTTACCTAATGTATTGGAAGGATATTTAAGTACCAACCATTAAATTATGAAAATCATACATACGAGTGCCATAAAATTCTAAAACATTCATCATATCAAAACACATAAAGATAAATTTGTTTCACAAGAATATCATCAAAAAGTTACTCACGGAAAAGCAATAGATTTCAGAAAAATCGGTTCTTTTAATCAAGGAATAACCAATTAAAAAGGACCGAGTTTAAAAAAATTACATTTGTTCATCATAGCATAACTCTTGGAAAAGGAAAATGTTTCATAAAATTCATTTGAATATAAAAATAATCATTAAAGAGAAATAATTATGATGGTATCATTGTATAAAATCCCCAATAATGCTTATGAAACATAAAATGATATCATCATAGATGAAAAATTATTTTCTAATATCACTATGATCATATTTTAAGGAAAATATCCTTATATAAATGAAATCACTAATTGAAAATATAATAATTTCATAAATATTATTGAAAATATATTCATTGAAAATATAATTAATAAAATTTAAGTTTTGCATCATATAATTGAGTGGTCGTGACATAAAAAATAATTTCATTCCATGTACATGAAAAAAAATATTCCTTCACTTTTTCGGTAAAATGAAAAAAGTACGTAATTCATAAAATGAGGATAAGAATAGAATTAATTTTGTTTTTCAGAAATTCAAACATTGGTAAATATTAATTTAACAATCCTAGTAGAAATGTAGAAAAATTCTTGAATTTTTTTTGAAAACACGGATAAGGGGAAAAGGTTTTTTTGACCAAAGAGATAAATAATATCAATTTAATTTTAAAACAAATTTTCTCTATCAAGACCCATCCAATGGGAGCCAAGCTGGGAGTACCCAAATCCCACCTTCCATTTTTCAAAGGATGTCAACTAGAATCAGAATGGAATATCTCTAAAATGGGAGGGCATTGCCTTTAAACCAACAAACACACATGCCAGGTACATAACTAGAACATACCATGTAGTATAACACCATAAAGAAAAAGGTTGAACTGAAGAAGAATGGTCTAGAATACAAACCCAACTAAAAAGAAAATTAGAGCAAAAAGGAAAAACAGACTCAGAGGTTGTCCACCAGGGATCCTACCTAAAGGGTAGGTATAACTCGTCACTATTTCTCTCCATGTCAACCAGTCACATATGTACACCATCTAGTCATGTCTCCAAAATCCCGATCAAGGATGCATATCGTCTACACAAGAACCAACAATGTGTGGGCGATGCCCATGAAGGGGTTAGTATAAAAATAACCAGTAGGGACCTCGAGATCCCCAAAGGTCTCCAAAAATCCCATGAATGAAAAACCACAAAGCATGATCTAAATCAAAAATATGAACTCAAATACTCAGCTCAAACAAGGTATACAACTTAAGGTAGATAAATAAAGATGATTAGTCATAAAGCTATATCATCTTAATCTATTGAGTGTATTTTTCTACCAGACCGCACAAGGTTTCTAGTACTGACGCACATATGATTCCTTGGTGCTGACCCGAAGAGAATCGCAAGGTGCCAACCCACATAGGATCTTTTTTTGCTGACCCATAGAGGATCTCTATATTCTGACCCACTTAGTGGATTGCTGGGTACTGACCCACTCAGAGGATCGCTAGGTGTTGACCGACAGAGGATCTCTCAGTGCTGACCCACCCAGAGGATCGCTAGGTGCTGACCCACAGAGGATAAAAATTATTGCTTGAAGTCACAAACAGTTATGGGATTCCATCACTAAGTAATATTGATTTATAATGGATATTATCCACAATAAATTGATTGTATTTAATCCATCACGAAGTCTCACGAATAAGTAACCAGAATAATGACCATGTCATAAGGTTACCAACTCAATACACAACGCGTAAATTAGTTGCACATTCAGTATGTTATAATAATTTTTGTGGCGAGGGCTCGGTTAAAATCACGTTCGATCCGACCCATCCATACACCAATTTTTTCAAAAACCGATGTGGTGTTTCTCAAAAGGATTGCCTTATGATAAGGGTTCAAACTCTATATATAGTTTGTAAAAAGTACATCCCATATTGGGGATATTCCCCTCTAAGAAAAACTAGGCCTAAAGGGGTGGAGGTCAACCTGACCTGACCCGACACGCTGGGCCCGGCCCGAACTGGTTCTGCTCAGACTGGTCTGGCGGGGTCTGGTACAGCACGCTGGGTCATGGGCTAAGCCTATCCCAACCTACTGGGCGCGGCCCACTAGCTGGGCATGGGGGTTTTCTCTTCTCCAAAATGAATAGTGGTCCATTCAATTCATGAAATTGGTGGAAATAGGATGGCGCCTCCCCTCCAGATGATAGGTCCGGTGGACTTGTCTTTTGTGGGACATATGGAAGTGGTCTAACTACATCAAGGAAATATCTACAACACCTCCTCGATAGCGCGCTGACGCGGTGTGAAACCTCCTTTACTGCGGCCAGTGTTAGCTAACCTCCCCCTATCTATTGCGATGCCTTCAGGCGCTGCCACCTCCTCACGACCGGTGAGGGTCTGCCACCGCCTCCTTTGGTTTCCAACATCATTGCGCCAGTGGAGATTTCGTTGGCTTTTGGTGAAGTTCTGGAGGTCCATTTTCATTTCTGTCTTTGCATACATGCCTCCCAAAAAGCTACCATCATTTTGTGGCCCTCTATTTCATCTTGTTGTCATATTGGTTGGTCATCCAATAAGAACTCATCCAATATTGAAATCGGTGGAGTGTCCAGGCCTTGTTGAGTTTGGTCTGAGCCCTCCACATTACTGTTAGAGCATGGGAAGAGTTCAACATCATTAAGGGTAGATGAATCATAAGAACCCTTAAACAAAAACCCTACCTGTAACTCATTGGAAGGCAATGCGGATGAGTGAAGGAGAACCCATTTTTGAAGGGTGTTCTTTTGTATTCTTCGATCTCCATATCAAATCCTCAATGGCTTCTCTAAATTATATGTTCTTCATCAGAGGAATTCAATTCCAACACTTCTTCAAGAGTTCTCCTATGGGTTCCCAAAACCCACGCCAATGACTATATTAAATTAAAAAAGGAGTTAAACTCTTCACATAATTATTTGGTTCCTTAATGAATAATTTACTAACCCATTAATCTCCCAATAGTGAGGTTACACAACCAAGTGTAACCAGTAATTAAATGAAATTCATTAAAAGGATTGACCAACTCTAATGTCCCATCACCATCTCTCAAAGCTTACAAAAAGAAATAAAATTACTCATAAAGTTATTTTATTACTTTTTTGTAATGTCCAAAAATTAACATTTTCGTTCGACCCCTACCGATCGATGTTAGGATTCTCCTAAGAAAATACCATCACTAAAAATTCAATGGTGCCCTCCGAGTTTTAATCTGAGAACCAGTTCAAATGATAGAAAATTATGATCACACGTTTTTTGAACACACCTTAAAAAACATAAAATTCTGTTCTGAGATATCCAAGGCATGGAATCACATGTGGTCAATTTTCACAGACTTATAGTAATCCCAAATAATTAAAAAAATTATTCGGAATTTCCAGGCCTTTACATTCTACCCACTTTAGGACTTTACATCACCAAAAGCCACAAAAAAATGAGTAGAAAAAAATGAGGTTACTGAGCACAAATTTGAGCCTCCCACTCCCAGGTTCTCTACTGGTCATTTCCGTGCTTCCATCGAACAAAAAATAGAGGAATTGACCACCCCCATAGGACTCTATCTTGTCGACCATATATTTTGATTGGGTCTTTCGCAAATGTTTCCCCATCGTCAATGTTGAGCTATACCTAGTCAATGATGTGTGATTAATCATGCTCATACCTCCTCAACTGTGACACATAGAAAACATTATGCACCTAATGCATTAGTGGGGTAAGGGATAGGTTGTACGCCAACTCGCCAACTCTGCTAATAATCTGGAATGGTCTGATGAACTTTGGGGATAACTTACACACTGGTTAAATCTCGGTAGTCCTTGTCTAGGTGAGACCCATAGGAAGACTTGGACTCCATCCTTGAAGTCTAAGGGTCTCTATATCCTATCAGAATAAGACTAATGCATGATCTGTGTAGTCTTCATCCTCTCTTAGACTATCTACACCTTCTTTGTACTAGCTTCTATGAACTATAGACCCATAAGTGCTGAATCCCTTGGTTATGTCTGGCATAGAGGTGATCTGCACGGTCCCCCTTACAAGGCCTCAAATGTTTCCATGTCGATGGGGGAGTGATACATATATTTGTATGGGTCCTCCACCAGTGGAAGGATGTCCTCCAAACATCGGCCCAAATCGAGGGCCCAAGAATGAACCATGTCCACAAGTGTTTATATGGTCTGTTCCATCAGACCATCTGTCTAAGGGTGAAAGGCGGTGCTCAATCGTGGTTGATTCTCGAACACCTCTGGCAATACCTTCGACAACGGAGATGTAAAATGATCATCATAATCTGAAACAATCGTCAATGGAACCTCGTTAAGCCGTAAAATCTCATGTATGTAGTGGTGTCCCAATCCCTCTACTTATCCCTGCTCCCTCATGGGTGAGAAGTGGGCCAACGTGGTGAGTCGGTCAATGATCATCCAGAAGAAATCATGGACCTTGGACGTACATAGTTGTTCTATTCCAAAGTCCATATAGATAACACCCCACAACCATTTAGGTACATCTAGTGGCTGTGCTAATCCTACTGGAACATCCTACTCGACCTTCACTTGCGGACACGCGAGGCATCATGAAACAAAAGCCTCCGGAGTTTTCATCATCCCAGGCCACTAGTACTGACCTCAGACGTCCTAAAACATCATTTTCACACCCAGATGTTCCACCAGAGGATATTTGAGGAACTCCCTCAACACCTCCTCTAGTAGCATCACGAGTACCATGGTGCGTCCCCTAAAAGGATGAAGTGCTCCCCACCTTAAAAAATTCTCCATGAGCCTATGTTGAGGATATCTAAGCATGGAGGGCCTCGCAGACGAAATCCCTGAGCTATGCATCCCTGATTTGCAGAATACGTTGGGGAGTGACTGTCATAGACTAGAGGTAATGTGCTCCAACACTATCCATGATGGATATCTACAACGTGGAGAGCTTCTCTATCACCTCAGTCAGCTATTATATACTTGACCTCTTTCTGTGTGAGTGTGCTACTATGTTACCCTTCCCAGGAGTGTATACAATCTCAAATTAAAATCCCATGAAGAACTATAGTCATCAACATTATCTCAGGTTGAGGTATTTCTACGATAAGATATACCTAAATATGTTGTCAGCTGTGTAGATGGAAAACCTCTCACCAGTCAAGTAGTGCTGCCTCATCTTCAATTAAAATACCACTAATGTTAACTCTAGACAATTGGTAGCATTGTTCTGCTCATCATGCATCATATTCCATGAAATTAATAGGATCATAACTTTCCCCTACATCAGGACACAACGTAGTCATGTCCCTGATATGCCTCAATAATCTATATATCTAACTGCCTCTTCTAGTTGCCTCAAGATGGGAGTACTAGTTAGTCTTTTCTTCATTTCTTGGAATCCCTACTAGAATCTCTCTATCCACAAGAAAGGTTTTCCCTTCTATGTCCAAGCTGACAAGGGTGCTTTTAATCTTGAAAATTCATGTACCAATCTTTGGTAGTACCAAGTCAACCCTAGGAAACATCGAACCATGGTCACACTCCTAGGTGGCTCCTACAACATCCCTAGTAAATAAATGATATGCCATTTTCATATTTATTAATATTTATGAATTAAATATTAATTTAATTTTAAAGGGGGTGCTATGTTCGATAGAGTACCCGACATGCAATAATGGGTTTCCCCAAAATCTCATATTACACACAATGCTGGGTCATACTAAAATAATAATAATATAATATTATTTTAAATGGTAGTTAACGACTAGTTGTTGTATTGGCGGGAATGAAGAGATATAACTACATTAATATTATAATTGTTTGTAAAATGTTTTTACATTTATCCAATAAAAGTTAGTGGCCTAAAATGGGAATGAATTCAATTTTATGCATAGTGACTATAACATTTTTAAAAAATAGTTTCACTTCCCTTTAATGGAAAATCATTTTTAAATATAGTTTTTGACATTTTATATGTTCCGTTTAACAAAATAAACTTCTTATTTAAACCCATGATACAAAAATTTCCATTGGGTAAAATTTTGGTATTTTTCTGATAAAGTAAATTTTTGATGAATAGTGAATAATATTGAATTTTAATTCGAAACTGCCTTTTAATCTAATTTATTTATATGACTAGACTATCATTTTATTTGGGTATAAATTTTAATTAGATTATATTTTTACTATTTATTTCAATTTTGCTCATTTTAAGTAATTTCACTCTTTAATTAGACATAAACACATGACAATATTTTAATAGTTATTATTTCATAAAAACACGCGTTTTGGTTTTGACAACGAGAATTAATTTTAAACTAATTTATGAATATTTTGTCTTTTGAAATTGAAGAAATTGATTCTATATTAGGAATCAAGAGTTCCCAATTGTGTAAATAGGTAACTTCAATTTTTATATATTATGAATTGTATCTTCAGAAAATATTTTATTTACCACGGATATAGGGTAAATCTTGTAAATAATGGTGAGAAAATAATATTATAATAATATTATATTACCCTAACATGTATCATAATACTATTGGCTGATACATGTCCGACTATGGGCATCCTTGGGTTGATTTTGGGACCCCATGGAGCGACTTGTAAGTGAAAATGTCATTGCATAAAAATTAATTTAATGTTAAGGAAAATGTAAAAAAGAAATATCTTTTAGTAAATTTTTTTATAGTGGGTTATATAAGTGATATGTTCGAATATAAATAATAATTAGAAATATAAAATTATTTCCTAAATCATGGTATTTTATTAATAATTTATTGACATTAAATAAATAAATTTATTTTCGACACAATGATGATGTAATGAATACCTCATTAATGAGTGTTTTAAATAAATGAGATAATAAATAATATAATAAATTTATTTTGAAACTATTTTTTTCCATATAAAAATTTTATGGATGATTATTACTTATTATAATTAAATAAATTATGTTTTTTACTTTATCAAATTTTTACAGATTTTTTAAAAAGTCATGATATTGATAGTATAAAAATTTACATAAATGAGTTTTGAAATCAATTAATATTTTTATAAATTTTAAAATAGTTCTAAAAATATAAGATTCATAAAATTTACATATATAATGTTAAAAATTTCATTAAAGATTCATTTTGGGTTTCTTTTAATTTTATATAAAATATATTAACCATATAATATGAATATACAAGAATACATGGTAAATGTTAAATTAGCTATCGAAGGGTTAAAGCTAAAAGATAATGTTACTTTTAATATCTAAACATGTCTAAAACACAATGGATGAGATGATTTCGAATATTCCTCACATTATATTCAAAAATAATTATTTTTGGTCCATTTAAAATCGAAAATCTATTTATAATAAAATAATATTTTTAAAAATTCCTAAAAGGCCCCTCCCCCATTATAAAAGGCCACAACTTCTAACCTATAACTCCCATCCACCAAGCCCCATTGATATTCAAAAATATGAATAAATAAGCTCCCAAAATCCCTCTCTTCCACTTAGAAGCCATACACTATCTAGAATGAAATTCCAAAAATCGTCTTTGTTCAAAGTAAAGGGAGTTACACGATTTAAAGGTAACGTATTCTCTCAAGTTCATTTATTTTATTTTCCATCTCCATCCCCCTAAATAGTCTGTATTCTATTATTTTATAAAAACACTTGTATATTCAATATACTCAGATGTTTTTATGAAACATATTCATATTACATTTCCACACACCTCCATATAATGGATACGAACATATAGTTTCTCTGGAAAGCAAACTACTGCCTCGCAAAATATTGATTATTCAATTATATCCTACTGCCTCTCATGGTGGCCCTTATGTAAGAACTATATTTATATTTTATAATTAATATATTTATATTTTCTCTATGATTTTGTATTTTTCATTTATATCAATATTTTATGGATTTCATAATGAGTATATACAATAATTTCATTTGAGGATGTGCGGAATACCGCCACCTCAAAGTTATATGACTCATTCATTCCATACATGGAATATATAAAAGATGTAGTTAATGAAATAATATATTATATTATACATGAATTATAATATACATACTTATAATTATGTTTTCATTCCAATAAATATGAAATACGAATGAATGTAGCATTCATGTGTACGTACGACTTACCGTCTCTATGAATAGTTCACTTCATTTCTTATCTCCAAATGTTATGTACTATTATAAATACACACACACACACACATATATATATATAATAGGTATATATGATATATATGATATCAAAATCATGAATATAATTCTGTAGATAATAGACTTTTGACAATATACACAACTTGTAATTATTAGAAGTTGATTTTGGGGTCAAGTACCAAATAACTAAAAAATGATCATTTTTAACATAAATGATTATGTAATTATTATAATGTGGTAATAAGTGATATGAAATGGATAATAAACATGAAAAATGTTCTAAAGAAAGTAGAAATTAACATTATTTTATTATTCAGGAGATTAAAGAACGAACGAGTCAAGTTGGACACGAGGTAATGGAACAATTCACCCTACTCTTTTAGTCATAGAATTATTTTTTTATGACTTTTAATTTCCATTTTATTATGTTAAGATATGTTCCTGTATATCCTTAATATTTTTAATTTTATGTCTAAGTGATGAGATAACCTTTTCTCTCTCATCAACTCATTTTTTGGATTTTTATGTGACGCAGTCAGGATGCCGAATCTTCGTAGAGGACTTCGTCTCAATCTCTTTTCATTGAGGAATACATTGATTTATACAAAAATTTTATAAATGTTTTATAAACCCATTTACTAATAATTTCATTCAAAGGGACTATTTATCTATGGAGAGTTTTACTAAATGATAAAAAGATGTCTCTTTTTAATGTATGCGGTGACAACGACCTTTCCGCCACCGCGAGAATTACTTGACATTTAGATTCCTTAATAAGCTGTAATGTTTTTAAAAGTAATATATATAACACATACACTTTTTACATATTTTGGTATTGAAAATGGTTTTGGGAATGAATTGATAATGTCAATATATTGAAATGTTATATTGGGTTGGCAATATGGAAATTTTATCTTTCCTTTATTCTTGGATTATGTGTTATGAATATTTTATGGTTCATGGGAATTGTTTACGTATACTGATGGCTCCATGATAAACCTAGAGAGGGTGAGTCAAATATGGATCTCCAATTCAATGTGTAACATGATAGAGTTGAACATTAATATTTCTCCAAAGAGATTTAAAAAATATACCGTCATGAGTATTCCAAACGTAACACCCTACGTAGCTGTGAAAGCTACATCATATGTAATGTATGAATGCCACAAGTTACATTTTTTATTTTTGATTTATATGTGTTATTCAGAAATATTATGATTTTATGAGGTCTATTAAAGAGCTATTTTTTTGTATGTATTGATATACTAGTGATTTAATTATATATTTTATAACCATTACTAAGATTTTTTTCTCATCCCATGTTTTGGAATTTCTTTCACAGGTTGTAAGGTAGGGTAAGAGAAAGGAAGAATTCTAGAAGACTTATATCAAGAGAATAATTCTTGTTTTTAAAAGTATTTATTTTATGAAAAAATAGATACTCAGTAGAAGTGCATAATTTTTAATATTTTAGATGTAGTTTAATAGTTATGGCCTAATTATCTAAAACTCTAAGCCTGAAAACATCCTCAATGGGAATTATAAAAATAATTCATGATTATGTAATGTTTAGGACTGGGGCCTTATAGTTGGTATCAAATGTTATCTTAGACATCTTTTGGAGTTAGGATATTGTTAATTAATATCCATAAATAAATTTACCGTAAAATTGAAATAGAATTTGAATATTACCATGTTTCTTCGCTTAATATATTTATATGATCAGAATTGTTTTCCATAAAGGAAATAGAGTAGTTGTGCTGGAATACATAAAAGGGGAAATATTCTTCCAAATTAGCATCTTGAGATAGTCTGAATTAGAATTCAATAGTTTCTTGCATTTGACTCAGGTGATAAATGGTTTCTGTGTCTTTTAATGATATTTTTTTTATAAAAGTAAAGAGGAGAATGAATGTTAATTAATGTTTGTCATGATGTATTTAAAAGAAAAGAAAATTTTTGAAAAAATCAGTAAGTGTGGGTTTTGGTTACAAAAAATATTATTCCACAGTCACATTGCTTCAAAAAAAAAAGAATTAATTTTCATCCTATTAAGACAAATGTTATTGAATAATGGTCAAGACCCACAAATATAACTGACATCTTTAGTTTTCATGGATTAATAGGTTATTACTAGATGTTTGTTGAATGTTTTTCACGGTTATCTAGTCCACAAACTATGTAAACTCGAAAAGGTGTTATGTTTATTTGGAAAAACCAATATGATGAATGTTTTCAAAAATTGAAAAGTAGATTGGTGAATGCTACAGTTTGGGCATTAACTTCTTGATATGGTGAATTAGATATCTATAGTGATTCTTTGTTGAAAGTACTTAGCTAGGTCCTTGCATAATGATCAAGTAATAGCTTATGAATCACGTCAATTGAAACCTTTTGAGTTAAATTACCCTACACATGATTTGTAATTAGCTGTTGCTGTTTTTTATTTAACAATTTTGGGATATCATTTGTATGGAGTGAAGTTTGAACTATATAATGATCAAAAAATTTGGAAGTATATATTCACTTAGAGTGAATTGATCATGAGACAGTGGAGATGGATAGAATTAATAAAATATTATTATTGTATGATTCATTACAATTGAGGAAAGGAAAATAATGTGGTTGACTCTTTGACTCTAAAAAGTAATGCTACATTAACAATGTTACATTTGGAACACAATCCTTTAATTAATTATTTTTTAAACTTTGGCATAGAAGTTGTTGGTGTAGGAAATTTACCTTTTTTTGTTTTAGGTTTCAGTACAATCGTCCCTAGAATATTGAATAAATCAAGTTGGGAAAGATGACAGTGAATTGCTGGAAATGGTATAATTGGTTCAAAAGGGTAAGTTACAAGAATTCAACATTGATAAAGATTTTATTTGGAGATTTGGGAAGAAATTATGTGTTCATTGTGATATACGGTTAAAGAAAGAGTTTTTATGTGATGTTCAGAGTTCTTCTTTTTCAATTCATCCTAGAAGTACTAATATGTACAATGATCTTCAAGTGTATTATTGGTGGGAGGGAATGCAAAGAGATATTGTTAACTTAACTGTGAAGTGTTTGAATTGTGAATTGCTTAAAGCGTAGTGGTAGTTACCGAAAGGGATGGTTCAATATTTACCTATGCCAGAGTGGAAATGCAAAAATATATTAATGGATTTCATTGTGGGATTACCAAATTCATCTTGAGGTAACAATGTAATCTAGGATATTGTTGATCGATTGACTAAATCTACTCATTTTCATCCAATTCATGATACTCGGTCTATAGATAAAATTTCTCGGTTGTATGTTAAAAAGATAGTTAGTTTTCATTGAGTTCCCCTCTTCATTGTATCTAATCATGATCCTGGGTTCACTTATCCCTTTTGTAAAGGCCTTTAGAAGTCGTTGTATACTGAATTAAATTTTAGCGCATCTTGTCAACCTCAATCATATGGGCAGTCGGAATGAAAAATCAGAAAATTGGAAGATATGCTACGTGCTTTATCAATAGATTAGTAGGAGAGTTGGTATCAAAAATATTCTTTGGTAGAATATTCTTATAATAATCGTTTTAATTCTAGTATACAGATGGATCTATTTGAGGAATTATATAGAAAGCAGTGTTGAAATCCAGCTTTCTGGAATGATGTAAGTGAGAGGAAGTTGTTGGGACTTGAATTGGTAGAAGATATGGCAGAAAATGTTTAGTTGATTCAGAAGCATATGAGAACAACTTAGAGGAGCCAGAAAAGTTATGCGAATAACCGGAGGAAGGAACTTTCATTCGTGGTAGATGATCATGTATTTCTCAATTTTTCTCTATGGAAAATTGTGATGCATTTTGGTAAGAAGGGAAAGATGAAGACAATGTTCATTGGACCCTATGAAATCTAAGAGAATGTTGGATCAATTTCCTAGAGAGTGGATTTACCCGCATTTTTATCCCAAGTACACAATGTCTTTCATGTTTCAATGTGGAGAATGTATATTCTGGATACATCTGATATTTTCACCCAAGAGCTAATTCAGTTGGAATAGAATCTTTCTTATGGGGAATAATCAATCCATACAGTTTTACGATGGGAGAAAGTGTTGTAGAATAAGGTAATTCCTTAGTTAAAGGTTTTTTTTGGAAACCCATATGCTTGAAAAGGCCACGTGAGAATCTGAGAATGCTATGAGAGATAAATACCCCCACTTATTTCATAAGTGAATAAAAATTGTGAGGATGGAATTTCCAAAAGGTGGGAAGGACGTAACATCCTAGGTAAATTAAAAACATTAAAATTTCATATTTATTAATATTTTTGAATTAAATAAAAATTTGACATTAAATATAATTCTATGTTTAATGGTGTACCCGACATGAAACAATGGGTTTCCCCAAAATATCACCTTTCAAACAATGCTGGGTCATACTAAAAAATAATAATATAATATTATTTTAAATGGTAGTTAACGCAAATCTGTTGTATTGGAAGGAATAAACATAACTAACTACAATATGATTACACATGTTTTTTTCAAATTATTACAATTATCAAATAAAATTTAAAGGCTCAAAATTAGAATGAATCAAATTTTAAGCATAAATACTCTAATAAAATTAAAAGGTAGTTTACTGCCCTTTGATAAAGATCACTTTCTAAATATAGTTTTTTTCACTTTTATATGTTCTATTTGAAAAATTAAACTTCCTATTTAGAGGAAGTACACAAATTTTACCTTGGGTTATATTTTTATATTTTTATGATAAATTTAATTTTTTGATAAATAGTAAAAATATTACATAATAATTCAAAACTGACTTTTAGTCTAATTTATTCATATGATTAGACTATATTTTTAATCATTTTTAATGTGTAATTATGTTAATTTTTTACCATTTAATCTAAATTTGTTCATTGGAAGTAATTTTCTTTTTTAATAATACATATAAACATGTCAATCATTTGATTGTTATTATTTCATAAAAACATGCCTCTGGGTTTTGACAACATGAATAAATTTTAAATTAATTTCCGTAACATACATGTTTTCAATTTGTAAAAATGGATTCCATATTTGGAATCAGGACGTCCAAATTATGTAAATAGGTATCTTTTATTTTTAGACATTATGAATTGTAAATTCTGTAAATATTTTATATACTATTCTTAAAGGGTAAATCTGGTTAATAATGGTAAGAAAATTATATTATAATAATATTAAATTACCCTAAAATGTGTCCTAATCATATTTGCTGACAATTGTCCGACTATTTGCATCCATGGAACAATTTTGGGACCCCATGGAGAAACTTTTATGTGAAAAAGACATTTAATAAAAATTAATTTAATGTTAAGGAAAATGTTATAAAAGCAGATATCTTTTTGTAAAACAATTTTTATATGGGGTTATATAAGTGGTATGTTCGACTATATATAGTCATTAGAAATATAAAACAATTTTGTACATCATAGTATTTTATAAATAATTTTTTAAATTAAATAAATAATTTTTTATGACACAATTATGATATAATGATTACCTCATTATTGAATGTTTTAAATAAATTAGAATATAAATTTTAAAATAAATTTATTTTGAAAATTTGTATGCCATAAAATAATTTTATGGAATATTATTACTTGTTATATTTTAATTAATGATTTTTTTTCAAATTGATATAGTTTTTTTGGATTTTTAAAAAACTCATGATTTGAATAGTATAAAAATAGACATAAATTAGTTTTTAAATCAATTATTATTTTATTAAATGATATAATAGTCCAAAAAATATAATATTTGGAAAAATGATATATATGATTTTTCAAATTTCATTAAGCATCCATTTTGGGTTGCATCGCATTTTATAGTAAATATATAAACCATATAGAATGAATATAAAAAACTAGTAGCTTTAATATACTAGGATGTTGTTATGATAAAGATTAAATCTACACTTCCACACTCCTCCATCTATTTGATACGAACATACTATTTCTATAGATGAAAAATGACTGCCTCATGAAATGATGATTGTTCGATTATCTTTTACTACCTCTAATGGTGGAAAAATTATTTCACTGTATTTATATGTGATATATATTATATTTATATTTTCTCTATACTTATGTATTTTGAATTTATAGAATTTCTTTACGGTTTCCATAATGGGTAAATACGATAATTTCATTTGTGGATGTACGTGCTACCGTCCCCCTAAAGTGATATGACTCATATATTCAATACGTGAAATGTGTAAAGGATGGAGTTAATAAAATTATATATTATATTATATAAGAATTATAATATACTAATGTATCATTAAGATTTCATTCCATTAAAAATGAAATAGATATGAAAGTAGCGTACATGCATACATTTGGCTTACTGTCTCCAAGAATAGTGCATTTCATTTCTTATCTCTCAATGTTATGTACTATTATATATATATACGAAATATATATGATATATATTATATCAAAATAATTAATATAATTATAGAGATAATGGACTTTTGACCACATGGACAACATGTAATTATAATATGTTCATTATTGACTAAAGTATAGAATATCAACAAAATGACCGTTATTAACTTAAATGATTATTTAATGTTTATAAAGTAGAAATAAGTGATATGAAATAAATAATAAACATGTAAAATGTTTTTAATAAAGTATAAATTAACTTTATTTTATTATTCAAGAGATTAATGAACGAATGTGTCATGTCGGGAAGGAGGTAAGGGAACCTTTCACCCTCTTATTTTAGTTAAAGACTTATTTTATGTTATGTATTTTAATATTCAATTTATTATGTTGGTATATGTTCTTATATATCCTTAATGATGTAAATTTCATGACCATATGATGAGATTCACTTTTCAATCTCATCAACTCATTTTCTGGATTTTTATGTGACGCCATTAGGTTGGCTAATTTTTGTAAGGGATTTCATCTCAATATCTTTTCATTGAGTCATTAATTGATTTATAAAAAACTTTATTTTATACGATGTATCAACCACATTAAATTTTAATGTCATTCATAGGGGATCTTTCTCTACGAAGCGTTTTATTGAATGAAAAAAGAATGTTTCTTTTTAACTTATGAAGTGACCGTGACCTTTCAGCTGTCGTGAGCATTATATGATATTTTCATTCATTAACAAGACATAATGATTTTATAAGGAAAATATATACCACATACTCTTTTTACGTATTTTTTTATTGAAAATGGTATTGGGAATGGATTGATTATGTCAACATATTGAAATGTTATATTGTGTTTTCAATGTGGAGATGTTATCTTTATATTATGCTTGTTTTATGTGTTATGAACATGTTATGGTTCTTAGAAATTGTTTACCTATACGGGTGGTTCCATGATAAACCTTGGGTGGGTGAGCCTGAGATATCTTTCTAATGCATTGGGTAACATGACAGAGGTAAACTTAAAAATATTTCCTAAGAGATTTAGGGAATATATTGTGATGGGTATTCCAAACATAACAGCTTATGTATATGTGAAGGCTACAATTTAAGTATGTTATGGATGCCACAACATATCATTATGATTTATTATTTCTATATGGTATTCATAAATCTTATAATTTTATGAGGTTTTTAATGAGCTTATGTTTTGTATGTATCTATGGAATAATGATTTCCTTCATTATTTTATAACCCCTAAAGAGTTTTTTATGCGCATCCCTTGTTTTTATATGTTTTTACTAGGTTTAAGGAATGTCAAGAGAAAAGAAGAATTCAAGAAGATTTATAACAAGAAAGGTATTCTTGTTATCTTTTTAAAGTATTTTATTTTATGAAAAAATGGATACAGATTAGAAGTGTCTAATTTGTAACATTTGAGATGTAATTAAATAGTTGTGACCTAATTATATAAAACATTAAACGTGAAAAAATCCTCAATGTGAATTATTAACATAATTCACGATTATGTAATGTTTGTTGCTAGGGCCTTATAGATCCCAAGAAAGCATGGCCTCTATCTTTGCTGTATCCACTCAACAACAGCCTACATGATAACACGTCCTAGAAAGTGGACCTCCTGTATCCAGAACTGGCACTTCGAGAGCATTCCATAATGTTGGTACTCTTGGAGTGTATCCAGAACTATCTATAGATGAGTACCGTTCTCATCTGCCAAAGATGAGTATATCAATATGTCTACAATGAAAACCACCACGAAGTGGTCGAGGTAAGGCCGGAAGATTCTATTCTTGAGCCCCTTGTACATATCCAGAAAGTTTCTCATGCCCAAAGGCATCACCCAGAACACATAGTTGACATATCGGCATCTGAAGGCAGTCTTTGGTAGGTCCTCATCTTTTACCTTGAGCAGATGATAGAATGATCTGTGGTCTATCTTCAAAAAAAGTCGTGATCCCTTTATCTGGTTCAAATGATCATCAATCCCTGGGTGAGGATACTTGTTCATCGCTGTCACCTGATTCAGGCGCCAATAGACAACAAAAAGACTCAACCATCGTTCATCTTTTTTTTTTCATACAAAATCGGGGGTTCCCATAAAGAGTCGTAGGGTCTGACGAACCCCTTTCTCTACAATTCCTCCAAATGTACTCTCAACATCGAAGCTCTACAGGAGACATCTAATATGCTGGTGTAGATACCAGTGTCATCCTAGGGTACATGTCGATATAAAAGTCTACCTACCTAAGAGGAGGTAGTCCTAGAACATCATCAAGAAAGACATAAACATACTATTCCACATCAACAGCATAGATCAGAATCCTCTCATCCACTACATTGATAGTGAGGCTAGCCGAATGATGAGTGATCGGATGCACCCTTCTCCGAGAAAGTCCATCCTATGCTGTAAAGGTTTCCTTCTCATGGGTTAAGGAAAACATGGTTGCATCCTCATGGAGACACCACACATCGTATCTTAAATAGCTGATTTAAGCATAGACTATGGATAGCCAGTCCATACCTAAGATAACATCATAAGGCCTCGACGTTGCTACTAAGAGATCTCTACCGAATCTCTTTCCTTCTAGAGTGTGCTCACACAGCCTTAAAAAGTGCATAATTGTCGAATCCTCTCCCATTGGCGTATCTAATCGTAAGGATTGATCCAACCACTCTATTGGAATCTCCATGCTCTGAAAAAGAGCCATAGAAATGAAAGAGTGACTAGCACCTCTGTCTATAATAACTGAAGCTAGTGTGAAGTAGCCACATCTCATACCTTGAATCATTTATGGGGCACCGTGGCCATAATCCCCAACGGGTTGAAGCTGAGATCATCCCTATCCTCCTGCTCCATATGGTTGAGGTTGACCACCTGGGGGTGGTGGCAGGAAAAACTCAAATCACCGCCCACCGCCTACTGCACGTCCAACTCCTCTACCATGTTTGACACCGTTCATACCTCCTCAATCAAACCTCTATCAGTGTCTCAGAAGTTCCTCGACCATTTTCCGATCATTAATGCATGGATTCAGATAGGGAGAGCCATTCCCCCAATCGACCCCAAGAGTAACAGACTATAGTCCTCAAACAACCTCCTCAGCCTCGTGAGCTTTGCACCTCCGACCCTACAACCTAGGGTCATCCTCCAGAAGTTTTGGCATGTTTGGGATTCTACATCATCTTCCTAATATCTACTTTAGATGACTCGAATGCATGAAATCTAGTTGCAACTCTTGATTTCTGTGCATGCTTAGGAAATAAGATCTCCAGCAATAGTACTCTCTCTATCACTCCATCAGGATTCAGGATGTTGAGCAATCTCATCAATGATATGATCTTCCATCATAGACCCGACTCAAAGGTCTAGGCTCTAATGAATGGTTCTCCTACCATGTGGATGAAGTAGAGAGAGAGGTCAGTGAATCTCATCGAGTTCGGGGCCATTGTTAGGCTGCCCTGTGGTAAGTGTAGTAGATCCTAAAAATTCATTGAGCATAAATACGCTGGTACGAAATCCTTCATGAAAAGGATCTTTAAGTACCTCTAGGAGAGTGCTTCCTACTCGTGTGCCTAGAGTGCCTGGATCCACCATCTCCCTATGATGATTTGTGATAGGCTAGAAGCTACGATCACCATCCCATCTTCTGGTGTCTCAACTGAGGATAATACTCATGCCATAGCCTCGAGCAAGTCCTTAGCAGCATGGGGATATTTCTTTCCTCGGAACATCAGAGGCCTATATCTCTGCAACTCATTCAACATTATTTGTTGGCATGCATGGTCTACTGGTGGGGATAGTGTAATCTGTCACCGTATGGGTAGTGGTGCTAGTGGAACACCACCTGAAGGTACCATCATTGTATGATGGCACTACACTAAAGCCTCATCGCTTGGTGGGAATCCATCATAATCTCTTTGTGGAATCCTGGATGGTTGTCTATGTGGAGACATCCTGTAAAGTAACAGATGTTCCATGGTCAGTAATCTATACCTGGTGAGCTGCCCGAAAAAGATCCAAAGTAAAATAACATTTTCAAAACATAGACAAACAATGTTTTCATGTAACAAGTCAGAAATCTGAATTTAGGATCCTCGTTTATTGATACATCAGCCGCCGCACCAACACTGGACTCCAAAAATTGAAAACCAAACTCAAGATACTTAACACTATTGATCGATTTAAAACACAAACTCTTAGTTCTTATAGAAAAACCAATCCATCTCTGATACAACTTTGTCATGACCCATCCCCTAGGGCCCGTGCTGTGGTAACCTAATCCAACCTTCCATAGGGCATGGGTTGGTGAATATCACCGTAATGGAACATCCCTTAAATGGGAAGGAAGGAATTGTCTTTAAAACTGCAAACACACAGACATGGTACACAACACGAACAAACCATGAAGTATGAGTACTAAAAGTAAAAGTGTGAACTGAATTACAATGGGAAACAATATAAACCCATCAAAAAGAAAAATAACGTAAAAAGTAAAAAAAACTTCAGAGGACATACTATAAGGATCCTACCTGAAGGGTAGTTACATCTATTCATTGTGACTCTCTATGTAAATAGGTCACCTATGTACACCACCTAGTCCTATCTCCCTAATCTCAGTCAAGGCAGCTTGTCGTCTACATAAGGATCAACATGGTGCAGGCGATGCTCATGTAAGGGTGGGTATAACTAAACCTTGAAGGGACCCCATGACCCCCTGAATGTCTCCCAGAATTACACTATGTAAAAAAAACAAATAATTATAATAATCACAATGCGAAAATAAAATGACTCTATTCAAAATGGTATACAACAATAGGTACATGAATAAAGACGATTAGTCATATTGCTATATCATTTTATTCTATCAAGTCTATTTTGCTACTAGACCACACAATGTCTCTAGTGGCTAACCCACAGGGGATAATTATGTGCAGACCCACAGAGGTTCTCTAAGTAATAACCCATAAGGAATCTCTAGGTGATGAACCACAAATAATCACTACGTGCTAACCCAATTAGATGATTGTTGGATGCTGACCCACAAAGAGGATCACTAGGTGTTTACCCAAAGAGGCTCTCTAGGTTCTGACCCACTTGATGGATCACTCTGTGCTGACCCACAGAAGATCAATATTATTAATTCACATCCCAGCTAGCCACTGGATTCCCGCACTATGAAAACTTGATTTCTGGAGGATCCGCTCCACAAGTCATCAACCATATTTTAACTATCACGAATTCCCACAAACATGTAACTTGAAGAAACACAATTTCATAAGGGTTCCAATGCAATAAAAGACATGTATATTTTTTGTCTGGTATGTATGTTATAGGCATCTTAGTTCCGAGGTCCCATTTGGATTCGAGTCTGATCCCACCCGAACGTACTCCAACATTCTCCAAAACCAATGTGGAGTATATCAAAAGAACCACTGCACCCTAAAGGTTCTAATACTGCTGAAAGTTCTTCAAAACGGACATACTATTTGAAAGATATGCCCTTATAATAGAAAATAGGCCTAAATGGGTTTTGGTCGACTTGACCTAACCCATCCTGCTGAGCCCGGCCCGAACTGGTTGGGCTCGACCAGGTCTGGCGGGGTGTGGTATAGCCTGCTGGTCTGCAGGCTCGGGCCGACTGACCCGGCCAGACACGGCTTTCCAACTGGGCACGAGGGTCTACTCCTCACCCAAATGAACTTCAGGTCATTCAGTTCTTCAAACAGGTAGTGCCAGGATTCCCCCCAGATGACTGGTCTGGTGGAATGGTCTTGTGTGGGACACGTGGACGAGGTCCGCCTCATTCACGAATGGAGCTGCGACACCTCCTCCGTCATGCACCATCACTATCAATGCGTACGGTGGTGGATGACCACCCCATTTCCACAGCAGCATCATTGGTTGTTGCCACCTCCTCGCGACCAATGAAGGTTGGACGCCGCCTCCTCCAGTCGCCAGAGCCTCCATACCGGTGGAGCTTCTACGGGCCTTCTATGTAGCTTCGGGTGCCTATTTTCTTTTCTAACTACGCCTACGGGTCTCTCGGGACGCTTCCCTCACTATGTGGCCCCTGATATCATCTTTCTACCATATTGGTCAATCATCGATGATGAATGAAAACAATATCAAAATCTACTGAAGGTCCGGCCCTTGTTCATTTTGGCACGTACCCTCCACTTTAGCGTTATAGCATTGGAAGAGTTCAACATTATCATGGCTAAATGAATCTTAAAAACTATTAAACAAAACCCTTACCTAGAACTTATAGGAATGCACTACGAATGTGGGAAGGAGTACCCACGTTCAAAGGGTGTTATTTAGCATTTGTCGATCTCCTGATCGAATCCTCAAATGCATCACCAAATTCTACATTCTTCATTGGAGGAAGATGTCGCTTGCACTTAGTCAAGAGTTCTGATGTGGGTTCCCAAAACCCATTCCAACAACTAGATAAAATAAAATAAAAGGAGTTCCACTCTCCACACAATTATGTGGTTAATTAGGGAATATATTATGAACCAATTAATCTTCCAACGGTGTGGTTACACAACCAAGTGTAATTAGTCACTAAATGACCTTTATTAAAATGACGAACCAAATCTGTGGTCCCACCGCCAACCCTCAAAGGTTACCAAAATAAATAAAATAACTCATGGAGTAATGTTATTAATTTTTTTTGCAAATTCAAAAATTAACTTGTTCGTCTGACCCTTTCCAGTTGATGTTTTTATTCGCCTAAAAAATCCTTGTGCTGTGAATTCAATGGTGCCCTTGAATTTTTATTAAGATCACCAGTTCTAATGATATAAAATGTAGATTCTACATTTAATGAACGTACCTTAAAAAAGATCAAAACTCAGTTTCGGGCCCTTCGGGCCTCAGAATCACGTGTCATCAATTTTTGAAGACTCGTAGTAATCCCAAATAATTTAATTACATTATACAGAATTTATGGGTATTTACATTATCTATATTGAGTAATTAAATATATTAACATGAAAGGAATAAGTATTATCTCCATATATAAATATGGGAGAAGTAAATTGATGATATTCATGAGAGGAATATCGGGAATGACATTATCAGAAGAAAAATAAAAAATAATCTTGATAAATAATGAGATTATAACATTTAACCCTTAACAATTTAGTAACTATTGAATCCTAAAAAACATGTAACCATTAACAGTATATAGATATTTATATCATATAATTATAATGATAATAATTATAAAAGGGATTCCAGGGTAGTATATACAACATATAAAATAGGCAAGTGGTGGATATGGAATGTGTCCCAATAGAAATAAATGTAAGTGGAAAATTTCTTACCATAATTATGTATATTATTCAAAAAAATTGAACAAATATGTATAATAAATATATATTAATCATAAATGTATAATATGACAAGAATAACATATATCATACCTCATATTTTTACTTATTACCGTTCATCCCATTTTTATTAAAAATTCATTACTAAAATCACTATTCTTGGTGAGAATTGCAATGATTTTCATGTATGTATTTGTTTGGGCGACTTCTCCTTGTAAATTTTCCAGGGTTACATAACCTAAATAACTTAAATAATTATCTAAATTATATATATATATATATATTCACTATATTTATATTTATAGTGAATTGTATTGTTTAGTGAAGGAAAAATAGATTACATTGTTCATGAAGATGGTAGGCCTTAAATACGCATGAAAGATGTTTCTATTTTCTCAAAAATGATATGGAGTAAAGTTAATTGATAAATTACCCTTCATGAATCATTATTATATCATATATATCTTATTTATTCTAAAAATTTATCCTGATTTCTATCTGATGAAATTGTACATGAAAAATACCTTCAATCTGGTTGTAAGGTGGTTGTCCGCCGCGCACTACTGTGATGTTATTTTATTCAAACAGATTTGAATTTAAGAAGGTAGATATCATTTTTAAATTATATATTTAAATTTATGACATAAATATAATATATATAATTTAAATCCACTATTATATACAACAGTGAGTGGAAGTGATGAAAAACGAATTATATTAGTTCGTGAGGTGGTATTTTACCCTACAGATGATCCTCTATTTATTTTTCCATTTTATGGAAGAATATATGGATATAAATTATGATATTAACATAATATCTCAGTATATATGAGATAATTATTTTATCGTATCAGTATAGTTGAATAATAATTTAAAGTGTTGGAAGAATAAGTAACATTAAAATTCTTAGTTAGTAACAATAACTCTTTATTGGATAAAATTTTTTGTTTTACCCATAAATCCTTAAAAGGATAATTTATTAATAAATATAAGACCCATAATATGTTTAACGGGAATTAATTACAATATTTTGGAAGGTATTTGGAAGAAACCAATCACTATGGTAGTGTGAACAGGAGAGGAGAGGGATGCCCTTTTATAAGTTATGGAAGGGACATGATTGTAATTTTAAAAAATAATAAGTTACACCAAAGTTTAACACATGATCCAATGTTAAAAAAATGTCCCATTATTAAACACTAGATGATATAATTTTTAACTATGTCCATAAAATACGAATCTGACAGCTTTTTTTATTCATTTTAACCCTTACCTTTTTAGTTTAAATCCCGGTAAACAAGTTTTGTCCTAAACAATAGTAATATGTTTTTTATGTTTAAATATTAATTTTTACCAAAACAAAATTTGAAGAAAAATTATATTATTAACAACAATGATTCAAAATATTGAACAAATTTTTCCAAATTCAAATCACATAAGTGGAATAATTTAACTTAAAAATAAACCCATCGAGACAATGATAGAATAACTTTCTAGTGAGAAATGATTCATAACTATGGACGGTTTTGATATTGAAATTAAATATCAATTTTATTATAATGGAAAAATGTAATTAAATACAATATAATGGAACAAATTTAATTTTTATCATTAAAAATTTATCTTTTTTAATGATTTAATAAAAATAGTTAAAAAAATTTATTTTTTCAGTATTCATTTGAAAAATAATATATTTATAAAATTATCAAAAAATGTATCTTAGATAATTATTAAATTTTTATTCAATAAATGATATTTATTTTTTGAATTTATTTTTCATGATTTATGAAAATTTTATGTTAATCAAAAAAAGAAATGAAAATCATTTTTGATAAAATATTTATTTTGGACGTATATAATGACATAATGAAAAATTAAGTTATAATTTATCAATATATTTTCATTGTATCAAAAATTTGTATTTAATTTTTGAAATGATATTTTTTTGATTCATATAAATTAGATCAATTGTTAGTTTAAAAAATACAGTTTAAATAATACTAGTAATAGCATATTGTGGATCGTTAAAACTCATTGTTGCATGTAACACAATATATCTTGGTAAAAAAAATATTTCATAAAATATTTCATAAAATCATTTTGGAAAAAATGATCATACTTCAATTTCCTTTTATCCCGATCCAATACACTCACCTCATACTTCCCGAAAATTTAATACTGAAAGGCATGGGAGGCCCTCTTCTCGACCACATCCTCCTCTATTGTGACGATCTAACATAGGTCAATGGGATCATCCCACAGAACCTATACTGGTTGTTCTACTCATTGATAATGGTCATGAGACATTTTAGAAAACTAAAAATCCCATAATAATGGTAGAAGGAAATTTTATGAAATGCTATTTAATTTTAATAGATAAATTTACCATAAGTAAACTTATTAAAAATGAATAAATTCATGAAAGATACATGTAGCACTCCGATGTATCTAACCTAAAAATAGGACCACCTCACATTATAATTAAATAAATTCTGAGATCGTGCATTGGATCATGGGGACCCGTATATTATGATTTCTTATCTGGTATCTCTTGAATTTTTCATGCACTGAGATCCACTAGAAAGATCACCCTACCAACCCATCCAATCCTCAGAAGGACCAAATCAAAAATCTATCATATTTATCAAAAAAAATATTGGATACCACTCTTTCATGACTACATCTCTCTAAAAGTTCCAATACTTGTCCAGTAATGAAGGAAGAGAGAGAATGACAACCCGAGTTTCTCCTCCATTAGGCCTTAGGTTGGTGAAATTAATAATGGGTATAAAAATCCCATATATGGATGAGGTTACCATTTATAATAATCTAGTATCAAGAGATATGTTAATAAAACACAATGAAAATCAAAAAATAATGACAATTTTACCCAGAAAATCATATAATTAAAGAAAAATGTCAACTACTATATATAACGGTGTCCATGTAAATACAAAAAGTTATCCTTATGGATGAGACTTAAAAGATTTTCCAAAACCAAATGTAGTAATGTCAAGATCAATCCTTGATGTCCTCACACAGAATGAAAAAACATTATATAGGTTGTGTGAGAATAACGTGTTTACATAGTAGAATCATACCCATTATGACAGGTTCCCAGATTAAAAGAGATTAATAATTCACATGTGAAAAAAATATTCAACATGCACCAAAAAAGGAGAGTAAACCAATTACACCCTCACCATGGTAGACCACCAAATAATGTATCCAATAAAGTAACATAATATCATGAAAAAAAGAATTTTTATCCTACAAAAACATCCCCACTAATTTAATATTCTCATACTCCAATATTATATTTTATGTTCTTCCATACATTACATACATATCACATCACATAACCATCCACCTATGTTGTTATCAAGGTGAATTACTACATACCCTATATTCATATGATGTAGAATATATTGATAATATTAGGAACAATCACATAGAATATTCATCACATCACAACTCAACAAAGATAAATAACCAGGGTAGTAGGGTATCACGATCATGGAGAACATTGAACTTGATCCCACCTCCTTCCACACATGAACCCCACCACACAACACATCTTACGAAACATAGGGGAATTTAAAATAACAACATGTATAATCAGTAGTTAATCCCCAATCATAATGTGTATAATCATTAATATTAGAGGAAGGGTGGGGAAGAGGGTGTGGACATCAATTCATACAATCACCAGCAACCAATTCACATAATTACCAATTTGGATGTTTGAAAAAACACACAGAATCCCACAACATTTGTGCATTGGTAATGTTATCGGACATTGGTGGGGGCTGTAGGTATGTAACATAAAATAAATGATATATAGATTGAACAAAATCCCAAACCTATGGGCTCATATCAACTTTACAATTTTTCGCCACATCACTATCCCTTTAGATCACAACATCAATCGAAACCATTGATATAAAAAAATTAATCACAACACATAACAACAAAAAAATCACAATTACAAATATAAATATTGGCTCCACTATTTCTATATTTTAATGTGATTCCACTAACTCCTATTTCTTGTATCCATTCATTCACATTTTCGCAATTCGTATATTATTTATTCAATTAATTGAGGATAATTTTCACACATCAATTCTATCATATTATAATTTATTAACAACCCATAATTTTTTTAGAATTTATGTTTATTTTTTATTTAAATAGAAAACTAACTCAACCACACCAAAAAATTAAAATTTCCTATCACATCAACCATCTCTATAACACCACATCAACCTTAACATCTCTGTAGAAAAAACTCGAATCCCTACCACTAGGCATCACGAACACCACTTGACACAACCACCACACATCAACACCACAGTATATCAAAAAAACCTTAAGACACAAAAAATACCCATCACCAGTATCACACATTGCAACCACCTTATATAAAAATATGTGAACATTAAAATCCAGACAGATCATAACCAGTGAACATCATAACCATGAAAATTCACTACCACTAAAAATAAACACCACCACACATCAAAACCACCAAACATCACCACCATCATACAATGTAACATAATAATAACAACCAAACATTCCATCATACAATGAAATCCATTATTTATTTTCAATGGATTATATTTCATTACAATATTATTTTGAATGGATATTGTCACAAAAATTTCTTATTTTTTAGGAAAACTATTCATTAGATATATGCAATTGATTTTACATTTAATTCATGGTGATATTTATCAATCACACAATAATGGTATTAAAACCATATTAAGTAAAAAACATTAAAGGTTATTAATATATATGATTTTTAATAATGGAAAGAAGCATGTATAATCACCAAATCAATAACATCAAATAAATTAAAATATGATAATTCCCTACATTCACATAGAAATTTGATTGAGATACATCATTATATTTATTATATTGACCATTAATATACACCCAATGGAAGGAAAAAGGGATAAAATCCTCATATATTAACATTAATACATAGAGAACCAGGATCCTCTAGCCCAATGAACATTTTAGAATGAGTAGAAACTATATATTGAGGGAGGGATAATTTAAAGGCCATAACAACACTATAAATCCCAAGATAAACCTAAACCAGACCATTGACTCGTCAAAATTATAGATCACACACTCTTATAACCATAACAACATAAACGCTATGAACACACAATGATGAAATTTATTAAACAAGATTGGAAAGGGGATATACACAAAATTAATTTACAATGATTAAAATTAATAAGTGAAGTATTGGAGCTGAGAAGTTAGGTTATTTAATTCTCCAAACATTTCTTAGGGTTCATCCATGGTTTGATGGAAATGAGAGAGAAATAAAATAATTAAGGATTTCCCTATAATTTATAGACATTTTATAATTTTAGTGATTAACATCATGAATCACATATTTAGGTCATGTGGCATTATAAGGCCATCCAATTCAAGATGTGAAACATATTTTGGAAATAAATCCATCAATAATGAAACTAATAAAATATTCAATGAATTTTTTGTCACCTCAAACTCAAATTTATTCTTATTTTGAAAAATAACTTATTTTCATGATCTCAATAAGCATATAAATCCCATAAAAACATCATATCAAAAATCTACAACAAACAAGATGTAAATATTCCATCGGATTGTGAACCTATTTTCATGTTTGAAAAAACCCTTTTTATTAGAATCACAACTCTAAACTTTATCAAACTACTCTCATGCCTCCTCAAATCACCTCAAACTCAAAAACTTGAAAAGTGTTCAGACAAGAAGATAAAAACTATTGGAAATAATCTATAACCCCATTTGTGAAAATATTTTGAACATGAATTTCTATTGGAAGAATTTGTCCATTCTATGACGTGTTGGTAACATCATCTCTTTAGTGTGATTTTTTGTTATTTAAACAAACTATAAGTGCCAGTGACTTTTGTTCTCCTAGTGAGATATGAAATTGAGATAGTGGTATTTTATTTGTTATCTTCTTTAATTTATACTTGACATGGAATATTCCACATGAAATATATATAATGAGTTTAAAGGAAGTGTGTAGAGTGGATACATCATATAATATTTTTGTGATAACTTTTGCACATATGTTTACAATTTCATAAGTAGTAGACTAGGTGAGTATTTTTAAAT
Source organism: Viscum album (assembly GCA_963277665.1). Taxonomy (NCBI): domain Eukaryota; kingdom Viridiplantae; phylum Streptophyta; class Magnoliopsida; order Santalales; family Viscaceae; genus Viscum; species Viscum album. The sequence goes on along the minus strand of OY728157.1, from coordinate 674,772,766 downwards.
GGTATGATCCGATGTGTGTGGGGATGCCAGAATGATTGGCCAAATGTGACCCAATCCATGGATAGTTATAGGTGGAATATGATGCATTATTAAATAATAATAATTTAATATTGAGTAATTCAAAGAGGTATGATGTAACGAGATACAATAATTTTTAAAAATGGGTAGTTCATTTATTGAAAAAAAAAACGATGTACTATGACATATGAAGTTAGTTTTTTGGCTTTGAATAAAGTGTGACTTCATTGGTTTTGTATCCTGATGAGTCACCATCCATAGGGTGATGGTAGAAAATGATATTCCAAGTGATTTTCTTAAGTGAAATCAAATAAAATTGTGGATTTTGGATTCTTTCATGAGGTATTGTGAGAATGGGTTACCCTATAGCCGAATGGGTCTTGATTCCAATTGGTTGATAGTTGGTTGAATATTAAAAGAAGCCAATTTTTTATTGATTCGAGGGACCCAATCTATTGATGAGATATAAAGGATGGATTTTCATGATTTTATATAAATCCATGGATTGCATTACCCTATTTTATTGTATTGGACATATGTTTGAAATCCTAGTTGTGGAAAGGATCATAGAATGATTTAAGGAAAAATTTACAGCTATGTAAAACCTATCATATATAAATTGATATAATTTCAAAGAGGATGATTCAAATACATTTGTAAATTATTCCAACATGATTCATGTACTTCTATGGAGCATGGTATGAGAACCAATCATTAAATGTTTTTTTTATATAGTAATAATTTCTAGGTATATATTCAGATGGGAATTTTAGAGGCTCTCTATTGAAGGTTTATTGCTCAATGCTATTTTGTCATGAGGTGGGTGGAATATTAGTTTTTTTGAAGCATATGGTGAAGGAGACCATATATATAGTGTGGTTTGTTATGAATTTTTTTGTTACACATCAGATCAGAAATTGATCATATTCATATTAGTAGAGACACCCATTAGAGTTCGATGTTGGAAAATGGGTTCTCCTTTATGTGTTCCTTCCTCCGCATAATTGAGGAAAGAATTATGTGTTTCATGTTTATCTACATCATATGTATATTAATTATCCAATGAATGTGTATTTATATAAGGATTTTGTCTTGGAACTAGAATCATTTTATGGAGTTCTAGGTGAAGACCATTGGATGGAGTGAGAAGGTGATTTGGGGGTAAGATAGTTCCCCCTTTTTGAATCATGTGGTAGGATGGGTAGATCCAAGAGGATAAATTGGATAATTATTATGATTTTTGATCTTAGTGGCCACAGTTATTTGAGAAAGACCACACGAGATACTTCTTATGGATGAGAATTCATTAATCGGAAGGTTTGTAACACCATCATTTTTAGTGGCTATGTTAATTAATGTTTATTCAATATATTAAATGATGTTTTTAATAATTGTGATTCAAGGTCAAAATGTTAATGATACTTATCGAAGAAAAAAAATTAGGATTAAACGTTTTTAGTACAAAAATGATAAACCATGAAAATATTAAATGTTGTGGTGGTCCTTGGTGAGCCCAGTGTAAAACATGAATGGTGAAATGAGGAAAATAAGGTGTGTTTTCAAGAATAGAAGAACTGGTTAATTATCTATGAAACATGGAAACCTCAAAATCATTTTTATGAAGAAAAATATCCCAAATTTAGAGAAATTACATAGGGTGTAGTCCTACCAAGGTACATGGGATGTTTATTTGACCATGACACTAGTGGATGTTGTGGTGAAGAAATCGTTGGAAATTTAATTCCTGATAGTATCATCACACTCAGGGGATATAGATTTGTACAAAGTGAAAAATATATATAATATTAATGATGGTAATTAAATGTGAAATTAATAAATTCTTCCAATTTATTAACTGATTTGGAATCTTTTCCGAGACCATTCCATCAAATGAGATCAATTCATGATGACTTTTTGGGAATTTTAGTGCAAGTATTTTGATGAATTTCCTTATTAAAGGTACCAACATAGGTGATTAATTATCCATGAATATATTTTCATTACATTAACTCCTTCCTCTTGATTTTGAAGAATCCCTTTTTATGTGTTTAATGTACCATATTGGTATTTATATCGTTTTCCTAATTCCTTGTTTGGTATTATTCTCTAAGAATCATTATGGCTTATTGTAATCCATTCTAGGAGTTCCTTACATGCATCCTTTTACAGGTTGGAGTCTCAACATGGTTTGGGTGACGTCACTCTTGAAAAACCTGGATTCTTTCATTAACATGCTTGTGGTAGTATGTTCATTAACAGTAGAGGATATGTATATGATTTTTTTCATGTTAAATCATTTTTTATTTTATAACATAGGGTTTGTTTTTTTGTTTAATCAGATGTGTGTGCATGCATATCCCATGGGACCCATATTTGAGATTGATAAAAAAATTTGTGTATTTCTATTGTTATCCATGCTTGTTGATCCATGGCCCCATTTATATGGGGAAAAAATAATTACCCTATTTAAGTAACATGTATTCAATATATTATATATTGTTGTTCTAGATTTGGAACCATAGTGACATGTTAACCCATCTTGTCTTAGTATCCTTATAGGGGGAGTATGTTCAAACCCTGTATGGGACATGATGATATGAATGAGTTAGAAAATTTTGCGTTATGGTATTATGTGATATTAATTTATAAGAAACCATGGGGAATGATGTTATAAAATTTTCTAACCCAAGACATGGTGTTGGGATGAATTATATTTTTTCCGACTTGAGTTAGTGTTTGAAAACAATTATCGTCTTACCTAACATGACCCTTTTTAGTATTTTGCATGTTGTGGTGTACAAGGGGTGACCTATTGGTTAACTATAATTCATGACTATGATATGAAAATGTGTCCAGAATGATGTAGTGGTGGGTATGATGTGGATTTCTGTTGGATTGATTAGCCCATGACCACTTGGTATAGATTATATATTTTTTCATATGCATTTATCTATTTTCATGAAGTACACTCTTATTATAGTGAACACATGTTAAGAATGATTTGATGATTTCCAACTAATTTTATATTAATACCATTCATAGGAATATATATTCATATAGAAACATCCTAAGTAGGTATACATGAATGTTATGGTTTTAATGACATGGAGGCAGTTGATGCAGTATAGTGATCAGAGGCGATCCTGGGATGGACTCTGTAGTTATTCAGCTGTGTTTTATTTACTTAACCTTATTGATCACACTTTTTATCCTTCCACATTGGGGGTCTTTGCTATATGTAATATATTACGTGAAATACTTGTGATTCCATTTTTTTCGCATTTCTTATTTATTCCAGTGAGATATTCCATATTATTATTTTTTGTTTTCTATATTGATACAATTTATATATTCTCCCCCCTGAAATAATTTCGAAACACATTAGTAGTTTGTAACATTTATTACATGGGTATTTAAAACATGAGGCTATGTGGATCTTTAGCTCATACCCAATGATTTGGTTAAAGGAATTACATAATTATATGATTAATTATACTTTCTTATATATTAAGAAAAATCTCATTTCATATTGAAAAAATAAAATTACATTGTTTATCATTTAAAAAAAGTAGTAACAGTGGTCCTTTTGTGAAAATTAATGTGATAGAAATGTTACCGAAACCCACCATAATCCAGGAGGATATAAATATTTGTTTGAAAATTTTAATCTTGTCACATATTTTTAAAATATATGTCCAAGATATCTCAAATACTCAGGCATTCTGGTTAAAGGATATTCCATTATTATTTGATGTTTCACACACAAAATCCTTCTCAGTAGTGAAAATGAACATTATTTCTACCATGAGATTAATTATTATAATTAGGATAATATATCTATGATTAGGTGTAATATATTAAAATATATCATTATAGAAGGTATTTGGAAACATGTAGTACATTGTTTCACCTATATATCATATAATTAGAATATTAATTGTTTCCAATATCAACCCCACTATCACTTATAAATAGATTTCAGAGATAATAATTAATTTCATAGTTTTAGATCATATCATGTGCTATCCATAGAAGTTGGTCAATAGACTATATCACCTTATGGTATTTTTATAATTTTGATGATGAAAAAATATGGTGGATTTGAGGAGTCATTCAACAAAAAATGTTCAATATTATCATGAATGTTATAAATTATTGGGTGAAATTATTGTGTCTCCAAATATAAATGAATATATTAAAAAATTTGAATAATTATGTTGAAGTTAAAATTTATGATGAGTTTTCAAATAAGAATAAATTTCTTGCTGACATTCAAAATCAACCATGCTTCACTAAAATGTTGTATTTCTTGCATAATGAAATTATTTATCGACACTTCACATAATTATTATGAAAAAAAGTACATAAATAAGCACTATATTTTATTGTATTAATATTAATTAAATATCAATATGATCTACAAAGTAACAATAAATGATTTGTGTCTTCGAAAAAATAGACACGTAAACCCATACTAAATAAAATATCTACATCATATCCCATTAATTTCTTCACAACAAGAACCTTTCATAGACATATGTTACAAAAATACATTCCTCACATCCAAAAAATGGAAAAAATAAGGAAGTCATATATTATATTCTATTTAAGGGAAAACAAGGAGGATATCAATCAATGGTAATTTTTATGAATAATTATATAAAATGGGTAAGAGAACTCGATCTAAACATTTGATATTCATACAAAAAAATAATAGATAAAAATCATTAGTCATGGGAAAAATAGTTATAGTTCATAAGACATGAGTAATAAATAAATCAAATAAACTAGAACACATATCATAAAATTAGAACAAGATATTGTAATAGAATTTGGGAAGAAAGTGTTGTATAATTATAATCCTAAAAATATTATTTTAATTCTATCCACCTATAAATTTTTATCATATTATTCTTGGGAAACCCCTATTTTTACCTACATTATACTTGAGTTAACCTCCCATGAACCCAATTTAATGGTTGCGATAACATATTATTTACCCTATTTTGGAAATGGTATAACCTACCATTAACCATTTGAGAATACAAAATATTACTATTTACCAAAATAATTAGAGGGATATATTAGACCAATCTGGAACACAATTATAATTCCTTTTTAAATATTTCACAAAATCATAGAAGTATTTATTTGTTCATAAAGGATTATCCAATACAAATGATAATGTATTTCACCAATATTTCATAATCACAATCATAAATAATATATAGAATGAATAAATAAGGTAAAAGTGGATCATATTTCCCCTGAAGAAAAATAAACATCAAATTATATTGTTTCAGATGGAAATACCTTTAAAATTTCACCAAAATACTTCTTGAATAAAGTACAATTTATATTTTTAAATTAGTTATCTAAAATATTAAAATTTCCAAAATATTAATAGAACCATATTTTTATAAAATATCAATAGGTACTTGTAAATAAATCTTCAATGAAAATACAACAAATGATGGTGGAAAAATATGTTTGTGTTGTATATGTTAAAATAATATTTCATTAACATTTTTAAAAAAAAGAAATGAGGATTCATGCCGAAAAGGACATAAATATTCCAATAAAACAAATTAATTGAAAGAAAAAACGAGTAAAAATGAAATTATAATATCATTATGTAATTGTAAAAAATATTACTGATAACATTATAAATTTGATATGTATATAGATGAAAAATAATTCTGACTATAGAAAAATGTAAAATAGATTTTCCACAAAACAAATATTTGGATCTATTCAGTACATAATAGTAGAAAAACTGAAAGGAATACATTTAATCTATATAAATAAATATATTATAAGAAATGGAAATTTTTTTTATGATATATTTTTAATATAATTTATCATCATAAAATCAATACGTAAAAAATCTTGGTTAATATGAGGTTGTAAAGTAAAACCCTTACCTTAAGTTCTTTATCCGAATTAAACTCTCTAGCCTGCAATGGATTTTGTTATAATTATTTTTAATGAAAATATAATCACCTCAAATACCACATAAAATTAACTTATACCATTTCACCAACCATTTATTAATAAATCATTATTAAAATAGTTGTTTTGTTGTGTTAATTGTTTAGTGTTTAATCTTTGATTCGGTTCATAAGTTATGGTCCTTGTACTTTGATCATTGTTCCATAATAATGAAAATATAAATAATGAAATATATAAAATATTTAATTAGTATATATACTCTTACAAAAAATAATGTAATTTAGTGATTAAAATTTAATTACATCTATTTTTGGAGATGGTAGTCACTATGTATGTAAGCATGAGTGATGTTTTTCTCTTTTTGATAGATGGAAAAAATAATTTAGTAAATAATAGAAAATTATAAAATCATAAATATATCCTAAATTTAATATTTATTCATTATGTAAATAATAATAACCAACTATGAATTATTTTTATGGAAAATTAATCATATTACCATGTGTAGTTGGCAGTGAAAATGTTTTCATGAGTGATACTATCATTTTTCTATTGTTGGAGAAGATGAAAAAAATGGTTGATATAAAATCTATATAAAATCTAAGTATATTTACTATATTTTATTTAATCATTATTATGGTTGAAATAGGTTTATATGATGTTTAATAAGAAATAAAATTGAAATTTATTTCTTAATATTTATGTTTTTTGAGGTAACACCATTAGATTACACTTCAAGCCTAGAAAGATTAGACATATAAAAAAAAGGAAAAATGATGAAGTAAGGTAATATAATATGGCTTTGGAACATGGTTTACTGTAATTTAATTCTCAAATTGTATCAATAATAGAGGATAATACATTCCATTTTAAAAGTGTGGAGAGGGACACAAATTGAATTACATAAATGATTTCAGTAATATAGAGTCATTTTTTAGTGAAGTGTAAGCCAATGACCAATATGTTGAAGGAATGATTAAATTATTTTGGATTAAAATATGAATTTATTAACTAGACCTTTTTATATGTCATTCATACCAATATCTCTTAGATTAATTTTTTTGGTAAACCGTTTTAACCTTAAAAATAGTAAAAAATTTACTATTTTTACTAATAATTTTGAACATAAATTCTGGTAAAATAGTAAAATATATTAATTATCATTATCATTTATATTTAAATAATTATACCATATTAAATTTCATTATTTTTATACAATTAATTTTAAAAGAGAAAACATTACAAAATAAAATTTAATTGTTCTCTAAAAAATATATTTATAAGAAAAAATTGTATTTCATTCATTCAAGACACAAAGAAGGACATTAAATGTGTGATAAGTTTTTTTATTGAATATATAATCTCAATATTACAAAAAATATTAATTAATAAATTTTTATTTATTTTTTTATTATAAAATAAAATTTCATGAAAAAAATGGTTTTGAAAAAATGTGTTTCTTAACCCAAAAAAATATATTCTAAAATCATGTTTTATGGTGATTATTTGTAATTTATTAGAAAATATTAAATTAAAGAGAGTTATTTCACTTTCATATATACTTAAAAACATAATGAAACATTTAAATTACATTATCTAATATGAAAATTGATTGTTTTGAAAAAATAATGGCATTTTTACTATTCACAAGAAATCAAATTTTTAGCAAAATTCAAAAAAATTACCGTAAGCTAATTTTTTCATGTTATTTTTGAACATTATATTAATTAATTAAAAAAAATAGATTTATTATAAATTAATTATCAATTCCTTATTGATAAGGTAATAAATTGATTTTTTATGAGACGCATTTATGAAGCAAAAAATGACTTCAGGAAAGTGATTACATATTTATTATGATTTAGTAAATAAATTTTAATTATTGGAAATATTTATACATATTTATATTAATTTTTTAATGTTAATAATATTTAATATAAAGATAATGTAATAAAATATTATTATATCAAGATTCATTTAGACTCGGGGTTTCCCTTAATAAGATATATCAAATACCAAAACGTTATTTCAAAACAAAATAAAAATAACATATTGAGGTGTCACAATGATAATAAAATAATTTGTTCTTTGTGTACATATATCATTAATATTTGGATGGCTCATTATAAAATAAGTAATCTATATATGGAATTATTTAATGGTGTGTCCCTGAAACCAAATGATCATGTTTTATGTATTTCTTTCATTTATCACCAATAAGAGGACACCATAGAGAAAATTAAATAATAACATATATCTAAAAATGCGTTTTATTTTAGACTACTAACCACAAGGATGTAAGGTAATAATTTTAAAACATTTATCCCCACTAACAAATAACAAATATTTAGAAAAGTAATGAGATTACTCTACACCATACCTCTTTATTAAAGTGTTTGATAAATAGAGAATCAAATTTAAGGCCCATTTTATATATTATTTTACCAATATGTACTTATTTTTTTGTGAATATTATCATAAAAAATGGTGGATGTTTATGAATCATCATATGAAATTTATATTTTTCCCTGCTAAAAATGTTATAGGAAACAAATTTTCATAGTTTTAGGGTTTTCACTTATTCTTTTTTGATCTAGCAACACAGTTTTACATCCGATTAGTTAGGTAATTTATAATTTTATATAGATTTTTTTATAATAGACTCACCATAAATAATACATATACTTGAGGATATATATAATTTTTTGTATGATTGATAATGAAAATAACCAGTATTACTAAGGAAAAATTGAATAGATCATGTCAAACATATTTATCATCCACTCTAGACATAGTGGATAGAGATCCATAGAATAATAAGTATTCTAAAATTTTAAATTGTGTATTTTAAACCACTAATATTATCATTCAATAATGACCAGATGTCTTTTAGTGCTATGGATAAATTTATCCTAGATTTGTAGGAAGCCATAAATTTAATATCATATTAACTAATTATCCTTCATGGGATATGTTGTCATGCTTATGAGAATTCATATTTTTATTAAAAGAATAATAATAATTTCCTTAGATGATGGAATAGATGAAGCGAATTTATAGAAAATAATAAAGTAAATTTATTCAACACAAATTTGAAATTATTCCAGATTTAGTATAAGAAATTTTGTTTAGAGAAATTAATAAATATATGTGATCAAACTAATGAAGTTATTAAAATATATAGAATCAATAGGCCATCATTACATGTAAAAAAATCCTTACTGAGGCTATATTTCATGATATAGGTGTAATCTATTTCTAGGGATTGACTAAGGAATTAGTTTTATCAGAATATTCAGACATTAAAAAATTTGTTGATATTGATGAAATATAAGAATATTATTTTAAAAACTAAAATATTTTTATTATATGAAGTGTAATATAAATTTTAAAACTATATTAGTACATGTAACCTTATTTAAATATCCTGAGAAAAATAAAAAAAACTATGAATTCTTAGAATTAGATGAAAAACATAGTGAAATGTTTTGATTATATATGAAATTTAGAAAATAAAATAAATTTAAAAAATGATCTTATGTGAACCAAAATGTGTTATGGTAGACACTCTATATATAAATAATTCATGTTTAAAAAATAAAATTCACACAAACCATTAATCATCAATCCAACAATTACAGTATAATTATTTACTTATCCTTACATCTTCATAATCATTAAAAAATATGACAAATTAAATATTTTAAAAAATTAATTATAGAATTATTAAGCTAATATTTTGTATTGTGGATAATAATATAGAAATCACTAAATCAGAGAATGAAAGTTGTTGATAATAAAAAAAATCAGGAATTGATTAGAAAATAAAGAATATAAATTTAAGACTAATTGAAAAAAATAATCTCCCATATTTGGATATCTTCCTATATTCCCTTTATTATCCTTGAAATCATCTATGATAATAGACCTATATAAAAGAAGACATATTCTATTAATGATATAAAGTCAGAGTGATTAAAATTTTAATGTTTGGAAAACTAATGATATACTTAATAACCATATAAAATGAATGAAAAAATTTAGTGTTTACCCAAAAAAACTTATTATAAATTATTTTAGGGGTACATATCTAAAATCATGTCATGTAATCAAATAATGGAATGATGTAATCTAATATGGATTAATGAATAGGTTTTGTTTAGATTCAATAACATAAATGTTCCCTCCAATTTTCTCAAAAAAATGGTTTTTATTTCTTGAGGATATTATTTATCTACTTCAGTTGAAAAAATCTATCAATTTTTTAAACTAATAGAAATCAAATGTTAATTATTTTTTTATACAGACATTTTTTCCATATTTGATCACATTTTTTCACTATTCCTTTTATAAATGATTTTCTATTTAAATCATCCCCCTTTTATTTTTCTTATCATCTATTTTTTTTTCATTCTTATAGTATCTCATAACATCATTTATCAAAGCAAAAAACAAATTCAATTTCTATAATTTTATTCTAAATAAAAACCACTTCATCCTTATTAACATTTCTCATTTTAGATAAATATATAATTTAAATAAAATTTTCACATATCAATGTTATAAATCCCTAATATTTCCATAAAAATGAACCTTCCCATTGTTAAAAATAAATAAAATCAACAAGGGGTTTTTATAATTATTTATATCAAGAAAAAGGAAGACGATTTAAATGTAAAATATATTGACATTATCAAAAAATATTTTATTTAGAAATGATCAATATGTCACTAATAAATCTAGAAATTCAAGATAAACTTTTTTGGTATTTATCTATTCTATAACCATGAATTAATTATCTTGGGTATGATATGATATTAAAACTGAAACCCGAATGTCATAATGGGTTCCAAAATCCATTAAATATAATAAGAATAGGATTTCAAAAACATCTTAGATATTTATTTCATTTATGAACCCCTCAAAATCAAAATTAAAAATTATCCCATGATTGGATTGGAGTCCATACTCTCTAATATATTATTTTTATAACTAAACATTTATTAATTATTTACATGAATACATATTAATAGAATATTCTAAAAAACTATTGTCTTTTTAAAAATACATTTATTATTTTTGGGTCTGATTTTACTAAAAAAATGTTACTGAAATTATTTAAAAAAGTCACAAAATATCATTTTGAATTCATGCATTAGTGTTTTATTCATTTTTGATTATATTTGAGACGTTTTTTTCAATTAATAAACAAATAATACAATAGTTTTTATTGGTTTTCACTATAATATATTTAGTTCATGGATATATATAATGTCTAAATTATTATTTTGTGACCATTAATGATGTCCATGTAATTTTTTATGGAGCAATTTTTAGAGAAATACAATGTAATATATTTCAATAATTGATGTTATCTAACCATATTTCATATTAGTAAGATTTATTTTTCATGGGTGTTTGATACTCTATATATTATAGGTAGGTATCCACTATATACAAGAACCAAATGGTTTTATGATGAACTGTTTTTATGTTAAAAGTGTGCACGCCTATGCATTGGGTCTCAAAAATCTTCTTTTAATTGATGGTTGTTGAGTGAAGATTAATATATAAAATTATTAATTCTGTTAATAAAATATTGGTTATATATTTATATTTAGTCAGCCTATAAAATTTATTGTATAAATATGGATTTTCACATATTATTAGAGGATGATTCATTTTTAATAGAATATTCCAATATTATTGTTATTACACCACATTTATGTATATTCTTGTAGATCTTGATGAAATTAAAAATATTTTCACTTTAAGGCTATGTGATGAAATATTTTGACACATTTTCAAATAAATTAATAAATTTTAAATGTTATTCATTGGTTTAATGATAATTTTCGAAACTATTAACATTCATAAGTCACAACCACTGATCAAATTTCATGATGTGTGGAAAATAGCTCCATAGAATGTTGGATAAGAATACAGAATTATGGAATGAAATTATTTTGAGAAACATTATGGAAATTAAGATTGGGTTTATCAATCATTGACACATTTATAAAAATAAATGTAACAAGATAATAATTGTATTAATATGGTGATGATGAAATTATTTTCTATATAAATATAGGTGTACAGTTTTTACTATTCATTTTATATGATTAAGAAAAGAAGAATTTATTATTAATGATTCTTTATTAAGAAAGAATGTTTTAAGTTATCAAATTCTATGTGGATTGATCAATATAGTAATTGTTTGTCTAATCTAATATTTTCATAATAAATTCACCTTATTAAATTTTGGTATGCAGACATATCATTGTTTTATACTCTTGAGATGTATCCTAGTTTGGAGGAATAATGTTAAATCGCTTGTGTTTTGTGTGAAAAATAACTAATATTTCTCAAAAAAAATAACAAATACTTGAGGGAATATTTTATATAATTTTCTATCTATCACTAATTTCATTCCTAAATAAAAAATAATCATATACTATGATGAAAGATGAGATTTTTCTTCTTATAAGGTTGAGCGCACACCAAGGAAGATTAATACATAGAATAATTAAGACTCGATAATCAAAAAGGTCAAGAAACATACCAATGTCATTTATGGGTGTCATAATAAAATTTTTATATATGGTAAAATAAAATATTCTAATCCATCATTTTACACAAGTATTAATGGATAATAATTGATGTCCAGAAGATGTGAAAAATGTCTAGATTTGGGAAAAACACATTTACAAATATCATTGATCCCATGTAGTTGATTTTCAAATCAAAACCTGATATTGAATGGAGGATATGTTATAATTTATATTTTTGAGAGGTTTAATATACAATACTGTCCATATATTCAACTTTTCCAAGGTTTATTGGCCCCATGGAATGAAATTACATTATAGTGGGGGAAAATTAGGGTTTTCCAAATAAAATTAACAATTTTCATTGATGTAGTTCCATATGATAGGAGACAATATTCTCTCCATCATAATTAATTTAGAAATATAAAAAATGGGGACAAAATTGATTTTACTAATTTAAACAACATTTGGTTATATCCATTGATTATACGCTTGATGCTGCCATAAAGTACCAAAATTCAATTAGAACAAAAATATTCTGTTAAAATATTTGTGTTGTATCATTAACCCTCTTGGTTTGTAAACCTTGAAAGCATTAAACCTCACCTCTCTCTACATATAAATTGAATTAACCACTCTTCTATGTGACCATTTTGGTTGTCCATGAATAATTAATGAGAATTTTAATACAAAATGGTCATTAATATGATCCATCATTTTCTGATTGATGAGTATTTATGACATTCTTTCCTGATAGAATAATTGAACTACACAGTTTTCTATCTAATAAGTGTCTTGAATTTTTCCCCTCTCAATTTTTAATGAAAATTTGGTGAATTTTCCAATGCTCTCTCATTGAGGGAACTCATTCTGGGATATCTCATTAATAACCTTCTTCATTAATCATGAATGGTAGTACATCAATATTTTTCGCGGAAAATATTAACAATATTTTTTTGGATCACTAAGTTCATTCAAATGAGTGATATTATTCGTCTTCATGATCTATGAAGATTAGCATAGCTTGGTTTTCATTGAAGTTTGATCACCTCTAACATTCTGCTCTTATGCATCGACACTGTTTATATTTATAAATGTTGAATATAGTAGTAAAAATATTTTTTTAATGTTTCTCTCATCCTATAGGTGTTATTCATTGTTGTTCATAAGTGATCAATATAATAGTCATTTTGGAAGATTATTATGATATAGGGTTCTTGACATGTTGTTGTGGACTGTGGGGTAGAAGGAAATGGATCAATCATTGACGTTTTTTTGGGTGGGCATCCAAAAGATGGGTGAAAGTGGCATATGGACATACCATAATAATCTACAGGTAGAGGAAATTGGGGGTATATATAGAATGTTGTAGAAAATATATTTGATAGAAGTGGTAGTGTGGAATCAAGCACATGAAATTTCAAAATTTTATATAGTTTCCATGTGTTCCTATGATCTTGTGATTTCATTCATTGCACATATTGGTTTTGTACATGGCTTTAATACATTGTCTTGTAGGCATGATATATATTTTCTTGCCATTGGGGACATTTTTTGGGCCTTTTTAATGTAATGGGTTTCCTCATATGTAGAGACCTTTTGTTATTATTTTTATATTTTAAAATATATTAATGAATATTTTTAAATCTAATTGATGATATGGCCCGAGATTCTAATTTCTTTTGATTCGAGAATTGAAATTTTTAATAATATAAAATATGTTAATATCACATTCTTGTAATTTTTAGATATAATGGAATATATCCCAAATGGAGTGATGAATAAAATTATGAGACCATAGTAGAATGCAAATCATGGGTTTACCCTAGGTGAAAACTAAAGCTTGTGGGTGAGAGGAGTTTCAATAAGGAAACAGTTGGTTGAAAAATTAAGTTGATTAATTTAAAAATATCACTAATCAATACATTTAATACCCAAAACCAAATTTACTCATTAAATAGAACATTTTATAAATTTTTCATTATGGTCTATAAAACCCTTGTATATTTTAGAAATAGCACATTTTGTTGTGTTCTTCATTGAAAAATCAGAATCAGATGATGAACATCAATTTGATCATGGTGGTTTGATAGGTAGAGAACATAACAGATCTTCCTCATATCCTAAAAACAAGTTCTTCACCATCAATCTTTCTACTATTATGGTAGAGATCTCTTATTTTAGTTTCTTCCTTATATTAAATGTTTGAGAATTTATTTTATTTATATTCCTTTGATTATTGATTATTCTTCTATTCATATGATCCATTTTCAGGGGAACTAATTTTCGGATTCAATTTATTATTTTATTATGCCATTATATCAACATGGTTTCCATGATTTATATTCTTTTTCTAGGAATTGTTTTTTATTTTTTTTATCAACCTAATTATGTTTAGTTTTTCAATAATTATTTTTTTTTCTTTTTCATTTTCCTATGGGGTCATAGTTTAACCTTTTGGGGTGGGTTTGAGCATGATCAACCCATTGGATTCATAGAGGATGTGTGAATAATGATCTAGATCCTAATTTTTGGGTAGACTGAGATCTATTACGGGATTCATGGGATGATTTCAATGGATATGGGATCGAGTGTGGAGTGTAAGTGGGTCAAAAGATGTGTGGGAAATGTGATGGAAAATTACAGCAGATTAGGATCTTATTTATATCTATCAGAGGTTTGTAATTGATTTTTGGAGGTTTAAAAAAATCAAACATCTAACAACTGTGAATCACAGAGGTTATTTTAGTTTTATATGTTGTGTGATAGTTATAAATTTATATTAAAACCATGAATACTTGGTGTTCACTTGGATGGACAAGCGTCAGGTAGTCACTCGCCTTTGGAGAATAGGGTTTCAACAAAATTCAAAATACCACGACATGGGGTAGGGACAAGCACTGTGTGACCCTATATAGCTATTCATGACTTGATCCAGCAAGACACACCTAAGACCCCATGCAGGAGGGTATGTTGTGTACTCTAGGAGTACATGAGCATGTGATGTTACTCAGGAATGGCTAGGTACGCATCCAGGTACATGAAAAAACCATAAAAACAATCTCAGAAAGTCACACAGACATGATCATTTATCATGGCATGGAAGGGTACACAACTCTGTTTTGAATACATTTTCATAAATAGGATCACATGGGTTTACACCTGGAGTCCAAGACACACAAATTTTTCCCCATATGTTCCATTTATAGTGATAGGATGACTGATCTTTGTTTACAAATGGAATGTCCATATGACCAGGAGGGGTCACACACCGTTTGAACCCCCATACATGTCGTGTACTTCCCTCTAAATATTCTCCCTCTCATATATTATTCATTTGAAATATTATTTTTTATCTTTAATAACTTATTCTGAGTATTTTTTCATATACAACCAATGGTATCCGTCATAGTTTTTTTTGAGATATGATACATGATGTCTTGAGAGAAGATCTTTTTTATCCGATGCTCGATATTGACAGTTATTGGCATGGGTAATGTGGAATATTCTTGGTAGAGATGGTACTCTCCTTTCATACCAATGAACATGTCCTCTATCACTATAGATAATTCCCCCATATCCCACCAATGTTTGGGAGATCAATAATTTTTGTTCCGAGAGAGATGATACTTTTTTATCACATCAGGGTTTATGTCCTGAATACATGGATATATTAGAAAATTTTAATATCGTTGTGTGGGTCCTCCATAATAATTATAATATGGAGAAGTGGAACAAACATGTTATATGAGGGTTCATGTCCTCTATAGATGGGGAATGTGCTCCCCTATTTCAGTTGGTTGTGGGCACCCCATACTCTTTATACAGTCAGAGGTGGTACTCCCCGGTCGCCCCAAGGAATGGGTCCTCTATACATGGAGATGGTACTCCCCTACGTGGGTGTGGGCCATCCATAATAGTTATTGCATATATAGATATGTAACTTCCCTACATAGGTTTAGTTATAATATATATATATATATAGATGACACACTCTTTTCACAATAGGTAACATGTATTCCATATTTCTTAAACAGATATAGATATGGAAATCCTATGACTGGGAATGGGTCCTCTACCTACAAATTGGAATCAAACTGTTGTTCCCGGGTGTGGGTTCTTTATCATTGGTATATTTCGCTCCCTTGGTATATTGGGTAGTGGTGAGGTTCAAGCTACCCTCATAGATTCTTTATATAGAGACCTGTGATGTTGGGCATCAATATTGGTCTCTTGAAACTATAGATAGTCTCATCATCATCGGCTTGGCTATGAGATAGAGATGAAACTTCTCTCTAATATAGGTTTCTTTTTTTAAATATAATTATGATGATCCATTTCATTTCTCTATTACATTAGGTCTATTTGAATGATTATATCCCCCCATTTATTCCACTCTCTTCAATTTTCAGGGGGTTCTACTAGGTATGTATATACTCACCCCTATATGGTATTTTCCGACACATGTCATGTATTATACAGATGCAAAATAGATTAGCAGATATTCTGTAGGAGCATAGGGATACTCTGGTGCATTGAACACACATTTTTTTTATGTCTTGGAGAATTGGATTCAAGATATCTCAGTTATTTTCTAGTCCATTTTTTTCTCAGTTTGGGACATCATTTCTATGTGGTCTGATATTTTTCCATTTAAATTTCTTTCTTCACTATCCGACTCATTTTTATTACATAGAGGTTTTAATATTCATGGATTATTTACTTTAGATGATATTGTATTTTACTTATTATTTTTATGTAATTTCTCCTAAATATGTTAGGGTTCTTGCGTTCATGTAATTTAAAAAAATACTCATTTGTGTGTGCCTTATTCGCATATGTCGCAAACAACTGGCCTATACAGTTGGCCTTGGGGTTGTGGAATCCAAGGTTTCCAATGTCCAAGTACTCCCATGTGGTTCGGGGTCATTAAATATTATTATCAGAGGTTTTAGACCTCTATATAGTTTTTTCTATTTTTTTACCATACTGTGGTTTTGTAGGGAATTTAGATCAACATTTTTACTGGGTCTCGAGCATTTATTTTTTATCAGAGAACCCATTTTTGGTGTGGAAAAATATAAATCCATTCACTATGACTATGAATACAATTTTTGATTCATCATATTGAGATTTTAGTCATAGAGAACATTTCTATATGAATCATATAGTATTGAGTCATTTGAAAAAATTCTTGAGTTAGCTCTGCATATATATATATATATATATATTTATAGACACACACACACACACACACACTCATATGACCATGATATATCATGATTAAATTTATTATGACTTCATGAATAAATTCTGGGAGGTTATCAATTAAAGATCATTATGATGATTTGATGAGAGATGGGGTCTCAGTTTAGGGGCTATATTAGAAGGTATTATTTCTAGGATGTCGGGTAGAATAAACCCCACATGTTGAGCCAGAAATTATACCAGTAGAGAATTGCAGGGATGAACACAAGCTAAGAACACTACATAAGATCCAGAACCAAATGCCGCGAAGGTTTTATTGTGAGCTAGATCCCTAGGTATTGGAGCATTGGAATGAGCCAGTTATATGATTTTTCATACATGAATTGACCCCAAACAATTAGATGGATGCACTAAAAGCTAGTATTTTCCCTAGATATTCTAGGTGCTGGTGGAGTCTAGTCAAATACACAGAATATGATTCAATACTCTCAGGGTATGACTTCCAAAAAATGGTTTCCTGAGGATTAATATCCATCATATTTACTTTAACGTCATGTTTATGAGTATTTGCAGTGACATTAGTGAGGGATAATAGTTATAGAGTCCCTTTAAAGTTTTACTTACTTTATATGGTGCTCCCATTACAAGATGTGGGATGGTTACTTCTGGGAACCATAGATTGTGCAGTGTTTTTGTAGAGGCATTCATGTTAGTGTGGTACCATTTTCAATTTTTTTATACGCTCAAGTTCTAGAGTAGGCACTAGTGATGGAGATATTTATATCATAGGGGTGACATGTTGCTAGTGCTATTAGTAGAAATTTTAAGGAAGAATCATCTATAGCAGCTCTGGGATGATTGGAGTCGAAGTAGAAGAGGCATACCCAAATTAAAACTTAGTCACATGATCTCATATCATAGGGGATACAAAGAGGAAAATGAAATCATAATGTTGGTAAATGGTATGCATATGATGGGTGAGGTCACATGGAATGATATTTCATTGTGCAATATGCTATGTAGGGAATGAAGACAGAGGATCGGGCACCATAATATAGGTATCACCATGAATAGGGCTATCCATTACATGGACAGGGCAGTTCCCCAGGGGGAATAGAAAGAGGAGGAGTAGGTTGGGATCTTTGAGTAGATGCTATTAATGGTGGATAACATTTTGAGATACATCAACTACCGCAACAAGGTGACAGCCATCAGGATCATAAAGATAGATATCTAGACAAAACTAGATACATGATTTGGAGGATTACGAATCACAAAATCAAGAGATTAATAGAGGTAAAATATGTTTTTATTCTATGTTTTCAATATTATGTGTAGAAATGGGTTCACGTCATTCATTTATCTCTTTACTCTTAGTGTGGGAGTCAGAGTTCCTAATTGAGACATTATACTAACACATTTGTCTTGACTTTCTTATGAGGTACACTTCTTCAATAAAATTTACATGATGGTACTGTGAGTAAAATGATGGAAGAGAGGATTTATTATAAGAAATATTGGTCATAATTATGAGACCTTATGACATTATCTTGGTTATGGATTGGTTTTCCATCTTCCAATCATAGATTCAATTTCCCCATAGATGAGTCAGATTCCGTTTGAATGATGGGAGGATATTTTTCTTTGTGGGTGAGAGTGATCTCCTGGTGGATGAAGTTGGTTTGTTAAGAAGTAAACTACGACAAATCACCCATCAGTTGTAAGGTTTATCCCTAGGTACAAAGGTCTATTTAAGAATTTGGGTTCTTTTAGTTGTGGTGGATTATATGGACTTTATCCCTAAGGACATTATGAGACTACATGCAATTTTCAAGGTTTATTTTTTCATTAACTTTAACTGTGGGATCACTATGATATCTTTTTGGAATATAAGATGTGCCGTAATAAGCTATAGGAGCTAAGGGTATAGTTGGAGGTCCTTAAATATAATATGTTAAATAAACCCATTATTTCCCCCTGTGAAGATCTTGTTTTTTTTGTTAAAACATGGACAGAATATTTCAATTTTGTATTTAGTATCATCCCCTAAAAAAGATATGATAAATAAAATGTACCGTTTTCTTTGTATTTATGGAAATTTTTATAAATTGTGAGACATGAGTTGTTAATAAAAGATCATTATCAGGTTTGGGTACCACCAGTTGTGGGTGTTGGAAGATGATATTATAATGATAGAATTATGATGTCTCTATAGTCTCTATGAGATCCTGGTGACACATTTTGTTGTAATAAATACCCCCACAGTGCTTATTAATATGAACAACCAGATATTCTATCAATACATTGAATGATTATGGGGTTTCATCATTGGAGTCATAATCCTCATCACATTGCTTTAGGAAGACCATGAAGTGAATTTCATGATAATCCAAAGCATTCTTTAGTTTAACAATCTTTATGGTAATATTTCGTTGGTCTAGTTCAGAATTCATGAGGATCAATTTCTTGGGCATGTAATTTATGATCTTGGATTAGCTATGGACCCAACATAGATTGATGTATTTATTTCTTGTGATCTATAGAAAAGGGTGTCATTGTTGTAATGTTTACATGTATTCTCCAGATACTATAGATGGTTTTTGGTAGAATTCATTAGGATTGAAGTCCCATTTACTTTTCTGAGGTATAAAGGGATGTTATTAACCTATAATAATCACTATGAGAGTGGATTTTATGAGATGAGTCCGAGTGATATGAGTGATCCTATTTGGAGGATACTGAAGGATTAATTGGAGTACTTGATTTATTGATATGACTTGGAATTGGGGTCAACTATGTGTTTACGATGAGTTAGGAAGTGATTAAATGTGGGTTGAGGTAGTTGAGACACACTAATATGAACAACATGACTCATTACGTAAGTTTTTCAGTGGTTGTATTCACTATTAGGATACAAAGGCACTGTATTTTAGGAGGGGGATTTGTTTTTTATATATACCATCAGAGTCTCATGTATGTCTCCATACATAGAGATCTGAAATTGGAACAAATAAACTGGTTAGAGTTATTGAATGAAAATGAATTTGAGATTGTCTATATTTTTTGGAAGGGAATCATGGTGGAATAATAACTGATAAGAAATTCTAGTTCTTTTAGTGGAGGAGGAAAATGAAAAGTTTCCTTCTTTGAAATTGACTTTGTGGGATGAGGGGGATGGGGTACGGTTTTTCTGTAGGATGTGGTGTTAACTTATATACATTTTTACCATGTGAGTGATGATTAGTAATGAGACATGTATTTTTAATTCTTTTTGACCAGAAATAATTATGATATTCCCAAATGGAATATTTGAAAGGGGTAATCACATAATCATTTTATAGGAATGAATGGTGGTTCTGATCAAATTTCTAGAGGAGGTGATGAGGGAGTTTTACACATCTCCTTTGGATGTACATCGTTGTGTAGGGAACATGTTTAGATACCTTCAAAAATTGTTTCTGTGGTATTTAATGAGGTAGAGTGTTGTTTAGTTCATCTCTCCATGGCTCACATTTAGCAGTTTATAGATGAGCACCATGTTATTGATGGTTTTTGATAAACTCTTGTGATCTCAAAGTAGAAATTGGATGGAATATCCATGGAGTTCATTATATGGATTCTACAGACAGTGAGAGTAAATTATTACATATGGGTGATAGTTTAACATGTTACCATGTTGATGAAATTAATTTCTCTTAGCTAGTAGAGTTTGGGGGAGAGTTGGGAATATTGTACAAATGGAATAACATCTTCATTTATGTAGGGGTTTGTGAAGATTATATTTTAATGTTATTTGTGGTTCACATCATAGTTGTGGAGGGGCCTACTAGGGGAAATTGGGACACATTTGAGGATCATTATTGATTTTCATCCCCGGACAAATGGGTATAGTAAGATAACTATAAAGGTGTTGGAGTGTAATTTGAGGGAATGCATTTGAGATCTCATCTAGAGCTGGTAGGATCACTTTACTTTATTATAGTTTCCATATAATATTATTTAGTACTCCACTATCAAAATGGAAACATTTTATGTTCTGTATGGGAGATTGAGTTGGCGAACCTTATTAAAGGCTAATATTTGTAAGGCTTCTCTTATTAATCAATAGATGGTGCAAGTGATGAAAAGTAGGTCATGGTGATCAATGAGAATATGAGGATAACATAGAGCCAATATAAATTATATATAGATTGATGTTGTATAACCTTGATGTTTGAAAAGGGAGACCAAGTTTTCCTAAGAGTGACCCCATATTGATGACTATAATGTCTTGGTTATGGAGGAATGTTATTTCTAAGGATTATCAGGTCATTTGAGATACTATAGATGGTTGGAATAGTTACAGAATACCTATCTTTACCCCCACAGCTAGAGTGAGTCCAATCTATCTTCCATTTTTCATAGTATAAGCCATATGTGCTTGATATTATACACCTTATTGATGGGGAAAATACGGAAATTGAGGAAAAATCCACATTCATAGAGTACCTAGTGGTGATTTGGGATTTATGGGAGAAGATTATAAGAGGATTAACCATTCATTTTGTCCATATTTTGTTGCGGTATAGGGGTATGCAGTAGAGATCCACAGAGTGGGAGAGGAAGATGTGTGATTTATATCTCCAACATTTTGATTAGATTGTTAATTTTTGGGAAGAAATGTTTTCCTAGATTGAATAATATATCGACTCTATTTTTTCCTTATTATACATTGAAAAAAAATTAAGGAATACTTTCGGAGACATGCGCTAAGAATACATTAGATTCTTAGGCCCAACAAGCCTGAAATTGTTTTTTTAATTATTAAATATATTAATATCACAATCATGATGATTTTAGAGTTAAAGGGTTATCACTTAAATAGAGTCTCAAATAAAATATCTAAGACCATTGTTAAATCTGGGGCACAGTTTCTGACCAAGACCTGACATAAAGTTGGTTCGCATGAGGGTTTAAATAAGGCAGCCATTGGCCAGTATGTTATTTGGGTTAATTAATTAAACTATTTAGAAAATTAATTTAATAACCATAACCTAATTAAATATTTAAAAATATTATCATAGAAATTTTTCTAGTGTTATCCACATGACCATAGGATATTTAAGAGTTTTTTAAAAGAGTTTTTTAATAGTAAATACTAATCAGATGACGAATGAAAATCATTTCAAGTTGTTTTTATAGATAGTGAATACAATTGATATTTACCATCACCTGAAAATGTTTCAATCAATAATTATTTATCCAATATCAATGATGGGATAATCAATTTTGGATTCATCCCATTACAAAACATTTGATCAAAGACACTTTTAACCTTCTATTGATCTTTTATTTATCATCCCTTTTTTTGAGCCGATTTCGTAAACTAAATTTTCGAATAAAATTATTATGTTTTATATACCATGATCTCACCATAGTTTCCCAACAATGTATTCATTGTTTGAGAATACTTGTAAAATTATTTTAATTACACTTCACTGGTTGATTTTCCCCCTTCACTCTTCACAGATTTCATCAATGGCCAATAAAGTTATGATTTTATGTTTATTAGAGGTTTCGACCATGATAAATCCACCTGAATCATAACAGTAGTGAAAATAATAATTCGGTTGGAAATTTTAAAAATAGACATATACCTTTTGTTGTATAAATGTGATGATTCTCATGGATATGAACTCTGGAACTGAGTGGAAGTGGAACATGAGACATATATGAAACACAAACCATCGAGGGAGACTGAGATACGATTTCTGGACATGTGGGGGGAAACATGAATGGGGATTTATTCACCAATTTTACATAGTCAAATGGTATAAATTTTGGTTCTAGGAAAGGATTTGGAAGTCGAATGATAGATATAACTTTATATGAAAATCCAGAATATACAACATGTATGAGTATGGACATACTCTGTGTAGTTATCCAGCTATAAAGGCTAGGTTTTCATGAAAATGTTAACTAAAACATGAGGTCTGGCTTGTAAACATTCCGTATTACCATCCACACATATCTAGGATATGTTCTATCTGCACACACCCATGACCCCGTGCAGGAGGAAATATCATGTATTCGTGGAGTACATGTGGAAGTGTTGGTACCCAGGCACAACTTTGTACACGATCAGGTACGTGACACATCTGGACACATGAACGTGGACATGTACCTAAACATGTGATAATAGTAAGGCGTGACCTGGTTTATAAGCCGATACGTAGAAACTATTGTTTGACATGAGAAATACCATACACACATTATTAAGCCCCAGGCATCCAAGAAACATAGTGTGGTTCCCATACATACCATATATGGTGACATAGACACTATACCATGTTTAGTGGAGACACAAATATGTGACGAGGTAGGGTCACCTTCCATGTAAACTCCCATATATTTTACGTACATCCATCTAAAACTTCTTTCTCTCATATATCCTTCGCTTAGAGTCAGATTTTGGCCCATGACTAGCCCATCCTAATTGTTTTTCAACATAAGAAATGACATAGACTTCATAGTGTATTCTAACATATGTCTGGAGATGTTATCAGTGTGAAAAATTCATTAGTTAACTCTCTATGAAGTCAGTGATCGAGAATGATCATCAATGATTTTAAAAGTATACTTGGTACTCCCTATTTGTAAATAGGAACAAGTTATATATCCCTATAGATAGTAATCCTATCTTATAGTAAAGAGTAGGTACCCTATAATATTTTATTAAGATAGAGTGGGTAATACCCTATAATATCATATAGGGGTTATCTATCCGTGTATACATACTCTACTCTTTCACCTGGGTGGATGTCCTACAAACTCATTTCTCTAGGAAGACCTGGTAACCCCCTATCATACCTATGTGTGGGTCTTCTGTTTCTGGGGATGTTACTAACTATTTTTCGTAGGGCATGGGTCCTTCACACTCTACATACAGTCATATGAGGTACTCCCCTATCACATTATGTAATGACTACTCTATCCATGGATATTGTACTCCCTTTCCTTGGCGTGAGTGCTCCATAGATTTTATTTTAGATATATTGACTATATTACCCAACACAATCATAAGCCTTATATCTATGGGGATGGTACTTCCCTGTATCTTAAAGGATTGGGTCACCAATAATATAGCTAGAGATATAGATATGGTTCTCCCATAAATGGGTGCATGAACTCTATATACTTAGTGGAATTACCATTTTACATAGGGCGTGTGTCTTCAAGTAATAAATATTACACTTCTTATGGTTATGGATCATTGGTAACATGTGATTCCTCCTTATTATATATTCATAAAAACACATGATATGTTGGGGAAAGATGATAAACCATTGGAGATTTAGGTAGACTCATTACCTAGTGCTAGGTTATGAGATAGTGATCCCATTTATATCTCATTTAGGATTCTTTTTTAGAATATATGTATAATGTTGGGTTTCATTCCCTATTTATTTTTTTCAATTTGTATTCATTTATCGTAAATTATATTTATCCCTCTTTAGTTTTCGTGGAATCCTATCATATATGTTTATACACACCCCTTATGGAATATTCATGTATGTTTTGGGTATTATAGAGATGGAAAATAGATTATAGATGAATTTGGAGTAGAAGAGGGATAATCAAATTCATAGACCACATTGGGTGTTGGGTGTCTGAGATCAAGATCTAAACTGGCTTAGCAATTTTAAATTCTAGATGTTGTTATGTTGGGACATCATTTCTAGGTGGGAATTTATTTTTCTATTTAAATTTCACATTTCAAAATTAAAATATTTTTTATTTCATAGAGGATATTTAATAATTGGTTTTTATTTTAGATGTTACTGAATTTTACATATTATTCTTCTACACATCTGTATGACGATTTTCAAGTACATTCAAACATGTAATTTAGTAAAATTCCTCTCATTATTGTCATTCCTTATCTGTGCCTATCACTAGCCCCTAGACAATGATGGTGGGATTCCGGATGTGGCATTACCGTCCTCTGCTACTCAGGTGGGATTCGGCGTGTTGGGTCAAAAAATCATAGCCCAATAAAATTTGGAGTCCATTTTTAATTTATCTTATTTAATAAAGGGTAAAATTCCAAAATCAATTAGATTGATGATTAATATATAATCATAATATATCATTTTTATATAAGGGATATATTCTCTACTATCAATAATAATCTATAATTTTACATTGTATTATAATTCATGTCATCATTGAATTAATAACAAAATTCAACCTTAAAAATTTCCAAATAACTAAGTAAACTACTATTAGTTTTGATCACATAAAAATCAAGAAAACTAAATAAAAATTGAAATATGTAAACTATATCAATTTTTTATCAACCTGATATAAAGACATCCATTGAAAAACAATTCCATTATCTTTTAAAAATTAAAATAAAAGACAATTCAATCTCTAAAATTAGATATATGATATATTTATCAAAATATTCTATAATGTCACTCCGAATGTTGATGAAAACAAATCGTGTGAAATATACATCTGCTGAAATAGAATTTATTTTTATTTTCCAAATCATGACATAAATTTCCACTTCAAATCCTGATACCTTAGATCATTAAAATAATCCAACGATACTTATTCTTATATAGAGTAGATATATTCCTATAATAAAATATTATCCCATAGTGTTTTTTCCATGTTTTAGTTCATCTTCCATCCAAAACTATACCAACACCAAATTTTCATGGGGTACATACTATAACGCGGGATCATACTTCATGGTGGAAGAAACGCCATCATGGAATAATTTCTATTCTATAAGCCAAAATATCCTCTAACATAATAATAACTTCCTTAGGCCCCAATTTCTTATTCTTTATTACTAGTAAGTGTATATTATAGTACATACAATATTATTTTCTAAAAACCCATAAATTACATGATAATATTTTTTTGTAACAATCCACCACATACAGTTTTTTGATAAAACACACTATCAAGAGGATTTTCCTAAAAACTCGTCCATAAATAATTAGTATCCTTCATTAGATATCAAAATAAATGATTCAATAATAATCAACTATAGGATCAATAAAATCATTATTTATGTAATAAACAACAGGTAAATGTAATGTTCATCAAGAAATAATTTATTCCTCAACATTATTTAATTTAGATACCATGTCATAAAAACCACATAAGGAAATGAAAATAGTATTCACTAATTTATTTATAGAAATTATTTTCACATACTTGTTACTATTACCACTAATTAAATTAATTTGTTAAAAATATCTATGATAACAATTTTTATCAATTTTCGCATGAAAATCCATCTCAATTAAACCCCTTGAATAAATATTCAAGTTTTACATAATGAGTTTTCAAATAAACTTATATTTCTACATTAAAATGGATTTAGATTACTCCAAATTTATTCAATAAATAATCCATGAGATATTATAAATATATAATAAATCATTTTCTATATATCCCCTTAAATTGATAAATATATCCCCATTTTCCATCAAACCTAATGAGGATTAAATATAATATTCATAAAAGAGAAATAATAACTCATGAAATCAAACATCAAGTGAGAAATTAAAATTTTTGGAACCAGATAATGAAAAAACCTCTTGTTTTATGGAATAAGTATATAATTATCTAGGATTTTGAAAACAACTCGAGGGATGGGTTGTAATTTATTGATATTTTAAAAAAATGTGTCTGTTCGATATCATAAAAAATATGCAACACTGAGATTAAATAAAACTTGAAATATTTTAATTTAAATATGACATTATAACCTAGTTGTTGAATCAGTGATAATGAATTTTAATAACCAATTTACAAAATAATAATAATATTCTAAATAAAAATAAATTTGTTGATTATTTATTATGAAATAATCACTTAATTTTTAGTAATGTCATTTTTCTCATCAAAATATCATTTTCATCAAAAATTTTTGTTTGAGTGGAAATATTATAATTATAGAATGGACATGTTTCAAATTTTATTTGATAAAGTATATATCTTTTTGGAAACTCAGTTATCAAAATTAGATAAATATGAAACTTTGAATTTTTTCTGAAAAATTTGACATTCCAATGAATTTTAAAAAATACTAATTTTTATTGAGAGATGTTTCTTCATTTAAAGTTTTTAAAATGAAATATTATACTTTGGAGGATTATTCTAATATCATTGTTTTTTTCAAAAAAAAAAATATAGTTATAGTCATTGTAATGTCTTTTATATGTGAATTTTCAATAATAACATTTTTATATTGAATACTACATCGATTTTGAAAAAAAAAATTCATCGTGTTTTGCACGTCAGATTCTGAATTAAAGTCTACCACTTCAATGAAATTTATTATTAAAAAGTTCTTCCATATTTGGAATCATATTTCCCAAATTTGGTAAATTGGTCCCACTTATTTTTTATAATTATGAATCATAATAATTGTAATTATTTGTCACATATGTAAAGGAAAAATGATTATTCTGAAGTTAAGGTAATGTTACAAAGAATAAAAAGAAAACCTAACACTTTATCAATTTTTTAGATGAATATATATTTTTTATAGTAATATATACTTTTAATATATGACCTTTTTCCAATATCATGTTAATTTTTACCTCAATAATATAGTATGTAAAGAAATGTAATCAATTTCCTTTTTTTTAATTATCATTGAAGTTGTAAAATATGTATAATCACAAAGAATATTATGTTTTAAATTTTTATTTTAATCTTAAATTATTATTTTTTTCAAATTACTTTAGTATAAAATATTTGTGATAAAATAATTACCATGAACATTATTGCAAAGAATAAACAATTATTTTTTGAAGCAGAAAAATAAACTATATTATATTAAAAACTCTAAAGATATTTTTTATGATTTAAAGTGTTAAAAAATATACATAATATTTATTTATTTTTTATTTTTATTCTAATTTCATTATTGTCAATTTTTTTCTATGTGAAATTATATGAATAGTTTGTAAAATTACCAAAATAATATTTTATGTAAAATAATATTTAAAAATATTACAAATAGTTAAATAGAAAAATTATTATTATAAGTGGTATAAAATTCCATCACTTAGTCATTTATGACCTAATTTTAATCTCACAAGTTATATTATAAGCCACTAATATTAAAAAAGTCATGCAAAATATAAGGATTAATTTGGAAAACCAAGGGGTGAATCCAAAAAATAAGTTATAAATTATTTTAAATCAATACATTATTTTCTTTTATAAATATATTATTATTATAACATAATTATCTCTTAATCTATATCCTTTTGTAACAATTTTTCATTAGATAGAATCATATTATCTTTAAATATTTATTTTATTATAAAAATTGATAGAAATCATATTTTATAATAAACAATGTTTTATTAAATAATTTAAATTTAATAAAAATAATATCTTTAACCAAGGTATTATGATATGTTTTAAAATATTAAATATGGTTCATTTATGGTCCAATTATCCTTTCATTGTAAAAATATTTAACCTACAAGACTAGTAAACATAATCATCAAATTAATTATCAAAAGCGTTAACCAAGGGATAAATAAGTATAAATGGAAAAAATAACCTAGTATATTCAAATACTTATTTTTGAGAGTATTTATAGTCATACAAAGCTTATAAAAAATTTTATCAGTATGGATATTTTTTTACATCAAAATTAATTTAAATAAATTTAGTAAATTAAATAATTCCGAGAGTGCCCATCCCCTCTCTTATAATTGGGCACCTCATATACTGTTTTCTTCAAACATTAAAATAAATTTACTATGGTAAATACATATATGTATCATTTGAAATATTATCTAACCTCTTGAAACTAGTACATTTTAATTAGAATAAAAAATATTGAGGGTTATGGTGTATTTCAAATGTGAATGTCTAAAGAATAGGTATAGATTTTAACTGACTGTTTTAGTTATATTTATTATTCAACATGGATAAAATATTATTAAACCAATATATTATAGTGAAAAAGTTTTAAAAGAATATTTAAATGTTATTATTTTAGTTTCATAACCAATATCCATCTCATTCTTCCATCAAATTGTATTCAAAATCTTCTTTTCTGTGTGTGGCATACAACAACGTCAGGAACTGATGCAATTAATTTTCTATCACCTCTTATAAAGGATGGTAGTAAATATGGATTTAATATATATTTCTATATATTATATTAATAAAAAAATTACCATGGTGGAAATATATAATACAACCTACCTTCTTACCTTTCTATTCATTGAAAAATGATAACACCTTTCAAAAATATGTATAGACTACCACATCCCCAAAGCTATATGATTCTTTTTTAATCAAAAAAATACATGAATGAAATATATTAGTTTATTTATAGGGTTAATATTGTATTTATTATAAAAACATCATTTATAATATTAAAAATAATACTTATATTCATTCCATTTTGATTTTGGGTTAATGGAAACCTTAGTCATTTGTAAAAATGACCAACCATCTTCATGGTTGTTACATAATTAACTTTTCATAACAATATTTCATAGTTTAGTATAAAATAATAATTAATATATATTAATTATAATTATATCATTTCATAATTATTTTTATGATTGTATAATGACCACTTTGACACTATTCAACCTACTTAAGTCATTTTTGAAATACGAGCTCAATATCATCAAAACGTCCTAAGTGTACTTAACTATTTACAAAATTTAATATGAAATTAAATATAATAAAATATAATCATTCATTAAACTGAAAAAGAATATTATAAGAAATTGTAATGAAAATAATTCTATTATTCTGGATGAGAATTATTTTACATTACGATTCAGACTCAAGGTAAGGGACACATTACCTTAAAAACATCACTTTAAATATTTGGAAGATTTAATTTTTAAATATTTTTATTTTATGTAAATATATTTAAAAGTATATTTTTAATTTATATGCATTTAAAGGAATTAATTATAATTTACATTTTTCGACTCTTCAAAATTTCATTAAAAAAATTAATTATTTTTTTTTCATATTTTATATAGAACACTCTGAAAAAAAGTAAAACAAAATGTTCTATTTTTAGATATATGATGTACTTGGTTTGTAATTCATCCATAACCATTATTATATGTTTTTATTCCACAATAAAATTCCATGTTTTTAACATATAAAAATCATTCTTCTCAATTGTTTTTGAATATTTAGAAGGGGATTTAAATGGACTAGATATTTCATTATATGCATGTTTTTTCTTATGGGTAAAGATAATTTTTGTTGTTGTGATTAGGTAAAATAAAATATTTTATATTTTATGATTATTTTATGATTCATGGATTATTTTTGTGAAAATGGGTTGTTCCATTAGAAGCCATAATGGAGGTTCTGTTATAATCAGGGGATGAGAGTTTACATTCTAATCCATGGTCGATTGGGTATGTCAGAACACTTTAATGCATTTATTTCTTTAGATAATTATACTCGTTTACCATATTAGAAATTACACTAAAAACTGTGATATAGAAAATGATGACCCAAATTTATTTTATGATTTATATAAGTATTTTTTAGTAATTTTTTAAATATTTTAAATTTAAAAATGTAATAAATTCTATTATTTTAAAAAGGAAATGTTTATATTTTTTAAAATGTTCTCATGAAATTTATATGATTAAAAATAAAAATTTATGAGTTTATTTTTTCATTAAATCTTTATTTCAAAATGTTATTTTAAAAAATTATGGGAAGAAAATTTACTTTCAAATGTGTGAATATTTAAATTCTATGCTCAAAGATTATTTTGAAAAAGGATAAATTTTATGAGTGTTCAGTGATAATATATTATTTTTTATGAATCTTTCTTAAATTTTATGTGGTCATACAATGTTTTTACAATTTTATCATAGGTTTTATGGAAGATTATGAATTTTAAAATATTTACTTGTCTCCGCAATGGATATTACCTTCAATAATGAAAAGAAATCACAATAAAGAACACATTTTGTAGAAAAAATGGATAATATATAGAAATTTACACTATGAAATAAGTCATTCTAAATGTATAAAACTAAAAAACCAAAATATATTCAGTTATTTAAGTGATCCTATATTTCCATTTTATGTTGTAAATTTTTTATGGTTTAAATTGGGTTACATTTATTTTCAATGAAAGCCCAAAATATAGTCTTTTTTATTTTGGAAGTGGATCTAAGAGTGATGGTTCATGGATGTAATATTTGGTATAATAGGAAATGTTTTTATATGTTTTGAGATTAGGTTATTTTGATATGTTTTTAGTTGAAGAGTTATGGATAACATTATAAGTTCATTTCTTTATAGTTTATAATGAGTTGAAATTCATAGAATCCCCGTTTGTGGTTTTAAATGATGGAATTTTGAGGTGATTAATAATATTTTGGGAGATGTTTTATTAGTTTTAGGTATATATAAAATTTATCTATAATTATAAGGATTGTTGAAAAATAGTGCTACCACTTTTTGTGGATGTAATATGAATTGAATAAGATAACCATAAAGGTTATTAAATTGTTTAATATTTATGTTATTAATGTTATTTTTCAGTTTTTTAATCATATTTTTTGGGACAATATTAATATAGTTTTAGTAAATGGGATACCCATAACATCTCAAAATGTTTTACTGCCTGAACACACTATTTAAGGTTACAATGGAAAACTTTATCCCACTAGACTAAGATATTTCATAGTATGTATAAAATTATTCTTAATTATTACTTGATAGATAACGATTATGATGAATTTGGAAACATATGTTTCATCATATAGATAACCATTAAACATAAATGTGTTTGTTTGATTAATTGATTAATGTTATTTTAGAATAAGGTAATTATAATTTTGAGGAAAATAATTATATTATTTAAATAATATATTATTGGATTTTATTTTATGATTAATGGTTGAATTATTATTTTGACAATATCTTATTTTAGTGTGTGTTTATGGAGATTCTTTATATTTATAATAATTATTATCATATATTAATGATTATATGACTGGAGAATAATAATTTTAGGTAATAGGCATTAATAGTGATTGATGTTTTTTGGAGATAGATATTAAAATCATCTTAGAATAATATGTGAACACGTCAATCCAACCATCAGTTTTCAATATCATTTATGAATATTTTGAAGAATTTTTTGGAAAATTATTCCTAGAATGATTTAGTTTGAACATTCTAAATTAATATTTAATTTAGCGCAATAATATATTATTATTTTCATATGAATATATTTTTTTCACTTTTTAAATTATCTTACATTATGGATACTATTTGGCTTTTTGTTAATGTAAAAATAAAGGAGGAATAAAATTTCGCCTTTCATGGATTTATGTGATATGCAAGAATTTGACATTAGTCCATCAGGTATAAAAAATCATCATTAGTAGCCATATTATGGAATTAAAAAAGATATTATGATTTAAATTCATAAAATGATAGAAATTATACTTCTAATATAAATATATTTACTTCTTTATCATTATATATATGGTAACTAAATTCTAAAACTCAAAGAAGATTACTTTGAAATCGAAATGTTTTCATATTTAATTCATTTATGATGTACCAATGTCCCTTATCACACCCCCATGGTATATTTTTCTTTAGTCATTATCTTTATCACGATCATTCAAATTCATGTGATCAAGGACCTCTTATACGCTCCATCATTATTTAGACATTATATTTTCAATTTATGTCTATACGTTCACATCACACTAATGTTTTCCAACATAGAAACATGTTTATTTTCTATTATAGATGATCTTTATACTTCACATTCCTTATTATCAAGAGGATACTTTATTAAACCCTTTTATGAGATTGGATTTAAACAATGGTATTTTTAAATTTCTACATTAGATCACCAATTACAAGTTAATATTTTAAAATTTTATTTTTTAAGAGAGGATAGAATTTAATATCCTGATATTTTAGAATACGTGAATTTTTGAATATATTAAAAAATACATAAATCAGATATTAAATAAACCATGAAATATATTTATTTATATATAAATATTATAATAATATTTCCAATTAGAAAAATAATTTCATTTGAGAGCTAAGAAAAGTCTTATGTTCTAGTGAATATTAAAAAATAATTAATTTTATTGAAAACAAATTTTTTATAAATTAATTGCAAATAATATTTTTTTGGATTATTTTTACATTCTAATTAGTTCCTTTTGATGAAAAGTAATTCAGGTAATTTATTTGTAATCATTTTAATTCATGAAGTTTTTATAAATAATTTTTTCTTATTAAAGTACATGTTTATGAGAAACCATTTTATCACATTTTTAGGTTTAATTTTGATTTAAATTTTAAAACATATATGAATTTAATATTGAGAAAAATATTCCATTATTGGAATCATAGGGTATAATTTCATTAAATCAATCCCTTTTATTTTTTGGAATTATGAATAGTAAGCATAATTTCTTTCATCCATGCTAAAAGTAAAACATAATAATTAAAGGAAACAATATTGTGATAAAGACAATAAAGGATGCATGAGACATGAATTAATTTTAATAGATGATTATATTTCATCCATAATAATAATGAAATTTTAACATATAAACCTTTTTTCCAAATTTAATTGATTTCAACCATTATAATATTTTTTGTAATGAAATTTAAAAAATGTCATTATGTTGGTTTTATTAAAATATATATTTTACATTGGGATAAAAAGTATTTATGTTCTATCATAAATGGTTATATTAAATATAAAATATTTTTAATTTATTTATTTAATTTTATTTTTCCATGATTAAATAATTTACAAAATGATTATGCCACGCTGCCACTATGCATTTTCAAGTATTAGAAAAACCAATTAAACTACATTAAAAAAATTATATTTTGGTGAATTAAATTATATAAAAAAATATTAATGACAAATATACAATAATATAGTAATTCTAAATGTTTATATTCAAATTATATTTCATTAATGTTATTTTCAATTCCAAATTATGTGAATAATTCATAAAATAACAATAAAAGTATTTAATGTTAAATTATATTCATTAAAGTTTATAAAAATTATAAGAATCCTAGATGTAGATAATTAGGATGACAATTTTGGGTAATCTCGCAATTTATTTTATGTTAATATTTTATATGAAAACAAATTCAGGTATTTATCCCTTATCAATTTTAGGATGATGATTCTTTTTCAAATCGAACATAAATATTTCCAATGTTCATCCACACACACTAGTTGTACAGTTTTCTATGAACGTATTACATTATTATAACCTACATAACCTGATAAAATTTATAGATATATTGGGGGTGTAACATATTTAATGGGTGATAATTTTTTTCTAGAGGATTGGTTTCCACTAGTGATGAATATATTTGGATATAAATTTTCTTCTCTTCCCTTTCTTGTGGAATAATTGATTATATTTTTATTTTTCATTTTTTACCACCATCACCTTTTAAAAAAGTTTGAAACTCAATTGGAGAATTACATTATCACATGAAATTTATTCACACATTCATTTTCATTATCTTATTCATCTTCTAGGGTATGTTCGAACATTTATGATTCTATAAATTAAAAAGAGGTGGTATTTTTTATAAAATTAGTATTATAAAAAATTCTAGATGAATCTAGTTTCTATAATCTCATATGGGTGGTTTATTATGAATTTATTATTTCTCAGTGAGTTACCTATTTCTGTAGTAATGTTTTTCGGGCACTGTGAACCCTTTTAAAATAGTAAAATACCATTATATCTCTTATTCATATATATAATGTAAATAATTTGTCTGTTCAAATTTTTAAACCCCATGAGATAATTTGTGGATTTATTTTGAGAGATTATGTCGTTCATTTTCCATAATATCATTTTACCATGTCTTTAAGTATTCCAAGCTCATTTTTAAAAAATATAGGAATATCACCTCCATATTAGTGTTTATTTTAAATCCCATTTTATTTATAGCTTACATCACCAGTACATAACACAAATAGATGGAGAGAAAAGAATGATTTATTTTCATATAATATTAATTATTAATGTTTTAAAAAATATTTTTTAACTACGATTTAATAAATATATATACATATATGCCTATAATTTGTTCTAATTTTTGAGATAGATATAATTGGGTAATATTGAATATTTTTTTATTTTATAATAGTAAAACATAGTGGATGATTAGGGCCAATATCATAGAGCCTTTTTATCAATCACATACTTTTATTTAAACTTCACTATATTTTTTTGGGTTTATTAGAAAAGGAAAAAATGACGGGATTCGAAAAAATATATATATATTCAAAATTTAATATGAACATGTAGGATGAATAAAAAATTAATTAAAAGGAGAGAAGATTATCCCATGAGAATTGCCATGAATGAATCCACAATTCACTTTCCTCATATCATTCCCACTCGATGATCACAACAAATAGTTGGTGTAATTATCCTACTCCTACATTTTTGTTAATGTACGATGGTCATAAAAATATCCCGGAACACCAAAAAATCACCTCCTCTTTGGTTACATAGATAAATTGATCCTCAACCCAGGGTATCCATAACCTGCCCACTAATTATGTTATCATAGATTTTAAATAATTGACCATAATAGATCCATTTCATTCCATATCTATCAAGTGGTGGAAATTAAATAGTGGTTAAAGAATTATTTCATTCTCAAAACACCATAAGGAGGATAATGTGACATATACACACTATTAATCATTATTATATAAACCCAGCGTAGATAAGGGATCATTAAACACAAGAGAGAAGGGAATGAGATTCATCATTGGATTCTTCACTTGTTGGACCACATGGGAGAGCTCTTCACCTCACCAATATAAGATATTATACGGAATATTTGGAAGTGATATGAAACAAGAAACATGAATAATTTAGGAGATAAGAGATATATAATAAATAGATGAATTAATTATATATTAAAGAATTTATAAAATAAGAATATGTTTAGATACATACTCTAAATATGTTAGTGCATAAACCTTCCATTAATGAAGGGGTCATTTTTATATATATTGTGGGAAGCCTCAATAACCATTGACATTAATTGGACCAGATTCCATATAAAAAATTTGTGAGCATTAATATTTTTCAACATAACATTGGATTATTTAAAATTTTATTGATTTTTTATTTTTTCAATGATATCATGGTGTTCAGTATTCCCTCATTCAAATCTCAGTGATCTTTGGTTCCCCATACAATATTATTGTTTAGATTAAAATATCACAGACAAGTGAAATATATGGGAATAAAAATGTGGAAAAGAATAATTTTATACACACCCTGAAGACTTTTTATTTGGATTTTAATGAAACTTGAGATAGTTTGTTCAAAAGTTGCTTCATTGGTGGATGAGTATAAATGAAAAGGATACAAAGGTAATGTTAGATATTTGGTCGAAATTTTGGATTCATCCAAATACATTGGAACTCATGGTTTAATTGGAAGAACATAAAATTTCATAGAGAAAATTATACATAGGGGCCTACACCCCTAGTTAAATCATATATAATGATTGATAGTATCTGATGGTTCATTAATGAGATGTGGATTATCATTATAAAGAAAATGGGAAAGTTTTGTCCACATTACATGAGTTATAGGATAATATAATGAATATTACATAGTATAATAATAATCCCTACTTGATTGGAATATTAATATTATTGGGGATCCTGATG
Source organism: Viscum album (assembly GCA_963277665.1). Classification (NCBI taxonomy): domain Eukaryota; kingdom Viridiplantae; phylum Streptophyta; class Magnoliopsida; order Santalales; family Viscaceae; genus Viscum; species Viscum album. The sequence goes on along the minus strand of OY728157.1, from coordinate 674,735,290 downwards.
ATAATATGATATATATATATATATGATGATGATGTAATTAAATTATTAATTTATCAAGGGGGATCATTTTTGAGAGGATTCGTGCCATAGTTCACCTATCATGAATGAAATTTTCTTTTAATGCTCTATTTCTTAAATGTGGTTATTTTAATGTTAGAATGAGTTATTAATCCCTAGAATCTTATTCTCAAAAATTATTCATACTAGGATAATTGTGATGAAATCATATTTTCACTCAAAATAATATTATGACGCAAATAATCAATAACCATTTTAATGACACATACCTAAAATTATTTACATTTAAACTCATCAAACCTTTTTCTCACCAACAATTGAAAATTTAACTATAAATAAATGAAAATAAATTGAAAATATACTATAATTTTAATTTAATATTACTATTAATAAAATCATAAATTTGATGAAATTCTGACGAATTTATTACAAATCCAAAATTAAAACTATAAACTAAATGTGTGATACTTTCCATGAATTAATGAACTATGTGTGAATTAATTAATTACATTAAAATGAAAAATATATAAAATATTATTCTTTAATTAACACCATCATGTAGACTAGGTTGTGTAAATTTACACTTAACACATTTAATCAATTAGAGTTGATATCCGGTATGTTGGGGTATAATTCAAAAAAAATACAAACTTTTAATGTTGAATGATATTCGATGTATATAATTTATATTAAAATCCATAAATATTTATATAATGTAATTTTTCTTTCTATTACTGAATAATTATATATAATTACTATCAATCGTTTTAATTCCAAATTCATTGAGAATTACTACTGTGTATTCCAAAGGATGAATACTTATTCATGAGCGATAATTATACTATGATACCACATGTTGGTGATGAAAAAGAAAAAAATTGGTATTTGGAGCATGGATAATGGTATTAAGAATTACATTCAACCTTCCCTTTCATCATATTACTTGGTTAAGAAAGATACTATTATATACTTTATAATGAATATGAAATAAATGTAATTATAATGTTAGATACTAAATTACTATTGGTTCACCTACATAGGGACACAAATAAGTATAATAAACTAAATAATATGATGGTTCCCCCAAACACTATTAATTTACTTCTAATTAGTAATTTAGAGTAGTTTTTTTTAACGTTTTAATGATTGGGAGACAAATCACCAAAATAATAGATAGACTAGGCCTCTAAATGACAATATAAGAACTCTCTTATTTACAAGCTAAGGAATCATGTGTATTAGATATTTGAGTAATGTTAGGTTGTGAATTAACTAATTTGGATGAATTAAAAATGAAACGAAAAATTTATAAATGAAATGAATTAAATATATAATTTTTTTGAAATTAAGTAAAAGTAAATGATATGAAATTTTTTGCTAACAGTAATGAAAAAATGCATAAATACCCTCCTATATCTAACTACATAACCAAGTGAAACATAACCCATAGTAATAATGACAAAACATAAAATGTGAAAATATTTATAACATATAATAGAGCCTAAATGATCTTTCAAAATAGAGTATGGAACTACATGTCCTCTAGAGGGGACATTTATGTTATGGGAAATTTATACATAATAGGAAACCACCACGATTATACCATATATGAAATAATCTTAGTTTTTTGATTAGTATTAATATAAAATATTTGGGGTCTAAACCTATCTCATCAAACATGTTACGACGTATAATCAATCATAACTTAATGCCCCATATGATGCGAGTTTCATGCTTACATGAGACACTATAGGAAAATAAAAATTCCTTCTCATTTTCTATAAAATTATTAACCATGATCGATAAATACCTAATTTTTATAGAAATAAATTTTCATAATACATTATTAATAATATACATATCAAATATAGTTATATCTTGGATATAGTTTCCCAAAACAATTAGTACACTTCATAGAAAATAAAATATACTTTATTTTATATTCCAATGCAGTTATCACGAAATATATGGATTGACACATTAAAAAGTTGAAACATAAGATTCGGTAATGCCAGTACAAAACATTATCAATTTTTAAAAGTTGAAAAAGAATAATGGTAAACAAATTATAGTTCATAAATATCATTATTTTTATAATAAAAGAGAAACATGCTATACATACTCCTTGAATTATTGGAGAAGATTCATATGATCATTAAAACCAAGACTAATAAGGAACTATATTATAACATGGATAAAACTATGGTGAAATAGTATGATAACATGTAAAAGTATATTAATAGAAATATTCATAGATAACTCATTCATGAAACATCATAGATAAATAGTGAAATAAGGTATAATCTTTACCTTTTATTCACACATCTGATAGAATAGTTTAATCTAATGACTGGTTTCAATGTATTTAATTTCTTATTGAGAAAATAATTTTGGTCATAAATATTTGAAATTTTTTACAATGAACATCACTTTGAAAAATATATTATTGAAATTTCTTTATATAATATATTGTATTTTAAAATTTTATTATAGAAACATGATTTTTTATAAAACAATTATTAGTTCTAATAATTTATAAAAAATAAATATGAAGTGGTTTCAAAATAAGGCCATAAGTTTTAAAGATAAACCAATTAATAATCAAGGTGATGTCTAGGAATCACATAATTCCTTTCTACATAAAATAACCCAATTCATTACCTCTTGACTTAACTAACTTTCAAACAATATTAAATATATTTTAATATGTTTTAACCCATTTAAGATATATTATAATGTCATGGTTTCTCTAATAACCCATGCATGAGAACTAATAAGGGAAAATTATTGTTATATATGGTCACCCTACCCAGACTCTATAACATAATGTAAACTATGTTGACTATTCACATATCCATTTTAAGTGTTGAGGTTTTTAGTTCTATAACTTTGATTTCATTAAAGAGTTTTAAATTTATTTGAAATGTTTAATTAGTATGTAACGGAAAAAAGTACGCATATATCTTGATACATAAGTCAGACATTATTAACAAAATTAAAATTTTATAATCGGTATGAAACCATAAATAAAAGATTAATAGATAAGAATAATTTATTTACATCTGTAGATACATTTAAGAATTAAAATACACTTTATTATTTGATTCTAGATATGTATTCTATATCTATGTTCTTATTTTATGTTAATCTATTTGATTTAGAGAATAATGGGTATTAATTCAATCATAATGTTTATATAGGAATGATAATCATATTGGAGACAATTTAAACCTCCAAAAGTACATAATATTATTGAGTTCTCAAACTAGGAACAATAATTTATTCTGAACCATAAAAATGATAGTTTAAAATGTTATTTTCATTGGAATGTTTTTTGAACAACTATTTTGTCTATTCGTTGAAAATTCATTTATTATTTTCCTTTAGAAGTTATAGAATTCCGTTTTTCATGTTTTTAATGTTTTGGATTATGAATCTAAATAAAATAATAAGAAATTTTATATGGGTAAGAACCACCTTCCATGAAATAAATTCGCTTGGATTTATCTGGAACACCTACCAGATCATATAAATCATTAAAAATACTAAAATAATATACCAAAATCTTTTCAATATATTTTTAAAGCCTCACATGTCCCATATATTGAAACCGGAATGAAATATAGATAAAACACTCCTATAATTTAAAATAATTATTCTGATCATGAACCATAGAAATCCATTATTTAAACCAACACAAATAAAAAAAATTCAAATTCCAATGTCATTAAAACCCTAATGAAATCAATTTATGATAAGGATTTATCAAATATGTGATAAAATACAAAATTTTTATTTAGGTATTCAATAAACTAAAGATTATGATTCAAAACCATCCAAATATATTTCCCTAAAAAATTACAGAAATCCCAAATTATATAATCTAATAAATTAGTGAGTGATATTAAAATGAATTAAAATAGATATGAGAAGGTATAAATATTCTTACTTATCTTGATACATAAAAAAGTTAAAAAATTAATTCTCCCTTTTACGTGTAATGAAAAACAGTTAATGGGAGGATGTAGAGAACCCAAGAGGGTTGTTTCCCACAGTAAAAATTAGAGATAATTGAGGTTAAACAGAGGGAATAAAGGAGAAAATTAATATTATAATGTTTTTGTTAAATTTTTTAAAGAAAAAGTCCCTAATGGTCCACTATATTTTTGGATTACCCTAATATAAAATCCTTTGTAACTCGATTAAATACATGGCCACTACTTATACACTATAACTCTAATAATGTCACATGAATGATCTGATTGTAGGAATATACCTACCATCCCTTTATTTTTTATCTATCCCCACTAATCCTCTATCAAACATTCAAAACATTTATCACAACATATTGTGTCATTCTATGAACTCTAAAACAAAAAAATATATCCTCACCTATATCAATTACCAATATTTCATATTTCTATGTACTTTTACATTTAATGTTTTCTCCAAAATGTAATGGAGATGGTTAGTCCATTAAAAACACCCAACCACGATTTTCCCCTTAAAGAGAAAATGTGATGAACAAAAAAATCCCAACACTCCATATAATAGAAACTAAAAGAGACCCCCTAATCTATATCTCAAATCACTCACTGGGATTTCATCATTATAGATTAATCAACAGAATACCCCATGTCATTAACAAGTTAATATATCTAAATATAAATTCCCTATTACATTAAATACAAATATATTAACTCCCAAATAAAAATATGAATTATAAACTCAAAACAATGAATCCTTAAAAAGAATAAAAAAACATTTCATGCAATTTAGACATTCCTCCTCTATATTTTATAAATTCCTACACATGAAGAATTATAATTTTTTTATTTCTAAAAAACATAAAATTATAAACTATAATACCCAATATAAATGACTAAAATACTATAACAATATATATATCAAAATATTTATTAAAATAATATACAAAGAAGACCCTTTATCTTTTGGTTCCCTTTACCGTAAGAAATACCTATATGTTTTTTATATTCATCTTCCACTTATCATAAATGTATTAAAAAATGTTTATTTAAAAAAATTCAATATCCAAAATACATTTATAAATCCCATTAAAAAATCAATTTTTTAAAAATAGGCTTGTATAAAAATAATAATCGTAAAATCTAGTGGGAAAAAACTTTTCAATATCTTAGACAAAATGTTTTACACATTTTATATGTAATAATTTTATTGGAACTATGATTTTTTATAATTAAATTTAAAAAAATCATATATCACTTGATATGGGAATTCATAGATAAAAAAAATTAAAATGGAAATAATTTATCAGAAATAAAAGAAAGATACCCTTTTAAAAAATACTACCTAATATCATGGTAGAATCATAAAAAAATTCAATGATGTATGCTTAGTAATAAAACATAAAGTAGAAAATGAAAAATATACACAATATTATAATAAAATTTTAAAAATAGTTTCATGGTTAATAAAAAGTACTAATATGGAAACGAGTAACAAAATAAAAGATAACTTATTGATAGATAAAATACATAAATCTCTATAATTTCACAGTAAACTATTTTTCCTGATATTAATATAAAGAAAACCATCCAACAATAAGAAAAAAATATTTATTAAAAACATCCCAATCATTAAATATATATATATATATATTGAATCATTATGAATTTTTTTTTCAAAAAAAGTTAATTAAAACTTCAAATTTATTGTAACTGTAATTATTACATACACATGAAATCACACATGATGTTACATTCCCTTATAATACCTCTGTTTAGTTAGCTACACATGATGTACGTACCAATACAAAAATATTATTAAAATTAAGAATTTTTTAATTTTAATATTATCATCTACTTATGTCTCTGATTTAGAAATAGATAGATAACCCACACTATTACATCCTACCTATATGCAATGAGATAAATTAAAACATGAGTTTCGTTTAATAAATAGTTTCATTATGGAATTTTTTGTTACTTTTAACGTCCTATCAACTTTATCTATTATATTACCTCAATCCTAGCCATCCTGAATGATTTATGTGGGTATTAAAAATGTTACATATCTCTAATACCTTTTTCTAATGACTTTGATTGGAATCAAGAGAATGGTACCCTAATCACCCATCCTAATAATCATAGGAGTTTCAAACAGTCCATAAGCACTATAATCTAGTATATTGGTCTTCAATGTGTATTTGCGGAAATGTGTATAATATGTGGATTACAAAATTCCTAGTAAACCCTAAAAAAACTACATTATTGAGATGAATTCCAAGAATAAATAATGGGAAATTTGGAAATTGAAAATAATAAATCCATGGTCTATGTCAAATAGTGATAAAAACCTACATTTGTTCTAGTAGCTCGTATTATCATTGAGAAGAACTTGACACAATATAACATTGACGAAGAATTTTTTTGGAAAAATAGTAATGATTATTACTAGTATCCATAGGTACCTTAATAATATATTTTTTGACCACATACACACTAAGGAGAATATATAGGTTTTCAGAATATAGTATATTGTAGGAAACCAACACTATTCTAAACTATTTTTCTTATTCTATTGATAAATCAACTCATTAAAATAATTATATGATGTAATTTTTATATATAAAATAATAATACCAAAGAGTGATAGATTATTTAATATTGTAAAATGAAGTAAACATTAAATGATTACTCATTATACTATGATACTCCATTACCATAGCACCCACATTAGGTTGATTCCCTGAATATGAGATAGTTCTAGAAATTCATTCTCAAATAGGGATAGAGGGCATAATCATTTATACAAATTAGATCCCTAAAACATCATCCCATAAAAATAGGAAGGTGTATAAATTATTTATGGAATTAGTAAATCCCATTGAATTTTTAAGGGGTATAGATAGTTAGTGATAAAAAATCACATAAATATTAACAACAAAGAATTTATTAAACAATTAAATACCCATAGTAACATTCAAATTTTCTATAATAGTGATATAAATTATCAAATAAACTATAAATTTTATACTAATCATAATAATATTTACAATTATAACAACAATATCATTATACGAAGTCTATAGTAATTTTTCATCTATAATTTCACCATAAAAAATATCATACTCTATAAATTAAAAAAATACATACCAGTATAATCCACAGCAGTTTAAACACAACAAATGGATGTACAAGTACATAGTGGTAACATAATCCTGGGTAATCCATGTATATAGAATTATCGATCCCAGACATGTAAACAAGAATAAATCCAATCATATAATAGGTTATAAAAAATCATTTTCACATGATACTTCATTGACTAGTCAAAATAAATTCAATTATATACATGAAAAGTAGATTAAAGATAATTAAAACAAATAAAAATTAGGCTCTAACTCCACAATTGATAAAATAGTTACACTGGTAAGATACTTTGTGATATACCAACAATAATGTTGTAAATATATAGACCAACCTTAAAACATCTTTGATAAAGAGTAAAATAAGTCATGTTTTGTAAAATTAAATAATCTAGTGGAAATTGTGATCAGAACAAAGTTTCTTTTCACTCATGTAATCTATTTGAAGGAAACAATTTAGGTATAAATATTAAAAAAATATATACATTGAAATTTTATTAAAAAAATAGTTATAAAAATAGGTTATAGAATTGATGTGGTGTTTTATTATCAAGTTATTGATTTATTAAAAAATTAATGTTTTGAATAAATTATGAAAAGGGAAACTATGGATTGAAAAAAAGTTTACTGCTTTAAGAAATAACACCCAAAATTATGAATTTCTTGTTTAGGATTCTTTTTATTATATTCCACTTTAAAATATTGTAACAATTACATTTCCATCAGTGCATTTCTTGGACCGAGTGAAGTATGGATCATTGAAATATATCTCATGCATTTTAAAGTGTAATTTATATGTCATTTTTAATAAAAACTGTTATAAATCAATGAACTAATATTGTTAGTTAAATAATATTATCATGGAAATTATGGAAGAATTATTCTAAACTAGTATCATTATTTCAATGTATATCATGTGTCTATATGTGTCCAAGTGGATATATTTTATTTTATGTTATATCTACAAATCTATTTTAAAAGATTAATAAAAAATAAGAAATGTAAATTTATCTTATATACGGATGCATAAGTGACACTTTCCATAAAAAATTAGATGTTAATAATGGGTAATTTACAATGAATACATTCTTGGAACAATTTTATGAAATACCTACATCAATAGTATATTTTAAAATAATGATTTTTCATTGTTATTCTATGAGTAAATTAAACCATATCATTATCCTTAAATTTTATGTTTTCATCCAAAATTAGAGAATAAATGTGAATGAATTTCAACATCAATTGAATATAGAAAAGATAAATGTATTATATAAAATTATAACGTCAATAATTAAAATTAATTATTAATTTATTATGTTAAAAATAATTATTTTTAACATCTATATGAAAAATAAATTTAATATCATGTTTTAATAAGAAATATATTTTAATATAAAATTATGTTTTAAAAAACACATAAGTATTATATTTTAAAAGTATCAAACTTCTTTTATTATGTTTTGAATTTAGTTTGAAAAAATCCAAGTAAAATCCTATATAATTCTATTTGGTTATGATATACTATGTATAAAATATTTAGGCCTATATTTCCTTCATTTTCCCAGAACAATATAAAATCCCATAAAAACAATAAATTAGATTCCATAACCATTTATATTAAATTACCCATATGGAAAAAGTCACCATATTTAGAATGAAATAAAACAAAGTAAAAAACCAATAATCATATAGAAAAAATATGATAATCATTAATTGGTTGACGTCCCCAATTTTAAACAACCCAAAGAGTCCTAAATAAGAATTATATTTATAAGACACAACATTAATTTCTAATTTATTGACATTTATTAAGGAAATTGGAATATTTTTATATTTTAATAAATTAGGACATCTTTAATCAGAAAAATATGAATCTATATTATTATAATGGATTTTATAATGACTTTGGTGAAATACAATTTTGAAAATATCTTACATGATATGTGTGAGATGATAATTATGAGAAGGACAAATGATAAGTTACAGATTGTCATAACATGATAAACCGTGATGGAATCCACATTTATTCAATCTCTATTATGTGCGGATTTTAAAACATCTTGAAGGGATAGAGGAGAGACCACAAGATTATTGTGTACTATTGTTTAAATGTGGGATAATAGAGGTGAGTTTGATGGTATAAAGTGGATTAATAAACATAAAATTTTGTTATTATTTGATATGTTAAGAAAACATTTTCCATGGGCTAAAGGGTTAACTTGTTTGGGTCACATGAAATAAAATTTTACTCTAGTGGCCACATAGTCACTAGATTACACAATACACTTGGTGTAACCTTAATGATGTTCCTATAGTTGGAAGAGGCCTAGCTTTTATTTGTTTCTATTTAAAATAAATATATCTAGTGTTGGATTTATTTTCAATCATTGGAACAAAAAATTATTAGTGATAGATATATAAATATTTTTAATTATTATCTTTATTTTAAGTCACTAAATAAGGTTAACTTTTTGACTTAAATATTTTCATTCAAGACACGGAGGGGAACCATGCTAGGAATTTATTTCCCTTTTAGAGATGTGTTGAGACACCATGTGAGATAGTTGATATCTTTAACAAAGAAATGAAATTTTGTACCCTGATTGTTTGATGTTTTAGGTTTATGTGAGAAGGATGAGTTATATTCTATAAGTTTTCGGCAAAAGTTATTATATTATCTCAAGTACCATCCAATTAATGATGTTTTTATTAAGAATAACCCATAAGTCAAAATGTCAAAAGAGTTTCATTTGATATTGTTTGATAGTACAAAAGGCCAATACATGGAACAAAATATATGTTGTTTCTATACTTTACTTAGTTTATAAATGTTTTTTTAGTGAGGATTATTCTTGGGTAATATTTTAATCATTTCTAGTATCACATAAGAGACAAAATGTACTTTAGATAGATGTTTCTGTATTATTCAGAATACTAGTACATTATTAAATTTAAGTATTTATAGGCTCTCATAATGTCCAATTTATGGACTTACTAAAAATTTAAAATCTATAAAATCAGAATAAGTGTTTGTGGACACATTGAAGAATATGATTTATTATAGAAGAAATGTTAGAGAGATTTGGAAATCATTAATCTATTAAGATGGATAAAACATAATGTTTTTTATTTTCCAAATAAAGTGATTAGTATTATTCTAACAAAATCTTAGGATACTCCAAAAATATAGGTGGATTGATATCCATAGATATGGATTTCTTCGATACAAACTATATGAATAATCATGACAGACGATTGTAATGATTCTAATCACGATCAAGAGAATAATAATTTCGTGAAATATTTTCATGAATTATTTAGTTTCTAGTTATTCCAAATCTCTTCAGTGGTCCACATTATGGAGTATTATACCACAATGCTACTGGTTCAAATAACGATAATAATGGGAAATTTCATACCTTATTATTTATAAGACTATAAATAATTACTTTGAGATGATTTTGTGTTTTAATTATTCGAATGAGGTATATCAGCACATTGATGAATACCATGGAACAAATAGAATAGTTGACCTATTAAGGGGTGGTTTCTATAAAATCATTCAGATTAAATTATAATTCCATAAAAGATATATCATGGAATGATATTAGTAATTAAATCATATTAATTTCCATTTTAATGACTACATTAAACTATGTGGTATAGTTGGAATGATCTTGATGGGAGATATGGTTTATGGGAAGGTTATTGAACACTTATAAATCCTCCACATAGTAGATATGAATAAGGGAGATATGTATATTTAATATCTAATTCGAAAATGATTTTGGATTGGGTGCAATTAATATTTTAATAACTAATTTTTAGTGATGTATGAGAATTTATAAGGACATAGTGGATTAGATATTCATATGATATCTATATTGAAAGATAATTTTTTTGAAGAAGGATATGCATTACATATTATCATTTATCTATAGAAGAATAAAGGAAACAAAATTACTATAGTTTTGAATTATCTTCTTCTGAACGATGGTTATTGTTTTTGAATAAATTGAATTTATGAATCATATAAATGATTTTATTTCATCTGTTATACTCATGATTGGGAATTAAGGTGAAGATCAAGCATGTATAAAATCTTGATAAATGATGGCAGTGGAGTCTCAAATGAAATATAAAAAAAATCAAAAATTCATTTAAATTATTGAAATATAACCGAAAGTCTATAGATTAAATATGACATATAAAATATTAATGGGAAAGGAATAAGATGTTAGATCCCCCCCAGATCTATATTTAATCATTCTGAAATAGTTTTAAACACATAATGTGGAAAATATTATTCTACGTTATGGTAAGAAAGGGTTAGTGTATACTAATTTCACTAACCTCGAGTCATTAACCATAATAAATAATTTTTCATACAGACATGAATTTCTATTCATTCATTTGTCATTTAGTTTGTTCAGTGCAAGTTGGATTGATAGATTGACCATGTTCATACAAACACAAGAGCAAGACTCATGTAACTAAGAGAACAATGAAATGAAAATGAATTAATTATGATTCAACCTAATTCACCCTATATATTGATGATAATTTTATAATTTCTAATCTGATTATGAATATATCTATGATAGTAACATCACTATATATGATAAAAAATTTAAAAATATATAATTTGAATAAAAAAATATTCAGTCAAAATATATAGATAATATAAGGCCCTAGCTTTAAACCTTACTTAATATTGAATTAAACGAATAATTCACATTGAGGATCTTTTCAGGTTTAGAGTTTTAGAGAATTAGAACATAACTATTACATCTCAAAAGATTACAAAGTATACACTTCTACAATGTTTCCATAAGATAAAAAAATCTTAAAAAGAGACATGTCTCGTTCCATGTTTTATACAGCATGACTTTCCCTTGATCCCGTCCTTGACCCTATTCCACATTATGTCCTATTAAAAACATTTCAAAAAAACATGGGGTGAGCATAAAAATCTCAGTAAGGGATACACAAAGAATGAAAACTGTTAGATTTTTCAAACAACACGTAAACCATGTATACTTTATCAAAGTATTACCTTCACCTTCAGGAAGTAGTAAAAACTCTTCAATAAATAGAATATCATTACATACCCTTTGTAACCAAAGGATTACCATAAAACCCATATAAATAACACAAAACATATAAAGGTAACTTGGGACATAAACATACTTAAGTGGAATAACCATACGGTCGACTTCTAAACATATCACTTAATGGAATAGCCATACGGCCGACTTCCATGCATACTTAATGGAATAGCCATACGACCAACTTCCATACCCAATGAAATGGTGGTTATTACGTAACCACCCATCCTGGTATTCACGGCACCACCCATCATATGGTTTATCACGTAACCACCCGTCAAATGTCCAAGTACCAATATAAAATCATAAAACATAAAACCAATATAAAGGAATGATAACATTTCTACATTTCAATCACAATATGTCATTTAAATATATTGACATAATAGAATCCTTTATCAAAACCATTTTCAATACCAAAATACATAAAATTGTATGTGGTATTTATTTTATTTTAAAAACATTACGGCTTGTTGAGGAAGCCAAAGACCAAACAATACTCGCGGCGGTGGAAAAAGTCATTGTCACCGCGTATGTTAAAAGAAACATCCCTTTTTGTCTTTTAGTAAAATGCTTCATAGAAAAAGATTCCTTTTTTATAAAAGTAAAATTAAAAGGGGTTTATACACCGTATAAAAGAAAGTTGTGTATAAAACTAAATATGCCTCAATGAAAGGAGATTGAGACGAAGTCCCTTACCTTGGGTCCGACTTGAATCGATCGTTCTTTGACATCCTGAATAATAAACTTGAGTTAATTTATACTTGATTAAGAACCTTTTTAAAGTTAATTATTCCTTTTATATCACTTATTACAATGTTATAAACATTATTTAATCATTTATGTTAATAATGTTTGTTTTGTCGATATTTGGTTCTTAAGTCGAAAGTGGAATTCTTACAATTACATGTTGTTCGTGTGGTCAAAGGTTATTTATATCCAGAATGAAATTCCTGATTTAAATAGAATATATATCATATATATCCAGCATATACGTGTATTTATAATATTACATAATCATTTAGAGGTAAGAAATGAAATGCACCGTTCATGGAGATGGTAAGCCGTACGTACGCATGAACGCTACTTTCATTTCTTTGTCATATTAATTGAATTAAAATTAAATGAGAGGTATGTATATTTTAATTCCCGATTTATATTCATCATTTAGATGTATCATTCATTATATATATCCATTATATACATGTACTTTTAATAGTACATTAGATATGGGGATAAGAAATAAAATGCACCGTTCATGGAGACGGTAAGTCGTATGTACGCATGAACGCTACATTCATTTCTATATCATAAATTAATAGAAAGAAATAATAATGATATAGAGGTATATTATAATTCCAGTATAACATCTTATATAATAGCTTTAAATCCATCCTTTATACGTCTCAGATATGGAATTAACGAATATCATCACTTTGAGGGGGCGGTAGTCCGCACTTCCTAAAATGAAATTATCGTGTTTACCCACAATGGAATCCATAAAGTTATACCACAAATGAAAAATACAGAAGCATAAGGGAAATATAAAAATAATATATATCATATATAAATATAGTGACATCTTAATGTCCACCATTAAAGGTGTTTAAAAGAAGATTGAACAATCATCGTTTCGTGAGGCAGAAATTTGCCAACCACAGAAACAGTATGTTCTTTAACCATTAGATGTAGATGTGTGTCAGTGTAGCTCAGATTCATATTATAAAAATATCCTAGTATATTAGAGATAATGGGGTTGTTACAAAAGAAATGAATAAAAATAGTTTAGGGGGTTGGAGAAGCAAAATAAAACAAAAGGACTCAAAAGAAGACATTACTTTAAAATCGGGTAACTCTCTTAGATTTGAGCTCAAAGGCTTCCTTGGGAAGACTTATACCCAATTTGAGTCTTCAAGGTGTAAGATATGGATGCGGAGAGACAAAATGGGCAGAGGGTGCCCGAGCCAAAGGCTTTGGAAGTGTGGGTAAAGAGGTAGAGGTGGTGGCCTTTTATAAGAGGAGAGGAGGGGCACTTTTTGAAAGTAAAGAAATGTTACTTTATTTTAAAAATGGTATTCGGATTTAAGAGGTCCCACATTGATGTGTTTCGAGGATAAGGTGATAAGGGTTCGAAATCCACCCATCTAATAGGTTTTGGCCATGTGTAGGTTTATATATTTTACATTATCTTTCAATTTTATTTAAATCGTTAAATAATGAGGTTATCACTGCATCATCATGATGTCATAAATAATTTAATTTATTTTATGTCTAAATATTATAAAAAAAATACTATGATGTAGGAAATATTTTTATATTTCTAATGAATATTTATAGTAAAAAATCTGACTTGTATAACCCCATGTAAAAATTGTTTTAGTTAAACATCTCATGTGTGTGTCATTTTTACTTTTACAATAAATGAAAAGTTATTTAAGTCATTTCCCAACCAAAGTGGCTCCATGGGGTCCAAAAGTTGACCCATGGCTTGTCGTGGTCGTCCATGACACATACAATAAGGGTAGGACAAGTGTCAATATATTTTCATATTATTAAAACATTATTTTAACCTTAAATTGCACTAATTACCTTTAATCGCAATTAAAAACTTAATAATTTACTATTCACCAAAAAATTATTTTAATCCCATTGAACCAAATTTTACTTCTTAATGACAACCATGTATGTCGGATTTTTGAAATTCAAAATACAGAGGTGGTAAAATTTCATTTAAACGAAAAATCGGTTTTTATAAGTACAACTTAGTGGTTTCACTATTCATCAAAAATTGAAGTTTTTCAGAAAAATACCAAAACTTCACCCTAAGATATATTTGATGTCCGGAATTCAAAAACAAAGTCAATTTTAAAAAATTCAAAACATATAAGTTTCATTAATTAATTTAATAATTAATTCCCGCTGTCAGAGCAAATAGCGTGTTTTTATGAAACAATAAGTATCAAAAGATTGACACTAGTTTAAGTCCGATTTCAAAGTGAAATTAATTTCAACGACCAATATTGGATTAAATGGTAAAAATATATTATAATTTCACTTTAAAACCATTTCAAAAGATAATCTAATAATCATAAAAAATTATATTAAAAAGAGGTTTTGAATTAAAATACAACATTTTACATTATTCATTAAAAAAATGATCTTTATCGGAAAGATACCAAAAATTTACACAAAGTAAATTTTGATGTCCCGATTATAAAGAAGAGTTATATTTGGTCCAATAGAATTTATAAGATCGATCAAAACTATATTTAATGACGGTTCGTCGTCAAAAGGTGATAAGTGAACCTTTAGTGAAAACTAGGGCATATACGCCTAAAATTGAATTCTTTCCATATTTTAAGCCTTTATCTTTTATTGGATAAATGTAAAAACATTTAAAAACATATATAATCATATTCAAGTTATTTCTATCCATTCCCACCAATACAACGGCTACATGTTAACTACCATTTAAAAAAATATTATTATATTACTAGTGTTCAACGTAAGTTTTCAAAGAAACTCATCATTGCGTATCGAGTATGCTATCGAACATAGGAACCCCTTTAAAGTAAAATTAAAATTTAATTCGTAAATATTAATAAATATGAAAATTCTTTATTCTTTATTTACCTGGGATGTTACATCCTTCCCCACTTTTGGGAATTGCGTCCTCGCAATTTTATTCACTTATCAAAATAAGTGGGGGTATTTATCCCTCATAGCATTTTCAGATTTCCAAGTTGCCTCTTCAACCATATAGATTTTCCACAAAACCTTCACCTTGTGAATTACCTTATTTCATAACACTTTCTCTCTATGGTCAAGAATCTGGACCGGTTGTTCCTCATAAGAGAGATTCTCTTCCAACTGAACTACCTCTGGGCACAAAACATGAGATGGATCTGGCATATACTCTCTCAGCATCGAAACATGATAAAAATTGTGTACCTGAGATAAACTCAGAGATAAAGTCACTCTGTATGCAACTGATCCAACTCTCTCCAGAATTTCATATGGTCCAATGAAACTTGGACTCAGCTTTCCTTTCATACCAAATCTCATCACACTTTTCCATGGAGAAACCTTGAGAAAAACATGATCACCTACCTCGAAAGATAGATCCTTCCTCCGGTTATCCGCATAACTCTTCTGCCTGCTCTGATCTGTTCTCATGTGTTTCTGAATCAACTGAACTTTTTCTGCCATCTCTTCTACCAATTCTGGTCCCATCAGCTTCCTTTCACCCACTTCATCCCAAAATGTTGTAGTTCGACACCGCTTCCCATATAATGCCTCAAATGGTGCCATATATATACTGGAATGAAAATTGTTATTATAAGAAAACTCAACCAAAGAAAGATGTTGATCCTAACTTCCCAAATAATCTATTGAACAAGCTCGTAGAATATCCTCCAAGGTATGAATTGTTCGTTCTGACTGCCCATTTGATTGAGGAAGAAAAGCTATACTAAAATTTAATTTAGTACCCAATGACTTCTGAAGGCGTTTCCAAAAGTTCTAAGTGAACCTGGGATCACGATCAGATACAATGGAGAGAGGAAATCCATGTAACCTGACTATCTATTTATGATAAAAACGGGAAAGTTGATCTAGTGAAAAATAATCTCATATAGCAAGGAAATGAGCAGATTTAATCAATAGATCAACAATAACCCAGATTGCATTATTACCTCGAGATGTCCTCGGTAATCCCACAACAAAGTCCATGGATATGTTTTCCCATTTCCACTCTGGCACTGGTAAAGGCTGAAGCATCCCTTTCGGTAACTGCCTCTCTGCTTTAACCTGCTAAAAAGTTAGACACTTCACAGTAAAATTAGCAATATCACTTTTCATTCCTTCCCACCAGAAACACTCCCGCAGATCTCTGTACATCTTAGTACTGCCAGGATGACATGAAAATGGGGAACTATGAGCCTCACATAACAACTCATTCTTAAACTGTGAATCACAAGGCACACATAATCTCTTCCCAAACCTCAAAACACAATCATTATCAATTTTTAAATTAGGAAACTTACCCTTATGAACCAGCTCTACCTTTTTCTGCAAATCAGTGTCTTCCCTCTGTGCTTGCTTAATTATGTCTAATAGGGATGATCTCACTGAAACCTGAAACAAAACAGAATAACTTCCTACACCAACAACTTCTATGCCAAAGTTCATCAAATCAAAAACCAAAGGATCTCATTCCAAACATAGCATGGATAATGAAGCATTACTTTTTCGACTCAATGCATTGGACACTTTATTTGATTTTCTCTAATGGTAGTAAATTGGAAAATCATAATCCTTGATTAATTCCAGCCATCTCCTCTATCTCATGTTCAATTATTTTTAAGTGAATATATACTTTACACTTTTGTGATCAGTATATATTTCACATTTTACTCCATAAAAATGATGCCTCCAAATTTTTAAAGAAAAAACAACAACAGCTAATTCCAAATCATATGTAGGGTAATTTACCTCATGAGTTTTCAACTGATGTGAATCATAAGCAATTACCAGATCATTATGCATAAGGACACAACCAAGTCCCTTCAACGAAGCATCACTATATATAACAAACTCACCATTCCTAGAAGGAAGTTCCAAAACTGGAGCATTCACCAATCTTCTTTTCAACTCCTAAAAACAATCATCACATTATTTTTTCCAGATGAACTTAACACCCTTATGAGTCAGCTTAGACATTAGACTAGATAACCGTGACAAATTTTCAACAAACCTTCGGCAGTAACCTGAGTCAATTGAGCCATCACTGCAACAAACTATTTAGTTCTAATTCTAACCATCTCAGGATACTGATTTGAAAGGTTGTCTTCCTCCTGATGTCAACCCAACATAGCTGCATTGTTTCCTGTGCGGAAAACCATTATGAACACAGAAATATCTTAGGCGAAGCAACATGGTAATATTTAAATGATATATCATTTCAGTCATACCATAAATTAACTTATAATTTAACAATTTTCTACCTCCTAAAGTTTTCTAAACCGACCTTTGATACCAACAATAAGGCCCCGGCCTTAAACCTTACTTAATATTGAATTAAATGAATAATTCACATTGAGGATCTTTTCAGGTTTAGAGTTTTAGAGAATTAGAACATAACTATTACATCTCAAAATATTATAAAGTAGACACTTCTACTATGTTTCCATAAGATAAAAAAACTCTTAAAAAGAGACATGTCTAGTTCCATGTTTTATATAGCATGAATTTCCCTTGATCCCGTCCTTGACCGTATTCCACATTATGTCCTGTGAGAAACATTTTAAAAAAACTTGGGGTGAGCATAAAAAGCTCAGAAAGGGATACAAAATGAATGAAAACTGTTAGTTTTTTCAAACATCACATAAACCATGTATACTTTATCAAATTAATACCTTCACCCTCATGAAGTAGTAAAAACTCTTCACTGAATAAAATATCATTACTTACCTTTTTGTAACCAAAGGATTACCATAAAACCCATATAAAGAACACATAACATATAAAGGTAACTTAGGACATAAACATACTTAAGTGGAATAACCATACGGTCGACTTTAACACATATCACTTAATGGAATAGCCATACGGCCAACTTCCATACATACTTAATGGAATAGCCATATGGACAACTTCCATACCCAATGAATTAGAAGTTATAACATAACCACCCATCATAGTATTCACGGCACCACCCGTCATATGGTTTATCACGTAACCACCCGTCAAATGTCCAAGTACCAATATAAAATCATAAAACATAAAACCAATATAAAGGAATGATAACATTTCCACATTTCAATCACAATATATCTTTTAAATATATTGACATAATAGAATCCTTTATCAAAACACTTTTCAATACCAAAATACATAAAAGATTATATGGTATTTATTTTATTTTTAAAACATTACAGCTTGTTGAGGAAGCCAAAGACCAAATAATACTCGCGGCGGCGGAAAAATTCGTTGTCACCGCGTACGTTAAAAGAAACATTCCTTTTTGTCTTTTAGTAAAACACTTCGTAGAAAAAGATTCCTTTTGTATAAAAGTAAAAGTAAAATGGGTTTATAAACCGTATAAATGAAAGTTGTGTATAAAACGAAATATGCCTCAATGAAAGGAGATTGAGACGAAGTCCCTTACCTTGGGTCCGACTTGACTCGATCGTTCTTTAACATCCTGAATAATAAACTTGAGTTAATTTCTACTTGATTAAGAACCTTTTTAAAGTTCATTATTCCTTTTATATCACTTATTTCCATGTTATAAACACTATGTAAGCATTTAAGTTAATAAGGTTTGTTTTGTCGATATTTGGTTCTTAAGTCGAAAGTGGACTTCTTACAATTACAAGTTGTTCGTGTGGTCAAAGGTTATTTATATCCAGAATGAAATTCCTGATTTGAATAGAATATATATCATATATATCCAGCATATAAAAGTATTTATAATATTACATAATCATTTAGAGGTAAGAAATGAAATGCACCGTTCATGGAGACGGTAAGCCATACGTACGCATGACCGCTACTTTAATTTCTTTGTCATATTAATTGAATTAAAATTAAATGAGAGGTATGTATATTTTAATTCCAGAATTATATTCATCATTTAGATGTATCATTCATTATATATATCCATTGTATACATGTAATTTTAATATTACATTACATATGGGGATAATAAATGAAATGCAGCGTTTATGGAGACGGTAAGCCGTACGTACGCATGAACGCTACTTTCAATTCTATATCATACTTTAATTGAAAGAAATAATAATGATATAGAGGTATATTATAATTCCAGTATAACAACTTATATAATAACTTTAAATACATCCTTTATACGTCTCAGATATGGAATTAACGAATCCCATCACTTTGAGGGGGCGGTAGTCCGCACTTCCTAAAATGAAATTATCGTGTTTACCCACAATGGAATCCATAACGGTATACCACAAATGAAAAATACAGAAGCATAAGGGAAATATAGACATAATATATATCACATATAAATATAGTGACATCTTAATGTCCACCATTAAATGTGTTTAAAAGAATATTGAACAATCATCATTTCGTGAGGTAGAAATTCGCCAACCACAGAAACAGTATGTTCTTTAACCATTAGATGTAGATGTGTGTAAGTGTAGCTCTAGATATTATTATAAAAATATCCTAGTATATTAAAGATAATGGAGTTGTTACAAAAGAAATGAATAAAAAGAGTTATGGGGTTGGAGAAGCAAAATAAAACAAAAGGACTCAAAAGAAGACATTACCTTAAAATCGGGTAACTCTCTTAGATTTGAGATCAAAGTCTTCCTTGGGAAGGCTTATACCCAAAGTGAGGATTCAAGGAGTAAGAGAGGGATGTGGAGAGACAAAATGGATAGAGGTTATCCGAGCCAAAGGCTTTGGAAGTGTGGGTAAAGAGGTAGAGTTGGTGGCCTTTTATAAGAGGAGAGGAGGGGCACTCTTGGAAAGTAAAGAAATGTTACTTTATTTTAAAAATGGTATTGGTATTTATGAGGTCCATAATTAATGCGTTTATATGGTAAGGAGATAAGGGTTCTAAATCCACAAATCCAATAGGTTTTGGACATGTGTAGGTCTTAGATTTTACATTATCTTTCCATTTTATTTAAATCGTTAAATAATGAGGTCATCGCTTCATCATCATGATGTTATAAATAATTTAATTTATTTAATGTCTAAAAATTTTAAAAAAATACTATGATGTAGGAAATCCTTTTAGATTTCTAATGAATATTTATAGTCAAAAATCTGACTTGTATAACCCCATGTAAAAATTGATTTAGTAAAATATCTCATGTGTGTGTCATTTTTACTTTAACATTAAATAAAAAGTTATTTATGTCATTTTCCAACCTATGTGGCTCCATGGGGTCCCCAAGTTGACCCATGACTTTTCTTTGTCGGACATGACACATCCAATAAGGGTAGGACATGTGTCAAGGTATTTTCATATTATTAAAACATTATTTTTACCTTAAATTACACTAATTACCTTTAATCACAATTAAAAACTTAATAAGTTAATATTCACCATAAAATTGTTTTAATCCCATTGAACCAAATTTTACATCTTAATTAAAACCATTTATGTCAGATTTTTGAAATTCAAAATTCAGAGGTGGTAAATTTTCATTTAAACGAAAAATCGGTTTTTATAAGTACGACTTAGTGGTTTCACTATTCATCAAAAACTGAAGTTTTTCTGAAAAAACCAAAACTTCACCCTAAGATATTTTAGATATTCCGAATTCAAAAATGAATTCAATTTTAAAAAATTGAAAACATATAAGTTGCATTAAATAATTTAATAATTAATTCCCCCTGTCAGAGCAAATAGCGTGTTTTTATGAAAGATTGACACTAGTTTAAGTCCGATTTCAAAGTGAAATTAATTCCAACGACCACTATTGGATTAAATGGTAAAAATATATTCTAATTTCACTTTAAAACCAATTAAAAAGATATTATAATCATCTTAAAAAATTATATTAAAAAGAGGTTTTGAATTAAAATACAACATTTTACATTATTCATTAAAAAATGAACTTTATCGGAAAGATACCAAAAATTTACACAAAGTAAATTTTGATTTCCTAATTCTAAAGAAGATTTATATTTGGTCCAATAGAATTTATAAGATTGATCAAAACTATATTTAAAGACGGTTCACCGTCAAAAGGTGATATGTGAACCTTTAGTGAAAACTAGGACATATACGCCTAAAATTGAATTCTTTCCATATTTTAAGCCTTTATCTTTTATTAGATAAATGTAAAAACATTTAAAAACATATATAATTATATTCTAGTTATTTATATCCATTCCCAACAATAAAACGGCTATATGTTAACTTCTATTTAAAAAAATATTATTATATTACTAGTGTTCAACGTAAGTTTTCAAGGAAACTCATCGTTGCGTATCGAGTACGCTATCGAACATAGAAACCCCTTTAAAGTAAAATCAATATTTAATTCGTAAATATTAATAAATATGAAAATTATTTATTCTTTATTTACCTGGGATGTTACAGATAAAGGGTCATAAAATAATGTACTCAAAAGTTTCTTCTATTATTGAAGTATGGGGTACATAATTAATTTTTTTCTAGATGTGAAATGGATCAATTGTGGAAGAAGTCATGCAGAAAAAATTTCTCAGCCATGACCTAAAAAACATTGGTTCAATTTTTTTTTGCGATATTATTTATTTTAACTATACATAGACACATGTCATTTGATTTAAACAGGAATGAAGAAACTAAATTAATATCTAATTCCTCAATTCCATTGATTTAAAAGGAGAATAATTACATTGGATGACAATTTTATGTGATATTAAAGTGGTCTACTATATTAGAGGGAATGAAAACAAGATATCATTGAAATTTAGACCATTACATGACCCTTATACATAGACAACATTACATATTGAATGAAAGAAAATAACTCCATAAGAAAAATAAAGAATATTATCTAATTATGGGAAATGTAGAGAAATGTGAGAAAAGAGACATTGAGAAAAATAACATGGATGTGACCTAGATGAATATTTTAGAGGTAAAACATGAGGTATGATATAGTGTATTCACATATAACATTACAATGAATGAAAAAAAGGATGGTTGAAGATTCCTTTAATATAAAATGGTACATGATAAAATATACACTAGTGTCGAATGTGGTGAAAAGAAGTGTGTTTAGTGTCACTATGGAGTTATGGAAATTTCAAGATTAATAAATAAAATAGGTGAAAACATTTAGAGTGAAATAAATATATCTGGTATGAATTTAATAAGAATCAAGAACATGGTTCCGATAATGGTGACATATAAATGGATTGTTCACCAATACCATTCAGATTCTATAATAGGAGGATATCATATATACCATTATTTACAAGGATTAATTATTTATATCATCAATTAGATGTGGTGTGTGATTAATGGGTAGACCCAATCCATGGGGTTTGGGTTTTATAGAAGTGAATATATGATTATTGTATGAAATGATGTGTGTGATATGAAATAAGATCTAATAATGTGTTGGAAGAAGTATTGGTAATGTGATAAAATGAGAAATGTATTGTTGTTGATAGAAGATAAATAAATTAAGTTAATTTAGGGAAAGTATTTTTTTTTAATTGGTATCTTTTTTTATTAAAAGGAAAAATGATTTCACTTCCCTCATCAGACACAAAAATTGGTGTGATGCAACACCATTTCTTTTAAAATATTATTGTGGATTATAAATGTTCTAATAAATAATAATATAAGAATTACATCCAAATATGATGTTCAATTGTTGGAAGTCCATATTCGAATATTGTGAAAGTGATATCTAGATATTTCTCAATTGAAAAAATACCACATCAAGAAATGGTAGACAACTATATATTAAAAATGAAAACATAAATGATTTTTAGTTTATTTTTTATATACTATCAATGTGATATTATCTAGATATTTTGAAGATACTAGAAGCCATTGGAAGAAAAAAAGTTTCATGGAAGTGGCTCCCCATGAAATTAAATAGCCCATAGTATAATTTAATGAATTTAATACATATTGGAAGTGTTGATACAATAAAAAACTTATTTTATCCCCATATTTTATAGAATTTTTTCCACTGAAAGAGAATGATACTTGGTTATCAAAACGTTTTATAATTTTATCATATATTATTTATATCTATTGATCCATAATGTGAAATTTCTCACACTTGGTGATGTATTTCTTATTAACTAATGGTTTTTTCGCATATTTTTTTGAGATCATAGAATATTTTTAGAGGAGTAGGATCTCAACCTGTATATATTTCTTAAAGTAAGTCAGTGAAATTATTAATATTGATATTTTTGATATAAAATCAATGTTCACTCATATATTTCCAAAAATAGAATTATAATAGTTTTCTATTAATTAATTCAATGTTGTAATTTCACTCACTGAAAATCATTGAGTAAAATGAATCTATATAGAAGAAAGAGAATAAAATATTGAATGGTGAATAGATCTAATGAGTATGAACTATTTTTGTTTTAGAAGTGGTTTAGAATAGACCAAATAATGTTATATGTAAATTTTAAGAAGATTGATAGATTAGATAATATCTTGTAAGGAGGGATGGATTGACCTATATTTTTATAGATCCCAAAGGGATATAAAATGAAATATAAGATATGGATTTGAAATCCCATTTATAATTTATTATCCAAAGGATAATATATATTTTGTAAGAGTTATCATATTTTGATATAAAATGGGGGTATAATAAACGGATTATAAAATATAAATCCTTGAATATTTTTGGTATATTTTGTTGTTGATATATTTATAATAGAATTGATGAAAATATTAAAGGGAGAATATGGAACCAATGGTGTTTGGTTTTTGAATTATTATTAATAACTAGAAGTAAAAGTTTTTTAAAAGGTTGGGGTGGAAGCCTCATTTTTATTAATAATGCAATGTCAAGACCTCTTTTAACTTAAAAGAGGTAGACCCATTACATAACCTGAAGGCCTAGCAGGCTTGTAGCCCATTACATAGCCTGTAGGACCAAATTAATGGCCCAATTCCCATTCTGTGAATAGTAACTTGGATGCTATAGTACCGCACAGTACTGCCACCGCTACAGTGCACTGCCGCCGCTACAGTACCGATCGATCTATAGTTCCACCGCTACTACAGTACTACTGCAGTACAACTACAAAACTTCTACAGTATCTACGCCCAATGGGTTTTGGATCTGGGGAAGTTTTTAATGTATTGATTTATTTTTAACCACTAAAAAAGGTTGAATTATATATGTAAGGATGTTTATCAAATACCTGTATAGGATGTGAACATAGACAAATATAATCTTGTTTTGAACTATAAAGGGAACCATTGATTGTTAGTATATATCTCCTTGAGGGTTATGATATTGCGTGATAGTATTTTCAGTGTTTATGTTTCAATTAGATGGTTGAGTTATATTGTTTGGTTATATTTCATAAATCATAGAGTGAGAATAAGAAATACAACATGACTTATGATAGTCTAAAAAATATAAAAAATATAGGAAACTCATAAGAGTATTTTATTTTTTTACCATGTATCTTGTAAGATTTATAAATGATATGAAAATGATATATCCCCAGGAGTTGTAAATATTTCAAAATACCATTAAAATACATATTTTTTTCTCATTATGTGAAAAGATTCATTATTATCTCATTAGTTTCATATAAAACATAACGTATAATTTTTTTGTGCAAGGATATATATAGACTATATTAATTATAGAGCTGTAAAGTTTATTAGACTACAAAACTAATGGAATTTCCACAAAGTTGAAAAATATAGAAAATTTGAATATTTATTTGGGACCCCAATAGAGATGAAGAACAATTTTTGAGGGGAAATAAGATTTAATGGGAAATCTTGTAATGGTAAACAAGTTGAAAATTTAATATTTCATACATAATAAAATTTGTAATTCAACATTATACATAGTATGATAGGGGCCATAATGTGAAGTTGATTTGATGAATTTAAATAGTTTAGTAGTTCTCATTATGTTCCAGTACATATATGTCAAGACACAATGATGGTATACTGAATTTCAATTATTCTTAATATCCAAAAAATTTTATATCATTAACGAAATTCAATATTGGAACGAGAACAATTATTAAATATTATTATAGAACACCATTCCATGAGATAAAAATCAAAATACATTGGGATAATAGTTATTTTTAGTGGATAACTAATTATCAAGGCATCTATACCTCAATGAAAGGATTCCTTAAATTATTAAAAAATAAATAATATTTTTATATTTTGATGAGATAGTTTTATCAATTATTATGATTCATGTTGATTAATATCATTTTGGTCAGTTTTACGGTGGAGTTATAAAACATTCATGGATATTTTAAGGGATTATTGGAATGAGAAATTTCATGTAATTATATTTTGAGTATTTAATATAGGTCAACGAAGTGGATAATATGGATATATTATTTGATTTCTGAAGTTTCTACACTGATTACTCGTACACAATGAAATTGTTTGTGGGGAGGAGAGCACATCATGAATGATTAATTCACTTGATGAAGGTGGGGTTTCAAAAATATCTATAATATTTGATTCATGATTAAAATAGAGAATCTCTATAAATGTTATTAGAATTATATTATTAATTGGAAGGTTAATGATTTCATTATACCATGTTCTATTCCAAAAATGGTCACGCCGACTTTGAAGTATGGGAATTAATGTCAACACGTAGTTAAATGGTAGGTTGTAGGAAGATTAAAAAAATTATTAGATAAGTTTAAAAAAAAGAGGGAAAATTATTGAAAAATTATTTTTTATAAAGACACATGAGAGATCCTAGAGAATATTTTTATATCTCATACATGGGGATAAGGGAGTAGATATAGAATCCAAGTGGATTATATTTCTATATATGGATTCCTTTGAGAGATTATACTCAACGAATAAGTAAAATTATTACATTACAAACAACTCATTGGTTAATAATGAATATGATAAGATAATTATAGTTCATGAATTATATTTATATGGATGTATTAGCTTGTAAATATTTTATATTGGGGAAGGAATATATTTAACCCTCATATCGAGGACTTGATATCATATAGTATTGAAAAAGTAAATAAAAACAATATGAAGTTTAAAAGAGAATCAAATAATGATCGATGACACCATCGTTGTGTCATTATTAATAGTGATAAGTATACATGTCTTCAAACTATAAAATGAGACATAACAGTTTCTCCATTTTACAAGCCCAATCCTAAAGTACACCCTAATGAGATAAGATGTTTGTTACCCAATAGATTGATGGTGCATATTTCTAGATAATTTTGTAACACATAAAATACATCATGTTATTCTATAGTGTAATATAAATACATCATTATATGTTCCATTGATTTTAATTGACAAGGGAGACATGTAAAAAACAATATTTCCAATACACATTACATTACATATCTATATTAATCTTTTTTTGTATTTACTTGAATAATTTTAAAAATAAGAAACTGAATTTTTTATTGTTAACATGGGAACTATATCAGTTTGACTAAGATGAAAAAATAAAATAAAAGGAGATCATTTTTTTGAACCTGATTAATCCCCCTCATTCATTACTTCTATTTAAGAAATTATTAATAGTTTCCTCCTCCATCTCCCACAATCACTGTTCCAAACATTCATAGCCCTTAAATATTCATGGAAAATGAGTTTTAAACAGTCTAAAACAACTTAATAAAACATCAACCTAATAATAAAAAATTTCAAATTCCCATATATTTATAAAATGTAATTTTCCTAAAAAATGAATTGATCCCTGTAAGAATCATTATTACCAATATATTTATATCCTAACAAATCATTGAAAACTAATTTCTATCCACTTATAAAAAGATGATGTTGGCCACCCATGATACATTATGTTCATCTATAGATATAATAAATGAAAATTACCCCATAAAAGGGGATATAATCTAATACTCCTTCATCATCTTGATGATTCTCTGTGAACTTCTCTCAAAACGATCACCTAGATATTTTTTTCTAATAGACGACAACAATTCCACCACTCCTAATTTGTGATAAACCTCTAATAAAATTTTCACAATATTTATATATATTAATTTATTATATATCATTATATAAAATATATTATTCATCATTTTTTACACAATAATTTATAATTGAATTAATTTTAAAAATTTTCCATAAATATCATGGAAAATTAGTTAACTCAATTTAATCCTTATGAAATAAAAATTTCTATATGAAGTGATCATTGTAAACAATAAAATACATTCTACTATATTTCATCATAGTTTGAGTTTACCTATAATAATTCAATGAAATTATATTTAGAATATTATAGATTTATCTGATTAAAAAAAGAATATTTTTATAGAAATATGTTTAAAAAAATATTTCATTTAGTCACACATAAGGATACATTATGATATTCCAAAAAGAACTTCAAATTTATAATGGAACACTAAAATTTATATACTCCATGTTTTGATGTTTCTCTTCCACATCACTCTGTGTTCTAGTGGACTCTATGTTTTCCATATGATACTTATTTTTACCTAATATACATTTAATACTCCATAAGAACATTGTGACATGATATTATTTTCAAATCACATTGATTCTTCCAACACCTAACCAACTCAAAAAATTATAGGAATCCTTATTATAATATGAGACCATAATTCCTGAGACATTTTACATGATTAAAAAATTATTTTTATCTTAGAATATATAATGTTTAAAAAAATTATATAAAATTTTATAAACACTAATGTATGATTCATTTTTATTTTCATGAGTCTACTAGATGATTTATAAAAAAAATTTCGACAAACATAGTCTATAAATTATTTATATGATTTTTTATTACAAAATAATTTATTACTATGTGAAAACAATTCATGTTCCGTGAATGATTTTGATCTAGTGTTAGCGATGTGTATATACAGAAATCCTCAAAAAATTTAAGCATGTTTTCATAAGCCCTCATTATTAACAAATGATCCAACCATCACCAAGATAACATATATGGGTGAATCCATTTCATTTATCATAATGTGAGCCACAGACCTTAATGGGCTGTTTTCACCATGGTTCGTTGCTAAAGAGGTAATCATTAACAAACCCATTTTATTTGTAACTACACATCAATAATTATGAAATTTTATAAAAGTCTAGGAATTATTTGATCATGTTACCTATAGATAATAGAAATATTAGAATAATGAATAGTCTTAGAGGTTTAAAATCCCTATGGAATTGATTTGATAAAAGGTTATTTTCGAAAAAACAAATTTAGATTATGATATTTTAATTTTTATGAAAATAATGAGATATATATAAATCTTAAAATAATAATTATTTATATGTATTTGGTTTTTAGCTAACTCTCTCATTGGAACATTACTACGAATAGTATCATTATACAAATAAGTATTATATGTGTTTGAATAATCAGGTTTTATTTGTCATTATTATACAAATGGAGTGACAATTGGTCATTTGGTGCTGAATAATAAATGAATGAATGAATGGATTAAGAGGACACATGAACCACAATATTTTGATTATTAAATACCATGTGAATAATATATTATAATATGACCTATAAAGATTATAAGGAAAATGATATTTTTAATGGTCATGGTTTTTTATAGGTATGGTGGGTGGGTGGCCACAAATTGGATGATAATGGTTGTGGTATTAACAACAAATTTAAGGTTTAATTAAAAAATTCCCATAGTTTACTTTAAATGGTTATTGAAAATTTATGGTCGAGTAACCAGACCCCCTTGATACATCTATATTATATATCATATAAAAAATATTATATTGATTCAAAATGTAATGAAAATTATTAAGGATCTAAGTGGACAGTTTAAAATGATTTATATAATGAGAATAAATCTTTTCCAATCTCATCACTTCATGATTTTTGTGAAAGAGAAAATTGAATAATGAAATGCAACCTTTGATATTTCATGTTTTTTATAGATATATTTTTGTGGATTTCAAATATAATTTCTATAATGACAATATTTTCCCATGTTAATTATTGAAATATATCTACAAAAAATTTTAGAGACAAGAGCTAACACAATGTGTGATTTAGATGTACAATGATCATATAATTGATTTTTTTAAAATACTAAATATATTAATGTCACACAAATGTAGTTTTTATAGAAAAGTGGAATAATTCAAGAGTATAGGTCCAAGTAAGAAAAATGATTTTGTCATTGAGTTTGGAATGTGGGTTCAATTCTTGGTGTTAAATAATTATTTTTGGGGTTGAGTGTTTGTTAAAATGTTTCTAAAAATTTAAATAATAATTAAATAATTAAATACAGTCATTTTATTATTTATTAATTCAAAATACTATAAAGATTAAATAAATACATTGTTACAAAAAATGAAAGGATTAGAAATGTAAACATGAGACTAAGTGGGATCTATTAGAGAAGGACTTGGTGAAAAATAATATATCATGATAGTGAGCAAGGATTGTTTCACCAACAGATTGCACAAATTCCCTCCTATACTATGAATGTGTGACCATTCTACCATTGTGGTCAATCCAACCTGTGGTAGGATCTTACAATATTTCTTTTTATTCCATTTATATTATCTATTGATGAACTCAAATCAACAACACTAATTGGGTGATTCATAGATCAATATGGCTTTAGGCTTCTGGATTATTTTTCTTGGTATTTTTTGAACTATGTTTGTTGATAATTATTTTCTCTATGGTGGGAATCATTTTTTATTTAGCTTGATTACTTTTTTTAAATTTTGTTTAATATTCTATATGTAATAAAGAATGTTTTAGGATCTTTTTGTCCTTTTTCAATGCCCATAGATCCAAGAATTTGAAAATTTATTTGGTATCATTGTGAGAAAACAAGTTTTACAAAACAATGCATAGTAAACGTGAAGAGAAATCAGTTTCCTATAATTGTTTGAATGGTTTTCCTACTGCTATGAAATCCTAGACACATGTTCGTGTGAGTTTTAGAGGGTTTATTGATAGTGAGGTTCACACAGCTTCTGCATGGTTAGCCAAATGATACCCCTAGCCAGCATAGGGTACCTCTTAAGGCAATGATCTGGAAATCGGTTGAAATAGGGTTTGAATAACCATGATTCCAAAAAGTCAGAACCATAATTTGAAGGGGAAATTATTTTTTTTCCATTAACAAAAATAAATTCATATACCCTTTGTGATTTCCCACATTTCATGTTTACATTCACCAAACAACTTCTCAACTGATTTGTCACTATATCTAACATAGTGATTTTGATATCTCTCTCACCACACTCCACATAAAGTGACCTTTGATGAATTTCATATGCACTGGTAAGTTATATATTACACTTGTTTATTTTCATCATTTAAATTCCTATCTCTTATGCTATTTCGTTGTGATTTCATTCACATTATGTTCAATTAGTGGGACCATTATTCATTTTTATTTAGTTCTATGTAATATTAGAAGTCGATATTGGATGAGGATTCATATATGTTCATAAGGAAAGTTGTGTAGTTTTTTCCTTAAATTATAGGTTGTTTTAAAATCTCTTATATTGTTCTATATATCATCCATTACCACAAGTTTCATTTAAATTAGTTTATTACTTCAAAATCAATAAACACATATGTGAAACTATTTAGGATACATGATTAGTGTTTTGAGGATGGAAACCTCCATCAAAGCTACCACTTGGGAGGGTTGAATAAATTACCTTCTTTATATTAATTATGTTCATATAAAAACACAACCTATGTGGTTTTCATTGATTGGAAATCTATTGTACCACTTTTTCCAATTGTTAAATGGATTATAACACCTTATAAGTGTTTATCTTAATGCTAAATATGCCAACATCTCTAAATTAAATGAAACGGATTCATTAAAGTTAACATGAATGGGTCGTAAGGACAAGCCAAGTGATACATGTTTTATTATATAGATTATATAGACTGTGAAACCCATGGTTGTTAAGAGACTGGTAATTATAAATTTATAAGAGGTGATACTGAATAGTTTATATTTTTATTATGAGTATTTCATTGCTATTGTCTATTAAGAAATGGTTAAGGGATGTAATAAGAATGGATTTTCTCTCTCATTTACATAATCTGTCTGCAAGATGTCTCACACCATTTTAAATGTGTTTGGATGAAGGGAAAGGAGTTTGAAATTCCATTGTATTGGGTTTTTTGAACGAAATATCACCACACCTATATGTGTGTTTAGAATGAAGTATCACATTGATAATAAGATTCAGGTAATGTACCCTTTCTTGAGAATATAACTCATTAGACTAGTTATGGATGACTGATTTATTCCTGAAGACAAGGCAAAACATATTATCCATAATTATGTTTCCATACATCCCCACATACTTAGTGCATAGAGGTTAATGAAATATATAACTATACGATATATATATTGCTATATATATGTATGGTCACGAATCAGAATCTTATCGGCCTATTATGAAGAAGGCAGAGCTTTCTAGGTATCCAGTAGGATCCTAAGTTATCTGGTATTTATTTATTCATCTTTTATTATTATTTATTATACCTAAACACTAAATAGAGTTGTACATTGCTTGAATTATTTCCATACACATCTGGATGTGGAATACTAGGATTTTATCACCAATCTTACTCGGACCTCCTTCGGTACAAGAGTTGATTAAAGTTATATTGTTTTGGATACATGAATGTTACCTACTATGTATGGTTGATTAATTTTACATATAACATGGAGCATTGGAGTGGAGGATCAATATTATGCTTGGGATTATCATGGAGCAAACTTTTAAACTTTTTGTATTTCTGTACAGCATATTGTATATCCTGGGACCATTTTCCCATTTTTATATCATAATGCTAATAATAATTTTATATGAATCAATCTATTATATTTTGATATTATTATAGTTTATTTATTAATTAGGATTCAATTATTTATAATATTTGTATATACTATGTCGTTCTATGATATAATGCTTCAAATATAGTTGGTTAATGGTATAGTTATTTTAGTCTATGTTTCTATTGTGCTATTATTTTTTCATAAGCTTACACTATATTATATTTGTTTATAATATCCAATATGTAAAAATAGTATGAGGGTATAGTCTCCTCACTCTATCATTGTAGACCACCATTACAAGTCGGAAACCTCTGGCATACTGGTAGAATTGCTTGAGGTCATATTACACCCCGACCAGGGGCACAAGTTATGTGGATCCTGGGATTGGATATTAAAAATTGGTATATTAGGTGTTTATTTCACTTTTTATTATTGATTCATAATTATTTTTGAAACTAAAATATAATATAATTTTTTACTGAGACTATATAACCCATGTACAGGGTAAACCCCAATTTATTTGGATGTGTTATTGATTTTATAAATTTTCAAATATTATTTTTGATATTATTCTAAAATTGGGTGATTCAAATTCCGTGTGAAATTATTATTATTGATATTATTAATTAGTTAATTGGTTCTTGGACTATTAAAGAAAATAATTTTCTTTGCATGCATCATTATATACACATTTGGACTAATATTCCATGAATCTTTCGATCCCACATCTAATTTTTCAATGTATTTTTCTATTTCATATAGTTGTTTCCTATTTATTATATATTGAAATATGATGAAATTTAATTAAGAGATAAAATAACTAGATTTAATAGAGTTCCAAAATCAATTTTAATTTTTTTCCTCCATATATTAGTGATGAGTCCGTAATTATCCAATTTTAAAAAATTATTTATTTTGGAAATATTGGTTTTGACCTTGATATATATAGATACACACACACACACATATATATATATATGATTATACAATTCTAACAAAACAAGGTGAATTTTAGTCATTAAAATTGGAATGGTGGCCGCTAAATGGGATTCCAATTGTAATGTAAAGGGTTTTTTCCTGAATCACATGAAAAAACCACAATATAATAGATCCATTACTATTATATGAGTCCTATACCGAAACCATAACTTGGTAGTGGGTAGATCGGGGTGTATCTTATGATATTATGGCCTGATATGGCCTTTTCCACAACATAGACCAAGATTTATGAGCTTTTAAAGAGGAGTGATCTTATCTATAGGAAGGATGTATACCAATCCTATTATCTCTCTATATTCATTATGAACTTATATGTTTTATTTTAAATCATGTTTTTTGAATTATAGCTTAATTAACCAACTATATCCTCGATTCGTATGATACAATGGCACAGATAACCATGCATCAGAGGTGGTGTTCCCTGAGACACCAATGATCCCTGTAGTATAGTCATCCATTAAACCATCTTTTGATCTGAATATTGGCACTGAAACCTATTATTGAGAAGGATTTTTCTATATGATATAGTCCATGAAAGGTTTTTCTCAACCATCCATGACTATAAAAGTGTTGAATCAGGAGTTATAGTAGAATAGTCCTCCCACCTATTTTGGTGATGGTGTACCATATAATATAGAGTTATGGATAGAAGTCATGATTTATATTTTTATCATTTATAGAAACCTACTATGTGGAGGTTTAATCATTCTACCTATATGGTATTCAATGATTCTTAGAAATTGTGGGATATTATTACCTTGGACAAACAACATAGATATATAAACTGAGAATACTTTTAGACAATCATTTATGACTTCTCATTCATAATAATTAGAGGGCCGACAGGGATAGAGAGTTTACAGACCTCCTGTATGGATCCATTTCGGTCATGGAATACTCTTATAATATTTCAATGTTGTAGTCTATCACCAATACATTATTTAGTGATGATCTTAGGACTTTCAGGATGGTCTAATATAATCTATCAGATCACATGTCACTGTATTTCGGTTGATAACTATTTTTGATACAGCAAACCATGATTTCATTATATAGTAAAATATGTGGGAGGGAGATTGGGGGGGGGGGGGGGCAGAAAAGAGTTCATCACCTAGATCAGTCACTTTTTATTGTAGTGTTGGGAAGTGATGCTTTGTGGTTTTCTTAGTGGGGGGTATCGTCTATCAAAAATCTCATGTTGATAGCATCAAATTTTTTCAAAAGTATTGAAAACTAAGAGATAAGAATCCCCAATGTTCAACGTATCTTGGGGAATGTAGAGGATATACCAGGATGTTTCATATCTATAACTTTAATAGGATATTTCATCCGGTACCAAGTGATTGGGGATGTAAACCTTGCCCTTTTCTTGGAGTGGGGCCTATTGTATCTCTTCAGTCAGGAAGTTACAATACCACCCGATGCTTAGGAAAATGTAGTTGTTGAGGAAGAGGTAGCCATAGATTGATAATTTAGAACCATAAGAGTAGGATTTTTAAGGATTTCAGTCTATGACATAGGGCGATGGTATTTTCTAGTTAAATGTAGTGCATACTATGATAGAGGAAAAGAGTGGAAGTACTTATACTGATGGAGGTACTATTCTTGTATCCCCTACTTTAATTTCAACATAATTTTACCTTTTCATGTCGTACACTTTTATATATGAGGAAATTAGATAGATTTTGTGCCTTTATATACAGTTATTTGTTGGAATCATTAAACTCAACACCCCTTTGGGTATCACATGAGTTATCATAAACCATTATATGAACATTTTCCCTGGGATAGGAAAGTATCTCTTCGAGTAAAATCTTTTCATAAATGACATGAAATGTAATGATGAAATTATTGGGATGAATTGGTTAGTTATATTTCAAGAAAATATTGACCACAATCATCTAAAGGTGATTTTTATAACACAGTAGGGTTTTAGAATTACGAATAAGGGAAAATCTGATGTCTATGCATCTAAATATAGACCTAAGCATCATGTACTGGGTAGAGTTCCAGCCTTGTTTTCCAAGATTCTTGCATGATTAGGGTTTATGACCCACTCCATTCCCTCATGTAGTGTATCATTTCATTGAAATCATCCATAATTAAATTTTAGGGATTCCTCAAGTTAGAGATGTAGAATTCACTGTTGTTCTAGTGCCGAGGGTAGAACTAGTGTTCATTACTCTTTAATAGATGGCATATATGAAGTTTATAGTGCTTAAAAAATAGTTATAAGATTAGGAGGAAAATGTGTTTATACTCTCCATAACTTCTCCATAGGTGTCACTATTAATTTTCCCATTAAAGTAGATGGTACCCTAAGGACATTTATGGATTAATGATGGTTGATGCAGCTTATTGTAAATAACATGTATCCACTACCTCATATAACCTATATATTCCATTATCTCTATGGAGAGAAAGAGAATTCAATGATTTATTTGAGGTAAAACTATCATCATGTGTGTATCAGACCATCAATCAAAATGTGCATATTTTTATAGAGTCGGTATGGTCTATATGAGTACATGGACATGTCGTTCTGTCTCAAGAATCCACCATTAGTTTTAATGTCTATAATTAATAGTGTATTCCATCAAATTAGGATTATTTATTGGTAGTATTTAAGGATGAATACTTAGTTTAATCTCATTATTGACATGCCCATGCCAGACATCTTGATGTGACGTTTTATACAATGAGAGACCACAAGCATTATCCTACACTCAGAGAAGGTGATTTTTGGATTTAAAATGTCCTCTTCCAGTGTTATGACATATTAGTGGTGGAAGTTTCAATATACCTAGAGAAAATGATATGTTTATTTTATTTTGAGAATAATTAATATGATTTATATATACAGAGTTTTTTGGGGTTAGATGAATTTTATATTATTTTATTCCTTGATTTTTAGGCCTAACAAAAATACATAGTTAAATGAATAATTAGTGTGAGAATTCCATATAGCCATAATCTTATGAGAACTCATTTCTCATGTTGAAGGGAATATTAACAAAATCATCATTCCAAATTATTCTAGATCTAGACAAGATCTATACAATTTATTGTGACACATCTGGTATCAGGATTGGAGCTCTTCTGATGATCGATAAGAAATTCATAGCATACGGTCCATGCTGGTTGTGACATTACAAGTGTAATTACTTGATGAAATACCTCTATCTACATTCTACCATTCATGATTTACTCTATTGGAGACATAATTCACATTGTGGAAATTCTAGGGGGTTCAATGCTCAAAAAAACATCATGTACATCTTTACAAAATGTGATCTGTATATGAGGTTCCATATCTAAATTGAATACCTAATATATTTTTTTTAATGATTTCCTACATGACTAGAAAAGGAAATGATGTTGAATATATTCAGAGGTAAAAGAGTTATATACATGCAATTTAAGGGGACAATGGAGATTGTTTTATCATTTCCATATTTTTTGGAAATGCTGGTAGAGTTTCAAGCAGATGAAGGTTAGATTATCCTCTTAGAATGAATAGTGACCTCTACCCTTGCAGATCAGGTGATAAGGATGATGATTTTAGGTCTGGAAGGACTACTTCTACAAGAATGTATCTTATATGATGATTCATCACATGGTTTTACAGTGGGTGTGGATGATAACATATGCTTTCATGGGAATTATTGGGTCCTTGTAGACCTTATAAAAGGGATGATGTGGGAATTTCATTCCTCATATTAAGATGTTCATCACAGTGTCACCTAGATGTATGGAAAAAAACATCTTCATTATGGATGGATTATAATGAAATGTTAGATTTCATGATTTACCACTCGGGGTTCCACCTGTCTATAGGTGAAGTGAAACATTAGTGAATGGTGAGACTTTTACATCCTTTTTCCATTCCTGATTTGAAATATATTACAATAATTTTGGATTATTTTAATTGTTTTACACATAATACATCATGGAATTTATATATTTTGAGTATTATATGATCATTTGAAAAATTTATCACACTTTTTAAAATTTCAAGAGACCTTGTTGGTAGATGAGATAGAGAGGTTATACATATGAAAGGTCGTACATCTTCTTCGAGCTCCGTGATCTATCATTTCTAATAGAATCTCACATTACCTCTTGGTTTTAGATGTTGTTGCAGAAGGCCTTGGGTACACATGTTCTTATCGGCATAACCTATCACTCTCATATTGAAAAACATATAGATAATTCATTTTAGGTGTTAGAGGATATTCTTTGTGCATGTGTCCTAGACATTTGGCGTTCTTGGGAGAACCAAATACTCATTTTGAGTTCACTTATAAGAATTTATTTTAGTCTACCATCCTAAAAGATATTTTTGAATAAATGTATGGTATACCTTTTTGATTACCTCTATACTGGATGGAGGTTGGGGAGGAAACATATATTGGACTGTGTGTCATCTAGGAGAATTCATAGAAGGTCTAATTGATCAAGAAGTTCATGTTGACTGCAGATTCCAGACAGTGGTCATATTCAAAAAATCATTTAATACCGCTAGAATTTGAAGATATGGAATGGTTTTTCTTGTTAGTTTCCCCTAGGTTAGTACATAAACGGATTCATTGGTAGGGTAACCATTCACCTCAGTTTGTTTTACCGTTTGATGTATTGAAATGAACCCAACCCGTGGATTACCATATAAAAATTCTTTTGAGATACAGGTCTATATAAGATCTTAATCATGCTTCTCATCTTCTTTGATATTATCCTGACCTATTGCATGTTTTACATCCATACAAGGTCATGTTGGATGTGGTCACATAATTCAAAGAATATATAGTGCATTTTTTCAGATTGGTACTTTATGTAATTCTAAGTGTGTTTAGTTGCTTTAGTAAGGGTTCAATGGATGAAAAAATGGTGTAAGATGAGATCTACAAGTGGGAAGATGATATATGAGTCTATTGGTTATATCATACATCATTTTATGCCACTTTAACTATAGGAGGTCAATGTTTGGATGATTTTCCTTAATGAGGGGATGTTGTAAGGACATAGATTTTATAAAAGGTGTTTTTGATTTATTATTGTTGAATAATTTTTTTTATTTTTGGAATACATTACCTCTAGATGATAGAAGGTTTTATAAGAATATGGAGATTTTTCTTAGCCTTGATCTTTGATAATTGGAAAATTAGAGCAGACCGCATGGTTATCACATGGGTTATAAATACCACGTGGAGTAATAATGCATGGAACTCAGTGGCCTGTAGGATTCCAAATGGATTTTATGTAACTTTTCAAGCCTAGGAACATGCCCATGAATGTATGATAGGGTTCTAAGTTAATCCTTATTACATGGATTGTGCATGGTTATCCAAACCGAATATCTAGCCCATACAAGGTTATCCTTAAGAAGTGGTGTGGTGATCTTTTGGAGTATAGCATGGGCAATCATGTAGCCAAAAAATGTTACCCCGCATTTGGAGGGTAAATTAATCTTCTAACCATAGTGAATTTTTTTATTATACCATTATTTTTTTCCATTTTGAAATGGATGTGCATGCTTTCCTTAATGAGGGGAGGTTATAATATCCAATATGAAAAACTAGTATGAGAGTATTACTGTTATATGAGACCTATACCAAAACCATAAGTTGGTAGTAGGTAGATCGGGGTGTATCTTATGATATTATGGCCTGATATGGCATTTTCCACAACATAGACCAAGATTTTTGAGCTTTTAAAGAGGAGTGATCTTATCTATAGGAAGGATGTATACTTATCCTATTATCTCTCTATTTTCATTATGAACTTATATGTTTTATTTTAAATCATGTGTTTTGAATTATAGCTTAATTAACCAACTATATCATCTATTCGTATGCTAGAATGGCATAGATAACCATGCGTCAGAGGTGGTGTTCCCTGAGACACCAATGATCCATGTAGTAGAGTCATCCATTAAACCATATTTTGATCCTAATATCGGCACTTGAACCTATTATTGAGAAGGATTTTTCTATAGGATATAGTCTATTAAAGGTTTTTCTCAACCACCCATGACTATAAAAGTGTTGAATCGGGAGTTATAGTAGAATAGTCCTCCCACCTATTTTGGTGATGGTGTACCATATAATACAGAGTTATGGATAGAAGTCATGATTTATATTTTTATCATTTATAGAAACCTACTAAGTGGAGGTTTAATCATGCTACCTATATGGTATTCAATGATTCTTAGAAATTGTGGGATATTATTACCTTGGACGAACAACATAGATATATAAACTGAGAATACTTTTAGAAAATCATTTATGACTTCTCATTCATAATAATTAGAGGGCCGACAGGGATAGAGAGTTTACAGACCACCTGTATGGAGCCATTTCGGTCATGGAATACTCTTATAATATTTCAATGTAGTAGTCTATCACCAATACATTATGTAGTGATGATCTTAGGACTCTCAGGATGGTCTAATAAAATCTATCAGATCACATGTCACTGTATTTCGGTTGATAACTATTTTTGATACTGCAAACCATGATTTCATTATATAGTAAAATTTGTGGGAAGGAGATGGGGGGGAAGAAAAGAGTTCATCACCTAGATCAGTCACTTTTTATTGTAGTGTTGGGAAGTGATGCTTTGTGGTTTTCTTAGTGGGGGGGGGGTATCATCTATCAAAAATCTCATGTTGATAGCATCAAATTTTTCCAAAAGTATTGAAAACTAAGAGATAATAATCCCCAATGTTTAAAGTATCTAGGGGAATGTTGAGGATATACCAGGATGTTTCATATCTATACCTTTAATAGGATATTTCATCTAGTACAAAGTGACTGGGGATGTAAGCCTACCCCTTTTCCTGGAGTGGGGCTTATTGTATCTCTTCAGTCAGGAAGTTACAATACCACCTGATTCTTAGGAAAATGTAGTTGTTGAGGAAGAGGTAGCCATAGATTGATAATTTAGAACCATAAGAGTAGTATTTTTAAGGATGTTAGTCTATGACTTAGGGTGATGGGATGTTCTAGTTAAATGTAGTGCATCCTATGATAGAGGAAAAGAGTGGAAGAACTTATACTGATGGAGGTACTATTCTTGTATCCCCTACTTTAATTTCAACATTATTTTACCTTTTCATGTCTCACACTTTTATATATGAGGAAATTAGATAGATTTTGTGCCTTTATATACAGTTATTTGATGGAATCATGAAACTCAACACCCCTTTGGGTATCACATGAGTTATCATAAACCATTATATGAACATTTTCCCTGGGATAGGCAAGTATCTCTTCGAGTAAAATCTATTCATCAATGACATGAAATGTAATGATGAAATTATTGGGATGAATTGGTTAGTTATATTTCAAGAAAATATTGACCACAATCATCTAAAGGTGATTTTTATAACACAATAGGGTTTTAGAATTATGAATAAGGGAAAATCAGATGTCTATGCATCTAAATCTAGACCTAAGCATCATTTACTGGGTAGAGTTCCAGCCTTTTTTTCCAAGATTCTTGCAAGATTAGGGTTTATGACCCACTTCATTCCCTCATGTAGTGTATCATTTCATTGAAATCATTCATAATTAAATTTTAGAGATTCCTCAAGTGAGAGATGTAGAATTCACTATTGTTCTAGTGCCAAGGGTAGAACTAGTGTTCATTACTCTTTAATAGATGACATATATGAAGTTTATAGTGTTTAAAAAATAGTTATAAGATTAGGAGGCAAATGTCTTTATACTCTCTATAACTTCTCCATAGGTTTCACCTATAATTTTCCCATTAAAGTAGATGGTACCCTAAGGACATTTATGGATTAATGATGGTTGAGACATCTTATAGTAAAGAACATGTATCCACTACCTTATATAAACTATATATTCCATTATCTCTAAGGATAGAAAGAGAATTCAACGATTTCTTTGAGGTAAAACTATCATCATGTGTGTATCAGACCATCAATCAAAACGTGCATATTTTCCTATAGTTGTTATGGTCTATATGAGTACATGGACATGTCGTTCTATCTCAATAATCCACCATTATTTTTAATGTCGATAATTAATAGCGTATTCCTTCAAATTTGGATTATTTATTGGTTGTATTTAAGGATGAATACTTAGTTTAATCTCTTTATTGA
Source organism: Viscum album (assembly GCA_963277665.1). Classification (NCBI taxonomy): domain Eukaryota; kingdom Viridiplantae; phylum Streptophyta; class Magnoliopsida; order Santalales; family Viscaceae; genus Viscum; species Viscum album. The sequence continues at coordinate 674,693,376 of OY728157.1, read as the reverse complement.
CATGCCCATGCCAGACATCTTGATATGATGTTTTATACAATGAGAGACCACAAGCATTATACTACACTCAGATAAGGTGAGTTTTGGATTTAAAATGTCCGCTTCTAGTGTTATGACATATTAGTGGTGGAAGTTTCAATATACCTAGAGAAAATGAGATGTTTATTTTATTTTGAGAATAATTAATATGATTTATATATACAAAGTTTTTTGGGGTTAGATGAATATTATATTATATTATTCCATGATTTTTAGGCCTAACAAAAATACATAGTTGAATGAATAATTAGTGTGAGAATTCCATATGGCCAGAATCTTATGAGAACTCATTTCTCATGTTGAAGGGAATATTAACAAAAGAATCATTCCAAATTCTTCTAGATCTAGACAAGATCTATACAATTTATTGTGACACATCTAGTATCAGGATTGGAGCTCTCCTAATGATCGATAAGAAATTCATAGCATACGGTCCATGCTGGTTGTGACATTACCAGTGTAATTACTTGATGAAAAACCTCTATCCACATTCTACCATTCATGATTTACTCTATTGGAGACATAATTCACATTGTGGGAATTTTAGGGGGTTTAATGCTCAAAAAAACATCATGTACATCTTTACAAAATGTGATCTGTATATGAGGTTCCATATATAAATTGAATACCTAATATATTTTTATTTAATGCTTTCCTACGTCACTAGAAAAAGAAATGATGATTAATATATTAAAAGGTAAAAGTGTTATAGACATGCTATTTAAGGGGAAATGGAGATTGTTTTATCATTTCCATATTTTTTGGAAATGCTGGTAGAGTTTCAAGCGGATCAGGGTTAGATTATCCTCTTAGAATTAATAGTGACCTCTACCCTTGAAGATCAGGTGATAAGGATGATGATTTTAGGTCTGGAAGGACTACATCTACAAGAATGTATCTTAGATGATGATTCATCACATGGTTTTACAATGGGTGTGGATGATAACATATGCTTTCATGGGAATTATTGGGTCCTAGTAGACCTTATAAAAGGGATGATGTGGGAATTTCCTGCCTCAAATTAAGATGCTCATCACAGTGTCACCTAGATGTATGGAGAAAAACATATGCATTATTTATGGTTTATAATGAAATATTAGATTTCATGTTTTACCACTCGGTGTTCCACCTGTCTGTAGGTGAAGTGAAACAATAATGAATTGTGAGATTTTTACATCCTTTTTCCAATCCTGATTTGAAATATATTACAATAATTTTGGATTTTTTTAATTGGTTTACACATAAAACATCATGGAATTGATATATTTTGGGTATTATATGATCATTTGAAAAATTTCTCACACTTTTTAAAATTTCAAGAGACCTTGTTGGTAGATGAAATAGAGAGGTTATACATATGAAAGGTCGTACATCTTCTTCGAGCTCCATGATCTATCATTTCTAATAGAATCTCACATTACCTCTTGGTTTTATATGTTGTTGCAGAAGGCCTTGGGTACACATGTTCTTCTCGGAATAACCTATCACTCTCAGATTGACAAACATATAGATAATTCATTTCACATGTTAGAGGATATTCTTTGTGCATTTGTCCTAGACATTAGGGGTTCTTGGGAGAACCAAATACTCATTTGGAGTTCACTTATAAGAATTTATTTTAGTATACCATCCTAAAAGATATTTTTGAATAAATTTATGGTATACCTTTTTTATTACCTTTATACTGGATAGAGGTTGGGGAGGAAACTTATCTTGGACTGTGTCTCAGCTAGGAGAATTCATAGAAGGTCTATTTGATTAAGAAGTTCATGTTGACTGTAGATTCTAGACAGTGGTCATATTCCAAAAATCATTTAATACCGCTAGAATTTGAAGATATGGAATGGTTTTTCTTGTTAGTTTCCCCTAGGTTGGTCCATAAACAGATTCATTGGTAGGGTAACCTTTCACATCCGTTTGTTTTACCGTATGATGTATTGAAATGAACCCAACCAGTGGATTACCATATTAAAATTCCTTTGAGATACGGGTCTATATAAGATCTTCATCATGCTTCTCATCTTCTTTGATATTAGCCTGACTTGTTGCATGTTTTACATTCACACAAGGTCATGTTGGATGTGTTCACATAATTCATAGAATATATAGTGCATTTTTTCAGATTGGTGCTTTATGTAATTCTATGTGTGTTTAGTTGCTTTAGTAAGGGTTCAATGGACGAACAAATGGTGTAGGATGAGATCTACATGTGGGAAGACGATATATGAGTCTATTGGTTATATCATACAAAATTTGATGCCACTTTAACTATAGGAGGTCAATGTTTGGATTATTTTCCTTAATGATGGGAGGTTGTAATGACATAGATTTTATAAAAGGTGTTTCTGATTTTTTATTGTTGAATAATTTTTTTTATTTTTGGAAGACATTACCTCTTGATGATAGAAGGTTTTAGAAGAATATGGAGATTTTTCATAGCCTTGATCTTTGATAATTGGAAAAAACAGAGCAGACCGCATGGTTATCACATGGGTTATAAATACCACGTGGAGTAATCATGCGTGGAACTCAGTGGCCTGTAGGATTCCAAATGGATTTTATGTAACTTTTCAAGCCTAGGAACATTCCCATGAGTGTATGATAGGGGTTTAAGTAAATTCTCATTGCATGGATTGTGCATGGTTATCCAAACCGAACAACTAGCCCATACAAGGTTCTCCTTAAGAAGTGGTGTGGTGAACTTTTGGAGAATAGCATGGGAAATCATGTAGCCAAAACATGTTACCCCACATTTGGAGGGTAAATTAATCTTCTAACCATAGTGAATTTTTTTATTATACCATTATTTTTTTCCATTTTGAAATGGATGTGCACACCTCTTCTTCTCGTGTGAGTTGTCCCTCATTCTAACATAGGTATTTTGTTAACCCTCTCACCTAAAATCCTAATCAAGTGGCATCAGAATAATTGGATCTATATAATTAAAATAAATAATCCTCATTATTATTTTATTTATTTCTTTTAATTTATGATACAATATTTTTTGTGCGAGATCATTCAACATTTTTTTGGGATGTTGGAATGTTCTTCAATTTTATTCTATTCTACAACAATATAATGCTGATATTTGATGAGTAGTCATATATGGCCTTGATGCTGTTGGTATATTCTTTTAACCTAAGTGTTATGTTGTTATAAACCCTCAATTATTATTCCTCACACCCGCCATTTCTGCTCATTTCCATTATATTACTTCAATGTTAATAAATTAACATACATATGATTATATACCACTAAGGATCCTTGATATTTGTTTTGATGATGTCGACCACAACCATGGCCACCCCATTGGTGCTCTGAATGAATTTACCTCTTTGAATTAAAATTATTAAATATTTAAACACCACCCAAGTGTCCATCTTGGCTTGGAAATATATTTTACCACTTTTATATAACTTTTTAATCAACTGGAACACCTTGAATTTGTTTTTATTGATCTAAAATTGGTTTTCATTGAAAAGTAAATGAAATGGATTGATTAACATGAATTAGAATGGGTTTAATGGCCACAACTAGTGATTCATGTTTTATTATATAGCTTATATTGATTATAAATCCCTTGGTAGTGGTGTTCTGTATGATTATAAATCCATAAGATGTGATCCATCATGATTACCTTTATTATTATGAGCATGACATTGATATTTTCTATTAAACATTGTTTAATGGACTTGTTCAACATGATGTTTAATTCACCCTTATATCAGGTGTCGATCAAGACATCTCATAATGTTATAATTGTATTTTGATGATGGGAATGGAATTCTATGATCCCTTGCATTGAGCGTTGGTCATGAAGTCTCACACTACCTATATCAAGTGTTGATAATGACTTCTTTCATTCACCAGTATATTTATGGAATGTACCCTTGTGTGATCCTTTAGGTTAATAGTCTGGTTATGGATTCTTGAGTTATGCCCCATGTAAATCCAACACCTAGTATCAATTTATATTCCTAATTGAATCCCCATGTACATAGTTGATAAATTGATATACAATATATAACCATACTATATATATAAATATATAAATATACATATATGTCTGTGTGTGTGTGTGTTCACAAATCAGACTCTTATATTGACCTATGTCGACACAGGAATATCTATCCATGTGTCCTGTAAGGACATAATATAGTGGGTATTTATTTACTCATATTTGATTATTATTCAATATAACTACCAATTGAGAAACTATTTATACAACTTGGATTATTTATTTTCTCTCTTGGTTCCAGACCACTAGGATTTAATCTCACAGCATACTTAGGCTGCTTTAGGGGCCCGAGTAGGTAAATTTTTAACATGTGTGCATAATTAATAGATACCCACTAAAAAATTTTGATTCTCTTTTTAATTATTGAATGAAAAATGGGAGAAGATTACCGACCTTACCCTGAAGAAAAAAGTTGAGAATACTTTTCTCCTTTTTTATTTTTTTATATCATGTTGTATATTCATGTCCCCCATTTCAATGTTTTTTTATATCAGGATGCCATAACATCATTCTATATAACTCAACCTATTTATAGTTGATATTATTATAGTTTATTGGTTATATACAGTTCTATAGTCAATGATATTTGTTTTCATTGTTCTATTCTTTTATATCATTTTTCTACTATGGAGGGCCACTATACATATTCTTATACTATATGTTTCCATGATGATATTGGTTATTCATATTATTCCAATATTGTCTATGTGTTTACTTTATACACTCATCCACTATATTATTGGGGTATATTTTCTCAACTCTACTACCTTAGATTACCACTTCTTGTTGGAAGCCTCTGAAATATGGGGAGGTGCGCTTAAGGCCATGTGGCCTATCTCCTTGGGGAATGGGTAATGTGGACCTTAGGATAGAACATTAAAATAATGGCCCAATATGCTCTTAGGGAGTACATGGAAAAATAACCCTCATATCACATGGGAATGTGCAGAAGACATGGGCACATCCTAGCACTTGGAAACCACTAGGTACACTTGTATGACCATTTTACCGGGGTAGAGCCTGAAGTTCACGAACATGGACAAGTGTTCAAAAGCTTGGGTAGGTGGATCACCAAGTGTTGGATAATCCATTAAACATCATTTACCCTTATGTGATTCACGGTGTATATAGAGGTTTATATGACAAGTTAGATGAGAAGACACAAAATGACTAGAGATTAGCTAGAAATGCCATGTACTCACTCTAAGGATGTCGAGAGCACTTCATTTATTCATTATAGAATATGTTTGGTTTTGTGAGATGTTACGTTCATTTCACATTAATACCCAGTGTAAACTTAAATTATCGAAATAGGATTATAATCCCCTCTATGTGTTTATTACTTGACAGAGTTCCATTTTTCCAAAAATGGGATAAGGGTGGGATCCTATATCATTCCTAGGTGTTATTCTTTGTATTAGTGTGGCCACCATGTAATGACCTTTTATCCCTAATCTAGTAGGTGAATCTAGAAGGGTTCTTCGTTTTCCATATTGGAATTGGTTGTGATACCTTATCTAGAAAATGATATCTTAAGATATTTAGTGATTACTTATTCAACATTCCAAATTAACATTTGACTCTTGGAAGAGAGTCATCAGTGACATCATAACAGAAGGTGTGAGTAATCCTAGAATTGCCACCAACTTATATCCTCAATTAGTTTCCTATGGATAGAAATTTTGGTTGTGACCCCTTGAGATCAATTTTTATTATGATTAGATTTGGGTTTTTTATTTTATTTCTATTATCTTATTATCATTCTTCATATTGATATGAACACACATGATGCATTGTGATTAGTGATTTTATGGTCTCTTACTATGTATTATTATACTCTCCCCACAATGTGATTTTCTTAAAGATTTCATGTCTAATGTAAATAAAAATCTTTGGGATGGTTTCCTATGAGAACATAGAGTAGGAATTACTTATATTGGGATAGAAAGATAGTGGTGTTTACAAGGTATTGTATTTGAATGTTCCCCCCTCTAAGTTGGACGATCTCATTTTCAGTTTTGGTTGGGATAATATTTTTTCCCTTGGTCAGTTTCTTTAATAAGTTTGTACATCGATTTTTTTGATATATGTATTCATGCATTGATATCCGTTGTTTTTAATCTCATCATCAAATCAATTTGGGGATGTGTGCATGTTTACATTTACATTGGGTAATGCCCCATGTGTGTGGGATATTCTGATGCAACAATGTTGTCAAGTTCCTAGACTATTAAAGGTAGGTTAAGGGTTGTCATATTCATTTTATCATTGTCTAATAAATACCATAACAGGTTAGTTTAGGATAATGTGGTATCAGATGATTTTGTTATACCTATGGACCAAGGCATAGATTTTTAACAAATTGTGATATTGGGTTGGGATTTGTGGTAAAAGTATTAATGTTATTCATGTTTTTATTTCGGAGATGGGTGTCAAATGTTAGATTTATAACCTACATATCCATTCCTCAAGACATTGATAACCCAATTATCAACTCGATACATGTATAGTCTATTTGGACTGAAAATATTGGTACAATCATTGTATAGAATTGGGTTATATTTTCTGTATCATTCTAGAGTCATCTCACCATATATATTAATTTACCCTGATGTGTCTTATTTATTTTCAGGAAGCATCTATGTCAATTGTCATATAGGATACCACACTATGAAAGTGAGGATGATATATCATGTTATGCGGCTTCAATAAATGGTTCAACAAAGGTTGTGGTACCTCTTGGGGGATTCATAGTTATTCCACCACCTATTGAGAAGTTGTAACCATAAGAAATACGGACCAAGGATAAGTCTAGTTTGAGTGAACTATATGAGATTTTGAGATAGTGAACTCTGTGGTTTTTGGTTGATACCAACACCCAGGTTGTTGATGAATAGCCCGAGGAAGTCACAAATGTTTTTGCCACATGTGGAAACATAGAGATCAAATGGTTTTCATAGTAGTGACTCTACCAAAGGGATCCACCAGGTGATGGCGGTGTTTAGTGACTATGTCATGAAAAGAGGAAAATCTATCCTGGTATGATTTTATAATCTCATCAAGGTGAATTTCTTTCCATCCACAATGTGTTGAGGGTGCATCTATGAGATTCTATATTTACAATACCGTAGTATTACCATGGAAGAGTATTCAGTTGGATTTAATGATATTTTATTATTGTCCCATGATATATTTTGAGATACATTCATTAGAACATGAACATTCAAGCATGGAATACTCTGAGATATTAATACATAATTGATATCTATTTAAATTAACATATATGATATAGTGTTCTTTAAGAAATCAGTTATGTAATTATTATTAAAAGATCAAATGTGGAAATATAGTGGTCGTAGTGGGAACCTAGCACTAGAGACCATGTAAGCTAGTAGTTGATGACAGTCCAAATGATCTTGGTTTGTGAGATGCTTCAAGATGAGATCCCAAGGTATGTAATAGTACATTTAGGGATATGATGTTGGCTTATGTTATCCAAGACATAGAGATAGGTGGTTCTTATCAGGATACCATTTGGGACATCATGCTTGTGATTATCTGAAGTATCATTAAGCTAAGAGAGAGATAGTCAATGGCCCACATAGAAAATGATTCAGGAAGTGTCATGGAGGACCTCATGGTGGAAGAAATAGTAGAGGACATTTTAGTGAAGCAAGAGGAATCAAGTGGTGGACCTAATCCCACAATTACCCCCAGGTGGTCCGCACCTGGTGTAGGGAGATGTTGGTCACTAGAGGTGAAAACTACCAGAAGTAGAGGCCTATAACCCAAAGGATCCCAAGATGATATATGGTATTATTTTTGTGTTGTCTAATTTTTATATAGTTCTGACCAGGATATGTGTGATCATTATTTTTCCTTTCCACTTCTCTCGTTCAAGACATAGATTTTATGATTTAACCTTTGACTCAATCATTGTTCATGGAGACCCTAACCAAAGGTGACATTTGGAGCACACACCTTTTTCTATGGGGTGACATGATTCTTGGAGGTGAGATATAATTATTTAATACCATTTCAGATGTAATGAGTCCTTATGAAACCATCTCAGTTATTGATTGAATTTCCAGAATTCATAAACCTAATTAATACTTCAGGCGGTGGATGTTGTGTGTTCATGATGATCAATCGAGATTTTGATTTATGTGAAAGAATGAAGTCTAGGTAGATCAGGATGGTCTCAAATATAAATTGGTGTATCTGAATTCTCACTAATTAGAAAAAATTTATCTAAGAGAAATTTATTCTTGGATAATTGAACTTCCTGTAGTGGTGTAAGAATATGAGGACATAATTCCTAATGAAATGCCAATTTGACAACATCACACAAATTTATACTTATGAATTAACTTATAGAATGTGACGAACTCAATATCTAGACCAGTATGTTGGGTGGAAACTATAGTTCCTCCAAATATGAGGGTGTAGTTTTGGGAAATGTATAGGAAGGGATTAATGGGACCTAATTATTCCCCCTACACTACCTCAGTGTCATAATACAAGAATGGGGATGAGATATATAGGTTTTGTATTGATTATTATAGCCTAAATAGGTGATTATGAATAATAATTATCCATTAATGAGGATTTATGACAACATAAATCAATTGATATGGAAGTGATGCTTCTCGGTGATTGAACTCAAACCAAGCTATCATGTGTAATGAGGGTGGGACAAGTACATATAGAAGAAAACATTATGATGTATAAATAGTAATTATGAGTAAATGATGACTCCTTTAATCATGATTAATTCCCTAGAATTATTCATAATGATCAAGAACTAGATCATTAAACATTTCATAGACTAGTTTTTGGTAGTATTCAATGAAGACATATTTGTGTAGTTGGCATCCAAAGAGGAGCATACGAGACAACTATGTATGATCCTTGACATAAATTTTCATTACAATATTTTGGGGAAGATGTATAATTGTTAGTTATGGATTCAGGAAGTTTAATTTTTGGAACATATCATCTTATATGATTATGTAGAGGTGCACCCAATAACGGTCGAGGATATACTAGCTTGGGAGAAACCCAAGACCATGATGGATGTTCAGAGCATCCATGGTTTGAGAGTACTATAAGATATTGTTATAGAAATTCCCTCGGATATCAGTACCATTGAATGAATTAATATATAAAGGGATTAATTTCATAGGGATATCAAGGATAGTGTCATATTTTTAGGAGATGAGGCCTTAGTCGAAAAATATCCTCATATTCAGATTTGTGGGGGAGGGTGTCAAGTATTTAGTGTTATGTTATGCCTAAATGATAGAACATAGATGTATATGGATGGAGATAAAATAAATGATTTATAATGAATATTATATGATAATAACACATGAATAGGCTAATGGGGCCAAATATATTTAATTAGTAGTGGTAGTAATCACATAAATTTATGGGTAACACTACCTAATAGGTAAGCACTATTCATGTACTTTTATTACAAGAGACTCAGGATTATATTCTCTATAAAGGATAATAATATGGTATATAGGTTAGTGACAGACTTTCTTCAAGATTATAAATTTGAGATAGTTTATAAACCTAGGAAGGGGAATGTGTTAGAATAATATCTTAGTATATCCTTTTCTCAATTATTAACCAAGGCATCCGATTATTTGCCCTTATTGCATTTGTCCTTACTAAATAAGGATGGGGATTCATATATACAGTCGATGGTTGTTACCCCACAACATTGAAAACATTTTATGGTGTCTTATAATGGATATAAATATTTTAAGACCTTTGATATGGAGATATATTCCAAACATGATTCGGTTGGATTTCATAAAGGTGGGGAGAACATTTTTCTTAATAGAAGATAAACTATGGTACCAGAGATGTTGTGAGAGATAGAGATTTTGTATTTTCATACAAACCCATTTTTAGTACAACCAATAGTGGAGATGTTGTACCGGGACTTTTGATGATAGTTTTGGTGTCCAGACATAATGATGCCAATATAAGAACGTTTCTCTTGATGCATGACTTTTCAACAAGAGAAGGTTAATAACCAGGTCTCTGTGGGATTAGTTCAACCCATTTTGGATATAGAGTGTATGTGGTAGAATATATATATATATTCTTAATGAAATAGAATACATTAACATATAGAGGAAAAAAATCCAATAGGTGGATCATAGACATACTCAAAAAGTATACCCACTTCCTAGGTATTCAATAGAAGAGTTCAGTAAAGTGCTTGGGGTGCCTTTACATATAAGAGATGGTCTAACTCCACAAGGTTTACATGGTGATACTTTTATACAATTATTCTTGTTAAACTTCATGATTATATATATGATTTAAGGATGCCTTAGGGAATAAGATTCATTTGGTCATGGTGTTTCACCCCTAGATTGATATCTAGATAAAGTAGACTATTTAGGGTCTAGAGAAAATGCAATAATAATTCATGTTATACATTGGATGGTGTTGGTAGGATCACCTAACCTTGGTGGAATATGTTTTCAAAATAATTTACTTTTCCACCATCGATATGATAATAGTCTTGGAATTATATATCGAGACTAAGCAAGTCACAACTAATTTTAGCTGATCATAGAGATTAAGAACTCATGTATTCTATTTGTTTTAGATGAGCAGATATGTGTACGATGAATCACATGTCATTGATTGGGGTGTAATGGAAATCAAGGATGGAGAGACCCTTTAATAGTTCTTGGTGGACTAAGAGTATCGTTAAAAGAAGGTCCATTATGGGTAAGGGTTTCCCTTGGTGAATGTCTTGGGGAAACCCTTGAATCATCAGGAGACCATCTGGGAGTGTGATACCCAGATGAAATCATAGTACCTACTTATTTTCTAGTATAATATTTTTCTATTTAGAAAAAAACCCTTTGTATGGGAGGAATTTAATGTCTCAATTTTCTCCATTTAATCCTTTGAAATATATATATTGAAATATTTTGGGATCTATGTAATGATAGGACGTGCGAATCAAAGGAAGTATGGGTCCAATATTTATATTTTATAAATTTTAATCAAATTAATATCACTCAGAACATATTTCATAAAATAGTTTAGTTTCATAAGAACAAAGGCTTCGATCTGAAATGTAAGGCCGCCACTATTTTCAAAATGTTGGTTTTACCCTATGCATAATGTAATAATTATCATCATCAGGTGTATAATAAAATCTTATTATGGGGTAAAATAAGAAATAAATAAATAAATTTATTTAATTTTTATGTGTTGATGAAGAAACCTATAAAACCAATACAATTACACTATCATAACACATTTGTAGGGTTATCCACATATCTCAATGCTTTTGTGGGAACAGTTAGAGGGTGACATGTTGAATAACAATTAATCAAAATCAAGATCATGGTTGATTTCAGCAAGGGAGGTTGTGGATATTTCTAGCGAAAATGATGTGTGACCTATCTTCATCAGAAATCGATCTGACCTGAAGTAGGATTTTTTTTTCATATAGAATTATTAAATTTTTATTAAATCAAGACGAATTCTTATCAACTCCACTAATGATTTGATTCATGGGACCATTATTCTTACGGGTTCATGTTTCATTCTCTTGGGGTTTTTTTGGAGTTGTTTTGCTTATAAATTGTTTCATTTTTTTCATCATTTTATTGGAAGAGAATCAAGGAAAACCAGAACATAGATGAATTATGTAGCTCATTTTGTGTTCATTGCACTTCTCCTTAACTTCCTTATACATTAATATCTGAAAATTTCTTTGTTCTATAGTTCAGTCAATACATTGTATTTGATCATTGTAGGATCTGTATTCAGTGAAATAGTTCAATACCATGGGTGCACTTAATGATTGGTGGTGTGATCAAGATGTAAATACAGTGGTTGGATATTCGAGGTGGAATGACACTTGATCGGTGGTTTCAATTTTATAATGTTTGACACATTGTGATGGTATGACCGATAGTGGTTTTTTCCAATGTTTTTGGATGACCAATATTCAAATTAGCAGTGATCAAAAGGCTTGACCGAATGAGATCTATAATCATTGGATGCGATCAATAGAAGATCTGTATGCACTGGTGATTTGAGAATATGGGGATAAGTACTATGGGATTTTTAAAATCCCACTATTCATGAAGTGTAATTTTTTAATAAACAAATTGGGTTACCTCTAGCTAAGGATTTAAGGATTCCCTATATGTTAAATATCACACTCCATGTGACCGTTGTCACACACTGTGTGACCTAATATTGGTATCCTAGAATGTACTCAAGGGGTACATGGGAACATACATGACATGGTATAGTGGAATATGTATTGTACACAGTCACAGATAGGTACTCAAACAAAACCAAATACACTAGGATGCCGATAATAAACATGCATGAAACCAATTACAGAGGCACTACTAGGTGAACATTGGAATGGGTGTTTGGCACACTGAGTGTCCGCCTGATTGCTACAAGAAATGTACCCTAAAAGGACATGTAATGTGTATGGAAGCATTCATTCCATGTGAGATGGAATGACATGAGCATAATGACTTCTAGAAACACTACTACAAAACACAGCTTAAACGATGATGACATTTAGTAACTAAAGCATTTCACTGATACAGTCTATAAATATTAGCACTAAAATAAGTGCTAATAAAATGAAATCTTTATCAGTTATTTATTTTAGAATCAATAAAGGTCCATAATAAAATGAAATAAGTAATCAAATAAAGAAATAACAATTTCATTAATTTAATAATTATAGTTAAAAAAGAAAAAAATTGAATATACATATATAATTTTTTAAAAAATTAATAAATAGTATATATGAAATATATAGACATGAAAAATGAATAAAATGGAATAATTGAAATAATAAAGAAAATTAAATTAGTATATTAAGATAAATGTAAATCATTTTATTAAATAAATAATTATTGATTAAAATGAATACATTTAATATACACATATATATATTATAAATACTAATAAATAATAAATAATAAATATAGATAAATTAAATGAATAGATTTCAATAATTAAACAACAAAATTAAATATGAACAAATTAAAAAAAAATTCAAATTAATTAATGAAACCACTATTAATAAAATGATTACGTCTAATATATATATATATACACACACATATTATATATATTAATAAATAATATCTATTAAATATATATATATATACAATTAAAAACAATAAATTAAAAACATATTAATGGATTATACATTTTTAATGGTTTTTCATTTTTCAATTTTACAGATATTACATTGATTTCATGTGTGTATATATATATATCATTAACAAGTTTTTATATACAAAAGTACAGACAAGTATATTTACACAATATATAGAAACATTTGCTCTTAATATTTTTGTAATTTATTCAAATTTCAGTATATTTGAGAATTTTTATTATAATATGATATATTCTATTTTATTTAGTCAATTTTATTTATTTATTTTTAATATTATTATACATAGGGTATTCCTTTTTAATATAACTTTTTATTATTTTTGAATTTCAACATTTTATATTACTTAATATATATAATTATTTACAATGTTTTGGTATTTCCAATATATATTCTAATTTTTTTAATAATTTATGTTTAATTAATAAAACATATCCATGTTTTAATTTTTTTAAAGTGCACTAATTTTGGAATTATTCAATTTCACTTAATGTTTAAATGCTCGTATTTAAAATTACATATTGACTAATAATGTAAAAAATATATTTATAAATAAGTAATTATAAATAAATATATTTAGATATTTATAAATTAATAAATTAATATATTTATATAATAAAAAGTTTATATTTACTATATATATTAACATATTTATAATTTTTATAAATAAATAATTACTTTATTTAAATTTGTATTTATATAATTTTTAAAAAATAATTATATATATATATTAAAATAATTATAAAATTATATTAAATTTCTTTTAATAATTATAATTGTAAGTCATTTGACAACTCTAAAATTTTATCGATGATAAAAGGAATATTTATCATCACTAAAAACAAATGTCAAAATATATCTTTATCAGTGCTGATATGTTAGTATTGATACAGATGTTTTTTATGAACACTTTATTAATGATGATAAATATCCCCTTTATTAGTGCTTATCATTTTTGCACCGATAAAAGTGATATTTATCAGTGCTATTATTATGAGTTGTTAAAAGTTACTTCAACCTATTTAAAACAACACTAACCCTGACTCTGTCACTCGCGAGACTAAAGCTATTGTGGAACTCCTCTACTACCAATGCAACACCTCTTTGTTCCCTTGGATGAATAGAATCTATAATCCAATGTATATAATTTTATACTTTTCTTCTACTGTTTTTTTTATTTTTCTGGTTCCACATATTTCATTATCGAACAGTTCCTAACCATGGAGGACGTACGACACATCTTCCCACTACTTAAATATAGTAAGTGCCCATGGTGGCAGTCGTGTTACATTGACACCACATCAGTCATTTCAACCACGCTAAACAAATATAAAATTATAATCCTCAACAATTAAACAACCCTATAGTGCCATACCGATGCTCATAAGGGTTAAATATGTTCCTTCATTAATGTGTGATATGATTCTCTTAAATTCTACTCTCATGTAATCTTTTTTTGATACTAAAAATCACACAATTTTATTACTGATCATGTCATGGATTATATGGGATTCCATGTTATAATGATACATCATGTGTTGAATCTTTGATAGCAGTTAGAAAAAGTGAATTTATAACATTTAACTAGAAACATGATCTATAATTGTCATTGAGGGTATATTTTTCTTGTATTTTTCTATTCTTATGATGGATATCTTCGACCTGATTTTGGGACGACATTGGATAACATCATTTAATGTGCATATCAATTATTATACACTGTAATTTGGTTTCAAATCATTAGATGGTGTTGAAAATATCTTTAATGGATATTGGGATGTGTATGCAGACACAACAGGACAATTGATACAGATTATTTGGACTATAGTGGATTAAAAAAAATACAAAATTCAAAGGAGAGTAATACTAGTGTAGAGATAAGTTATGTTTAATTTTGGTTGTATGAGATTCATTTATTCAAGACAATTATAGTGGAGGTATTCCAATCCCTATTCAATTTGAGAGACTTTCTGAGTGATTCTATCATTGTAGGTTCCTTGGACACTTTAATTGTAATTGGCTCTTTTAAGTGAAACATTTCTATTGATGTGGTCAGTTAGGGATCATAAAATGGTCCCTTTGATCTATTCCTTCTATGCATTGTCCTTAAATATGGTGGTATATTATTTATGTCTGAGTAGTCTATGGATGATTCTATATATGGTTATTTTATAGTGATAGGTACAATCCATGTATATTTTACTATTCTCGACAGTCTTATGAAACAGAAGAAAAATATAAATTATTTATTAGTATATTATATTTCATAAGGGATTGCGATTAGAAATAAATAATAATGTCAGTGACATTAATATTTTATATAAGTGAACATATATAAAATTAGTAATTAGTGTAAGTTTTATTTTTGAGCATGCTATCTCTCTCTTTCTCTCCCTTACTTATACGTACACAATGACACCCCTAATCTATAAACTCATTCTAGATTCATACCACACTACTATGAACTACATATCCATACACTACTATGAAAGAAGCTTTCAATATGTAATAGTCTGAGAAAAATTTATAAAATTTCATATAAAAGCACCACCAGTTTAAAAAATATGGGTTTTTAAATACCTATTAATTTTGGTAATAAATAAACATAGTTCAATACATTACCGACATAAAATCCCACAATTGAATTCATATTTCATAAAAAAATTTACATTCATGAATAGAGATACAATAATTCAATAAAGTATACCCACAAACCTTCACAACCTTTATTTAATTCATTTTGAGACAATTAATTTTCATCCATCTCTTGATTATGGATTAGAATCCATATTTCAAACTACTCTTCCTCTCATAATTGTTTTTCCATAGTTCCTATATAACATAAATCCCACTTAGATTGTATTCAATAATATTCAACAAAGTTGTCACTGTGGCTATGAATACCACATCTCCCAACTCATTCTACAATTATTTTATCGTTTCATCATTCTCATTTACAACATTCTGGGAATATAAAAAATGATCCTAAAAAACTAATCAAAACATAATGAATGATTTTTTTTCATTTTTTGATATGAATTTTCATATTCAACTCACATAGTTAATTTTGACATTATTTTATCAAGAAATTATTTTATATTTAGTACATTCACATTGGATCTTTTTAAATCTTCATAGTTAAGCATACTTGGAATTGAATACTTCTACAATGAGTCATGTAATATCACACTCGGTAGTGTTACTCTCAAAATTATCATAACAATATAGCCTGTTTATTGGATTCATTTTTAGGATACATTCACATTGAGGCTTTGAGAAATGGATGGCTGTCATGATTTCCCATCCTCTACACATCGATACCAACATATATTTTTATATCCTCTAAGCCCTACCAGAAATAGAATCATTTTAGAGGAAGGGGAAACAATATATGTCTTCAGTGGAATTAAATTACTTGTAGTGGAAGTCAAATGGATGAAATACTATGAATAATATTCATCCAAAATGATCATGGGATGAATATTGATTATATTAATTCTATTAGAATATGTATATTTCAATAAATTATAGGGGGAAAATATTAATGAATAAAATTTAATAATAAATGTTTGAGAGGTAGTTATTTCCGGAAATATGGAACCACAATGATGAGAGGAAGTCTTGTTTGAATGAGGGAGTCCAATCTATCATCTAGAGATGTGAGGATGGATTAAATATAGAGAGTGAAGTTTAGTTGCTATGCAGTATTATTGTATTATGTCAATGTTCAAGACAATAATAATTTTCATTTAATATTCATGACATAGTGTACTTTTATGTAGGGAGTGTATTTAATTGTTTTCATTGAATAAAAAATAAATTTTTGACTACGCATAATAAAAATGACTTCTACACAAAATGATTATACGAATCTCGATGAAGAGAAGAATGTTGACGATGAAAATGAAAATTTATAAGGGGATCAACATCATTTTTTTGAAAAAAATTACGTAGCATCATAGTACTATATAAAATTATTTAGAAAAGAGTTTTGTATATAAAGTTTTAGGTTGTTTAGAAACAATGCGTCCAACCTATTGACCCCTAAAATTCAATGTTCATAATTTATCTTAGGTTAACAATGGGGATGAATAATCCGATTGATATTGATTCGTTGTGTCATGTCAATATTGAAACAATAGAAATCATTTGAAAAGATATAACTATGATGTTAAAATATGATTTCTCTATTTTACTAAAATGTTATACAATGAAACGTTTATTAAATTTTCATTATTACTTGAAGAATTAATTTATTTTATAAGACTTACATAATAAATATGTCTTAATGGATGAAATAAAAGGTTGTAGATGATTCTAGACACTTATTACAAAGTTACATCTTAGGGATTCTATGGGGGAAATAAATCCCAACCCACCACTTAGTTATGAATACATTATAATACATGAAACATGGAATTATTTCATCAATCCTCACAATGAGAATTCATTTCAGGTTCATTACAGTCTATAATATATTATTTTATATTATTTATATTATTTAATAGATTCAAAAAATTTAATTTATGAAACAAAAATAGATTTATTAATATAAATAATGTACATTAAAACAATTTTACCTCTATCACAAAGAATGGATGAGGTCTCCTACATTAGAGAAATATTATTATGAAATTTTAATCAATAATAATAGTTTAATTATTTTATATGAGAGAACATATGTATATTTTTTATTTTTAGATTATTGAATGAAAATCTAATGTATGATCCATCCCACATAATATACTATGGATGATGGATTATGTAAATAAATAGGATACATTTTTTTGAAGAAAACATAAAAGAATTTTGAGAATAATTGGTAATTATGACCCATTTGAAAGTTTTTATGCTTTCTAACAATATTAAATAAGAATATATATTATGTGTTCAATTTATTTTATATGTTTTAGAAACATGAGTCTAAAATACATGCACTAAAATTAATTATACATTTGGTAGCATTTAAACATGAAGAACACTAAGGTCATGTTAGAGGATTGGGTTTTGGAGTCAGTCCTTGAACATATTCCGTGAAGATAAAACAACATGATGATATATATAATATAATGAGATGATTGTAGACTAAAATAGACTCATTTTAAGATACTATTTGGAGGTCTAGTTTGAAAAAACAATATATAAGAAATGTTAAAAGTGAAATGTTGTTGTAGAAAAGATCTACACATGAACAGAATGAACTGACTAGCTTT
This sequence comes from Viscum album, assembly GCA_963277665.1. Classification (NCBI taxonomy): domain Eukaryota; kingdom Viridiplantae; phylum Streptophyta; class Magnoliopsida; order Santalales; family Viscaceae; genus Viscum; species Viscum album. The sequence goes on along the minus strand of OY728157.1, from coordinate 674,674,907 downwards.
GAGGCCATCCATTCTCTCCAACCACATACATTACCCAAGGAATAAATTTTTTTCATTACTCATTATCCTAAATGTGAATCAAAAATCTTTTAATAACTTGATTTTAAAAAAGTTTTGTTGGATATAGTTTTATTTTATTTATATATCTCAACACCAATGTACAACAGTGTAGGAATGGGTACAATGTACAATATACCGTGAGACTAGATATAAAATCCAGACCTCCCAAAAGATCACATAAGAGTGGGGAATGATCTAGCTTATAAGCCGACTAATAAGTTTTCCATTCCACCTGATGGTATATATATTATAATGGTCTATGATATTAAAAGAGCATACCTTGGTTGTCCATTTAGTATTAAAAAGATACAAGTTTTGCATCTTAAAAAAACATTTTCATATAAAAAAATGAAATTATTGATGATAAATTGTATAAAGTGAGGTATGATATTACAGATGGATAATGTGGTGGGGAAATGAATGGAAGAATCATGAATATATAGTGAGTTGATAAGTAAAAAAAATAACCTTCTGATAGTTCCTCCTCCCCATAAAATTTAGTTCAATATTTATTATCACAAAAAATTAATACAAAGAAAACATTTAAAGATAAACTATGTATTCAATAGAATAATAAGCTAAAAATGTGGATATTTATTGATAGAAAGAATTGGTATTGAGACTCTAAATGAGATTTTCAATCCTGAATGGTTGGGCATCTTAGTTGTTCATACAAACAAAAGGTACATTTTTATACTATGTCGGTCCAAATAGTGATACATTATGTTAATAAATTTAATTAATATTCAAATTTTGAATATAAGTTAATATCACAACTGTATAAATAAATTATCATGTGAATAATGATTTTGAATCATTAATCCTTGTATCATTTGTACATCAGAAAATACATTGAATGGGTAAGAAATTAACAACAAATAGATAAGTTACTCGAAGCTTTGAATAAAAAATCATCATACCATAAACTATTTTTGATTACTATAATGATAATATAAAACTATAAAATCTAATTACATAAAATATATAATTCATGTTTTTCGTACATAACTAATTTTCTTCTTAGGACACAAAAGATACAGATAACAGTCAATATGGACAACCTGAATAATTATTTTTTTATCTAATGTATGGATATGTAACCAACTGATCACACATAACGTTTATATTTTATATGTAATACACTGGAATCAAAATTTTATATAAAAACATATAATTACATGTTTTGTATGTGTTTTATCAATAATTTTGTAGTAATATGGCATTTTCTTCAATATAGGTGAGATCATAGCATTATGTCAGTGTCTGAAGGGATTAAGCACATGGAATACTCCAAATGGATTCATGTTGAGGTATATATGGAATGTTTTAACTATAAAAAAACTCTAAAACAATTTACTTTTTTGGTCAATATTTCTGATTTTTCTCAAACAAGATAATGAACCTGATTGAGGATTTTTTGTTTTCAAATTTATGAGAGAAGTCATAAAATAATAAAATTCTTGCATCCCTCAGAAGGTAATTTCTAAAGGCAATTACAATTTTATTAAATATAATTCACATACATTTTTTTCTATATTTTCATATTACTAGAAAGAGTGATGAGAACCTAATTAATCATGAGAAGAAATCAATTTTATTATAGATGAGTGAGTCTTGTTATCTTTTCATAATATATTCCAAAAAAAATTAGGCGATTAACTAATATCATTGTGATCTATTAAACGTTATGAAATTTGAATGATATTTGGGGTGTGAATAATTAGTGACATAATGATTATATATTAATTTTTACCACTTTCTCAAGGTGATGTATGATAGATGAACTATATTTTTTAATAGCACTACCCTTCAAAACAATTGTTGAGAAATCGTGAATGGAGCAATAGAGGTATAGGCGGAGGAGAAAGAAGAGGTAGAGTCAGAGGTAGATACCAAAATGGAGGAGGAGCCAGCAGCACAAAACATGGTGGAGATTGAGGTGGAGGAGGATAAGAAGCATTTTCTTGAGAACAATAAAATCTTTGGGTAATGAATTATAATGGGGATCATGCCATGATTTTTTTTAGAACAATTGTTTAAAAGATAAAACAACACCTTCCACTTAAGATTAAAGCCTTTGTGCAAGTATTTCAGTTATCTTATTAAAACTATGTTTTTCACCAATTGTCTTAAATATTCAGGGAAATATTCATGAACATTTGTGAAAAGTTTGAATTAGTCTCATGTCAATCCCACACATGATTCCACCAGTATGTCTTAATGTTTGTGTTTTCTGTTTAAATTCAAATTTTTGTAAAAATCAAAATTGGAGTACTCAAAATAGAGGAAACACATTTTTATTGTATTGATACTTTATAAAAATTTCTTAAGATTTATTTAGAATGTGTAGAAATCAGTCTCATTTCATTCTGATGCACGAGATGAAAAGTATGACTCATAGTATTTTTATTCAAAATTGACATTAATTTTAAGGGAAAAAAACAGTCATAATTAAAACTGAGAAAATAAATCAGATTATTTTGGTACTTTATTAAAAGAATACATTCGTCATTTTTGATGTGTATAAATCAGCTGAACCCCAATCCGACACACGGTGTGAATGGAATGGTTCCAATTGTACATTATAAATTTAAAATTGGAATTTTAATAAAAAAATTATAACTCACTAAAAATCGAGATAACATGCTTGGATTGTCTTAAAAATTTGGGACAATGATTCATAATTTATTTTTGGTGTGTCTGAAATAGTCTCATAAAAACATACATGTGATTCAACTTACATGGCTCATGGAGCATGCTTCTATTTTAAATTTCATTGAATTAAAAAACACAAGTGGCATACTAAAAATAAAGGAAATACATTCTGATTTGTTTCATACATTAAGAAATTATATATGAGTCATTTAGAATTTTTATAAATCAATATCACCTAAATTTGATGCATGGTACGACTGGTGTGACTCAAAGTGTGTGTTTTTATTAAAAATTAACATTAATTTTAGTGAAAAAATGACTAACATACTCAAAACTAATATAAAACATTATTTTTATTTTTTACATTTAATAAAATGATCCATGTGTCATTTGTGATGTGTAGAAATCATCCAAACCTCAATCTGATGTATTGTGTGATCGGTAGGACTCCAAGTGTCTGTTATGTGTTTTAAATTGACATTTTAATAAAAAAATGTGTCACTCACTTAAAACAATAAAAACATTCTACAATTATCTTTATAATTTGGGGAAACAGTAAATAATTTATTATTAATGTGTATAAATCAATATCGTGTCATACCCACTCATGAGGCATCCTGTATGTCTCATAGTTCAAGTTTCAAATTAAAAATGAAATTTTTGATAGCAAAACAAAATTGGTGTACTCATTAAAGAGGAAAATAATATTGATTATTTTAATGCATTAGTAAAATGAACCATGATATATTTACGATATGTAAAGATTAGTTGAACTGCAATATGATGCATGATGTGACTGGTTTGACTCTAAGTATGTATTTTTTATTCAAAATTGACCTTAATTTTAGTGAAAAAACAACCGACATACCCAAAATAATGAAAACCCATTCTAATGGTTTTGGTACATTTGGAAAATGACATATTAGTAATTTGTGTTGTGTTTAAATCAGCTATCCCTCAATTCGATGGATGGTGTGACCACTATGACTCCAAATGCTCAAAAATGGCATTAATTTTAATGAAAACAACTCACATACTCCCAACTATGAAAACACATTAATATTTTTTCATAGTTTAGGATAATGATTCATTAGTAATTTGTGATATGGGTAACCATTGAAACCTCAATTAGACTCACAGAGTGGCCTATAAGACATCAAATTCTCTTTTTTATTAAAAAATTACATTAAATTTATTAGAAAATTCACATACTCTATAATAGTGATTTTTCTTGTATTTTTGTTTGAAATTTTGTTTTATTTAAATTGTCTATTTTTATCTTATTTTTTTTACTTTATGTTCTGTCTCTTGTGATTCATTGTGTTGTTACAACATAGAACTCATATTTTTTCTTTTATAGTGACCTATGACTTGAAATTGATGTTTTCTCTATTATGAGTGCTACTAAATGAAATAATAAAGATGACCATTATTAGTTGTTTTACTAGGTCCTATATCTGTATCATTTATCTATGCTTTTAGAATCTCTGATAATTATATCATTTATCAGTGCTTTTTAAAGCATCGACAACGTATATATTATCAAATCTTATAAATGCACTGATAATGGGTCACTTTATCAGTGCAAAATAACATAGGTGATAAATGATATCTTTTATTTTTAATTTTAAAAGTTTTGATAAAAGTATTCTTTATCCATACTTTAACTTGTTCGGATAATGAATCCCATTGTTATCATATTTTAGTATTGTTAAATGCATTGGCCTTTTAACCGTGATAAGGTTGTCATCTCTTTTATAGTGCTTATAAATGAAAATTCTAGTGCTGTTAAAATGTTGCTTTTTTTAGTAAAAGACACATTTTTTACTCCAATTACACACCACTTACTTCCACAAAAGATTTTTAGATCATTTAATTTATTCGGTATTGAAAATGTTATTTTGAGTGAAATACCTTAGTTCATTCCCATGAGGGTATGATTTGGAAATATGTCCATAAAAAAGATTTTTATCTCCTACATTGGATTAGTATTTGATAGAGTTACATGTGTACACATTTGAGATTAGAGAGGGATCCTATATCTTTCCTAGGTGGGCTTTATGGTATCAACATGACCGTCTTGCATTTGACAACAATATCTTATCTAGAAACATGATTTAATTGGGTTCATGGAGCCCCATGTAGTTATTGGTGTGATCAATTACCTGGATAAAGATATCAAAAGAGATCTAGTAAGTAATTCTTAGCGAGGTCGAATGATCATGACCACTAGTATGAGAGTTATTAGTTACAACATAGCTCATGGAATTAGTAGTTTCATAATAATAACTAAATTCATTCCTCGATCAGTATCTAATGGATGGAAATTTTTGACATACCTTGAGAAAGGTTGTTTGATATATGTATAAAAGGGTGTTTATCATTGATAATTCTCTTATCTTGTATATGCACTGATTCTGTACCAGAATACACCTGATGTTATATACATAGTGATTTAAAATTTTCATATTATGTGTTTTTATATTGTTACCTAGATGATTCCTGATCACACATGTCTTGTATCATATAGAATACATTCCTTTTGATGGTTTCGTTGGATAAGTGAGAGTAGGGGGATCTTAATTTGGGCTATATAGATTGAGGTGTTTATTGGGTGTTACATTGAGTGGTGGACCCCTACATCTACAAAGAAAAGACTCATCTTTACCTTTGATTGAGATTATATCCGGCCTCTTTAAAGATTTAAGTACATATATTGTACTCTTATTATTGGATCGATATATTCATTTTTTTTGACATTTTATCATAGTATGGTTTTAGATATGAATTTGTGTATACATGTACATTTCCTAATTCCTCCCATGTGTTGGATATGTCTAGTTTACACACATCTCCATACCTTGGATTATTGGATGTGGGCATGGTGTAGTCAAACATGGATAATCACCAGAGATCTAGACATTAGGGGGGTGGGTTCATGATAGTTATGAAAAAAAAAGAATCGACAACTTTGATGACAAACAAGATGCCATGTTTTTTATAAACATATATATATGATGTATTTTTCATGTAAATCTGGGAAAATATATGGCGATAGAAAGACAAAAATTTCCACTAACTCTTTTGGGATAATTTTTTTATCTTTGTATAGAATAATTATGGTATATAATTGATCCAATATTGAAGTAAATTGGGTTGAATTATAGACGACTGATCAAATTATTTATTATTATATTTATTAATATTTTATATTTTTTAGTACCAATTTTCACCTCTCTTTAACTATTCCATATTTAAATTAAAATATGGATTCATGGAATATGATAATAACCATTGTAATAAATGTTTTAACTAATTAATAAAATACTGTTAGTGAAATTATAAATACTATATTATTTAATGTGTCTTCTTACAAGATATTAATTTCTCCTATCTATCACACGATTTCAAATATGATGTTAGATTTAAATAATATAGGGAAAATTATATATGAAAAGAGGATTTAGAACCATTTGTCACTGTTTATTTATTTATTTTATTTCATTTTAGGGTAATTTTAAATTTTGGAGGATTTGGGTTTGTAGTTATAATTTTTGGGATTTTATTCTCACATGTATGTAAAATAATTACTTCATAAATGAGAAAACTATGAAAATGAACATTACATAGGAGTTACATTTTTAAAGGGTTTATCATTTAATGTTTAGTTTATAATATTTTGGAATCCTTACATTGAGGGGTACTCAATTAATTTTTGAATAGTAGTGATTTATTTAATCATATAGAATATGATTTCTGAGTGACCTATGAAAAAATATGTTGATCACCATTCCATGTGAATATATGTAAGAGTACTAGAACATGGAATGTGCATGGTTAGTATAAACCAGTCGATGAAACTATATACTTTGTTACAGTCTTGACCACACCATCTTCACGTAAGTAATTAATTTTACAAAACTAATGAAAGAACCATATGATATATGTAGGTTTTTTTACAAATTTAAAATTAATTATTTCCAAATTTGAGATTAATTAGTTTTTATTCCATTTTCAGTATTTATCTTTTAGTTAACCTTGACTTTTTTAAATAACATATTTACCCAAAATCCATTGATTGACAGACATTATTAATAGTTTCAATGTGACTTTGGAAAGTTTAAATCCTCTCTTACTGATCATTCCAACTATAATATTTTCATTGGTTCCCAAATTATCCTAGGGACAAAAATTATTTTGGATTTTAGGGCACGTAGTTGGGATCAATCTAAGAAATTATTATGTTTTTAGGACATGTAGATTGTGTTTTCATACTAGGTTGATCATCCACCATAGAGGGTGATGCATTGAGACATAAATATGATTTATTTGAGGAAGGTGTTTCTATAATTTAAAAAAAATCAATTTATGGAAGTATTGGTTTTTGACCAAAAAAATAAATTTCATTATAGTGTAATATATGTTTTAGATGAAATTATAACATTTTATATGAAATAAAAATAAGAAAAAAACAATAATTTATATCTATTTTATGTATATAACTGATTTAATTGTTCATAATATTCCATGTGTTTATAAAATTTTACACGGTGGATGCTCTAAATGGTTATATTGAAATTTAGGGATTTGACCCATTTTTAGGATTTTTCAATATCTGATTCCTTTTTTATTGAATTTTTTCAGAAGAATATAGGGTGTGATCCAAGTCATTATTTTTATTTTAAAGGGATGTAATATTATGGGAGAATTGGTGGTCTATGAATATCTTGTATTTTATTGATTTTAGTTCTTTTTTTTATATTTTCAATAACATTATTAATTATTGTGGGAACCAAATATCATTATCCCTGTGTATTTTTACCAAATATTAGATATTTATTTTTCAATTTATGTTTTATGATATTGAAAAGTCGGTGGATCTATAAAAGGTTGTTAGTGGTTAAATTAGAGGTTATTATTATGATTTATTAATAGGATTGTTTTTATTTTTTACCATATCCCTTGATATATGGTCATGGTAACATGACTATATTTGTGGGAGAACCTGAATCTTTCTACTCTTGTAGGTACACATGTTTATAGGGTCACCCATAAGATAAGAGTGGGCTTTATGGGGATTAACATTATGACGAGGCTTGTGTGGGATACTTAGATTTCATGAATTCTGTTTGGTATATGACATATACATTACATTTTTTGTATTGTTAATACCATTGTTAGGGTCCTCTCACACTAGTTTTCAATGAGTTTCTCTTGAAATTTGTTTCAAGACTAATGGTTTCTTCTAGGTTATTATCATATTGTATATATTGAATCCCATAGAAATTATTTTTCATGGGCAATTATCTAATTGTATTTATTTTATTTTACATATTGTATTTTAGAGACCCATTTTATAGTTTGATACCTTGGTTCGGTGAGTTTTTAAAATATATATTAAACGTGATTTGTTATTGTTGATTTATCTATGGAAATGGATTATTTGATGAATTTGATTTATAAAAATATCCAGGAAATTTTTTAATGGTTTATTTTGATAGTATCCTAAAAAATTGAAATGGTATTGGTTTGGATGTGAAGTGTATAGTGTTGTTTTATTTTAGGGAAAAAATTATTATTCTTTTGACAGAAATATGTGATATTTTTAATAATGGGATTTGAGTTAGAAAAATAATACATTCAATGTTTTATTTTAATAATGAATCCATGACACATTTTTTAACATAATTACAGAAAATTCTAGGTGAGATTTTACTGGGCTTGTTTTCTCAGAACCTACATGCACACTCTTATAGGTTTATATAGAGTTTTGATGTCTTAAACATGTTCCAAGATTCGATTTTAACTTTTTACTATTCTATTGGATTGATGAATGGAAAATTCATATATAGATGGAAACTTTAGTTTTCATTGAGGCACTCGATCAGTTTAGTTATGGTATTATTTTATTATGAATAACATTATATATATCTATATGACCTTTTAGTATTTGAATTTCATTTCATTTAATATTTATGTATTTTTATGATTTAGTGGTTTTTTATGTATGTTTTTAATAAAAAGTTGAATAATAATTGTGGTTTATGTATATTTTATAATATTTATTTATTTTACTTCATATTTATTTATATTAGGCACACATGTCCAAAGTATGTATGGTTCAAGAAAAAATTATGGGAAATTAATCTTGTATTATTTACACTTATTCATGGCTGAAATCACTATAAATCTATTTTTTCTATTTCCTAGGAACTATTTTATAACCATCAAAGATCAGAAATTCCCTTCGGGCCTTGTGGAGTTTTAGGATGGGTGGCATGTTAGGTCATCCGAGGAAAATTCATTATAGTTTTATGGTGAATACTGATTTACCCCCTCTTAGTGGTCAAATATATTTCAATTTGGCATACTAATTATTTTAGATACATAGATTGTAATAAAAAGGATTCATTACCTTGGTTCTAATATATTAGTTATAGGTATTACCATTGTTATATGTTTTTTTATCAATTCCTCAAATATTCTAATTAATAAATGTAATATGTATTACAAATTCCATTAAAAACATGGGTGTTCCAGTATTTTAAGAAACATTATTTAATATATATATAGAGATGGGATAGATAAATATATTCCATAAAATTATTTTTTATTTTTGAAAACACCAATAATATTTATTATATTTCAATATATTTGCCTACCTTTATATGATATGAAAATAAAAATATTAGTGGTGATGAGACAAAGAGAAATGTGCCTTTACCATGAATCTTAGGGAATGAATTGACAAGAATAATGGGTTCTAAATAGGAAAATTTCATTTAGAATAATCATTATTTTATCCATGCATAGTAAAATAAGGTCAATATGTAATGATAAAAATAATTTCTCACTCAATTTAGGAGAACTCAATTGGCCTATGTTTTTTCACTTGAGAAATTTCTCATTCAAGTGGATAAATTTTTTATATTGATATAGAGTTATTGTGAAGCTCTAAAATACTATAAATTATAAATAAATTGATAAAATTTGAGTATATACCATTAAATCAATATTATCATCAGTAGATGATCCCAATAAATATTCATATTCCATAGATAAGATTTAATGTATATTCGTATCATAAGTGGTGATATGAAGGAAAAACAATAAGAAGAAAGAAATATATAAAAAGGAAATGAATTTTAATGATTCTAAAATATGATATAGTATTTAAACAAATATGTTTTTTATTTGAAATTTTCAATTTGGAAAAAAAATCAATCTGAATGAGTTTATATCATATTTTTAAGGAATGAAATTATTAAATGGATTGTATTGTTAAAAATAATCTATTTTTTGGTAATTAAAAATTAAAAAATTCAACACCATCCAGATAACTTCTCTGATAATGAACAAAATAAGGTATACAATAATTCAATAAATATTAGATCAAATTGATATAAAGTGTAAATAAATTAATGGGGTGTAAAATTATCTTCAGGAACGGGAAAAGATAATATAGTGAATAAAAATAATTTTCGATCAAAACCTGATATGTTGTCTCATATTTAGATGAGTCAATCTAAAGTAGAGGATTTAGTGGTTGAAGGATTTTTAGAATTTATGGCTCAATAAAAATATCCCTACGAATCCTTTAATATAAAATAAACATGAATTGGAGATTAAATTAATGATAAAGTGATAGATATGGAATTCCAATCGATAATAGAGCTCTTAGTTGATTTAAATAAAGAATAAAACATTAAATACATGAAAAACCAGTGAAAAAGAGAGTGATTCTTTAGAAAAAATACCCAATTATATCAAATTTAAGGAGATTACGAAGACATATGTGTTATGATACCTTTATTTTTTATATTAATTTTTATTTTATATATTTATTATTATATTTTAACACTTATTTTGAGTGTTTTTATGATCAAAATATCATATATTTTTCATTTGAGGATTATTTTAAAAAAACAAAAATGATATGACATGATGCATGAATATGATTATATCATGGATATAACATTGTACATAAGGTTAATTATTTTCTTCTGTTGGATATACTGGATTTAAATAAGAAGTTAATAAACATTATAATTTAAAGGGTGTAGTAGCATGTATCTAATCATAAAAAAAGATATGGTGGTTTAAACCTATTTATTCTTTATTGGGGAACTAGCTATCTCATGTTATATTTAAATATATGAAATTCATAATGTGTACAAAGATGTGGAATTCAATGAATTCCATTTTAGAATGACACCTATAATCTTGAGAGAATTCAAGATGAAAATACAGTGAATAAATATATTGGGTGAGATAAATATAGCATGATAATATGTTTCAATAGATTAAATTCTTTATGGGGAATACATATTTAAAACCACTATTTTAAATAAAATTATTATTTTTTATTAACAATCTTCTAAAACATTCAATAATAGATTAAGTAAAATTCCATGTGATATTAACTAATGTGATCCTTTCACCAAGTAATAAAAACCCATGAAAATTATCTTTGATGGATGGATAAGATAACCTTGTGTTGTGACTTTCTCCTTTATATAATGAGGTACTAGACTCATAATAATGGGTAGAGAACTCATAATTGGTTATTTTTTTGTTAATATGAGTTTCAAAATTAAAATTATAATGATTTATGGATAATGAAAATATTAAGCATCAATTGGAAGAGGTATAATGGAATGATGATTATTACTTTTTAATATTTTCATGTAAAATCGTTTCATTTGGAGGAGATGTAAATTTTGTAAAAGTTTGTTGTATATTGTGTAGTGAGAGTTATTTTCCTATAGTGATACATGGAATGCATAATGTAAATTTATGGATTTATGTTATTACACTATTACTGATTAACTTTCATTGTGAGTATTTATACAACATCAAATAATGGTCATGAGCACCTATATTTTTAGAATAGATAAGTACATTTTTAAAGGTGGGATTCCATGATGATTTTTGAATATATATTAAAAAATATTGATATATGAGGGAAAATTTTCTAATACAAATATGTATTATTTTTATGTAGAGAATCAACCACCCGAGGTTGATGTCGTCTATCTTTCTATTTATTATCCATCTATTATGATTTCCACTATGTAATTTTGGGAATCCATGATTAGATACTACCATTATAAAGTATGATTTACTTTGTTACCTAGTCTATTATTATTATTTTTAGTTTATTCTAATTTTTGATAATTAATTCATTATTCAACCATGTGTTGGAAACTCATATATAGAGTGGGATTGAAGGAAATGGTGTTTATGAATTTTTTAACCCATAATATCTCATGATTTTATCTTATTATATAGCATGTCATTGAAATATTACAGATATATAATTTTTTAAATAAATAAATAAAACATTATGTTTAATAATGAAGGATACATAAAAAATTTAATATTATTAATTCTTTCAAATTACATTAGATTATGTTCTTTAACATTATATATACAACTACCGAACATTAGTTATTTCAATTATATTAATTATTAAGGGAAAAAATGATATATTAGTGGTGATAAAAATCAACCCCATTGATTAAAATTTTAGTTACAATAAATAATAAATGAGTTTTATTGATTTTGAGAGTGACTTTGAGTTTCAATTTTTTTTTTCAAAAAACATTACTTAGATAGTTATTTGACTCTCCACATTCTCCCAATTATTAATTATCTTAATAAATTATATTTTTTTATGTTTAGAATTATGTTTTTAATCTGTTAATGATTTTAAATTCAAAAAAAATATTTTCACATTGTAACAACAATTCACAGTTCCTCATGTGATAGACCTCTTGAAAACACTATTCTACAAAATTGTAGTTAATGATTATTTAATTATATAAATCTTTAAACATTTATATATTACATGTAAATAATAATTCCTTGAGTATTCTCAAGTATTTGAAACCATTTATAGTCAAATAATAGAATGTATTGTTTTAATATTTCTTAATTGATTAGATCACAAAATTATATTTCCCCATTTTATTTTTATGATTTTAGTGAGTATTGCTTCATCTTATTCGTTCATGGGTTGTTTTTGGTGGGTTTTATAGGTTGGATTACATTATGATTGTATATTATGACACACCATCAAAGTAAATATGCTCTATTAGTTGAGTTTACAATATGGTTAATGAAAAATATAATGTTTTGTGATAAAAAGATGATAAAAATAAGGATTCATATTTTCAATAATATGATAATTTCTCGAATTAAATGTGAAGGGTGATATATATATGAATGTAGAAATGAAAAAAATTAAGTGGATAATTAATTTATATAGTTTAGTAAAATCCTTGAGAAAGAATAAGATCAAACATTTAAATGTTTGGGAAAACAACAATGCATATTTTAAGAGATACATTCGTTAATTAAAATGAAGAGGAATTTCACATTGATGTGGTGGGTGTTATAATTATTTTGTTTTCATTGTTAATTGTCCACAAGGGAAAAAAATTAAATCTTTATAAAACAAGGATTTAACAAATATAATGTTCAATGTTACTAAAACTAAAAAAATTTAACTGTTTTCTAGGATCAATAGAATTGATCATAGATTTTATATTTGGATTAAGTAACAAATTTATATTATAATATTATGAGATAAAAAATAAGTTATTGTTTTAATGAATTTCCTTTAAAAATTAAATTTGGAGGAATAATTATTTTAATTTCATCAGTATGGATTAATTTTAGTAATTATTTAGTATCCCTCTTAGTTGTTGATCATACATTGATATATTATTTAATTTCACACATATAATTGTGCCTTAAGTTATTTTTGGTTTTAATATATCATTATTAAATTTTTTTCACTCAATATATATTTCATACTCATTAGTATAAAACAAATTCAAAATTGAAAAACTATATTTACACACAAATAGAAATCATGTGTTCATTTTTTGATATAAATTCATATACTGATGAGAACATCAAAATTATTATTTTTAGCATTCCTGGTTGAAGGAGATATAAATTATTCAACTGATTAAAGAGAAGGATCCAATAAATGGGGGATAATTTTTTCCTCAAAGAGAATATAATATCTACATGGTAGATCATAAAATCATTAAAAAAATATTTTATTACATGGGTTTGAAAATTAAATGTTTCATAATTATATTTTAATTGGATAGGAAAATATAGTTTCTGATTTTCAAAAAAATTGCAAATCAAATTACAGTGAATAATTATGAAATATAGACAATGTAATTGTGTGGAAAAATATATTCAAAATTTTTACCAACACCAATAGTTTTCATGACTTATCTTAGCTCTCTATTGTGAATAATGTTAATAAGAAGCCACATATCCCTCATTATAAAATGGTTATTGACCTGAAACATTGTTTAAAATTATTTTTATATACCTTTTATTATTTTATATTTTCATAATTATAATTTTTTTTGATTCTATATGGATTTACATCATTATTTTATTATGAAAATTTCATTAATGTGACCATTTACCAATATCAATATTTTTTACCATTCAACTAAAAACCAATTATTTAAAAAATATAAAAAAATCATATTAAATTAAATTTGAAATTTGATTCCCCAAATATCTTTTTTAGATTACAAATTTTAAATTTTAAATTTTTAAATATCAAATGTAACCAAAATTTATACAAATATAAATATCCCTTTTCATTAAAATTCAAAATGAGAAATTTGAAAAATATTATTGATTATTAAATAAATTAATTAATAATTACAGGTTTATATCTTCCCAATATCTGTTAACATAGACCCTCATTATATCCAGGTAATATCTAAGAATAATGTATGCTCTAGTGGTAGTTTTGGGATGTGATTCAACTAGAAAAGATATTATTATAATTTCAATGAGCATGATTTTCTCTGTCGATAAATTTATTTCATAATAATTTTATTGAGCTTGTGATGTGATCTTTCTATGAGAATAATAGTGAATAGACTACCTTATTGTGGCCCGAAAAATGAACTTTGTTTGAAATAACACGCATACCCATTTTCATTTTATTCAGTCATAGAAATACTAATTTTGTTACCATATTTAGTACCCACTAATTTTTTTATTATATTTTAATGATCAAATTTTATTTTAGTATAAGACAGCCTTTTTGTTAGTTATGTCATATATATAAATAAATACATATAATATTAAGAGAATATATAGTCAAATCCCGGGTCATTACATTTTCCCCACAAAATAAATTGCATCCTCGTAATTTTATAACCCATACTATGGGAGTAAATTGATTAGGGATATCCTATTTGAAAATACAGAAGAAGTTGATCATGGGTTTATTTTGGATATAATGTGACATTTTCCTATCTGCTATTTAATAGGATTGTTTTGTAAGAATGTATAATCCATTCATAATAATATACTATAAAGTGAAGAAAAGATAAATTCATAATAAATAACTTCTAAAAACCTCAAAGAGGATCCTTATAGTATAGATTATATAGTTATGACATTAATATTTTTTACTCATAATTAACTATATAATATTGAAAATTATATTAAATAATAGATAAAAATTTAAGAGTGAGAAAAAAATTTGTACTTTAATAGAAGTAGTCATATATGTTTTATGTTTTCTCATTATCTAAGTGGTTGTCGGTAGATATTTTCCTAAACTCTATTTTAATGTGTAAGTTTTAATAATATCAAATTTACATATAATTGAAATAATAGATTTTTGTATATTCTCACTTTCAAACATGATTTTTATTATTATGTCCTTAATCACCAGAATTATAGAATCCACCCTTCCCATTAATATATTTCTCACATATATAAATATATATTAATAACATGTAGTGAATTGAATCTTATTTATTTAAATATTCTTATCTCATTAAAAACCTATAGACACCATATTTTTATATCATTGTGTGTTTTTGAAATCAACTACGTTCATATCAGTTAACAAATTTTAGGATATACGGTTAAGAATAATTATAAGGTTTCTCAATCCATATCCCATTATAATGGGTTATTAATTGAGGCGATCATTGTAATTTCCCTCAAACCCATTGTTAATATTATTTCTGTCCATTAATAAATCCAAAATGGGATAAAAATCATGAAAAAAATTGTTTTATAATTTTTTATCATACATAACCATGGGATAATTTAGGCACATGTTTTCCTACTATGTGATAATATCTTGTTAACCTATAGTTCAATTAGTTTATGTTATATCAAAATTATTTACTCATATACCATTCATGAGACTTCTTAAGTTACATTATATTAATTACTCTCATTCCAGGTAACATAATCCATCAATATAACCTTATAATAAATTCCTTATAGTAGTTGGAAAAGTGTAGATGATTAACCAAAAAATATTCCAAGTGTGTGTCATACTGGGTGTGTAGTTTTCCCCCATTGATGTGAAATATTTGATGATGGTGTTAATACCCAATATTCTCATTTAATGGTAATTAAAAATGGTACATTTTTTTACCAATTTCATTATCCACCATAAATACAATTCATAAATTTTATTTATACAAACACCAGCCAATATAAAATTTACAAAATGTATAAGATCTTATCCTATAAATAGACATATCCAAACAGTTTCATTAAAAAATTTCCCGGTTCGTAATACCCAAAATATTTAATATTACTGCAACTAACCTAAATTATTATCAATACCTTTTAATTAATTTCAATATTATTATATACACCCTTAAGTTGTCTTCAACTGACATCCTAACATTTACTATTTTCAAAAAACTACATTGATTCTAACATATATAATCAATTATGTGATTTTCACATTACATGGATTAAAAACAACTATATCATAACAATTCATACAATAAAACTTTCAGGTTTTTATACATAGATAATTAAGAAATATATGTAACTAAAAAACCCGATGTATGTTATTATAAACCACCTATTTCTCTTCAATATAAGAAAATTTATCATTCATAAATTTTTTTTAACATATCTATTAATTTTACTAAAAAATGAAATATAATATTCATTCCTTATTTATTAAATTCATTCATTGCTTTGGGAAATGAAAATATAAGAATTGTGACATAAAACTCTAAGTATTTTTAAGACTAAGTTAAGAAAATTAAAGATAAAATGTGATCATAATATTTTAATATGTGTATGGGAATATGAGTTACTATTGTGAACATAAAATATACAATTCAAACTAATAAAATTGATAGGAATATCCTAATCATGAAAAAATGATATAAAAAATGATATCATAAGAACATGTGATCATTGAATGTGTGGTATCATCATTATAAATGGAATCATATTCACAGTTAAAGTAGAATTTTTTATATAATCATAGTGGAAAACATCCCTTGGTGGATTGGGGTCACTCTACAATCCTATAAATATAGTTAAAAAATGGGGTATTAGGTTCCCTTCAGAATCCTATTCCTAAATATATATATATATATATAATGTTTTACGTAATGCATGAGATGAATATATTATTTCAATCCCTGCAGTTTCAAAATTAATATAATTATATGTTCATTCACTCAATTTCCACATATATAAATGAATATATACATTATGAATAAGTATAATGAAACCCTTAAGAGAGAAGTTGGTTTCATAATATTGTATCAAAAAATTACTTGATATATATCATAACGATTAACAAGGGAATAAAGAATTAATTAATTTTGGAATTTCTACTTTATTTATCAAACATATGTCTTGAAACCTTATTTCATATGTAGGAAAATTCATGATAAGGGTTAAAGAAATGTAAGAAGAAAAATGGACTACATAAATTTTTGAATTGAGAATATTGTTTTTTCTGGAATGAAATATTTTACAGTTTCCATTTATATCACAAAAGAACTAGGGTGGTCTTCTAAAAAATAATTAGGGTTCTCAATAGCTCTACATGGTGGACAATATTTCTTACAAGAGTCAGTTTTCATGAAATTATTAGTCAGAAGGTTCCCTTTTTATGTTTCAAAATCTACTTAGTTAAAATCCTACTTCATAAAAATGATAAAAAAACATTTAATTTTAAAAAAATAAATGGGATATATCAATGTATAATTAGATAATTAATAATTGTGTTTCCAAATAGAATGAAAATATTATTGTAAATGGAAGTTGTTAACACTGTGAGAAAACAATCATTATTGTGGATTATAATTACTATAAAAAGTGATATAATTTTGGATAAATACATTAATCAATGTAATTATTTGAATAAGAATTATATCTCCCACATGATATATGCATTATAATCTTATTCTAGAATATATGAAAAATATATTCTCAAACCATAGTAATAAATGTTTTTATTATGACTCAAGAAATAAATTTCGTCCAGAGAAACCCTAATAGAATTAGAATTTATTATGTCCAAACAAAATGAGAGAAAGAAAATTGAATAAAATTATTAAAATTATGAAATATTTTTTAATCATGATAAATAAATATTAAAGGGTATTAGACACAATATTCTAATGAATTCATGGTGTATGAGAAAATTTTTTAACTATGGGTGAAAAGTGAAATAAGAAACCCTTACCTTGTTCTTGATTCACTATATTCATGCCATGTATTCCTGAATAATAAAATTATTCTTGTTATATACCTTTTTTGGAGTGATATTATATTTAATTTAATTCCATATGGTCTATTTATTATTACGTTATATATTATTATTATTATTTTGAATAACTTTTCATGAAAATTGAATCAATGTAGGGTTATTTATGTATTTTTTGAAATCAAATATAGTATTTTAATTATATTTACAATAACTAATATGAACATTAATGAATAAATAAAGAGTTATTTTCTTATGTAATTTTAAAAATATTATGATTTATGTTCCCATTGTCCTTCATGATAGAGTTTAATTTCATTATTCTATTAGGTGGTTAAACTATCCCAAACATGAACATTATATATATTAATGGGTGAGTATGGTGAGGGAAGTGTATAATAGAATTATAATATAATAATAAAAACATTTTTTATATTTTTTTTTAATGAATAGTATTTTAGGATTTTTCATACGAAATGAAAATCTAAATAAAAAATTTAAAATGATAAATTTTTGTGCTTATAGTCTGCCAAATGAATGAGTTACCTTATTCTCTTCTTTTTTTAATTAAATGAAATAAATAATAATTTCTCTATTAATATAATAAAAATTCATTATATAAATGATAATTATTTCATTATATTATTATTTTTAGTATAGGGTTTGGGGAGAAATATTTTTAATAAAAGGTAATGGTTATGTAAAACTCTCTTTTGTACCTTGATATTTCCATTGAAAGTATCCTTGGAAATGAAGTGATTAGAAGAAATAATTTTCACTAGTAGATTATGAAAGATGGTATTAATCTATTACGAAAAAAAATTCTAATTTTCATGGTGTAAATTATAGGATTTGGTGTGTTATGTTGTGGTGGGTGTTTCTCCCTTTTATAAGATATGAAATTGGAACTCTGGGGAATACCCATTAATTTCCAATGATATCATTACAGTATTTTTTGGCTAATTAATTGAAATGTTCAAATTAATGGATTTTTAGGTTATTTTGGTTTGAAAAATCCTCAACCAAGTATTTTTACACATGTATTAATCATTTTGTACGTTACTTGTTCCCCAAATTGTACTTTCACCTTTCATTGTTCGGATACATTATTTTAACCCTATAATCTATATTTTAATAAGAATATAAAATATCACAAATTACAAAGAAAATATGAACATAATTTAAATATCTATTCATTATAATTAAATTTCTAATTATGATGAAGATAACATTAAATGTAGAATATTTTATATATTAAAAATGATAATTTTCATGAAAAATTTTGTTTTTATTAACAAGGTTTCTTAATTTTATTTGGAGTTTATTAAAAATTCAATGAGTAATTTTTTTAAATATATTCTTAAAACCTATATCATAATTAAATTATATATTAAATTACACTATATTAATGAAATAATTTGATAAAAAAGTTATTAGAAAATTATTATTTTTCTATTAACATGGACAATAACTTCAATCTCAAAAATCATAATTTTATTCCAAATAAATAAGCTGAAATTATTATATAATATGTTTGTGTAGATATTAAATTTGAAATAATTTTTTGGTAGTTAATTTATATTGGTAATTAAAATTAATATTTTAATTTATGTTTGAAATCATGAGTTTATTTTAAGTTTTTACTTATGTTTCCATAATGTTATACATAGATTATTAAATAAAAAATAAACATTTTAAAATGAATATATATATATATATTGGATAAATATGTTGGGAATGAATTTAAACTACTCTTATATGATGATAATTTTATAAAAGTAATAATTTTAGTTGTATTAATATTTTTCAATATTTATCTACACAGAAAATATTTTTCAAAAAGTCTCAAAAATCGTAATAATATAATTTTTGAACTATAAATCCAAAAATGAAATTAGTTTCTTATTTTTCACATTAATTTTTTTGTAATAATAGTTTTAAATACTAAATATAAAGAAAAACTAAAAAACTAAAAATATATTTTCTTTAAAAGAAAAAATATCTAATATTAAAAGTACACGTAACAAATAATTATTATATTGGTTTTTTCATGTTTATATGAAAATAATTTAAATTTATACAAATAATAATTTCCCCTTTGTATGATCTATCCATATGGTATGATATTGTTGTATTTGAAGGTGGGGATTTCCCTATAATATATCTCATGGAAATTCCAAAGAGTTTAATTTTCACTCTTGTAAGATTTATACAAAAGCAAAGTTGATGGAGATTGGCTTTGGGATACTGTAGAAAAAATAGAAAAAATATGTATACCATCCCACGAAATAAAATTGAGCTATATAATAAAGAGATTAATTATATTTTTAATTTATTTTCATCATAGATTTCATAATATCCGAACTTCCTTATATACCCTCTAATTTAATGGACCTATTATAATAATAAATTGCGCAAACATGTCATTATTTCATTTGAGTCATACAATGAACATATAACATAATATTAATGTTTGATTTATTTAAACAGAAAACATTGTAAACTATCAGGTTGTTAAAAGTAGGAGGTGAAATAATGATTGTTTTGTTGATGTGATATTTTTTACTTGAATAATGTCCACTTAAAAGGGGAGAAAAATTCATTTATTAATTAAATTCTAAAGTTTCATAACATTTTATTAAAATTGGAGGAGAATAGGATTACAAATATTTTAAAATACGAAGAGGTGGGAGATTTTTCAATTTACCTTATTTAAATATCATAAATTAAGATCTAAATATATATACTAATTTTATGGCCATAAATTTTAATTATTGACATCAATTCTGACCTACCTTTAACATATAAATCATTGAACATTAATGCGAGTCCTTTTAATTATTGTGGACTCATTTATTTAAAGGGATTTATATTTAATAAAGAATTATGGATAGAGTACATATACATTAGTTTATGAATAAGTCCAATTAGATGATAATGTGATGAAATAAATGTTTTTCTTCATAAGGTAAATCATTAGTGAAATATATATTAATTAAAATTTGAATAATGTGCATGAATTAATAGTGTACTGTTGAATTATAATTATACACAAGGAATTATTTGGAACTTTTTTAGTGAGTTTTCTTTGTTTTGGAATGATAAGTTATAAAATTATATTATGATCATCCTAAAATTAATGTTTTCCAAAATTTAGTATAGATTATTTTGGATTCTATGTTGAGTTTTTTATAAACTAAAATTAAATTTTTTAGTTTGGGGGATTTTTATACAATTATTATATATATATATTAGTGTTTTAAATATTATTATATTTTTTGATACATTAGTTTTTCAATATTTTTTTTTGTTTTAAATGTTTTATAGAAAGAATATCTTTTATTTTTGTTTTTGTGAATCGTGTATGGAAAATAGAAAAAAGGTAAAATTAAAGTTACATGAATATAATAAAATCATACACTAAACATTAAATACAAATGGAAACAACAAATTTCATGTGAAAAATAGAAATAAATTAAGTGCAAATTTTCTTGTATTAGAATAAAGAGGGGTTGGGACTTTTTAATAATAATAATACTATTTTTTTAACTTAATTAATATTAAAATGAGTACTGGATTTCATATATCATATTGTTCCAAAAAATTGGTGTTGTGAATGGAAAGGCAACATTTTATTATGGCTATGTAATAAAAACACCCACATTATTGAGCTCATGTTGTATTAAGAGAGTGTAAAGGTAAGGCTCACAATAGATTAACTCAGCATGGTGGTGAGACACATAAAAATAAATGCTTCATGTGGAACCCATCTATTATATTTCTATTTCATGATAAAACATTGCATTATTATTAAAACATTTTCACTACTTAATACATTATATTTAATCAAATTATTTGGGACATTATCCTAGTTTAAAATGAGTCTATATATGAAAAAATATAGCATGTTGTCTATGATTATTGGAGATGAAGATTCAAAACCATACATAAACACATGAAATGTGTTGAGTTGGGTTCATGCGAATAGATCTTGTATCCAAGAGACATTTTGAATTGTTCCATGGTAGTTGCACTATGGAGCAATTAAATATGGATGGATTAGGAAAATCATTAGAATAATAAAGCCATGATTTCACTACAAGGGGGTTTCTCTGTTCTAAAGGTATTAATATCATATGGTTACATATTAATAGTATGATATCTATATAATGGAAGGTCTATTGTGGTGTGGTGTGACATTTTATTCTATGATCCTAAAAGGTGTAATAAAATTAAAAATTATAATTTTAAGTTTATTTATAGGAGGGATGCCTTTAAACCATTTATTTTTACATGTAAAGACAATGAAAACCAAGATCTGCTATATTTTTTGATGAGATTAAGAGGTTTTTGGATGTGGTGTCCAATGTTGAATTTTAAGCTATTTTTAAGAGAGGATTATGAATAGATATTTGGGAGAATATTTTATTTAAAAGGAGGAAATTATGTTGTCTTTAAAGAGTAAACCCCATGGGGATACCATTGTATTTGGTTTTTTTCTTTTATCTCTGTTAAGAAACACCTTATATAAGGTGGGGATTAATTCATTGGATAATTAATCATTAATGTATTATTTCAATTTTTATCATTTTATTATATTTTTTTAATATTATTTATTCCATTTTTCTTTTGACATCCTTTATTTATATCCAACCAACCATGAGTGGGTAACTATTAAATCATATTGGAATAAATAGATTATTCTATTTCAAATATGATATGAGCTGAATGAAATTTAATTATATTGATTTTATAATGATTAAGGCTCATAATATTACATTATGCTTAGTTAAAATCTACCACATAGATGATAATTGTAATTATAATCATGAATTTATATGTATATTGATTTATATTATGTGTTTGAGTTTTTTAATCCATTTTTGTATATTTATTTCTCTCCCTTCATTCCTTGTATTCTTTTTTAGACCACTAACATTCTTGTTTTTTTTGAGAATATAAATCTTGATCCTAATATTATTATGGTGTCCAATAAATACTTTTGTATGTTATAACTTGGTCTTCTAGTTCCTCATGGGATTGAACTCATTCATACATTATTATACCAAATTTTATGTTTTATTATTGTGGGTATATAAATTTATAAACATTTTCCCTCAATTACAAGAAGTAGTTCATCGTGGCTAGTTAAAGAGTTTTAAATAATTATTGGTTATCTCTATGTCATTCTTATTCCATGGTAAACATTCAAGAAATCTAGAAAATAAATATTCACTCTAACTACATGGTGGTGATGATCAAAAGGGAATGTTAGCTGAACCTAAATATTAATTTACTAATTTTTAGTTTTATTTTAAATATTTTTTCAATGTGGTTTTAGGATATTTTAAATTTTATGGAAAATTTGTTATAAGGATAATTGAACTTACTAATTTAAGAAATCTATAGGGAACACATTTTGTGGAAACTCTATTTTTTAAGAAAATTAGTTACTTAATTTATGTTATATGAAATAAGGTCATTGTTTCTAGTATGAAGGTTGATATTTCCTTGTTAATTATGGTAGTTGTGTTGAAATTAACAGAAATATTGGGATGTGTAATGATTAGACCATTTAGGGTAAGACTCTAGGAAAATGTAAGGCCAAGGAAAGAATTCTTAATTATGACAATTTTTACATAATGTAGCTAGTTTAAAACCCCAATAGAAATCAATGAGAATATTCTGAGTGGAAATATTATCATTTGATGTATTTGACATTTGATGGGAATTTATTGTTATATATATATATATATAGTGTCAAAAAATCTTACTTCTTCCTGTATAATATGACATATTTTGGTAAAAATGAACCCATATTGTGATGGTTTAATGGTAAATGAAATAGAGTATAACAAATATATCATTTAATTGAGAATGTAAAATAATTAAATACATTTGTTTTGTTAAGGAAAAATTTGGGTTTTCAAATAAAATGACAATTTAATCCTACATAATTACCGCATTACAACTGTGGAAATTGAATCAAAATAGAAAATTAAAATATATTAATAGGATCCTAGATCAAGAGTATGTTGTGTTAGTTAACGTACCTATAGAAATCCCAATACATACATCTATGAATCTGATAAAATTTCATTAAATAATCATGACTTTTGGTTAATTTTGACTATTGAGGTGGTTGGTAGTGGTCAGGGATTTTAAATGTTGAAAAATTATTTGGTTTCATAAAAAATTTACTATTTATGGATGGAATCTGGTTGCTAATTCTGATGTACCATGTACTCATAGGGAAAGGAATGAGGGGTGTTTGACCATGATCCAATTGAATGGAAGATGGACACTGACTAGGTGGTTAGTGTGCTACCAGATACACAACGGGTGTTCATAGGGTACCCCCTAAAATCCTAATTCATTCTCTCAATATTTAATTTAAATTATTTAATTATATTAAAATCCTAAAACGTATTATACCTATATTTTTAATGTATCAATGACTGAGAGACCACTCTATCATTCCCACCATGAATTTCTCACATTTCCAATCTTCAATTAAAGTGAAATATATCCATATATATTATAAATTGTATTATTGAATTCTACCTATATCAATTTGAATTTGAATTTTCAATATTTACATTATTTTACTATAAGACATAATTTTTAATTTATAACCATGTATTTAAAATAATTAATTATGATTTAGCTAAATATTTTCAATTAGAGGGACTCAACAATGAGGTCACTGGTTTTACCTGAAGAATTATATCATTTTATTTGAGTTCTATATACAGTATGGTATGTTTGAATCCCCATGTGAATGTGTGTTACTATGTATAAAACTAATCTTGGTTTCTTTACTGCTTGAGGGATGCTCAATGGTTATTGTAGACCGGATAGGTCCCATAATACCTTTACATTATACAATTGTTCACCCTACAACCATTATTATGTCATGAAATAATATATGATGGATACCTTGAGGTGGGTAATTTCATATTGATTGAATTTAGGAGACTTGAATTATTTTCATGAGAGTTCTATGTCCATGTTAAGAGTTATCATGAATAGAATAATAGTGAATTATCATAGTTATGGGAATATTTATTTCATTAGGGAGCAGGATTATTTCAAAACATGTGAACGAAAAAATTGTATGAAAATCCAATCCATGCCATGTGTGGAAAAATAAAACATTGTGTCTCTAGGGATTACCATTTTATGATTATGGATAATCTAGTAAACAACATAGGATTATTTTGAAGCTATCTATTCGTTATTGTTCATTCATCCTATGTCTTGTTTATGATCATTTTTATTATCTATTACTACATTATATTATTTATTCTTGTAGTGGTTACTTATTCAAACATTGTATTGTTTCTTATAATGGTGATTATCTATTCAACCTTTTTACTTTTTAATCTCATAGTAATTTTTATTTTACACATTATATTTTTTATCCTTCTAGAGATTACCATCCACTTTTAATTTTCTTTGGAAATAGTGATAACCATTTCACCCGTTTCATGCTCATTTCTATAGTCATAACCTATTCCCCCAAGGTTATTGTTAGAGTAAAAAATGTTTCATCCATTATAATTCTATTATAGGTGAAAACCTATTGATATTTTTTTATGTTTACTAGGATGACTCATACATTGATATTATTTATGAATACAAGGAAGATAAGTCAACCATTACTATTCCTAACTATAGTGATTACCTATTCTCCTTTATTGTGTATGAACAAATAAATGAATCAATAAATTTTAGTGTTTTTGATTAATGTGATGACCCATTAAATTTTATTACAATTAATTCTGGTGAAAATCCACTAACATTTGTAGTTTATTAATATGGTGTTGACCTAATAAAGATTACTATTTTTTATAATGGGAATACGCCATTCAGATTTATTATTTATGATTTGGGTAATACACCATTAAATTTTATTTTTTATGATTATGTTGATGACCGGTTGGCAGTTATTGTTTATGATTTTAGAGTGGAATTCATGTTGAAATAAATAATATTCATATAAGAGTTGTTTTGGGTGACCTGAATGTGTATACTATATGGTGGTACTAGATCCATTTTTATATTACATTTTGGGATATGTTTAATGCATAAAAATTCATAAAAAAAATTTATGGATCCTTGTGGTTCACTAACTCATGTCTTTGTAAATTATAATTTATAATGGAGTATGTTTGATGATATTGGTATTAAGTGGTTATGATTTTAATAATTCTATGAAAATGAAATTTAATTCATATTATATTTTATTACTCTAATCCCATGGTGGAAAGTGGGTTTGTATTCCAACATTATATTCAAGAAGTTGGATTCACATGATCTTTGTATACTTGAATGTGATTAAGAGACTCTATATGATGGGAATATTATTCATTTAAATTTTTAATAATATTTAATATAATCTCTTACATTAAATATTATTTGTGGAATAATACAATATTGATGATAGGGTAATTTATTACTTCGATTATTTAATTAAGGAAAAAGAAATTCAATTTTATTTTAAATGTAATATTGATGTTGGATATGTTAATTATTTTTATTATTGAGGTATATGTGACCCTTTTACGATTTAGATCTGGAGGGAGTGTTGAAAGAAATTTCATGTTATATATTTTCCAAAAATATGTTTTGATGTATAATTCTAGATATATTTTGATTGTTTTGTTTGGTATTTCATTGTTACTATACATCAAAAGGATCCAGTAGAGTGGAAGGTATGTAATAATAATAATGAAACCTTTATTGTGGAATTAAAACATCATATGAATCTAGGTATCCATGTTGACAAGAAAATATATAAGAGGTTACTAAAAGGTAATTATTTATTTATATTATATGGAATTGTGATCTAGACCTTAAATACTAGACCATATGAGTGAGATACATATGTATCATTTTGACGATCTCTTTTGAGTGTGTGGGACATAAATTTTTGAGTTATGAAAAGAATCTTTGGAGACTATATTTATCTAAATTGGGACCCCTATTGATTTAATGTTGAATAAAACTACTAGTATTATTAGCTGAAATATGTGTTGGTGGGATGCGCCATCCAAATGGGGTGTATAGAAGGTCCTTACATAAGAAGGATATTAGTCCATGTCTTATAGAATTTTTATTAGGATAATTTGAAGTGTTATGTTTAATAGTCCATTGTTGGAGTATATTCATATATCAGACCATGTTATTATTTTTTGTATAAATACACCAATTTTATTCAATATTTTTAGGGATATTCCTTTTAGGGTCAGTAGTTTTTGGTATTATTTTTGATATCTTATATGGGTTAATGTCAGTATATTTCAGTTGATGTATTGTTCTTAGTTAGTGAACCATGAAATCATCTTTTTGGATAACTAGGTTATCTGTAGTGAACTATGTAATGTTTCATAGGGTACTATGATTAGTATAAAGACTTTAGATTGTATAAATCATAGAAATGATGGATCTTACAAGGGTACAAAGATAATGGTTTTTGAGGTTAAAGTTTGACAATTCACATTTATGGTTGTACTACCATTGAGTTCTATCAGTATGGTCGAACCAAAAAATTAGGATTCAAATATAATATATTACTAGATGATTGTCATTACTATAGATAAATTGGGTATTTATAGATATTCTGAAGGATATTCTTAAGAAATATTTTATTTAGGAATTGACCTAATTAAAGTATCAGATGATGCTCAATAAGTATCACCTAAGAGAGGTAGTTGGGTTCTTCTAGGAGGTTTGGGTAAGAAAGAGAATTTTTCACTCTAGGGTTGTTTTTTCAATTAAAACATTCTCCATAGGATTTATAGATATAAAATGAATGGGGTAATAGTTAATGATTAAGGGGGATGAAGGGTATCAATAAAACTCTATATGATCCTTGAATGAGTCCATTGATACTCTTTATTATTATCAGAGTGAAATCTATAATGAAGTATATATAAATTTATTTTGATATTTCCATCATATTTCTTTCATAAATAGTATGTTTTGTATCTCTTATTGTATATTGTTTTTATGATAGGGATGTTTTAAATTTTCCAGGGTTTGGAAAATAGTTCCCTGTGTATTTTTAAATACCCTTCCTGTTTCATGGTTATTATTTAATATGAAAGTTCATGGAATTTATTATTTTTTCTACTTCATTATATTTGATTTCGACTTTTTTAAAAATTAATTTACAAAATATAGAATAAAATTAACTACTAATATCAATGAGGATATTCACATCTTTTAATAGTGATCATTATGCTTTTCCAGAGATTGAGATTTTAAGGTTATCTAATTAGGACCTGACCATCAACATCTAGAGTTAGTCATTTCTAAATACATAAATTTTTTTATGGAAAAAAATATATTAAATAGCTTTTATTTACATTTTTTATAAAATGGTGGATTCAATGATATTTTTTCAATCACTTATTATTGTTAGTGAATTATTCAGTGAATAGGTGAACATGAAATCACAAGTGGATAAGTTAATAGTGACACCATAATATATCTATATGTTAAATTTATAGATTTAGAATATATATGTGTAGTGGTCTAAATAATATTATGGATGAATTAATATTGTTATGTTCCATTGTAAAATTTATTTGTAGAAACCCTAAAACTACTAAAAGAATAACACATTGATTGATGTTCTATAAAATACAACATTTTTATGAATTAATTGGTGTGATTAATATACATTTTGAAGATATGTAAATCATCATAATGTTTTAAAAAATTGAAATCATAGTACAATCAAGGTTATATATAATATATTTAGTTTTAGAACATTTTTAAGACCTGATAAATCGGTAAAGTCATGGTGTACCACTGTAAATTTAATAGTCAATAGTCAATAGAGGTTGAAATCATAATTGTTATATGAATATCATATAATATTCCTTAATAAAAAAATATATAGGTCATAATGACTATTCATAACAGTAATACTCTAACTATGTAAGATTCACTTTCTCCATGAAAGGGTTTCTACACTATAACGAAATTATATGTATTTCACTATTTATATTTGTTTTGAATTTTCTCACATTGGGTAGGAAGGATCCCACCACAACATTTTATATCATAATATGGAGTAACCATTGAACATGGTATGAAATATATATTATAATATGGAAGAATTTTATTTCAAATATAGTGGATGTAGTTATTTAAAGGCATACTCATTATGATGGAATGTCGGTCCATAATCATTCTAAAGATATAGGAAAAATAATCTATGATTTAGGGTTATGAATGTTATGACTCATGATATATGTAAGAACCTGGTTCTTATTTTTTAGGTACCAGTGTCTTCTTTTCTCCTTTCCTTAAGTGTTTTTGAGAAATTAAGGAAAAGGGGAAAATCCTAAATTTTAGGACTACACGCCATGTCCTTTTCCACACGCCGTGTGATTTGGCCGTCTGGGATTATTACAAATTTTATGTACCCATGCTGGTGACGAAGGGTGTAAAAACATACTACACGCCGTGTAGTAGATATATACATGTCGTGTAGTCAGTCAGCAGGAAAATATTATGGTCGTGGAAGCAGCCGCCAGTGGAGCGTCAGTACACGTCGTGAACTCGTGTCGATAGATGAACAGTGCGGCGGTGCCGCAAGAGGAATAGTTAAATGAGAAAAGTACACGTCGTGTAGTCAATAGTACACGCCATGTAGTTTTTTTCATCTAAATTGGGCAGTAGCCAACCCTGTTCCCAGCATTGTCCTTGGACTTGTTTTGGAGCCGAGGGAGGAGGTCGAAGCTTTGAAGAGCTCCCGATCGCATGTCGGGAATCAGATTCCTCTAACTTCAATCACATTGGTACCACACGGGTAAGAGCATCCTACTCCATGTGTGTTTATTTCCAATTGTCCCTCTAAGGGAAGTTATTTGAGGTTTAATTAGAATTTATTTACCTCAGATCTATTACGTTCTTGGATGTTTCGAAATACGTCGTTCGGGTAAATCGATCACGGGTGATCGAGGTTGGTGGCTTGGTGTTTAATTTCCAACTGATGTGTGTTTTGTGTACTATTGGGATATGTGCCCATGAATGGGGTTTCGTATGGCTAAGCCCTTGTTGAATTAAATACCTATAATTGTATAGGTTATTTAAATTTGATAATAAACTATTCTTTGGGATCACTACTAGGATCCAAGACCACCCCGGGGGTGCATTCCTCTGTTTAACCATTTGGCCAGGATACCCGAGGGTATGCCTTTATAATAATGATTATAGAATTGCCTTGAGAGGAATTGCATTTTCCCTGCATGTGTATTTCTTTTTTACATGTTGGACATAACCCAGTTACTTGTTCTTCCTGAGGGCAGTGTTGTGATTATCCTGTGGGAAATGTACTGCTTAGCCTATGGGAAACTTCTTTCATGCCTGTGGGTGATAGACTTTATGCCTGAGGGAGACACCTCGTACGCCTGTGGGAAATATTCGATATGCCTGTGGGCATATTCCTGTGTTTGGATTCTCTTTACCTGAGGGTAAGGGATTACGTGTCTAAGGACTTTGGATGTTTTTCTTAGAATATTCACTGTGGTGATATCTTAAATTGACTGTTTAAAAGACTATTAAAATGGATATATAACATGTAAAGTTAGATACTTTTGAGTACTGATTATTTTATTGCATTTGACTACTGCACACTGTTGTTGCATCTTTTCACACAGTTGGGCACGATCCATTGGTGGGTGCCTACTAGGATTTATTTCTCACATCCTGTTTGGGTCATGTCTTCAGGCCAAACATATTACGTTTTTGTTGGTGTGGATAAGGGAAAGGGTCCCTATACAGGTACTTGATTGTTGTTGGGAAGTAGGGGAGCATTGGACCTAGCTTGGATCGCAAGACTACTGGCTGTTTGGTTTTGTTTTTCTGTTATCTGTATTGTACTGTACTGTATTAT
Source organism: Viscum album (assembly GCA_963277665.1). Lineage (NCBI taxonomy): Eukaryota > Viridiplantae > Streptophyta > Magnoliopsida > Santalales > Viscaceae > Viscum > Viscum album. Next base: position 674,643,735 of record OY728157.1, on the reverse strand, counting down.
TGTGTAACATGTTCATGGCTGGTTTCTTAGAACTTGAGACATGTTGCATCATTATCTATAGAACAGTTGGTTATATTTTACTGCAGTTGTTTTTTAATGTGTATGGGTTTTTTCTTCCGTTGTTGTTGTATGCTTTTATATTTCATTCCACTACGCTACACTTTGACAAATGAGGGCATAGTTTCCCCACTATCAGACCTGGGCACTCGCTGCTAGCCAATAGCCTCTGGAGTTTATGGAAATGTGCTTGAGGTCACATGGTAACCCAGGTTTAGGGCACCAGTTGAGTGTCACCCTGATCTGAGACATTATAATGTGGTATCAGAGGAATTCTTTTCATTGACATATTATTTAGAGAATTATTTAGGGATAGGATGAGAACGGTAGTTGGTAATAAGCTGTGCCCGGGAGTAGCTATCCCGCATACAGGATAAAATCCAGTCTACCTCTTCTTTTTTCAATTCTTCTGATTTTTCCAATTTTAGAGTTTATTTGATTTCACCGTTGGGTGACACACTTGTATTGCGCTGTTTATATTTTATTCATGGGTTCTATTTAGTTGCATCCCAATGAGATGAGGGTATTCTATCTCAGGAATCATTTAGGCACATGCTATAAATAAAATGCCACACATTGTTTCAATTCCATATAAGTGCATTATAAATTTCATATTGTTGTGATAGATGTTGTGCTAGTAAAAGCATACTGTTGTGATAGCTTCTTGGATAAATACCTACTGCGTTATTGTTTATTATTGTGTGAGCCTATTTAAATAATAGACACCAAACATTGGTTTTTCGAGAGTATGGGCCATCATTGACTGAAATTTGGTGGATAATTGGGTGTTTATCTAGTTATAACAAATATAAGATGACAAACATTGATTCGCGGGATGTATGGGCCCTCACAGATCGGAATTTGGCACTTAGGAGTTTTTATTCAGTATTTTCTGGGTTCTGGAGAAGTTTCTGAGACATAGTGTCCAAAAACCCAGTATACTCGCCGTGTATGTCCTTCTGTTCGGGAAGAAAAGAAAACATTTTGATTACATGCCGTGTACCCTAAGTACACGCCGTGTAGTCTCTTCCTGTGTCACAGACCGTGTGGGTGGGGACAAGGGGAAGAGAAATGCTTGGGGCGAACATGCCGTGTACCAGATGTACACATCATGTAGTGTTGACCCGATGTCTGCCTGTGTAACTAACAACATGGATGGGGGAGACCTTAATATATACACGCCGGGTCCACTATGGAAACATGCCACGTAGTCTAACCTGGGATCCCACTGTGTGACTAATAGAACGGGTTGGTGTAATCCTTTGATGTACATGCCATGTTTATATTGAACACGCCATGTAGATGGATCCATGTATCCAGCCGTGTAACTAACAACATGGGTCAGCGAAGCTCATCTAGTACACGCCGTGTACCTATGGGACACACCATGTAGTCTTTACCAGTGAAAGACCGTGTGGACTTAGCCATGTGGCTGGGAAGGCGGAGTGGTGTACACGCCATGTGCGGTTGTATCACACCGTGTAGTATCAATCCGAGTAGTTGGTCGTGTCACAAACGACACAGGTGTTGGAAAATTACACCATACACGCCGTGTAGATTATATACAAGCCTTGTTCTTTTGTTTAACGGGATCCGTGTGGCCTAGCCATGTAGAAAGACCTTGGAAGGGGAAGAGAAGTCAGGTACACGCCGTGTAGTCAGTATACACGCCATGTAGTCTTGTTGTGCAATCATAAATCCCTTCTTTCTACTGTTCCCTTTTGGTTCCTTCGTTTTCAGACTATGATAATCTTGATCTAAGGTGTGTGTTTGACCATGTAGTGTCATGATACCGAGATATTCATGCATTGTTCAACAGGAGAGAAGAAACGAGTATACTCCAGAGATGGTGGGCCATGGGCTACCAGTTGACCCTCTAGCAGATCCAGATGCAGCACCAGCCATAATACTAGACACAGGAGTGGAGAAGCAGTTCTGTGAACGCTTTATGCGGTTCATGCAGACCTTTTAGAGAGCACCGCCGGCTGCCACATCTATGGCTGAGCTGACTCGTATCTTCCAAAAGTAGAATCCGCCTACGTTTCCAGGGGATGGAGGACCACAGGCTTCGGAGTCTTAGCCGGGGTCGATGCAGACTATTTTCGATCATCTTAAGATGCCTCCAGGGCAGAGGGTCAAGCTCATGACTTATATGCTGCGTGATTCTTCCAAGAGGTGGTTGGATGTTACAACCTAGTCAGCGTGTCACAGAGACATGGCGTGGGAGGATTTCCAGACACCCTTCTATGACTTCTTCTTCCCAGAGACGCTGAAGGAAGATCGAGCTCGAGAGTTCAGGAATCAGCAGCAAGGTGCAATTTCAGTGATGGATTATTCTTCTCATTTCACCGAGATTCAGTATTTTGAACCCATTGTGGTGGGCAATGAGAAGCTTATATCCAGACGCTTTGAGGATGGTCTTTGATATGACATATGAGAACTTGTGAATTTTATCAGGTTTCCTTTAGTACATGCTATTATAAATCATATGCTGATTATAGAGAGTAACCTATGGGAAGCTAGTGTTGTGGGATAGGGAAATTCAGCACCAGTTTCTGGTACTATTTCTACTAGTAAGAGGAAGAGAAACATGGACTTATCTCAGGGTGGTAGTAATAGAAAGAAGAATGTTTCAGGTGGCCAATTCATGTGCTACCGGTGTGGTAAGGAAGGGCACAAGAGACCTCAGTTTCTATGAGACACGGTGGAGTGCCGATCTTGCGGAAGGATGGGTCATCTGCAGTGTTTTTGTAGGGTGTTTCCACCAGTGGCTAGTGAGATGGGTTTCGTGTAGACTCAGCATGCGGGTCCAGTACCAGCAGATTCCTACCAGTCGGGGAACTAGAATACATCAGGGCATGCATGAAGGGATGTTGGACGTTGTCATGGTAGCAAGACACCAGGATCTCAGAGGCAGCCGGGCGGGACAACTCAGGGTAGCCAGGCTCTATCATAGGGCCGCGACACTGGGCATGTATATGCAGTGCAACGGATCCAGCAGTAGTAGGATCATGGACCATCTACTGTCATTGGTACTATTCTAGTAGCTTCTGTTTTATCTACAATGCTTTTTGATATGGGCTTTACACATAGTTTCATATTTTTTCCCATTGTGGAGTTCCTTAGGCTTTGTGTTTCTTCTTATTCTACCGTTATGACATTAGACACTCTGTTGGGGACTAGAACGACTAGTGTGCATCAATGCAAGGAGGAACCTTGAGGTTGGAGGCTGTCACTTCAATTGGGACCTCTATGTCTTAGAGATGACGAGCTATGATGTCAATCTCGGGATGGACTGGTTGGTTCCCTTTCAGACCTTTGTGGATTTATATCATCACAGGGTGAGTTTCACGTCCCCAGGGGGCGGAGAGTTTCTATACAAGGGCGAGTGGAATGTTCAGGTGAGTCGAGCAGGACCATAGCATTGTGGGCGAGGTGGAGTCACAGCCCAGATTGCGAGTTTATATCTGGATGATCAGCGGACTTGTCAGAAGGATTTCCCTCCGGTGGTTGTTCGTTTGAGGGATGTCTTCTCGGACGACTTTTCAGGTCTTACTCCGGAGCATGAGGTGGATTTGTCTATAAAGCTTGTGCTAGGAGAAGTAACGGTGTCCATTCCTCCTTATAGGATGGCTACACCGGAGATTCACGAGCTCAAGATATAGTTGGAGGAGTTATAGGAAAATGGTTTTATTAGACCTAGTTCTTCTACATGGGGTTCTCCATTCCTTTTTTCGAATATGGAGGATAGTACTCTCAGACTCTGTGTGGATTATCGGAAGCTGAACCAGTTGACGGTCAAGAACCGATATCCCTTGCCGAGGATTGATGATCTTTTTTATCAACTTCGTGGAGCACAAGAGTTCACAATGATTGAATTGAGATCTGTATACCATCAGCTGCACGTTAGACCATCTGATATACCTCTCATAGGTATTAGGAGTAGGTATGGTCTATATGATTATATGGTTATGCCGTTTGGACTCGCAAACGCACCATTAATTTTCATAGATCTTATGAATCGTGTGTTCCATCCTTATCTAGATTCTTTTGTGGTAGTATTCATGGATGATATATTGGTGTACTATCACACTTGACATGACCATTCCACCCATCTTGAGATCGTATTGGGTACACTAAGAGAGCATTGGATATATGATAATATCTCAACGTTACACTTTTGGATGGACCAGATATACTTCCTGGGTCATATCATCTCAGAGACAGGAGTTTTAGTAGACCTAGAGAAGGTGAGAGCAGTAGTTTCCTGAGAGCATGCTAAGAACATTTTTGAAATACCTAGTTTCATGGGGCTGGTTGGTTACTATAGATTCTTTATACATGACTTCTCTCGCATAGAAGCACCGTTGACGGGTTAGACTAAGAAGTGTGTGAAGTTATTTTGGTCAGAATATTGTGAGACAACCTTTTAGGACCTGAATGGAAGTTTGACATCAGCACCAGTCATGATACTTCTAGAACAAGAGAATAGATATACAGTTTACTGTGATGCATCAGGTATTGGGATGGGAGCTGTTTTGATGCAGGGAAATTGAGTTGTTGCGTACAGTTGTCAGTAGTTGAGGCCACATGAGAGGAATTACCCTATGCATGATCTCAAGATGGTTGTAGTTGTTCTCAGGTTGCATTGTTAGATACATTATCTCTTGGTAGAACATTTTGTGGTTTTCACGGACCTCAAAAGTCTCATGTACATATTTACCCAGAGTGAAATGAACCTGAGACAGTGAAGGTGGGATGAATACCTTCAGTCCTTCAATTTTGAGCTTTCCTATACACCTGGTAAAGGTAATGCAGTTGCTGAGGCACTGAGCAGGAAGACTCAAATACAGGTTGTACATGAGGCCAGTGGTGAATGGAAGCTTATGGTTTTGTTCTCTAAGATACATTTGGAGGTGTACGACACTTACAGGCAGAATTATCTTTCATCTTTAGCTGTGACTTATATCCTCCTAGATAGAGTGAGGATGAGACGACTATTGGATTCAGAAGGCCTAGTTCTACGAGAATTGGTGACCAGTGAGGACCCTTATCCTAGTTTGGCGATAAGAAATGTTGGTGTATTGAGTTTCCATGGACGAGTGTGGGTTCCATGGGATACATTCAAGGAGTTGATGTGGAATTTTCATGCTTCATCTTGGGTAGTTCATCCTGGGGTAACCAAGATGTACAGAGACCTGAGACATCAGTACTGGTGGCTGAGAATGAAAAAGGATGTAGTTGGTTTTGTTACGAGGTGTTCCACCTATCAGCAGGTGAAGGCAGAGTATCAGAGGCCAGGTGGTCTTTTGTAGCAATTACCCATTCCAGTATGGAAATGGGATGATGTTGCGATGGGCTTCGTGACTGGGTTGTCAAGGTCACCTCGAGGCAATGATGTCATGTGGGTTTTTGTGGACAGAATCACAAAGGTATCACACTTTTTACCGATCAAGGAGACCTTCAGAGTTGACGAGATCGAAACTTTGTATATCCGAGAGGTCATACATCATCATGGGGTTCCTCGTTCTATAGTTTTAGATAGAGTTTCCTATTTTACATCTCATTTCTGGCAGGGTTTTCAGAGGGAACTAGATACACAGGTGCATATGAGCATAGCTTACCACCCTAGGACCGATGTTCAGTTAGAGCGTACGATATAGGTGCTTGAGGACATGTTGCGTGCATGCATAATAGACTTTGGGGGATCTTTGGATAAGCATATAACCTTAGTCGAGTTTCCCTATAATAATAGTTTTTAGGAAACTATTTAGATGGCACCTTACGAGGATTTATATGGTATCCCATGCCGATCACCGTTATGCTCGTTAGTGTCATGTGAGGCAGCTTTACTAGGACCACATCTCGTGTAGGAGACTTCTGAGCAGGTCTAGTTGATTCGGAAGCAGATGGCTCCTGCACAGTCTCATTAGAAATCATATGTTGATCGCCGTAGATGACCCTTGGAGTTCGTGGTTGGGGATCAGGTTTTCTTGCGTGTTTCACCGAGGTTAGGACACATACGGATTAGGAGACGGGGTAAACTATCACCAAGGTATGTGGGCATATTTGAGATTTATGGAGAGAGTTGGGCTGGTTGCCTATCGGTTACAGTTACCACAGAGGTACCGAGCCATGCACAATGTCTTCCATGTATCTCAATTGCGTGGATATAATTCTAACCCATCTCACGTCTTTTAGCCCGAGGAGGTTGACCTCGAGGAAGTTGCGTCTTTTGAGTAGAATCTGATTCGTATCATTGATAGTTGCACGAAGGTTCTCCAAGGCCAATCAGTTCCTATCGTACGGGTGTTATAGCAGCATGACCGATTGTAGGATGAAACATGGGAGTGGGAGACCAAAATACGTGCTCAGTGGCCAGATTTGTTCATGGCTATATCTTCACCACCCTTTTAAGGGAAATTCAAGGATGAATTTCTTTAAGGGGGATGTTTTTAAGAACCCAGTTCTTATTTTTTAGGTATGGGTTTATTCTTTTCTCCTTTCCTTAAGTGTTTTCGAGAAAGTAAGGAAAATGGAGGAAAATCCTAATTTTTTGGACTACACGCCGTGTAATTTTCCAAACACTCTGTACTTTGGCCGTGTTAGATTGAGTACATAGGGTGGGTAGCCATGCTGGCAACGGAGGGTGTAAAAACTGACTACACGCTGTGTAGTGGATATCTACACGCCATGTAGTCAGTCGACAAAAAAATAGTATGTTGGTGGAAGCAGCCACCAGCAGAGCAACATTACGCATTGTGTAATCTGAAATACACGTCGTGTACTCATGTCGACAGATGAACAATACAATGGTGCTGCCAGAGGAACAGTTAAATGAGAAAATTACACAATGAGTAGTCAATAGTACACGCCATGTAGTTTGTTTTTTTCACTTAAAATGGGCAATAGCCAACCTTGTTCACAGGATTCGCATTGGACACGTTTTAGAGCTAGGATAGGAGGCCAGATCATTGAAGAGATCCCAATCACACATCGGGAATCAGATTCTTCCACCGTCGATCATGTTCGTACCACACGGGTAAGAGCTTCCATCTCTATGTGTGTTTCATTCCAATTATTCATTTATGCGAAGTTATTTTAGGTTGAATGAGAATAATTTATCTTCATATCTACAACGTTCTTAGACTTTTTGAAAGGCTTCATTCGGGTATATTGATCATGGATGCTCGAGGTAGGTGGCTTAGTGATTAATTTCCAACTAATGTGTGTTTTGTGTACCGTTTTTATACACGACCATGAATGGGGTTTCATATGGATAAGTCCTCGTTGAATTAAATACATAAAATTGAATAGGTAATTTAAATGTGATAATAAACTATTGTTTGGGATCACTGCTTGGATCCAGGACCACCCCAGTGGTGCGTTCCTATGTTTAGCTATTTGGCGAGGATACTTGAGGGTATGCCTTTATAATAATGATTATAGAATTTCCTTTATAGGAATTTCCCTTTTATTTCATGCGTATTTCTTGTTTACATGTTGGTAATGGCCAAGTTACTTATTTAGCCGGAGGGCAGTGTTGTGATTAGACTATGGGAAATGTACTACATATCCTATGGGCAAATTATTTCATGCATGTGGGAGATAGACTCCGTGCCTAAGGGAGACACCTCATATGCCTATGGGAAATATTTGATATGCTTGTGGGAATATTCCTATGTTTGGTCTCTCTTTACCTGAGGGTAAGGGTTTACATGTTTGAGGACTCTGGCAGTTTTTTTAGAATATTCACTATGGTGATATCCTAAATTGAATGTTTAAAATAATAATAAAATGGAAATATAACAGTTAAAGTTAGATACTTTTGAGTACTGCTTAGTTTATTGCATTTTACTACTACACACTAGTGTTGCATCTTTTCACACAGTTGGCCATGAGGCTTTGGTGGGTGCCTACTAGGATTTATTTTTCACACCATGTATGGGTCATGTCTTCGGTCCAAACAGATTACATTTCTGTAGGTGGGGATAAGGGCAAGGGTCCCTATACATGTACTTGATTGTTTCTTGGAAGTAGGGGAGCATGGGACAGAGCTTGGCTCGCGATGCAACCAGCTTTTTTGTTTTGTTTTTTTTACTCTGTATTGTACTGTTCTATATTGTTGTGTAACATATTCTGGCCGTTTTCAAAGAACATGAGATGTGTTGCATCATCATCTATAGAGCTGTTGTTTATCTTTTACTGCAACTGTTTATTTTAAATGTGTATGGTTTATTGCTTCCACTTTTGTTTTATTCTTTTTATTTTGTTCAGCTGTGCTACACTTTGACAAATGAGGGAATATTTTTCCCACTATCATTCCTGGGCCCATACTACTAGTCAGCAGAATCTAGCGTTTGGGGAAATATGCTTGAGGTCACGTGGCGAACCGGGTTCGGGGAACTCATTTAGTGGCACCCTGATCTAGGACATTACAATTTATATCATTTAACTAGTGGTTTCCAGGATAAAACAACTGATCATATGGTTAACTACTCTAGGATTTAGAATTTTTTAATATTTTAAATTTTGATATGAAATGTAATAAATTTAAGATATTTGGAATAGAATAGTGAAATTTATTACTAACTAATAAAATGTCACATTATATAATACCATAAAAATGGTCATGTAAAAACAATTTTACAATGATTTTTTACAAATTTTGTATGGGTTATTCATAGATTTATAGAGGTTTCCATTAGAATATTTATTTAACAATATTTTATCATTATTTTTTGAATTAACAATATTTAATACAAATGTTTATGACAATATGGAATGATGTGGTATACATGAAATTATTGAATATTATCACGAGGATATGGATTTATCCCAACCCTTAGATCATGGTTCTAGTTTCATAAAGAATAATAGAACATCATATAGTTGTTCTATAATTAAAATAGGGAAAAATTGAAACATTTTAAAATATTTGGAAGAAAAGTTCTATAGATTATTACATTACTATATCAGATTTTATCTTTTATTGAAGGATTTTTTAAAAATAAAAAGGAACTACACAAATATATATGATCTAAAAGGAATGAATGAAAATAATATTTCCTCAATGGACCATTGTGTAAGAATAAGTATTCAATTAATTGATGAGTAACTATATGGAGTTATATTTATTCAAAAATGGTTTCAATAATTTGAACATGGGTTGGAGGGTAAATCTAGAGGACCTTCCCAAATAGAGGTACTAATTAGTGGGAAAAGATCTGATAGATCAATAACAATGTGGTTTAGAATTATGATTTTATGGATGAAAAATAGAGGAATAATATTGATTGATGAAGATGATTTGAATGTAATTGAGACTTCATATTTTTTTTGTAATTGAATATTTAAAATAGTTAAGACATATAAGAGGATTGGAGATGAGATCTTGTGCTTTCTAATTAGTTAGGAAAGAATTTCCTAACATAATGGGATACAGTGTCTCTTTATGTTTATTTCAAGAAGTGGAGGAAAATTATAATTCCACAAAATAATCTTCATGGAAATAATTTATGATCTATAGAAATGGGGAGTAGATCTTAGAAGGAAACCATATAAAGTGTAATGAAATTAAGGTAGAATATTGGAATGAAAAATATTAGTAAATCCACAATCAGAGTGAATGAATATATTAGATATCCCTTTACATTATGATTTGAATGAGGGAGGAAATTAGGTGACCATAAATCCATTACCTTGGAATTTGTTTTTTAGAGATTAGATTTAAAATTTTATAGATATGTAATAAAAAATTGGAGAATTATTTCACCATAGGTGAAATTTCTGTTGTATTTATTATCAATCACTAGTTGGATCTACAAGAAATATTTGATGAATAAGTTCACATGGAATATATTGGGATTAAATATAAATAGAAACATCAATACATCTATATATCAAGGTCATATATTTGGATGTGATGTGAAATGTCATGAAGAATGTCGTGGTTGAAATGAGAAGTAAGGGTTAAATTAGAGAAGATATAATTTCCATTCACAGTGTGAGTAGTAGGGACACAATGTGATGGGTCTTTATTAAATTAAAATAAGTGTTTTGAGTCCCTTGTGTGTGTAATATAATTGAAGAATATCTTTAGTATTTTTAATTGTGTTAAATTGGAAAATTCATAGAGTATCTATTAGAAATTTAATATTATAGGTAGTATAATATTTTTTTCTATACTTGAAAAAATATAAAATTGATGGTGTACCCATATTAATGTAATATTCATTACACCATAGACTAGAAAATCATTATATTCATTTATATATTTTTAAGGATTCTATGAGAAAAATTTATTGGTTATCAGGAAACGTTATAAAATTCTGTTATAGATCGAATAATATTAATTTGTGACATGTAGGAGTGTTTTTTCAATGATTAAAATAGGATTATATTATGTTCTTAGGATTTTTTTATGTATTATATGACATGTATAAAGGTTTATTTCCCAACAGGTTATACCATATAAAATAATTAATATTGAAGAAAATGTGAGAAAATTTTTTAATAATAAAATTATTTTAGAATAAATCCAATAGTTCTTGTAATTTGTAGACCTCAAAAATATGAGGGACGATACTACCACACACTACCCTGAGCAAGAGAATAAAAATTACATGTCTCATGGTTATAAAATTTATACCTCCTACTATTTAGAATTGAACAGTTTGATTGTACTATGATTCCACATAACACCCCATAACTTGTTTTATGATTTCTATGATATAGAAAGATGAAAATATGATATATAGTGAATTAAATGGAAAATATTTCAATGAGAATAATAGTTTCTATTTTTGATTGAATCCACAACATAGTGTAGAATACCACATATAAAATATTGGAAATGTCAAGAAAAATAAATTTTGTGTAATTTTTTCAGACCATTAAACGGATATTCCAATATTTTCCATCTATTTAAATTGGAATATAATATAAAGAATGGTTGGATATTGTTTTTTGAATTTAATCTTTCCAATTGGAAAATTTTAATGAAATTGAATTGCGTAGTATATTTGGAATTCTTGGTTATCATTGGGAGGTGTTGGATTAATACCAACCCTTAGATAATGGGATTATTTTCATGAAAATAATTGTAACTGTGTGGAATAGTTATAGAAAAAATTGAGGTATATTGATACAATTAAAAAGGTAGTATAAGAGACCAATATAGAATTAGATTTCTGAATATTATTTTGTTTGGGAGTGAAGGATCATGGAAGAAGGGAAGTGAACTATAATGATACATATTATTTGATAAAAAGGAATAAAACAAGGTAATTATAATTTTGAATTTTCCTTGTATGGAAGAATGATTTTATACTATAATTATCCTATGTTTTAAAAATATTCATGCATCATATAGAGGATATGACCTCATCAAGACAATCTGAATATTTTGATTAATATAGATATGTTCAATGGAATATTAAATACACATTCATTATTCCATAAGTGTCCTAGAAATAAAAAAGATATCCCCACATGAAATTAAACAATAGAGGAAAACCTAAATGACTATAAACTATCCATTCCTTGTCTCTGATTTGTAAATAATAAAAGAATCATGAGTTCTGTAAGGAATGACATTACACCTTTCTCGGACCTTTTTTTAATTCAAAAAATATGTGTTGTTATATTATAGTATCTCAAAACATTTTACATATTTTATCTATACATTATACCTTAGTATTTGAATATGTAGTGTTAACTTTTTTGTGTTCTTCACCTTTTGAATATATAGATATTATTCCACTATATCAATTAGTTAAATATAAAGTGATCAAAAGTGTTCCTTCTAACATCAGAAAAATATATTATTTTACTAGGATGCCCAATTGAATGTGATAAAACTTTTAATAGATATACTCCTTGATTAAAATATATCTCTTATCATTATTCATGTAATCCTCATCACTATATTCCACTTATATTGGATTTTTTATCATGGTATTTTCTTATGGGTTTCATTGCTTTTCAAATTGATATAGAGGGAGATATTTTGATTTTATAATTGATATAATACTCGACAAAGAGACTCTATCAATTCATATATATTATATATATATATTAATAAGAAATTATATTTAATGGAATAAATAATTGATTTGAAGGAGAATATATTTATAAGCTAGTGAAGTACACCATTTGGTAGTCTGATTTAGTTTTTCAAAAGGGTTGTAATTGTTTAAATTTAGGTTTGGAATAATAGAGTTTGAATAAAGTGATGATAATGATGATATGTTTTATTATATATATAAATTAATTATTATAATCATTAATTAGATATAAGTAATTATCCAATATTTATATTATAATTGGTGATCACAACTTATGGATGATATTAGAGTATATTGTATAGGCTATATATAAGAGTATATATGGTGTATTTGAGTTTCCTAGGATTTATTTTTCTCTATAAAAATGCTAGTAATATTTATTTCAATGAGGAATAGTGGTTTTTAAACATTCATGGATTAAATTTTGTCCTTATTTATAAAAGAAAACATTATGACAGATCGATTGATGTAGGTGTATCACAATTGAAATTTAGTCATCATATTTAGTACTTTCAGATCTCCTTAATTATTGTATTGTCTTAGATGTAAAATTATTTGTCAATTTTAAAGAATATCTAAATTATAATTAAATCCCTTTTACATACCATGATGGATCCATAAATACATAATTATAGAACAATATATGATCAATTAAAAAGATGAGTATTTTTATTAATGGGAATCTATATATTAATTATGATGCGATAACATAATAAAGATTTTGAAGTTGATGAGTCTGATTTAAATAATATTTTGATAATGTGATCACCCTTGGTAATGTATTTTTATCCTCATCCTTCATCACTTCAATGGATAAGTTTTTATAAATTATTCATTGATTTATACCACTGATAACCAGACCAATGTATGAGATCCTACTAGATTAACAATAATTATTTAATCAATCATAAAATATTTATTATTGATTACTACATGAAATAGATCAAATTGTGATGAAATAAGATTCATAATCATTATGTAATATTTTTAACCATGTGACATGTATAATAAATTTATATTATTATATAAATTATTCCAGTTCCATGAATATTAATATACATGAGTTATAATTTTTGGGTTTTTCTACTAATGAATTTCATAATATCAATCAAGAAAGGGGAATTGTGAGGAAATTTGAAACTAAATTCCATTTATTTTATGATTATAAATTCATTAGGTTATTAAGAAATATTATTATTCCTGATCATTGAAATTTATGTTAACATGTTATGCCTTATTGATTATATGATATGCTTCATTGCTATGCTAATTCCCATATCAGAATTTATATATGAAAAATTTATTATATGTACTCCAAAAGATATCATATGATGTTTTAGGATATAAATTGTATTTAAGATATAATTATATATATTAAAATAATGATATTTTATATTAGGGTAATGCTGACCTTTTTGTACATAGTCCTCCAAGGACACTAGGTCTCTTGATTATTTTGTTGTTTTTTATATTTATGATAAAAAAAACAAGTAAAAATATGTGTAAAATACTTAGTGAGATATATAATGACTTCATTATTTTATATATTTAGGACTAGAACAATTTAGTGGGAACTCTAAGGATACATATATGTGGGTATATACAAAAGGTTTGGTGTAGCATAGAGTGTTTTGTTTCTAGAAAATCACAATCTTATTTTGATTCTAAATGTTGTTTTGGATTTTTAGTAATTGTACCTAACGGTAATAACCAGAAAATGGAGAAATTGGTGGTAAATTGGTCATTATTTCAGGGCTGAAAAATAGGTATTTCTTCACACCTAGTTTTGGAGGATACTATTTGGTAACTTCACGAACTATTTATAAACCATTATGAAGGACACAAAATAATAGTTAGGTTAAAGTGTGGTAATCACAATTTATATCCATTATTTAATCATAGATATTCATAAGTTTATTTACATTTAAATTAGATTTTATTACTTCTATTTTTATAGTTTCCCGATTTATAATCTAATTTGTTAACATTATCCTCAACCATAAGTTCCTTTTGGATATAGTAAATGACTTGAAAAAAAAAATAAAAGCATGTACAGTGTTTTAATTATTTATCCATGAGCTCAAATTATTATTTTTTTGAAAATTATTTAATATAATTCATGTTTATTAGAACAAAGCAATTACCACCTCCACTAATGACTGTTGAGATACACATGAGAACAAAAAATAGGGATATTATTACATCTGAATAATGTAAATCATCATCAATCAATGCTGGTGGACTAATCCATTTAGAAATGGTTGTCTTACATAATCTAGGGGAGTTTTATATTTTATTAGTATCTGATCTACTAAACTAATAAATATAAAACAATAAATCTCAAGAGATGGATATTAGTATTCACATCCCAACACATCCTCTATTTTTTTTACAATTGTAAGGATGGAGATGAATATTACATATATTCTTAATCTAATTTGTGGATACAATTTTCTTATGATAATGTTATGTTATATGTAATGATTTATACAATGATGAGATTCATGATTCAATACATTCCTTTTAAGAGATTTTATAATAATTTATTCCATTAAGAGTTTCATAATCTTACTCCAGACTAGGAGGTTTGGATCCCAGTTGACCTTATACAAGGATCTCTACCAATTTATAATATTACCTATAGAATATACAACATTAAGTTAGAATAACTAAGGAATTTAACTAGATCACAAAAAAATTTGATATATAATAACTTTATTCATCTTAGGGTGCGTTGGACCTCTTCATCAAGATAAAAGATTGGTTAATGTACATCTGCATCAATTATTGTGAAAATATAAAAATATGATAAAAAATTATCGAATTACATGGATAAATGAATATTTTTATCAATTTGTTGTTGAAATTATTTTTTAAAGATAAAACATCATTTAATATATCTCCAATTAATGTAGAAGAAGGAAGATCTTCCATGCACAGCCTTTAAAACCTATTATAATCCCTTTGAGTTCATGGAAACACACTTTTTGTTAGATAAATATATATTAATCTTCATGGATTTAATGAATAATTTATTTTTATATCACTTCGATAATGCTTTGGTAGTAAATGTAGAATAAATTTTGATACACTTCAATAGAATAGAGGAGTACGATGTGTATTTTAATATCGTTTTAATCACATTTCAAACATATAACTATTTGGAAATTTATAAAAATTGTGTTTTTTATGATGTATGTATCATTTCTATGGAATATTATAACAATAAAATGTTATCTATGGAGCCTTATATGGAAATGGAAATTGTGGAGTCACTTACTCCAACATTTATTATAGAGATCCACTGTTTTCAGGGGCTAACATGGAATTACCGAATATTTATGAGAGAACTAACATGATATTAGAATCCACTATACAAGATAACATATAAGGGAGTAATGTATTTTTGGATACATGGATTCAAGTATTTATTCAAGGAATTGAAAAATAGGCATATCACAAAACCAGTCCCCACACATCCATCCACTTGGAGAAATTTTCATGGTATGTTATGATGCTTCAATAAAGGTCTTAGTTTGGGGCAAATTTTCAAATTGAAGAATTTATAGCATACACCTCAAGGTATTTTACTTTTAATGAGAAGAATAACCCAATTATTTATCTTGAGATGGACGCAATGAAAATCTCATTGAAAAATGGAGGCATTATCTAAATTGGGGGAACTGTGATATATTGTTGGTTCATAAGAGAGTAAATTATATATTAATATATGAGGATATTAATATTAAAAAATTTCCACAAGTTAATCTAATGAAGGACTATTACTACTCAATCGATTACTATATCAAGAAACCAAACAATAAAGTAGATTATTTATGCAGAAAGGATCTGAAAAACTAATAAATTTTGATAATTAATAGGGACCCAATATTAGTATTCATGTTAATTATTGACATTGGAATCCTAAAATAAGGTATATCATAATTAATTTATAAAATGTTTTTGCGAACACCACATTTTGAATAGATAACTGATATTAAAATATATGATATGGATTTATAAAATATGGTTGAATTTTAATGAAAGTATAAATAACCAGAGGTCAAAATTGATGATGGAGTTGTAATATTTTCATTATAACCGTGTGTAACCTAAAATCCTAAGATAAGGCTGTGGTTGTTTTATGATGCACAAAACCGAATATTCTAAATCCTCCAAGGAAGAATGAGGATATATCAAGATCCCTTATGGAACTATTGGTTATATTATATAATATAGATGATAATATAATAATGTCAAATTTAATTTTATGTCATTATGTGAAAGAAGAATTAAAAAGTTTTAGGGGATGATTCTAACATTACCCATACCTTCATATTAATAGTAAAACATTAAAATAGTCTTTTTTGTATTTATTTAATTACATAAAGTGTAAATAATTCTATAAGGGTTGTGGTGGATAATAATATAATTATTTTTTGCCTCACTAAAATTTGAGAGGAATTCTAACTCGATCAACTTGTAAGAATATACATTAGAGGAGTGGTGTGGATATATAAAAAATGATTATCGATTATATCTAACCGAGATATTATTTTTACCTATATGATATTGAAATGTTTCTTACATACTCTAAACACTGATTCAATCCTTAAAATTTATTTTTAATACCAATCTAATGGATCACTAGATACAACTATTTTGACACATAGGGAAATGTTTAGAGTATGATTGGTGGACATCAAAGGAGGATGGGATCCAAATGTTCCTCTAGTCATGTTCATCTACATTAATATCTTTCCTTGACGTATCCTAGGGGATATATATCTATTCATAAATGGGAATAGATGAAAAAAACATATGTTATATTTATTAGTTTAAAATTGAAAATTATGGGTCCAGAATAGTCAAGGAAATGGTATAACGAACATGGTCATTCACACATTAGGGATTACCTAATTTTATTGAAATAATATGTTAAAAATAATTAATGGTACTTGGTGTTTGGGGATGGAGATAATGTTTCTTACATATAACTCCTTTGAATATTTTCATGATATTTTCATATAAGTGAAATCTATAACCCATGTACAACATCTTATTCATGATTCTCAATCACATCAGAGTTCTTCACTATTAAATAGAACTCGTACCAATTATTTCACATGGAAAAAAATATATTCATTGTGTCCCCCTTGAATAGGTACATACTATATGTCTAAAATTTATTAAATTCAGTGTTATGTAATCTAAAAAATTATATCGCATTTGAGGATTAATTTTTGATGGAATTGGATTGTAGAGATATAGTTCTATACTACAATATAATTCATGGACTCAAAGTAATATGGTGAAATAATAAGTATGAGGATGCGATATGGTAACTACAGGATACTGCAAAGAAAATGTACGCTAACCTATTCTCTCCTTTTTATGTAGACTATATGTTTATGGGATTAATTTCTTGAGTGGTGAATAAGGTCATTACCTATAATATTATCAAGGTAACTTACAATATGGATATATAATTATGTCATTTTTTTCAATATAAAATTATATAATGTAGATGAAACACATAAAAATCCAACTAAATTAAATTATATTAATTTAAAAATTACATTTTGACAATAAAAATGGAATAAGAATTGAAAATATTATAAGGGGAAAAAATAAAATAACCAAAAAATAATAATAGGAAAATTTAAATATGCTCTACCACTGAGAATAATCGCACTCATGTACAAAACTATATATATGAAATAGAATTTCAATAATTGAATAAGAATTTTCATAATAAAAATATATATAAACTTGTGATAAAATATAACAATATTCTGATTGATTGAAATGTGATTGATTTATAGGATGTAGGGATTCAATATGATTATTATAAATTTAACAGTTGGAATTGCATTCTAACCATTGGAATATTAAATTGACCGTTAGATATATAAGTACACAAATTAGTATAATAAACATGATTATGCTTGTATCATATAATATTTATGTATTTTCTAAACTAAATATAATATATATATTTAATTTTGGTAACATGTAAATATATGGTTTAATAATGAAAATTTATTAATTTTTTTTTAAAAAAATGTTTAAAATGACTTTTCTTTATAAATATAACATTTTAAATGAATTATTATTCATATAAAATGGTTTTATGAATTATTATTATGTTATATTATAATGATAATTTAATTTTATGACCCCTTATGTAATTTTTCAATGTACACAAAAATTAATCATAATAATAAAATTGGTATTTATCATATAAATGAAAATTGTGAATTAAAATTTAATTTATCATATATTTAAACTTAATTTTATTATATTTATTTCAATTAAATAATCTAAATGATGGCAAAAAAATCTGTGAATTTATATAATTTTTTATAAAATATTTTAAATTTTGGTGAATAGGGAAATATAGTAAAATACAGTTTTTAATGTTATAAGCAATATACATGAATTTTATTATCATCATTGATGCAAGAACCCATTATTTTGAACTCAAATGCACCATTTAGTATATATATTCACATGAATAAACAATAATTTTTTTTCTTTATGAAATGTAAAAGGTAATGGATATACCATAAAAAACACCCCTCTACTCCACTAATAAATACAACCCTCACCACCCCTTCTCCTCTAAACTTGTAAGAGTTGTATATTTAAAAAATTATAAAAACACTCTTCTTGAATTGAATCCCCCATGTCATAGTGCTACTTCTCTCATCCTAATACAAATCCATGGGGCCTTATATGGAATCGTAGGAGGAGACATCCAATGGTTATGGTAACTCGATTGACCAATTAATTTAATTTTCATTCAACCTCATTCTAAAAAATAAATTACACCCAACAATTATAAATATGTACAGTATCATATATATTTAATAAATTTATATTGATAATGTAATATCATCCATCAACTTTCCTTTCATATCATTTTTTTCTAAAAATTTAATCATTGTCAATTTTATGTCATCTTACTACCTCCATGGATTACATGTTTTTGTTTTCTATTATCTCCTTAAATGCTGCTAAAAATACTATTATAGTTAAATAAGAATATGCAAAAAATATTATAACTAATTTTATGTTCTAGAATGAAAATATACTAAATAGAATATTTAAATTGAATGTATTTCCTGATGGTCGGTAAAACTGGATAAAAGAAATATCTGCTAAGTGATAACATTGTTATTAGTTAATTGTAACTATGTCCAGACAGAATTGGGTATTTAGGAATATTCTATTTACTTATATTATATGAATAGAATTTAAATTCACTTTTTTAGTTTTGGTCCCATTTTAAAAGAACATAATTTTTTACCCCAGGTGATTCGATCATGGAACAATGAAATAGACTTCCCTGAAAAATTGAAATTATATATTATATCTCCCTGAAATGATTATAATTAAAAATAATAAAATTATAATAAATCAATAATAGAAGGGAAATGTTTTAAATTAATTATTTAATGGGTCTAATTTATTTTTCAAAGACACTACATGAAATTGTCGAGTGATTTTGGAAGATAAGGTATGGGATTTCTCCATACGACCCATTTCATTGGAAAATTATCATTATCTCAATAAATAAATTTATATCCCTTTTTATAATTAATTAATGCTTATAAATTATTTTTTATATGTCTGTTACTTGTATACCCAACATATTATCACTGATTTTTAAGGTTTAATAAAAGTCTAAAATCAATTTCTCAAATGATAACCTTTTCATTCCATGAGAAATTCTTATGATATGATGTAATATTATGAAACAAATTCCATTCCATGCAAAATTATTATGATATGAGGAAATATTATACAACCCAATTCATTACATGTGTAATTCAATTGTTTTTCTAAATGATTTATTTCCATTTTTGGAAGGCATAATAATGTACATGTTATTAAGGGTTGGTAAAAATGTCACTCCAATACTTTGGGTAATGTTTTTTTATCATGAGACATTATGTATGGGGTTATAGAGTGACCCAAATATATAATGGTTATTTATCCTCTAATTAATTTTTTATTCTAATTTATCGAGGAATCATGGTTTTTTCAGGTTATATGATGCACCAACTTTCCCAAGTTTCCATGATCTTATGATTCCATGTTCCTTATGTTACGCCTCCATATATTTATCCATGAGCCCATTATTTTATGTTATCATTTTATGAATTTGGGATCATATACTATGCTTTATTACCATATTTATTCCTTTAATAGGATTAATATATTATCCCTTTATTTTATGAATTTTTTCAACAATCCTATTTACTTTTATGAGCTCAAAGTGACAGAGGATATCATTATGGAGACTAAAAAATGATATTTTATTTTAGTTTCATGTTGATGTTTTATGCACCAAGTCCTTTATATACACTAATAATATAGATACTTTGTTTTGGTTTATTGTATATTTATATTAAAGACCATGTATCATGATGTGAAAAATGTTTGGGACACTATATAAGGAGTAATTAAATGCTTCTTTTTTTGTGGATGTTCTGTCTCAGGGATGGGTTGTGAATTCTTGTAAATTTAAATTTTATCACACCACGACATAAAAAATCCCAAAATACATGATTATGAGAAATTGTATCCATATCGTTTTTTGGATTCTATTTACCATTATTCCTCTTTGATCCTTAATGGAAATGTTTCTGATAATCAAAAAATAGATCCCATCATAACCAGGCTTTATGAGTTAGGGTGGAATCTATTTTTAAGAATGATAATGAATTTTTCATTATCTTGTAATATAGGTAGACAATATTTTAAATATTATATTTTAATATGTTTAGGGTCCATATAGTGGACCACCAAGACATTTAAAATAATGTGGTGAATCATTATTTTAGTAGAACTCAACACTTACATGAGTGTAATGTATGAATCTACTAGGATTTAATGCATTGAAATCATTGATGAATTTTGTATTGTTATCCCTATTAGTGAGAAAAAATCTTTATTGGACCCACTAAAAAATATTTTCATTAACGAGATATTCATGAATTAGAGGTAATTGTATGAAAAAAACATAGAAAATTTTTAGAAAATTAACTACAATTTTTACATATTTACCGATATTGGTTACATTTCCATTACGTAGATATAATAAACATTATAGAACATTAATGTCGGAATAGGAGAATTATTTTAAAAGCATCATACAATTATAGAGAAAAAATTTAGGGCCAAATAACGTGACTGATTGTTATCGCAAAGGATTCTATTGCATGGGTATTACTTAGTGGATGCCATGAATATCCTGGAAATGAACATCAATGATTTTGATACTATTTACAAAGATTTTTTATAATATGAATGGTTGAAATGTCTTCCACTAGCCGTGTGATGAAGTTACAGAATTCACCATTGGCCTCCACCCTAGGTGATCAAACCAAGATGATTAATAATAATGTACTCGAATTTGAAAGAGAAGCTCTATAATATGAAAACATATATTAATAAATAAAATGAAATATCTTAGAGGGATAAACAGAGGACTATTCATTATCCAAGTAGGAACCTCCCCAAATGAAGTTACTAGGATTACATGTTTAGATATACCCATAATTAGTTTTTAGATATCCTACGTGAAATTTGACTTTATGAAGATGTCTCGGAACCACAATTTCATTCCATGAACCACCTTTTCATTACAATTCAACTATTTATCTACTGCTTTCCAGATACAACAAACTACCTCCTCCATGGAAAAGAGGTTAGTATTGATCTATGATATCGATAATATATTAATTGGATCCCCATACATGGTGAAATGCATAATAAATTATAGATGGTATTGACTCTTTGAAAGATTGAAATATAAACTCCCTTACCATCGACGGTTTATATGCCAATTTTGGATGATGATATGTAGATAGTACCCTACCTACTTCTATAATGAATCTACAATATCTAGATTGTGATGTTCACAAAAGTTACTCAATAGATAATAGTAGGGATTTAAAAGGAATTCCATTGTATTAATTCATGAGGATATCCTAAATTATATGATTTCCTATAAGATCAGATCCATTGAATGATGTTCTGTTTCAACATGAGCAATTGTATTATCTTTCAGTTGAGGATGGAATGATTAAAAATGGTTTTTTCAAGTTAGAGATTCCTATATTGTTGTGATGATAGACACATTTTTCATGAAAATTAATGTTTAACATAGATGATGAATCTACTATATTTTCCCAATATTGATGAATATTTCTAATTTTTAGAGAGAATTAGTCAGAGATAGAAGCCCCTGTTCATATGTTTCCCATTATAATTCCAACATTAAATGGTAAAAGCACAATTAAAAGCGTACGAATTCCAACTCTCGACAATCAAAATGAACATTTAATTTATGAAACTATAGATGAATATCAATAGGGAGAAACCACTAGCATTTTTTGAATGGAATAACAGCTATTCATGGGGTTAAATAAATATTTTACATGGAAAAATTAAACACATAAACTAGTGTTAAAAAAGTAGATAAAAATAGATCAGTAAATGGGAGGTCATATATGAAGACCATCCGTGGATGGGTCTTGGTTATATCTGTCGATGAAACCATTATTTATGATATATATACCCCATGTTTGTTCAAACATAAATTAAACTACCTAGATAATCTCATTCCATTTGTATTCTTAATATTCCCAAATGAGATCCACCCAATAATTTTTCAACAACAATTTTTGACATTTCTTCATGTGGTTAGTATCACATTGACCTTTTTTTATGGTCACCACCAAGTAATTACACTATGATTTTGGTAATAGAATATCATTAGTAAATGATGCATTGGTACGAATCCATGGGATAAAAATTGGAGAAAATGTCACCCTTAAGGGATCCCTCTAAACAATGTGTATGGATTTTATAATTCAAGTGGATCTTTTTGAAGAAAACATTAGTCCTCATTTATAACAACAAAGAGAGGAATCTTGGGATGGGATACCAACTGAGGATGTTATCCCATGTAATTCTGAATAACATTAGGGTGAATCTATTGGGACCTCCACATTAGATCCTAGGATGTCTATAGGGATAAAATTTTGGTGAATTTAATATATACTAGATAATACATCCATCCTCAAATAGTGTAGAACATGGGTCCCGCTATGGTATCTCTTTAAAGGAAAGTGTTTTGGGGGATGGATTCCATGAGGTATTAGGTAAATATCAAGTATTAGTTTTTATATGGATTTTTTCTCATAGATAAAATCCATGGCCTACATCGATGATGTCAAGGAGCTGGTCTTTTGCTATGGAAAGGGTGATTCATTTTATCAAATGATTGTTGATGATTCTTAGTGACAATCTTAATTAATATTACAAAACTATTGAGCTAATTAAGACATGGAGAAGATGGAGTAAAGTTATAATGATGGTTGGGGATCTTATATGGATAGGGAAAAGACTATTATAGTGGTTGAAGAGTTCAAATTTATCGAGGATTCTAGAGAGGTATTTATGAACTAAGTAACTCTCAAATAATAAATCATACATGGTGTATTTTCAAACCATTAACATCACAAGTATGTATTTTATGACTTGTGAAGAGGAAATGGATTGATGAGATGATATATCATCCACAAAAATTTGAATAGAAGTGATGTGGTGAGAAACAAAATAGTTTATAGGAAGTGATTAATATCTCATGATTCTATGTCCTTATAAGTATTGATGTACTGTTACCATCCAATGGTTTGGTGTTAAAATTCGAAATGTTCCAACCAAAATCAATGTATAAAAATAATGGGTAGAGTTATTCACTGATAGATTTTTCTTCTATTTAAAATTTCTTTTGTAACATGATTTCCCTCATATTAAAGAGTTATAATGTTTCTCAAAAAAAAATCACATATCTATATAAACACTATTACTTAAAAGTTCACTTATCAAAAAGAGTAGATAGTCCTTGGGATTGTTTTAAAAAAACTAATTCTACAAAATAAATCATGAATAAATTCTTTTTTATGGATATAGAATGTCGGATATACCCTTCAACTAGTGTATCACAATGTTCAATAAAACTAGTTTTAGGATTCTTCTAGCTCAAATGAGGTAAAACAAGTTTGGATAAAAATTTATGAAACCATATGAAGTTAGTTTGAAATATGATATTATGTTACCTTTACATATTTTACTTTTGTAATACTTAAAAATATTCTTATTAAATTTTATTCCCAGTAGAATGTAGAAAACACTCTTTAGACTGTTATTATGAAAAATTAGTCTGATGGTTAAATCTTATTCCCCAGTCGGATTAGCCAGTTCAAAAAATTGATAAGAAATAATAGTCAGGAAAAAATTATAAACCACTTATTCTTTTCTAGGAAAATTCAGTCCAATTTTGTCTCTGATCCAATAACATCTTCTTTATTTATCTTCTATTCAGAAAAATCCTCAAGAAAACACATTGTAGAAACATTCATCTCTCTACACGACAAGTGAAGACTATTTTTTTTAGAATCTAAAATTTATATCCTTCTCTTTATAAGTCATAGAATAGTGTGTTAGGTCTACAGGGATGAATACCCTAAAAGGGGTTGTGAATTAGGGTATGACTAATTAATAATTATAGCCTGTTCTGATCTTGTTTTGCTGTTAAGAAAAACCCACCTCTCTCTTTCTCGTTTCACAATATAAACAGAAAGTGAATCATGCACATGACACAACAATTTTTAGTTGGTTCACCCTCACTGGGCTACGACCAAGGATTATAAAACGGTGATGTGATGCTGTACAAAATTCAATAAAGCACACTACTATTTAAAGGTTTTAGTATAGATCACTTATATGAATAGGATCACTACCTTTACAAGGTTTAGGTCCTGCTCACTTTTTTCCCAAGGGTCACTCCCTGTTTCTCTCTCTGGCTCACTACTAGTAGAGAGGATCACATTTTCCCTCTTCCTTCGCTCACTACTCTAGAAAGGATCCACTCACAGTTTATATACCTATATGTCACTTCATTATTACTAATGAATACATCCTCTATTGTATTTGGATGCTCTGTTGAAGTTCAACTTTCACCCATAGATGAATCTCACTTTGCACCGATTGTTTTGGGTAATCTTCCAGCTTTCACGCAGACCTAAAATACTGCTATGAATCAACCTTACTTGGAGCCTTTGTCTAAGTTGGCACACAAGTATCGGCATGCTAGTTATAACTAGCACGCATGTCGACCTCAACCACTTCCACGACAAAAGCTTATACAACTCCAAACTTGCGCGGCTCACATCCCTTTACGCCCAACCCAATATTGGAGCACAAATAACAACAACCGCACTTCTTCAAAACTGGCGCGCAAGTCCTACTTGCACGACCCACCACCACTAGTGCGACTACCACACCTATGTGACGGGAGCAATAATTTTCTATAAGTCTTGAACTCATCACCTAATTAGGAGTGGTCGACCTATATTTATAGTTATTTGGACAACCTACACGATGGCGAACAAGTCTCCCCTCAGCGCGCATGTTTTGGGGCGCAAGTCTTCTTCCCCCCTAGACACTTGCACGACTAACATAAAAACATGGGAGCCCCTTTAAAATTTTCCATTTTTTGATGATATGATCATGAAGGACAAATGGTGAACAAGTTTCCAATCCTTCTAGGCACCGGCGCGATAGTCCATCCTCGGCACACAAGTCACTTGTGCGACCTACCCAATACATGAGGGCCCCTTTTCCCTTTGACATTTTTTGATGTTCAAATCTTGAAAAACATTGGGTGCACACGTTTCCTCACCTTCATGTACACGGCGCACAAGTCCCATTGCTAAAAACCTCTTTTCTTCATTTGACTATTTTGAGGCCCAAAAATTTGGCAAACACTGGAAAACAGCGGCACCTTATATCTGTTCTTTTTGTACCAACTACAGATCATCCATTCCTTTGTTATAGTTCTTACATAAAACATTGATCGTTAACCACAGCTCTTGAACTTGACATTCCACCATGAAATCTCCTTTGTCAATAAATTTTTATGTCATGGTTTTCTTGGTCAACAATCTCAACACAGATGTCCACTTTGTCAACAAACACAATCACCTAAAAAATGATTCAATGATGCCTTTAGGAATTTTTAACCAACAATATCCCCCTTTGGGTTTGTTCACGACTCTTCCATCAATAGATACATCGTTAATTATTCATCCACCATTAGCCTATTGAGATTCCGAAAGCAATAAAGGATTTACTCAACACATACTCTAAGCCCACATGAGCAATGCTCGGCGTGAGAACCATGAGTAAATGAAAAGTTCTTAAATGAATCACTTCAACTCTAATACCGAATGTTGACACCAAACTGATACCAATCTTTTGGAAATATTATTACCACATTCCAACACCACTCTTCTTTCTTTTATCACGACCTTCAGCTATCATGATATCTATGCTTTTATCGATCACTTCTAGCATAGTCAGATTAAATCCACTCCCCCATTCTCATTGCTCTCCCCCAATCTCGCTGATCCACATGTCAGCTTCTCCCAATATCATTCATTATTTTTCAAATAGCCACACTGTCTCCCCCTTAAACAATCAATATTTTCTCCCCTTTTGTCAACTAACCCAAAGTTCACTCCTTTGAAGTCTGTAATAAAGTAGAGAACACATATCATCACATTAGGGAAAAACACATCATAGTTTCGGGATAGGGGATTGGGGGGGGGGGGGGGGTCCACATCCACACTCTTTTAAGTGCGTGGAGTCGACTGAACTCCCATAGCCAATCGATGACTTTCGAATGCTTCCTTGGGTAAGGCCTTTGTCAGAATATCAAAAACCTTTAGCTCTGTAGGCACATACTCCAACTTCAAAATCCCTTGCTCCACCTTCTCCTTGATGAAATGATATTTGATATCAATGTGATTTTTCCTTGTGTCATGACCTGTATTTTTTCTATGATTGATAGCACTTGAGTTATCAAACTGGATTCTGATCAGAGACTTCACTTCAACTCCCCTATCTTAATGTTGCTACTTCATCCATAATAACTGTGTGCATTCTTGAGTGGCCACAATAAACCCAGCTTCTGAAGTGCTCAATGAAATACAATCTTGCTTCTTTCTTATCCAAGAAACACAAAATTCACAAAGATAGAATGAACCACTTGACATTGATTTTCTATCATCTGTTAAACTGGCCCAGTCGACATCAGTATATCCCAATAACTCTATCTACTATTTGTAATTATATGTCAATCTGAAGTCCATTGTACCCTTGATATACCGAATTATTATTTTCATTGTATGTATGTTGATTTCCTTGGGATTACTCTGATATATTGTTATTTTTCATGTCGTGAGAACAATGTCGGGCCTTGTCGCAGTTATGTACAATAAACTTACAATGATTTTTCTATATTCTGTGATATTTACTGCCTTTCCATCCTCATCTTTGGAAATTTTCATCTGGGTAGCAATTGGAGTCTTCATCTCCTTGGAATTTTCCATTAGAAACCTTTTCAAAACCTTTTTGGAATATTTGGTTTGAGTAATGAATGTTCCATTCATTCCTTGAGTCACCTGTAGACCAAGGAAAAAGATATCTCTCCAATCATTGACATTTCAAACTCATTTTTCATGAATTCAAGAAACTATCTACACTGAGCTACATCTTATCTGCCAAAAATTATGTCATTGAAATAAACCAACACCATCATCATTTGATTACTGTCATTGCTGAAATAGAGATTGTAATCAACTCCTCCATGCTAGAAACCATGATTCTTCACGTATTTATCAATCCGTGAGTACCATTCCCTTGGTGGTTGTTTCATAACATACAACACATTCATTAGTCTGAAAACCTTGTTCTCATCATAATGAATGAGAAAACGATATGGATTCTCAATATACACTTCCTCCTCCAGAATCCCATTTATGAATGCAGATTTGACATCCATTGAGAACACTTTTATCTTTCTTTCCACTGCTATGGATAAAAATTATCGGATTGTGTCTAGCCTTGAAATCGGTGAAAATTTCTAATCAACATCAATTCCCACTATTTGAGAGTACCATTTTCACTCTAGTCGTGATTTGTTTTGAACCAATACACCATCTTCATTCATCTTGTTGTGATATATGCATTTAGTCCCTAGGAAATTCTTATTTTCTAGTCTTGAAACAATCTCTGACTTCTAGTTCTTCTCAATCTGATCAAGCTCCACATTCATTGGATGAACCCTGTTTTCATCTTCATCATGCACCAATTCAAGCACTCTGATTGATTTCTGTTCCTTTGGCCTATATATCTTTCTGATAATCTTCCCTTGTTGACAAGCATTGCATGTATGAGTACAACCACGTGATGGTTTGGGAAGGACTCTAGCAGCATCACACTTTACCAAATCTTCCATGGATGGTTGGAATAGATGACCAAATAACATATCCCACAGATGGTTTTCTTCACCTCTAGATAAAAGGCACATATATTCTTCCCCATTTACAAGGTAATGATTTCCCTTTATCCTTTTTTCTTATAGAACAACTACTTCATCTTTTCCTTTCACAACACACATTTTCTTGGTAAATCAGATAGAGTTCCCAAAGTCACATAGTGGAATGACACTGAGTAATTTATGACTAAGACCCTCTACTACCAAGACATCAACACATCTCCTTATTTGGAATATTTTGTTCCTATAATGAGATCATTGTTCCCTGTCATATGGGATGTGCAACCACTTTCAAGGATCCATACTCCAGAACGATCTGAAGCTTTAAGGAAAATTTCTGCAACAACTGCCTTTTCATTATTTTTCTTCTTGATCCATGTCATCAACTTCACACTCAGTGTGGTTTGGAGAACTTGATCTTCCTTAGAGTGTAATTGACCAGCTTCATCTTACAACGCTGTAAATCTATTTTGCACTTTTAACTCACATGTTGGTTTATTGATCTTATGCTTGTGAACATATTGATTTTTTTAGCACATTCCTCTGTATGGTTGAAGTGCAATACCTAGCCATGTGCTCAAATCCTCCACACCAAAAATAGTGTCCTTCGAAATATGTTCTGGAGAACCATTATCTATTTGACTACCAGTTTTTTGTTGTACCCTTTGTCATCTCTTGGCTATGGAACACACATAATGTGAATGTACCATCTTTCCAAAACAATAACACATGATATATGGTGCATTCATTCATAGTACTTAAGCACTATGAGTTTCCCTTTGTGATCTTTTAATATTCTGATTCTACTTTGTGCCTAAATAAACCTTCAATCTTGGGATTGGTAATTGCGGTCTGACTTTAATTGTCATAGATGTTTGTTTCCAATTAAGCCCTCAAATAGCCTTATCGTCTGAGCTCAATTATTGCTTCTTCCCTGCAGAACTACTAGGATCCTATTTCATCTTTTTATTCTTCGTAATAACCTATTTTCCCAAGAATGTGTTAGGAATAACAGGTTTTTCCTAGTCTTTGACTTTTCTCCAAAGACTTACAACTTCCTCTTCAAGCTCTTTGACACGCTTGATGTGATCTTTCAATTTTCCATTCAAGACATCAATATCCCTTTTATGTTGTTCAATTATGAGATTATGCTTAGCAACTTTTTTTGTGCTCTCTGGCCTCAAATATTTAAGGTTTTCTATTTATTTCACTAGCTCAGACTTCACTTCTTCTTGTTATTTCATGTAGAGTTTGGCATCATGTACCACCTTGATAAATTTCGTTGTTTTTTCTCTCCAAATATCTATCTCTTCAAGAGATGCTTCTAATTCAGCTTCCATGTCATCTCTCCCTTCAATTTCTTCTTATTTTTATTAGTGTCAGTTTCTTCCTTTTCACGAGCACTACCGAAAATAGTCAGCATTGTATTTTTTTCCATGATCTTTACAATTTTCAAACTCCTCAACCTCTTCACTCTCAGACTCATCTGAACAATATATTTCTTGTCAAAGTAGATTCTTCTTCTTGAAGAAATTTCTCTTGAACTGATTCTTCCCTTCCATATAGGCTGATGAATTTTTCTTGGGATTTTCAACTTCATCTTCATCATTTTCTTCTTGAAAAATTTTGGGGCATCATGCAGAAAGATGGCCAATTTTTCCACATCTAAAGCAAGAAAGTGGAAGTTTACCATTGAAAATTCATTTTACTCTTTGAAGATTTGACAAAAGGAATGATATAGCCTTATCCGTCCTTTCTTAATCCTGAGAATCATCAATGGTGAGATTTTTCATGGCCATAAATTCCATCTATTTGGATTTCCCCTTTTCCACAGCCTCTTTATCATCATTCCTCGTCTCATATGCAACCAATATATTGTGCAAATTGTCCAGTGTCACCTCTTTGGGATATTTTTCTTCTAGTACTGAAACATTTGGATTGAACTGAGGTGGAAGATTCCTCAAGATGCACTTTAAAATTTTTATGCCTTAAATGACTTCACCAAGTCCTTTCATATCATCCACAACAATATTTACCATGTCAAAGAATGCATCAATAGACTCATTTTGGTTCATCTTTAGATCTTCATACTTATTTCACAACAGTTGCAGCTTTGCCTCTCTGACCTTTGTATCTCCTTCACATATATTAAATAGCTTTTACCACATAACATGTGACATTTTGAATGAAATTACCTTTGTATAGATAGGATTGGATAAGGCTCCCCCTAAGGCATTAATTGCTTTGGCATCTACATCCAACTCTCTATGTTCAGATTCTCATAATTCACCACTATTAATATCACCTTTTATGCAATGCATTGCTGCTATGAATACATTCATTCTCAATGATCGGAAGTAGTGTTTCATCTGATTCTTCGATTGATGAAAGTTGTTCTCATTGAATATTGTAATTATTTTATGATTTGTGAACTCTTTTAAGAGAAGAAAAAATATCAACCTTTCCCTCTGATACGAATTGTTAGGTAGAGAAAGATCAATACCATGAGAGGGGTGGGGGGGTGAATCATGGTATGACTAATTAATAAATAGAGCCCGTTTTGATATTGTTTTTTTGTTAAGAAAAACCTGCTTTTATCTGTTTACCATTGAATAATATAAACAAAAAGTAAAGAATGCACATGAGAAAACAATTTTTACTTGGTTCACCCCCATTGGTATATGTCCATGTTTCATAGAACGGTGATGTGCCGCTGTACCAAATTAACTAAAGCACACTCCTATTTACAAGGTTTGGGCTAGATCACTTCTATGCTCAGGTTCACTTACTTTACAAGGTTTAGGGTCAGATCACTGCTTTCCCATGGTTCACTCCCTGTTTCTCTCTCTGTGGCTCACTACCAGTGGAGAGGATCACCTTCTTCCTCTTTTTTCACTTACTGCTTTGGAAAGGATCCACTCACAGTTTATAGACCTGTAGGTATCTTCATTATCAATAATGAATACATCATTTGTTGTATTTGTATGCTCTGTTGATGTTCAACATTCACCCGTTGACGAATTTCACTTTGCACCGAACGTATCAGGAAATATTACAGCTTTAACAAAGCCCTGGAATACTGTTGTGAATCAACCTTACTTGGAGCCCTTGTCTAAGGCAGAATGCAAGTATCAGCATGCAAGTTATAAATAGCATGTAAATCTAACTCAACCACTTGCTTGACACAAGATTCTGTAACTCCAAACTTGCGTGACTCACTTCCCTTTACGCTCAAACCAATATTGGCTCACAACTAATAACAACATCGCTTCTTCAAAACAGGTGTGCAAGTCCTACTTGCGCGACCCACCACCACTTGCGCGACTACAACACCTGCGTGATAGGAGCTCTGATTTTCTCTAAGTCTTGAACTCGTCACCGAATGTGGAGGGTTAGACCTCTATTTATAAGCATTTGGGAATCCTACGCGACGATGCTCAAATATTCCCTCAGTGTGAAAGTTTCAGCACACAAGTCTTCTGTCCCCCTAGACACTTGCACGACCAACTTAAAAACATGGGCACCACTTCTTCCTACGGAATATTTTTATGATCTGATCATGAAGGAAAAATGGCGTGCAAGTTTCTAGATCATTTATTCCTTTATCGATGTTTTTGAATCAAACATTGATCGTTAACCACAGCTCTTTAACTCGACATGCCACCATGAAATCCCCTTTTTCAACAAATTTTTATGTCATGGTTTTCTTTTTCAACAATCTCAACACATATTTCCACTTTGTCAACAAACACAGTCACCTCAAAATGTTTCAATGATGAATTGGGGGAATTTTACCAACAGAGTGGAATGGTTGTGAATATAAAAATGTATTCTTACTCAATATAATTTAAATAAACTTGAATTTTAAAATCACAGATAATTCAGATTCAAATATTTCAATATACATGAAGAATTCATAATTCATCCAAAAACATCTCAAACCTCATCCCAAATTTAGACATCATTGGACTTCCTAAAATTTTATTAGTATGATACCAACGGTCATTCAGAAACTATTTATAATTACGATGAAATATATGACCATTCCTATTTTATTCACCAACCTGATAACACATAATAGTGGAAGAATTATTATAACGATTCTCAGTGCCAACTAAAATGAATCTTCTATTGTCATTTTCCTAGCATCATTAGACATCAATTTCTCTCCATTAACATCATAATAACATCTAGAGGCTGTTAACCACTTTGAAAATTCCTTGGAATCTTCAATATAGTTTTATTTTACATCAATTGTACTAAACATACTTAAACAATATCTAGATAACCCTTAGGTCTGATGACTTATCGATTCTAGATCATATTTGATAGATCAGACTGTACTTCGGTCCAATGTATCATCATTACTTATTTTTCAATGACACATGTACCCTAGAAACAAGTCATAACATATTTTTATTTTGAACCTCTTGGTGACAAAATTTCATTTGTTTTATGAAAATGGTTGACTAAATTGTTGATCATCATCTAGTTTATCACTCTCTTTTATTCATCTAGTTCATCTATCCTAAAAATTCCCACTTTTTGACCCATATAAACAATTCATCCCCGATCTACCTCTAATAGGACTCAACACCAGATGCCCTTTTTATAATCATCACAACGTCTTATGTATCTATGATAGAACACCTCTGATGGATCGATAGCACACCAGGTCTAGTAGACTGATTTCAATAGTGACTACTTTCATACAGATTCTATGCTACTAATTATTGTTCTTTGGGATTTTCTTATTTGGGGAATCATAAAATTGTATGGATTGGATCATCCTATGGATGATTGTAATAGTTCCTTCAATATCATTATTAATTTTTAAAACTCAAATCTTCTCATCCTTTAGAAAATTTCTAAAACCTTTGATCCTCACACTAACGAACCAATACCATAAAATCTTTGACTTCGTAGAATTTATTCATCCAAAAATTCATTCTTATAATAAAGTCATACTCAAGATGCTGATAGAATTATTTTTTTTATTGCATCAGTATATTTTTGTTTTACAACTTTAAATACATTCATATTTCATAAAATTTTCTCAATCTGACCAAAAACATCACATTAGATTCTGTGTGATTCTGATACACAACATCACATAAAATAAATCATTAAATGAGAAAACTAATGTCGATGAGTTTTCTTAGGAAACATGAATCTGATTAATTGAAAATGATAATCCCTCTCTAATATCACCATAATTTACACAGTGAATTTATTTATCATTCGTATAGAAAGTTATTAAAAAACGAGCACAAATTTCATACAATATCAAAAAGCAATATGTGATTAACATGGTCCAAAAATTCCCACATGTTGGATTTTTCTAACTACCATGGATAAAAAATCACTAAACAATTTAACCTCTTTTTTGGATAAAAAACAACGAATTTGAATCCTGGATGAGAGAACTAATTTCAAGAAATAGAAATCCTTGGAAAAAAGTCCATTCTATAAAAAAGTAGTGGATTACAAAACATTATTGTGATACTTCGAAACATTTTGAAACATTCTTTATATAACATCCAAATGTAATTTATTCTCATAAAACAATTTCCAATATTTACTTCAATAATATAGTAGAGTATTTAACAAAATTACTTGTGAGTTCACAACATAGAGTAACATGTCTTGTTAACAATATACACACAAATCCCCTTTAATATATGCTTCCATAAATGGTTTGGAACACATCAATTGACAGATCTATCAAAAATTGTATTACCACTCTAGAGAACACAATATGAAAACTATATGAGAGAGAAGATTGTAAAAATATCTCAAACATGAAGAGAAAGTGGTTGGATGTCCATGTTCAACAGAGCTTTAAACAATTCATCATTTTGTAAATGTTTTGTGAAAATGTCATAAAATTGTAAATAATTAGGAACATAATCTTGCTTGAGATCATTCTTCATGACATTTTATTTGGTAAAGTGATATTTGATATCATTGTTTTGAATGATAATGTAGTAATGGATTTCATTTAAATTTTTAGCACTATGATTATCACAAACCAAGAGTATATGCATCTTGACATAAATAAGTATGAAAAATATAAAATTATTCCGCCAAATAAGTTGTTTGGTGGCTTGAGTGGATGAAACATACCCATAATTAACTATACTAAGAGTAATTATAGTTTTTTATTAGTATGCTGACATACTAAATGTCTCGGTAGAATGGAGCTCCAATGAATATGGATCTTCTATCATCAACACTACATTCCAAATCAACATTTTTGTACAAAAAGAAATCATAACAATTTGATCTATTTTAGATGTTTTTAAAATAAACTATGTAACACAGTGAGATTGTGTGATTTTTTCATATTAATATTTCTATTTTTTATTTTTTTATGTGAATGTTGAAATAGTTCATATATATATATATATATTAAAATAATAAGTAAAAAATTCATTTCACATGGCATTGACTTGCCTCGCACTACACAAAACACCATCTTGGATTTATCTACATGCAATACGGAATTTGATTGTGCTGCCCACAACACCGACTTGGAATACGTTATACACAACACCTATGTTTCTACCAATCATCATTTTGATGTTATAATTATTTAAATGACATAATTGTATCCAAGACGATGAAAATGTTCATATTAATAGTAAAAACTAATTTTTAAGGATTTTTATAATACTTATATATAAAAAACATATTAATATTGAATGATATTATTTTTGGTGAAGTCCTTTTATGATTAATAATAATGTTATCTCGAATGAATAGATTTTAATGTAATTTTGTTAAAGAAAATTAAAAAACATTTATAAATTTTAATTGATAAAATAATCATCATTTTTGAATTTTTAACATTGAAATTATCTTAGTGTTTTTTTGAAATTTTTTGGGGAAACATATATTTTTAATAAATAGTGAAAACTACTTTTTTGTTTAAATAATTATTTAATTTATATTATATATTAAATTTATTTATTACATCTAAATAGATAATTGATACATATATTAATAAAATTTAGTTTATTAGAATCAATTTCACATTAAAATCGATTATAAAAACTTACTAAACTTTTGAACTTCTTTCTACTTTAAAAGCCTGTTATTTCATCCTATCAAAGGGATTAACATTAAAAATAATTTTTCCACATATATAAATTAAAATTTGAAAATATTACATATAATATTTTATCCATTATAATTTTTATATTCTAATAATACTATGTTAATTTATGGCCAAAATGATTAGTAAATGGGATTTAAATTACTCACAATGATTACGGCCAAATTAAGCTTAATTAGGTACTGGACATTATATTTAGGGGCCCAAATAAACAATAAAATTTTCGAAAACAAATTTTATGTCAATATATATTCAATAAAACATCCAATACTGAGATTTTATAGTTTTTATTACTTTTATTAATAACATGTGTACACATAAGTTGCTTTTAAAAATTTCAAGTGAGTCATTTTTCTTCCCAATAAAAGGCCACCACCACTCCCACCTCCTCACACATTTCAAACATTTTAATTTTGGATAATACCTATTTTATAAAATTCCAAAAATAACTGTCTTCCTCCCATAATCCTTCCCTTGGTATGAAAAAATCCAAGTAATCCTTTTGGTGAAATCCAAATAAAGTTACCTAATTAGGAGTTAACACCTTCTATGAAGTCATTTATTTTATGTTCGGTCTCTAAAAAATAATAAACTACTTATTATGTTTTGACCAAAAATCAGACACACCTCTATCTATGGTGTAATTAACATAATGATTCTGTGTACGAGGAACAACTAACTCAAAAAATGATGTCTGCTCATTTATCCATTACCACCATTCATGGTGGCCATTCCGATTGTAAATATGTTTAAATATATATTATATTAAATTTATTAGGTTTTTAATCTTATTTACTACTTTTTTGAAACAATTTTTTTTAAATTTCCCTTTTCTGTTAATATAAGAATTTCTTTTGATGAATTGTTGAATACCACCCCTCAACGATATGATTCATTCATACACCACATAGATTGTATTAAGGATGGTTTTGGTGAATATAAAAAATACATATGATATAATAAATCTAATTTAGTAACTATATTTATATATATAAATATATATAAATATATTTATGTAATTTTAATTTTACTAACATGACAATTAAACAGAAATAGAATTCATGCTTACGTATGGACTACTGTATACATGAATGGTGTATTCCAATTTATATTTTTATATTCTATAGATTATTATAAAACACATATACTGTATATAAATTATATTTATATAATGGTTTACATTCTGGGATCTTGATACAATTATAAGGACCAATAACATAACAAATTAGGGCACATATGACAAACATAGTGAATATTACCTAATGTGAAACCTTAATTTAAGATGTGTAACAAGTGGGTAAGATAAGGTACTAATAAAACTATATATGGTATTAGATATAATAATATGTTTATTTTAATGATATATAATAAATTTATATTTATTATACAGGTTGTTTGAATGAGTATGGTGAGAGTCAAGACCCAAGGTAAGGGGATTTCATCTGACTTTTTTATTTCCATGAGATACATTCTATGTTCGCCAGTATTTCGTGTTGTGTGGTGTACGTAATCCACAATATTTTATTCTATTTATCTTATAATAAAATTATGTGTATTGAAATATCCTTTTTAATAAATTTCATTCATTTGGTTATGTTTCAAAAAATACGAAATTGATAAAAAGGTTCCCTCTCAATTTGACTTCTAAGAGACTCATGTTTTTTAGGGACCAAAAAACATTTTTTGAGGTGTATATAATTCTATTAAACATTATATATAATAAATATGAATATTTCCCTATTATTTTGTGGGTAATTTAATTTTATTTTCCAACATGGAGAGTATGGACCCATG
Organism: Viscum album; assembly: GCA_963277665.1. Classification (NCBI taxonomy): domain Eukaryota; kingdom Viridiplantae; phylum Streptophyta; class Magnoliopsida; order Santalales; family Viscaceae; genus Viscum; species Viscum album. Next base: position 674,606,279 of record OY728157.1, on the reverse strand, counting down.
TTACCATGTTATATGAGCTTATCCAAAAAATCTCATCACTTTTCGAGATTGTTTATGTTTTTTCATCCATTGGAAAATTATTCTCTTCCATATCTCACAACATTCATGAATTTTTTAATCATAATTTAATTCATTTTAAATTCATATTGTGGTACCATTTTCTACACTTTGGTACATTAGATATCTAAGAAAGTTTTTTTTAATAATTCCCAACATTACCACCTCTTTGGTTGGAAATCAATTTTCCTTCCAAACCATGTTTTCTAAAAAAGGAATTCATGAATATTCTACTAAGCTCCTATGCAAATTAAAAGTCATTTTTACCTTTTTTTTACTAATTGGTAATGTCCCAACTCTGGTTTTATGCAACGAGCCCTTGATATTGTTGGTCACATGACCTCAAGTGTACCTCCTCATATGCAAGAGGGTTCCAAATAGCAATGAGAGTCTAGTCAGTCATTCATTTATAGAATGTACCCTATTTTATCATAGTAAAGTACTAGAAGAACCAAAAAAATAAACAAATGCAGAATCATAAATATCACCTGAACAGTATCAACATCACAAGATAGCCAAAACATGAAATACCATACTCAATTAAAAGGGAAAACATTATTATATGATGAAAGACCCAAGTGTCTACAATTCCACTAAATCTATAGTCAGAAAGACTCTATAGTGTGTCTCGAATCATGTCTAGGTCCCTCACCCATGATACTTTCCCAAACAAAATTCTATCCTAGGGCCTTTCCTTTATTCTATCCCACAACAACAAAGTCTACTCATGTGTATCTTTGGAGTCCCATGTGTGGTGTTGGTACGACTTAGTAGGATACCACCAATGGTTTCTATAATAGGTACCTTCAGTAGATAGTGCGTGAAATTCTATAAAGAAAAAAATACATTTCATAATTAAATAGTTAACACATTGATATTTATTCTTTTTTAATCAATTTAAACTTGGGTTTGATTCATTTTTCTCATTCATTTCATTATTAATTTTTATAATTCATTTGGTGTTGAATTCTATATCAAACACCCAAAATCTCATTTGGTGTAGGTCACCATGCCAGACACCCCAAATCTCATCTAGGGTAGATCGACACATCTACCACCCAAAATCTATTACGTTGTTGATCGCCACTACTATGTCACATTACAAGCGATTGGATAACTATTGGGGTAGAACGACATGTTGAAGCCCCAAATTCTCTATTTGTATAGAACTCAATGTCCAGAACCCACATTCTCATTCATTTACATCATTTATTAATTCATAAAGAATTATTCACATAAATACCTTACTAATCTAAGTATTAGTTAAATACGTCAATACCCATTAGTTGACCCATGTTTTTATAAGTGGACAACCCATAAATTAATTAATCAATTTACTGATCAATCAACATTATTATCATTCCACAATTAGTTCTCCAAAATTAATTATCTAAATAAAAACACCGATAATCATAATTAATCCCACTATTAAATATATTAATAAAACATCAAGTAACATAATTAATCCACCATTAATTATTGGCTATATCAAATCATTATATTATATGTTATTATTCTCGATTAATTATCTCGAACACAACAAAATCCAATATCTCAATTTAAATATATCAACCCATAAAAAATTTCACCAAATCAAACATCTATCTAGAAAACCCTCTTAGGCTCATGGTTCAATCATCTATTTAATCACCACGGGATCAAAAAGTAAATTTTACATTCCTAATTACTCCAATTTTGGAAATATGTTATTAAATAAATATGTCAAATAAATAATCTCACGTACTGAAATAAAATCCGTAATAGGTGTTTTTGATGTAGACCCCCAACCTCTTTGTGATGACAAATTTTTTCCTAGTGGATATACCAAAAATCCAAGTAGCAGTACGATGTCAATCGAAGACCAGATCAAAATCCAAAAATCCAAAATTAAGGGGAAAGGAATCAAGATAATTCAAATATAGTTCTAGATCCACAATCCTTGTTCTATATATGAACAGATAGGTTTAGATACATGTATATAAAGTTGATATTCCATTAAAATATCCAATAATGTTATATGAAAAAATAGAAAATTCATTGGGATGAAATCCACTTACAAGGAAGAGAGCAGATCATCGATCCAGGCATCCTATCATGATGAAAAATGTTCAAATCACCATGCAATAACTCAAAAATCCTCTGGGATCACATTTAATTCTTTAAGACTATTACAAGGTCCATATAGAGGGGTTTAATGGGATCATGTGATTTTAAAACAAATTCTATTAGAAAAATATCCCGCGTGCATGATTTCACCTAGAAGGGTTGAATAGTTAAGGAAACTGTGCACAAACAGTGCAGAACTCACTGTCCACGTAATCATGGTTTTTTACAGTTAACTAGATTTGGCCTCATAGTTTTTAAAATCCTTCACAATCCATTTATAGCCCTATGTCCCTATATTTTTCTGAAATATCCTCCCAAAGGAACCTCAAAAAACAATTCCAAATAAAAGGTACTTCAAAACAATATAAAGTTCTTGGAAAACACCAAACATGGATCTAGAAAAGGTTCTGATCTTACAGTCTCACAAATTTATAATAGGTCATCCTATAGATTCACACCAAAACCTCACTAATATTACAACCAATAATATTGGGCCATAGAGCCCTCATTTCTACTTCTCGTTCCCAATTTTCTTCTTGAAGACATCTATGTTTCCATAACACACGAACTATCAGCATAATCATTCCCCACGTCACAGTCTCACTATGATCTAGTAGATATGGCATATTCACTTTAAAGGATTCATCTATGTCATATTCAACCTCATCAATATAGATTACATGAGAATGGTTAGGTTAATACCGACATTGTTACGATACATGAAAGACGTTGTGCACACTATATTTCTATATTAGAGGGAGTTGGTATGCCACTGGTCTGATTCACTCAAATACCTCAAATGGTCCCACAAACATGGGTGGCAGACTTCCCTCCATATGTACCCTATGGTGACCCAACTGAGGTGACACCATAAGGAAAACACAATAACCCTTTTTAAACTATATGAGTCATCTCCATCTATTAGTATACAACATATATGTACTCTAGGATATATCCATAAATTTTTTAATCAACTACACCTTCTCTAATGTCTCCTGAATGAGACTCAGTCCCAAAAATTTTGAGTACCCCCATCAATCCAGAATATAGGTTATCTACATGGACTTTATAAAGAGCCTCATATGGTACAATATTTATGCCTTACTAATAACAATTGTTATAGTAGAACTCCACTAAATCCAAATGCTTCTTCCAATAACCAGTCAAATCAAGCACACATTACCACACCATATCCTCTTTCACATGCATGGTTTTCTCTAACAGCCCATATATCTGTGAGTGGAAATCCGTAATAAAAAAACTTGTGTTCCATGTTCATTCTACAAGCCCATCCGAAAGCATGAAGTAAATCTTAAATCAGGATCTAAAACTATTGTTTGTGGAACCCCATGGAAAAAACTTATCACTCGAGTGTACTGTTCCCCCAACGGTTCCACTGTAGCATTTTCCCTAATGAGAATAAAAAATTACTACCTTTGTTAGTCCATATTCAAAGACCGAAATATCATCATTCATCCTACGAATATTTGGAAGATATACCAAAAAATCCATTTTCACATCATCCTAATTCTATTTATGAATAGAAAAGGATTCAGAAAATTCTCCAGGTCATTGGTGCTCCCCCTTCACCTACTGACAGGTGAAAATTCTTATATTAAAACATTCTATATCATTTTTCATTCATTTCCACCAAAACTATCTTCATACGTCACGATGCATTATTTTCACCCCAGGTTCCACCGAACACTTTGAGGCCTCAAATACTCACATGATTTATTATTGAATACTCATAGGCACAAAAACCTGGATTTTCAAATGGAGAGATCATCCTCATCTATCAAAAAGTATAACGGTGTATCCCCACCTTCAAGGATTTACCTCAAGGATAAACATGATGGATATTCATGCTGCCTATTCCTGATCCATACAAAGATTATAAAATCCACTCTTACTAAATATAGATTCATTTTATCCTTAAACTCTTGAACCACAACATTATTTTACTTAGAATAGCCATTATATTACACTCCTCACTCGACTTATGTACAAATTGAGTCGGATTTTTCATGCTCAAGGCATTAGCCACACTATTCCCCTTTACAGGTGTATATGATAGTTCGATTTCAAAGGACTGCATATACTCTACCTATCATTACTATCAAAGGTACTGGTCATGTTGCGAAAAGATATACTTAATGAATTTTGGATCTATAAAAACTATATAATTTTCTCCCAGAAGATTGTGTCACCAACTCTAATGATCATAAACATCGACTTCCAACTTGAGGAAATGTGTATGGTAATTCTATTCATGTGTCTTCAACTTTCTATACTCTTACACAATGAATCAACCCCTTGCGTCAACACAACTCCATGTCATATCCCAAAAACATCATAATACAATGTGTTATGCTCTCCAAAATTAGGTAGGATCCTGATTAGTGATGATATCATGTGCTACATAAATTCCTTGAAAGAATTCTCCCATGATTCAATAAATTAAATCTTTAACCCATTCATTTTAAAACATTAAAATAGTGTTTCCAATCTAGAAATGATTGCGATGATCCTCCTGTAAAATCCAGCTAATCCAAAAATTCTTTTGTTATCAAAATAATTATTGGGATGATCCTAAAAAAACACTACTTGAAAATTATATGGGTCTAATGGCACACCTTCTTATGAGAATATATGCCCTAAAAAGTGCATCTGATCATTCCAAAACTGACACATAAATGGATTTTTTTATAACTTATGCACTCTAGGGGTACTCAAGATGATTCCATCATTTTGAGAATGATCGTCATGAGTCTTGGAGGACACCAAGCTGACATCCATGGGCAATGCCACAAACTGATCCAAATACAGATGAAAGATCATTTTTATCAAAGTGATAAAAATATATGGAGTTTTTATGAACCCAAAAATAATTACGAGAGACACTTAAATGCGATACCTACTTCTAAAATAAGAACATGCTATATCAAAATTATGAAATATCACATAATGATACCATGCTCTAAAATTGATCTTCGATAACACACAAGATCCCAATATATGGTCTAATAGATCATCAATATGTGGAAGAAAGTATAGTGTTTTCAAATTTAAATTATTCAACTTCTCGTAATCAACACAAAATTTTAAACCCACATCGACCTTCTCTCCAATCAAAATGGGTGATCCCCACAGAAACATACAAGGACAGATAATCCCATTACCCTACATCTCCTCTAGCTAATTCTTGAGATCTTGAAGCTCATTTAGAGCCATTACATGAGATCAATAGTTAATTCCACATCCCTATAAAGTGGAAACCATGATAGGACATCATAAAAGACATTTTGTAACTATTCTAAAACTAATGGAAGGGGGTCTTGGCTACTACCCCCATAGTCCAACAAAAACTAGCAATTTTGTCTGTGAGTTCTCCCAATTACTTAATAATTGGCCCTGCTCGTCATTCCTATATATCCCTCTCTCCACTATGAACATATTGGTCACCCTTAGAAGACACAAAGGTCACTATCCTATAATAACAATCGATGTGGAATCGGTATGAGACTAACCAATCCATACCCAAAATCGTGTTGAATCTTGTCATATCAATGAACTATAGGTCCCATAGAAAACAAAACCCCCTGATCTCTAGTGGAAATCCATTTCAAAGATAGAAATTTGTAGATCGTGTTCCCAACGTTCTATCATTATTCATCACTCAGTTCATACACCCCACCTCCATTATCATTCCATTAGCAAGATTTGAAGATATAAAGAAATTAGAGGCACCATTATCAATCAATCAACCATCTAATGTAGAAGCTACTAGAATAATATCTCTCAATGTTTTTGGCCCATCCTCGCTCTCCATATGTGTTGGATAAAATACATGTAACTTTCCTTCCTGTCATCATTATGATGATTTATGACTCCCCTGAGTAGCACCACTATAATGGTATGAGCGCTCTGGCCTTGCATCACCACATCCCCTACCTCTCTCACTTCTTCCAAAAAAATCAATATGCATGACCTATATATTCAAGAAGACCCTATTCCTACATTCTGAGTCTACGTAGCTACTCCCTCAACACCAGTCTATCACTAAAACATGTATAACATCTATTGGTGACCCATCATTCCACAACATTGTCACTCCACTAGTGGTCAAGGAAAAAGTTTTCGATTGGGTCCTAAAATAACACACTGGTGAAAAAACACAAAAGTAAGATCATGTGAAACTCTTCCTCATGATTGTATACCTTGAAATCCAATCTCTTTACAAAGGTTCTCATAATTACTCTTCTTACTCTCAGAAGATTCACTCCCTAGTCATCCCATGATAGATACCTATCATGTAATGGAAGCCTCCCTTATGTTCCACTCTAAAAATAGAACCTAATTAATCACTTATGAGAACTTCTTCGGTCTAAATATATTGACATGGGATGTAATTTCATATCTGTGTCCATCCTGGCATCTTTTTTTCTAATATATCCTCATATTCTAACAACATTTGATCAAAATTCTGTAAATATATAAAATTTTCGGCATAATCTATTATAGAAATTCTTCCCTGGGACATATACATAAACTCTAATGCCTTATACTGTATTAGTGTCTTTGGATAAAATTTCTCCAATAAATTCTCCAAGAAGCCCATTCCATAATATATAATCATTCATTCCAGATCATACCTGAATGACCCACCAATTCCTCACTGACCCCTATAGCCTATAAGTATCCAACATGACAATTATCTCAGCCGAAGTCTTTAAATGGTCTAGTATGGTCCCTATGTATTCAATCAAGAATTCAACTCCCTCTAGTGAACCCTCTATATTAAAATTAAAATTCTGTGACATCTCAAATTCCCTTATCAGCTCAAATTTTCTTTTTAGAACCCAAAATGGGCTTCTCTAATGGTGCCTCAAGTTCCCTGTTGGGATGTTTGTTCTGACCCTTACCCCTTGACCCTCCACTCACCATGATTCATGGTGGAATACTCTATATAATCCCCAACACATGACTTAGGTCTCATAGAAGAACATTATATCATTATGTAAGTGAAAAATTAAGGAAAAAAAGTATCAACATGTTCTTCCATTATTTCTTTCCTGTTGTCAACCCTAAGGCACTATCACCACCCTTAGCTATCCTACACCTAGGACATGGTTAAAAAAGAAAAAAATATTCTATTTTTTCTTGTTATTCATTTAAACAAAAAATTATTTACAATTTTCATCATTTTTTCCAATATTTCTCAATTTACGTTAGGCTCTATTTTCATTTTAATCACATAATATGGAAATCAGATCAAGTTAAAAAAACCTACCCATAACCTGTTTTCTAGTGTGTGCCTAATGGTGCATGTCACAACAACCCTGAGCGCCTCAAATCATAAATGCAGACCCAAAACTCATGCCTCTATAGGTGACAAATCAACAATCAACAATTATAAAAAACAATATCAAATAGCAACACATGTGCATCACCCAAGGTGAAATAATATCCAATTATAAAAACAAAAAACAATAACAACAATCACACCCTGAGTATTATGATTTTCTCCCATACATGGGTTTACAAATCCCACACACGAGATCATTACCAAGACCTAGAACTTCCAATTCTCCTATCCCATTTTATAAATCAATAATATACATGTATATGAAAGAAATAAAACAAAATTGATAGCACTTTGTAACATCCCGACCTGGGTTCCATGCAACGGGCCCTAGACCCAGTCGGTCACATGCCCTTATTCATTTCTCCCCATATGCTACAATGTGATGACTAGCACTGCGGGCCGTTTTAGTCATTCATGGGGAGAATATACACTATTTTATCAAAGTAATGTACCTGAATAAGAAAGAAAAATTAAACAAGTGAGGGTGCATATAAATAACCACAACACCACCAATATCACACGATGGTGAAAAAATGATATAAAAAACTCAATTTAAATGGAAAAAGGTGTAATAATTAATGTTCAAAATTTCTATAATGTAATTAAAATTGAAGGCACAATAAATCCATTGTGGGTCCCAAAACACATTTGGTTCCCTCCGCCTTGATCCATTTCCAAACAAAAAACTATCCCAAGTCCTTGACCTTATCGTATCCTCCAACAACAAATTCTCCTCAGGTGCCGATTAGTTTTCATGAGTATGTTACATGTAAGGATCAGTAGGACCCTACCAACAATGTCTAATGTAATTCAATTCAAAAGAAAGTTTATTGAATTCATTAAATTATCATGTAAAATGAATAATTAAATATATATCACATTTTCATTTATTATTTCTATAATCACATTAATGTGAGGTTTGATTCATGTATCTAATTCATTATATAATTCATTATTGTAATAAATTTCGTGTTTAAGGACTTATTAAACACCACAAATCTCATTTGGTGTTTGACACCATGCCTAAACCCCAAAATCTCAACAGGTGTAGATCAACACATCCACCACACCTTGTTCTATCTGGTGTAGATCTCCACATCAACCACATCATATCACAGGTGGTTGGATAACTATCAGGTTATAACACCATGTCCAAGCCCCAACATCTCTATTGGACTAGAATGCCTTTTCTAGAAACCACATTCTTAGTAATTTATATCATTTATTAATTTGTAATTAATTAGTCACTTAAAAAATTACTAATCCAGTGTTTATTTAATAACATCATAACCCATTAGTTAATCCATGCATAACATAGTATACAACACATTAATTAATTCATTAATTAATTAATCATTCAAGTTTATTAGTATTCCATAATCAATTCTCCACAATTAATTATCCAAATAAAAATTAAACGTATCGTAATTAATCCCATGATTAATTGTCTAAATGGAAAAACAAGGCACATAATTAATCCACCATTAATTATCATTCATAACAATTATTTATCTCATAATTAATTACCCCCTGATTAATTATCTCAAACCTAACCAAATTCAATATCTCAATTAAATGATCTCAACCCGTAATCAATTTTGCCCAATCCAAAATCTATCTAGATATCCTTCTTAGCCTCATGGTTCAATCATCTGTTTATCCACCATAGAGTCACTATGTAAATTTCACATTCTTAATTACTCTAATTTACAAAATCAATTATTATGGGAAAGTAGAAAATCAATAATCTCGCATACACATATCAAATCCACGAATAAATGAGTTTGATTTAGGCAAGCTACCTTGATGTGTTGACAGATATATTCCCGGTAGAAGTACCCAAAATCTGAGTGGCACAATGATGTTGATTTAAAACCAGATCTAAATTCCTATACACAAATTTATGATCAAAGGCATCATGATCTTGAAAATATAGATCTTGATCCAAAAACCTTGATCTAGAACATAAAACATACATTTAGATCCATGGAATCGTTGGAAATATTCCACCAAAATATCCATGAACAATAGGGGAATTAATGAATGATGTATTTAGTTTAAATCCACATTTTGGTAAGAGAGTTGATCTTCAATATGAGCTTTCGATATACAATAACGGTGTTCTGAATTCCATGGAAACCCCTAGAATGCTATGGGATCACCTAGAATTCAACAAGACCATGCGTTGTTCAAAATATAGGCGGTTCGGGGTTTTAGTGAATTAAAAAATAATTTTCCACGAAAAATATTCAGTGTGAATGGTTTCACATGACAGGGGCACATAGTTAAGTAAAAAATGAAAAAACCTTGTTGACCCCACTGTCACATTTTGCATGGTTCACACGGTTATCAGGGTTTAGGCATACTATTTTTCAAACCATGCACATCCCACTATCCATAGATTTTTCTTAAAACCCAACCAAAAAGAACCTCAAAAAACAATTCCAATTCAAAAGTACATCAAAACAACAAAAAGTACCAGAAAAACATGCTCGAGAAGACTCTATAAATGGTCAGGATCATACAATTTTTTTTTTTCAATTGAATCTTCTCATCTCTTTCCAAATAATGAAATTTTCTTTTATTTTTAACACGAAAAAAGAATTTTCATTTTACCATGTATGACATGTATGGTTTATCCACTATAAATCCTTTGATGATTCCTTTTAATGTTTTAAGGTTAGTTTCTAATAATTTTATTGAGATATTTTAGAGGAATTTTTTTTCAAATTATTTTCAAACCTCATTTAAATTTTTTCAAACAAATGTGAATTGAAAGTGTTCTCAACCATTATATATAATTATTAAAATTATATTAATGGAAAAATATTTTCAAAATCATTTGAATATTTATTTATATTTTTTCAATGTATTTTTCAAAGACATTATTTTGAAAATGTTCTAAATAATTATTTATATCTTTTTAATGTGTTTTCAATGAAAAGAGTTATTAAATTATTATGAAGAAGATATTATTCATTTTCAAGGATTATTTCAATTTTTTAGAGGTATTTTATATGAAAATTAATAACAAATGTCTTTATGTATTTAAAAGACCATTTTCAAAGAAGAAATGATATTTTCATCCTGCAAAATTTTTGAAAGATATTTCAAAATTATTTTTTATATAAGCCGAAATCTATTGATGTTACTCATTCCATTTTAGGAAATTATCTAAAGGTTTAATTTATAATATTTAGAGGAATATGTTATTCATAACAACTTGGTCTTTATGAAACCTGTTTCTCTTCCATAGGTTTTTTGATTTTGAAAACTGCTTCTTTTCACGGGTTGTGTTTCTGATGAAATGATTATGAAACTTATTTTTTTACACAATTTATGATGTGAATATATGTTTATAATATCAACTTTATTTAATGGTATATGATATTATTATTTATTTTCTTGTGGGAAATATATGTATGATTTCATTATGAGACAGGTAGGACCTATATGTCCTTCCAATGAATTTGTAATTAATTATATATATCATGAGATAGTATAAGATGGTGTGGGAAGTGAAATTTGACTATTATGATAGAAAAGGGAGTGAACCATTACTACCAATATGGAATGAGGAGTGAAATTATGCAATTAAGATGTCCATGTGAGTGAACCATTACCACCGAGATGTTATGAGAAGTGAACTCAGGGTACTAAGATAAACATGGGAGTGAACCATGACTCCCAGGAAGGTATGAAGAGTCAAATACTAATACCAATATGATCATGGGAGTGAACCCTAACTACTAAGAAGATATGGGTTGTGAACCCATACTACCATGTCGGCCTTGGTATCAATTCCTTGGTAACTATGTTTGAACCTGATTACATGTTCCCAATGTTATGCATGGACCTGGTTTCATATCCACAATTTTATGTGAGGGCCAAATTTCATGTTCTAAACTTATTGAGGGATCCTATTTATAATTATTCATGTTCATAATATTATATGACTATTTTTCTATCACAATCCCATGTTTTATTCTATTTTTCAGATTTCATGGCTAATGATCTTTATTTCCTTATGATTCATTTCTAATGAACCACAATTCCTTATGACAAGATTAATGAATACCATCTTTGTTATGAAGGGTATGATATTCAATTATCATGATCATGTTCTCATTACCTTATTCTCATAGTTATTTTTTTACATATATCCCTTATTTACCCTTAATGAGTTTTTGAGCTCACCCCATTGTTATGTTTTCTTTCCCCACATTATGAAGAGTTGTATTATTTAAGAGTTCTAAAGGAAGATATATTTTTTGGAGATGTTGAAGATACTTCAATATGATAGATGATTTTGTTTCTATGTTTCTAATAACAATATACCATTATGATCCTTCGGAATAAATTTTTTCAATGTATAGACTATTCTTCTAAAATGAGGCAATATATATTTATATAATGCTAGTTTCACTATTTTTGGTATTATAGGAAAGGATTATTCATCCTTTGGAAATAATTATGTAACAAATTCACCGATATACATATGAATATTTCAAAGGATATGTCAAGGGTATCTCTAAGGGTAAGTAAAAGGATGAGACAATGTTTAGGAAACCAACCTAGAATTTTGGTACCGGGTAGGGTGAGTGGATACCTATAAATACATCCCTATCTAGACAATACAAGTGGATATGGCTATGAAAAATATGTATTTATGGGTAACAACTCTAACATAATGTTTTGGGCCTATGTCAATGTAATATAGTACTAGAAAATGGGATTTTCTCCATGCTTGGTTTGACACTCATGGGGGATATGATTTTGAAATTCAGAAACTCTTCATGTACCGTAATGAAGGATTCACATATACGTTATCTATGAATAAACTAGTAAGAACATGGGTTGTCAGATATTAGGTATGGTGTCAGGATTTAGAAATCCCATAAGTAATTCTTTTCTAGACTATTTGGTTTTCTTCTATGATAAGTAATTCCTACAATATTCTCATAGTTTTAGTCTATTGAAAGAACCCAAGTAAACTAGATTAATGTTTAATGTGATGGAAAATTTATGGATGAGTAGTACAGGGGTGATAAATGGTGTAAAATATGTTGTGGTCAAGCCTAATCAGTTTTCTTGGAATGTGACTAACAACATGTTCCTAAATAAATTAACAGACACACTATGGAAAAGAAAGATGTAGTTTACTGAGAGTATGAGTAATTAAGACCATGGATGAAATTTTATTTGTATTCCTTATGTAAAAAATATGGAAATAATCACCTAAGTTAATGTCTTAGAGGAACATGAATATATTTTTGACTATGGAAAAGAAGGAAACAGAGAAAATTACTGCATGGTGAAAATTAAGAGTTCAGTTCACAGAATAGAATGTTTTCCTCCCTTTGATATCATTGAAGTATAAGTATTTTAAATATGGAATAAATGGTCCTTAGGAAACTCTATGTCCCAAGAGGAATGATCGTGAATAGGATCTACAATGTGGTTAGTGTAATCGTTAAATTGATAATGATAAAGAGACTACATATGAAATGTAAAAGGAAAGTGGAATAGTTTAATAAGATGAGGTATCCTTATTAGTGACATAATGAAGAAGTGGAATAATAATTGATTTTGGGTATTTTTATTAAATAATTAATTTATATAAATGATGGAATATACAAGGATTATTTTACTTTTTTTTATCATTATTTACATGTTTAGTTTTATTGTTCCTGATGGAATGGTGGAGTCATTAAATAACAGGGTGACATTTCAGATATAAAAAGGTAACCCTTAAAATGTACATTATGTTAGGATAATGTTTTTTTGAAAAAAGATAATTGGATGTTACTAATTACCATGTAATTATGAATAGACTTGTTAATAGTTGGGTTGTAATAACATTGATGAAGTTTACAAGATTTTTGGATATAGAGAATATATCTAGTATACTTTGGCATAAATAAATGTCCATGGTTTTCCAAATGATATTTGGAAATTATGGTTATTTCCATGTTTCAAGGGAATATATGATTAGGGTATTCACATGTTTGGGATGTGAAAAACATGTATTACATTGTGTTATAAGGGGGAAAATTCTAATCTAATTTAATGAATTTATTATTAAAGCATTATATTTACATCATTATAAATTTTTATAAAGATAACCATTCAAAAAAAATTTATGTTAAACATTACAGGAGGTATTTATGTGTTATGATTTCTTTAAAACCCATTGGATAAATGGTCATTCATTGATTAACCAAATTTAATGGTTTTCCATTATAATTATTTTGAATATAATATTAGTGTGGTTTTAGAAAACAACATCATATATGTCGGGGGAGAAACAATATATTCTGTCATGGTCGTGCATCTTGAACTCATGACCGATGGATGATAAGGGTTTCACACCTACTATAGGCCTAAAAATGTCATTTTTTATGTATAATTATTTTTGATGAAAAATTAATTATGATAAAAAAATACTATAACATTTTATGTTTAGAGATTAATTTATTAACCATATATATTTTTATGATTTTTATTGATAAATAGTTATACGTTTTATTCTTTTATGGGGATTAATAACAATGAAATGTGTATAATAGTGTATCTGGTATCATATTTAATTTGTAGACATCCATTTCTTGATGTAATGGATTAAATGGAAATAGATTGAGCAATAACCAAAAAACTAAAAAAATTTGTCTTATTGGTGAATAAAATAATTATTCAATCATAGGATAATGATCAAAAAGTAAATGAGTTATCCTGATACCTTAGTTTTTGTTGAACCAATGGTCTTTTTAACCTTTATAGATTTATAAATTTTAAGCCTTGATGTTTTCATCAACCATTAACTTGTTTGTGATTGATTACCTCAATCACTCCCTATAAATATTTAAGCTTTTCATCATTTTCCTTTTTGCATTCACAAGAAATGATATTCTTTCTACAAACCTTGTAATATGTTACATTGGGTAAATGTTATGGTCCCAAAATTCCATTATTGAAGGAAGAGTTAGTAATCAATTTTATGATGTGGGTTTCTATGAATTAATCTTTAAAGCACAAACCTTTTGATAAACATGATTGACTTTGTGGGAGAAATTCATTTAGGGGGGGGGTATAATGTTACATTCCAAGAATTTGTAATTTTTTTCAAATTAATTTCTTGTTTTCATATTTTTAATTTCACGTGGCACTTGAAATAGTTCTCATATATATATTAAAACACTATGTAAGAAATTCCATTCACATGGCACAAACTTGGATTTTTTTACACACAATAATGACTTTCATTTTTCTACATGTAATACTTACATGGAATGTGCTACCCGTAACAACAACTTTTAACACATTACACGGGACACCGATGTGTTTAAGAAACATCATTTCTTGTTTACAATTATTTAAATGATATAATTATAACCTAGATATTAATCATAATCAAAAGAAGAATGATAAATTATTTTGAAATATTTTTATAATGGTTTTATATAGATAAATCATATTTATAGTGAATGATATTATTTTAGGAAAATTCTTTTTATGTTTAAGAATACTGTTTTATCAAGTAAATTGCTTTTAATGTCCTATAAAAACAATTAAGTTATTTTTATAAAATATTATATATTTATAATGAAAAAATATTCTAGATTTTTTAATTTATAATGCCTTAATTATCATTGGGTTAATATCTGGGGGTTTTATAGAAATATCATGTTTGGAATAACAGAGAAAACTACTGAATTTTATTTAAAAGTCAACTTCTATTAAATAATTATAAATCATAAATTATATTATAAATTTTATAAAAGGTTCAATTTTAATAATATTTAATCTATTGATAAAATTTTGGACATTTGAATCATTTTCACATCAAAATTAAATATAAAAACCTACTAAACTCTTGACCCAAATTCTATTATAAAACACTTTTATTTCATCCCATTTTCATGATTAAAATTAATCATATTTTTTGGGTACTTATAATTGAATTTATTAAATCTTAAATAAAAGCTTGTGTTATGTATAATATATAGACTATTATAAGACCAAGTTAATTTTTCACCAAAATGATTAGTAAGAGTTATTAAAATTAATGACATTGAATAATGCCAAATTAAGCTTAATTATGGATTAATCCATAAAATTAAGAGAAAAATGAACTATAAACTTGTCCCAAACACATTTTATGTCCATATTTCTTCTTTAAACCTAAAATTATTTATTTTCTTGTATGAATTTTTTGTTGTAATAACATGTGTACAACAAAATTGTTTCCAAAAAATCCAAGTGAGTCCTTTTTCTTCCCTATAAAAGGACACCCCCACGCCCACTTCCTAACACATCTCAAATCCCATATTATTGGAAAATACCTACCCAATACAATTAAAAATATCCCTATCTTCCACCTATAATCTTTCTTTTTGTATGAAGTGAATTCAAAGAAGCCTTTTGGACATAACCAAAAGGAGTTTCTCGAATAAGTGGTAACAACTTCTCTCAATTATTTTCTTATATTTTCCTTCTACACCATATAAAACATTTTTTATTATATTATTATATAACAAAAAAAGTATAATAAATATAATAGTAATTTTTTATATAAATGGTTTGACCTACACATAAACACACCACCATCTAATGGGTAACGAACTTATTGATTCGGTGTAGGACGAACAACATTATCACGAACCAATGATTGTTCATTTTTATATTACCACCTACCATGGTTGACAATATGAGAAAAACTATTTTTATATATGTCAAATATTAAATTTATTATATCTTTATTATTATTTAGTACTTTTTATAACAAAAATATTTTTTACGTTACATTTTGTGAAAACTCAGTAATTTCATTTGAGGTAGTGCAGACTACTACCCACTCAAAATGATTTGATTCATTCTTATAGAACATATAAAGTATTAGTAATTGTATATGTTAAAATATATGATATAGAAAATATAATTTAATAGATATATATATATATGTGTGTGTGTGTGTTTTACATTCATTACTTCAATTTGATAGTTAAACAGAAATAACATTGATGTGTACATATAACCTACTATTTCCATATATGGTGTATTCCATTTCACATTTATAAATTATATAGATAAGTAAGAAACACTTATAATATAAATAAATTATTTTTAAATCAATTTTTAAATTTTTGAATCGTCATATAAGTATAAGGACCAACAATATAAAAAATTAGGACACATATGGAAAACAAAGCCGATATTAACCAAAGTAAAAGCTTAACATTGGATGGTCATCATACATGTAATATAATTTCATAACAAAAACATATATAGTATTTTATAAAAAAAATATTTAAAATAAATTGATATTTATTATATTGGTCTTTTGAATGATTATGACGAATGTCAAGAAGCAAGGTAAGGGTATTTCATCTTACTTTTTTCATGTGATACAGACTATGTTCGCCACCATTTCCTTTTGTTTGGTCTATTAAATAACAATTAAATTATTATATTTGTGTTAAAATTAAAATATTTCTGTTAAGAAATAATTTTTTTACTTACATTACTTCATGGGTTTATGTTTCAAATGTTACCAAATCGGTAAAAATGTTTTGTCTCTTTTTTCTTTCTTTGAGACTCGTGTTTTGTTATCCACCTAATAACATATTTAGGGTGTCTATACTTCCATTTCACATGTTCTACCATGAATATAAATATTTTCATGACATTTACGAATCATGTAATTCCTTTTCATACATGGATAATATAATTCCATGGTACCATGTTATAAGTGTTATTTGAGTCAATCTCATCACTTTTCAGGACTATTTATGTATATGCTTTAATTGGTGAATTATTATGTTACATATCGGAATACATTCATGAATTTTCTTCTAATATGGTTATTAAATATGTATTTATGTTTGGGTTCCATGTAAAACTCCTCAGTTCGTAACATATTTAATAGTGTGTGTTTCAGAAAGCTTGACATTACCCCCTCTTCAGTAGAAAATCAATGTTCCTTAAAGACCATGTTTTCTAAAAAGGGATTCAATAAATATTCTACTAATATCATACTAAGAGTAAAAGAAATTTTTCTTCCCTTTTTTATTTTACATATGTTTTCAATGGAATATTCAACTTGCATTCTGAGTGATGCAATTTTCTCCCCATTTTATAGTGAAAATATAATGGGCTTTTCCCCTCATATGAAAAGTACAAATTTATGCCACATCAATCAATTGAATCTTTCCTTTCATAATTAATAGTAATTTTTTTATAAAAAATTAAACGAGATTTTCATGGAAAATGGTTTCTAATAAGTTTTCAAACCACTTTTATAATTTCTCAAGGAAAATTGCTTTAAAAAACATTTCATGTTTTATTTATAAGTTTTAGAAGTATTTTCATGGAAAATGGTTTTCAAAATGATTTTAGTATTTTTTTTACATTTTCAATGTATTTTTTAATGAAATTATTTTCCAATTCGTTTCAAGCATTCTTTTTTTCAAAGTTTTTTCTATGAATTTTTTTTTTCATTTTTCCTCTTATTTTATAAATTTTCTAGGAAAAATATTTTCAAATCATATTCATATGTTTTAAAGGTATTTAATTAGAAAATTATTAAAAATTGGTTTAATATATTAAGAACACAATTTTTAAATAATAATGTATATTTTCCTCAAGAAATATTTTTACCAAATTTTTCATAATTATTTTCTATCTAATATGACATAAGATGATGTTACTGATACCATTTTATGAAATTATATAAAGGTTATATAAATATTATTTCTATAATTGGTTATTATTAAGTTCATGGTAATTATTAAAGAAGTATCTATTCCATAGGTTATTTAATTTTAAAACAACTTCTTTTCATTGGTTATGTTTATGATAAAATTATTATGAAATTAATATTTTTTCATAGGATATGATATGACTATATAATTACCATATCTATTTATTTTCATGGGTTATCATATTTTTATTTATGATCTTGTAGTTTATGTATGAATGATTTAATTATGATATGGGTGGGACATAAATATCCTTTCAATGCATTGGGTAAATATTTATATCTCATGAGACAGACTAATATGGTCTCCGAAGTGAACATTGACTACTAAGATGGCCATGGCAGTGAACCCTTAATTCCAGTATGGTATAAGGGGTAAAATCATGCTTTTAGGATGGAAATTGGAGTGAACCATGACTACAAAGATTTTAGGTGGATTGTACTCATTCAACTATGATGGATATGGGAGTTAACTCTGACTACCAGGAAGGTATGTGGACTGAAATCATTCTATTAAAATGGTCATGGGAGTAAAAAATGACTACAAATATGGAATGGATATTGAAATCATACTTCCAATAAGGCCTTGGTTGTTATGACTAGACTACTTTGTGTGAACTTGATTACATGTTCAAAATATTATGTTTGGACCTCGTTGCATATCCACTTGTTAACGTAAGGTCAGGATATCATGTCCTTAACCCAATGAGTGAACTTGTGACTGTATATACATATTAACAATATTATATTCTTACGTGTCTGCCACAATCCCATTTTTTATTATTACATTTTGATTTTATGGATTATTTAATTTTTCTTTATGATTCTTGTATTATTAATTTTCATGCGTTGTTCCATGATTCATGATTATGATGATAGATATGCAAGTTCTGATATTATATTTTCATGATCATTTTCTCATACAACTATTCACATAATTATGCTTACATATCTCCTTTATTTTCCCATACTTATAATTTAAGCTTACCCCTTTCTTATGTTTCCATTAACCAAGTTATTTAGAAAGGTTTTATGTAGTAGTAATAATGGTAGTTATATTATTGAGTTTCATTTAAGATATTTCACCCGGATATTATATTTTGTTTCCTTGTTTCCAAATACAATAAACTATTATGTTTCTCAAGCATGATGTTTTGTAATGTATAGATAATTCATCTAAAATTATTCAATATTAATTTATTTTAATATTTTATCTCTATATATTATGAATTTAATATATCTAAGAATTATTTTTCCATCCAATAGATTTTATTATTTTAGAGAAAAATTGAATAATGAACATAATGTAATAGTATAAACAATGATTATTCTTAAAAAGGTGACATAAAAAAAGATTATAATCATCAGTACTAATTCTTTAGAGTCAGCTTCTTTAACTTCTCCATCATTGGTCAACTTGGTTCCCACTTGAATTGATGTGGGAACATGTTTTGAATTATCTTTTCCCAACATCTTAAGAAGTTACTTAGTGAAATTTTATTGAAAGGTAAATATATATTTATTAATTTCCGATATTTTTGACCAATGAATGCATTTCATTTCACCAAACAGACATTTCAAAAATCTTATTTATTTTTTCATCCAACCATTCACAAGATATTTCATCATTCCCATTAAAGATAATATCATCAAAATATACAATAACAATGAGGGAAATATCATGACTTTTTTGATGTATATATTACTATCAATGCTTCCATTCATAGATATAAACTCTCATAAGAAGGAATATAAATTAAAATAAAATTACCTTTCATATTTTTTTATGTCATACAAGTATTTCTTTATCATGAAAGCACTAAATTAATCATTTTAATTAACAAAACCACATGTTTGTTCGATATACACTTCCTCGCCAGGTTATTAATTTAGAAATGATGACTTCCAATCAATCTAAAAATGGTTATATCTTCATTGTAAAACTATATAATTTAATGTTATAATTTTTTATAGCAATTCCATTTGTGACACAGTTTCATCAAGATCAATGACTTTAATCTATTTGGAATCCTTGAAAAAAAAATATTTATTTGTTTCTTGTCACATCACCATATTAATTTCACATGTTCCAGATCACCCACATTGTACCAATATAATTTTATTCATTTGAATAAGGAAAGAGTTACCATGTATCATTATTCTAAATATGATTTAACTCGTCATCGATAACATGAATCCATTATGGATGCTCCAAATCATCATTCACATCTCTAAACTCTAATTTTGAGAATACGAAATTATGTATAAGAACTTTTTATGTTCTCTTTGTTTATACCTTTTGATGTTGATAAAAATAATTTTTTGAGAATCATCTTATATTATCATCCTATTATGGGATGTATGAAATTATTCCATACCAATAGAAATTGGTGATTTTTATTGTTAAACCATTCTATCATCACTTTTTTTGGAATTATCCTCATGTTTCTTCAAAATAATTATTTCATCATCTTAATATTCCTCATCTATAGGTGATTGTGAAACATCTTGGTCACCTCTTTTATGAACTTTTACATCAACTGAATAAACTAATATTCATGTACCTTTGTAGAAAATTATATATCCTCCTTCATCGAGAGAATTTACAATAAATATTACACCATCACCTCTCAAATAACACTTTTCAAGGATTATACCTTACATATTTATGATACCGGTACACCATAAAATTATTTAGTTTCTAAAAAATGGGTTTTTATTGTAAATAATTTCATATGGAGTCAAATTATAAATAAGGATAACAAAATACTGGTTTTTAAGATAAAAAGTTTTTCTCTCATATTGACTCCATATGTTTTGAAAAAACCATGTTTATGTAAAATTATACGCCCCATAAAAACAAAATGATTATTCATCCTTTTAGAGACACTATTTTTTTGTTGTGTGTACGGTGTATTGAACACATTAAAAATTCCATGTTTTTCAAAATGACTTTTAAACTATTCATTATGGTACTCACCACTATTATTAGATTGAATCTTGTTCAATGAATACATATATTCCATATTATCTCATCTCCTAAAAAATTTAAACAAATTCATAGCATCTTTTTTATTATTATTCTACATGACAGATACAATGTGAGTAAAATCATCAATGAAATAAATGAAGTAATTATTTTTTAATGTTGATTGATTCCACATTTCCCAACAAACATCAGAATAAAAAAGTTACAATGGTTGAGATGAATGAATATCAATATTCCTATAAATAGTGAATGTATTATTCCCAATTTGAAAAATTATGAAGCAGGAATAAGATAATTTTATAGGTTAGAAATACCATAAAAACTGTGTTTCATTGATAACATGGTTATATTTATAAAACAAGTATATACTATATATTTATTCTATAAGTGATATTCCACCACCATACTTAGGGAACATG
Source organism: Viscum album (assembly GCA_963277665.1). Classification (NCBI taxonomy): domain Eukaryota; kingdom Viridiplantae; phylum Streptophyta; class Magnoliopsida; order Santalales; family Viscaceae; genus Viscum; species Viscum album. Next base: position 674,584,584 of record OY728157.1, on the reverse strand, counting down.
AATTCTAAAATTCACCAACCTAAAAGAAATTTCATTTTTTATTTTGGGCTCTAGTAACAAAATTACCATATTCTTGTATAATCACAACAAAACCAACTTTCTTATAAACAAATTTATTTACATCTTCAAAATGTTGAGAAACAATCATATAATTTTTTTTCAATCCATCAAAAAAGTATTTCATAGATTTCATCTTTTATTCCCCAGTAATGTCAGATCTAACACCTTTGATTCTGAGAGATTCATCATTCACAAATGTCATTGTTCCTCCATGTAAATCTTTCACATCCTTTTAAAAATTAAAATATTTTTTCATATGTAATGACCGAAAACTATTAAAATTTTATTATTTATCTCCTTTTATAGTTTTTAGAGACATAACACAAAAATATGATTTTTTTACAATTAAATTTATTCACATATAGGTTATGATAATAATTATAAACATGAAGTTTTGATGGTAGAAAAAAGTATATGATTTTTTAAAATGCCCTTGTTTTTGACATATTTGAAAAATTGTTTCGTATATTTTGAACCTATGTTCCACAATAAAGAAAATCTCTGACTTATTTAATTAGTAGTTCTTACACCCCATCTAAATTTTCTTTCTATAAATAATGGGATTATTGAAATGTAAATGGTTATCTTAGAATGTTCTTTCTATATTCCAAAATCAACCACAATACAAAAAATATCTATATAAACAATTTTTACCTCTATGTCATATATATTGTCTAGATTTTTGAGTTTGTTTTCCACAATAATTATTGTATTTCAGACATAAATATTGATGACTTACGACCTTTACATTATCAATTGAATTATTATTCATTAATTAACATTTCTTCCAAAAAAATTCGTAACTAGAAGTAGTAACAAATTTTGTTTCAGAATTATAGATTTTAGAAACTTATTAATTATCTATTATTATTGTTTTCTTCCAAATACATAATATTACCAGATGTTTTATTCTTCTGAACAACATCATGATTTTTTTAAACCGTGATGGCCTCAGTTTTGTATCCTTATTAGGGAAACCATTTTCAAAACATTCACCACCTTCTGAAATAGGGTTCTCAAAACATGTTACTCCCAAATAATATTTTGAATTATATTTGTTAAAGAAGATCCAAATATTCCTATTTTTTATTCAATATTACATCATCATGTTCACTCCAATTATTTATGTTCCCATTTTATTTCATAAGAAAAAACAACCTCTTCACATAATATAGTTTTTTATTTAAGAATACGTAATTCACAACATTCAATAGGACCCCTATATTCAAATTATAGATTTCTCTTTAATTTTTATCAATATTTCACTCAAATTAGTGAAGATTTATTTTTAGATAATATTATATCAATTTCTATTTATATTAAATACTAAAACATCCTAACCGATTATCAGTAACCATTAAAATTAATATATTTTATCAAGAAACATTATTAAATTATTTCCCCTACATATCCATCATCCTCGTAATAATTTTTAGATAACAAGCTCCCCACTTTTTGATTTGGATATCCATTTATATTTTTCATAAAATAATAAGTTGACTTATCATCCTATTATTTACAAGATCCTATCTACCTTCTATCATATTCATCACTATTATCTTCATTCTTTTTTAGGGGAAATTCCTAGATAATTTACCAACATCTTTCCATTCAAAACATTTTAGGTGTAAGTTACCATTTTACAATCATGTAAATATTTTTATATTTTTAAAAAACAAGGATAAAAATTCATCAAGATCATTACACACCAAATATTCTAATTTAGAGCCCAAAAAACATTCTTCTTTAAAAATATTCATAGAGTTTTCATTCTTCTCTATAAATATTCCTTTTATATGTTTTACTAAAAACTCACCGAAGGGTAAAATTGTATTTAAAAATTTTTAGGTGGATGGAAACAATATTACATATTGAGGAAACATTTATGTGGATGATAAAATACAACCTAGTAAGTACCAAAGTATAAACAATCTCGAATAAAATGAGATTGTGATATTTTCCCTTACCATAGGTCCGATTTTCCTCATAAGTGTCCGAAACTCCTGTATAATGATTTAAATAATGTTATTGACTTATTATAGAATCATAATTATTGTTATGATATCATATATGGTCATATTATTATCTTCTTGGTAGTAATATTTCATTGCTACTTGTTATTCGGGTGTTTATAACTTTTTGTTCTTATGCGTGTTTTATCAAATAAATTCTTATTCTTCTCTTTAGGTTATAGATACATCACTTACAGAGTGGTATTAATCTACTATATATCATATTTATTCATTCAATTCATTTATATAATCATTATGCAATGAATATCATGTTGAACGAATCGCATCACATCGTGGAGACGGTATTCCGTACGTACGCACGAGCGATGACATCGTTCCCATGATCGTGGAATTGAATTGGAGTGTATGTATACTATTTCAGAATCAATATCACTTTACAATAATAATATATATAAATTATTTACATCATTATACCCATCCAAGTAAAGTGGTGGGGGAAAATAGATTACACCACGGCGTGGGACGGTATTCCGTATGTACGCACGCACGGTGATTTTGTTTTCCATAGGATGGATAGATGTTGAAATAGGGTTGTTTCATACTTATAATAACATATCAGTATATGAGTGATACTGATGTTATTAATTCATAATGAAACAACAAAATAAGAAGATGTTGAAGAAGAATGAATTTGGAACGGATCGCTAATGGATATTATCTCTTTTGGAAGCGCCTCTTCTTAACCTCCTCTTAGGGCTCTAGGGTTGGTCTTTGAAGATAACGAAAACCTCTATGATGATTATAGGGAAGTGAGGAAGTGAAATGGGCAGGGTTTGGCCGAGCAGTATGGCTCAAATTGGTGTGAGGAGGAGAGGGAGGAGGTACCCTTTTATAATGGAGGAGAGGGGCACCTTTGGAATAACTAAAAATATTATTTTATTATAAATCAAAATTAGATTTTAAATAGCTCCAAATTGATTTATTTCTATTCTAATGTGGGGATGGGTCGAAATAATCTCATCAAATAGAATTTATACAAGTTTAGGTTTCTATTTTAACCTTATCATTTAGATTTAACATTAAGTTAAATAATTTTACGTCTACCGTGTCTTCTTGTGTTCTTATACCATAGGGTTAATAAACTCACTATAAGCATCCAAAATAATCCCAAGATGATTATTATTAATATATATAACATTATCTATGTCATGTGGCCTAACCTTATATTTTTAGGAATAAAATAACAATTAATAATATAATATTTGTTTTAAAAACTATTTTATGTCAATTTTGACACTATTTAGTAATTGATTTTTGTGAAAATCATAACAGAATGATTAGTTCTAAAAAAGTAACTTAAATAAATACTAACATTTCATATTAACCTAGAAAATTAGTGGAGTTCATAAAAAGTCTCAAATTACATTTATTTGGGTATTTATAACATCAATTATGTCAATATTTTATTAATAAGATAATTACTGCATCATCGTCGTGTCATAAATAAATTAAATTATATAAAGTCTAAAAATTACAAATCAAATACCATTATGTAATAAATCGTTTTATATTTCTAAAGAATATTTATTGTTGAATTTATCTTATGTATAACCCCATATTAAAAATTATCTACTTATTAAACTTTGATTTTAACTATTTTAACACTTCTTTAAATAAATTAATAATAAATGACCTAATCTAATACAAGTGTGCCTAAATGGTCATATTTTATTCTCTAATGTTGTTTTTGGTCTAATTAATCTTATCCAAGAGAATTAGGACACATGTTAGGGTAATATTAATATAATGTTTACCCTTAATTACCCTATTTACTTTTAAGAGTGGTAAAAAAAGAAAAAAGTTACAATTCACCAAAAATTATTTTCATCTCATTAAACCACATTTTACTTACTGACATCAACCATGTCTCTCGGATTTTTGAAATTCCACTCACAGAAGAGGTAAAATTATGTTTTATGAAAAATTTATTTTTTTAACTACCACTTAGTGGTTTCACTATTCATCAAAAAATGAAAGTATCCAGAAAAATACCAAAAATTAGGCCTAAGCTATATTTGATATTATGAACTGAAAAATGATGTCTACTTTACCAAATTCAAAACATATCATTTTCATTACATAATTTAAAAATTAATTTCCGTTGTCAAAACAAATAGCGTGTTCTTAAAAGATAATAACTATCAAAAGATTGACAGTTGTTTATGTCCGGTTTAAATGTGAAATTACTTCCAATGACCAACATTGTATTAAATTGTAAAAATATATTCTAAATATACTTTTAAACCACTCAAATTAATAATTTATCACTATTAATTATTTCGATTAAAAAAGTTGTTTTTAATTAAAATTTAGTAATTTTCACTATTCATCATAAAATGAATGTTATCCGAAAAGTACCAAAATTTCACCCTAATCAAATTTAGATATTCCGAATCCAAAAATGAAGTCCATTTTGAAAAATAAAAGTTACAAAATTTGAAAAAGTGGTTATTAATATTCATAACGGCTAGTTTTAATAATATTTTAATAGTATATCGTTGTTTAGTGAAACTCGTTATTGCGTACTACACACGCTATCAAGGAAGGTCGCGATTGCATGCAAGGAAATTCAAGGATGCGTGTTGTGAAAGCTCCTTTTGGTGTAACATACAACAAAAAACATTAATGAAATTCAAAAGAATATTTTTCATAAAATCTCATGATGTTACAAAACAGATGAACTGTACAATTCTCGTAAGGATTCTCCATAGTAACTAAAAAAATAATTGATAAACTTTGTTGAAAAATTTTAAGACATTAATTTATTCTCATATAAAACATGAAATATGCTTATGTTTCTTAACCCCTTATATAAAACCTGAAAATATTGAAATCAATAATATTTTTCATCAATAATTCAATACATCCTTAGAATGTGTCCAGTGAACTACTGTGTCTAATGACTTATAAATGCAATATCACATCTGGTAGATTAACAACTATTTCTATGAGGTTTTTCTACATCACATATTTTTTTATTAATATTGAACCACTAATAAATGAAATAGTATATTTTTCTATTGAACCTATTAATGGAAAAATTTCTTTTATTTTCCTAAAATTGGTAGACAATTAAATATATCATCATCTGGTTGATTATTATTTATTCTTATATGGTGGATCGATCTCTATAATTTTCAATTATGAATCTATTTCAACAAAAATGTCTTGATATTACTTTGATTGGACAGTATAAATGACTCCCTTTTTGAAATAAACATTGAGTCTTCTGGATCAAATTCATAAATCATAATTTATATCTGAAGCACCCCATTTTTTGTGGTAACATATCAGTAGTCACTACTTTATTCCAGAATCTCAAAAACTAATTATTCTAACTATATATATGTTTATTTAGTGAATCATATAGTTTAATGGGTCAGATCATCGAATGGATTGGTTGATTGGTGTCTTCTAAATCCATATTACCTTAGAAAAATAAAATATTCCCATCATTTATAAAAAGCCTACATCTGGGGATTCTCACACCGATGACCAGAGACCCGAAAAGCTCTTCATATAATTCCATATTCCTCAAACTCAAACATGTAATCATGAATTTTTCAGGATGTTTATATCCTTTGGATTAATATAAAATCTTCAAATTCATGTTCAACATCTCAAAAAATCTATTGGATTTCATAACATCATCTCACTATGATAAAAAAATTATTATCAGATTCAGTGTGAGTTTGATAAACAAAATCACCCACAAAAAATCTTCATACCAGAAATCCAATTCTGTAAGAATTTAGTATTAAAAAATATTCTTATTAATTAAGTATGATAAAAAAATTCTATAATCATGAAAAAATACAATATAAACTGATTTATCATAATATAAAAGATAATAAAATCCACACAATCAACTTCCAGCATCTAAAATAAATATCCATCCAATATGGTCCCAAATAAATATTCCAATGATGACGTGAAATACATAAATATGCAAATGTAATACATAAAATCTTGATTAGAAGGTAAACTATAACTTTCTTCTCCCCTTTGGAATATTTTGGGGTTGTCTATTCGAACACACTTGATTATTCCATTTTAGATATAACATATTTTTCCTAGGATCATCCTATAATGATATTGATATTTCCACTTAATACTATGTGGTACTTAGTACTATATTCTTCCACTTATCCACATACCATAATTTGTTCGCATATGCATTAGCTGATCTTGAGATGAAGTTACCCCCCAAATTTCCAGTATAGGGAGTATATATTATCGCCAATTATTTTTCAATAGCAAGGTATTCTTCCACATATATTATTTTTTTATATATTCTAAAGTCAATAGAACCATATCTAGGATATTTTGGAGATAAGTGGGGGGGATAATCAATTATCCTCATTCATTGTACAAATTAATTAAAACAATTAACTCCACTGATTAACATGAGAGATATTTTCTATTCCCATATTCAATACTATAAATTAACTGAAGAAGTAAAATAATTTAAAATGTTTACCTCATAATTGAGAAGTATTATCCTTATTGTGATATAAATTCCACCAATATCATGCTCTCTACTAGTATAAAATTATATGTATAAGGTATTTTGGTAAATCCTTACATGTCCCCAAATAATCATTCATTTCATCCAACCAATATGTGTATCCCTAAAATTATAATGAATAAAACATAGATAAAAACTAAAAAATCATCGACCAAATAGACTTTTATTATCCCATTGTTTGTGTTGAATTATCCTCCTCCTATTTTTTTAAATGTTGGTAATATTTTGATACAAATTATATTCATAGAAAAAAATTAAATAACATCTTACACAATATATAGCATCATAATAGATGAAACTATTCAGTGATATATTGAAAAATAAACTACTTATCTCTCCATTTGTCTTTAATGAAAATCATAACCGACTCACCCAATCTACCTAAAAATCTTCATGATAAATTATTATTTCCATCATTCACATTTTCTCACAGAAAGTTATTCTTCTTCTAATTATTCATTAAAAAACTATTCACCAAACCACATGAATTAAATTCCACTATATTTCTACTTTTTTCAATCTTATAACAATATATATATATATCACAAATATTATAAAATAAACATTAAAAACTCAGTAGTAACTTTCCCTATAATAATTAAAATAATAATTTCTCCTTTCAACCTATAATAATATCATGGAATAATAATCACATAAATTAATGAATGTATTGTATAAATAAACATCAATTATATTTCATCTTATTGCAGTTCCAATCTATCTTCATACAATGTCATGATGTTGTAAAAACATTCAAAACACACACCTACTTATATGAATGTATCATGAATTTATTTATTCATAAAATTAAATACATATAATTAATATTTGGAATGATATGCTTCAATTTTATACCATCTATTTTACCTTATATGGTCCATGGTAATATTAATGAAACAATTACCTTTAATATCTCTGGAATCACTTATTTAATCCAAAGTATAATAATTTTTTAACATTTAATAAAATACTATTAGTCATATAATATCAATATAGTCATTATTATATAATATTTACGACACAAAAAAATTCCATTCTACTATGTATCTAAGTTTTCTTTATGTTTGAATTCATACATAGACAAAAAATTTCAATCTATACATTTTCAATTAATATATAATGTGTGTGTCTAACATTATATTATGATCCCCCAAAGTCATATTCCCCTAAAAAATGACTTTTGTGGGATTCAAAAATAAATTCAAATGCAGTTAGATGTCTAAAACTTCGCTCAAAGTCATTCTTCACAATAGACCATTTAATAGATTCTATTATTTTTTATAAAACATCACATAAATTTATACAGATTGACTTGAATAAAGTGAAAATATTACGACTTATTAAATTAATTATTTAACAATAAAAATTTTATATTTCCTAGAAATATTAATATAAGATATTGCAAACTAATTCTAAAATCAGTTAAATTAAAAAAAAATTACATCACATCATATCACGCGATTCTGAATATGATAAATTTATAAAAAAATAGCCTACATAATAAATATATCAACTTCTAAACATCTTCACATCCTCGATGTATGGTTTCCAAATTCTATTGTAAAATTATTTAATCACAAATCAAAAAATATTTATATCTTTTCTTCAATAATGTGCTCTGGTATCATATTCTCTATAAAAATTCATTAAATCATGACTGGGTCTCAACCCCCTGTTTTCTTACAAGAAAGGATCAAAAATCACTATCGAACACATCAAACATAATAATGAACCATTAAAAAATAATCTAAATATTATGTTAGTAAACTCATTATCTGAAAAATGAATATTTATTAATAAGAACATGTTTCACATAAAATTGAAATGATCTATATTCAATCATTCTGAAAATATATTCATTTTGATTCATGAATCAATAATTTTTCACGACCATAATTACAAAAAAAACCTCTGCATAACATTACATTGACCTTTTTATTGAGAAATTTCATTATGGAATTAGAAATATACGTATTTCTAAATGAAATCAATATAAATTTAAAATAGTTCACACATATGAAATTTAATTCTCATAATTTTATTCCTTTTATTAAATATTTATAATTTCTTTCTACCCCTTTAGAGATCAATAAATGTAAATGTTGTGAACATCTAAATTGATTACTTGTTTTGTTTTTTCTCCCAATCATTGAATAGATTAAGGATAATAAATGAACTCATTTAGGTTTTAAATTATTTATCCCCATTTTAAAAGTATAATAAAAGAAATTAGAGATATGGGACAAAACTGAATACATTTTCCTTTAGAATGATGATGTTTATATACCAATAACAACATCATATTCTGAAATTTTTTTATGAAATGAAATGTGGAACATATCAAAATATTTCTATTATTTCAGGGAAAATTCTATCTTAAATCAATATACTTCCACATGATCATTTATTAATTGATACTTAATATCAATACCCATGTACTATTAATGTTAAACATGATTCATTAAAAAAAATATTACTTTTATTACCATGTCTAAAATGTAGTAGGAACATCACATAACCATTAAATGCTCAAAATATATCTTCTTCCACATCAATTGACTTGTAACATGAGTTTAAGAAACATAATCTTCCTCAATATTTTTTAAAGTGATATATCATGGATACATTATACACATAAAATACATATCACTAGGATAGAAAACTATGTTGGATTTTTACATCCTATAATAAAGATAACCAACCTAATATATTTCTATGTAGCAGAAATAATAAAGCGTAAATTTTCTAATATATTTCCTAACAATACATAAAATTTCAATATTATTCCAATTATTCCTATTTTAAAAATAAAGTGATAATTTTTCTATACACTTTGATAAATTGAAAAAAGTTTAGCAGTTTATAATATATTCAGTATTTAAGTTTTTTAGTAAAAAACAATTTCAATAATATTCTTGAAATCCCTTATATACACCACATTTACTTCCACATCATCAGATATATTAAAAAACATGTATATTTTGTGAAAATTTTATTTTAATCCTAAAATCCAAAATATTCGAGATATTCTCTAGTATACATTTCATGAGAAAGAAAAACGTTACTTGTCGATTGTGAAATTTGTATGTCATGAAAAGACCTCATATCACAATGAATATAAATTAAATATATATTTTTCATCTCTATATAAAGTTTTTTGAAATGGTCTAAATTATTTACATGATATATTATGTCTTCTAAATGAATAATAATAATTTGATACAAATATGTTTTTTCATAGTGTATATATTTTTTCCCACTCTTCCTTTTTGGAAATACAGCTTCTCCCACATGGTTTCCAACGTAATATACCAAGCTCTGGAAATGTGTTTCTATCCCAATAAATACATCTTTTACTAAAAAACATGAATATATTATTTATAATGATTTAAACTATAGGGTTTTATTATTCATATTTTTCTCATTTTGTTTTAGTGATAAAAAACTCAACCATCGTAATAAAATTTTCAATTATGTGATTTTCAGTTTTTTTATAGAATCTATTTTGGCGGATTACCTGGGACTATATATATTATTTGAAACAATTACAATGACTTGTTTATATTAATTTCTATTATTCACATTCTTAGAATATGTATATATGATAAATTAAAGGGATATGAAGGCTGGTGAGTTTGAAATTACTGGAGGTGTTCCCATATAGAAAACAATAGCTACACAAGGAGGTTTCTCCAACTTCATGGGGTAACACTGGACACAAATAAGGAATGAATAACTACTACCAACAACCTAGTAGAGGATAATCTATCAACCAGTAGATCTAGAAGTTTATACCACTTTGGTTTATAGTCTATCATCTATCCACTTTCTAATAGTATATAGATTGTGGAGAATCTCATTCATGTCCATCATTATAGGCAACCCACTTGCTACTTAGTGGATGACACATTATAATTTGTTTTTTCAGGAATTTTCATGAAGAAAATATTTTAATATTGTTAGAAATTCCAATATGGTAGTCTCTTCCAATTTCAATGTTCCTAATGATTCTAAATGTTTCCCAAGCATTTAGGATTCTTTATATGGTCTCTTATTTTCTCTTTAGGATCTATGTTATTTTTCATATTTTACTATTGTTTCAATTAGATGTTTAATAAATATATTTCTAAACCTTTTCCAATACCCATAAAGTTAATAATTATTAAATTTCCCTCTAACCTTCCTCGTAGTCTCTTAATTATACAATGTACAATATTCCACCAAATGTACTTGCGAGTTGTGTGTAACGTGATTGATTGAAGAAAATAGCTCTTTCCCAAACCTCTTATCCCCATAAAGTTCAAACTCCATAAATGTTTGGGAAATGATTCTTGATGAATGGGGTTTTCAATAGGGCATGCATATTTCCACTATTATGAGGGACATGTTCTTCGTAATTTTTTAGGCCAATGGATTTATACCATTAACCTTTAAAGTCAAGCGTTGATGACATTGGGAATGACATCGATATTTTTGAAAAATTACATATCAATAGAATTTTTATTCAATTTAATTTTTATCATTGAATTAATAATCATAACCTCATATACATTATTACCTTCAAAATAGTGATATTCTCATAAAAAACACATTAAATTTCTATTTATAAACTCAAATAAAAAAAATCAAGTATATAATATTCAATTTCACACTTTTTCCTTTAATCAGTTAATATTGAAAGTAATATTTTGTCAACCTATAAATTTTTAAATGTGAAATTCACCCCCTCCAATTGTCATTATATCTATCTAATAAATGGGATATAATAATAATGTTTTTTATTATCAAGAAACCATTTTAGAAACTATTTTATTATTGAAATATTTCATTGTATATTATTGATTCATTTCACTGTTCATTTTGATTATGGAATATAATTCCAATTCAGATGATCTAATTTATGATGGAATCAATTATTCTTATTGGTTGAATCTGATGTTATCATTACATTGTAGTATTTATTATCCTATATGTAAAATCAAAACACATGGATTTATTCCCATCAAGTAATATGTTGAAAATTATTTCCCACATGATATTAATGATTTTTAATAAAAAAATATATGAATGCCTTGAAATGAGATCTTTATAGAATTGAGTTAATTAATTTTCCCCTTTGGAAAACAACGTAAGCATTATGTAAATAGTTATATGTAACATTGAATGAAAGAAAAAAATGGTGGATGTTATATTTGATAATGATTTTTCATGTTTTTGATAATTTTATTATACATTTCAATGAATCTGTATCGAAATTGATTATGAGATTTAATGACATCTAAAATGGTAGAATACCACTCAATGATGAATTATATATTGAAAAATATAATTAAAATATTATTGGTGTTATGTAGGTCATGGTACCCAAATTAATTGCTAGAAAAGAAGCTAAAAACATTATGAAAATAATGGTAGAAGAAAAAATCAACTCTTTAATCACATAAAGTATCATGATGATATGACAATCAAAATAGGAAGCAAGAGATGGAAAATAACACAACAAAACTATCACCTTCAATGTTACTAATGATAAAAAACATAAAAGTGATGTTTTTAAAATGACCATTTTTTCAGAAATAAAATGAAATTCTCGGTGTAGAATAATTTACCAAATCAATTAGAAAAGTAAAATAAAAAGTTAAAAAATCAATTTATGTGCTATAAATGTAAAGAAGAATGGATAATTCAAACCAGAGATCATAGACTAAATTAATGTTCACAATTAAAATAAACCAGGTAAAACGTATTTCAATGTCATGACGTTGAGTGAAAGTGATGACTCCATGGATTCGATATCATCACCCACTTTTAGTGACTCTAGCCTGAATATCCTAATTGATGACACTAGTGATGTTTTTGTTAGTCACCTATATTTCTAATTTCTCATTTTTCTATTCTCTTAAATCATATTTTTCATCTTTTAACAAATTTATAAAGATTTAAAATATTCCAACATACACTCGAAAAAGCATATCATCAACTATTTTATTTATATATTTCACTCTAAAAATTGTATAATCATTTAATTGAAGAAAAAGATAATCTGTAAAAATAAATTGACCAATTAAAAAAAATATCACTATAATAATAAAAAAATGTCAATAATCTCAAATGCATCATTTTTTATTACAATAATTCCCCTATCAAATTCACCCAATCTTAATATAAAATTAATAAAATTGTACGATCTAAAAAACACATCAATGATTTATTCATATTTGGTTATATAAATTATATAAGAACCTATATGGATCCATCAAAATTAATTTTATAAAAGGTTTATGTAAATAAAATTTCATAATTTCTTCAAAAGAACTGTTAATTTATTCTAGAAATGTGATTGAAAAAATATGTGATTTGGTAGAGAAAACATGGTACATCATTATTCCTATAATTCAAATATAATACGTATTATGAAAATCTAAATACATATAATAAATATTGAATAATGTACATAGAAACATGTTTTTGTGGGTGTTATAAAAATAATCCTATTAATTTGATAGGAAACACTTCACCTTATTTAAAATCAGTTACGATAAGTAGTGTAGACATTATAGTTAATCAAGAGTCATGTATTACAACCAAAATAATTTTTTAAAGATAAATAGTATTGGTGGGATTTGTGTAATAATTTTTAATAATTCATAGGGTATGATAATGAGTTAGGGTGCTATATATTTTTCTTACTCAACTATAATTAAAAAATTATTCATAATATACCTCAGACAAAATTTACTATATATTAGTCTACTTTCTGAGAATAGTTTGGAAATACCATTTGAAATTTTTTTAAATAAGTTTAAATTAAAAATTATGTTATCTCTTTTGCACATCATAATTTTAAATGTTTACATAATTAATTTAATATCCCTTTCTAGCCAGTATGCCAATTGTTTTAGTACACAAAGGAATTATTCATGGATTTTATGGTTATTCCATATCTATTTTAGATAAATTATCATAACCCACTAATCTAATATCAACTAGTATGAAATCATCCAAAATTATATTTCAATGATAACATAGTTTTAGAATCATGGAAACAATGTTTGAAACATAAATACTATTTTCAATCTAAAAATAATATTTCTTCTTCAAATTCTCTGGAAATAATATATATCTTGACATTTTGGATCTATTCAAATTGAATTCATTGGGGTAAAAACATATATTGATATAATTTTAATCGACATTAAATATTTCAAAAGGGATTATTTATTAACTCATAATAGTAAAACTAATAAATCCTTCACCATGTTTTTAAAATATTGGAATTTCAAAATGGTTTTAAAATTATTTTTATTCAATTTGATCGTGATAGTGACATTGATAATAATAAATTTAATGTTTTTTATTATCCATTATGTAATAATAATTATTTATTCTACTCTATGAAATCATAAAAAAAACTAGTTAGTATAGATATTAAATCCGAAAATAAATGATTTAGACAAACACCCTTAAATGAATATTCTAATCAAAAATATTTCAAACCTAATACAATAAATAATAAAAGATATATAATTAATTGAATTATAACTAGGCCCTATTTTGAAGAAGGTTATTTATAAAAAAATTAATATAAAACCTAGGATTGTATAATTTAATGTTTTTGGATTCCAATTTTTTATTTGAGACAAAAATCAATATTTGAAAATTTTATTATAACTATGATAAAGGTATATTTAATAGGTACTCAAACCAATTTGAAGTTTACTATGAATTTAATAGAAAAAAAATTGGTAGACGATTTAAAACATGTCTTATTTATTGAAAATTATCAACCATATATTTCTATAAATGTTTATGAAAATGTATGATTAAATAATTTTTTTAAAAAAATAATTTTAATATGAACAAATGTTTCTATCAAATTATTTTCTAAAATTGTTTATGAAATAGAATTTACATCCCAAGGAAATTTTAATTAGAGAAAAATATTTGGGAAGTCATACTAATATTTTGGTCTTAAATAAGGTTATAAATAATGCCAATGTCTTTCAACTTGAACCCCAAGGACTTTATAACTCCCTTAATGAAAAAATTAGGTAAATTTCATTCTATTGGAACTGTATATATTAACTCAAATTGAATTATAGACTTTCATGGAATTAAAAAATTATCATTAAGTTATTTTCTAAAATGGTTATTTTTTAATAATACGGATGAATATATAAATATTAATAGGAAAAAATCTTGTTATGTTTTAGAAGGTTAAAACCACGAATAAGAAACCAACAATGATAAAACCTTTCCACCCTAGATTGGATGAAATACAACAGGATCTTGTTAAACTTTTCTTATCAAAATATTTTCAAAATCCTTTGAATGGATGATAAATTATTTTTTCTAAAATATTATATTACATCCACCATGTTTTGAAAATACAATTTTCTAAATTTTTTTCAATCTTTCAAATTCATACTATAGTTTAAAAAAATATCCTCAATATTGGAATGAGTGTCTTCCAAAATATCTTATTTCAAATGTTTTAAAATGATAAAATATGATTAAAATATCTATTAAAATACAACACAACTTGTCATTTACTAATTTAAATTTACATTGGTGATGGGATTTCTGGCTCTACCATTGGAAAATTCTATTATGAATTTTAAAATTTGATGAAAAATTAAATTGAGGTTACCATTATGGGTAAACAAAAATTCATTCTTAGTTTTCAATATTCTCAAAACACTAGAAGAATAATTTTTAACCAAAGAAAATACATAAATAAACTCATTAAATGATTCTACATGGATCATGATATAGGAATTAACACTCTTATAAGAATGGTTTATGAACATTAATTTGATAGAGCTGTTAAAATGATCAACATAAATAATTATTGAAATATTATTTGACGTATACTTTATATTACAATTACCCACCTTTATATTATGTTTAAATCTATCAAAATAATATTTTATTATTTAAATTATCAAAAAATAACGGTTTATTTTATCAAAAAAGAAACTCTATTGAAATAAAAATTATTTTCAATGTAAAGTTATTTGGATAAATGATAGATAAAAAAGTTCACATGAAACATTATATTCACTAATATAATATTACATCTAACTTATTATTAATAATTTAACACCCCAAGCTTCCATGGTACATTTCTTTTTGAATAATGCAATAGATTGCATTGTACACAACATCTAGATTCTAACACATCATGACCAATCAAACTTTCCGTTATGAATATTAATACCCAAATTTTATAATTTTATAAATTATATCATTAAAAACGGACTTCATTTTTAGATTCGGAATATCAAAATTTAGCTTAGGGTGAATTTTTGGTATTTTTTTGAAAACATTCGATTTTTGATTAATAGTGAAAAACACTAAGTTATTGTTTAAAACCAAATTTTTATTTTACTAAATAGTTATTTTATTTAAATTTATTTTTGGTCAAAATTGATACATAATACTTATATATGTTCAATTTAATTCATTGGAGTCATTGTATAATGAGATCAGTGTATAAAATTTTATCGAACATTTTACCGTCTTTTACCCACCTCTTAGGGGCATTACGAAATTTGTATAAAATGTCATTCTACCACCTCTGTGAGTTGAATATCAAAATATGAGAGACATGGTTGATATCATTATGTAAAATTTTGTTTAATAATATGGAAATAATTTTTGGTAAATAGTATCTTTTTACTTTTATTTGCAACGGTTAAAATTAAATATGGTAATTAATGGTAAAAATGATATTATTATTACCATAACACATGTCCTAATTCTGTTGAAAAAGTATAATTTAACCAAAAACAACATTAGGAATAAAATATGAACCACATTGGTCGACTTGGATCAGACTAGGACATTTTTTATTATTTTATTTCAAGAAGAGTTAAAAGAGTTAAATTCATAATTTAACAAAGAAATCATTTTTAATATAGAGTTACAAAAAATATTAATTCAACTATAAATATAATTTATAATTATAAAACGATTTACTACATAATGGTATTTTATTTATAAATTTTGAACATTAAATAATAATATTTATTTATGACACAATGAAGATTTAGTTATTACCCTATGAATGAAAGATTAAAATAATTGATATTATAAATATCCAAATAAATCTAATTTAAGACTTCTAATGAATACCACTAATTTTTTATATTAATATTACATGTTAGGGTTTATTAATTATATTTAGTTTGAAGTAATATGTTTTTTTGGACTTTGATAAAAATCAATTATTAAAAAATATCAAAATTTACAAAAATGAGTCTTTAAAACAAATACAATATTATTTGTTGATATAATAATCCTAAAAATATAAGGATCTCCCAAAAGACTTATATAATGATAGGTGTATAATTAATTAACCACTTTATGTTTTATTAATGTTTATAGTATGTTTTTTTAACATATAATATAAAAACACAAAGAGACATAGTAAATCTCAAACTATTTAACTAAGAGATAAAGCTAAAAGATAAAGTTAATATAGTGACACAAACTTATCTAAAACCTATTTTTTGAGTGGAGTTCGACCCATCCCCACCATATCCTTAAAATAAATCATTTCTTATCCATTAAAAACCTAAAATTATTTTATTATAAAATAAAATTTCAATCTTTTCCTATGGTGCCCCTCCCCAATCTTATCAAAGGGCACTTCCCACTATCTCAAATTCACAGCTTCAATATCATTTTAATCAGCCAACCCCTACCCATATATCGTCCCAACTATCCTCCCGTCATTATAAAATCCTTGCATTGGTCAGATATCCAACATAATGAGTCCTTTTGATCAAATCAAAAGTATGAACCTGAAGAAGAGGTAAATATTTCATCACCTCTTTCAAGTTATTTTGTTCATCCACTTCCTCTTTACCTTTTTTTATATTCTAAAATAATAAATCCAGTATATTATATATAATTCGGTGTAATTATAAAAATGTTACAACCATATTCCTTATTCTTTCCATCCTAAAAATATCAATGTCACCATACGTGTGTACGTATGGCTTACCGTCTCTACATCGTGGTGTAGTTTTTTATTCAAACGCTTCATCATTTGGATGGGTATAATAATGATTATAAATGATGTAAATAATAAATATAATGTGATAATTATTCTATATATATTATATAACATCCAATTATATATTATTTTAAAATCGAAATAATGATATTGTTGCTCGTGCGTACTTATAAAATACCGTCTCCACGAACGCAATGAGATTCATTCTGCATCGTAATCATTCAATAATAATTTTCATTTGATGAATAAAAATAATGTTTAAAGACTTAATATCATTCTAAATATTAATATGATACATTTTATCCATAAAACATTACTTAAGTAACAAAGCATATAATGGAAAAAGAATCAGTTAACACCTGAAACGATGATACTACTGAAATATCAATAACAAAGAAATTTTAGATGAAAATTTTTGATATCATATTTATGTATATTGGTCTTGTATAAATTAATAATATTATTTAACAATTGTAAATGAGTTTAACCTACCCTTGAACAAGAAAAAGTACACAGTAAGGGTTAATTTCATAGTCTCTTTATTATATGAGGTTGTTTTTATGTAAGTATCTACTAGGGCCTTTTTATCATCCACCTCCATGTTTCTTAACAATGTATTCCAAATAATTTTTACTATTTACTAGAATAACGTTTAAATTCATTTATTCCATTTTTTTATATTTTATAAAATGGTTTGAAAGGTATCCTTCCATCATTTTCCACACAAGGTACCTAATGACCTTTTTGAAAAAAATTATGGTGAGAATGTTTTATTAACTAATACGGGGGGTGCAGCTATTTTCTTCAATTATAACATCGTTGATGCTTCCCTTACATGATTATAATAATATTTTCAAAATAACTATTTTATTTTATAATTTTAAGACTTTTAAATGATTTCAAAATAGGAAGAGACATTTTTCTAAAAAGTTTTAGATTTTGTCTATATCAACATCATTTGATGGATTTTAATTTTAATTTAAGATGATTTATTATGACAAAAAAATTTCATATTGTATTAAATGATTAGTGATATGTTTGACTGAGGATGTGTTATTTTTATACCATTCATGGTTATTGGATAAAATATTGAAATTTCGTATGCTAGTTTTAATTTGAATGTTTAAATTATGTTTAAACATTTTCATATGAGGAATTCAATGGATGTAGTAAGAGACAGGTGGATCCCACTATATCTCCTCGACGCATCTGTATATCTCTTGAGACAAACTAGTTTCCTGGCACAAGGACTTCACAAAATCTTATTTTTAGTCATCGAATAAGGCCTTGACTATGTGGTTATAAAGTCTAGCATTATGCATTCCCCTATAATGAAATTGTCTATTGATATTGCATGTGATTATTCGTCTTGTAGAATATACATGAGAGTATGTAAATGAAATTAATTGATTTTATCTTTTCCATATTATTCTGAAGTTCAATTTAAAAAGGCTTTTGTTCTAGTCCTACATTTCTTTAAATGTTTATTCTTATTTATGAAAGCTTCATCTATATTGTTATCCTTATTGAGCATCTGTGCTCACCCCTTTCTTTGTTTTATTTTTCACAGGATGCGACAAAGTATATTATGACTGACATGCAGGGATAATCTAATGGATAAGAGTTTTTCCTCTAGAGACTATTTTTTTCCAGTTTTATATATTATAATATAATGTTAAACTAATGAATGTATGCAGTCTTTCCAAGGCTACTAAACTAATTGGTCTTTCGAGACATGATATTTGTGATCATGAAAATGTTATATAATAATGCACCGACTCTAGGTAGCTAGGGTTAGGGCATTATAGTTAGTATTAGTAAAAGTTTAGTACAAACCTTGGAATCAATTTTTAGATAAACTCTGATTATTGCTCATTAACCAAAGATAGACTTTGAGGCTTAGTATAGAAGAACTACCTAGAATTTTGGCACTATAGAGATTTTGTGAGTATTCCAAGTAATACATACATGTCTAGATACGAGTAGGTAGAGGCGGCTCTGGCACATATGTAGCTAGGGGTAAAACCCGAACACACCACTTTGAGCAAGACTCGAATGGGAACTGATGCACAACAATGGGCCTTACGGTACTCTTGGTTACGACACTCCTAGAGGATATGCATAGGATAATTCTCATTTTGTTTACAAACCATTATTAAGGGTTTATAAGTATATAATTTATCAAAGAAAACATTTTTATGATTATGGAATATATCCATAAAATATAAAATTTATGTTAACTATTTAAAACATTAGAATTATATATTTTGATTCATAAACTAATATATTGTATGACATTATTTTGAAATGGAGACTAGTAGAAGGAATGGAAACCGTATCATTGCACGTAATCCATGTATATAATTCCCCATACTCATGATAATTATATTGAAGTTAGTGAAGCAACTGGTGATGATCAGCTTTTCACCAGAATGGACAACTCTCTCAGGTTTTCAGCACTCTGATCCACAACATGGATGATCAATGTTAGACCGCTTCATGAGGAAAAAACCACCAAAATTCAATGGGTTTACAAATCTAGTAGTACCCGAGGAATGGATAAATTACTTAGAGAAAATATTCTGTTCTTTGAGGAGTACCGAAAGGGAAAACGTTTTCACGAAAGTTTATCACCTAACTGGAGATGTAGATCAATGGTGGTCATTGATTCAAAACACAAAGGAAAATGATGAAGTATAAAATATGGAATTCATGGAGATTAATGAGCTAATCTTAGAAAAATACTTTCCTCATGACCATCGAGCAGATATAAAAAGGAAATTTCTGTGACTGAGGAAAATGAGGATAAGAATGTCGCAAAGTATGAGGCTAACATTACATGGTCACCAAGGCATGCAACATATTATATACGTAACCCAAGGAGTAATATTGATCAATCATTTTATGAGTTAAAACCATTTTTCCAATGATCATTAGTCTCACAATTCTTTTTTCATACAAAGATATTATCTCAGGTGATATCAAGAGAGAAAAGGAATTCTTTATGTCTTACGACTTAAAATCAAAGCAAGAGAAGAAGAAATCTTCTGAACACTATGGAAATTAAAATAAGGGGAAGAAGGGAAAGTTGAATATCCATCCTACAGTAAATGCGGGATGAAACACCCAGGTACGTTTTTGAAAGGAATGGGACTCTGTCACAAGTGAGGTAAAAATTTCCACCAAGCACATGATTGTAAGGGGAAGAAAGAGGATGTCAATGTTGAAGGATACAATTTTTGATAAAGGGGGCATTATGAAAATGAATTTCACAAGATCCAAATAAAACATACATCAGAAAAGGCCAAGTGGTCAAGGCCAATCTTATGCAGTCACTAATGCTGATGATGAATCTATGAAAGAAGCGGTGGTACGTAATTTAATGGTTTCCTCAAGTATAGACAATTCTTTATTTCATTCTTGATCATCGCATTGTTTCATATCTTCCTAGTTTTCAATGAAAATTAGATATTTTCAATTTGAATCAACAATGGAGTTTTCAGTAAAAACACCTATGGGAAGTATCAACGCAACAATGTTTTGTCAATCAGTTCACTTTAGGGAATATAAACGTTCTTTATCTGCTGATCACATCATCATACCCAGGAGTGAATTTGATATAATCCTTAGATTGGATTAGATTTCAGACTATGATATGAAAATTTATTTTAATAATATGGGGATATAATTTTTGATGATGATAAGGAGTAAATTATCTTTAGAGAAGAGGCATCACCATTAGATTCTTATCTAGATCCACTCCCAGTAGCTCTACTTAATTCAGTTATTCGGGAAGAAGAGAATGAAATACGTATGGGTGATGAAAAGAATGTTCGAATATAGGATGTTCTTATTTTTCAAGAATATGTTGATGTTTTTCCAGAATATTTACCTGGACATCCTCTTGAATGAGAAATTGAGTTTTCCATTAATTTAATTCATGGTTCAATGCATATATATAAGACCACTAATAGAATCGCCATTGTGGTATTAGTGGAACTAAATAAACAACTAGTGGAATTGAGTAATAATGGATTTATTCACCCTACATTTTCTCCATGGAGATCCCTTATCATTTTTGTTAAGAAGAAATACAGATATATGAGGTTTTGGATTGACACCACAGAGTTCAATGAAATAACAATAAAGAACATGTATCCTCTACCTCGCATTGTTGATTTATTCGACCATATTCATGGAGCTCAATATTTTTCGAAGATTGACCTTTCATCTGGATATCATTAGTTGTGTGTGAATATGGGAGACATTCTAAAAACAACATTTCAAACTAGGTACATGCATTATGAATTTACAGTAATGCCTTTTTATTGAATAATTCACCCTCTATCTTCATGGATCTACTGAATATAGTTTTCATGGAATATCATGATGACTTTGTAGTGGTATCTATTGACGATATCTTTTTATACTCAAAAATCTATGAATATCATGAATATAAATTGCGCATTATTATAATGAATCTTAGAAAAAATTAACTAAATGGGAAATATAAAAAATGTTAATTCTGGATTTATGAGGTTTCTTTTTGTGGCCCTATTATCTTTAAGGGTGTAATATCTATTAATCCTTCAGAGACCTAGGAAATACATGATTGGCCAGCACCATCGAGTATGACTGAGTTATGTAGTTTTATTGGTTTAGCAGGTTAGTATCGACGTTTCGTCCAAAATTTTTCCCAGTTGGCTAAACCATTAACAATGCTCACACGTAAAGGGGTTATTTTTTTTAGAAAAAGTAGGGTGAAGAATGTTTTGATGAACTAAAGAGAAGATTTTTAAATGTTCCTATCTTGACTCTACCATCAAGGAATGATGGGTTTGTTATTTATATCAATGCTTCAATGAAAGGACATGGTTGTGTTGTTATGCAGAATGATTGAATTTTAGAATATGCATCATGGAAGCTAGACGTTCATGACAAAAACAGTCATACTCATGATCATGAGTTAGCAGCTATAATCTTTGTTTTATAGATATGGAGGGATTATTTATATAGTGAAAAATGAGAGATATATACCGATAAAAAAGAGTTTGAAGTATATTTTCTCACATAAAGAACTCAACATGCGGTAAAGGAGATGTCTTGAACCACTCAATCATTATGATTTCACAATACACTACCACCCAGGGAAGGAAAATTTGGTGGCAGATGCATTGAGTAGAAAGGATCATGGAGTTTTGAACAAGATGAGAATTGAAAGGGATCCAATTTTCATGGATCTAGTGAAAATAGATAAGGGAATAATCATGGAAGGTGAATCATCAATACTTTTTTCAAATGGTTTCCAAACCATATTTACAAGAAAAGTTAAAATGTTCTCAGGATTATGATGAAGAGTTTTAAAAGAAAATTAAGGTTGTGAACGATGGTAGACTGAGTGACTTTATATATAATGATGGAATTTTGAAATTTGGGAAGATACATTGTGTTCCTACCATACCTGATCTAAAAAGGGAATTGTTGGATGATGATCACAGCTATAATTTCTCGATACACCCTAGTATCACTATTCTTTATAGATATTTGAAGGAACATTTTTGGTGGGACAACATGAAGAGGGAGATTGCAGATTTTGTGTCATGATTTACCATTTTTAAAAAAGTTAAGGATGGAAGGAAACAACCTGGAGGATTCATGCAAAAAAATCCCGTACCTGAAATGAAATGGGATAATATTACGTTGGACTTTTTCATGGGGCTACCAAAGACACCTAGAAGGAAGGATTCAATATGGGTCATTGTTGATCGTGAAACCAATTCATCACATTTTCTTACTATAAGAGAAGATTTACCACTTGAACGTTCAGCAAGATTATATATTATTGATGTTTTAATACTCCTTGGTGTATCTCTATCGATTTTTTATGACCATGATCCCCTTTTACATCAAGATTCTAAAAATTATTCAGAAATCCCCAAATACAAAACTTCATTTCTGCACATCCTACCACCCTCAAACTGATGGATGATAAGAACGGACTATTCAAACCTTAAAATACATATATTTTTATTGATCAGTGGACTTTCAAGGTATGTGGGATCAATATTTACCTCTTGTAGAATTTTATTATATCAATAGATTCCATTCATGTATTCATATGGCACCATATGAAGAGTTATATGGAAAGAGATGTCACAGACCAACTTGTTGGGATGATGTTGGTGAAAGAAAACTCATAGGCCCATAACTTGTTGAGGTAACGATGGAAAAGGTGAAGGTTATCCAAACCCACATCAAAACAGCACAAAGTAGGCAGAAGAGCTATGGAGATAACCAAAATAAGGATTTGAAATTTTGGGTAAGTGATCATGTTTTCATGAAGGTATCTCCATGGAATGGAGTTATAAGATTCGTTAAAAAGGGTAAACTAAGTTCTAGGTACATCAGAACATTCAAAATTCTAGAAAAAATTGGGTTTGTTGCTTACCGGTTGGCAATGCCGCCATGTCTATCCATTGTTCGCGATGTGTTCCAAGTATCACTTTTTAGAAAATCTATGCCTGACCCAATGCATTTACTCACCTATGATGAAATTTAACAGGAACCTGATCTGTCATATTTTGAAGATCCAGTCATAATTCATGATACTAGAGAACATGTACAGAGAAACCAGACGACTCGTCTTGTAAAAGTTCTATGGAGAAACCATAAAATGGAAGAGGAAACATGGGAACCTGAGAATATTATGATGAAGAACCACCTAAATCTTATTATGAAGTAACATTCTAGAAATATATAGGCTGAAATAATTTTAAAGAGGGAAGAATGTAACACCCAAAACATCCATGGTACGTTTTCCTTTGAATAATGAAATAGCTTGCAATGTACGTAACATTTAGAATAGTAATAGTAATACCCTATTTTTGAATATATATAAATTTTATCATTTGAAATTGAATTCGATTTTGGATTTTTAAAATCGAAATTAGCTTAGGGGGAATTTTTGGTATTTTTCTGAAAACATTTAATTTTTTATGAATTGTTAAAAACAATAAGTTATTGTTTAAAACCAAAATTTTATTTAAAAAATATTTATTTTAATTAAATTAACATTATGTCAATATAGATACATAATACCTATATAAGATCAATTTAATTCGTTTGGAGTCATTTAAAAATGAGATTAGATATCAAAAATTTTATCGAAATTTTTACCATCTTTCTCCCAGCTCTAAAGAGTATTTCCAAATCTGTATAAAAAATAATTTTACCACTTCTATGAGTTGAATTTTAAAAATCCAAAAGACATGGTTGATATACGTAAGTAACATGTGTTTCAATAAGATGAAAATACTTTTTCCTGAATAGTAACATTTTACTTTAATTTACCACGGTTAAAAGTAAATATGGTAATTAAGGTTAAAATTGTTTTTATTATTACCCTAACACATTTCCTAATTCTATTGTATATGTATAATTCTATCAAAATCAACCTTTGGAATAAAATATGAACCTCTTTGGTCCACATGGATCAGATTAGGATATTTATTATTATTTTATTTAAAGAAGAGTTAAAAGAATTAAATTTAATGTTTAATAACTCAACCATTTTTATATAAATTTAAAGACAATATTAATTCAACGAATAAATATTAATTTAAAATATTAAAATATTTCCTACATAATTGTATTTTATTTATAATTTATTGATGACACAATGATGATGCAGTAATAACCATTTTAATGATAGATGAAATTAATTAAAATTATAAATATCCAAATAAATATAATTTGAGATATTTAATGAATCCCACTAATTTTAGAGGTTAATATGACATGTTTTTGTTGAATAAATGTATTTATTTCAACATAATAATTTTTTTAGGACTTTATCAAAAATAAATTATTACATAATGTCAAAATTGACATAAATGAGTTTTTAAGACAAATACATTATTATTGGTTGATAAAATAATTCAAAAAATCTATGGATCATAATGAAGACTTATATAATGATAGTTGTGTCATTAATGAAATACTTGGGGTTTATTTGGAAGTTTATAGTAAGTTTATTAACCATATAATATAAAAATACAAAGAGACATGGTAAATGTCAAACTATTTAACTAAGAGTTAAATCTAAATGATAATGTTAATATAGTGACCCAAACCTGTATAAAACCTATAAAATGAGTGGTTTTCGACCCATACCCACCATATCCTCGAAATAAATCATTATAAAGCCATTATAAACAGAAAATGATTTTATTATAAAATAGTATTTCAATCTTTTCCTAAGGTGCCCCTCACCCCTCTTTTAAAAGGGCACTTCCCATTCTCCAAAATTCACACAATCAAAACCATTTGGATGGTCTAAAAACCTGACCAAATATCCTCCCAACTATCATACCTTCATCCTAGAGGCCTTTATTTCATCAGAAAGCCATCTTAGGGAGCCCTTTTGATCAAGTCCAATGTATGAACTTGAAGAAGAGGTAAATATTTCATCACCTCTTTCATGTTCTTTTCTTCTTCCACTTCATATTTCTTTTTTGTTTCAATTCTAAAATAATAAATCCAGTATCTTATATATAATGTGATTTTATTATAAAAATGGTACAACCATTTTCATTATTATATCAATCATATAAATGAAAAAGTCACCAAACATGCGTACGTACAGATTACCATCTCCATGTCGTGGTGTAGTTTATTAGTCAAACACTTTATCATTTGTATGGGTATAATAATGAGTTTAAATGATGTAAATAATAGTTATAATATGATAATGATTACTTATATATGATATACCTTCCAATTATATGTGTTTTTAATATCAATATAATTAAATTGTCGCTCGTGCATACATACGGATTACCATCTCCACAAACGCGAGGAGATTAAATCCCCATCATAATCATTAAAAAATAATTTTCTTCTATTGATTATAAATAATTTATAAAGTCATAATATCATTAGGAATATGAATAAGATACATCCAATCAATAAAAAATGATACTTATGTAACCAAGAATATAAAGGAAAACAAATCAGTTAACAACTGAAACGATGACACTACTCAAATGTCATTAACAAAGCAATATTAGAAGATCTTATATAATATAATATTTACGCATATAGTTATTGTATAATTTAATAACAATTAATTAACTGTTATATATGATGTTAACCTACCCTCGACCAAGGAAATGTACAAGGTAAGGGTTAATTTCACAATCACTTTGTTATCTGAGGTTGTTTTTACATTAGTATATACTAGGACGTCCTTATCATACACATCCATGTCTCATAAAAATTTATTCCAAATCATTTTACTATTTACTAGTCTATATTATAAATTCATTTGTACTTTTTTTTTAATTTTTATAAACAGGTTTGAATGGAATCATTCCGTCATTTTCTAAACAAGGTACATTACGACCTTTTCGACAAAATTAAGGTAACAATGTTTTTTAACTTATATGGTGGGTGCATATATTTTCTGTCATTATAACATTGTCTAGGCTTCCCTTACAATCTTATAAGAATATTTTCAAAATAAAGATTTTCTATTTATAATATTTTACTTTTAAATGATTTCAAAATATAAAAATATATTTCTCCAAATAAGGTTTTGATTTCATCAATGTCAACATCATTTGATGGATTTTACATTTATTTGATGTTGATTTGTTATGATACAAAACATCCATATTGTATTGATGTTTTTTTATAGCTTTGACTGTGGATGTTTTATTTTTATACCATTCATGGTTTATGGATAATTCATAGACATTTCGTATAATATTTTTAATGAAAATGTTAATGTAATGTTTAAAACATTTCATATGAGGAATGAATTGGACATAGTAAGTGATGTGTGGAGCCCGCAATAGCTCCTCGATGCATCAGTAGGTCTCATGAGACAAACTAGTGTCTTGAAACAAGGCATTGACAAAATATTATTTGTAGTCTTGGTACATGGCCTTGACTATGTGGTTATGATGTCTGGAATTATGCATTCCATCATTATGTAATTGGATATTTATAATGTATGTGATTGTTTGACAAGTAGAGTATCCATGATAGTAAGTAAATGGAATAATTTGATTTTATCTTTTCCATATTATTCTAAAGATCATGTTTATAATTATTTTGTTCTAGTCTTACATTTCATTAAATTTTTATGCTTATTTATGAATGTTTCTACTATATTGTCATCTTTTCTGACAATCTGCGCTCACCCCTTTCTATGTTTTATTTTTCCCCATACGCGAAGAAGTATATTATGTCTGACCTGCCGGGATAGTCTAAGGGATATGATTGTGGCCTCTGGAG
The DNA here is from genome assembly GCA_963277665.1 of Viscum album. Taxonomy (NCBI): domain Eukaryota; kingdom Viridiplantae; phylum Streptophyta; class Magnoliopsida; order Santalales; family Viscaceae; genus Viscum; species Viscum album. The sequence continues at coordinate 674,556,641 of OY728157.1, read as the reverse complement.
ATTATATTGTTGTATTTTTTCATTTTATAATGTCATATAAAACTAATGAATGTATCTAGGATTTACACAGAAACTAAACTAATTAGTCTTTTGAGACTTGATGTTTTGTGATCATGACAATGTTATGTAATAATGCACTAACTCTAGATATCGGGGGTTGGGTCATTACAAAAATGAATTATTCTATATCACTTTCTATAGTTTATGTGGAATACATATCCATTAGGAGTTTTTGTGCTTATATTTTATTGATGAAACAAAATATCTTGGAATTATATGTGAAATTATACCATTTACCATTGATGTACGAAAACAACAGGGAATTCAAAATTTAAAAAATTACAATCTAGAACTCTCCTACCAAACACATTGAACATCAACACAACTTTCCATGATATGACTTCAAAAAATATGATATCTTTCTATATTTATTCCATTCATATTATATTCTTTCATATATTGTCATGAATACATTTTACTAGATGGTTTTAAATTCATTAAATGTTAATATATAATTTTGTTTGTCACATTATTCATTTTATATATGTATATTGTTTTGTTCTTTTTAAATATAATTAATATTAAAATAAAAATTTCATTTTTTTATCTTGAATTAATTTCATTACATCAGTTCTTTTTTTATCTTGATTATGATCACCAATCTCACATCTATTATAATTTTCTTTTGAGACCTACATTTTTAAATTTTCAAAATTAATTTATGAATGTTCTATTGTTTTCAAATATTATTTTAAAATAAACATTTCTCTTATTTCAATAATTTCAAAATCAATTTTCTATAATTTTCAACAAATTTTCATAAAATATATTTTATTTTTTGTAATAAAAAGTATTTCTAATGAAATATTTAATATCTTTTATTTTCAATTTTTTTAAACTCTTAAATGTATTTAATTGTTTAATAAAAAATTATTCATTTATCTATCATAATGAAATTTCACATTATGTCTGTCATGACCCCCTACCCACAAAGTGTACCCCACTCGGGCCGACAATGTGAGAAGGGAGATAATGACTCCCCCGAGTCCCACCTCAAGTAGGCCCCGCATTGGAGACTAGCACCGAGGGTATAGCGAACACACAAATGGGGGCATCACACTCTAAGAGGACACATGCAGAAGAGATATATGAGATAGAAATCAACGAACTCCAACTGAACCAATATGATAAAAGAAATCTAAAGTACACATATGAAAATTTCATGCAAAAATACTACAACTGAAAGGTGGAAAACTCCATGTACCCAAAAGAAATTAAAACAGCAGTAACTACAAGCCAAAACAGCTCCTGCAAAAGTAAGATAGTAGTAACCGGCCTGATCTCCAACCTACTCCAAGTGATATGAAAATCAGTTTATATATACTTAGGGTGAGTATAATAGTGTACTATGTTGGATCCTCCCCAATGTATCCCATGAAAAATTAAAAAATCATTCTAAAGCACAGTGAACAATAAGGGTAACTTACTAGTCACCTAAACATCTATACTATGTTCCCAACATCACCATGGAAAATCTCACCGACTAATTCATATAATAGTATATAATAAAATAAGGAATATCAAGGGTACCCCACTAATACTTCACCATTGGTTTTCTGCTTTGCCCAAATGTTGGACATCCTAAGATTCTCACACCAAAAAGGCATGACCGCGGAAACCTGGGCGAAGCACCACAATATATACCTCGTGCAATAAAACCACCACTTCCACATAAGAAAAGTAACTAGGAATTTTCTAGGAGCCACCACAACTTTAATAATGTGTATCATACATCGGGTATTATACCTCAGGCCATTACAACCCATACACCAATTAAGGATACTCATTCCATCATAGCCTGTATATGTTACAACAATAGTCGTCCATAGAAAACTATACCGAGTATATATGTGTGTGAATAAACACAAGACATTATATCCATCTACACACATATATAGGGAAAACCATCCAATGTGCCTGCCATCACAACTAATTACCAAGTGAAGAGAGTGGGGCCAAATGGGGCAGTCAGCCATCCATCCTCCCACGGGAATGTTAGGTAAAACACTTCCAAGGATTAGAACCCATGGGGTGTTATTTTCCCTTACTGACAGGGGGAGTAGTGTAAAGAAACACAAAATCTATAGAATATACTATAGCTCACAACCACACTATGGGCATAACCTATTCTTAGACTCAACTACAGCTAACGTCTCTCAGACACTAGGCTACTACTTCTAAGAGTATGTATCCTATAAGCACACAACCATTTGAAGATCATTAATAAATTACATCATTCCCTTATTATCAATCTCACTTTACATTAATTAACTCATTAAACATTAGTTAACCAATATAAATTCCACATTAAATTTCATTAGCATCACTCCCAAAGTACAATGTTCCTTCAAATCACAACCTCAGCATTGCACCCCAGAAACCTCGAAACCCCATGGGATAACTTCATTTATTTAATAAATTATTTACATCATTACTTTTTCTATATTCCCAGGCATTCTAGAAAAACAAATATATGCTTCTAAACAAAAGGGGCTCAACACGGTGAGTAAATGAACTACCAGTCGAGTCTTTACCGCCTATAGTAAGAGCATAGACCCATCCTCCTATGAGAAGCTAAGCCCAGGAAGAACATGGCATACCCCGAACATCTTCTCCACTTTCATAAGAATGGTAAGAAAGACCAGATGCCTTGATTATTTGGGAAAGTAAAGAAGATAAACAACCAAGAAGAATCAGTAGAAAATCAAACATTTACGTTAGATCCATTTCATAATCTCTAGTGTCCTCCCTAACACCCACATGCATAAAGTGATGAATATATCCACTCGAGGTATCAACTAACACAACAAGTAGTAGGCCTCCATACCCCCACATATCAGAATAGACATCTGGGCTCAAAACACATCAAAAGCAATAGTAAATCCACAATCATATCGGTTGGGTTCTTGGACCGTGAACAAGAAAGAGGGTTACTCCGAACCATTCAAGTATTTGTCAAACAATCACTCCTTTAGTCCATCTTGAATTAACTGAGTTATTTTTCAATGGTTCCATATTCGAGAAACCTCAATAGTAAGCTATCAAAAATAAATTTAACTCAGTTACTGCTCCAATTTGACTAACATCATAAATCAGTACAATATGAACAAGATTCATTTACCTGACTATTTATTTATATCCAAAAAAGTATCAATTAATTCCTATTTACAGTATTTACCAATTTCCATCAGGAATGAAAAAGTAAAAAAATAAAGAATAAATATCACACTATCTATCAAAAATAAAAGGTAATGTCATACGATTGATATCAATTTATTTATCAATTTCAAATATTTATTATTTCAATTATATTGTGATCCAATGGATAAAACATGATAACTCTAAATTTTCACTTAAAAATAAAATAGAAGAAATGAATCCCATACCTTTAAAATGTTCTTAAGGATCTTTATATGAGAACAATCCACCAAATGGATCACGGATACCTCCTCCAATGACAACTACATCCATTGGATGATGTCGCAGCACGACTGCACCAACCTAAACCCAAAAAACTCCATTATAAACATAGAGATCACATTCCATAAAATGGAAAGTATAAACAAGAGAAGGTGAACCCAAAATAACGTTGAAAAATCATACATTATATTTAAGATTGATGGATACTACATGGTTGAACAAAAACAAGGGGTGCACATGATGAATTTTGAACATCGAGGGAAACCAATCAACCATGAAAAGTTTAATCTCATTATTCCTACAAGAAGGAAGGAATGGTTTAAGCATATCAACTAGAGAACAAGGAGAATGAACAATGGAGGAATATATCTTGTTTCTTTGGATGATTTAATGTAGCATCGTTTTATTGTATAATGGATTTTCCATTAAAACCGGATCGCATTAAACCATGTGATTTGACCATGTAAATGAAACACATGCCTTTGGAAAATTAATATAGGATTTGTGGGATTTTATTTGGCCTCAAATCCCTTAAAATAAGGCCATAAATGAATTTTTCGTCAAAGAAAACGTTAAATTGGTGAAACAAGAAAAATCTGGAAATTTGTCTAAGGAAAAATGAAATAGATCTGGAAACACTGTTCTTGAGCTGTCTCACCATTTCGGACTCACAGTTTCTAACTCACAATTTCTGACTCACTGTTTCTGTCTCACCATTTCTGAATCACCATTTCTGACTCACTATTTCTGACTCACCGTTTGTGGCTCACCTTTTCTTACTAACCGTTTCTGACTCACCATTTCTGGCTCACTAATTCTAACTCAATGTTTCTGACTCACCGTTTATGAACCACCATTTCTGACTCACTGTTTCTGACTCATCTTTTCTGACTCACTATTTCTGACTCACCGTTCCTAACTCACCATTTCTGACTCACTATTTTTGAATCACCATTTCTGAGTCACCATTTTAGAATCACCGTTTTTGAGTCACCATTTCTGACTCACCATTTCTAAATCACTGTTTCTGACATGACATTAATTACTCACCATTTCAGACTCATCCTTTTTGACTCACCTTTTCAGACTCACAGTGACTCTGATCATAAAACTGAAAACACTGATCACAGAACAGGAAATTTGGAAACGTTTTGGGGATGAGTCACCTTGACCACCCATAACACCTCAAACACCAAATTTCATAAAAATGACGGAACATAGAGGTCTATTTCATTATCTCGGATACCTCTCAAAATATTCTCATCCACAAGAATCCAAAACATACCAAAAAAATCATAAAACGGGTCTGAACAACCACTGTGCAGGATACCTCTAAAAAGGGATCAAGTCATAAGAAGCAACAAAAAAACATCTTATAAAAATGAACGGTATATAACCTCAAAGGGGAAACCGTTACATGCAAAGAGTTTAAACATCAAACAGCTCAGGGTACTGAGCACGTATCTGTGACTCACGTTCCATGTTACTCTCCTCCATGACACAGTGTCGCCACAACACATGAACCAATGGAATAGAACACCCACGCAATACCTTCTCTTTGTGGTCTAGGATCTACACAGGTTGCTCCTCGAAGGTAACATTATCATCAACATCAATCTCTCTCCAATCAATGATGTGAGAGTCTTCATGAAGATAATGACTGAGCTGTGACATATGATAAACATCATGTATCTAGATCATATGTGGGGGAAGTATTGTCTTATACTCCACAACTAAAACAGAATCCAAAACATCGAAAGGCCCAAAAAACCGGGGAGGAAGCTTACTCCCATGACCAATCCTTCACTTCCACAATGGGGAGTAACCTTTAGAAACATGTGATCCCCAACATTATACTCTAATGGTCTCCAAATTTGATCAAAAAATTCTTTCTGATGATCCTATGTTTTCATCATCCTCTTGGGATTCACCTAAACCATCTCTATTGTATACTGTAGTAGTTCTGGTCCGAGAATTATTAACTCTCCGACCCCAGTCCAGAACAACATAGAACAGAAATGCTGGCCATACAGGGCTTCAAATGGTACCATATTGATGGTTGAGTGAAAACTGTTATTGTTAGAAAACCCCTCCATTGTTATGTGCCTCATCCACAAACCTCCAAAATCAGGAACACAAGAGAATAACATGTCTTCAAGTGTCCTTATGGTTTGCTATGTCTCACCACACATTTGATGATGAAAAGTAATGCTATGGAATAGATTAGAATTGAAATCAAGATGAAGAACCCTCAACAACCTATAAGTAAAGCGAGGATCTCGATCAGAAATGATCATCCATTGGACTCCATGAAGTCTCGCCCCCTCCTCCAGATACTCCCCCAAAAAATATTCCACTAAGCATGACTCCTTTTTTGCTATGAAGTTGGCCAATTTTTTTAAACGATCTAATACCATTAAAATAGCATCATGTCCTCTTGGAGCTTGAGGTAATGCAGTAACAATGTCCTTCAAGATGTCCTACCACTTCCACTAAGGAATATACAATGGCTAGAGAAAACAACTGGGGACACGGTGCTCATCCTTGACCGTTTGGCAGACTAAACATCGAGACGAATACTCTTCAACCACACGCTTCAGCCCAGGCCAACAAATCTGACTCCTCAAGTCTTGGTACATATTTGTCTTTCTAGGATGCACAACTAAAGGAGAACTAAAAAACTCTCTGAGAACTGTCTCGTGCATCTTCAAATGAACACTAAGGCAAGCATGATAAAACACTCGGTGTTGTTCATCCTCAGTCCAACCATCAGGGTCCTTGACACAAACAACTCATTCTATCTAGACCCCACATCAAGATCCCCTAACTGGGACTCTTACACCTGCTGCACAAGAGATGAATGCACCATCATCTAAAAAAGACAACCCTTACCCCCCAACTTCTACTATATAAAGATGTAATGCTGAATGTTCTTCAATTACTCTCCAGGAATCACTGGATTCACGCATAGCATCACTGCATGGAATTTGACTCAGTACATCAGCTACAACATTCCCATTTACAGGACAATATGATATTTCGATGTTCCATTCCTATATTAACTCCATCCACCGACATTGTTGTTTGTCCAAGTCACATTGGGGGAAGACATACCTCATGATCTTATGATCGGTTGAAACCACAAAGCCCTCACTGAGGAGGTAATGTCTCCACAACTTCAGATCAAACACCACAACTACCAACTCAAGATCATGAGTGGAATAGTTACGTCTATAAGGACACAACTACTAAGACCCATAAAAACAACTGATCTTTGATGCATCATAACACAGAATAACCCCAGATGTGAACCATCGATGAAAACATAAAACTGAACTCCCTCTGCTGGGAGAAAAATAACTGAAGCACTTAGTAACTTCTCCTTTAGATAATAAAAATCTACCTGACACTAATCATTCCATTTGAATTCTTGATCCTTTCTGATAAAAGAAGTCAGAGGAGTCACAACTCGAGATAAATTTTCTATGAACCTCCTATAGTAGCCTGCGAGACCAAGGAAGCTTCACACTTCTAACAATGTATTGGGGGCTGCCCAAGACACAACTGCTACTATCGTAGATGGATCCATATCTACACCCCGCTAGGACACAACATGCCCAATGAAACAGACTTATCGATCCCAAAACTCACACTTCGAAAAATTCCCGAACTATTGATGTTCACGAAGGACTCTGAAAATTATGTATAGATTCTCTGCATGCTCCTCCTCAGACGTGGAATACACAAGCATGTCATCAATCAAAACCTCCACAAAATTTTCTAGGAACATATGGACTACAGTGTTTATCAATCCCATGAACACAGTTGGATCATTCTTCACACAAAACGGCATTGTGACAAACTCATTATGCCTATGATGACAACGGAATTCCATATTTGGGATATCTACAACCTTCACATGAATTTGAAGACAACCTGACCGCAAATCGTTCTTTGAGAACAAACTTTCACCCTTCAAATGATCGAATAAATCATAAATCCACAGAAAAGGATAGTGATTCTTTACTGTCACATTATTTAAGCGATGATAACTAACACACAACTGTAAGCTATCATCATCCTTCTTCACAAAGAAACCTGGTGCACCCCACGATGACACACTTGGACAAACAAAATCACACTGTAACAAACAATCATTTTGTATATGTAACTCTCGCAACTTAGAAGGGGCTATCCTATATGGGGACATAGAGATATGAGATACTCTATGTTGTAGCTTGATCCCAAAATCAATCTCTCGTCTAAGGGATAATGATACAACCTCTTCGAGAAAGACATCAGGGTACTCTTCTACCACCCTATGAAACACCATCTACAGTACTTCGGAAAAACTTAATATCATCTCAGCCATCACGGATGATAAGGATGGAACATGCCTAAGACCCATTCGATGGTCTCACTCGCCAACGAAAACCATCGAATTTCCATCTACATCGAAGAACACAACCAGCCTCCTTATGCAATCCATAATAGCCTTCACCGAATACAACTAATCTATGTGGAGGATGATATTATATGCTTTTATTCATAAACATAGGAAATCTTACCAAGAGTGGTGTTGCCCCAACACAAGCTCACTATTTCTATATACTTGACACATGTCATCTAGACCTCCAAATAGCGTAGTCAACACCAAGGGAACTAGAAGCCTCTCTACCTCAAGTCCCAAACCAATGAAATGGGTAGGAGATATGAATGATTGTGTAACTCCTGAATCAAACAAAGAATAAACCAAGGTAGAAAACAAGAAAAGGGTACCTCAAATGATATATGGCTCGCTCGGTACATAAAAACGCTAAAGCATGATGCTGAACACCACCTCCTCCATAACCTCTCTAACCCTGATGATGAACACCACCATGGTCGCGCTCTGCTCTCTGAAGAAGGGGAGCATCACGAGGATGTCCTCTCCCTACCCCAACTACCCTCTACTGATCTAATGCCAGTGCAACATACATCTACTACCACTACTGGAACTACCTCAATGGAGGAACCTGGAATAGAAAACCTGTTGCATGATGATTTCTATGAATGGTTGGGAACTCTCACTGCTGATGAAATTGACCACCACAAGTAAAACAAGTGCCTAATACCTTGTCATAAGCCTAAGATATGATACCCCCTGAAAAAAGAGATGCTAAAGGCTGGGACCTACCCCCGACCGAACGAAAACTATTTTGGACTGAAAACTGTGATCACTAGACCACAACTCTGCTTCGTGAGGAATCATGACAGCTCCCGTCTCGTGGTGATTATGTTCTGGAAAAAGTCATCCCGATGACCAATTCCATCTCCAACACCTCAAGATATGTTTTCAGCATAAATGGGGTGACCTGTCACATTATCTCTGGAAGCAAAGCCTCACAAAAATTCATCGCTCTGGCCTCCTCATCGGGCAACAGATTTGAAGCATATCAAAAAGGTTCCTGAAATGGACTACAAACACTCACACACTGGAGCTCCCCTATCAAATGGTAAGAATCCCCTGGAAACTGGACGCCTTCATGGTTGAAGAAAGAAACTCAACTGTCAACATGAATTAGAAATCCTCCTATGAGATCGCTGACTCCAGGTGATCCCTGAGGAGAAAATAACCACCACTACCTCACTCCTCAACACAGCTTCATCACAACCAAGGACACATAGTGCTCATTCAAAGCATGGATCAAACTGAAGCCTATCTCGACCAAATCCAACTAGTTTTCTCTGACAGCATCTGAAATAGATTCCTCATACTTCTCCAGACTCTGTCACTAAATCTCTTGATGTTTCCTCCTCCAACTGTCATCATGGTCAACCTATTCCTGGCGGCGATCTGCCAGCATAGCCTACTATAAATCTTCTTATGCGATCCTAACATGTATGTCGACTAGGAGCCATACATGTAAAATAACAAAAAGTTAAAGCTTATAAACCTTAAATAATGGAGGCTCATCATTAATTAATTATTTAATTGTTTTCATTTATTCATTATAGGTTAACATATCCCAAGTTCTATCCATTTAAACATAGAAACAAAGAGCAATGATTCACGATCTTTTCCTAGGTCTCTACCCTGCAACAAGTGCCACCTTGTTTAGTAGACATTGTCAACTAAAATTTCCATTCATCAGATTATAGGAGGACTTAAATGCCTATGTCATAGCCGGTCTCCAGTGGTTACATCACTTTCTAACCATGAATGATACTGTTTCCCTACCAACCCAAGAAACCTCAACTGTGCCTAACTCTGAACTTCATCCTATCACTCAACCTGACCTCTAATACCACTATGTCACAAACCCCTCCCCACAAAGTGTAACCCTCTTGGGCCGGCAATGTGATAAGGGAGATAATGACCCCCATGTCCCACCTCTAGTAGGCCCTGGGTTAACGACTAGCACCGAGGGTATGGAGAACACACTAATGGGTGGCATTACCCTCTAAGAGAACACATGCGGAATAGAGAGATAAGATAGAAACCAACCAACTCCAACACAACCAGTAAGAGAAAATAAATCCCACTTATAAATATGAAATGTCATGAAAACTACTAAAACTGAAAGGGGAAAAACTGCAAGTACCCAAAATAAAGAAAAACAGCCGCAACCACAAGCCCGAACAGCTCCTGTAACTGCATGCTAGTAATAACCAGTATGATCTCCAAACTACTCCATGAGACCTGAAAAGAAGTTAATATATACATACGGTGAGTATAATAGTATAATCTATAGGATCCTCCCTGAAGCCTCTCATACAAAAGTAAATATTTCATTCTAAATAAAAGTGAACAAAAAGTGAAACTAACTCCTCACCTAAATAGGTATACTATGTTCGCAGACTCACCATGGATACTCTCACCATGTAATGCATAAAATATTATATAATATAATAATGAATTTCAAGGGTACCCCACTAATAATTCTCAACTTCTATGCCTCTTTTCCCCATCATTGCACGTCCTAAGAATCTTTCCCCAAAAAGGCTTTCCAGCAGACACCGGTGTGAAGCACCACAACATGCGCCTTGTGCAACAAATCCACCACGTTCACATAGGGAATGTAACCAGGTAGTTTCTAGGATCCAACAAAGCTCTCATAACATGTATCATACATCAGGTATTATACATCAAGCCATTAAAGCCCATACACTGAGTAAGGATCCTCATTACACCATAGACTACACATGTTACACCTATAGTAGTCCATAAAAAACAATATCTAGAATATATGTGTGTGAATAACCAGAAGCCATTACATCCCTCTACACCCATATATGAGAAAAACTAACTAATGTGACTTCCATCACAAGTAACTACCATGATAATAGAGTGGGTCCAATGTGGGTATTCATCCAGCCATCCTCCGACAAGAATGTTGGGGAAAACACCCCTAGGACTCAGAACCCCTGGGGTGTCAGTTTACCTTACTAAAAGTATGGTTTAGCATATAAAAACAAAAAAAGTATAAAATATAATATAGCTCACAACCACACTATGGGCATAAACTTGACTTAGAATCAACTACAACGAACGTCTCTCAGACTTTGGGATGCTACTTCTATGACAAGGTATCCTATAAGTACACAACCACATAACGAGATTTATTACATTACTTAAATCCCTTTTTTTATATATTTCACATTGAGTTAAAAAATACTTTTAACATTAATTAACCAATAACAATTCCATATTTAATTTCATTAGCATCACACCAAAAGTACATTGTTCCTTCAAATCAGAACCTCAGCATTGTGCCCCAGCAATCTCCAAACCCCATGGGTTAACATCATTTATTAAATTTTTTATTTACAACATTAAATTCCCATATTCATAGGAATTCTAAAAAAATCTGTAATTATAAACACAATGGCCTCAATAAGGTGAATATATGAACTACCCGTCGAGTCTTTTCCACCTATAGCAAGAGCGTAGACCCTTCCTCCCTTGATAAGATAATCACATAAAGCACGCAACATATGTCATGCGTCTTCGCCCCTTTAGGAAGAAGGGTAGGCAAGTGTAGCTGCCTTAAAGAGTGGGGAACGTAAAGCAGACGAACAACCAAGAAGAATCTGCAGATAACCAAATATTCACATCGAACCCATTTCATCATCCCTGTTGCCCTCCCTGATACTCACATGAATAAACTAATGTATCTCACCACGATAGGTGTCAACTTCCACAACAAACATAAGTCCACCAAAGCCCCACATATCACAGTAGCTATCCTGGCCCACATCACAACACAAGCAGTAGGAAAAATACAATCATTTCGGTTGGGATCTTGGCCCTTGAATAAGCAAGAGGGTAACTTAGAACCCTTAAAAAAATTATCAAACAAATAGTTCATTAATCCATCTTGAATTATCCGATTAGTTATTCATAGGTTCTATATTTGATAAACCTAAATAGTAAGCTATCACAAATAAATTAAACATTATTAGTGTACCAATTTAACTAACATTATAAAACACAAAAATAAGAACCAGATTCATTTACATGTCGCTTTATCTTTATCCAATTAATTATTAATTAATTTTGATTTACGTTCTTTACCAATTTCTATCTAGAAAAAACTTATAAAAAAAGAAACCATAAATGTCACATTATCTAGTAAAAATAAGAGCCAATACTATACAATTGATTTCAATTTATTTATCAGGTTCAAATATTTATTATTTCAATTCCATTGTGATCCAGTGGCTAAAACATGATAACTCTATAGTTGCATGTAACAATAAAAGAGAAACAATAAATCCCCTACCTTAAAAAGGGTTTTAATGATCTTTATAAAAGAATGATCCACACAAAGGATCACGATCGCCTCCTCCGATGACAACTGCATCCACCCAAGGATGTCGCTGCACAAACCGAAACCCACGAAACTCTATTAGAAGCATAGATATCTCATTCCATAATATGGAAATATTAAACTAGAGAAGGTTAACCCAAATGAACGATGATTAATCATACCATATATCAAAGATAGAAGGATACTGCATAGTTGGACCAAAACAGGGGGCACTTGCAGTAATGAGAAGGTCTAGGGAAACCAATCCACCGGGAAAAGTTTAATCTCTTGATTTATACAATAAGGAAGGAAAGGTTCGAGCATCTCGCACAAGAGAATAAGAAGAAATAACATGGGAGTAAGATATCATGTCCCTTTAATAGATTTAATAAAGCAGTAGTTTAAGATACAATGGATTTTTCATTAAAATCAAATCGTATTAAACCATGCTGTTTGGCCAAGTAAATGTATCCTGTGCCTTAAGAAAAATAATAAAGGAGTTATGGGATTTGATTCATCCTTAAATACCTTAAAACAATCCCATAAATTTTTTTACATCAATAAAAAACGTTAAATTGGTGAAATTGAAAAAATCTGGAAATATGGAAAAAGAAAAATTAAATAGTTCTGGAAACACTGTTCATGAGTTGTCTCACCTTTTCTGACTGATAGCTTCTAACTCACGATTTCTGTCTCACAGTTTCTGACTCACCATTTCGAACTCACCGTTTCTAACTCACCATTTCTGACTCACCATTTCTAACCCACCGTTATTGTCTCACCATTTATAACTCCCCATTTCTGACTCAGTGTTTTTGACTAAGTGTTTCTAACTCTTCATTTTTGACTCATTGTTTCTGACTCACTATTTTTGACTTATCATTTCTGAATCAACGTTTCTGATTCACCATTTATGACTCACTGTTTCTGACTCAGCATTTCTGACTCACCATTTCTAACTCACCCTTTCTGACTCACCATTTATGACTCACCATTTCTAAGTCAACATTTCTGACTCACCATGACACTGTTCATAAAACTAGAAACACTATTCACAAAATTGGAAATTTGGAATAGTGTTGGGGATGAGTCACCTTGACCTCCTAGAACACCTCAAACACTAAATTTCAGAAAAGGGAATGACAAGAGAGGTTTGGGCCATTACATTGTCAAAATTGTTTATATATTCTTATATGTAACTTTTGTATTATGTTATATTTTAATGAATATGAAAATTGGAGAAATATTTTCCAAATATTGTGTCAATGTAAAGGAATCAGTACTACCATATCTTACAATGGATAAGTAACTCAAATTATGGTTTCAATGATGTGTAATGAAAGAGGTATTTTCTAATTTTAGTTTTTTAGTTTATGTTATATTTGTTTAATTATTTCCATCCTTTTTCTTCTTCCATTTTTTTCTTTCATTCTTATATTCTTCTTTTCCTGTTGTTACATTACTATGCATATTTGTTTCATGGAATCTTCTTTTATTTTCTACTTTACTTTTCACTTACTATTTAAAATAAATATATTATTTCAGGTTATATTAAAAACAAAAAGTGTTTTCAAAGTCATTTTTTCTCTTTAAATTTATTTTTGGAAATCTTTGTTATCATAACTATCTATTGAGGTTTTCTAAAAATCATTATCCTAATTATCATTCCTTTTATAATTTTATTTTATTATCATCTTGATAATCATTAAGGGGGATAAATTTATTAAAAATATAGTGGCTAAATTTCTTAATAATTGTATTTTAGAAAATTAATATATTATTTAGTATAATTTTTAAATTCGTTATCCTCATCGATTCCCATGAATAATTTAGTTCCATGTTATGGCTGGATTTTAAAATCTAATTAATTAATTATTTATACATTCATAAGAATTATTAATACATATACTTATCAAAATCATTGAATATCATGTTAAATGTTAATTCAATTACCTATCTCAATTGTTTTTTTTTCATTATAGTTAATCTTTATTTATAATTTATGTGTTTTTGACTGTCCAAATGGGTATATTTTTTTTCATATACCTCCCATTGTGTTTTTATGATAATAAGAAATCATATATCATATTAATGTATTCAAATATGTGTTTTTTGGAATTTTTATTTCAATCAATGTGTTAAAATACAAGAGATCTTATAGATACTTTTATGTTTTTATAAATCCATGTTGATATTTTTTTATATCCTTTATGTCCTTGGAATTATATTACAAGATAAATTAAATGAAACACATTGGATTTGAGGTGGAAACTCATGTATTTGTAATAGTTTATATTACATAAACTGCCTAGTGGGGTTCCCCTATCTAGCCCATGCCATTGCGGAATCATCATAGTCTTGAAAATCTACCATCAACAACCCAGCGGAGGGGCACTGGAATGTCAGTGGAACCAGATGGTTTGAAAATATTATTTCCATATGAAATTATTTGTTTTATGGATATTAATGTGTTGTTATTGAAGGATGTATAACGTCCCCCAAGATAAAGGAAAGACATCAGCTACTGAGTGCATGGAGGAATCTAGTGATGTCCTATGTGGATGCTTTAAATATAGATAACAATACAATTATTGAGGCATGTTCTAGGTTCACGGAACATGAAGATTTAAAAATCCTCCCGACCATTTTTTATATCCAATGAATGTTATATCTTATCCAATTAAAGAGGTATATCAATTTTGAAAATTTCATCCATCTTCCAATTCAATGATTAATCACTAAAGTACAAAATTCATAGAAAGGTAATTGATGTTCTATATTCATCAAGGAATCTCCAACATGTTTCCCATTCAATTCATTTTAGATTTTTTATCCTTATATAAAATAGGATTTTGAGTTATGTTAAATAGGATTAAATGAAGAGAAAATAAATTTAATTTACATCCTTTTAAAAATGGCACACAATCCAAAACAATATAGGATAATATTCATGATGATCAACGACATTATAAAGGGTTCTCACAAGGTAAATTTTCAGGTCTGTGTTTCGGGTAATTTTTGAGACTAATGGATTTATACCATTGACCCCATGAGTTAATTAGTGTTAAAATTGAGGATTATATAATCCTTTATTCAAAAACCTTACCAACTAGGTTTTTCCACTATCTAATTTTTAAAATCTCATCCTTAAATATCATCTCACATTCAATGATAATTTATATTTTAATATTTATGTGATGAAATTACATTCAAATTTCCATTATAAAACATAATTTAATATAAGAACATTAATTTATCTTATTGTTCAATTTTTTTAATCAATAATCATTTAATTTTATAATTAATCATTTATTCAACATTAATTTCTTTTAAATGGTAATTAATCCCCCATTATTTTGATAATCTCTGAACAACATGATTCTTAATATATAAGAAAAATCGAAAATCAAAATTGAATATGGATAACTTAATATCCATTTAAAAAATATTATTTTTTTGGAAAAAATTAAACGAAATATTTTCATTGTATTGTGATTTGAATATATCAAAATTTCCTTATAAAAATCCACTCCCTTAACATGTTAATAATCATTATACAAAAAAAATTCTTCAATAATCAAAACATCTCAATTTTTATTAAAATGTTTTCGAACACCATCTTTCCCATCATCAAATTCGAGTTATCTTTCTTTAGTACCAAATAACGAGACATGTTCTTCTCAGTCTCATCCAATTCATAAATAATAATGTTAAACTGTTCTATAAAATTCAAATAATCTTCATATTCTCTTGGTTAAACATGTGAAAATAAAGAGTTATAACCTTTTTTCCTCAAGGTTATCATAGTTCATACTTACTATTCATGATATCATGTAATTTATTATACTAGTAATTACCTTATTAAACCATAATGAGTTGTACTTTTTTTCCATCACTGTAAATTCATGAATGTTATTTTTTATAATGAAAAATGTTATAATTTTCCTAATTTTTTAAAATTTCCCCATATTTCTTAACAAACACAACATCATTATTGGTTATATAATTTTTATCAACATGAATGATTTTAATTTTGAATGTTTCAGCATCGTTACAATAGTATTGATATAGATTTTATGAATTTAATTTCTATGGTATTGGAAAACTATTTCAGTTGTGGGATAAACTAATTTTTTTTATCAAAAGTGATTGAATAAAAATTTATTAGATATTCACATTTGACATTGATAAAACAACGGATTCCAAATACATAATGGTACAAAAACATCAATTTTTATTGTGAGAATGGTACACATTTTTCTTTTCTGATATTATTTTATCTAGAAAATTATCAAATATGCAATTTTTAAAATGAGTTCCTTCTTCAATACATTTATACTTTAGAAAAAAGTTTCAAACTTACTCAAATTTATGAAATATTTTAATTTTTTATATGATCTCAGATTTATGTTCTAGAAAAATATCAAAATTAATTTCACTAATTTCATCAATAAAAGTAAAAATATACTTTTCTACATTGGTTGATTTCATCTATAATGGACAGTATTCCTCTAAATGAATTGAATAAAAATATAAAATAATTCTCTCCACCGTATAATATGAAAAATTTACAATCTTTTATTTTTTCATATTGATAACATAAAATCACTTTATCTCATTACTAATGAAACCAATCATGTATCATCCCCTCATGTGGTCGTTACATTCATTTTTAACCAAGATGGACATTACATAAATTTTATTAATCATTTTCTTATTCTATACTTAGTAATTATGAATTTATAGCATCAAATACTTGATAAAAATTTATATATTATTTTGTAACTAGTAACCAAACTTCTATCATGATGGTTGTAGTAATGTAATAAACAGATTATAAAAACACATCATTTTCGTCATAATTTTATTGAAGCACATAATAGATTGTTTTTAGTCCATCAATATTCATAGTGTTTTCGAATTTTTTATTTTCCAACTTTATTACTACTAAAACAATAACTCTAACATTGAGTGTCCCATCATTTAAATTTTTAAATGATAAATCATAAATATTTTAATTAAATTATTAGAGTTTTTTATTCCTATTATATAATATGTTCATTAACCATGAAATATCCATTAAATTTATAATTAAGATTAATTATCTGAAACATCCATAACCAAATAATTTAACTTGTTTTCCTCTATTTCCCTTGAAGTTATAGAGTACTGTATGACCGAAATTTATGGGATTGTAGAATGTTGAGGAAATAATTTTAATGGGAACTTGGTTGGTCTATTCTTCCATACAATTGTTCTATAACTTCATGTATGTTTTATCGTTCCTATCTAGAAATTTTAATTTGATTATAAATATTCTTCATTTGATATGGATGAATACACATCACACCAAGAATAAAATAACTCATTGACATGTTATGAGATTTTAATATAAACATAAAAATATGTTTTTATGGAAAAATCCATCCATATTACAAATAAAATCCATTGAATAAAACTTAGTTCCATAAATTTCATTATCTCCAAAATTTGGTGCTTGCACTAATTCCTTTTTTGGGATACTAATAAATGATTGCATTTAGAAAAAAATGTAACATGTTCTCAAGAAATATTATTCTTTATATTAGGTTTATGGTAACCAGTTATAGAAGTTTTTAACATCAACATGGTGTTCCTATAGTTTCTACATTTATAGAGATCAATATATTTTACTATAAACATTTTCTCCATTATGAAATTATTTTCTCCATGGTATGAATCATTATTTTCAGGCATGTTTACTCTATTGTATGTTTTTCTTGTTCCAACTATTATAGTTGACAACATTAGAGCTTTTCTAAAATCAATAAAATAGAAATACAAAAATTTATGTTTAATTGTTCAGTTTTACATTAGATTTGATCAATTTTTTTTGAATACAGTAAATCTCATTATATTTATTCTTAAATATTTTATTATATCTTTATTTTTAGAATATTCAAATCCTCATTAATCATATTTAAATCTTTAATATCATCATTTAATTGTGAACTTCATTTATTAGGGTAAAATACTATACATTGAAAAATCAATTACATTTTTATGAATTTATGATCATCATTAAAAATTTATGAATTTTTTAGAGATGTTATTTAAATTATCCATTTAATAAAAAAATTTCTCCAAATCTACATCATGAAATTAAAATCTTCTTTTATAGGTACCAATATTTTTATCATCCACTTCAACAATTATTATTTTCCCCCAATTTTGTCCTTGGAAGTATAAAATTCATTTTCATCACGAACATCACATTCATTGTGTAATAATATCTTATTTTTACAATTTAATGAAATTAAGTCCCTATATATAGAAGAAACCTTTTACTTATTGGATTTATTCTTATATAATCTTTAGGGGCATTTATATTCATTATCACTATCCTCTTCAATGAGTTTATTTGTTACGTTGTTTAAGAAATTACGAATATCTCTACACCTTAACATTTTTACGGTTATATTAATATTGTAAAATATTTTTTCACATATCACCTTGCATTTAAAAAAATATAACCTCTCCAATACTATGATACACTTCCTCCTTTTATTAAGAACAACTAACAAAATATTCAACAATCACCATTTTTAAAATAATTATTTTGAGGTTATTATTTTTATATCATTATTAGTATTTCATTTATGATATTCTTTAAATAACATTTATCATCTAATGGCAAAGTAATGTTAATTTTATGTATCTTGGGTAAGTATGTCTCGGTCTCAATATTAAAATGTTCAAAATATATAATAATTTTTTTTTCTGGGATGAACATGATATATTATACGACTATATAATATTAAAACTCTTAAAAAATCCCTTGATCATATTAAAAATCATATTTAATATTTCATAGAATACATCAGTAGTTTCATCATCATGCATCATGCGGTCTTTATAATTAAACCAATAAATCTATTGTTTTTCTAACTAGACTCTAAAATTTCATTCATATATATTTTCATTTATTATACAATTTATTTAGTAATTTTATTTCATATTACTTATAAAAATAAAATATTTTAGGGTGAAGATAAATTAAATCATCTAGAGTGTTTATCATTATTTGGATTCATCTTATATATCATTGTAATTTTACCGTTCATAGCATTGGGAATGAATCCACCAGGTTTAGATTACAAGATATTTCAATTAGTAGATAACAAATAAGGTAACATCTTTTAATCATATACTATAAAATTTTCAATACAATGATAGAATCCTTATATTTTTCTTTATATTATCATTATTTACAGTGGGTAAAAAGAAATTAGGGATATAATATTCCACTATTGGGAAAATTAAATACATTTAACTTCAAATTGGTAATATTTAATGAAGGCATCATATCTCTACTATTATCATTATAAATACATATGAAAGATCTATGGTAGATCCTTCTGAGTGGGTGGGGGTTGAGGTGAATATTTGATGTTAAATTTTTTTGGATTTATATCAATACAATCATCACTGGCTATAATGAATGGTGATGTTTGTTGTCCAAAAACATCAAAACACACACAAACATAATGAGACCAATGTTTTAACAAAATCAACATTAAAATGAGAAGAATAATCCTTGTTGTGATTTGAAATCCATTAAAATAACACTACCCACTACAATCAACCTATATAAACAAAATAATATATTTTATCCTTGAACTCTCTTTACACATCTACCAATAGTGTGTTTCCAAATAAATCACAAAATGTAATCATAAATATTAAAATGATAAGAATAATATGTCACAAATATAGTTTATTCTTGAAAGTACAATCAAATCACGTTGTTTCATGTGATAAATTATTTTACCTTCAATCTTCCTGAAAAATATAATGATCCTTGTTCATATTATTTTCACAGAACAATTCGCAACAACATCATTCAATACATTAATATTCATGATCAATATGTATTTCAAATGAAAACATAGAAAATAAACCTCTTACACATCACATTATTATCTAAACATCACTTCCAAATCACCAAAACAACTTACTAATATTCTAGAAAAGTTATCACAAGTTTCATTTACATTTTCTCAGACACCTCACTTATTCATCATATTTAAATATATATTCAACAAATATATGAATTGAAGGAATATTAGCCCTTATTTTTATACATATTCCCCTTTAAGAGTAACATATTTTTGTAATATAATCCTCCTTAAACAATATAAGTTACTTATCATATTATAATGACATTTATTCAATATCTTTTCCAAATACAATTACAAAATGAAAGAAAATTCATGTCAATACATGTGAAAATATAATAAAAATGAATACGTTGTGGATATATATATATTCTCACAAATCCCTCTTCGAAAATCTTCCTGAGGGGGCTTCCATATTAATATAATGGGTCTTAGTCCATCCATGAATTATGAATTTATTTTTTCATTATATTTATTAATAGATATTTGGTTTATGATCATCTATGTAACATTTTCGGAAGGTATTTTATCTTAATTGATCAGTTGTTATATATCAATATATCAACCCTTTAATATTGTTGTAATCATGCTTATAATTCTATTTTAAATTATTTCTAGATAGTTTACAATAGTACTCGCATTATATGAGGTCTATATATTATTTATGATATTAAATTTAAGAAACAAATATTTTCAGTCTAAGGAGATCTTGAATTTAATATATGTTTCAAGATATAAATAGATATAGAATTCATACATTGATCTAATAAGTAAGACATTGGAAAAAATTTCTAATGCATATGACTTATAATGTAATTTATTTCCTCAAATTCATAACCCATTCAAATAAATAATAAGGTGTGATTAATGTATAATTTCATACATGGATCGTTTTCATGTGCTATGTTCAGATTCTTATAACATTTATTATAATGTTTAAACACACTTGAAACTCATATTGGACCATATGAATTTATATGGAATTTCCAAATTAATATGAAATCCTCTATCCAATTATATTTTCATCAGTACCACTAAAAAATATTGCAATTATAAAATTCTTCTCCAAACCACATCATCCTTTATTCAAGAAACATATAACGTATATAAACCATCACTTAACATTATATCCTCTGAGTTAGAATATGATTTATTTATTAAAAATAAAATCCATCACATTAAAAACATTAAAATTGAATATTATTCACATATTATCAATAAAATTTTAAAATTATAGAGGAAACTTATTCAATATCATGTCCAGAAACCCTCCTCCTAGGTCATCAATAATATATTAAGACCATATTCTTCTAAAACCTTCCCTAGTTTAAGGAATCATATCAACCTATTATAAACTAATATATAACATATTATTAAATTGTTTATCCCTAAGGTGATTAATGAATCAAGGAACTAATTAGTGGTGATTAATCCATCAATTACCCAAGGATAATGCATTGGATAACGAAATATAACATATCACTACTCATGTTCATGGGATTTCATTCATATTAGTGGTGGAATATGAAATTGGGGTACCCAACAATATCATATAAAAATTACCAATCCTAAAGTTTGATCTACTATATATGGTTTTATTGTCCTATAAAGAGGGAAAACATGTGTTCCCAAATAATTCTTATTATACGATCACATAGGATAGAAAAAATGATGTTTATTTTCTATGAATAACCATGGGGATGGATTTTATGACCATGAGTCTTTTTATATTCAGGCTGGAATGTGATATTAATTGATGTGGGAAATTTATCATATAACAATTTTGGGGCTTTAAAAATGTTATTTAGATATAAGAGCATGAAAATCAGTTTAATGAAGGAACCATGATTTGTTGGAAGCACCAACACTTTATGTCTGACACATATATTTTTTAAACAATGTTTAGACCGAATTATACATGATATAAAAACCCATGACCAGTGAAATTAATTATATTATAAATTTTTGATATATATGTAAAACCAAAATAGAAGTCTATTACATAATTATATATAATTGATTTATTTAATAAAATAAATATCATGTAATGGGATAATTTTTTTTGATGATTATGATAATGTATCTATGATATTCCATCATTGAATCACATGAATTATATGTGTATTCACTTATGGGGTGATCCAAACATTAACTATGAACTTTTGATAAATTCCATATGTGTCTCTAAGTGTTAATTTAGAGCATCCTAATGCTTGAATCAATCATCTATAATTATTGTCACAATATCAACCAAAAATGTATCTACTTATTATCTTTAGAATAAATAGTCGTGAATTAGTAAGACTTATCTCCATTTTCTGACCACTTTTGGATTTTATATATCTTGGAATATAGAGGATTTTATTGATATTGTTGTTCACAACTGAAGAAATGTCTAACTCTAATGTTGGAGATAATATAATTGTGATTGAATAGTTATACTCTTAGAAAAAATATAGTTTCTTGTGAGAAATTATTATTTTCATATTCTTAATAGAATACCATTACAAAAAAATAATAATATTTTTATTATTTTCGTGAAGGTGTGAAAAAGACATGAATTAAATAGATATCATATCCATATTAAATTGTTCATAATTTATTAATTTAATAATGAATATATTATATCACTTTGACATTTTAGAATTGGTCATCAATTTCTCCAAAATATTTATCGGTTCATGAATAATGTGTATTTAATTATTAAATAAATATCAATACATTAATTTTTAATTAATAAATAAATAATATATATAATATAAATATGAACAATATTTAAAAAATATTCTTGTCACATATATTCTCTCGAATGACAAGATACTAAATATATAATATCAAGTAACTATGAATTATTATAAGACCACAAACTAGAATAAAATATGATAAAAAATTTAAATAATAATAATATTTAATTGTATAACTGGATACACATTTTGAGTGACCCTCAAAGTCTATGTCTCAATAGGTTTAAGAGGATCAACCCAATGACCATCAATAATGTCTAGAAACAAAATAGGACCATGATAAATAAATATTAAAATTTATCAATGATAATCAACCTCATATGAATGCATATTGTGTAATATAATTCATATTTCACGAAGTTCTATATTCAATAATTTTTCATGATTGTGTCATAAGATTATGTTCATAATTATTTTATTTCATTTTTTTATTAAAAAACTATGGTTTTTATTATATTTTTACCATTACATAAATTAAAAATCTTTTATACCATGCGCTATATGAAAACCTAAGTATAAATGGACTGTAATATACCATACCATTATAAAGTAGCCATTAAATTTAGAGTGAAAATGAATAACCATATTTTAAAAATTCTGTATAATGATTTTAAATAAATCAAATATATTGATAAATTATTATTCAATTTTTTGTAATGTTATTAGATGGTTAAAAAATTTATTTTTTTGTCAAAAATATTTTTTATTTTAGTTAGTTATAAGATAATATATTTAATTTTCTCTACATAAAAAAATTATATGATGGAAATAAATTAGTTTTTGAAACCATCCGATCAAAATTATATTAGATTGAAATTTTTGAGAAACACTTTTAAAATATTTATTTTTAAAATAATAATGAAAAATAATGATTTTTTATTTAAAATATGCAATAATAAAATAATATAAATAGTATTTTTATAAATTAATTTAAATGTATTATTACTTCTTTTATCTCATTAATATTCCCATTTAGTTCAATAGAATTAATTTATGTTGTATTTTTTTATAAAGACCGTCTATACTTGAGAAAACATTTTGTTTTCAGAAATCTTTTTATATCATGTATTGTGGGTTTAATTTGAAAATATTTACACACACTTATATTAATTAAAATTTATAAAATAAAATTTATATTTGAAATCCTCATAATTAATATTATATAATATGTTGCCTTTAATTTAGGTCATACTGAATAGAAAAAAGAAGAAAATTTAATTATAACGCTTAAGGTCCATATATATTTACGGGGGGTGTTAAACAAATAGATAAGTTGATTTTTTCCAATTAAACAATTATAAAAAAAATTATATTTACGTGTACTTTTTATTATCCATAATTCAATCCCTTATCAATATCGAATCATTGGTATTTAGAATGAAATTTTTATATTTTAATATTTGATCAAATTATATGTAGTTCTCCTCCCCAACTTATAAAAGGACACCAAACATTCATGTAATTTATACCTATTGGAGAAATCTATAAATTAATGAACCCACCTAGTTATATATTAATATTACATATCCTAGACTTATATGAGCCAGTATTTTTAGAAGACTATTCCATGGTTCCTTATGATGTGATCTAAAGGATGACTACTAAAGAAGATGTAATCACCATAGTCAACCTATTCCAATTGGTTTCTCTTTATAATGCGCATAAATAGATTATATTCATCATAAAATAATAAATTAATAGTAATTAATATACTAAAATGTTATCATGGGTTTTAACCACAATTATTCACACACTTAATAACATATAGGTAAGTGAAACTGTCGGTCCATTGTACGTGCGGACTACAACCACAACATAGTGATACACATCATTTTATTTCACTATAATTTATATATTTTATTATGAGGGGATTAATATTTAGATATTATATTTAATATATAATTATTCTTCTATAATTATTATTATATGTCTACCTTCTTCCCTTCCCATCTTTTTCAAAAATACAAAATCTCTTAGTTGTTTATGTGGACTACAACCTCCATGATGGGATGTAAATTTTTTTCATTAATAAATTATATGGATGGTAAAAAGGTTTGTTTAATTAATATATATATATAATATGATATGTTATTATTTATGTAATGATAATTTATTATTTATTTTTATTCTTTCGTCTATAAAAAATTGATAACAAAGTTCTTGCTATCTTCTTCAAGAAAAATATAAATCATTTTTCTAAATTACTGTTTTTAGATGAAAATAAATATATTTTTAAGGAATATATATTATTTTTATATCATTGTTACTATTATGGAGCTGATTTAACCATAATCAGGTTAAAAGTGATGGATCTACTGAAACGATATTCTCAATAAAAAGGAAACATTTAAGACAATGAAATAATAATTTTAATTCAGAATAACTAATAAATGGATGTTAAAAATTAATAACTATATATTTTATGATATTAAAAGAATTTATATTAATATATTATAGAGTGTTAAAAAATTTGAATATATTATATATGAAGTGAATTCTTTATTTAGTGAATGATGAACTCCTTGTAAGGGTTTTATTTTAGCATCTCATTGTTTATCATGAATGTTAATGATTCATTTTTTGATGATAAATTTGTATTAAATATATATAAATAATTCCATGTATTACAATATAAAATGGTTATTTTAAAGGATTACATTTTCTCTTATTATTTTATTCCATTTAAGAACTCAAGATACCAAAAGAATGATTTTTTTAAGGAAAAACTATGTTGTTTTATATTATGTTAAAACCCCATTTTATAAATGTATATTTATATGAAAATTTTTAATGAATGTTTTTAATGATCCCTTATAATTTTATAATTTAATTTTTACCCTTTTTTGTCTTTTTAGAAGCCTATTAATGATAAATGTTTTTTCCATTTTCCAAATGGGGTACTTCTAAATTTTAACCCAAAAAGAGAATGGAACCATTTCTTCATATATGAAAAGGATAGAATATCCCACCAAAATGAACAATATATTAATAGATTATACAATAAATATTTCATAGGCTGTTTTCAATGAATATTTTGGCTAATATTTGTAAAAAATCCATGTCTTAAATAAGTGATTACAAACTGAAAAAATAATTTTACCCAGGAATCATTTAACTATTATTTAAATGTTATTTTTAATCTATGATAAAATCAAGTAATGTTTACTATGATATATTGGGAATATAAATTTCTAATAAAATCAAATTTAATTATTTTAACATGTGATAATGATGATTTTTTACAAATTATTCTATGAAATCCATTTCTTTTTATGAAGTCTATTAAGTTATGATGAAACCATTTCCTACACATATTTTTTTGACATATTTTTCATTGATAAAATGAATTTTTTTACAAACACTTTACTTATCAGGTCATATGCGATGATAAATTTTTAATAATCTTGTTACAAACATATATTTTATTTTAGTTATATGATGGGTGGGGAAGGAATTATATATCCTACTAATTCATTGTGTAAATAATGATATATCCTGACATAATAAGGGCTGGAATGGGTATTAAATTGCATTCAGTAATGTAATATACATACTATGATAGAAATAGATGTGAACCTTGACAATTTTTATGATGAAATGTGGAGTTAGCCTCATCAACTATGATATTAATGGAAGCGATACTTGATAATGATATGATTTCATGTTCTTATATGTCATCCAAAACCTAAGTATTTTTCCAATGTAATTCTTTCGTGGATCATGTTGTTTTACTCCTTTATAATTCATATATATTTCCCTACGAGTATTATTTTCAATGATCCAGGATTAGGATATATGATATGATATGTATGGTTTTCATATTTTATTATCTATCCCTCATACCATTATACTCATGTTAGTATTAGGTGATAATTTATGTCACCCTTGTTTCAGTTACTAAGAATATGACCTCATGATTTCTAGTGTTTCCTCTCACTAGGTTATTATGAAAGAAATTATTTAGGATATTTCATTGAATAGTACCATGTGGGATATATTTTTGGAAGATTTTTATGATCATTCAAGAATGAATAATATTGCGTACCAAGTCTCTAAAAACAATAAACTTATATGTACCTTGGGTATGTATAAGTAAAATATATTGTACTTATGTCTCTTCATATTTAATATTAAGGTATGAAATATATGGGTCACTAGTCATAGTATTAGAGTGTAGTTTTAGTTATTCATTTTTAATTATATTATGAAATTTTCAACATAAACATTGAGGATAAGTCTATTTATATTATAAAATATTCATGATTTACTACAAAACTTGTTATGTGGTTTTCCTATATGAATATTACTATTCAGATATTAAAAGTGGATTTGGGTTTTTAATAGTTTTATCAACTTGTAAAATATATAAAATAGTTTTTTCGAGCATATATAAACCATCTTTCTTTTTATTAGCGAGTGTTCAATTATTATAATCATAGTTTGACACTTCCATGGGATATTCATAGGCTGATTGATATTTTATTTAGGAACATTTAAAATGGATTTTAATAGATGATTACCATGGATGGGCCATATTAAAAATAACGTATTATGGACTAAATATAATGTGTTAGGATTTAGACATCCTAAAATTATTTTTCATTATTAATCAATCGGATTAATAGTGGGTGATGATCATGATATCTATATTTGTTTTGTTGGATTAAGGAATGAAATAAATAATTTGAGATGTTGATAGGTTTTCTCATTTATATAAGTATATTGTTTGAGATTTGTTTTATGAATTTCATTATATGAGGGAATGTTTCTAGAAATTTTATTTCAATCATAAATTCATAAGTATTGAATTATTTGTTTAAAACCCTTGGGGAATGCTGATGAAATTTCAAAACTATATATCATCTTATATTTAATTTCATGGGAATATTTTTCCTTCATATTTTATTATTCTTCATGTTGTTAAATATGATGTTATCTTAAACATGGATTGTACTTATTTTCGTTAGATCCATATCAATTTTAGATAGAGGGAATCACATTTGATAAAATGAACTAATGTTTGATCATTGATCAGTGTGATGATATGTACTATCATTTAATGAATATTATACCATTTATATGACTCTTGATTTATATTAAAAAAACATTATTTTTCATAGATAGTTGGGGAGAAAATCAAATTTAAAATATTACTATTGGGAAAATGTTTTTTGATGTCCCTCTATAGTAATTACATATACATACACTGAATTATGATGTTTCATTGTCAATAGAACACATACACGGTGGTAAAAGTGATCAGATGAATCCAAATTAAATTTCCCAGATTTTGTTGTAGAAACTAGACAAGAAACATTGGGATAATCTAGCTAATTTATTCATTATACCACATGAATAACAACAAAATTTACCTATTTATTTTTTTAAGATGAAATATGGATAAATTAGACTCTAAATTGATTATCATTAACTAAAATATATCCCTATCAAGAATATGTACCATATTCCTAATATTGATTATTTTTCTTATATCTTTTGCTGAGCTGAATATTCATTGTGATATAAATATAATTTATTTTCAAAATGGGAAAATTACCCATGAAAAAGCTCCATATGAGGTACGTACACCATGAATTTATTGCAATTTCATTTAATCTCACTAATTCCCAATATATCTATATGGATTTAATAAATAAATTCTTTAGAGACTACAATGACTAGATTTTCATAGTTTTATAGATTACTTTCATTAATATTATATGAGAAAATATGTGAATAGAGATCAAATGAGCATTATACTGAAGACTCTATGTAATGATAACTTATATATTTATTTTACATATCATGAATATTTTCTTGATAAAGGTTAAATTTATTGTAATATAATCTCATGTGATATTATATCAATGGATCAATCAAAGGTGAATGTTATTGAACATTATCCCAAAAGAACTATAATTACCACGATACATAGTATTACAAAATTTTTTAGATATTATTGATGTTTTTTGAGAATTTATCACAACTTTCTAATACAATTAACATGTTATCATACACGGTACTGAAATTTCATTAGACTGGGGAATCAGATGAAAATATAAAGTCACCACAGAGAAGTGAAGTTATCATAAAAATTATTACACTAGCCTATTTTAGATAATATATTTTGATTTATAGTGATACATAGAAAAATTGATTGAGATTCATCCTCATGTCGAATGATATGGTTTGATCATTTTCCTCTTGAAAATTGATGTTTCATGAATAAATTTACCAAACACAATATTTGTAGCAAACTATAGTAATTTTTCCATTGAATATATGGGAGATTTATCAATATATGAAATATAATTATATACATATATACTGATAATTTATGATTAAAATATATACTCACTCATAATACTATGAATACTCACTAGAGGATATGGTTTTAGTTGATTAAATAGTATAACTGCTCATTACATTACCACCCTCAGTATTTGAACAAGTTGAGGGATACTCAGGGGTAAAATTAGTATGTTTTATTATATATGATGAACATAAAAAATGAAAAAATATTTCAACATATTATAATAATTGACCTTCATATCTTAAATCAAGGGTAGATAACTTATGTCTGTCATTTAATTGTTCAAATATTTATCCATATGATTATTAAATATAATAAGGAGGAATATATAGATATAAAAATGATGATGAATAATATTTAATTGTTCAATAATGATTTTTATGAAATAATTTTTTTTATGAAATCTGTATATCCCCAGTAGTACTAGACCTGAAGAAAGAGTTATTGGATGAAGATCGTAGTTTACCATTCTCTATTCATCCTGAAGGTATAAAGATGTATATAACTAAGAAAGGGTATTTATGATAGTATAGTAATAAAATATATATTTTATAGTTTGCGTCATTGAAAATTGAATTTCAGAATATTAAGTCATGATATAGAATATATTAGATTGTTCCAATCATAACTCATACTATAATGGAGATGGGAAAACAACACCTACATTTTTTCATTAGACTCCTTAAATAATTTAATGTATATAATTCAATTTGTATTATATATTATATCCATATGAAGTTCTAACACATTAATGACATAACAGAATGTTTTTATACCTTTATGCTTCCCATAATATACACTATGGAAGTTGTCAAGATTCATGGAGTACCACATTCAATTGAATCAAACTAGGATTCAAGACTTACCATGTGGTTTTAGATATATATATAACAAGATCTAGATATAGAGTTATGGTTATGTAATTATAATCATAATTATAATGATGTTTAGTTTGAGGGAACCATTCAAACCTTATGGATATAAAGAGATCTTTATTTAGTGATTTCCATGTTAGTTGATATCAACACCTTCAAATTGTTCAATTTTTATACTATAATAGTTTTCACTGAAGAATTCAGATAGCTCCATATGAAGAAATAATTTGAAGGAGTTGTATAATTCCAGTGTATTGGGATGAATTTGGAGAATGATTTTTTTTGGACCAGGTAAAGGAAAAAAATGGATCAAAATTTTATTATTGTTTAACCACATATTATGTGATCTCATAGTCTAAAGAACAATTTTACCGACAATCGTGATTGAAATATAGAATATGAATTAGGTGAGAATAAATTACTCTAAATTTATAAATGGAAGATATTTATTAGATAAAAACTGATGGTAATATAATCCTTAGGAACATGGGATCCTTAGATATTTTAAATAGAGTCAGAGTAGTATCGTATAACATAGTCCTTCCACTAAACCATTCTCATGGTCATGTTGTTCTCCATATCTCTCTCTTGAGGAAATATAAAAATGATTCTACACATGTACTAAAATTATAGGTTATTCAGATAGAGGATGATCTTTTCAAAGAAAAATATCATGTATAAATATCGGATCATTGAGATAGAGTGCTATAGAACATGAAAATTAACCAGGTAAAAGTTCACTAGAAGGACAAATACATAAAAGATGCTACATGGGAAGATAAATATGTTATTATAAAAATATAATATAAGTTTTAATATTATTGTGAGTCAATTTTTAGGGTGGAATACAGTTTAATGGGTGAATAAAGGAAACCGTAATATTTTATTATATTTTTCTCTTTAAAAACAAAATATCATCGAAAAATTTTGATGAACACAAACTCCAGTATAAATAAACAACAATATAGGATACCATTAAAACCTATATACTATATTTGGGAAGTAAAATGGAATAAAAATATTCTAAAACTTATATATAATGGTTCTATAGCAAGAAAATATCATCATATAAAGGTACTCAATTTTTAAATTCTTTATATGCATCAGGATTACATTTTTTCCCCAAAATTTTGTATTATTGGAATTTATGAAGAAATTACAAAATTAATTTTTCCACTTTCAGATAATTTATATGATAAAATTAATAAAAAAGTAAAATTAATAATTTTAAAAATTAGATAAATGTGAAATTTTAAGGGTTTTTTTAAAAAATAGTTATTATTCAATGAATAATGAAATATATAGGCTTTATTAAAAAAATCATTGAATTTAAACAATTTAAAATGATTATTTTAGTTTTAAAATGATTTAAAAAGAAAAATGTGTTCATTTTTATTATTAATTTCCCTTTTATTTTCATTATTATTAATTTTTTGTTTTATTTTCTATATATTTTTTATACCTATGGAAACATTTTTTTTAATGGAAAACCAATTTTTTCATCTTAAAAAGTTATAATTTTTAGTTAAATTAAAAAAATTATTTAAATTGAGTCTGATAAATGGAATATATATTTTGATTAATCCTTATTAATTTTATATAATTTTTTAACTTAATGTTTGGTAATTATGAACGGTAAAAACATTAAAAATATATTATCATTGTTAAGGCTGAAATAGTTTTACCTTGGGTTTAAACTATGAGATATTTGTTTTCTTTGATATTAATCATGATTGAATCCTATTGGATGGATATATTATGACAATATCCTATACCAATGCATAAATTAAGAACTTTCTGAAGAATTTTGTGTCACAAGCCGTCCTCTAGGGGCCCGCTCTGTGACGACCCAAGCCTGCCTCCAATAGGCCAAGGGCTGGTGACTATCACCGAGTACGAATACTATTTCATGGGAGGAATTTCCTAAGAACCTGAATACACACAAATATCTCCAAGCCCATAATTGATGAAATGTAAAAAACCCACTAAGGAACACAATTCATGCATACAACTAATCCCTTCCAACAGAATAAGACGTAATGTAATGTACTGAAAGAAAACTGGGCCAGAATACAATCCCACCAAAAACAAGAGTCTGCAAAACTACAAGGTTCAACCTGTAAACACAAAGATGTATTTTGACTATTGATCTTAAATTAAGGAATATCGTGTCATATAGGGATCTCCGAAAGCTTGGTCATGTCTTGGTCAGTCATAGACTCTGTCAAAAGTATTCTCATCTATACAAGACAAGAAATATGCAGG
Organism: Viscum album; assembly: GCA_963277665.1. NCBI lineage: Eukaryota > Viridiplantae > Streptophyta > Magnoliopsida > Santalales > Viscaceae > Viscum > Viscum album. The sequence goes on along the minus strand of OY728157.1, from coordinate 674,524,235 downwards.
CAAAGCCCATGCAGGGGTGAGTATAACAATACTCAGTAGAGGACCCTGAGAAACACAAAAAAAGTACACAAAGGAAAGGAAAAGTCATCTATACAAAATATATTTATAATGAGAATATAATTGGTGATCAAAATCCAGATATACTCAAAACCCAGACCCGTAGTCTAGAGACAAGTCACACAACCACATACTCCCTCTAGGGATTCAGTTCGAGGATTCCACGAAGTACTCATTCCGGGAGAACACACTCCACGAGTATGGTTGCTTTTATGAAGCCCATCTATGATGTACTATTCACCAGGAAACGTCACGATATGTAGATACACTAATTATGGGTGTCACACTCCTGAGTGGGAAGATCAAGGTAGTTAGAAGCACTCATTGCGGGAGACAGACTCCTGAGTGGGAAAGATCACTATACATAGATGAGGATCACTACCAGGGCTAAGACAGATACTGTGACTCATCCAGATTCACTAGCTAGTTGATTCAGTAGCTAGGAAGAGGATCAACGCCTGAAAGAGTTTTTCACATCGATTCATGACTCTACCTAGGGTGAGGAATGGATAGAGGATCTCGCTCTGGGCCTCTTGGAGGGATGTCGAATCTATCACAGAAAGTCCTGCTGAAGTGATCATAATCTTGTAGAAGTAGACGATGCTTGACCTTCCGGGGGAATGATAAAAAGGGGCACTAACCCAAATGAAAATTTTCCAAGATACGGTGAACAAGAGGACAATGCATTTTTCCAAAAAGTAATCAACTTGTAGAAAAGTTACGCGCCATGTTGTCTATCCCCTGGTACTGCCTGTGTACAACGACCCATGTCATAAGGATGATCATGCAGAAAATTAAGTACACAACATGTAGTACAGTTTACACATCGTGTGCGAGTGACTGGGGTTGGCTCCGTGTACGCTATCCATGTGCCCGTACACGGTCATCAACCCGTGTAATCAAACCCGTGTAATTGGTACATAGGATAACCCGTGTTACTGGCCACGCCTGGCCATGTGATGAAGTAAACAGTCATGTACTCCCATCCCGTGTCTATGTATCTTTGGGATACACATCACGTCCTATGTATCCTCTTATTCCATGCCATATAAAGAGTACATTCCATGCCTTCTAAAGCCCTATAGTCCAACCCGTGTCTGTGTAATTCGTAAAATACATGTCATGATTCGGTGAAACCCCAACACACCGTGTGACTATGGTCACATGCCTTGTGATTCCACATTGACACCCAAAACCCTAGCCACTGCCACCAATACTACACGGCGTGTTCTTCGGAAGTACACGTCATGTATTCTGAAAATTTGAAAAAATGCAAACCTTTGCTGTTGCGTCCTCTGTGATGCCCCGTTCATCAATTTGACCATCCGATCACCATGATACACCCTGGTTTTGGTAGACCCAACACCTTGAAGCTATCACTATACTTTTCAGACCTCTGATCAGCTCCGAAAATGGGTAATGATCCACCCGCGCGAGGAACACATGAAGAATGGACCCTCTCGATCCGGTCTGATTCGTCCTCCCTTATCATCATCACACCTCCACAAGGTTTTTGTGGGGTTGATTCTTCAATTTGGGATCGTTTCATTTCAAAATGGATGCACAATGATCCTTTGATCATCGCCCCATGAAGAACGCGCAAAATGCAAGAATGAAAAATGGGGAGGAAATCCAAATCAAATCGTGGGACGAACCTTCCTCGTCGTTCATCACAACGTTGATCCACTCCCATTTGAAGGCTTAAACAGAACAGAATCAAACAAAAACAAATAAACATGGATCAATTCCCTGAATCATCCCAAATAAAACCCACCTGCAAGAACGTATGAATCAGCAGATCAACTTGTTCATGGTTGATCAGCGCTCGTTGTTTAAAACAAAAGTGGGGAAAATAATATTAAATATAAAACCCCAACCTCAACTGCGATTTATCTATAAGTCACGATTCTACCATTGTCTAGATCCTTCAACTTTGTTGGCATGGTGATTCATAGCTTGATTCCGCCATCATTCATCGCCAAGAGTTTTAGCCCGAGTTACCCCTCAATCATTAGGAAACGATTGATGTTCGATTATCCCAATAAAAAGGGAAAGATATTTTGGAATTCAAAAAAAATATGCAGTATTAATGCATCCATAATTCCATTCATGACTCATTATGATGTGGAATTTATTAATGAAAAAACTATCCCATCACCGTGCTGTAGTGGATTTTTCCTTATAAAATAAAATAAACATTGAGAATCTATATTATTTTATTTTAATGAAAATGTCCAAAAAATAACTTTTTCCCTTGACTCGTGCCAGTCAAGGATAGACCCATTCTTAGGTAAAGATGTCATCCCAGATGCAACGGTGCCCTCATATTTTTAATCAAGGATTCCATTTTGAAAATTCTACAACCATGCATAAGTTCTGACTCACATAACTAAAAAATATTGAACCACCATTCCGGTATCACCGGACCTTAGAATGAGGTATCTTCTCTGCACCTGGTCTCGTTATAATTCAATATAATATTTGAAAATAATATACGGAAAAATCGAGGCATTATATTATTCCCACATTGGAGATTTGCATCCCTGAAAATCCAAAACAAAGACTGCTAAAAAAGATGCAGGTACTGGGAAAAAATATGATCTTCCCACTCCCATGACCTCTCCAGAAGATTCCCATGATACCAATGAACACACCCTAAGGGAATCGATTTCCCATAAAGGATCCTCTCCTACTGGTCCTCAATCTCCACTAGGTATTCAGCAATGTTCTTCCCATCCATGATGTAAAGCTCGCCCCAGTTGATGACGTGCGATGGGTCATGCACGTACCTTCTCAATTGCGACACGTGCAAGAAATCATGTACCCTATGCAACAGTGGTGGTAGAACTAGGTGGTACGCCACATCGCCAACTCTGCACAGTATCTGTAAGGGTATGATGAACCTCGAAGATAACTTCCCTCTTCCAACTCCAGTGGTCTCCATCGCCTGTCAGCTTAGGAATTCGTTCGGTTCTGTGTATTTTTCGTCTTTTTATAGATGATCTTCACCTTCTCAATAGTAGTTCACAAAATCTCTTGAACCATGAGTGCTGACTCACTGGGGTCGGTCTAGCTATACCGTAACTGGAAGGTACATCCATACAAAGCCTCGAACGAGGCCATACCAATGGTTGAGAGGTAGCTATTATTGTATGCAAACTCCACCAGTGGTAGGTCGTTCGCCCAACTATGACCAAGGTCCAAGATACATGCCTGCAACATATCTTCTAGAACCTGATTTTTCCTCTCTATTTGACCATCTATCTGGGGATGAAAATCCTTGCTCAAGAATATCAGAGTCCCAAAGGCCTCTTGTAATCCCTTCCACAACCGCGATATAAAGAGGGTGTCTCGGTCTGAGACTATCATCAAAGAGACACCATGAATATGAACTAACTCCTGCACATAGAGGCATCCCATGCTCTCTACAGAACACTACTTCCTAATAGCTATGAAGTAGGCCGACATGGTGAGTTGGTCAACGATCCCCCAGATGGAATCATGCCCCTTGGGTGTCTGTGGTAATCATGTCACAAAGTCCATTGATATTCCATCACACTTACACTCTAGAAATTTCTGGGGGTGAGCTAATCCCACTAATACCTGGTGCTTAGCCTTCACCTGCTAGCATGTGAGGTATCGGGAAAAAAACTCTAATATAGCCTTCTTCATGCCTGACCACCAGAACTATTGTCGAAGATCGTGGTACATCATTGCCACTCCAAGATGTACCACTAAGGGGGATATTTGAAACTCCCTCAGGACCTCCTCTTGCAGTGCCACTGGTACAACAATGCATCCCCTGAATAGAAGTATGTGATCCTCACCTTTGGAATATCCATCTGGAGCATGTCCTGTGGATAACTAAGAACATAATGCCACACAATCGACATCTCATATCTACACATTCCTAACCTGATATAATAGGGTTGGGGTGACACTCATCGACGTCAGGTAAGTTGTATCCTCTCCATCCATGAAGGATAACTTCAATGTGGCTGACTTCCCTATTGCCTCTCTCAACAGTTGTGATCTTGACCTTCTGCTAAGAGCATCCTCCACCCTATTCCCCTTCTTAGGAGTATAGATGATCTTGAAATCATAGTCTTGTAGGAACTCAGGCCCAAACAACTACCTCAAATTCATATCTTTCTATGAAAAGATGTACATGAGGATCTTATGGTCAGAGTAGATGATGAACCACTCTCCCATAAGGTAGTGTCGCCGCATATTCAATGCGAAGACTACCAAATCCAACTTGAGATCATGGGTCACATAGTTCTACTCATGTGGAATAAGATATTGTGAACCATAAGAAATCACTACCCCCCTTTGCAACAGGACACAACCAGGACTTGTCCCTGTTGCATCACATAAGTCTATATACTCGACATCCTCTTTCGGAAATCTCAATACTGTGGTGCTCGTCAAACTCTGTCTCAACTGCTTGAAAGCCTACTGGAACTTCTTTTCCACATGAATTGATTCCCTTTTCAAAGTCAAGGTTGTCATCGTTGCTGATATCCTGGAGAAATAAAAAATGAATCTTTGGTAATATCCTGGAAACCCATGGACTCTCTGCACCAACATCATGCTCTGAGGTGGCTCCCATTCTAACACAACCTCAACCTTATCTGGGTCTACAAATAATTCATATTGTGAGATAAAATGACTGAGAAAGAAGACCTCATAAATCTAAAACTCCCACTTTGACAGATTGTCATAAAGTTGATGCTCCAAAATTATGTCTAGAACCCTCTATAGGTGTCTCACGTGCTCATCCTCTGACACCATGTACAGAGGGATGTTGTCGATAAAGACCACTACGAACCAGACCATGTACATCTAGAAGATCCGGTTCATCTGTCCCATGAAAACAAATGGGGTGTTTTTCAGGCATAAATTCATCACTATGTACTCATAGTGACCGTTGTGGCATCATAAAGCTGTCTTCGGTATATCCTCATCTTGTACTCGCAACTGGTGATAACCTCATCGAAGTTCAGCCTTTGATAACCACCATTCCCCTCATAGATGATCAAAGAGGTCTTCGATTCTTGGCAGTGGATACTCATTCTTCACCGTCACCTGGTTCAGGAACCGGTAATCCGTGCACAAACTCAGACTCCTGTCTGCCTTCTTGGATAACAAGACTGGGGATGCTCAGGGTGAAACACTGGGTCTCATGATACCCTTGCTCTAAAAATCCTCCAACATCACCCTCATCTCGTGAATCTCTGCGAGAGCTATCCGATATGCTGATTAGGAAATCAGTGTCGTCTTGGGGTGTAAGTCGATGCAGAAGTCAATTTCCCTGGGGGGAGGTAATCATGGAATATCTTTGCTAAAGATATTCTCATACTCTGCCACTACTGCTACGAACTAAAATCTCACAAAAAAAAACTACTCTGAGGGTAAGGCTAGCCATATCATGAGTGATCATCTATAACCTCCAATGCATGAGCCCATTTGTGCTGCCTGGGTCTCCTTTTCTATGAAAAATAAAAACCTTATTCCATCCCGGTGGACACACTACACTCTTTGCCTACAACAGTCAATCTTGGAATGTAACCAAGATAACCATTCCATTCTGAGGATGACGACATAAGGCATCGATGCTACAACCAAGAGGTTCCAACTGAAACTCTCGCCTCCATGGGTAAGATCACATTTTCTGAAAAGGTGGGTGACTGTCGAGTCTCCTTCCGTATGTGTCTCTTAGCGTAAGGATTGAGTAAATGGTTCTACCAAAATCTCAAGGTTTCACACAAGACAGATAGTGATAAAGGAATGACTGGAACCTATTTCTCTAAGTAGGACAACTAAGGTATAGAAAACTAACATTTTACCTTGTATCATCCCTGGAGTCCCTATGTTGTACACCTTGACTGCATGCTGATGTCCCCACCCCTGTCACCCAGCTCCCAGAGCCTGGTGCGGACCTCCTCAGGATGGTGGTGGAAATAGATCGAAGCATCGGCCACCACCTACAGCTCTCCCTGCTCCTCTTCCATGTCGGCCACCTAGCAGGTCTATCAGCTACACTCTCTACCTCGGTCGTGGTGGTCTATATATCTCCTCCCTATCAGCAGCATGGTGGGTTGGACAATCTCTAGGGAGATGTCCCCTAATGTCACATGTGTAGCACCGCTTCTCCCTAGGCTGACTTGATCCAGTATGAGAGCGTTGGACTGTCGATACCCTATAACGGTTCCTCCTCTGATGTCTATAGCATCTTGATCACTATGTCTGACACTAGATCCCTACTGTCGAGGTCTCCACACCTGTCTGCCTGCTGCTGACTCTCATCGGTTGTCTCTGCTCCGCCATGAAGCTCTTGATCACCAATGCCTGCTAGATCACTCCAGCATAAGTCTGAATGCATAGAAAAATGATAATAGCCTAGATGTCTCATCGTAGACCTCTCTTGATGGTCTAAGATATGAAGTACTGATCCTTAACCATATCTATCGAGTACCAGGTGAGGCTGGGGAACATCGATGAATAGTCATCTACCATCAAACTACACTGCTAAAGCTAAAGATGCTCCTGGATGAATACAGATCTCAGTGTAACCAGAGAGAAATCCTCCCTGAAGAGTCGCTCGAACTCTGTCTATGATAGATTCTCCTTGTCGTGATTCCGTGTGGTCAGACTCCAGCATCATCCCGCCAAACCCTAAAAAAGGCTCTCCCCTAGGATCAACATCTGGTTTACTGGTGTCCTCACTATATCGAATGCTCTGGTCACCACCTCAAGTTAGTCCTCTCCAACCTGAGGGTCGAGCTCACCTCGTAACCTGAGGGGTCTTTGTCTTTGGAACTCATGGATCATGCTCATCTTACACTTCTCGTCGGTCAGTATTGCGGGTACCACAGGCTGCTCCACTGGTGGTGTCATAGAAAATGCACCACCTTATCGTAACACTTGAGGGAACTAGTCCCTGTATCGAAGTCTCCTCAATGAGGGGTTCATCCTTGTGATCATTCTGGTGCATCTTAACCGGTATACATATAAGAGGCATCCTTTAAAGAAACAATATGTACCTTGGTCAATGAGTATATCCGGATAGCTGACACCAAGGATATAGAAAACATAACCAATTCCTATATGATGAATGTACCATTATTTTATTTCCCTACAACCTGTGTTTTCATGTTCCGAGTCAAAAAGCAGGTTATTAGTGTCCTGGTGTATGGATATCTCGGCCGCCACACCAACACTGGAGACTCTGGCCTGAAAGCAGAGGTCAAAACACAGAACACTGTTTCTCTAAACCAATCTCACAAACTCTTGGTCATAAGGTCGAACCGACCATATATGATACCACTATGTCACGACCCGTCGCAGTGGGGCCCACTCCATGACTCCCCATGCCCGCCTCCAAAAGGCTAAGGCAAGGTGACTAGCACCGGGTTGGAATATTACTAATGGGAGGCATTGCATGAGAACCTTTACACACTCACACATCTCAAAGCCCACAAATGCTGAAATGTAAAAAACCACTACGGAACAAAATGCATGCATACAAATAAACCAAACCCACAGAGTATGATGGAAAGTAATGTACTGAAAGTAAACTGGGCCAGAATACAAGACCACCAAAAAAGATTCTGAAAAACTGCAAGGACTGACCTGTAAACACAAATAGGTACTGTGACTATTGCTCATAGCTGAAGGAATGCCTCGACTTGTTGGGAACATAGAATTATCATTCCTATCATTGTATGCCCTAGACTCTTTCAAAAGGTTTTTCGTCTGCATAAGACATGACACCTATGGGAAAAGCCCGTGCATGTGTAAGTATAACAATACTCAGTAGAGGACCCCGAAAAGAACAAAGCATGTACACAATGAAAAGGCACAGATAGCTCTACCGAATATATGTCTACTAAACATATAATAGTATATCACAATCAAGATATAATCAAAAACAAGAACCATATTCTAGAGACAAGTCACACAACCACATACCCCTACTAAGGATTCAGTTTGATGATTCCACAAATTAATCTTTCTAGGAGAACACACCCCACGAGTCTGGTAGCTCTGATGATGTATGTTCAATAAGTAATGTTCATCAGGAAATGTCACAAGAAGTAGATACACTCATTATAGGAGACACACTCTTAAGTGTAAAGATCATGGTAGATAGAAGCAATCAATACGGGAGACACGCTCTTGAGTTGGAAAGATCACAATACACATATGAGGATCCCTAATAAGGCCATGGAAGATACCAAGAATCATTCGGATTCATCAGATAGGTGATTCAGAAGTTACATAGAGGATCAACGCCCGGTAGAGTTAGTCACGTCGATACCTAACATTACCTAGGGTCAAGAATGGATAAAGGATCTTGGTCTGACCATCTTGGAGGGATGCAGACTCTATCATAGAAAGTCCTGCAGAAGGGATCATACTTTTCAAGATGGAAATGATGTCTGAACTTCAGGGGAATGAGATGAAGGGGCCCCAACCCAAACGAAAGTTTTCCCAGATAAGATGAACCAGAGGACCATGAAATTTTCCAAAAAGTAGACGACATGTAGAAAAGTTACATGTAGTGTTGTCTGACCCCGGGTGCTACCCATGTACAACAACCTGTGTCGTAAGTCTGGTCATGTAGAAAAGTAAGTACATGATGTGTAGTACGGTCTACATCCCATGTCCGACTGACTGGGGCTGGCACCGTGTATGTTGGCTATGTGCCAGTACACGTTTATCATCCCGTGTACTCCAACCCATGTAATTAGTACATGGGGTGACCCATGTTACTACCCTCGCATGTCCATGTGATAGAGTAAACAGTTGTGTACTCCATCCTGTGTCCATGAATCCCTAGAATACATGTCGTGTACTATGTATCTACTTCTTCCATGCTGCGTAGAGAGTGCACGCTGTGTCGTATGAAGCATTGTAGTTCTTCTAGTGTCTGTGTACTTTCCAAAATACAAGACGAGCATCATGAAATGTCCAACATGCCACGTGACTAGGGTCACATGCTATTTTATTCCACTCTAACCCCCGAATCTTAGGCCTCCACCAACAGTACTACACATCATGTTCTTCAGAAGTACACGACATGTTTTCTGGAAATTTTCTGAAATGCGAACCCCCACCATAGCGCCTTCCGTGATGCCCTATTTGTCGATCTGGCCATCCAATCCCCACGAAACCCCTATATTTTTGATCTTCCAACATGAAAAATCCGATTCCATTGTTTTCGGTCCTCCAATAGGCTCCAAAACATGAAAAAATCCACCCATAATAATAATGCTCAATGAACAGCCCTTCCCAATCTGTTCTGATTCGTTTTCTACTATCGTCGTCTCACCTCCGTATGGTCATTGTCATTTTGATTCTTCATTTTGGGATCGTCGTGTCATAAAATGGATGCGAAATGATCCCTTGTTCATCACACCACAATGAATGTGAAAGAACACACAAAAGAAAAAGGGGGAGGAAATCCAATTAAATTGATGAACAAACCTCCACCATCGTTAGTCACATCATTGATCCACTACCATTAGTAGGATTAAATGGAACAGAATAAAACATAAAAAAATCAACATGGATCAATTACCTAAATCATGCTAAATAAACCCCTCCACAAGAATGTATGATTCTATAGATCAACTAGTTTATCATTGATCCGCATTCTTATTTTAAATAAAAAGTGTGGAAATGAAAATTAAATAACAAACCCCTAACTCAACTGGTATTGATCGATGACGATGGTGTTGCATTGCCACTGTCGTTGAGATCCTTCAACTTTTTTGGTGAATAGATTCACAGCTTGAATCTGTTGTTGTTCATCATCGAGAGTTTTCTCCATAGTTTCCACTCAATATTCCTCCAAAGATCGACGTTAAATTATCCAAATAAAAAGTGAAACATGTTTTGACATTCAAAAAAAAAATTATGGTATTAATGAGTCCGGCTTCAAATTATTGAGTCATTATGACATGAAATTTATTAATGAAATAGTTTCCATGTCTCTGGGCTACATCAGATGTTTCCATATAAAATAAAATAAACATTGTGAATTTATTTTATTTTATTTTATTGAAAATTTCTAAAAAATAACTTTTTCCCTCGACCCACGCTGGTTGAGGTTAGACCCATTCATAGGTAAAATCGCCATCCTGGGCGCAATGGTGCCCTCATATTTTTAATCCATGCATTCGTTTGGAAACTACCACAACCATGTAAAAGTGCTAACTCACTTAACTAAAAAAATGAACCACCATTCCAGGATCATCGGGCCTCAGAATGAGGTGTCTTCATTTCTCCAGGTCTCCTTATAATTCCATATAATATTTAAAAAAAAAAAAACTAAGACATTACATTTGGATTGTGAATGACGTTTTTATATTTGAATATTTAATGAAATTAAATTTATGTCATCTCCATCACATATATAAATACACCCCTTTCAATTATTTAATACACAATAATCAATCTAGATAATCACAAAAATAAATATTCAATACAAGACTTCCCTAAACACTATATATAGGTTATTTTCTTCATTAAATCCAATTCTACGTATCCTTAAAAAAGGATATAATGTAGCCCCATAGAAGAATAAGTAATAATCATGCCCCACCTCTTCCAATTTATGTAATATTCCTCCTCTAAATATATGGAATTTATCATAAAAATTGTATTATGTATCATTAATATAGTGAAATGTTATTATTATTATCTAACCACCATTATTCACACTCATTTATGTTCTATGTGAGGTAAAAGTATCTCTCATGTGTGTATGTGTGGACTACAACCACCATGTAGTGAAACAATTCATTTTCTATACCGATATTTCAAGGAAAATTTTCATGAAAATATTTATGCTTATATTTTTATTATTATATAATTATTATTTTTGAATCAAAATATCATGTTTAAATTCTTACCTATAGATATATAGTAAATTTGTATTGCTTCCAAAGTTAATAGGTGGACTACCACTTCCATGAATCATTTTGAATTGTTTTTTATTTATTATTTTCATGGACAGAGATGAGTATATATTTAATGAATATATATATTATATATTAAACAGTTATTATTATATTAATGAGAATTATTATTTATCATTGTTTTATTATATCACTTTAAAAGTGAAAACAACATTGATGCATATGCATGGCCTACCATCACCAAGAACGATGTAATTTATTTTTATATCTCTGACTTTTATGGATGACTCTAAATATATATATAATTAATTTATAATTTAAATTTATCATTATTCAATTTTATAAATGATTTAACCAAGATAAAAATAAATTATTTAGAACTACTGAATTGATAATTAAAAAAATGAAATAGTTACACATTGAAAAAATAATTATTATATGATAATATTAATTAGATGATGTGTAAATATTATATGTTTCTCATTTATGATATTATACGAATAAAAATTAATATTTTATATAATTATAAAATTTATAAATTTATTATAATTGAGGTTAAATTTATTTAGAATTATGTGAAACCCGATGTAATAGATTTATGTTACAATCTCATTATTTATTATGATTATTTATGATTATCTTTCTGAGTGATAATTTTTGAACAATGATCCAATAATATGATGAATTTTTCTATAATATATTCTTTTAGATTTATTATATTTTTTTCATCCATATTCTACTAAATGATATCATAGTATACTTAAAGAACAATTTTTAGAAAACTGACTTTATATCCCTCTTCTGTCAAAAATAATTTTCTTCCGTGTCTATATTTTTCATAAAATGATTTCAGAAAAATTTTAAATTTTTCAATTTGATCTTTTAGAGATATTTATCCCAAAATATACTTATTAAATTATTTTTTAAATTTTTAATATTTTTTAGATAGATGAACTTTGTAGTTTTTACTAAAAATATCAAATGAGTATTTTTATTAACATTCTGAACATGAATAGAATATCCCCCCCATCAAGACCACTATATGCATTTAGGCATCCAATATATATTTCCAAGGTTCATTTAAAATAAAAAATATTAACTTAATATTAGTAATTTTTTAGGTTTAAATAAGTGATTTCAATGTGAAAAGTGTATATTCCGTAATAGAGGTAATATTATAAATTATTTTTCTCTATAAAAACCTCATTCGGTATTAATTATGATTTACATGGGATATGATCCAATGATACTATCCACATAAATTTTCTAAATTTATAATAATGATTTTTTATTTGAAGATGAATTTATTGAACCTTTTTCTTTTTTGGGGGTTAAATAATATATTATGAAACCACTTTGAAACTGGTTTTCTTTCCATAGTAATGGATATGTAAAATTGATAAAATTATTATGAAACACATTAGTTTTTGATGCATTATTCTATGAATAATGTTTTGTGATCTTTTTTCTCCCATATGAACAGATTTAATATTGTCATGGATGTTCCCAAAATTATATATAATTAAAATATATTAATAAAATATGGATATCAAATGAGATAATAAAAGATTTGATATGTTTGAACCCAGTTAGGTGTGGGACACTAACCACTACAATAGTATAGGGAGTGTACAATCACTAATGATAATATAGAATGGGGAGTAGACCAAAACAACCATAATAGTATTGGTTATGATCATTGACTGTGTAAATGATATTATATGCTAATGTGTATGACATAGAAAGAATTAGTATTCCAATGTTATGACCACACTGATCTTGTTATTGGATTCCATTATAGTTCATGTATATTAAAATTCAATGTTTTGTTCCATGACAGAAGATTATGATATATGTTAATTTGGGTGTGGGTTTCAAATTTGAAACTCATCTTTTCACACACTTAATATCACTTTTTTCATCTTTGATCACATATATCTCACTTATTTATCCTTAGAGAGCATATAGGATCCACATTTTTTACTATAACATGCCACAAATAATAATTAATTGTTTTAAGTAGGATATGTATAACAATATAGCTATGTGAGAATATATTTTTGGGAGATGTCGAAAATATGTCATTATATATTTATATTTATTATTTGGTGTCCAAATATATTATGTCATTACATTATATAGAATTTTATTCATAGAATATATTGAATACTCGTCTATTAAGATGTAATATCTAATTATAAAATTTATGGGTCACTATAAAGAAACTATTCCAATGGATTTATCTAGGTTATTCCATACCTATAAGTGGTCTGAAGATATCATCTTCCATTAAGTAATATATTGGGAAAATGATTTCATTCATTATTCATTAATTCATTAAACATCGTGATGCACCCAATGTATATAACTATTTTTCAAAAATATGTAATAATTATTTACACAAATGTATAAAAGTATATTTGTAATAACATTCATTAACAATAATATAAATGTGTTTAAAATAAATATAAATTCACATGTTCACATTGAGGAACATCCTATGAATATATAAATATCGATTTTCTATTGGAGGATTGTGTACTCATAATATCCAACAATTGGAAATTACTGGGTGCATAAACCATGATAATGTTCATCAAAGCCCTATGATTCTACAGAGTTGATAGACTATATCACTTTATTATTGTTCAATGTTATAATTTAGAAATATAAATTATATTTTAATAATTTTTTCATTAAATTTCTAGTTTTTAATCATATCATAAAACTAATAAATACTTTTAGCAAGACATTTAACCTAATAAAATTATCACATACTGAATCACATAAAAGAACAATATTATTTTCATATTAATATTATTAATATTCAAAACAAAAAATATAAGAAATCATAGAGTACATTGTTTTTGGTTCTATGGAAAAAAATCCAATAGAACCTAACTTACACTACATCCAATAATAAATAACCATTCTTTTTAGGTCCCTCACAAGAAAATCATTCTTGTTCTGGGATATGGTTTTGGAGAAGGGGTCGATTATAATGCCCTGACCCCAGTTTACCAGATTCGATGATTTATTACATAACATTGTAATGATTAAAAGAGATCACATATTGAAATACCGATTAGTTTAGTAGTGTTGGGAGTAATACATACATACATAAGTTTTACATTACATCATAAAAAACAACTAAAATGTGTCCCCTTTTCCCACACTCATATCCCTTAACCTGTCCCTAGAGGTCAAGCATAATATAATTCTTTACATCCTATGAAAAGGAAAACAAATGAACGGGGTGAGCTTAGATGATCAGTAAGCATATGAATATAGAAGAAACTATCACAAATAAGAATAAACATTTAAGGCTATGTCTAAGACTAAAACATAAGGCTTTTGAACAAAACGTTTAAATACTATGGAAAATATAAATCAAATAATTTCAATTACTTATTCAAATATTTATTTTACTTGTTTAATAATAACATGAAAAATCAATAGCTACTTTCATAATGATCGAATGCATAATGATGGACATCATAACCACATAGTCAAGGCCTCGTGATATTACAACAAATAAGATTTTGTCAAGGCCTTGTGCCAAAACAGTAGTTTGTCTCATGAGCCCTACTGATGCATCGATTAATTATAGCGGGCTCCACCCATCACATAAAAATTCTAATTAATTCCTCAAATGAAAAGGTTGAAACATAATCTAAACATTCATATTAAACCTAACATATGAAATGTCAATATTATAACCAAAAACCGTGAATGGTATAAAAATACCATATCCAAAGTCAATTATAACTCATTAAATACAATATTTAATATTGTAATATAACAAATCAACCTCAATCATGAATAATTAGGGATATTGACATAGATTAAAATAATAAGTAAAACTATTTGTGAGAAATATCTTCTTTTGATGAAAAAATTTAAAATTATCTCTATTTATTAAGAAGCTATTAAAAATAGATTTTTTAACCAAAGTACGCAATGCCACCTTGAAACATTTGAACGTAATTTTACTTTAAAAACACTCATGCTCATATAAATAAATCCTAAAACCAATTTTTAAAACATGGTCATTAATGAGAAATAGTTAGAAGAATAAATCATTAAAACAATTACAATGACACTTTAGTTAGAGTTCCTAACAAATGAGATATGCTAGAATAAATATAATTGATGTAATAAAAACCTTATAATATCATGAGAATAAAAATATACATGATATACTATATCATTGTACATTATATGAACCATATAAAAGTGAATTGGTGTATAACAATGAAGAAGTCTCAATGGAATGTAAATTGAGATGAAATCCCTTATAAAGTATGTATCCATAGGTTATGGATAAATCAATGACATTATTATGTGTGAAAAATAAAAATACATTAAATATGATGAGATATTCTATTTAAAAAAATTAGAGTACATTCACACATATTCTTGTAAAAACAACACCAATGACTTGGATGTTTAACTCAATTAATGGAAATTCAGTTATGATCACCCTTATCATGTTCTAGTCGATGAATTGATAATTTATCAACGGAATGAATATGTGTATCAAAATTATATCCACAGAAAGGGGAGTAGAAACATCTACATAAATAATTAAATATTGATTTCACACATAATATTAGAGTAAAATAATCAATGTAGTTTGTGTAAAACCCAATGAGTGGAAATTGAAATGAGAAATTCCCTTACTGATATGGTAATTTTGGAATGATACACCCCATGGAAGAAGGATCATACAATGATGTTTTAAATACACATAACATAATTTATATTACCCAAATAACACAATCATGGTCATTATATAGACCCAAAAAATAAATATTGGAAAATATAGTATGAATCTCACGAGAATAAAAAGTGAGATGAAAATCCCTTATCGTGTACTTTTCCACAGAAGAGGGTAGATTAGCCTCCTACATAATGGTGAAATTATTTTCGTTAAATTATATAAGAACCAAATACAGAAATATGATATCATATTAGATCTTCTAATATTGCTTTTTAAATAATTTTACAGTAGTATCATTGTTTTGGGTGTTAACTAATTCATTTTCCATTATATGTTGTGTTACATAAGTCATGTTTGATATATATATGATTTATTTCATTCATATCCAGGATGATATTTAGTTCTTAAACATTATTTTTAATTATAATATGAAAATTATTCATGAATGTTTATAATGGTGAATGAATATCACCTCATTTGTGGTGACTGTAATCCATACGTACCGACGAGTGACAATACCATTGTATTGATGAAAAAAACGTATGAAATTGGATGGTATATCATATATACAGAATAATTGACATGTCATATTTATTATTTACCTCAGTCATACTCATTATTATACCCATCCAAATAATGAAGTGTTGAATAACAAACTACACCATGATGTAGAGATGCTAAGTCGTACCTAAACACATAGGGTGACATTATCATTCATAAGATGGTTAGTATAGTGAATATGGTTGTACCATATTTATAATAACATCAAATTATGTAGAATGTACAAGATTTATTATTTCAGTATAGAAACAACAAAGAATGTTGAAGTGGAAGAAGAAATGGAAATTGAATGAGGTGATAAAATTAATAACTCTTCTTTAGGTACTTCCTTTTGATTTGATCAAAAGGGAACCTTAGGTTGACTTCTGATCAATATAATGCATCTAGGTTGAAGTGAAGAAAGTTGGGAGGATATTTTGGAAAGGATTGGCCGAGCCAGAGGTAACATCCCAAGTAAATTAAGAAAAATAACATTTTCATATTTATAAATATTTGTTAATTAAATATAAATTTTACTTTAATGGGGATGCTATATTAAATGGCGTACCCGATACACAACAAAAGGTTTCAATGAAGTCTAATTTTACACACAATGCTGAGTCATACTGGAAAATTATAATATAATATTAATTTACATGTTCATTAATTCCTAGCCATTATATGGGTGAGAATAAATATAACTAACTACAATGTGATTATACATGTTTTTTAAATGTTTTTACATTTATGTAATAAAAGTTAGAGGCATAAAATGTAAATAAATATAATTTTAAGCATAATTTACTTTAGAAGGATGATTTAATGCCTTTTGATGGAGTTCCCTCTTTAAATAATTTTTTGGGTACTTTTAAATGTTCTATTTGACAAAATAAAATTCTCAATTAGAATCAGGACATCAAAAATAAATTTTGGTAAAAAAAAATTATTTTTATGATAAATATTTTTTGATGAATAGTGAGAGAATGTACTTTAATACAAAAATGTGTTTTTATATAATTTATTTTTTTATTTAGATTATAATTTAAATTGGTTTTAATGTTAAATTAGATTATATTTTTTCCATTTAATCCAATGTTGGTCATTGTAATTAATTTCACTTTGAAATCGGACATTAACAAGTGTCAATCTTTTGATAGTTAATATTTAATAAAAATAGGAATTTTGTTATGACAATGAGAATTAATTTTAAATTCATTAATCCAACTTATATGTTGTGAATCTAGTAAAATAGACATCATTTTTTAATTAGGAATGTAAAATATATATTACGCTAAATTTATGATATTTTTCCGAAAAACAACAATTTTTGATGAAAAGTGAAACCACAAAGTAGTAATTAAAAAATGACGTTTTCATTTAAAAGAAATTCTACCACTTCTGTGATTTGAATTTTGAAAATCTGACATACATGGTTGTTATTATTAACTATAATGTGGTTAAATAAGATTAAAATAATTTTTGTTGAATAGTAACTTTTGACTTTTATTTACCAGTGTTAAAGGTAAATAGTGTAATTCTAGTTAAAAAGAATATCATAATAATATAAAATGACCTTAACACTTTTCCTATCCTTATTGGATGAGTAATGGCCAACCATGGTCATCCTTGGGTGGATTTTGGGACCCCAGGGAGCCACTTAAGTGTGATAATGACACTTTAGATTAATTAATTTAAAGTAATGACAAAAATGACAAAAAAATATCTTTTAGTAAATTAAATATTACATAGGGTTATATAAGTTATCGTTTTTACAATAAATATTCTATGGAAAGATAAAAAGATATCGTTAATTATGGATTTTTTTATAATTTTTATAAATCAAATAAATAAATTTTTTTTTCACACAATAATGATGTAGTGTTTACCTCGTTATTAAATGATTAAAATAAATAAGATTATAAAGATTAAAATAATTTCCAAAACCTGTCCAATTTTAATTGAATAGTTTTTTTCAACCATGAGTCATATTATATTATAATTTAATTAGTTTTGGACCTTTAGAAACCGAAAAACATTATATAATAAAAAATATATTTTCACACTTTCTTAATGAGCCCCCCCCCTCACCTTATAAAAATCCCCCACCTATAACCAATTCCCCACACCACTCAAGCCCCGTGGATAATACAATTTCTCCCTAATTAATCTTCATACATACCTATATTCTACCAAGAAGCCTTACCTTTGGCTTAAGGCACTTCAAGATGTCTTTTTGGTTCAAACCAATGGGAAGTTACCTGAATTAAAGGTAACAATTTCTTATAAATTCTTTTATTTTATTTTGTTTTATTTTACTTCTCCAACCCCGTAAACTCTTTTTATTCCATTATTTTATAACAACTCTAGTATCCTAAATATACAGTGTTGTTTTTATGAGAAGGATTCAAACTACACTTACACACACCTCCATCAAATGGGTAAATAAAATACTGTTTCTGTGGACAGTAAAATACTGCCTCCCAAAACAATGATTGTTTGAATATCCCCAAATGCCTTTCATGGTAGACATTATGATGGCTTTATAATTATATATTATATATAATATTTTTATATTGTTTCTATTCTTCTGTATTTTTTTATTTATATAATACATTTATGGTTTCCATAGTGGGTAGATACGATAATCTTATTTGAGGAAATGCAGACTACCGGCCCCTCAAAGTGATATGACTCATTCATTCAATATATGGAATTTATAAAGGGTTTAGTTAATAAAATTATAAATGATATTACACAGGAATAATAATATACTCATGTATCAATAAGTTTTCATTCCATTACAATATGAAATAGAAATGCTAGTAGCGTTCATGCGTACGTACGACAAACCATCTCCATGAATGGTGGATTTCATTTTTATCACCAAATGTTATGTAAAATTATAAATAAATGTATATATTGGATATATATGATATATATGATATATAAATCATGAATATTATTCTAGATATAATGATCTTTTAACCTCATGAACAACATTTAATTATAAGAATTCTGTTTTTAACTCAAGTACCAAATTTCAAAAAAATGACCATTATTAACATAAATGATTACCTAATTTTTATAACATGGTAATAATTGAAAAACTTGAAAACAGATGTTATGCAAGTAGGAATTTACTTTTTTATTTTATTCAGGAGATTAAAGGATGAATGAGCCAAGTCAGACACGAGGTAAGGGAATTCATCTCAATCTCTTTTCATTGAGGCATATTTTGTTTTAATCCACATATTTATTTTATACGCTGTATAAACACCTTTGACTATTCATTTCATTCAACAGAAATCTTTTTCTACAAATAATATTACTAAACCAAAAAAAATTAATGTTTCTTTTAACATAATCGGTGACAATGACTTTCCCCCACCGCGAATATCATTTGATCTTTGGCTTCCTTAACAAGTCGTAATGTTTTTAAAAGGAAAATAAATACCACATACTCATTTATGTATTTTGGTATTGAAAATTGTTTTGATACTGTATTTTTTATGCCAATATATTTAAGTGATATATTGTGATTGAAATGTGGAAATTTTTTCTTTCCGTTATATTTGTTGTGTGCTTTATAATTTTATACTGGTACTTGGACATTTGATGGGTGGTTACGTGATAAACCAAATGATGGGTGGTTCCTTGATAAACCAGGATGGATGGTTTTGTTATAACCTCCAGTGTATTGGGTATAGATGTTGGTCATATGTCTATTCCATTTAGTGATATGCGTGGAAGACGACCTTGTTGTTTTTCCATTTAAGTATGTTTATGTCCTAGGTTACCTTTATATGTTATGTGTTCTTTATATGGGACTTTTGGTAATATTTTGGTTACAAAAGGGTTAATCAATGATCATTTATTCAAAGAAAATTATTTACTGCATCATAAAGGTAAAAATTATTACTTATGTTAAATTATTCTTCGATTACTTTTTTATTTTGAAAAACTAATAGTTTTCATTTTTGTGTATCCCTTACAGAGATTTTTTATGCTCATCCCATGTTTTGAAATGTTTTTCGCAGGACATAAACTGGAATAGGTTTGAGGATTGGTTCATAGAAAAGTCATGTTGTATAATAAATGAAACTAGAAATGACTATTTTTTCAAGAATTTTTATTTTTTGAAAAATTGATACAATGTAGATGTGTCTATTTGTAATATTCATGTTGTTATGTATATGTTATGAACTAATTATCAAAATATATAATCCTGAAATGATCCTTAATGTGAATTATTAACACAATTCATGAATATGCAATGTTTAAGTCCATGTCCTTACAGCTGGTATCAGAAGTCAGTTTAAACAAGTTTAGGAAATAGATTATTGTTAAATTAATATACATAAATTAATTTATGTTAATATTGAAATGATATTTCATTTAAATATTACTATTTATATTTTCCTATGATATTTCTATGTTGAGAATGATTTTTCATATTGGAAACATGGTCGCTATGATGGGATGGAAAACAAGGGGAAATAACCTTCAAAATTCGCATTCAGAGATGGTCGAAATCAAAATTAAATAGTTTTTTGCAGTGATGGATCAGTTTACTCATTTTATAAATGGTTATTGTAAATATATATGATATTTGGGTTTATTCTAAAATACAATAGAAGCATGAAGGTCATATAACGTTTTTATTGCAAACATAAAAATAAAATAAACTGTTTGAGAAATTTAGTATGCGTGAGTTTTGGTTACGATAAATTTCATTCCTTGGTCACATTGTTTCAAAAAATGGCATAAATGTTGATCCCACTAAAACAAAAGTTGTTGAATAATGTAAAATAACCACAATTATAACAGAGATCCGTTGTTTTCTGGGATTAGAAAGTTATTACTATAGATTTGTTTAAAATTTTGCACAGTTATCTAGTCCAATGACTATGTTAACTCGAATAGGTGTAAAGTTCATCTGGAAAAAATAATGTGATAATTGTTTTTTATGAATTTAAATGAAGATTAGTGAATTCTCATGTTTTGGCATTACCTCCCAGAAATGGTGAGTTTGTTATCTACAGTGATGATTCAATGAAAGGACATGCTTGTGTCCTTATACAGAAAGATTAGGTAATTTCTTATTCTTCATATCATTTGAAAACTCAAGAGTTAAATTACCTTACATATGATTTGAAATTACATAATTTTGTTTTTCCTTTAACATTTTGGAGGCATCATTTTTTTGGAGTAAAAAGTGAAATATATACTGATCAAAAATTTTTAAAGAATGTATTCACTCAAAAAAAATTGACCATGATATAGAGGAGATGGTTGAAATTTATCAATGATTTTGATTGCGCGATCCTTTACCATCTGGGAATAGCAAATAAAGTGGTTGTTTCATTGAGTCAAAAAAGAAATGCTACATTAACCATGATATGTTTGGAATGAGATCATTTGGTTTTTGATTTAATGAAACTTGACATAGAAATTGTTGGTGCATGAAATTATTCTATTTTGTACCAGGTTATAGTGAAATCATCTCTATCGGATAGAATAAAGAAAGCACATATGGGAGACAATGAGTTGCCGAAAAATGTTGAGTTGGTTCAGAAGGGAATATATCCTGAATTTAACATTGATAATTTATTGTGTTTGGAGATTTGGAAAGATATTATGTGTGCCTAGTGATTCATAGTTTAAGAATGAGTTGTTATGTGAAGCTCATAGTTCCTTATTTTTAGATCAACTTGGTATTATTATGATGTACATGGATCTTCGGGAGTATTACTTGTGGAATGGAATGAAAAGCGATATAGTGGATTTTACTGTGAAGTGTATTACTTGTCTACATGTTAAAGAATAATGGCAGCTAACAAAAGGTATGCTTCAGTCATTATCGGTGCAAGAGTGGAAATGGGAAAACATATCCATGGACATTATTTTGGGATTCCCAAATACATATTCAGGTAACAATGAAATCTGTGATATTTTTGATCAATTGACTACATCTGTTCATTTAATTCCAATTTGAGATACTTTGCCTATAGATAATGTTTCTCAGTTGTCTGTTAAAGAGATAGTCAGGTTACCTGGTATTCCTCTCTCCATTGAATCTGATCGTGATCCCATGTTTACTTATAACTTTTGGAAAGGCCATCAGAAGTCATTTGGTTCTGAATGAAATTTTAGTACAATCTTTCATTGGCAATCAGATGTGTTGTTGAATGAACAATTCTGACCTTAGAGGATATGTTACGTGCTTGTTCGATGGATTACCAGGTATGTAGGGACAAACATCTTTCTTTGGTTAAATTTACATATAATAATAGTTTTCCTTCCAGTATACAGATGGCTCCATTTGAGGTATTATATGGGAAGCGGTGTCAAAATCTAGCTTTTTGGGATGAAGTAGGTGAAATGATGTTGATGGGAATAGAATTGGTAGAAGAGATGGCAGAAAAAGTTTAATTGATTCAGAATCACATGACAACTACTCAGCGTACAAAGAAATGTTATGCCGATAAATATAGGAAGAATATTTCTTTTGAGGTAGGTGACCATGTCTTTCTCAAATGTTTCTCCATGGAAAAGTGTGATGTGTTTTGGTAATAAGGGATAGTTGTGTCTGATGTTTGTTGGACCTTATAAAATCCTGTAGAAAGTTGGATTAGTTGAGTACATAGTGGCTTTAACTCCATGTTTGTCCCGAGTACACAATTTTTTTCATGTTTCAATTTTGAGAATTTATATGCCATATCCATCTCATGTTTTAAGTTCAGAGACAATTGATTTGAAAGAAAATCTCTCTTATGAAGAACATATAGTCCAGAATCTTGACTGAAGAGGGCAAGTTTTGTGGAATGAGGTACTTCACCAGGTAAAGGTTTTGTGGAAAACCATATGGTTGAAGATGAAACGTGGGAATGTTAAGATTCTACGATGGATAAATACCCCCATTTAATTGATTATTGAATGAAGTTGTGAGGATATAATTTCCAAAATGGTGGAAGGATGTAACATCCTAGGTAAGTAAATAAATATGACATTTTAATATTTAATAATATATGTGAATTAAATATTAATTTTAATTTAATGGCGATGCTATGTTTGATGGCGTACCCAATATGCAACAATGAGTTTTCTTTGAAGTCTAATGTTACACACAATGCTGAGTCATACTGAAAAGTAATAATATAATTTTATTTTAGTTAAAAAATATCTCTTGTAATGGAGAGAATAAATATAACTAACTACAATGTTATTATATGTGTTTTTAAAATGTTTTTAATTTATCAAATAAATGTTAGTGGCTTAAAAAGTGAATAAATACAATTTTAATCAAAATTTAATTTAAAAGGATAATTTACCTCCTTTTGATGGAGAACCCTCTTTAAGTCATGTTTTACCACATTTATATGTTTTATTTGAAAAAATAAAATTCTTCCTTATAATTTGTATATCAACATTCACTTTAGGTCAAATTTTGGTATTTTTGGGTTAAAATTCATTTCTGTTGAATAGTGAAAAATATGGTATTTTAATTCAAAACATCCTTTTATTCTAATTTATTTATATGGATAGATTATATTTTTATTTTTTTAAGTCTAATTAGATTATATTTTTATCATTTAACCCAATTTTTGTCATTGAAATTAATTTTACTTTCAAATTGGACATAAACAAGTGTCAATCTTTTGATAGTTAATATTTCCTAAAAACACGCCTTTTATTTTGACAATGAGAATTAATTTTAAATTAAGTAATCCATTTTCTATTTTTTGAATTTGAAAAAATAGAAATCATTTTTTAATTTGGAATATCAAATGCATCTTAGGATAATGTTTTAGTGTTTTTTGGAAAAACATCAATTTATGATGAATAGTGAAACCACTATGTAGTAGTTAAAACTAACTTTTTCATTTAAACGATATTTTACCGCTTCTATGATTTGAATTTTAATAAACAGAAATACATGGTTGTTATTTGAAAGTAAAATTTGGTTCAACAAGATGAAAGTAATCATTGGTGAATAGTGACTTTTGACATTTATTTACCATGGTTAAAGATAAATAGGGTAATTCAAGGTAAACAAATATCATAATAATACCAAATTACCATAACTCTTGTCCTAACCTTATTGAACAAGTCATGGCAGACCATGTGAATAGATGGGTCAATTTTGGGACCCCATGGAGCCACATAAGAGTGATAATGACACTTTAGATTAATTAATTTAAAGTAAAGTCAAAAATAATATAAACAAATATGTTTTAGTAACTTAATTTTTACATAGGGTAATATATGTTATCTTTTTGACGATAAATACATTTCATCAAATCTTACATGATTTCCAACATTATGGTATTTTTTTATAATTTTTATACATTAAATATCTTAAATTATTAATGACACAATAATGATGTAGTGTTTACCCCATTAAATAATGATTTAATTATTTATGATTATAAAAATTAAAATAATGTCCAAAACTAGTCCAATTCGTGTTGGATGATTTTATTTTGACCAGGAGTCATCTTATCTTAAACTTTAATTAGTTTTGGATGTTTAGAAACAAAAAAAACATTATGTAATTAAATATTATTTTCACACTTTCCTGAAGATCCCCTCTCCTTATATAAATCCCTTACCTCTAACCCATTATTAACACCTCTCAAGCCCCTTGCCTCAACCAAAATCTTCTTAAATAGTCTCCCTACATCCCTCTCTTCAACCTTGAAGCCGTAAATTAGGCAGAATGCACATCAAGAAGTCATTTTTCTTCAATCCAAAAAGAAGTTACCCGAATTAAAGGTAAGAGTTTCTCTTAAATTCTATTGTTTTATTTTGTTTAATTTTCCTTCTCCAACCCCATAAACGCATTTTACTACTTTATTTTATAACCGCAACTGTATCATTAATATACTATATTGTTTTTATGAGAAATATTCTAACTAAACTTATGCATGCCTATGTCTAGTAGGTAAATAACATACTATATCCATGGACGACGAACTTCTTCCTCACAAAATGATGATTGTTCAAATATCTCCAACTGCCTCTCTTGGTGGTAATTTTTATGGAACTAAATTTATATATGATATATATTATATTTATATTTTTTCAATGATTCTGTATTTTTTTCATTTTATATAATACCTTTATGTATTCCATATTCGGTAAATAGAATAATCGCATTTGAGGAATTGAGGATTACCGCCCACTCAAAGAAATATGACTCGTTCATCCCTAACATGGAACATATAAATGGTAGAGTTAGTGAAATTATATATGATATAATATTAAAATTATAATATATTTATTTATCATTATATTTTCATTCCAATACAATATGACATAGAAATATAAGTAGTGTTCATGCGTACGTATGGATTACCATATCCATGAACGGAGAAATTCATTTCTTATCTTCAAATGTTATGTTATATTATAAATACATGTATATACTAGATATATATTATATATAAGATATATAAATCATGAATACCATTTTGGATATAATTATTATTTGACCACATGAAAAATCTGTAATTATAAGAATCCTTTTTTGACACAAGTACCATATTTCAACAAAAAGACCATCATTAACTTAAATGATTACATAATGTTTATAACAATGTAATGAGTGATAAACTTGAAAAATGTTCTTAAGAAACTATTAATTATGTTTAATTTATTATTTAGTAGATAAAAGAAAGAACGGGTAAAGTTGGACACGTGGTAAGAGACTTTATCTCAATCTCCTTTCATTGAGGCATATTTTGTGTTAATACATGACTTTATTTTTTATATTGTATAAACTCCATTGACTTGTCATTTCATTTAAAGGGAATCTTTTTATGTGAATTATTTTACTAAATGACGAAAAGGAATTTTTATTTTAATGTAGGATGTTACATCAACCTTTTTGCCACCACGAGTATTATTTGATATTTGGATTCCTTAGCAAGCCGTAATATTTCTAAAATGAAAATAAATACAATATAATATTTTTTGTATTCTATTATTGAAAATAGTATTGATAATAGATTTGTTATGTCAATATATTTATTTTATATATTGTGATTTAAATGTAAAATTTTTTCTTTCATTTATATTTTTTATGTGTTATGATTTTATAATGGTACTTGGACATTTGACGGGTGGTTACGTGATAAACCAAATGACGGGTGGTGCTCTGATAATCCAGAATGGGTGGTTACGTTATAACTATTAATGCACTGGGTATGGAAGTCGGGTGTATGGCTATTCCATTTAGTGATATTTGTGTATGTCAGCCTTATGGTTATTCTTTTTAAGTATGTTTATGTCCCTAGTTACCTCTATATGTTATGTGTTCTTTATATGAATTCTGGCTAATATTTTGTTTAAAAAAGGGTAAGAAATGATATTTTATTCAGTGAAGAGTATTTTATACTTCATAAAGGTGAAAAATATTACTTATGATAAAGTATTCATGGTTTACTTGTTGTTTTGAAAAACTAACAATTTTCATTTTTTGTGTATCCCTTACTGTGCTTTTTATGCTCATCCCAAGTTTTTGAAATGTTTTTCATAGAAAATAAAGTCGAATAAGGTCAAGGATGGGATCAAAGAAATGTCATGCTGTCTAAAACATGGAACTAGAAAAGACACATTTTTTCAAGTATTTTTATTTTTTGAAAAAAAATGTAAACTGGGAAGTTGTGTCCACGTGTAATATTCAAGTTCATATGTA
This sequence comes from Viscum album, assembly GCA_963277665.1. Lineage (NCBI taxonomy): Eukaryota > Viridiplantae > Streptophyta > Magnoliopsida > Santalales > Viscaceae > Viscum > Viscum album. The sequence goes on along the minus strand of OY728157.1, from coordinate 674,497,288 downwards.
TATGTTATGACCTAATTTTCTGAAGATCTAAACCTGAAAAGATCCTCAATGTTAATTATTCATATAATTCAAGAATATGCAATGTTTAATGTCGGGTTCTTATACCAAATGGCTTTGGAGGTGTGATTTTGAGAGAAAGGTATGTTCCCTTTTATAAGAGAGGTGAGGGACACTTTAAGAAAATCTTGAAATATTATTTTATTATAAAATAATATTTAGTTTATAACGGTTCCACAAGGATTTATTTCGATGATAATTTGGGACTGGGCTGAAAAAAAATCTCAACTAATAGGTTTTGGATAGGTTTATGTCACCATATTCACCTTATAATTTTTATTTAACTCGTAGTTAAATATTGTAACTTTTATCATATCTTGTTGTATTATTATAATAAATGGATAATAGACTTGGTATAAAAATCAAAGATAACCCCATGCGGTTTCTTACTGATATATATATCCTTATCTTATTTTTTTGTCCAAACCATTGATTTTTAGGAATATTATATCAATTAATAATATATTATTTGTTTTAAAACACATTTATGTCAAAATTTACAGTATTTAATATGTGGTTTTTTTAAAGTCATAAGAAATTTATCACATAAAAAAAATTTAATCAACCCTATCATTCCATATTAACTGATAAAATTTTTAGAATACCTCAAAAGTCTCTATTTAATATTATATTAATATTTATATTGTCAATTATTTTAATCATTCAATAATAAAGTAATTACTACATCACCATTGTTTCATAAATAAATTTAATTATTTAATGTCTAATTTTTTAAAATAAATTACCATTATTTATGAAATATTTTCATCATTATAATAAATATTTATAGAAATATTTATCTTATGTATGAACCCATATTAATGTTTTTTTTGTTATTAGACATTGAATTTAACACATTTAACTATTCTTTAAATAAAATAATATTAAATTTTATAATCTAATCTAAGAAGACCAAAGGATCATATGTTATTTCTAAGATTTATTTCTATCAAAATACCTATATATAATAGAATTAAGACATCTGTTAGGGTAATTAAAATATCATTTTTTCCTCTAATTACCTAATTTACTTTTATCCATGGTACACAAAACTCAATACATACTATTCACCAAAAATTATTTTCATCCTATTGAACCAAACATATTTATTCATTTAAACTGGGTATCTCGAATTTTAGAAATTCAATTCACAGAAGCTGTAAAATTATGTTTTATGCAAATTTGAAAATGTGTCTAGAAGGTGAATAAAAAACAATAAAAAGTTCAATAAAATATTATATATCTAATCTTATTATAAATTGACTTAAATAAATTACATTGGACTAATATAATTATTATGTATCTATTTTTACTTTAAAATAATATTAAATTTTAAATAATAATTTAAATAAAAAGTTATCTTTTAGCAATAACGTATTGCTTTTCACTATTATTCAAAAATTGAATGTTTTCAGAAAAATATCAAAAATTATCCCAAAGAAAATTTTGATATTAAAAATTCAAAAATGATTTCTATTTTACCAAATTCATAACATATAACTTTTATTAATAAATTTTAAAAAATAATTCCTATTATCAAAACTAGAAAATAGTTTTTTGAGAAGTAAAAACTATCACCAGATTGATATGTGTGAATGATCAATTTAAATGTAAAATTATATCCAATGACCAAAATTGGATTAAATGAGAAAAAATTTATCTAATTATTCTTCAAAAACATTAAAATGTAAAATTTAAAAATTTAAAATATTTTGATTAAAAATATGTTTTCCAATTCAAATTTAGTATTTTCAATATTCATCAAAATATGAATGTTATCAGAAAATACCTGAAAATTTATCCAAACAATTTTTTTTTCATTATTCTATATAAGTATTTTATTTTTTCAAATTTAATATATAATATTATCAAATAATAGATTTAAAAAGGGTTCCCCATTAAAAAGCTATAAAAACTTTTTTTTTGATAAATACTCCATTTATCTAAAAAATTGAATTTGTTCATATATTATGTCTAAGAAACACATAAAATGGATGTTAAAACTATATGGATTATATAAATATAAATTTTGGCTATTATTATTCATAACATTTTTTTTAAAATCTACTTTGATAGGTTATGGTGTGCTTGAACTCGGTATTATGTACTTCCCATGCTCTCATATTATTCAAATAGAAACATACTGAAGAAGAATGAGGTGTTAAATTTTTCAATATTTCAATAAATTGTGTCCTTAAAATTTGAAATTGATCATATGAAATAAAAGTTTAAGGAAATAGAAGATTCCTTTTTGGAAAAACCACTTCATAAATAGGGTTAATAAATTTTTTTCTTAATATGAGGGAAAGGGAAATGAAAAAGTCACCACCCAATTACGATTTTGAATAAAAGAACATCGGATGCAATTATAATTAGAGGAAAATTTAAATATTTATATGCAGTGATTGATGTCATCAATCACAAACAATTTAATGAAAAATTTAGGGTCTCAAAGACATAAATCTATGATAATTTTAAATATTGTCAGTTCAACAAAACATAATGTATTAGGATAAGTCATTTTTGGTTTTTAAGATCCTTTCCCTAATGTTTAAGAATCATATTATTCATAGAATAATAAAAATAATACTATACATGTGTAGTACCATCCATTAACTAATTTCTACCACAAACTCATCTTTCACTCCAAAAGATAAGTATTCAAAATGAATTGGTCACACCTAAAGTGATAGAATAATCTTCTAGGGAATCAAATAATCCACCAAAGATGAATTATATATTTTCATTATCTTTAAACATTAAACGAAAAATAAATGGTTAGTACAATATAAGATGATCCCTAAAAGAATAATCCTTTATAGAAAGAAATAATACTCTTAATCTCCCAAATTAAACAAAAAATACAAAAATTTCAACAATTAACATTCAAAAAAATAAATTTTCATAACATTCATGAAAAATAATCAATAATATGTTTGAAACCCAATATTAAAAAATATTTGATCACATTGTCCTCAATGTTAAATCGTTACATTTATCTCCAAATAACATCGACTACTCTTAAAGTGAGAAACATTTATGTAATTAACATAATCACATATTCTCTATGATAGGTTAATATTTTTTAATAGATGACCCAAATCTATATATGTTCACAAAAAACAAACATTCTTCCAAAATAAAAATAAACCATTACTCCTCAAATGAAATCCAAAAGTATTCATTTTCCATCGGAATAATGTGTTCTCAAATGAGGGAACGTCTTCCAAAATAACATTTATCACTTAATTAAAAATAGTTTTTCTATACTAAGGATAAATAATAAGTTCCTAAAATAAACATGTTCTTATTACATAAAGTCATTTAAATTAAAATAATTAGTCATACTAACCAGGGACTTCGCATAGTCCAGTGGTAGGCGATAAATCCTAGACGCACTTTGGTTGTGGGTTCAATTCACATAGCTTTGTCCGATGCGAAGGGTTGTCACACGGTCTGTGTGTTTTCCTTATTCAAAAACTATATAATTTTAGAATATTCCCAAAAATGAGATAAACCCCCCAAAAATAACCATAACATAATAGAAAATTGTATCTCATACCTTTCATTTTCTTCTAAAATGTAATAACCTATAATTGACACAATTTCAAGGATCATATAAGCCCAAATGGTTCATCATAACTATATCCACAAAAGAAAAGATAATTATTCCGCAAATAGAATTTTCACATAACATACAACATGGTTCCACATACATGTGAAAAGTCTTCCAATGTAACCCCATCTACATAGAGCAATAATCCTTTTAAATACTTTTCCATCGATTTATTTCCACAAAAGTTCTTCCATGAATTATAGGTTATCCAATAGAATAAGAAATTGACTCAGCTAATGACCAAGTCCCCTAAATTTACAACAAATGACTATAAATTGATTTTTAGGATAATTTTTATTTTCTTCCATAATACTCTTTATTTTTCCACAATAATTATTTACTTTATGTCCATATTTCCCACACATAAATAATTTATTTGTTCCATTGAGACACTATCTTGGGTGTCTCCTTATACATTTTGGGCATGATGGAAAATGATCATTATTTTCTCTACACTCTCTATTGTTGGAGATCTAATCATTATCCACCTTTATCCTATTTGATAAGTTTGGGAGATGGTTAATTTATATGTTGTTTATAATATTTTTTGAAAATTGTTTTGGCCTTAACATGATATATTTTATTCCTATCAACATTCCATTTTGTTTCTCATATCCACCACCATTCTCACCTTGTAAATCATGTTCTATTTTACTATGCCTTCCTTGGAATCCAGACAATTACTCAAACCAGAAAGCAGAGTGTGAGTAAAAATTTTCAAAAAATAATTTAGATAATATCATGACACATTATTTTTAGGATAAAACACCATAGGATTAATCAAAGTTAATCATTAAAATTGGTTTGTAAAGAAAACGTGAATTATCTTAGGCATATCCACCAGGATTTTCGTAACCAAGAGTAAAGCCAAGCCCATTGTCATGTTCCAGGATACCCCGGGTCAAGCTCGAAACTCCTTGTCAGAGTTTTAACTCCTATGTACATATGTTCTAGAGCAGCCTCTACCTGCTCATATACAGACATGGATTTATTTTTTGGTAAATACAAAAAATCTCTTCATTACCAAAATTATAGAAAGTTCTTATATACTAATTCTGAAAGACTATATTAGGGTAATGTTCTCTAATCAGAGTTTTTCTAAATCTATCTTCCATGGATTTACTAAACTTCCTCTAATACGAACTGTAATGCCCCAACCCAAGTTACCCATATTCTATGCATTGTTAAATTACGTTGGCATGATCACAAGAGATCATGTTTTGAAATACCTATTAGTGTAGTGTCCTTGAATGTACAAGATACATTCATAAGTTTTACATTACATCATAAAAAACTAAAACAATGTGTCCCCTTTTTACACACTCATATCCCTTATCCAATACTTACTATCCATGAAAAATATACTTCATCACATCTTGGGGAAAAGAATACAGAATAAAGGGGTGAGCTCACATACTCGTCAAGGATAACATTATAGTGAAAACTATCATAAGTAAGCATAAACACTTAAGTCAACGTATAATACTAATGCAAAAACCTTTTAAACAAAAAAATCAGCTTAATATAAAAAATATTAATAATATAATGACATTTACTTATTCACATGGATATTCTACTATTCGAATAATCGCGTGCAACATCAATAGATAATTTCATAATGATGGAATGCATAATGTCAGACATCATAACCACATAGTCAAGGGCTCATCCCAAGACTAGGAATAAGATTTTTCAAGTCCTTATGCCAAGACATTAGTTTGTCTCATGACACCTCATGATTCTTTGAGGAGTTATAACAAGATCTACAATTCACTTACTAATTTTAATGCATTCCACAATTTATAATTTTGAAGCATAATCTAATCATTCGTATTAAAACTTGCTGAATAAATGTCAATATTTTTACAACAAACCCTAAATGGTATAAAAATAGAAAATCCATAGTCAACAATAACTCATTCAATAATATATGGAATATTTTTTTATAATAAATCAACCTCAATCAAGATTAATAACGGATATTGACATTGATTAAAATAATAAGTAATATTATTTGAGATACATATCACCATTTCTTGAAAACATTTAAAGGTCTCTCTATTTACCAAAAAGATATTAAAAATATATTTTAGAATCAATGTATCCCATAAAACATTGATATCTTAAAAATGAATTTTAATTTTAAAACATTCAGGTCTATATAAATAAATCCTTAAAACTAGTTTTAAAACATGGACATTAATAGGAAGGATTTAGAAGAATAAATCATTAAAACATTTTAAATGATAATTTAGTTAGAGTTCATAACAAATGGAGAGATGCTTGAATAAAAATAACTGAGGTAATAAAAACCTTATAATATCATTATAATAAAGGTATATTTGATATACAATGTCAAAGTATAGTATATATATCATATAAAAGTGAATTGGTGCATAAGGGAAAAAAGACGTCCCAATGGAATGTATATTGAGGTGAAATATCTTATAAAGACTATATCCCTAGGTTAAGGATAAATCAATGACATAAATAAGTGTGGTAAATATAAATACACTCAATAATATTGAATATTCAATTTAAATCAATCGTATTAAATTCACACATATTCTTGTAAAAACCACACCAAAGACTTGTATTTTTAACTCAATGAATGGAAATTGAGTTACAATTACTCTTAACAAGTTCATATCGATGTCTTGAGAATCTATCAATTGAGTGATTATGTGTATAAAATGTATATCCACAGAAATGGGAGTCTAAATTAATTCATAAATAAAAAAATAGTGATTTTAAACATAATATTGGATTAAAATAATCTATGGTGTTTGTCTAAAACCCAATTTGTTGAAATTGAAATTAGAAATTACCTTAATGATTTGATAACAAACGAAACATACACCCCCTAAAAGAAGTATCATACAATTATGTTATAAATACCCATAAATTATTGTTTATTACACAATGAATAAAATCATGGGCAGTACATACACCACAAAGAAGGACATAATGGCTAATATAGCATGAATCTCACTAGAATAAAAAGATAGATGAAAACCCATTACCTTGTACCTTTCCTTAGTAAAGGGTTGGTTAAACATTTGTATATTGGTGAAATAATTGTTATTAAATTCTAAAAGAACCACATAAATAAATATGATATCATATATAATCTTTTAATATTGAATTTTTTATAATATTTCAGTAGTATCATTGTTTCAGGTGATAACTATTTTATTTTTGTTTATATGTTTTGTTATGTAAGTTGTGTTTGACCTGAATATGATGTATTTGATTCGTATCCATAATTATATTATGTTTTTAAATATTATTTTTAATAATAAAAAATTATTATTCTTGAATATTAGTGATGGTGAAGGAATCACATCGTGTTTGTGGAGATAGAAATCCGTACATAGGCATAAGCAAAAATACCATTATATTGATGGTGAAATCGTATGTAATTGGATGGTATATCATATATACTAAATCATTAAATGTTATATTTATTATTTAAATAAATTATAATGATTATTATACCCATCTAAATGATGAAGTGTTGAATAACATACTAAACCATGATGTGGAGACAGTAAGCCATACGTACGCACGTATGAAGAATTTTTCATTAATAGGTTGTATAGAATAATGAATATGGTTTTAAAATATCTATAATAACATCACCATATATAGAAGGTACTTTTGATATTATTTTTGTAAGGAAACAATAAGGAAAGAGGATGTGGAAGAAGAAATGTACATTGAAAGAGGTGATGAAATTATTACCTCATCTTCTGTTGCATCATTTTGATTAGATCAAAACGAATACTTAGGTTGAATTCTGATCAAAGTAAGGCCTCTAGGTTGAAGTGAGTGTTGTTGGGAAAATATTTGAGTAGGGGTTGATGGATCCAATTTTCTTTTGTGGTGTGATTTTGAGAGAAGGGGAAGTACCATTTTAAAACATAATTATGGTTCACTTTAGGAAAATCATGAAATATTATGTTATATACAATGATATTTAGTTTAAAATTTCTATAAATGGATTTATTTTGAAGCTAAGGTGGGGCTGGGTCGAGAAACTCTCAACCAATAGTATAACTTTTACCATGTATTCTTCATTTCTTATAGTAAATGTTTAATAAACACAGTATAAAAAGTTCTGAGTAACCCACGTGGTTCATTGTTGATATATATGATAATATATAATTCATTTGGACAAACCATATATTTTTAGGAACATTATACCAATTAATAATATAGTATTTGTTTGAAAAACTCATTTCTGTCAATTTTGAGATGATTTAGTATTTGGTTTTTTTGAAAGTCATAATAACTTTATCAGTTCGAAAATAATTAATTAATAAACCCTAAAATATCTTATTAACCTATAAAATTTCTGGAATACAAAAAAATTATCAATTTAAATTTATATTAATATTTATAATATCAATTATTTTATTCATTCCATAAAAAGGTCATTACATTATCATTATTATGTCATATATAAATTTAATTATTTAATGTCTAAAAATTATATATATAATACCATTATATAAGAAATCTTCTTATCATTCTAATGAATATTTATAGTTGAGTTTATCTTATGTATAACCCTATATTAAAAATGATTTTGTTATTAAACAATAAATTTAAATCTTATAATTCTTCTTTAAATAAAATAATAGTAAATGTCATAATCAAATACAAGTAGACAAAAAAGGATTATATTTTATTCCTATGGTTTATTTTGGTTGAAATACACTAATCCAATAGCATTAAGATATGTGTTCTGATAATTATAATATCAATTATAACTCTAATTACCCTATTTTCTTTTAATCGGGTAAATAAAATTCCAACATTACTATTTATCAAAAATTATTTTCATCCTATTGAACAAAATTTTTCTTAGAGATGCCAACCGTGTATCTCTGATTTTTGAAATTTATTATACAGAAGCAGTAAAATAATGTTTTATGCAAATTCGCAAATATGCCTAAAAGATGAGTAAAAGACGGAAAAAAGTTCAATAAAATTCTATATATCTAATCTTATTTTGAAATGACTTCAACGAATAAAATTTGATTAATATAGTTAAAATGTATCTATTTTGACTTTAAAATAAATTAATATTAATAAAATTATTTAAAGAAAAAGTCATCATTAAGCAATAATGCAGTGTTTTCATTATTCATCAAAAATAGAATGTTTTTTTTAAAATATAAAAAATTAACCCAAAGAAAATTTTCATATTCCAAATTCAAATATTATGTCTATTTTACCAAATTCCAAACATAGATGTTTTATTAGTTAATTTTAAAAAAATATTGTCTTTGTAAAAACCAGAAAGTGAGTTTTTGAGAAGTAAAAACTATCAAAAGATTGACATGTGTTAGTTTTCAATTTAAATGTAAAATTATTTCCAATGACCAAAATCGGATTAAATGATAAAAATAAAATCTAGTTTTTCTTTAAAACCATTAAGATGTATAATTTAACACTTTAATTTATCTTTATTAAAAAAATTGTTTTGAATTAAAATTTAGTATTTTTCATTATTCATCAAATTATGAAAGTTAACCAAAAAGCATCGAAAATTTTTCAAACTAAAATTTTATGTCCTGATTATAAATAAGATGTTTATTTGGTAAAATTTAATATATAATTTTTTTCAATATTTGATTTAAAAAGGGTTCTCCATTAAAATTCCGAAAAATTAAATTTTTTGAAAAATATTTCATTTATATGAAAAATTGAATTTGTTCTTACAATATGTATATGAAACAGATAATATGGTTGTTAAAATTTTCTGGAGTATATAAAATTAATAATTTGGTAATTATAATTCATACCGCTTTTGTAAATGTCATGTTTGATAAATCGTGGTGTGCTTGAACTCAGTGTGGCGTACTTCCCAAGCTATCTTATTATTCAAAGAAAAACATACTGTGGAAGCTTAGGGTGTGGCATCTACCACATTCCCTTTAATGGAAAGTATACTTTTAGTAGCTTCATCCCTCTAGTAAATATTTGTAAATTAGTGACACTTCAAGAGTAATCACATTCATTATCAGTGTAACCTTTTCTCCTTTACAAGAGCAACCACTATAGTATTTTGAAAATATTACCTAACAAGGAATTTCATTATTGGAATAAAAATAAGAACATAAATAAATTGTACTATTTTTGTAACTTCATTATCGACATTAGAAGTTTCTATATACTCAGACTCCATTAGATATTCAGCTATGACTAGCGGCTTTAATATCACCCAGTCTACTACTCTATCGATACTAAATTTATATCCTGGCCAATAATAATATCATTTTTTTTAATTTGGGAATCAAGAATCAATATGGTACCTAATATCAATCCCATTAAATATTTTATAATTTATGAAAATATCCTTTTTAATCCTAATATATTTATGGATAAAAATAATAATATAACAATATGGTTTACTTTGATAAACTTGGTCTATTCATAATTGGCTCATGTTATAGTCAATATCATGAATAGAACATAGCATAGAATACATTATTTATCCTATCATAGAATTTTATTGGATCTTATTCTTTCTTTATCACTCCTTATTATTATGAGGGTACGTTTTTCTTGAAATGATGTATACCATGTGTCACTTGATTTAATTATCTCTTGGATTGTTCCATATTATATACCCTTAGTATATACTCATTGTATATACCATGTATTAGTATATGAATTCAGAATGAAAAAAAAATCATATTGACCTAAAAAATATAGGCCAAATTACCCAATCCATCATAGTTTATAAATAGTTTAATTGTCCTCAATTTATAGTAATATCGATATATCATTTTATATAATTATTAATTAGTTAACAAATTATACAAGGATTATGAATGAAATCTCCCTAAAAACATCTAAAAACATGGATCATATTTTTTCTTAATGAAACTAAATTTATTAATAGCTTTATCAATCAAAATTCACCATGATCATGGTACTTGATTCAAAATATAAGTGGATCTATATAAATTTCACAAATTTTTTGCATTAATTAGAGTTATAAATCCATTAAGTTAGGTTATATATATTTTTCCTAAAGGATCCAATTGAGGATGGTTTTTTAACATCCATCAATTAAATAAAATAGTCATAAAAACAATTATAAAACATTTAATTTTGTGGTATATGAATATGGAGAATATTTACAAGGATTATTTATATTAAAAATCATAATTATTTTTAAATTATATTACCATTATACATGTTTTGTAGGGAATCATGTTACCTTCTAAGTCCAGTTTTATCTAGAACACCCATTTTCTCTCACTAGGATTTATATCAACTTGATGATCAACTAGAACCCAAACCTTGTTCTAATATATGGAATAAATTTGATATTTCATGTATTTGTTTCATATTTTAGCTTTCGAGTCTTATATTTCCTCTTTGTTGGAATACATATCATCACATTCAATCAATAATGATTCATAATAATCAATTAATAGGAAACCATATCCCTATTGTTCCTTGAACTATTTGTTGATTTATGATGTTCATGCATTTATAAAACAATTTCTTCTATGAAGACCTTTGGATTTAATTCCTTAGATACTCCTTTGTATCATGATCATTGAATCAATTTATGTAAACATCATTCCTACTATCCTTATCGAACATTTTATCACTCTAATGAATTAATTCATATTCTTAAAAGATCACATTCTTCTATAAGGGGTAGTATAGATACTATAAAATTATTTACTTGGGATATAATATAGTGATAAACATTATTCCTCTGGGAGATAGATTATCCCATAGTTGGGAAATTACAAAATCCACATATCCCTATGTTTGAGTATCCAGTAAATGGGATTCCACTCACTAAATAATGTGAAGGTAATTCCATTTAAAACATTTGATGGAATCAATTTTTATGTATAATATTTTCTATATTGCACATCCCCAAAAGGATAATAGAGGATCTATGTGACTCATGATCAAACTCACTATGTTTAGTACGGCATAGTTCCTCCTTTAACTAACACCATTAGTTTATGGTGTACATTGAGTCCATTAAGTGTATGTTTTATTTTTTTCATGTAATGGTTAATTGTCATGTAATGTCAATATGATTATAGGAAGAAACACGTTGATAAAGGGACCTCAAAAGATGTTTCTTAACAATCATATCATATTGGAAGATGATTTTTAAACGAGTTCTATCAATTATTTAAAAAATGATTAATCATACAAGTTTTTAAAAATGAATGTTTTTTTTAGAAAATGATTCAAAATATTGTGTCACATTATGTCATTTGTGTTTGAAACATAAAATATATTACAAAAGACTTGGATTTTAATCCCTTAAAATAGTAGTTTAGTTTGTAGGGGTATATACCATAGAAGAATTTTGTAAACATCTATATATGTTTTTTAGATTTTAAGAAGGCTTAATAAAGATTTCTATCTTTATTTGATTGATTTTTGTATCCACATAACTTATTTTGTTAACGGAAAATTCACTTTTCCATTTTATAGTGTATCCAAATTAGGGATGGAAAACTCACATAGGTCATCCACGTAGATTTTTTTTCTACATAGGTTAATCATGTAGATGATTTATTCACAAAATTGAATTATTTATATAACCAGATAACCCTTATATGATTATAGAATCCATGTTGATATCTTTAGGGACATATTTGAATGAGTCGTATAGATTATTTTAGTAGAGAACGACATGACAAGTTAGTGATGTACAGTAATATATATTCATATAGTTGAATATTTAATGTGGTCATATATTTTTTATAAAAATATTGTTGATTCACCAGACTTTAAAATTCTGAGTGTCCTCTATATATTTATTTATTTTTACTGGTCTTAATAAAAAATAATGATGGGATATTAATTATGTTGTATCATGGATGGTTTTGAATGCCTATTCAATAATAGTCTTCCACATCTAAAACCATGGTGGATATGCAGTTGTTGTTTGTAGTTATGGTGATTTCCAACCATTAATGATTCCTTATGTTTTGTTGTATCAATTAAATATATGAGAACTTATTTACATTAAGAAAAGAGATGATAGTGGGGAATACAAATATTGGAATTTTGATATCCAAGGATGGATATTATGTGATCAACATATCAAGAAAATCATTCCTTAAAGATATTTGGGATGATAATTGAGAGATAATTCATCCATCCTTTAAGAGTATTCTAAAAGCGATTGATGATTCCATGATACAATATCCCTAGGAAACAAGTACTGGTATTTCAGAAGAATAGATATATTTCGACTCTAATTATTTTTAAATATCTTAAATTATTGATGAATGAAAATAAAATATGTAGTAGGTTTTTATTCAATGATGAATATATTGAGAATATTATAGAATACACTTACAACTATGAATCAGTGAGATAATGAGTAAAGGATGAGTAGTTTTAAAATAATGAGATCAAACCCTCTCAAGTGTTGGAAAAACATGATTGTTACTTTCAAGACTGGTGATTCTAATCATTATTGGAAGTTTCTAATTATAATTAAGGTGTAAAAAACGGATAACTATAATTTTTATAGAGAAACACCATCTAAGGAATATGTTCTATCTAACTATGGATCAATATTTTAGATGAGTCTTGGGGATGGGGTGTCTAACCAGTTATTTGCGACATGTGAATTGGGTGTCTGACCAATCATAGAACATGATGGATTGGATTATTTTACAAAAACTGATATAATAACACTATGGAATTTAACCAATTGTATTTACTTACTAATATTGAAAATAATCCATTTTGGGGAACTAATAAATATAGTAAGGAGTATTCCTTTGTGATGAACCTTGTAAAAATAATTTCTATTATTTTTCATTTTCTTAATGTACATCATACATGATAAACTCTTCCTCATGAGTGATTGGAGTTTACAAAAAGGATAAATTAAATGGTAAATAAATCATTTAAAAATACCACACCTGATACAAACTCTCTTATTGTGACTGCACGATCCATTATCAACTCGTATTAGAATAAATTGGATGGTTTCAAGTCATGTTTGATCAACTTTACAAGCCTAGATCATTATATCCGATTAATATGATGTAAATATTTTAGTTTTACAAAGATGAATAATTTATTATGATAGAAAATCCTACCTCTTATCCTTATGTGAGTAATTTATATTTTTCAATCAAAATCAGAAAAACAGAATGAAAAGTGTATAAAATAATCTTAATAAGTGACCAGAACAAGGATGTTCAACTAATTGAAATACACAATCTGAGTTGAAAAAATTGTGTGAAATCAGTTGAATATGATAATAATAATTCATATTCATGCTCTAATATTGATGTGTTCATATAATAAATGACAGGGTATTTGATAAATTCTCATAAGGTTGTGGTTACATGTATTCTAAGAGTTTTAAAGGAGCATTATGACAAAAAAATCAAAAATTAAAGGTGAAGATGATGAAATGGATGAAGATTTAGTGAATAAGGTTCAAAAATGAAATTATATACTAAAAATTATAATATAAAAGCAAGATATATGATTATTTATAAATTAAGGGTCTCTGTTGTTTATGAATAATATGAAAAAGAAGTTTTAGTTTGCAATAAAAAGATTTCAATGATTCATAAATAATTGAAAATAAATCTCTAGGATAAGGATCTGAAAAAAAATACTTCTACACGTGCTATCAATTCACATGAGATTCTACATAATATATCTAAGAATTTTAATGATGCATAGTTATTTGTGAATAAATAACAAATAAAATATATTAACTATTCTTTACTGAAAGTCAACTAGGTGAATCAAGAAGGGATTCAAAAGATAAAGATTAAATGGTATGAAATCATGAAATATGTTTAATATGAGAAGAGATAAATGTACTCAATTTGATGTGAAACTATGAAATATAGAGGAGTAATAAGAATATACCTACAAGATGATGAAAACATAATTTTTTCTAAGAATTAATCGGGTAAGATTCTTATATCTAAAAGTAGTAAAACTAGTGAAATGAAAATCATGAGATTATCCCAGGATAAATATAACACACTATCATTTATGGATGTTCCATTCATTTATATGGATGTTCCATAAAAACTATGCATGAGTAGGGATGAATTTTTTTTTGGGAAATTTAACGTCATTTATATGGTGAAAATAATAAGATGATTGGAAGATTAATCTCTATGGAGATCCAGACATGTGGTAAAGAATAACAAATAATGTATTCTCACTATACTAGAAATTTCTGATAACATGAGGAAGATAAAATAAGCTCAAGGTTCATTAATTTTTTTTGGATCTACAAAAGGTTTAAGAATTATGCATTCTAATTTAGGGGCGATAACTTAAATGATAAAGAGAAATTTCATACCATATCATTTGGTAAAAATTCATAGGAAAATGAATGATATTAAAAGAAATAAATAAATCAATATATATCAAATAATATGGATACACTCAAATATTACAATGATTTTCTTATAAGGGATGGACAAAAAAGTGTTGGATGCTCATATCAACATTTATTAAATAAAAATAATAATTGATACTGAAAAAATGTTGTATATAATGATGACTCAACAAATATACTAAAATTATGGATGTTAAAAAAAATATCCCATGATGTCTTATTAGATACCCATAAGATCCCTTGATAATAAACTCAGTGCAAGTCATATTCAAAAAACGTATTACAATTATAGAAGGTGTTTAACCAGAAAACGATCATATATTTTTTTAAAAAGTTCTTTGTTGATATCATATGGTGACTCCAGGATTTATAGTAATTATTTCATTTATATCATAGACATTTTAATATTATATTTTTATAGAACAAGAAATTTGGATCATGAACAAAAAAAATATTGTCCTAATGATAAAAAAACACCATATGCAGAAGCTGAATTTCATGTGATGTTTTCAACAAATTAAAACTCACAAGATATGGATGTTATGTTTATGAGGGGCAATAATTCGGGACACATATATAAAGGATTTTTATCAACATTTCAATCACAATAATATGTACTTTAAAAAATGAATATTACATCAGGTGATAGATATGATTTGATGGATAAATAGAGAATAATCATCTTATACATAGAAATGGATTTTTTTATGAGATACATGTTCATTCAATATAAAAAATAAATAAAAATCATATGTGAGAGCATGAAGAGTGGATAAAGCATTGAATCTTAGATGTAAAAATGATCTCCGCAATTCTGTTAACATTGTGGAATAAGAAGACCCACCTTCTTCCATTTATTATATTTTTTACAAATAATTTAGTAAGTTGAAAGTGAAGCATAGACTCAAAGGAAGATCCTAATGAGATATTTTTTCTTTAAATTCATGATATAAATTATGATGAAGATAAAATTATTTATTGATTACTAAATTTAAATTCAAAATAAAATATGATAAAAGACCTACAATGGAGAATTTTTAGGAATTATCAATTCAAGATAAATACAAAATTTATATTATGTTTGGTCAAGTATCTATATTTGATTATTTTTTAATCCATTTTTATATAGATTATCTATTATGATGAAATATTAACATGATTCATATATACCTTCTTAGAAAAAAATATAACCATTATAGAATGTTCATGAAGGTAATATTATTGACATGCTATGTTTCCCTAATTCTAGCATCCATGAAAAAAATTATATTCATATTTGAAGGGGGATAAAATGATTTTAATCAAGTTCATAAAAATTGAAGGATGAATTAATGTCATTGTTATTTTAAAAAAATATTGTTTTAAAATTAATATTTTTAATTTTTTTCTTGGAATTGAGAATATGAATTTTAGAATTATATGTTTTTTCAAATTGGAATAGATAATTTTTTCCCATCTAGGAATATCATTTGAAATATGTGATGATAGGATTATAAGTTTTCATTTCATTTGGAAATATTTAAAAATATTATGGACAAAAAAATTCTGGATTCATCTATATTGTTTTGTGAAATAAGAAAAATATTATTAGACGTAGAGTGGAATGGTTGATGGCATATTGTCAATTTTGAATTTATACATATTTTCATAAAATAATTTATTTTCTGGTAAAAAATTGGGATGCCAAGTGAAATTGATGTTTAATATAGAAAAGGAAAATTATGAGACATATTAAAATATCATTTCTACATGGGTATTTACCAAAAAAATACAAATATGGATATTTTTTATTCCACTGAGTTGATGTTGTATTTTTCATGTAATGATTTATTATCAAGGAATGTCAATATGATTTGATAAAGAAGCCTATTAAAAAATGGGACTCAAGAGGCTGTTTCTTTCCTATAAAATATTATTGGATGATTATGATAGAAGTGGTTTCATCATTATTATTGTAGGAAAATTAAACACATACATAGATGCTGAATATTTATTGAAGAGGAAGATGACCCTATAAATTATGACACTATTGGATAATAGACTTTTATATGAAACATGTTTTTGAAGGTTGTCAAATTATGTCTTGTAGTGATTGATCCAGTTTTTGGGATTTACATATCATATAAGGAAGGATAATGAATCAATAAATTTTTATTGACTTGGGTTGATAGGTTTATAAATTTTTTCTCTTTTATTTTAAGTGATTTGTAGATCAAAGTATATGATTTTGTATAGATAATATTCATGTAGAAATATTCCATATATAACTAAATTGGTGAATGGAAATTCACTTAGGTTATTCAGAAAGCATTTTATATATATATAAGAAAATCCAATAACAAATTTAGTAATATTATAAAATATATCACGAAGCTATATGACTATATAAAAATTTATGGAATTCATTTAGCTATTTTCTGCAATGTAGCCAAATGAGTCCCATAAAAAATAGTAGAGAATGACATAGCCTATTAGTGACACAGTCGAATACCAAATCACAAATGTGAATATATAATATATTAATTTATTGTAGAGAACCACATAGATGATTTTTATATATATTAGATTATAATTCATCACTATATACAAATTGAAATTATATAGGTCATCATAATTAATTGTTTCTTAGACGATTTTAATTATGATGTTGGGTGGATGGTATAGAATTGCTCCATAATCACATGCACTAATTTTTGAAGTCGTTATAGAGACACAGTTGTTGAATATATTTATGGGCATCATGGTGCTCATATTATGACATGTTCTTCATAGTAGTGACTATATATAAACAAGGCTATTGATATGTATAATAGATTTAATTATGAAAGAAATGATGAATTATGAATCTAATTTTGGTTATTCAATGATAAAATTCAGATGAAACCATTGTCTTAATGATATATGTTTTAAGGAATAATAGAGGCAACATGAATCACATGATAGTTTTTTGAGAGCTATTTTATTTGTTACTATTATATAGAATAAAAATTAATCAGCTACAACTATCATAATAAAATATAGAGATCACATGTTTTATTATACCGAGAAATTATATAGAGTTGATGAAATAAAAGGAATTCAGATGCATTTTATAACACATTAAAGAATAAACTGTATAAATTTTAAGAGGATGAAAAAAATTGCACTAAAGAGAGAATGAGTCAATGATTATGAATTGTTCATGAATGGAATCACATCATATTATTTATTTGAGGAAAATTATATTTTGTATTGCGATGAATAGATCCAATCTTTACCATTTTCTTCGTGAGATCTTAAATTTGTCTGCATTTAATGGGAATTCATTATTTTTTAATGGAAAATAATTTTGGAGGAATTATTTTAATTTCAAAATCTGGATTATCATTCATGAAAAATATTATAATTTGTTCTTATAACTAGTAGCTGGATGTATGTGATTTGGGTGTCTAGACAATCCTAGAGAAATGGGGATTTGGGGTTTTAACCAACAATTGATGGACTATAACTAGGGTTTTCTACTAATTGTATTCACTTATATAAGTAGTTATGATTCCATGAAGGGGGAGACTAATGAAAATGTGTGGAAAACAAATATGTTGTATTAAAATCATTAAATATATTACTAATTAGTGTTAAAACGTGATCCATTTTACAATAAAATTTATAAGTTTATGTGATTTGAGATATAATTATAAAATCTAGTAAAAAATTTGAAAAATTTGTGCCAAGATATTAACCCTAACCATCAGATCGATACTTCTTTTTCTTAAAAAAAAATTTATTCACTACATCATTCTTGAATCCATTGAATTTCTACGAGGGATTAAACAAAGATCACATCCCATAGATAGACCCATATATAATCATGTAATCAATAACTATTATAAAGAAAAAAATCTCACCTTGAGATTATATTGGATATGTTCCACATAAAGTATTGTGTAATAATCGTAGAGGCTCAATAGACCTATGATCTTATCTACTAAATGGTGGTTTCATCATATTTCCTTGAAAAAAATAGTGTCATATTTTAAGATGTCTTAGCTTAAAATATAATAAATACAAATCTTTGTAGATTTCTATCAAAAATTTATCTATTCTTGGATAAATAATGTGACTCTACAATTGGGTGTTGTATGATTTATGGGAAAATGATTTGTTTTATATTTCATTTTTTTGAATCTTATATATTAATAATATTATATTTTCTTCTATAAAATAAAAACATCATTTTTAAAGGATAATTCTATTTCTCTATATATTTGTTTTAAAATTATCATATGTTAAATAATAATATATAATTTATTTTCGTAATAAGAACTAGGAAAAAATATATCTTTAAAACAAAACCCATTAATTTGTAGACTAAAGAAGGTAGTATCCTATAGAAAAGGCAACAAATCAAAATCCATTGGATGCTCAAAGAATCACCTATCATATGTATATCTTTTGAAAAATATTTCGTTCTTCTATTTAATTATAGATTTTGGAACCACTTGATGTATCTGATACCTGATGTGTAGATATTTAATGAATACACTTGAAAATAAATTTGACTTTATTTTCCCCTCGATTTAGGGTTCAGTTATTTTTCTATTTTCCACGATTTACACATAAAAAACATACTACATTTTAGTCCTTTGTATTTATTTAAAAATATATCTTCTGGTAAAGATCGTATATGGGATTCTAAAACTCTGAATGGAACATTCATCCATTTACCTATATTTTAATTTTCTTATTAATGATATGACCATAATATTGTATGACCCACATCTTAGTCATCATGGTGAATGATATTAAAATATTATAAAAGTGTATTCTCACTATTTTCTATATTTTGTGATAAAATAAAATAAGATAATCATTTAGTTAATGATAAAATGTTGATATTTGTGCAGAGTTCATTCGGGATATTAAATTATATAAATGAAAAGTTTTTTACGTATCCCTTCATCATACAAATATGAGGAGTAGTTTGTACCAACCCTAAAATCATATATATGTTTTTTTATTTGAAGATATAATATATTTATTATCTCACCTTCTATGGATAGTGATGAAAAAGTGGATAAAAAAGCTACACAGATCCATATACTCATATTTCATTAAGACGCTCATTAGACATGGATGATAACATGAAACATTAAGTATATATGGAATAATTCATAATTTTTATTTAGAGAGACAATTCTTCATCATTATTCTCTTTTCTAGGTTCTTTAATATTGTCATTTTCTAGTACATATAATTTTCTAACAAATAATATATTAATGCATATGTTCCTCTTCCCTTCTTAGAAATTAGTGATGGTAAGAAGGTCATCATTATCAAGTATAGATCATTGTGATATGGTATAAGACAGATCTATTTCAATTTTTATAATTAGGAATAATAGTTTTTCCTTACTTATATTTTTAATAAAATCTATGGAATAAATTTTAAATTAATTTACCTCCAAATAATCTTTTTTAAAATTACATCCCTCACCGTTAGTCTATGAATATCAGGTTCCATGGATATTATAGTCGAAATGAGCCATATTTCCCTTTTAATAACCTATAAATGGAACTAAAATGTTAATTATAGAGTTTTAAGATTGAAATTACTTCCAACCAACTTAACTCATATACCCATGATCAGTTGAGTGACCTCCCAAATCCTAAAACTTTGTGAACAAATATCTTCAAATCATGCTTCATAGTTACATGATTTCCAAATTAGGCAGAAAACACATGATGAATTCTATTTTTATGTCTACCCAAAAATGAATCAAAAAATTTCTTATAATTTAATGCACCATAACATGGGATGGTAATGTACATTAAACTATGGGTTAATATTTTACATAATTTCCAAGAGGCAATACTTAATTAATATATGTTGTTTAGTTTTTTCATCTTAATAAAAATACCAAAATACTATTTCTTATATTTATTTAATATTATGTTGATTTTCTTAAGTAATTTAACATGTATAGGATAATGTTTATGTATAATAAAAATAATTTTTATTCAGTATTCTATGGTTAAAAATTAATTAAATTATGTTATCTTGAGGACACATCATTAATGAACTGTCACCATGAAACATTATATAAATAAAATAAATTTTGTTGTAAGATCCAAAGAATTTTTTAATTGATAGTATATTTGGAAGCTGATAAAAATGAAATGACAATAGGGAAAACACAATAAACCATGGATCATTTCATTTTTCATCCTTCCATATATCTTTCCATTCATTTCTAGTATTTTATTTTTTCCTTCTCCAAAATTAAACTACCTACCCTATACTTGGTGTTCCATCCATTATATAAAATTTACTCACCCACAGGTGTGTTGAAATATGATTGGTATAAGAGGTTTATATAGAATAAAATGTTATGAATACATTCCATTAAAAAATCTGATGAGGGATAATGTTCATTGTATCAATTATATTTTATTTTTATTATAAATTAAAAGGAAACCAACCACATAAAAAGGATTGGACTATTTTCACTATCATCTAAATATATTCATTTAATTACACATCTAACAGACTTTAATTTATTCCATATCATTATTTAATATGATAAATCATAAATGAATCAATTAATTATCATCATTAAACAATAAATTACGGTATCTTCATTATCATACAGTCATTCTTGATATTCTCATCCATGATTATATTAAAAAAATGAATAATTTTTTTATATTATATATGTGAAAATATTTTATGTTTGAGGAATCCCTGTGAATATCTATCTGAACAACCAAATATGTATGGTTATTGTAGAATATTTAATCATAAACCATGTAGTGTACACTTATTATGAAATAATATCATAGTGCATGCCTTCAAATAAATTACACAGGAAAACACGTTATCTATATAGAATACTATGATTATTATGTACCTAGAGTTATCAATATATTACAACATATACATTGTTTTTAGTTTTGAAAATTTTACTAAATGTAATTCAAAATAAAATAAATATAACCTATCACATGGTGTGTATGAGTCAAATAAATTGAGAAAAGAACATATTGATAATCATTAAATTTAATAATTAATGAATATTATATTTTGAATAAATATATAATATATCTTATGTATCATATTTTGATAAACATCATATATAGTTATTCGATATTTATCAATAACACATTCATTAAGAATGGGAATGTTAGATTACAAAAAAAAAATGGAGTATATGATGACTAACTAGGCTACACATAATGTGATCTCATATTTACATGTTAACCACACACACATTCAATGTAATAAACACATATATTTCTTTTAACTAACGATATACATGTTACGTATTCTAATTAGAAACTATTTAGTCTGACTAACCATGCCCTAGGAAACATCACATGACCTTATTGTTTTCATTTATTACATACCGTGTTAAATAAATTCACATCAATATAAATTAATATATAAATCATCTTAGAGTATAAATAAGTTACAAAAAATGAAAAAACATTCAAAAAAATTTATTTCTTACTATGTCTATCCTAAAGCCTTGGCACCTTAGTATGAGTACTTTGAATGTTCTTTGTCCATAATTCATCCATTTTTGTTATATTTGGGAGAACTAATAGGGATATGATGAGATCAATTCATTTATAGTTATATAATTATTAATCCATAATTGAATTCATATTATATATGTTCAAATCAATTAGTGATATTGAAATTATCATATATTTTTATGTGAAACCATTAATACCACTCGAAGGAACTCGTGCATAGTGGAAGCCTTTGTAAAGATTAAAAAAAAATTTTTTTTGTACTTGATGATTATTACTAGATATGAATATTGTATAATTTCATGAAATAAATGATTAATTTGAGGATTAATGATAACATAACCCCTAACCCAAAATGATGGTTCTCAACATAATGATTTATGATTATTTTAAGAAGTTGAAAAATTAACATTAAGGGAAATCTATCTTCTTTGAGGATTGTATAGACATTCATACATCATAAAATTGTTTTTTCAGAGGATTTAGTTATAGATTACCCTGTATAGGTGACCCAAAGATGCACCATGAATCAATGATCGATGACGTATGAACATTCATGTTCTTGGGGGATAGGGACAATGATTGATCAAAATATCCTAAATCTCTATGAGAATCATGTTGAAGAAGGGATATTCTTGTTCTCTCTTAACATGATAGGGTTTGACAAGATGGATACCTCTCCATTATTAAGAGTTCTTTTTGAGAGGATCACTTTGGACATGGGGGGATTCCCAATATATTGTTTTTCATAAACAAAAAAAATTATAGTCATCAGGTAGGAAATAATATAATTGGTTATAAATAGTCATAGTCTTAGGGATAAAATAAGTTCAACAAATACCTTATTATTTTTCTAAACCCTAATGAACCACATGACCAAATAATAATATTAATAATGATGTTATAATTCCTTAATTTCACAATTGTGGAAAATTAATTTATAGTTATTATATGAATAAATATTATTATTATTTAATAATATAATATTTAATATATAATTTCTCATCAAACCATTTAATCTGCGTTGAACATTCATGTATAATAATTATAATTTTTATAATTTCTATTAATATAATATTCAATTATCAATATAATATTTTTCAAAAAATAATTGCAAATTATATTTACTATAGAAAAAATAAATATTCATTAAATTTTATTCTTGAAAATTGGTTGTCTAATAAATAATTATTTTTAAAAGGGATCAAAAAAAAAATAATAATTATTCTTCAATTAATTGGAATAATATTTATTCAATATATTAAATAATAATAATATTTAACTGAGACTTTGGTTACACATTGTGTGCTATATTATATGCCTGATTCTGAGTTTTATTTGGAGAAGCTGCCCAAATCTCAAGAATGGAATATATAAATAGACCATGATACCAATTTATATATAACATAATTTCACAATTACATACAACCTTACACAATATATATCTATGAAAGTAAAAAAATTTATCCTGATATCTCAAACTAATCATGTTTCATGATAGTTTAGTCAACCTATATTCTTTAATATCAAATATTTACATTTTAAAAATAAACCGTACTACAAAAAAAAAATTTGATGTGGAATTTTTTTCAATTATCATCAATGGTTCCTGGATATAATATTTTGGTAAATAATATTTTTTAAAATCCTTTCTTGCATTTAAAATTAATACGAAATCATAATTTACACATCCAACATATCTATGAAGATATGCCATTATATTTTTTGTTAATACATAAAAGTATTTGATTAATGAAATCTAATAACAATAATATAATGTTGGAAAAACCAATACACTCTTTCAAATTAAAAAAATAATTTTTCATATAAATGTAGATTTCTTATTGGTGGGTATTTTTCTCATAATTACACGCATTATAGATTTCCTTGGAAATACATGATGAGAATGTTCCAAAAAGTATTATATGACTGCACTGGTGATATCTTGTAACAAATGTGTCCCATTAAATTATGTCATCTGACTATAAGACATATATTTTATGAGTTTTATAGTTCTATCTATAGGTTAACATCATAGTTTAAGTTTATCATGACCTTTAAGAGTGACACTATTTATTAGTACATTATCAAAAAAAATGTTTCTCAAAAGAACAATAATAATGTGATAATAAGTTTGTGAATATTAAAAAAATGAATACAAGTATTCATAATGTATATAAAATATTATTTTGGGTCACTAACTCCAAAACATTTCTCACATTAATTTCCTTCCATGATCCCTGAGTCTGAGCCACTACCATTAGTCCAATTCAGCTCCAAGGGGGGGACTAATGTGATTCCAAATGCTTTATTGTATAAGGATATATTATATAAAAAATTGGGGTTCTTATTTTATTTAACCATTGGGATGGAGTATAAGGTTATCTAACCAAGAAATAGGTGGGTAGTGTGAAATTGTCCTTGATTTGGGTCAGATAACTCAATGAATATGTGTGGAATTGGGAAAATATATTTAGTAATAAGAGTAAGTAGATCATAATGTTATTAAGTAGAATGAAAATATAAACATCCTAAATGACATATGCATAATAAAAATATTATTTATTCTTGAAACAGTGTGAATTGACTTTAATTTCATACTGTGTCGACCACATTATTGTCTTAGTATATATTCAAAGAAGTTAGAACATGAATTGTTAGGATTTATCATCACACATCTTGAGCATGGGAAAACATAAGTTTGTATTGTTTGGAGACAATACTAATAGGGTGATGAAATATTTTTGTAATATTGGTGTAAAATACATCCCAATAGAAATTTATTTAGGATTAATAAGTAATAATGGAAATAGTTATTTTTGGTTGTGTTCAGTATAGAATATCCTATCATCACTGTATATCTTGTGTAATTGTAATAAACAAACTTCTATTTATTATGATAAAACCTACATATATATCCTGATTGGGAAATTGAGATGGTTTAATATGGGTATTATATGGAAACTAAAAGAAGAATTGGTGGTTCACCATCATCAATGAATTTTATAAAACCTGAATAAAGATTATGGATGGTGCTTATCTTTGTTCCTAAGGAAACACATATAGAGTGTCCATATATATCCAATATAATAAAAATCAAGTCAAATATAGTTCTTAGTGGTGGTAGATATGTGATTAAAAAACATTGTGAGGATTAGTTGGAGACTACTTCCACCAAAAAAGATTGTTTTGTCTAAAGAAAAGGGAAAATGATCCATGTATTTATTAATATTTTAATATATATATTTCCATGTTTTCCAACAATGTGTTGTTTAGATAGTGATAATAAATTTTAAGATTACAGGTAAATGATATTTACTATAGATTATAACATTATATGGTCTTTAAATTATTCTATATAGTTTAAATTCATGTAAGAATGAATATTTTCTCTAGGGTTTATGTTCCTGATTCTTGGATTATATTCTACCTAGTTTATAATAATGTGAATATGAAAAAATTTTATATAGATTGATATAACAAATAATGAATATTTAGATAGAATCTAGTTTTACCTTATCATGGTAATTCTTATGAAAACATTAATTTATGGGATATCTAAGGTGATTCTTATCTAATTTGATCTATGTGTTTGTACCATTTAGGTGGATTTTATTTTTCCAATTTAGAATACATCTATTTTTGGACCCAAAATCAAAATATTTCTCTCATTTATAAAATGAATCCTCTATAAAAAATATTATATAATCCTCTATGTATTAAAAAATGAATACCTTCTTTGTATTTCTTGAGAAAAATATTTTTGATAGACCTAAAGATTATGTAGTGCTATGATATTTCTTCCATAAAAGAATTATTACTACGGTAGATGGATTTTCTAGCAGTCATCTTGAATCATATGGACATAGATATAAATATGTAATTATGGAACATAAAAATTGATTTAAAATGATACTACTTAACAATATACAAGGTAGTATGATGTATCATAGGTGGATCTCCTGTCATCATCCCATATGGTCGAAATTCATTGTATATACTTTTAGAAAAAGTTTTTTTATTATAATTAATCATATTCTATATAATTTTACATATGGACTTATATAATGACTTGATTTATAAATTAACCATTGTATGATACGATGATATATGGTTGTATCAGATGTCTTAATGGTATTGAATATATTTATATTAGAGGCATATAAATTAGTGGTACTAATCAAGAGAATAGTACGAGATATCTAAATCAAATGAATTATATGGGATATCATGAAATCGATCCAAGAACATGCCTTGACCACATTTAGATGGAAAAATTAATCCATTTTAAAAACAAATCTATTAGTGTAATAACGTAGATGAACATCTATACTGTTACTAATGTAATAGGGAGACATGATATTAAATCCCTAGAAAAGGGATATGATTACATGGTAGTGTTTAAAAGCATTTTATGGGGATGCATAAAGTTATAATGATGTTGGAATACATGACCTACTTTTGTGACTTCCATGAAATCACAAACGACAATATAATATATGTAGAGAAATATTTTTTTCTTTATCGATGATGTTAAACATGTCTTATGAGCTCCACATACCTTCTCACAGACATTCTAAAATACATGAGTAATATATTTTTCCAAGTTTTAATGATGACGAATTCCGTCAATTCATTATTTTTAGTGTATTTTATTTGAGTTGGGGATAATATAAAATATTTAATACCCATATTTTCTATATTTTTTCTCTCATCATAAGAATAAATCAAAAGAATCCAATATTTATTATAGTCAAATAGGATGGGGTCATCCAATAAAAAAAATATCTTATAATGGATGTATTCATGATCCTGATGAATGAAGCGAAGGTTTTTAGTTGGTTAATGACTCAACCTTCCATATTGTGGAAGACATGGGGGAAACTGTTTTATGGACCATACAGATGATGATGTTAACCTAGTTTTGATATTGAAGTAACATTTCCAGGTTTTATAGGCTCTTTCAACTATCATTTTAAGATTACATAAAAATTCCCTTAGGTTGAAATTAATATTTTTCAATAAACTCATTGGTCATCCCTATAAAGAGATGAGTCTTGTTTATTAATTGAAAAGTCCCAATTGATAATATTTATGATTAAATTAATGACAGCCTTCACATACAATTAGTGATCCAAATGTCAAGGGATACTTCATTATCTATGAAGAGGTCTTGGTATTCTATATATTTATATATTCATCCTATTAAATGGTGGATTAAGTATGGCATGTAGGACTTTGTGGAAATGAAAATTATAAAACTGAATCTACGTATTTGGATTTTATTGTATCCTTTCATCTTCATAGTTAGGTTTCATGTGGCAAAATCGATATTTATTTTCATTTATGTCAAAGATTTATTGACGGAGATGATGCTATTTTCAAGAAATACAATATCTTTATGAAACATGTTTGGGTTTAGATGCATGAAAATTCAATATTTTAGTGCTATAACATTGATTGAATTCTTGTTGATGAACCTGATTTAATGTTACTAATGCATCACTACCTATTATTTCAACATCCATATCAACTTGGTATAATTAAATATTTTTCATTAGTATGGAATTTTGGTATATTAACATTACCTCTTTATATAGTAGGTTATGATGTTTATCCTAGAGAATAATGGGTAAGGGAATATAGTTCTTACCAGAAAGAAAATATATGACCTTAGTGGATATATTCATCCAAAAAATGAATTATCTACCTTCTAATTAACCCTTTTTATTATTAATAGGTAAGATAGATCCATGTGATAACTACAGGGATATAATGAATAGGATTAAATATTCAACTTAAACATCTATAAAAAACTGAACGATGATTAAAATATTGAATGGTCCAATTGAATTTACCCTTGGATTATTTATCTCATTACTAGGTTATGAATTTACTTATTATATTCAAGAATGATTTAAACATTCTAGATAATTTTTTTAGAAAATAATATATGTTGTATGAAATCCTTTAAAAATATTATTACCTCTTTGAGATTTTATAGATTATAATCTCAATAGTGGACACAATCTTTTTCAAGAAAACAATTTCTCTACTATATTAGAAAATGATATGATTTATTTCTAAGAGGTGACAAAAATTTCACACAATAAGGGGGTTTTAATATATTTTGGTCATGAAATATTCCAAACAGTTTCCCAATATTACTTTTATTGTACCGTTATTATTATGATTTGACCACTAAATATTTTAAATTATAATGGAGAATATGTATAAAAAATTGATTGAATATATGATTACTTTATCATTTGTAGGTTTTTATGGAATCAAACTTTTCCCATGTAATCTCCCATTATTAGTAAGTTCATTTTAATGAAATAAATGAAATTAATACATTATATGTATCAGATATCAATTTTTTACCAAGAGTATCCATCTATGAAGAAAATGTCTTGGAAGTTGATAGTTACCACAATGATGAACACTATGTACAGGAATGTGAAATCATCATTCAATAAATTGCATTCAAGATAAATGATGTTTATACAAACTCTGATCAACCCATTCTTACACAAGTCTAGTAATGATTTTCAAAACACCGATTTTACTTAACTTATATGATAAACTTTTCTTTCATTGAATTATGATCTTTATACAAAACCATTGAACTTTAAGATGTATTCCTATACATGGGTGCATTTTTTATACATATTTGACCATAGAGAGATCCAAATATTGTATAGTGACTATAAAAATTATCCCTTTAATATTGTAATAGTAAAAAATGATTATTCCGCAATTTTTCATTACTAAATAAATATAACAGTCCCTTCAATCATGAGTTGTGATGAAAAAAACATTTATGGGATTATACCTTCCTCGACACTATGTTTTACCTATATTAGATTTTTAATGGAGGTGGGGACTCTATTTTCAAGGGTATGTTGTTCTTTGAAGAACTATTTAACATTATAATCATGATAAATAGAGGGGAAAACTCATTTAGAATTTTCCATTTTATTTTTTTAATGACTCTCCTTTGAATGGTGAATCATTCTCTTTAATATTCACGATAATAGACTCGATTGATATGGATAGGTAAAACTATTCATTCTATGAAAAACAGGTGATCTATAGTTTTTTGGGATTATATATCCCACAAATGAGTTTTATTTTATCTAAATAAGTTTATTTACCATTACATAAACATTCATTTGAGATATGGAGGGTTTTTTTGATGATAATTATCACACACTATACGATGAATCTTTACGTTATCCCATAGATTTTTCAAGCTGGATGATTTTTAATTCAGGACATTGATGTCTTAGGATAATTCAATTGAGAGTTTCATAACACAACATAGTTCATAACTAAAATAAATATTATTGGTTTCACATGTATAAATGAGGGGATATTTATTTGGAATTAGACAAACTAAATTATTGTGGGTGTATTCTTGTAATTAGTGATATATTTAAGGGATTATAGTCTGATGGTGTAGCTAAGACATAGCATGTATGTTGTTGAATTTAGTTCCCTATGATAGTTTCTTAAAAGTTGTATTGAAAACCAAATAAATTAACATTACCATAAATTCTATCAAACTATATCAATTCTTCTCACAATTATCATATCCCTAAATTTTTATTTTCGAAGTGTTTAGATGAACAAATGTATATCATTGCTTATAGTACTTCAAATTTGAGATGATATTCATATTAGACCAATTACCCACCATGAACATGTGAAAATTAATTCCATTTTTCCAAACTAAGACTTAACGATGTAGATAATCCCCTATATAACTATTCCCAAATCTACCATAGAGGATGAAGGAATGGTTAGGATGTCATTGTAATTTCTTTCTTAATCACAATTGATTTTAACTAAATATACATAGGTATTAGACCCAATATAAATATTTATGTACCAAATTATGGATTAATTATGTGTATTTTATAGGATATGTTGCTGAATTGTAAAGAGTTATTTTAGGACAGTAGTGAGGTGCACGATCATTACATACTTCCCTACCAAGGGAATTATTTTACTAGTGAGGGATTTTCCTCTATATATATGTATGGAGGGGAAAACTAAAGGAATATCAGTTAGTTATTTTTCACATGTTTAATCCTTACAATGGTTGGATGGTTACGTATTAATATGGAACTCAACTATATGATTTTTATGTATAACATCACATGATTGTGCATCCATGGGTAGTTTTCATTATTAGATATGAAAATTTCATTTAGTATTATCTCCATATATAATATAGAATCAATGAGGGTAATATCTCTAAATTTTAGCACATTGAAATGATATCATAACTTTTCTTAGGATTTCTGGAAAAAGGATTCCAGAGGATCTAATTGGCCTGATTCATAAAGAGGATAAGCAAACCAATGTATCAACAAAATCAAATTTGCTAGGGCACACTAATTTTTAACTTCATGGGATTTGACTAATTAATAATTTGTAATGGAATTATCTACAAAATAAGGTCATAATATCATTGAATGTATAGAATTAATTTAGATCATGTAGATTCTTGTCTTCCATATGATGATATTTATATATCCGTTTTTCTCTAGAGGTCCATGAAGTAGATGGTTTCATAATAGAGTATAAAATATATGGGGAGAGTATTTGTTATGCAAAAAAACATTAATTATCCCATAGGACCTATTGGTTGATATTGGTATATCAAATTATTGAAATTATGTGTATCTTGATTTGAAACTCACTAAAAATACTTGGTATCTTCTCAATCATCTAAGATGGTATGTGCACTTGTGACATAGACTTGAGAATTTCCTTACATTACTATGACATGATCCACAACATCCCAAACCCTATATTTAAAGATGTAACATAATTTGATTGTATTTCTAATGAAACTATGGTAGGGGAAATAGCTATAATAGTTATTCAACTCAGCTTTATATAACCTATATTGTTAATTAACATGTATAAATTATTCTACATAGAACATATAAAAATTCCTTTAACACTCATATCATTATAGGATGACACCTTATTCGCCAAATAATGAATGGTTTCTAAAACCTATATTTAGGGAGAGTATTTGAAATAATTCTTGATGTGAACCTATTTTGGTCGATTTCTCTTCTATGGTGAAACATTGAAAACAATTGTTTGAGGTGATGAATCTGGCATAACGATTGATGTTTCAAACCTTCTAGAAATTAAATTTTATTGTGGATGTATTAGATGAGATCATTACGTAGTCCAAAATATAATTATCAAAGTAAAATTCCCTTAAAAACATATAGAATCTACATTGGTATTTCATTAAGAGTATAGTTGGGATGATATCATCCCCAAAATTTTCCAAAGACATCCTCGATAACTTCTTAAGAAAGAGTTTAATATCATGGTTTCATGGAAAACCGTTTAAATGAGTGATAAAGATAGGTAAATATTCATAACCTTATTTTTAATATATTTATTGGTTTCCCATAGTCATATTATAAATTCTAGAGCTACACATGTAGATGAACTGAAAAGATGATTCCCCCAACAGATAATTGATCTAGGATCTAGATATCTTTACCAATAATAGGTTAATCTATCCAATGCTGGAATAATGTTGTGGAACATAACCACCATTATTCACTATTTATTTATATACATAAGCCCACTGGGGGAGATTATTTTTAATGTTTGTCTCTGTGTAACTGGTATCATTTAAGCACAAATATCTCAAATTACCAAAATTTATAGGGGTAGGTTTCTGGACCACAATTATTTGTTTAGATAACTTTTGGGCTTTTTCGATGAGTATGTAATGAACGAGTCTAGTGTGTAATTTTCTAGATTCCAAAATTGGACTACCATTCCATGAATGATTTTCCTAACCCCTATGAGATGGATAACAGTGTCTAGGTATCAAAAGAACACATTAGTAAATTGCGTTACACTATAATTAGAGTAAAATGCGCAATCAAGATTGTAAAAAATTTCATCTTGACCGTTCTAGATTTAAGACAAAAAAGAAAAGAAATTAGTTGAACAGAATAAAATAGAGAAAATTGAAGAATTGTTAAATATAATGAGTAATAAAAACCAATAAAAACCGATGATCTTCCACTCATTCAAGGAAAACAATAAAACTAAAGTATTTATTTTATCCACCAATATATTTAGTTACAATCCATTCCTAGAAAATCATAATTGAAGAAATGGCCATATTAAATCATATAAATGTAATATTATGAAGAATTCTAGAAAAAAATCCTACTAAAATAAATGTATATGAATAGTAAGACTAGAACAATAATATGAAAATAACATTAAAATGGAATATACTCTAAAGAGTATATGGGAATAATATCTAGGATCCTATAATTGAAGAAAAAATGGAATGAAAAAAATAATCCAATTGGCCAACACAACCCACCAATTCTATGAAGCCACCTACATATTAAAATTTAAAAATTCTTGTTTGAAATATAATTGAAAAATAAAAACTGTCTATATATTTTTACAAATAATAAACACAAACAATAAATAATATAGTCTATTTTTTTATATTTGGTACTAAATTATTTAAATTATATAGAAAATGATTTTGCCTACTCTAAAAAACTATCTAAAATAGTATTTTAATGTTCATTCTTAAAACTTTTAAGAAAAAACACCTTTATAATACTTATTTCATTAAGTAGTTTATATGATTATAAGATCATGAGTATTATTTCAGGCTTAGTAGAATCATTTCTAAATAACATATTCAAAAATTGTTAATGTAAACTAAAGAAATAAGGATTAAATCACAGAGGTTGCACCAATATTTCATGCACCAAAACTAGGTAAATAATATGACAGTACCATTTTTCTATAAAATAATTTGTATATAAGGAGATAAAATTGAATCAGATAGATAAATACGCTAAATGCGCTCTCTAACCAATGGAATTTATGTCATGGAATTTACCTAAGGTCCAAAAATTATATAGTCCAAGAATTCTCACAATGGACTAACTAGATTGCCTTTTTGTGTGCCGTAATAACCAACTAACTATCCTCCACCAAAACTAGTCAGAATAACACACCTAATTTATCCCCATTTGAAGTTGTAGATTACAAAATGAGTGTGTTACATAGTGATACATATGTCTAATTCCTACATACCTACCATATATCCATTGAAATATTGAAATTTAGGAGGTACGAAATAAAAATTAAATGCATAAAATGTTAAAAATTGGGAAATAACCCACATATGAACTACTCAAAATAAAAATTGATAAATCCCAAAAAAACACATATAAATTAAATATACAATTCATTAATAATTGGAATCGCCTCTAGTGATCGCAAGGCACTATGTGCATAAAAGGATCACAAATGGAATTATAGGTTCTAAATCATATTTAGGGAAACTCAGTTTCATTAAAATTCCTATTAGTAAATACCATTAAAATAATTTGTATCTTCATTTCATTTTATCATTATAATCATCCAAATCATCTTTTTATACATGGTTTTATAATGAAATTTCTTCAACCCATTTTCAAATTTACATATCATTTTAAAATACAATTAAAATTATTTAAATTAATGAAATGAATTGAGAATACCATCCACATGGGATAATGGACCCTTTTGAAACCAAACTAATCATTTGAAAATCACAAACCATTAATATGAAAGTCAATAAAGTTTATTGAAGTAATTTCCATATTAAAATGATTTTATCAAATCCCATTGGAATCAAAAAATCCATTTAATGTATTTATAATAGTTTTAAAACACCAAAAACATGTTTTTATAGCTATTTTTAGAAGGCTAATTTATAAAATATCAATTTGTTTCCCATCAATAGTTTTTAAAACCAAAATAAATCATTAAAAAAACTGTGTCTTTTAATAGTCAATTAGAATGTATTCTGATCACATACCGTTGTTTCAAAAAATGAAATTTTATAGGCCCCTCATGGGTCATATATATTAGTATAATTTAAATGGAAAAATATTGTTCAAAAAGAATAAATAGAATGTGAAGAAAAATAAAATCCTATAATAGACGAATGGAAATCATGATGGATGTATAATACAGTGTATCGAAACTTGTTTCCTTAAAATGGGAATTTTCCATTGTAAAGAGAGGGATCCTCCAAACCAAAAAACAAAAATAATAACAATTTTTTATCCTTACATAATTGTATCTATGACCCTAATACTATTAGGGTTCAAAGAAAGGAGAATATCAGAGAGAGAATGTAACACCCCAGGTAAATAAAGAATATTACATCTTTATATTTATCCCTATTTGTGAATAAAATGTTAATATTAATTTAAAAAGAACGCTATGCTTGATGGCTTACCCTATACGCAACAATGAGTTCCTTCAAAATCTTATGTTGCACTATAATAATAAAATAATAATATTTTAAATGGTAGTTAACGCCTAGTCGTTGTAATGGAGGGAATGAACAGAACTAACTACCAAAAGATTATATATGTTTTGGAAATATATTTACTTTTTACAATAAATGTTATAGGATTAAAAATGTGACTGAATCCAATTTTAAGCGTAAACATTCTAATATTCTTTAAAAGGTCGATTAACCGCCTTTTGAGGGCGAACCTCTTTTAAATCCAATTTTTGACTATTTTATGTGTTATATTTGACAAAATAAAATTTTTCTACAGAATCGGGACATCAAAATTTACTTTGTGTAAATTTTTGGTATTTTTCCGAAAAAGTTCAATTTTTAATGAATAGTGAAAAATGTTGTATTTTAATTCAAAACCTATTTTTAATATAATTTATTTAAATGATTATATTATCTTTTGAATTGGTTTTAAAGTGAAATTAGAATATATTTTTACCATTTAATCCAATAGTGGTCGATGGAATTAATTTCACTTTGAAATCGGACTTAAACTAGTGTCAATCTTTTGTTACATTTTGTTTCATAAAAACATGCTATTTGTTTTGACAGCAAGAATTAATTGTTAAATTAATTAATGCAACGTATATTTTTTTAATTTTGTAAAATAGACATCATTTTTTAATTAGTAATATCAAATATATCTTAGGGTGAATTTTTGGTAATTTTCTGAAAAACTTCAATTTTTGATGAATAGTGAAACCACTAAGCGGTACTTATAAAAACTGATTTTCTGTTTAAATGAAATTCTTCCACCTTTGTGTTTTTAATTTCAAAAATACAACATACATGGTTGTCATTAAGAAGTAAAATGTGGTTCAATGGGATTAAAATAATTTTTTTGGTGAATAGTAACTTATTAAGTTTTTAATCGCGATTAGAGGTAATTAGTGTAGTTTAAGGTAAGAATATTGTTTTAATAAAATGAAATGACCTAGAAACATGTCCTACCCTCATTGGATGTGTCATGGCCGACCAATAAAATCCATGGGTCGACTTGGGGACCCCATGGAGCCACTTTGGTTGGAAAATGACATAAATTCCTTTTTATTTAATGATAAAGTAAAAATGACACAAACATGAGATGTTTTACTAAAACAATTTTTACATGGGGTTATACAAGTCATAATTTTGAATATAAATAGTCATAGGAAATATAAAACTATTTCCTACATCATATTAGTTTTTTATAATTTTTAGACATTAAATAAATTAAATTATTTATGACATCATGATGATGCAGCGATGACCTCATTATTTAACGATTTAAATACAATGGAAGGATAATGTAATATCTAAGATCTACACATTTCCAAAACCTATTGGATGGGTGTATGTAGAACCATTATCACCTTATCCACGAATTATATCAATTTGGGACCTTTTAAATCTGAAACTCAGTTTCAAATAAAGTAACATTTGCTTATTTTCCAAGAGTGCCCCTCCTCTCCTCTTATAAAAGGCCCCCACCTCTACCTCCTTACCCACACACACAAAGCCTTTGGATCGGAAAAAACCTGCCCATTTTGTCTCTCCACATACCTCTCTAACTCTTTGAAGTCTCACTTTGGGAACAATCCTTTCCAAGGAAGCCTTTGAGCTCAAATCAAAGGAAGTTACCCGATTTTAAGGTAATGTCTTCGCTTGAGTCCTTTTGTTTTATTTTTCTTCTC
Source organism: Viscum album (assembly GCA_963277665.1). Classification (NCBI taxonomy): domain Eukaryota; kingdom Viridiplantae; phylum Streptophyta; class Magnoliopsida; order Santalales; family Viscaceae; genus Viscum; species Viscum album. The sequence goes on along the minus strand of OY728157.1, from coordinate 674,460,654 downwards.
CAACCCCTAAACTCTTTTTATTAATTTATTTTGTACCAAATACAGTATCTGCAATATACAAGGATGTTTTTATAATAAATTTTCGAGATACACTTACACACATCTGCATCTAATGGTTAATGAACATACTGTTTCCGTGGATGGCGAATTTCTGCCTCCCGAAACAATGATTGTTCAACATTCTTCTAACACCTTCAAAGGTGTCCATTAATATGACACTATATTTATATATGATATATAATATGTTTATTTTTTACTTAAGATTCTCTATTTTTCATTTCTGGCTTACCTTTATGGCTTCCATTATGGGTATACGCGATATCTTCATTTTAGGAAGTGCGGACTACCGCCCCCTCAAAGTGATGTGATTCGTTAATGCCATATGTGGGAAATATAAAGGATAGATTTAATGTTATTATATATGATTTTATAATGGAATTATAATATACCTCTATATAATTATTATTTCTTTCCATTAAAGTATGAGATATAAATGAAAGTAGCGTTCATGCGTACGTATGGCTTACCGTCTCCATGAACGGTGCATTTCATTTCTTATCACCAAATGTAATGTAATATTATAAGTACATATATATAATTGATATATATGATTAATGATACATCTAAATGATGAATATAATTCTGGAATTTAAATATACATACCTCTCTTTTAGTTTTAATTCCATTAATATGACAAAGAAATGAAAGTAGCATTAATGCGTATGTACGGCTTACCGTCTCCATGAACGGTGCATTTCATTTATTACCTATAACTAATTATGTGATATTATAAATAAATGTATATTCAAGATATATATGATATATATGATATCCAAATCAGGAATTATATTCTGGATATAAAGAACTATTGACCACATGAATAACATGTAATTGTAAGAAGTCCACTTTCGACTTAAGAACCAAATATCGACAAAACAAACATTATTAACTTAAATGATTACATAATGTTTATAACATGGAAATAAGTGATATAAAAGGAATAATGAACTTGAAAAAGGTTCTTAAGCAAATAGAAATTAACTCAAGTTTATTATTCAGGATGTTAAAGAACGATCGAGTCAAGTCAGACCCGAGGTAAGGGATCCTACTCCTCTCTTTCTTTTTAAGTACACTCTTTTATGTCATTCTTTTTTAAGCTAATATTTCTTGTGATTGGGATGTTATTTTATATTACACTTACTGTATGATTTATGTACATATTATGAGAGACCCTATTTCCTCTCATCAATCCATTTTAGACGTTTTAAGTGGCGCCGTTAGGCTGCCGAGTTTTCGTATGGGATTTTTCATCTAACCTTTATTCTCGTGAGACTTATGCTACATTTGCCACATTTTCCTTTGAGTGGTGTATGTAATGCCCATTATCATACACTTTTTGTAGTATAATTTCATTTATGGGTATTCACATCTTCATTGTATGACCCTTCTTCCATGGGGTGTACGTTTCGAAAGTTACCCAACACGGTAAGGGGACCTTTCACCCTCCTCTTTTTAAAAAACGACTTCTTTTGTTATTTACATCTTCTTATGTTGGGATATGTTCTTCAATATCCTTATTTATGTAAATTTTATGTCCAAGTGATGAGATACCCTTTTATCTATCATCAACTCATTTTCTAAATTTTGAAGTGATGTCGTTGGCTATCGAATTTTACCAAGGGAACTTCTTAACCCAATTTCGATTTCTTTGGGTTCAACATGTAGTTATTGAATATGTCATCCTTTGGATATGTGTGAATAACATTTGACTCTTTTACACTTAATATCATCTTATATTCGGTGTATTTATATTTTTCACACATAATTATGAAATTGATTTATCCTTTATTTAAGGATACCTTCTTTATAATGGATTTCATCTCATTTTACATTTCTTTTGTGAATTCATTGTTGTTATGCAACAATTCACTCTTAAATGGTGTGTATACTATCCTTTGACATATTATATCATGAATTCCTTTATTCTCATGATATTATATTGTACGGATTTAATGTTATTCTTCTAATATTTGTATCCAAGAGTCTCTAATTTTGTTAAAAACTATTTAACAAAAACATCATTTTAAATGTTTTAAAGATTTATTATTCTAAATCCTTATCTTTAATGTCCATGTTTTAAAAATGGTTTTCATTATTTATTTATATGGACATGAATGTTTTAAAATTATAATTCCATTAAAAGCTTCAAAGTGGTATGGGACATTTTGATTCAAAAATCTCTTTCAAATGGTTTTTGAAAATGGATTCATTAATTCAATATCTTGGAATTACTTATTTTGATTGAAAATGAAATGTTGTTATTGAAATGTTTATATTTTCAATATTTTATATGTAATTATGGTACTATGACATTTTACGGGTGGTTACGTGATAAACCATATGACAGGTGGTGCCGTGAATACCAGGACGGGTGGTTACGTTATAACCTCCAATGCATTGGGTATGGAAGTTGGCCGTATGGCTATTCCATTAAGTATGTATGGAAGTTGGCCGAATGGATATTCAATTAAGTGATATGTGTGGAAGTTGACCTTATGGTTATTCCACTTAAGTATGTTTATGTCCCAAGTTACCTTTATATGTTATGTGATCTTTATATGGGTTTTATGGTAATCTTTTGGTTACAGAAGGGTAAGTAATGAAATGTTTTTCAGTGAAATGTTTTTACTACTTCGAAAAGGTGAAAAGTATTACTTTGTTAATGTATACATGGTTTACTTGTTGTTTTGAAAAACTAACAGTTTCCACTCTTTGTGTATCCCTTACTTATCTTTTTATTCTCATCCCATGTTTTCGAAATATTTTTCACAGGACTTAATGCGGAATAGGGTCAAGGATGGGATCAAGGGAAAGTCATGATACCTAAAACATGGAACCAGACAAGTTTCTTTTTAAGAGTTTTTATTTTATGGAAACTTAGTAGAAGTTTCTACTTTGTAATATTTTGAGATGTAATAGTCATGTCCTAATTCTCTAAAACTCTAAACCTGAAAATAACCTCAATGTGTAATCTTGTAATAACTGAAGATTATGTAAGGTTTAAGGCTGGGGCCTTATAGTTGGTATCAAAGGTCAGTTTAGATAACTTTAGAGGTTAGGGTATTCTCTTTGCATAAGTGACAGTACCATAATGGATAGGATTTCAGAAAGAGTCCTAGTTTTAGATAAAGTTAATGAGTATGTATATCTTAGTGGTTATCTACCTCAATAGTACATGATGGTTTTATGGATATACTCACACTGAAATTTCTGTTTTTAGTGAATGGATGGATCTAGCAGGCACCAAAGTGACAATAGGTTTGAAGGAAACTGTGGTGGTTCTCTGATTAAGAGACTGGATGAAATGGGGTATTCAATGAGGAAACTCATGGTTGTTCTAAACCTACTATCAAGGAGTCATGATCAACCAGTTGAACCTTGTTATATTCTATAATGCATAATGTATGAGATGACCAATCTATGTGTAAGTTCAGGTAATAATTATAAAGGTAACCATTATATTTTATATGATCCTTACCTTTTAGGTAATTATGGGTTACTCTATGATATGATGGAAAATGAAAGGCATGAGATAATCTTGATGATAAAATATGTTATGAGTATTTCTGATGATTTTATCTCATTTTTTAGGATTATTTTATGAATTATATAGTTTTGGAAAAATGACAACATGCAGAACATGTGACAACCCGTCGCGTCGGACAAAGCTGTGGGAATCGAACCCACAACCAAAGTGCAACTGGTATTTATCACCTACCACTAGACTACGTGAAGTCCCTAGTTAGTTTGATTGATTAGTTTTAGTTAAATGATTTTATGAATTAAGAGTAAGTTGATTTTTTGTTATCTATGGAAATTTATTAGCCTATCATGGAGGATATGTGAATAGGTTAATTACTTTTCAATACGAGACTTTAAGAGAAACTGGTGTTGTTTGGAGATAAGTGTTATGATTTAACTTGGATGACTATGTGACTAAATCCTTTAAATATTTGGGTTTCAATCATAGTTTGGTTTACTTTGATGAATTTTATAGAAAAATTGTTTATCAAATGGTCCTCGCTGAACATTGTGCTTTGATGGAAAAATTTTGGAGATTAAGAATAGATTTCCTTTTTATAAAGGATTATACTTGTGTGGATTATCTGACCTCATAATAACAATTTTGGTTTTCATTTTTGTCTAAAGACATGGGAAATATATAGTTCTCTTATGTGGAATAGTTGATTCTCATGAAGTTCATTTTAGTTCTCTTAATGCGAACAAGTCTTCCTAAATACTCGTCTTTTGGAGAAAATATGAGTTTGATTAAGGAATATAGTAAAAGTTGAAATTCTACGTGACAAGTAAGTATGTTTCAATATGATTTAGTTAAGCTAAAAAATAAATTTGTCATTGAAGAGTAACTTAAAACAAAAATGTTGTCTATTAACTTTTCCTACTGGGAAATCGAATACCGTTTAACCCATCACAAGTTTGTGATTTTCTTGTGGTTAACTTTCTCTTAAACATGTTATCTATCACTCTCCATCAGAACATGACCCTATGTTTTCTCCTCCATTTCCATGTTTTCCTATATGGAATCTTAGTATGGGTTAACTCGGGAGACCTCTGTACTTATCTTTCTTTATTTTGAAGTGATTGTTTTACCGAATTTTGTTCCGCTGTGGGACTTTCAAGGATGTTTCCTAGCCTAATTTTAAAATTGCGAGAACGCAATTCCCAAAAGGGGGAAGGATGTAACACCCTAGGTAAATAAAGAATATTACATCTTTATATTTATCCCTATTTGTGAATAAAATCTTAATTTTAATTTAAAGGGAACGCTATGCTTGATGGCTTACCCAATACGCAACAATGAGTTCCTTTGAAATCTTACATTGCACTATAAAAATAAAATAATATTATTTTAAATGGTAGTTAACGCCTAGCCGTTGTAATGGTGGGAATGAACAGAACTAACTACCAAAAGATTATATATGTTTGTCAAATATTTTTACTTTTTACAATAAATATTAGAGGATTAAAAATGCGAATGAATCCAATTTTAAGCGTAAACATTCTAATATTCTTTAAAAGGTCGATTAACCGCCTTTTGATGGAGAACCTCTTTTAAATCCACTTTTGGAAAATTTTATGTGTTATATTTGACAAAATAAAATTCTTTTTTAGAATCGGGACATCAAAATTTACTTTGTGTAATTTTTTGGTATTTTTCCGAAAAAGATCAATTTTTAATGAATAGTGAAAAATGTTGTATTTTAATTCAAAACCACTTTTTAATATAATTTATTTAAATGATTATATTATCTTTTTAATTGTTATTAAAGTGAAATTAGAATATATTTTTACCATTTAATCCAACAGTGGTCTATAGAATTAATATCACTTTGATATCGGACTTAAACTAGTGTCAATCTTTTGATACATTTTGTTTCATAATAACACGCTATTTGTTTTGACAGTGGGAATTAATTATTAAATTAATTAATGCAACATATATGTTTTGAATTTTTTATAATAGACATAATTTTTGAATTCAGAATATCAAATATATCTTAGGGTTAATTTTTGGTAATTTTCTGAAAAACTTCAATTTTTGATGAATAGTGAAACCACTAAGTGGTACTTATAAAAACTGATTTTCTGTTTAAATGAAAATTTTCCACCTTTGTGTTTTGAATTTCAAAATCCTACATACATTGTTATCATTAAAAAGTAAAATGTGGTTCAATGGGATTAAAATAAATTTTGGTGAATAGTATCTTATTAAGTTTTTAATCGCGATTAGAGGTAATTAGTGTAGTTTAAGGTAAGAATAATGTTTTAATAAAGTTAAATGACATAGAAACATGTTCTACCCTCATTGGATGTGTCATGGACGACCAATACAATCCATGTGTCAACTTGGGGACCCCATGGAGCCACTTTGGTTGGAAAATGACATAAATACCTTTTTATTTAATGATAAAGTAAAAATGACACAAACATGAGATGTTTTACTAAAACAGTTTTTACATGGGGTTATAAAAATCAGATTTTTGACTATAAATAAAAATTGGAAAGATAAAAATATTTCCTACATCATAGTATTTGTTTTATAATTTTTAGACATTATATAAATTAAATTATTTATGACATCCTGATGATGCAGCAATGACCTCATTATTTAACGATTTAAATAAAATGGAAATATAATGTAATATCTAAGACCTAAACATTTCCAAAACCTAATTTATGGGTGTATTGAGAACCATTATCACCTTATACACTAATTATATCAATGTGGGACCTTTTAAATACGAAACTAATTTTCAAATAATGTAACATTTGCTTACTTTCCAAGAGTGCCCTCCACTCCTCTTATAAAAGGCCCCCAACTCTATCTCCTTACCCACACTTAAAAAGCCATTTGATTGAAAAAACCTTGCCCATTATCACTTTCCATATCCCTATATAACTCTTTGAAGCCTCACTTTTGGAAGAATCTTTTCCAAGGAAGCCTTTGAGCTAAAATCAAAGGAAGTTACCCGATTTTAAGGTAATGTCTTCGCTTGAGTCCTTTTGTTTTATTTTTCTTCTCCAACCCCATAAACTCTTTTTATTAATTTATTTTGTAACAAATCCAGTATATAAAATATACTAGGATATTATTATAAGATGTTTTCGAGCTAAACTTACACACACCTACATCTAATGGTTAATGAACATACTGTTTCTGTGGATGGGGAATTTCTGCCTCCCGAAACGATGATTGTTCAACATTCTTCTAACACCTTCAAAGGTGGACATAAGATGACACAATATTTATATATGATATATAATATGTTTATGTTTTACTTAAGATTCTATATTTATTATTTGTGGATTACCTTTATGTCTTCCATTATGGGTATACGTGATATCTTCATTTTAGGAAATGCGGACTACCGCCCCTTCAAATTGATGTGATTCGTTAATGCCACACGTGGGACGTATAAAGGATGGATTTAATGTTATTATATATGATTTTATACTGTAATTATAATATACCTCTATATCATTATTATTTCTTTCCATTAAAGTATGAGATAGAAATGAAAGTAGCGTTCATGCGTACGTACGTCTTACTGTCTACATGAACGGTGAATTTAATTTCTTATCCCCAAATGTAATGTCATATTATAAGTACATGTATATAATGGATATATATGATTAATGATACATCTAAATGATGAATATAATTCTGGAATTACAATATACATAACACTCTTTTAGTTTTAATTCCATTAATATGACAAAGAAATGAAAGTAGCGTTCATGCGTACGTACGGCTTACCGTCTCCATGAACTGTGCATTTCATTTCTTACCTCTAAATGATTATGTGATATTATAAATACATGTATATTCTAGATATATATGATATATATGATATCAAAATCAGTAATGTAATTCTGTATATAAAGAACCTTTGACCACACGAATAACATGTAATTGTAAGAAGTCCACTTTCGACTTAAGAACCAAATATCGACAAAACAAACATTAATAACTTAAATGATTAAATAATGTTTATAACATTGCAATAAGTGATATAAAAGTTATAATTAACATGAAAAAGGTTCTTAAGAAAATAGAAATTAAATCAAGTATATTATTCAGGACGTTAAAGAACGATCGAGTCAAGTCGAACCCGAGGTAAGGGATCCTACTCCTCTCTTTCTTTTTAAGTACACTCTTTTATGTCATTAAATTTTATGCTCATCAGTCTTGTGATTGGGATGTTATTTTATATTAAACGTACTGTAAGATTTATGTTCATATGATGAGAGACCCTATTTCCTCTCATCAATCCTTTTTTGAAGTTTTATGTGGCGCCGTTAGGCTGCCGAGTTTTCGTAAGGGATTTTTCATCTCACTTTTATTCCCGTGAGACTTATGCTACAATTGCCATAATTTCATTTGAGTGGTGTATGTAATGCCCATTATCATACACTTTGTGTAGCATAATTTCATTTATGGGTATTCAAATATTCATTGTATGACCATTCTTCCATGGGGTGTATGTTTCGAAAGTTACCCAACTCGGTAAGGGGACCTTTCACCCTCCTCTTTTTAAAAAAGACTTCTTTTGTTATTTAAATATTCTTGTGTTGGGATATGTTCTTCAATATCCATATTGATGTAAATTTTAGGTCCATGTGATGAGATACCCTTTTATCTATCATCAACTCATTTTCAGAATTTTGAAGTGACGCCGTTAGGCTGTCGAATTTTACCAAGGGAACTTCTTAACCCAATTTCGATTTCTTTGGGTTCAACATGTAGTTATTGAATATGTCATCCTTTGAATATGTGTGAATAACATTTGATTGTTTTACAATTAATATCCACTTATGTTGGGTGTATTTGTATTTGTCACACATAATTATGAGATTAATTTATCCTTAATTTTAGGATACCTTTTTTATAATGGATTTCATCTCATTTTACATTTATTTTGAGAATTCATTGTTGTTATGCACTAATTCACTCTTATATGGTGTTTTTACTGTCCTTTGACCTATTATATCATGAATCCCTTTATTCTCATGATATTATAAAGTTTGGATTAAATGTTATTCCGCTATTATTTGTATTCAATATTCTCTCGTTTTGTTAAAAAAACTATTTAACAAAAATAACGTTTTAAATGTTTTAAAGATTTATTATTCTAAATATTTATCTTTAATGTCCATGTTTTCAATATGGTTTTCAGTATTTATTTATATGGACAATAATTTTTTGAAATTATAATTCCATTAAAGCTTCAATGTGATATGGGACATTTTGATTCAAAAATCTCTTTTAAATGGTTTTTGAAAATGGATTTATTAATTCAATATCTTGGAATTAATTATTTTGATTGAAAATGAAATGTTGTTATTGAAATGTTTATATTTGTAATATTTTATGTGTAATGATGGTACTTGGACATTTTACAGTTGGTTATGGGATAAACCATATGACAGGTGGTGCCATGAATACTAGGACGGGTGGTCATGTTATAACCTCCAATGCATTGGGTATGGAAGTCTGCCGTATTGATATTCCATTAAGTATGTATGGAAGTTGACCGAATGGCTATTACATTAAGTGATATGTGTGGAAGTCGACCTTATGGTTATTCCACTTAAGTATGTTTATGTCCAAAGATACCTTTATATGTTATGTGATCTTTTATTTGGGTTTTATGGTAATCTTTTGGTTACAGAAGGGTAAGTAATGAACTTTTTTTCAGTGAAGAGTTTTTACTACTTATAAAAGGTGAAATGTATTACTTTGTTAAAGTATAAATGGTTTACTTGTTTTTTTGAAAAACGAACAGTTTTTATTCTTTGTATATCCCTTAATGTGCTTTTTATGCTCATCCCAAGTTTTTGAAATATTTTTCACAGGAGTTAACGCGGAGTAGGGTCAAGGATGGGATCAAGGGAAAGTCATGCTACCTAAAACATGGAACTAGACATGTTTCTTTTTAAAAGTTTTTATTTTATGGAAACATAGTAGAAGTTTCTACTTTGTAATCTTTTGAGATGTAATAGTCATGTCTTAATTCTCTAAAACTCTAAACCTAAAAATATCCTTAATGTGTAATCTTGTAATAACTCAAGATTAAGTATGGTTTAAGGCTGGGGACTTATAGAGAATGTTAAGAAAGGAGATTTTATGAAATAATGAAATCATACCACTAAAATATCATAGGAAAAATAGAAACTAAAACTGAAGGGTAAGTATGAAAATGATAGGGGTGATTTCTTATGAGGATAATAAAAAAGGGGTGTTTGTTGAGGGAGATTATATTATGGGATGCTGTTGTTTATTTTAGGGGTTATAAATATAGAAAATTAAAAATATAAAGAAAATAATTTTATAAATAATATATAAGAATATGAAATGGCTTGGATTCAGGGTTTTCTTAAACATTCACTAGCCAAGGAAAAGGTAATTCCTAAATATAAACACCTCCCATGGTATCTTCATGATTCATCATGTGTGAAGAAACTATTTTCAAACCATGAAAAATGAATCTATCAAACTATTAAGTTTAAATACATGATTCTCACATGGCTTACCTAACCCCATACAAGTAGTGCGCTACACACCAGACTCACCCAATTTCTCACATGGTTCCTCCCAAGACTCATATAGATCCAATACAAGTATTCTTCCAAAATATTAAAATCATGAAAAAATCAATGTTATCGATATTTCCGGAAAAAAATCCTTTGAAACTCAAAATGAGACTCAAATTCATAATAAATATAAAATAAATTCAATAATGACTTTGTGGGTGTCACTAAATCCCCACCATGGATATTTATTATATCATAAATTCTTAGGTCAATGTTGAGGTAAAAAGAAGATTGAATTCATATAACTTTTACAAGAAAATGAGAAACATTCTCATGAAAATGAAGTTATTCATAATATTTGAACAACCAATAATCCATAAATGCCCATATAATATAGATATAAAGCGTCATTCTATTATGCATTTAAAATAAATCCTATAGGTTGAAATATTTTTTAGACACATCCCAAAAAATAAAATAATTTCAAAATGAAACCATGTTTTTGGAATCTCTAATTTGAAACACAATACACCAAAATAAAATTAAAAAAACAAACAACTAGTTCAAAAATGGCTCAAGGAAGGAAAAATTGAAAAAACATCACAAAGGGTGACAAACTAGTTCGAAATAACTCAAGTTATCAAAAATAAAACAAGATAAATAACATGACATATTATATTTTATTAGATTAGAATGCTTTAACATAATGTCAACAACCTTAAAAGATGGGTTTTCTAAACCGACTTCCTAGATGGCAATCCCATGGTAATCCCAATGGAAAATAAAACAATGTGGCATCCATATCCCATAAAAAAACCTCATAACTCAGTGAAGGTAAAAAATAATATTCTTATATCCATCCCAAAAATCAACTAATAACCCATGGTCTATAGCTCACATTGGAAACTATAAACAAAAAATATATATATATTAAACAATTAAAGAAAAGAATAGCACCTGGAATGAGATTCCAAGGAGGAACATATAAAAACTTTGAGATATGGATTCTTTATCCAAAAAGATATTTAAACTCACTAATCCTAAATTCCTAAATGGTATGTCTCCTAAAATAGAAACAACTGAGAACTATAATTTTATGTCTTGAGAGGTCCACAAATCAATCAAACATAAAATTTCCCTAAGATGAATTATGGAAATATTTCATGGTTATCTCACGTCAAACATTTGAAAAGAAAATATCTTTAGTGATATAACCATCAAAAAAATCCTTATGATGTGTTAACGATTATACCCAAAAATATTTGATGAATTCAGTAGAGATTCACTAAATTACATAATCATATACCATATAAATCTGTTATGTAAATTACATATGAAACTCTCATAAGACTTTAAGAACAGTCAATTTTAATGATCAATTACCCCTTTGTTAAAAAAATTAAAACATAAAACATTATATGTTTCTTAAATAAAATGATGTGGGATATACAATTGTACATGGAAATATAAATAAAATATCACCATGTAGTCCCTAAAATAATATGGTAATAATAAAATTATATTATTGACTATAAAAATAATGGTCTTTCAAAAATACATTTCTGTAAAACATAGCATTACAAAAATTAGACCCTTTTTCATTCCAAAATAATTGGAAACCATTTAAAAAATTTAATCCTCACTTTTTCTCTCATCATGGTAACATTTAAATCATTTCATAAACTTATTTTAAAACAAAAATAACCTTTTTTTAAAACCAATAATACATTACATTATTCATTTTAAATAATCCACTATCAATTTAAAATATTATACAAATCTATTACACTATTGAAATATACACATAAAGCATAAAAATGTGATATTTGATATAATACATTTTCCTTTAAAATTGGAAACAGAACCTTTAAAAAACAAGAAATTGACTATAGAAATGAACCACATGTAGTGGAATTTTAAAGATCCCAATGGAATTAAATCATTGAAATTTTTTTAAAGCATTATTATTTTAGAAAAAATCCCTAAATACTTGTTTTAAAATTAGTATTTTCCCAATAAAAAACAATTTTCCCCACCAAAAAATTAAATTTTATATAATATTAATCACAATATAAACAAATTATTACACAAGATTAAAATAAAATACTAAAAATCCGAATATATCAAAATAAAATCCCAATACTTTATCTCATTCCCGTCATACAAACTAATAATTACAATGGTACATTGGTATAAATAAAAAAATAAACTAGGAGGTTGATGAATTCTTAATTAGGAAAAATATATAATTTAATTTTTTCAATTATTCATTGGTCCCTACAATTTTCATGTATCAAGATTTTGGACTCATATAGAATTTTTGGCACATGAAAACCTAATGCTTAAATTCTACTATTTTTTCCTCCTGAAAAAAAGCCACATATATTCCCAAAATTTATCCATGACTTTCCATTGAGGTGAAAAAACCACCTCTATTAGTGTGAAACAAGAGTTCAATAAATTAATCAATGAATATACAAATAAAATACAAAATGAAAATTCAAATCCATCTTCTCATGGAAATCAAATGATTAATGAAGGAATGATCAAGCATTAATATACATTCACATTCCTACCAAATTCAAAATAAATATTATAACTGTATAATAGCATGAAACACAAGAAAAAAAAATTCCAAATATTATGCTCGTATGGAAAATAATATCCAAAAAATCCAATATCATTTGTAATGAAAGAATTAGGGAAATATATCAAATATATTCGTGAATTAGACCACCTCTATCATGAAGGGTGTTATCGATCCCCATAGGATAATAGGATGATAACAAGTGTTGGATCGAATAGTAGATATAAAAGTCTATTAGATGGAACAATACAAGAGGGGGGGTGAATTGTAGGTTTAAAAACCTTTGAGTTTTAGTAACAAAGAGATTAGTTTAAATGAACTTAAACTAATACAAATACAAATACCCTCAATTGTATTGAATTTAAAAGGTATGATGTATTGTAATACTAATGTTATGTAAAACAATTGTATTCAAGATGAACACAATAAGCAGAGTAATACAAATATAAATGATTCTACCTTAAAGCGTATAGAACCAATCAATACAATATGTAATAGAATGATTGTAATTGAAAAAATTACAATTGAATATGTAAAGAAGAAAGGAAACAATACAAATCCCTTTCTAATACAAGTAACAGCGGAAATGTAAAAGTAATACAATTCTTTTAACCCAAAGAGAAGGGTTATCCTTTCACCTAGGATAAAAGGTCTGTCTCACCAACACCTTGGTGAGCCCTCGATACGATGATCGACACGTCTGTCTGCCTATCCCCGGCAGCCCTCGATACGATGATCGGCACGTCTGTCTGCCTATCCCCGGCAACCCTCGATTTTGCAGGTAATCGGCACCTCTATCTTTCAATTACTTGAAAGCCCTCGATACGATGATCGGACGCACAAAGCTGATGAGAGAAGTCACAGTGTCTCTCTCTAGAATCTTCGTAGTTCACAGAGTCTCTTCATTCGTTCTCTTTGTTCATCGTTGTGTTCTCAGCTTCAAATGACCTCCTATTTATAGGCCTCAGGTTCCAACGGTCATATTGCCTCCAACGGTCATATTGAAACAGAAAGCACGACATCGTTTTGATTAGTTTGTAACTAACTCAACGACATCATTTTGTTAGGACAAGAGATATATAGAAATGTAAAACATGAGTACGATTCATATGCAGATAGAGTTTTTGACAAAGTACCAAAACAAATAATGAACATCTGAATAGCAGAGTCAGTACGATACGATTGACAGAGTCAGTACGATACGATTTGGTCTGTACGATCAACATCGTACGATACGATAAACATGATAAAAGACAATTGTAATATACAAACATATGATAGAATACATTTGTGATTTCCAAAACATGATATAGAAGTCAAAAGAAGACTTTTGACTTAACAATCTCCCCCTTTTTGGAAAGCACAAACACACAAAGTAAATGAAACAAGAAATACTTATCTCCCCCTGAGTTTAAAAACTCTTCTGAATAAGAAAATTGAATACAACTAACTCCCCCTTAGGTATTGACTTTCCTAAGGATTGTATTCGTAGATTTTCCTTAAGAGCATTGTAATGCATTCTCCCCCTTTGTAAAACAATCTTTGCTTTGTAAATATTCTCCCCCTTTGTGATTTACAAAAAGAAAGGAGTAATCTCGAATTGTCTGAAAGAGTTAGTAAAGTAATACAAGACAATGGATAAAAGAGAAAGGATTATAAGAGTTATTACAAAACAAACAAGTTCCAAAAGAAACAAATACAACAATCATTTGTTTTCTCTTTCCTTCTCTTTCTTTATAAGCTCATGAAGCACAGCTTTCATCTTCTTGATCTCCTTCTTGTCTTCAGAAATTGATTCACCCTGAGTTTTGAGAAGCTCTTGTTGATCCGCAAAAATCTGATCTTGATTTCTGATGGTCTCCTCCTGTACTCTGATTACTTCTTCAAGGGTATCAATTCTGTTTTGCAGAGTCTTGTTATCCTTGGACAACACAAAATTTTGATTCTTCAGTAAAACCATTTCATCTTTGAAAGATGAAACCTTCGAGAATTCAGATTGGAAAGCATTCATCCTATCTTGCAAGTCTTTTACTGAAGGAATATCGGCTCTTTGAGAAGACAAAAGATTCAGCCTTTCAACCGTTTCTCTATCAAGTTTTTTGAAAGCAATTGCTAGCTCATTTGATAACCTCCTTATATCTTCAATAGCTATTTCATGATCATTGATTGAGCTCTCTGTTTTGTAAGACCACTTGGTCATCTTATTGCAAGCTTTCTTATGGGCAACCGAGCTTTCTGAAAGAACTTTCAAATTGGCTTCTACAGACAAAACTTTCTTCCTCAACTCTTTTACAGAGCCAAACTTTTTTCCTTTGATTTTCAGTAATAAAATCAATCTTCCCTTCCAGCCTCGGAAAATAAGGAATTGTTTTCTCCACCCTTCTCAAAACATGAACAATGTAATCACTCTTCTTGAGAGAGATTGTATGCTCTGAATCGGTATCTTCATCGTACGATGCTAGTTCATACGATCTGCTTGAATCAACAACTGGCTGTTTCCCTTTTTCTTTTTCTTTCTTCTTTCTTTCTTCTTCTACTTTGTCACTAATGACAACAACTTTATCAGAATGAGAGGATTGAGCACCATGCTTTTCTCAAGATGACATTCTGTCCGAAGATCTTTCCTGATCGACATGAGGAGTTTGTTGAACACCTTCGCTCAGCTTTTGAAGCGATTCCTCTCTACTTTTCTCTGAACATTGAAGAAATTCTAAAAGAAAATCTCCTTCTTCTACTTCCACTTCTTCTATCACTTGTTTTCCTTTTTCTTTCTCAGGCAGACTCTGTACGATGGGCTCTTGATGCACTTCCACAGTTAGTTGAGAACTAGCATCTTCAACTGCTTTCAAGACTTTAGAGATATCAAAGTCCTGAGCCTTTCTTTTCAAAAGAGTCTTCTTTTTCTTTTAAGCTTGAAGGGTTTCTTCTACCCTTATTCTTTCTGCAAAGGCCTCAGCAGGGTCAAGACCAAACTTTGGATCACCTTCCTTTCTCTGTTCCTTGTCCTTTCTCCATTTGGCTACAACTTCCTTACTGTACCTCGGCTTCTTCTTTGGTTTTGAACTAGTTTGAGGATCAGACTTTCGAGTAACACCGGTGGATTGATTGTCCTTGGCTGGCATAGGTGCCGATTGATTTTGAGCCAATTCAGCTTCTACATCTCTGACAAAAAGTTTTGAATTTGAATCAAAACAAACATTCAGCTTTTTCATCGTACTCTTATTAATCAAAGATGGCCTCAAATCCATAGGTTCTCCTTTCAAAGGAATGTTACAAAACTTCATACTCTCAAGAATGAATTTCGTAAGGATGGCTGGATACATTATTATCTGGGATTTAATCCCTCCTTTCTTGACATTCTTGATGGTTTCAAAAACATATCCCATGAGATTTACTTTCCTCATATTCACAAGATAGTCGAGCATAAAGACATCGGAAACTTTAAGGGTTTCTCTATCCCCTTTCCTTGGGATAAGAAAACCTTGCATCCATAAAGTGACAAACCGATTGTCCGGTGAAAGATGAGAAACTTTCCTCTTTTCCTCATTAATAACAAACAAAGTTTTTTCAGTACTTTCTCTATTAAACGTACCAACTTCCTCTGGTAGTTTGTGAGATGGACAGAATGCATCGCCTTCTATAGAAACATTCAGAAAATGTGCCGCTTGTTTCACAGACATAGATAATTTTCTATCGTACACAGCGAAGTTTATAGTCATATCTTTGTCGAAAGAAACGGTTTTGTAAAATTGACAAACTTCATCAAAAAAAACTGGATCTTGAATATCAGGCTTTTCCACACAGAGATGTTCCCATCCTTGAAACAAAATAATCCTCCTGATTGTGGAATCGTACATATCGAAAAAGTCTCGGGATACTAACCTTTCTCTGTGAAAGTCTTTCTCTGTAAAAGTCTTTGAAGACATTTCGGCAGGAGTATTAGCAGAAGATTGAGACATAAAGGTTTTGCCGATGAGAAGATCGTACGATTGTTTATAGCTGGTGGAGCAGAGCTTCGCCTAAAATCCTGAAACTTCAATGTGGGTTTGGGGAGTGGAGGGGGGTATTTATAGGCGATAAAGAGATGACCATTGATATTCTATGGTCAAGATTAGATAATACCAGATCAATGGTTAGGATTAAAGCAAAAAAAAATTTTTAAAAAAATGAGAAGAGTGAAAAGAAACCTGTCGGAGAACATAAGGTGATTGCTGGTTTTGGTATGAATCAAAAGTAAACACAATCGTAAGAAAAAAAAATCATGATGCCGATGGAAAACAAAGTCAATACTATCATCGGTCGATACAAAACTATCGAATGATACGATGGAAAAGAATTTGAATACTATCATCGGTCGATTCAAAAATTATTGAATGATACGATGGAAAAGAATTTGAATACTATGATCGGTCGATTCAAAAATCATTGAATGATACGATGGAAAAGAATTTGAATACTATCATCGGTCGATTCAAAAATTATTGAATGATACGATGGAAAATAATTTCAATACTATCATCGGACGATTCAAAAATTATTGAATGATACGATGGAAAAGAATTTCAATACTATCATCGGACGATACAAAATTTTTGAACGATACGATGGAAAAGAATTTCAATACGATAAACAGAAAAATTGAAATGGTCAATACGATAAACAGGAAAACTAAAATGAAACGATAAAACTGTCAATACGATAAACAGAAAAAGAAACATATATAAATAGAGTAAATAGTTAATGATCAGAAACATAAAGACATAAAGAAATTTCCTCCCCCTTTCTACGAGGAGTTTCTTACTATTAGGAGAGATGTAAAACATGAAGTAGATATGAATGATTATTTTAATGTAATCATTCCTAGCTTCTGTTTTATAAATTCAAATCTATCGGAAGGTAAAGGTTTTGTACAAATGTCAGCAAGTTGTTCTTGCGTTCCGATGAATTGTAAAACAATATCTCCTTTTTGTGTGTGATCCCTAAGAATGTGATGCCTAACATCTATGTGTTTTGCACGAGAGTGATGTGCTGGGTTTTTACTAAGAGCTATGGCACTTGTATTATCACACAGAATTTGAGTTTTGGAGAAACTCAAACCATAGTCAGTGAGTGTGTGCTGCATCCACAATACTTGAGCACAGCAACTTCCAGCTGCTACATATTCAGCTTCAGCAGTGGAGAGTGCTACTGAGTGTTGTTTCTTGCAGGACCAAAAAACCAAAGAGTCTCCTAAGAAATGACATGTTCCAGATGTACTTTTTCTATCCATTCTACAACCACCAAAGTCAGCATCTGAAAAGCTTTTTAAAACAAAATCATTTCCAGAAGAGTAGAAAAGTCCTAAATCCATAGTGTCTTTTAAATACCGA
Source organism: Viscum album (assembly GCA_963277665.1). Lineage (NCBI taxonomy): Eukaryota > Viridiplantae > Streptophyta > Magnoliopsida > Santalales > Viscaceae > Viscum > Viscum album. The sequence continues at coordinate 674,442,582 of OY728157.1, read as the reverse complement.
AAGATTCTCTTTACGGCTTTTAAGTGAGACTCTTTTGTATTAGATTGATATCTTGCACATAAGCATACAGAAAACATCAAGTCGGGTCGACTAGCTGTCAAGTATAGCAAACTCCCTATCATACCTCTAAAAATTGTTTGATCTACTGGTTTCCCAGTTTCATCAAGATCAAGAGTATTTGAGGTACCAATTGGGGTGCTAATACTTTTAGTTTTGTCAAATCCATACTTTTTGAGTAAGTCTTTAATATACTTATGTTGAGATATATAAGTTCCTTCTGGTTTTTGAGATATTTGAAAACCTAGAAAGAGTGTTAACTCACCCATCATACTCATTTCAAACTCAGATTTCATTAAATTTACAAAAGAATCGGTTAAATATTTCTGAGTTGATCCAAATATGATGTCATCAACATAGATTTGGCCAACCAAAACATTTTTGTTTTCCATTTTGATAAAAAGAGTTGGATCAACTGTACCTTTTCTATAATTGTTTTGTAATAGAAATCATGTAAGTCTATCATACCATGCTCTAGGAGCTTGTTTAAGACCATATAGAGCCTTGGTAAGTTTAAAGACATGATCAGGATGTTTTGGGTCTTGAAAACCAGGAGGTTGTTCGACAAAAACTTCTTCTTGAACAAAACCATTTAAAAAAACACATTTGACATCCATTTGAAATAGTTTGAAATTGAAATATGCTGCGAAGGCTAATAGAATACGAATAGATTCTAGTCTAGCTACAGGAGCATATGTTTCTTCATAGTCTATTCCCTCTTGTTGATTATAGCCTTTAGCAACAAGTCTTGCTTTATTTCTTACAATGATTCCATTTTCATCACACTTGTTTCTGAAAACCCATTTTACACCAATTACAGTTGTTTCTTTAGGTCTTTCAACTAAAGTCCAGACTTGATTCCTTTCAAATTCATTTAGTTCATCCTGCATTGCTTTGATCCAATCATCATCACCTAAGGCCTCACTTGGACTTTTAGGTTCAAATTGGGAAAGAAAAGCAAGATGTTCTATTTCATTTCTTAAGGAATTTCTGGTCCTTACAGGTTGATTTATATCACCAATGATGTTATCACTGGGATGATTCCAAAGAAACAATTGATTTGGGTTTTGTAAAACCTATTCATCAACATATGGTAGAAAATCTTATGTGGTAAATTTTTCAGGAATACTTTCTTGAACATTTTCCTTATCAGAATGTTCTTCTAATATAGGTTGATAAACATTTTTGGAAAACACATCCGAGGATGTAGGATTGGGTTGGTTGAAAACAAAAGGGTTAGTTTCATCAAATTTTACATGTACTGTTTCTTCAACAGTACAAGTGTTTTTATTGAAAACTCTATAAGCCTTAGAGGTTGTAGAATAGCCTAGAAAGATTCCTTCATCAGATTTTGGTGCAAATTTGTGTAAATTATCTTTTGTATTCAGAATGAATACTTTGCATCCAAAAACTTTGAAGTAAGAAACTTTAGGTTTTCAGCCAGTCCATAACTCGTAAGGAGTTTTATTAAGAAATGGTCTAGTTAAAACACGATTTATAGTATAACAGGCAGTATTTACAGCTTCAACCCAAAAGTGCTTAGCAATTGAGTATTCACTCAACATGGTTCGAGTCATTTCCTGAAGAATACGATTTCTTCTTTCAACAACCCCATTTTGCTGAGGAGTTCTTGGAGATGAGAAATTGTGAGTAATACCTTTCTTACTACAAAAAGTTTCAAAATCTGAATTTTGGAATTCACCACCATGATCACTATGAATAGTTATCAATGGTAGGTTTTTTTCATTTTTAACTTGGGCTCTACAAGTTTTGAAATAGGAAAATGCTTCAGATTTCTTTGTGAGAAAGTAGACCCATGTAAATCTAGTAAAGTCATCAACTAAAACAAATACATATTATTTGCCTCCAATGCTTCCAGATTGTGAAGGACCAAACAGATCCATATGCACAAGCTGTAATGCATTAGAAGTTGAAACTTCATTAATTGGTTTAAAGCTAGTTTTATGTTGCTTGCCAAATTGACAAGGATCACAGACTTTTGAAGAATCATATCTAAGATCCGGTAGCCCTTTTACAAGTCCTTTCTTTGAGAGTTTTCTTAGGTTTCTCAAATTACAGTGTCCTAGTCTCCTATGCCATAGCCACGATTGGTCTTCTATTACACTTAAACAATGTATGTTTTGGTTCCTAATGTCTTCTAAGTTAATAGTGTAAACATTCTCTTGCCTATGGGCAGATAGAATGAATTCATCCTTGGAATTGTGAACTAGACACTTATCATTTCTAAAATTCACAAGGTAACCTTCATCACATAATTGACTTATGCTGATGAGATTGTGCCTAAGACCTTTTACAAATAAAACATTTGAAATAAGAACTTTTCCAAGAAAAATGATATTACCTATACCAACAATCCTTCCTTGAGCATTATCTCCGAAGGTAACTTTTCCACCTTTTGTTTTGATAACCTTTTCAAAGAAATATTTGTTTCCAGTCATATGTCGAGAACAACCACTATCCATGTACCAAATGTTCTTATTGATACACTTCTCGTTTCCCTGAAAAAGAAACAATTAGATTTTTGGAATCCAAACTTGTTTGGATCCAGAAGGGTTAGATAAAAGAATTTTAGGAATCCACATTTGTTTAGCAAAATGAGCTTTATGAAATCCTAAGGATTGAGTTTTGTTAAGAGAACAATCTCTTCTCCAATGTCCACCACATTGACACTTGGAACAGAAAATGGTTTTTTGAGGAACAAAATAGTTATTACTAAAAACAGGTTTGGAATAAGTATAACCAAGACCAGAACGATTTCTCAACGGTCTAATTTGAGAATACATCCTATCAAAGTTTTCTTTTCCATGAGTAATGTTTGACAAACACTTTTTCAAGGTTAAAATCTCTGACTTTAGTTTTAAAACCAAATTCTTGTTTTCTAAAACATTTGAATTTGAACTAGAGTTAGACTCTAAACTATTTTTCTTTGAAATAGCAGTTTCAAGATCCTTAGAAAGTTTATCCTTTTCAGATTTGTCTTTCTCAAGGGTTTTCAAAATGCTTTCAAAATCAGAAGTTTTCCCATCAAGATCTTTAGAAAGATCTGATACTTCTTTAGTCAAAATAGAAATTCTAGAATTTGCTTTTTCAAATCTCTTTTTGAGTTTAGAATTTTCATTTTCAAGTAACTTAGCAAATCTAGAAACTTCTTCAAAAGAAGGTAATGTATCATCTTCTGATGATGAGGGTTCATCATTTGAAGATTCATAATATCTATTATCAACATAATTTGCATTTAAAGAGACATTTGTAACAGCTTCAGCATTATGTACCTTAGCCATGAGATAATGATCTTCGATTGGTAGTCTGGCTAGAAGTCCAATATTTCTTTGTCCTGACGTCTCATATTCTGAAGAATCATCTGAGGAATCCCAACCACTTGCACTCCATGTATCATTTGCTTTCAAGCCTTTCTTTGTCTTATAAAACCTTTTCTTGTTTCTTTCAGAGTGTTTCTCTTTTCTATCTTTCCTCTTCAGTAAAGGACAATCAGGCCTTATATGTCCTGCTTTCTTGCATTCATAACAAGTTACCTCTGAATCTTTCCTATCTTTCCTGTCTTTGTTTTTGAATCTATATTGAAAATCTTTCTTTCCCACAATCTTGTTCATCCTTCGAGCAAGATTAGCTAACTCATTATCCGAAAGATTACAATCACTTGAATCAGATATAACAACTTTCTTGGATTTAGACCGTGTAACCCTTTCAGGTGTTTTAGCTTTAGATGCAAAAGCTACACTTCCATTCCCATTCTTCTTCTTATTGAAATCAGCATCTCTCTTCATTCTTGTCTCGTGCTGTAGAAGAGTTCCAAAGAGTTCATCAAGAGTAATCTGGGAAACTTTTCTATTTTCATCAATAGCTGTTCTTTTTGACTCCCATTCATTTGGCATAATATCTATAATCTTGTCAACAAGAGCTTCATCATCAAGACCTTTTTCTCCCATAGATTGTAAGCTGTTGACAATTGTCATAAACCTTTGTTGCACTTTACATACTAGCTCTCCATAAGGAAAAACAAATCCATGATACTCTGCTCGAAGCATTGCTCTCCTTGTTTCTATAACCTTGGATGTACCAAAATGAGTGACTTCTAATTTCGTCCAAATATAGTTGGCTGCTTCACATGAAGATATCTGACTATATATATTCCTGGTCATAGATCATAATAAAGTATTGCGTACCTTGTAATTCAGTTGATATTCTTGCTTCTCTTGGTTGGTAAAAGTGCTAACTTCTTTGTCAGGAATTTTGTAACCCCCAGTAAGCATAATAAAATTGTCTACACCGGTATTGATGACGAAAGTCTTCATACGATCTCTCCAATACTCATAATCATTCCCATCAAAGATTGGTGGTCTAGAAGGATTCATATTATCTATTGATCCGATATTTATTCCTGCCATCTAATATAACAAAAACAACTTTTCCACACCACACGTTAGTGTAGTAAGTATTCAAGATAGTAATAAGAAGTAAAGATAGTAATACAAGTCAGTGGAAAACCACCTCCGATACCAATTGTTGGATCGAATATTAGATATAAAAGTCTATTAGATGGAACAATACAAGAGGGGGGTGAATTGTAGGTTTAAAAACCTTTGAGTTTTAGTAACAAAGAGATTAGATTAAATGAACTTAAACTAATACAAATACAAATACCCTCAATTGTATTGAATGTAAAAGGTATGATGTATTGTAATACTAATGTTATGTAAAACAATTGTATTCAAGATGAACACAATAATCAGAGTAATACAAATATAAATGATTCTACCTTAAAGCGTATAGAACCAATCAATACAATATGTAATAGAATGATTGTAATTGAAACAATTACAATTGAATATGTAAAGAAGAAAGGAAACAATACAAATCTCTTTCTAATACAAGTAACAGCGGAAACGTAAAAGTAATACAATTCTTTTAACCCAAAGAGAAGGGTTATCCTTTAACCTAGGATAAAAGGTCTGTCTCACCAACACCTTGGTGAGCCCTCAATACGATGATCGGCACGTCTGTCTACCTATCCCCGGCAGCCCTCGATACGATGATCGGCACGTCTGTCTGCCTATCCCCAGCAGCCCTCGATTTTGCAGGTAATCGGCACCTCTGTCTTTCAATTACTTGAAAGCCCTCGATACGATGATCGGACGCACAAAGCTGATGAGAGAAGTCACTGTGTCTCTCTCTAGAATCTTCGTAGTTCACAGAGTCTCTTCATTCGTTCTCTTTGTTCATCGTTGTGTTCTCAGCTTCAAATGACCTCCTATTTATAGGCCTCGGGTTCCAACGGTCATATTGCCTCCAACGGTCATATAGAAACAGAAAGCACGACATCGTTTTGATTAGTTTGTAACTAACTCAACGACATCGTTTTGTTAGGACAAGAGATATATAGAAATGTAAAACATGAGTACGATTCATATGCAGATAGAGTTTTTGACAAAGTACCAAAACAAATAATGATCATCTGAATAGCAGAGTCAGTACGATACGTTTGACAGAGTCAGTACGATACGATTTGGTCGGTACGATCAACATCGTACGATACGATAAACATGATAAAAGACAATTGTAATATACAAACATATGATAGAATAAATTTGTGATTTCCAAAACATGATATAGAAGTCAAAAGAATACTTTTGACTTAACAACAAGTTCCTTGTAATTACATGAGCCCATATAGGAATGATTTTTCTCAAAACAATCATGTAAAATACGTTGTCAATAATGAATTTTTATAATAAACCATATGTATATCTTATATCGACAAAGAAACAATTAAAAAGAAAATAATAAAAAAGAAACAATATAAAATTGTAGTAAACATCACCATCACCAAGAAAATATCCCTCACACACCTATCTCACTCTCATGAAGTGAAAATATACAGACCAAATACCGTTAAATAAAAAACTGAATGCTATAGATAAACATCTAAAACTGACCACGGTAAAATAATAATTTTCCTACATAAATCAATTAAATTGAATGAAAATAATAATTCTATTAAAATTAAAAAAATTTCCTCCAATAAGAATGAAGTATGAAAAAATAGGATAATGAAATGAAATAAAACTACCCTGAAAAAGATCAAATATAACATGATTTAATTTGAAACTGAACCAGGAACATAAAATTAAAATAAAAGAGGTATAAAGACAAATTCACATTGTAGGAAATTAAAATCCATTGAATCTATGATTCCACATTAATATTACATAATAAAAATTCTAGTTTAAAAAAATATACAAATAATCAATTTCTATAATTTTTAAAACTTAAAATAGCAACACATAATAAATTATGTTGAAGCTATTTTGTAATTTTCTTCCTTAAATGAATATATTTTCTTATAAAACTTTTTTTCCATTAAAAAAAACATTAAAAAATATCATTTTAATGGTCCACTTTATTACATTTCTCAAGAACCCCTTTTCAAAAACTCGTTTAACAAAAATAAAAAAAAATTATAAAACCATGCCTTTATTTTTTAATCCATAAAATCCTTTAACACACACATTTTCAATAAATTTTTTTCATTAAAACACAAAATGATGGTTGTACAAAGGAGGAAAAAATATGCCTATTCATATAAAAATGGAAGGTAACATATAATATAATATTTTCCAAGGAAAAATAAGAACCATATGTGATAAAACTAATGGAAAATGTGAAATTAGCTAAATTGACCATCTGAATAAAGTTATATACAATAGGGGACATATCCTATATACTAACAAGTGACAATCGTAGACATCCCTCAACAGATCCACACATCAGGTAATGTCACATCCTATAATAAACAATTGAAAAAATTTCACCCCGCCACATTAGAATATACCCCCATCTAGAAATAATTCATTCTAGTTGGTACATTATTAGTATATGAATGCTTAATAAAACATAATTTGAGATATAGACATAGGTACCCTAGTTCCCATGACTAATTATAAAATGTTGTGAGAAATAAAAATTACATGCAATAAATGTTTTAAATTTGGAAGTTACAAACACCTTACCTCATGCACCATCATTATCCCTGAGCACACCATAAACACAAATAAAAGATATACATAATTCCTCAAAAATAAGTACCCCCTCATTGGATCACCAAAAAATATGCATATAAGATTCAAATTGTTATTAAGAGGGTCTCAGATCAAATTTATAGAAAATTTATTCTATAAAATTACAAATATGTGATATTTTTAAAAATATTGTTGGAATTAATAACCATTTAATCAATAAAACCAACAGAATATACTAATTATTCCTGGATTTATTAAAATATTCTTGACACCATTTGTAAATCCATACAACCGTTAAAAAATTTTAAATTCTTCAAATCCATTAAAAGGAATCAAAATACAACCCACAAAGATAAAAACCCTTATGATCACAACAAACTCATTTAAAATTATGAAGCAAATTATATTAAAATAGTACAATTTTGTAAATAGAGTTTCCACATCAAAAAAAAATTTATCATATCCCATAAATGTAAAAAACATTTAATTTGTTTGAAAAACTATAAAAACAGCTCATACATGGTAATAATGGCATTTTATTCAAAAATAATTCTAAAAACATAAAGATAATTATCTAATGCACATTTAATTTTTGAGATGTATAGTTATAATCCCTCCATGAATATTTAAACACACATTTCATTGATTCTCAGCCCATTCCATGGTTCCAAACGACCTTAAAATTAAAAGGTCTCTCAGGGATCATTTAGATCATGAAAATATATTTGATACACCATTTTTAGAAATCAAGAATATATAAAAATTTAATATAAATTAACAAAAAAATAAACAAGTACCTTGGACCAATGTTAATCAAGCTGTAAACACGTTGTGACAAGACAAAACATATAACCTTAGAAGGTGAAGGCTCTCACATGCATAGTGAGTCCCTTTAGAATATATAATAAAAAAAATATAATTTTGAAACAATCCATACCCCAAGCTATGTACCATAAATAATTATGGTACATTTAAGTGAGAAAATAAGGTGGGGAAAAGGATGAAAGAAGATATGATAAAGGAATAAAGAAATAATAATTAATGAATGTAAGAGAAATATATTATAAATCACAGGAGAATGATGCTAATATATGTTGTGGTGTTTGGTGGGGAGGCGTTTGGATTGGGGTGTGGTTCAAACAATATGAAATTGCGAGTAATGAATGATAATACTTATTTACAATGGTTTAAAATTAAAAAATTAAAAAATATAAAATTTTAAAAACCACTATACACCACATTGGTATGTTTTATAGTTTATTGATCCATGATCCCATAGTCTAAAAGAATCTTCCTATCCAAAACTACCCTGTATAGTATCTCCAAGGATCTACATGGATTGAAAATATTTTTATGACCATTCCAAAATGGAACTATCAATCAACATAGTCAAACTACTCTATTTTTACAATTTTTACGAAACAATTCACAAGACATGTGTTATACCCAAAGTTTACTAAATTTATCACACAATTCATACATGGACTCACACACGTTCATTAGAAAAATATTTCATAACTATTAAATTTAGTAAAACCACACTAATTTCAATGTTTTTTGATGAAACAACATTTAAAAATGAATGTGCCTTGGGCTCATAAATATTATAAAATTAATTACACAGTGCAAGGTGGGTATCCGGGTGTGTAAAAGTTTTATGGATGCAATTTCCATTATAATCAAAGCGATCATCTCATTTTATTATATTTCCATACATTTTTGTCTCGAAACTGGTTTAATTACTCACGATGTTAAAGTCTCATGGTTGATAGATGAGAAGTCATGCTAATATCATAGAGTGGAGGCTATTAAGACTACTTGAATTATTCTTAGGTTCATAAAATAAATATATAATTATTAGTTGAGAAATCAAGTATAATTTGTTGAGTAAAATCTAGGGGTGGTCGAATGAGGATACCGTAATCATTATTCATATTTGAATGGTAATTCTAGTGGTGTTTTGAACTAGAGTTACTAAAAATCCTTCATTACTGGGAGTAAGTTAGTGATCCTAGAATTCGCTGTTTTTGTCTCATAATCTTAATTAATATCAGAGGACATGAAACATACTATACCATTATTGACGATCCATATAATGTTTTAGTGTAGTATGGATGAACTCTAATGGAATATGAATAACATTACTGAGTGTTATAAACACATCTAAGGTGGTACACTTCTGATAATGGGTCCACATTAAGAAAAATATTTAATGCCCATTTCATCTATAGTACCGATCTCATGGTCATTAGGATGACCAAAAATGGTGTCATTGATAATGGTAGGGGCCAAAAGTGATAAATTACTCACTTTTAATGAGGGACCATCCTTAAGAATATATTTTCAATGTCAATGATGTGAAAAAGATAGAAATATGTACTTCTCAAAACCTCTAACACACATACGTGGCGATGTGTTGTTGATTATTTTGTGCAATACTATTTAACATTATGTACTTACTCACTAAGAAACATTAATAATATCCATTAGATACTATAAAAAGTATTTTATACCTTTTATCCTTTTTACAATACAATTCAATGTCCTATAGGTGTCTGAAGCATCCTAGATACACCATCAATCCTTTATGGTAACTATTTATGATTGCAGATTGATTTATCTTGAGTTTTTATGATTTTTTCATAGTAATTAACCATAAAATGGATATGTTTAGGGGGATATGAAATTAGAATCTAGATGAAATCTGGTTAGTGGATAGGTCCACATAAAGGTCCCTATTATCATCCTTATCCTTTCACGAATGACAATTTATCAATCAATAAAAAAAATACCTCATATAATTTTGATAAGAAGTCATTTTAGAGAGCAATGATAATATCATTTTTTATGAATCCTTAATTTTGAGAATTTTTTTCTGAGGTACTCTTCATCATACCAAGGAGACATATTTATAGACAATATTTGGCCTCTATAACATTTCTATCTAGGTGAGGACCCAACACTATCTTGATTATATTCCACATTAATGATTTATAAGGTTCGTGATCTGTCCAAAAAATTAATTTTTATTTTGATATAGATGATTATAAAAAACATGGGATGGCATGATTCATATCCCAAGGAATTAATATAACACATTCACTATACATTTGATATTTCATAGGACCCTTGAGACTCTATTCACCTCGACCTCCTTAATGAACAACATTAATAACTAAGAGATTTTTTATAGGGGTCATGATGTTGGGTATATTTCTATATTTCAAATGATAATGGCGATATAGGATTCATAATGACTGGTGGTGATTTGACATTGATGACCCTCTGAGCCTTTTGTCCTTGTTATCAAAATTCTATAAACATGACTCTATTGGGGCGATGCAGATCCCTTTATTATGAACTATAGTTGTTTCATATAAAAATACACTATGGTGGCCTATATTAAAACCACAAGAGGGTAGTCCTCATATGAGGTATACTTAATCATAGAGGGGTGTCTCTATAATGGATGTTTTGGAATAAATTTCCAAGAGAGTAAATACAACATGCCTGTTGAGAAGTTGTGGGTTTCTATCATATCATTATTGACGTTTTTTAAATAATGTTTTAGGATATATGTTTTGTTAAGATAGATGTAGAGGATATGAATTTTGTTGGAGATATATCCTTTTTAGAGTGTACTTTCAAGGAAAAGGAACAATAGAAAACCCAAGGTCTGTGAGATATGAATCCTTGACTGGGGTTGCATGAATATGTTTTGATCCAACCATTTCACATTCTATTTTAATGGTCAAAGGTAGACTATGGATATGGTTAGAGGAATAACTCTATGGTAACTCCTATGTGAATTATTTGGGTGATCTACTGGGGATGTCCCCAACCTCTACAATATATGGGCAGGTGGTGTTGACATGCTATTGAGATAGAATATTGAAGCTATTAGCTGTGGTTGAATGAGATTCTTAGTACCCATTGAATAACTAGTATTAATTATTGTATCATTTTTCAAAGAATTCCTGATATTTTCAATATATATTTCTATTTCATATAGTTCTTTCATTGTGACACTATTTCAGAAGGGTATTATTGTACATCCATTATGCATCATCAATTGGTGAAAGGACCAAAGGTTCCAAATCATGTGAGATATTGAATTCATTTTTCCCTAGAAAATATTCAAATATCCAATCATAAACATAAGAATATTCAAGGTTTTATCTCTCTCTGGGGAATTCCTCATGCTTTTTTTCTCAATTGTAGTGAGAGGGAAACCTTCCCTGGAACACCCAGAAGACATCTATCAGTGAGAATTCAAAGGAAACCAAAAATATATGATTAATACTAGGGACTATTAATGTTGTTCATACACACATAAGTGTGTGATATGGAGTTCATTTTAGGTACATATTTTTTCATAAATGATTTATTTTAACAGTTAAACACCTTAGATGTGATGAATTGTTTAAACCCATGTTCCTTGTCCCCATTTTCCAATTGTCGGTGACCTATCATAACTCCTGTGAATTTTTAGAATGTTTTATTAAATTATGATTATGGATATTCGACTAATCCCATTAATGATATTCGTTCCATGTTTTTGTGGGATAATTCTTAATTTATTTTTTATTTATTTATAATTTTCATAATACTTATTTTATTTTTTCCATTCATAATTCATTTTTAAGGGAATAAATCAAAAATATTGTATCTTACACTACTTATAGAATAATATAACAAAAATTACTCATAAGTCCAATATTTAATCAATATTCATCTATATTATTATTATATTATTTATTCTAGTAAAAAAATGACTTTTTTTCCGAGTATCTTATTAACTTGTCTTGAAGATAAGTCCATGTTATCAAAGTTGGATATCTAAACTTTGTAATGTGTTTATCTAAAATATAAGTTTTTATTATGATCCTTATAAATTGTTTTCATAAACATGTTCATATTTTTTAATCAATAAAATTGTTTTAACAATCATTATTTGTGAATTTCCATACCTTAGGATAATTTTTTATCAATATATATAATATTAAAAAACATACAAAGGGATTTTTAAATCATACGATTTTTATTATCAAAATTATGAAAAATTTTATGAAAAAGGTGGAGGACTATTTTATATCCAATGAGAATGATGTAAAATATGAATTTGAACCATATAAATATAAACCTTACGAAAATTATCATTTCATACTTATGGAACATTATAAATATTGTAATGTTAACCAATTTAAAATAAATTTTAATGTTATATATATATTTTTAATATTTTTAATAAATGGATTTCTTAATATGGTTTAGTTAATAAATTTTTTATGTTATTAAATATAAAAATCAAAGTAAATTAGATAAGGTTTAAACATAAATTAATTATTAAGAATAATTCATGAATCAAATTCCTTGTAATCAACGATACATGTGAATTATGTCTTAGAAAATAATTATAATAAAACTCTGACATTTTTATGAGAAATAAAATTATGAATACATTCCCTAAAATTAATAACTATAACGGATATATTGTTTCAAGTTGTTATTCAATAATATACTATCATAGCTGAACTCCGGAGCATGAAAATTTAGTGGTGTGTGATATAATTTCTAGATCACCCCTACTTTGATATTTTTTTTCAACATATTAACGTTTTTAACAGTAATATTGATTAATTGATAAAAAATTATATACATAAATAATTTTCTATTACACTCTTGATTTGTAGTGTTGTACTCGTCCCATGTATTTATATGAGTGTTATTTTTAAATGTTTTTTATTCAAAATATGGACATGTGATCATAATTTATTCCATTAAAAATGTACATATCAATTAATCCTTTAGGTGTAAAAATAGGTTTATTTTAATATGAATACTGGTTAAAATATTTGGGTTTCAGAGGGCTATGAATTCCCCCCTCAAATCGTTTTAGGTTTATTGTACCTGCACTATGAAAGGTTGTTTTTATTTAGGTTAGGACTCCCCCAAAAAATGTATGTAGTTAGTGGGAATCATTTCTCACTAGATTAAAAATACTTTTCCAGTAAATGTAGAATCATACTGATCTGAGCTACTATAAAAATATATTATTCGTATAATTTTATTTTCCATGAAATAATTAATTATCTCTAAGATAAAGAAATAAAATTTTGTAAGATGTTCAATTAATCCTCATCTCACCAATGTGTACCCTCACTAAATATAGGAAATATTGTAATAAATTATTATCCTTGAATGGATTTTTTAATATATTATATAGAAATATATATTATATGAATTTTATAGAGAAATATTTAAAAGGAAATATTCTTTTAAGATGATAGGTTTGATGTTACAATGATGGTTGTATAAATGAGATAAATTTATTCTTCCATTTTCTTAATCATGGATATTGGTATGGCTAAATATTATCTTATCTCAGGAAACTAATTTCTTATCTGTTGAATATTCAGGTAAAACATTAAAAACACCCTATGTATTATTTTATTTAGTGAATATAAATTCAAATAATATGGAAGTCATGATTGACAAGTTGATCATAATTAAACATTTTATATTGACCAGTTTTTCCTTTATCCAAATATCTTCACGAAAAAACTGCACATTATATATGGAGAAATCATTAAGCCACACAATATAAAATTGATAACATAAATAGAAAAAAAACAAAGAATGAAAGGAATAAAATATTAAAACATTAAAATTGGTTTCCATGAAACTATAAATCAAATTATTTATATATTCATGGTTATTGTAAATAGTATAAGTCATTTTGGAGAAAACTTGGATAATATTATTCCTAATGAATGATTTATTTGATATATTTAAATGAAATTAAATGATAAAAGTGGTTCTATTAATGATTGAGATAATTAAGAAAAATATAATCTTGGTGAACTCATTAGTACAATCTTGAATTACAAACATGATCATAGAAATATTGTTACTGTGGAAGTTACTAAAAAAATTAGTTTATTTAAAAAAAATTAAATTGTTGCCTATTATTTGCATGATTATGATTTACTATCCAGTGAAATTGATGATGATAAATAAATAGAACTAAGTGTATATATAAAAATGATATCTTATTCTAGATGTAATATAATGGATTATTCTTGGGATTATCTATAAAATGAGAAGGATAGATCTAATAATTCGTCAAAACATAATTTTTATAAATAAAGATTAAAATATTATATTAATCCAAACTAAACATGGTTAAAGAGGTATTGGAAGAAGAAAGATGAATAAAAAGGAAAATGATAGATTTAATAGCAAGATGGATGTGTATAGTTAATTTAGATTATAATAAAGAGTATGAAATAGAAGATGAATAATAAATTATATTGCTCATAAATTAAATTATTATTGTTATAGATTAAAAAAATGATTAAATTGAAATATATTATAAGAAAAACATTTTTAAATTATCACCTGATATTGTAGGGCTACATATTAAAATTATTTAAACCATGATTTTTTTTGAAAAATAAATATTATTATAAAAATGATTAATAGGTAAAATTAAACTCCTTGTGATGAATTTATGATCCATTAAGAAGATAATGGGAAATAAATAGTTTACCTTAATGATAAATGGATTGAATTAATAGTAGATTATTTGTAACACCCCGAGCTTCCACAATACGCTTCTTATTCAATAATGCAATAGCTTGCATTGTACGCAACTTCTAGTTCTAACACACCACAACTAATCAAAGTAGCCGTTATGAATAGTAATACCCACTTTTTGAAATTATAGAAATTTTATATTTCAAAATGGACTTCATTTTTGTATTCGTAATATCGAAATTATACAAATTTCAATTTTTTGTACTTTTCTACGAACTTCCAATTTTTATGAATAGTGAAAAATACTAAAAAACTACTTTTTTAGTCAAAGTATTTTATAGTGATAAATTATACTATTTAGTGGTTTTAAAGTATAATTAGAATATATTTTTACTATTTTATCCAATGGTGGTCATTAGAATTAATTTCACTTTGAAATTGGACATAAACAATTGTCAATCTTTTGATATATATTGTTTCTTAAAAACACGCTATTTGTTGTGACAGCGGGAATTAATTATAAAATTAATTAATGCAACTTATATGTTTGGAATTTTTTAAAATAGGCATAAATTTTGAATTCGGAATATCAATTATAGCTTAAGGTGAAATTTTGGCATTGTTTTGAAAAATTTCAATTTTTGATGACTAGTGAAACCACTAAGTGGTAGTTAAAAAACTGATTTTTCGTTTTAATGAAACATTACCACTTCTGTGATTTGATTTTCAAAAATACGACATACATGGTTTTCATCAGGAAGTAATATGTGGTTCAATGGGATTAAAATAATTTTTTGGTGAATAGTAACTTTTAAGTTTAATTTATCGCGATTAAAGGTAATTAGTGAAATTTAAGGTAAAAATGATATTATAAAAATATCAAAATACCTTTAAACATGTCCTACCCCTATTGGATGTGTCATGGCCGACCACGACAATCCATGGGCCAACTTGGGGACCCCATGGAGCCACTTTGGTAGGAAAATGACATAAATAACTTTTATTTAAAGTTAAAATAAAAATGTCACAAACATAAGTTGTTTTACTAAAATAATTTTCAAATGGGGTTATACAAGTCATATTTTTGACTATAAATATTCATTAGAAAGATAAAAAGATTTCCTACATCATGATATTTGGTATATAAATTTTAGACATTAAATAAATTTAATTATTTTTGGCACCATGATGATGCAGCGATTACCTCATTAATTAACGATTTAAATAAAATGAAAAGATAATGTAAAATCCAAGGATTACACTTGTCCAAAACCTATTAGATTAGTATAGTTCGAACCCTTATCACCTTATCCTCGAATTATATAAGTTTAGGACCTTTAGAATCCGAAAAGCATTGTATAATAATGTATCATTTTATTACTTTCCAAGAGTGCCCCTCCTCTCCAATTATAAAAGGCCCCCACCACTAAAACCTTATTCACAGATTAAAGCCATTTTTCTCAGCCAATATCTTCCCCAATATTCTCCCAACATCCATCCCTTACTTCTAGAAGCCTCAATGTGGGTAGAATGCTTTTCAAGTATAACTTTGGCTCAAATAAAAAGAGTTACCAAATTTTAATGTAATGTCTTCTCTTATGTTATTTTGTTTTATTTTGCTTATCCAATCCCCTAAACACTTTTTATTCCTTTCTTTTGTAACAAAAACAGTATCCTCAATATACTAGGATGTTGTTATAATGATTATTAGAGCTACACTTACACACACCTACATCTAATGGTTAATGAACATACGGTTTCTGTGGATGGCGAATTTCTGTCTCACGAAACAATGATTGTTCAACACTCATAAAACACCTTCAAAGGTGGACATTAAGATGTCACTATATTTATAAATGATATATAATATGTTTATGTTTTACTTAAGGTTTGGTATTTTACATTTATGGCATACCTTTATTGTTTCCATTATGGGTAAACGCGATATTTTAATTTTAAGAAGTGCGGACTACCGCCCCCTCAAAGTGATTTGAATCGTTAATACCATATGTGGGATGTATAAAAGATGGAGTAAATGATATTATATATGATTTTATACTGGAATTATAATATACCTTTATATCATTATGATTTCATTAAATAATAAATAGAAATGAATGTAGCATTCATGCGTATGTACGGCTTACTGTCTCCATGAACAGTGCATTTCATTTCTTACCTCTAAACGTTATGGAATATTATAAATCCATATATATACTGGATATATATGAGATATATTATATCTATATCATCAATATAATACTGGATATAATGGATATATCACCACATGAACAACTTGTAATTATAAGAATTTTATTTTTGACTCAAGTACCTAAGATCGAAAAAATGACCGTTATAAACTTAAATAATTACATAATGTTCATAACATGGTAATAAGGGATATAATTGGAATAATGAACATGAAAAAGGTTCTTAAGTAAATATAAATTAACTCTAGTTTATAATTCAGGAGGTTAGAGAACGGTCGAGTCAGGACAGGACGCAATGTAAGGGAATTTCTTAACACAATTTCCATTCTTTAGGTTAATCTCCTATTTTCAAATTATGACATGATATTAATATGTGATTTCTTGTATTTGTAATTTATTTATGAGTACTTATAGTAAATACACACAATATATATATTTTATTTAAAAAATTATCTTTGTATGGGACTTCGTCTCAATCTCCTTTCCTTGAGGCATATTTGGTTTTATACACAACTTTCATTTATACGGTGTATAAAACCCTTTTAATTTTACGTTTATTCAAAAGGAATCTATTTATACGAAGCATTTACTAAACAAAAAAAGGGAATTTTTTGTCGTACGTATGCGGCGACAACGACTTCTCCGCCTCCGTGACCATTATTTGAGTTTCGGATTCCTCTACATGCCATCACTTTTTTTAATGAAAAATAAATACAAAGTTTTAACTTTCTTCTATTTTGGTATTGAAAATGGTTTTGAAAGCGTTTTTATTATATCAATGTGTTGTATTGATATCTTGTGATTGAAATGTGGAAATTTTTTGTTTCCTTTATGCATGTTTTATGTGATACGATTATGTTATGGTTTATGATATGTTTAAACCTGTTCATATGAGGAATGCATTGGACTTAATAAGTGATGGGTGGAGCCCGCTATAGCTCCTCGATGCATCGGTAGGTCTCATGAGACAAACTAGTGTCTTGGAATGAGGCCTTGAAAAAATATTATTTGTGGTCTTGGCAAGAGGCTTGGCTACGTGGTTATGATAGTCTGGAATTATGCATTCCATCATTATGAAAGTGGTTATTGATATTGCATGTGATTATTCGACCAGTAGAATATCCATGTGAATAAGTAAATGGAATTATCTCATTTTACTTTTTCCATATTATGTTGAAGTTCATGTTTAAAAGGATTTTGTTTTAGTTATACATTTCCTTAAATGATATTGTTTATTTATGAACGCTTCCGCAATATTGTTATCCTTACTGAGCATTTGAGCTCACCCCTTTCAATGTTTTAATACTTTCCAGGATGTGAAGAAGTATTTTAGGAATGACCTACAGGGATAGTCATAAGAGGATAAGAGTGTGGACTATGGAGACTTTGTTATTGTAGTTTTTCACTTTATGATGTAATGTAACTTTTATGAATGTATCTAGTGTTTCCAAGGCTACTAAACTAATCGGTCATTTGAGACTTGATCATTTGTGATCATGCCAATGTTACGAAGTAATGCACCGACTCTGGGTAGCTGGGGTCGGGGCATTACAGTTGGTATCAGAGGCAGTTTAGTACTAACCTTGGAAGCTAGATTTCGATAAACTCTGATTAGAGCACATAGCCCAAATATAGACTTTGAGGATTAGTATAGAAGAACTTCCTAGAATTTTGGTATTGTAGAGATGTGGTGTGTTTTCCGAGCAATACATCCCCGTCTGGATACGAGCAGGTAGAGCTGGCTCTGGAACAGAAGTACCTAGGGGTAAAACCCGAAAACACCACTTTGAGCTAGACTTGAACGAGAATTGGTGCACGACAATGGGCCTTGTTGCACTCTTGGTTACGACACTCCCAGGGGATATGCTTTGGATAATTCTCATTTTCTTTACAAACCACTATGAAGGGTTATGAGTATATACTTACTCAAAGAAAAAATTTTATGGATTATATCCATAAATAGTTAAATTTATGTTAAGTATCTTACAAGTATGGAATTATGTATTTTGATTCATAAACTAATATAGTTTATGAAATTGTTTAGAAATGGAGCCTAGTGGAAGGAATGGAAACCGTATCAATGCACACAATCCGTGTAGGGATTTCCCTCCTGCTCAAGATAATTATTGTGGATCTGGAGATACAACTGGTGCTGATAGACTTATTACCATACTGGGAAAACTCACTCAAGTTATGAATAATAACCTTACACGTATGGAGCACCCTGATCTGCAACGTGGAGGATCAATGTTAGACTGCTTCATAAGGAAACAACCACCAACATTTAATGGGGGTAAAAACCCATTAGTAGCTGAGCAATGGATAAACTCCTTAGAGAAAATATTCCCCGCCTTGGGGAGTAGCGAACGGGAGAAGGTTGTCATGGAAGTCTACGGCCTCACTGAAGATGTCGATCAGTGGTGTTCCTTGATTCAAAACACAAAGGAAGATGATGAAGTATCGAATATGTAATGGAGGGAGTTCAAAGAGCTTTTCTTAGAAAAATACTTTCCACATGACCATCGAGCAGATATGGAAAGGAAATTTTTGAGTCTGAGACAAAAGGAGGATGAGAATGTCGCAAAGTATGAGGCTAACTTTACAAGGTTAGCAAGGCATGCAGCAGATTATATACGTAACCCAAAAAGTACGATTGATCATTTCTTTTATGGGTTAAAACCATTTCTTCTTTGAGCATTAGTCTCAAAAACCTTCTCATCGAATGAAAACATAGTCTCATGTGCTATCAAGACAGAAAAGGAATTCTTTAAGTGTTATGACAACAAAGTAAAGAAAGAGAAGAAGAGAACGGTGGAACAAGAGACAGATAAAGGGAAAAAGGGAAAGAAGGATTTTCCATTATGTGATAATTGTGGGAAGAAACACCCTAGTACTTGCATAAAAGGAATGGGAGTTTGTTACAAATGTGGAGAAAAAGGTCACCAGGCTCGTGATTGTAAGGGAAAGAAAGAGGCTATCAATGTTGAATGCTACAATTTTAGGCAAATGGGTCATTATGCAAATGAATGTCCTATGCGTCAGGGAAAATTACCTCAGAAAAGGCCAATGGATCAAGGACAATCTTATACCGTTACTACTGTTGAAGCAGAATAATTAATGTATTGGTGCTTTTGGACTCATGGATTATATTCTGGTTATTAGAATAATGTGATATATATATATATATAAGGATTGTACTTCAGTACTTGTTGATTTCATTAAGGTTTTAATATGATGAAGGTAATCTTATTTTTGTTTGTGACAATAAGAGAAACTTTACCTTGTTTTAGGAATCTGATGATACAATTGATTTTGGAATTTAGAGACCTTTTAGAGAAAGTCTGGACAGAGGTATTTTGGATAACTATAAATGTTGGAATGGATTAAGTTTAACTTTGGATAGTATTGTTTAAGGCTAAAACATTTATGAAGATTATTTTAAGAATATTATAATACTATAGTTTTAGGAAAAGGACAACCTACAGGGTGGGGCATAACCCATCGCGTTGGACAAAGCTACAAGAATCGAACCCACAACCACAGTGCGATAGGCCATTATTACCTACCACTATCCTATAGGAAGTCCCTGGTTATTAGAAAATAGTTTTACTAATCTAAATGGTATGTGTTAATATTTGGAACCTTATACAATTAGGATAAATAGAATATTTTTGAGTTCTATTACCTTTTATATTGAAAGATTGGTTTCTGGTAAAAACTTATTAAAGAATGAAAGTCTACATGACTAGTATGTATATTCCCTTACATTCTTAGGAAATCTACTAAATAAATTCTTCAACATTATAAAAGGTAATTTAAAACAAAAACGTTTCCGGTTAACTTTTTCAACTAGGGATTCAATGACCGTTTAACCATTCACAAGTTTGTGATTTTCTTATTGTTATCTTTCTCCTAATCCAGTTTTCTACAACTCTCCATCAGACCTTGATGGTTCGTTTTTATTCCATATCCATATTTTCATAGAATCCTAGTATGGGTTATCTCGGGTGACCTTTGTACTTTCTTTCTTTCTTTTAATGTTATATTCTTATTAACCCTATTTCCGATGTGGGTTTTCCACAAAGGTATTTTATATTTTAAACTTTTATTTTCAAAGAAAAATTTTAAATTGCAAGGATGCAATTTATTGAAGGAGGGGAGAATTTAACACCCCGAGCTTCCACGATACGCTTCTCATTCAATAATGCAATAGCTTGCATTGTACAAAACTTCAAGTTCTAACACACCACAACTAATCAATGTAGCAGTTATGAATAGTAATACCCACTTTTTAAAATTATAGATATTTAATATTTCAAAATGGACTTCATTTTTGTATTCGTAATATCGAAATTATCCAAAGTTGAATTTTTTGTAATTTTCTGAGAACTTCCAATTTTTATAAATAGTGAAAAATACATAAAAACAAATTTTTCAATCAGTGTATTTTATAGTGATAAATTATACTATTGGGTGGTTTTAAAGTATAATTAGTATATATTTTTACTATTTTATCCAATGGTGGTCATTATAATTAATTTCACTTTGAAATTGGACATAAACAATTGTCAATATTTTGATATATATTGTTTCTTAAAAACACCCTATTTGTCGTGACAACGGGAATTAATTATAAAATTAATAAATGAAAATTATATGTTTGGAATTTTTTAAAATAGACATAATTTTTGAATTCGGAATATCAATTATAGCTTACGGTGAAATTTTGGCAGTGTTCTGAAAAACTTCAATTTTTGATGAATAGTGAAACCACTAAGTGGTAGTTGAAAAACTGATTTTTTGTTTTAATGAAACATTACCACTTCTGTGATTTGATTTTCAAAAATCCGACATACATGGTTGTCATTAGGAAGTAAAATGTGGTTCAATGGGATTAAAATAATTTTTTGGTGAATAGTAACTTTTAAGTTTAATCAATCGCGATTAAAGGTAATTAGTGAAATTTAAGGTAAAAATGATATTATAAAAATATGAAAATACCTTTAAACTTGTCCTAACCCTATTGGATGTGTCATGGCCGACCAAGAAATTCCATGATCCAACTTGGGGACCCCAAGGAGCCACTTGGTAGGAAAATTACATAAATAACTTTTATTTAAAGTTAAAGTAAAAATGTCACAAACATAAGATGTTTTAAGAAAAAAAATTAAATGGGGTTATACAAGTCATATTTTTGACTATAATTATTAATTATAAAGATAAAATATTTCCTACATAATGATATTTTTTTTATAATTTTTAAACATTAAATAAATTAAATTATTTATGACACCAAGATGATGCAGTGATTACCTCATTAATTAACGATTTAAATAAAATGAAAAGATAATGTAAAATCCAAGGCTTACACTTGTCAAAATCCTATTATATGAGTAGATTTCGAACCCTTATCACCTTATCCTCGAATTATATAAGTGTTGGACCTTTAGAATCCGAAAAGCATTGTATAATAATGTAACATTTTATTACTTTCCAAGAGTGCCCCTCCTCTCCACTTATAAAAGGCCCCCGCCACTACAACCTTATTCACACATTCAAGCCATTTGGCTCGGCCAAACTCTGCCCAAATACTCTCCCAACTTCCCTCCCTTACTCCTAGAAGCCTCACATTGGGTATAATTCTTCCCAAGGAAGCCTTTGGCTCAAATCAAAATAGTTACCCAATTTTAAGGTAATGTCTTCTCTTATGTTATTTTATTTTATTCTGCTTATCCAAACCCCTAAACACTTTTTATTCCTTTATTTTGTTACAAAAACAGTATCCTCAATATATTAGGATGTTGTTATAATGATTATTCGAGCTACACTTACACAGACCTACATCTAATGGTTAAAGAACATACGGTTTCTATGGATGGCGAATTTCTGTCTCACGAAACGATGATTGTTCAACACTCATAAAACACCTTCAAAGGTGGACATTAATATGTCACTCTATTTATAAATGATATATAATATGTTTATGTTTTACTTAAGTTTCTGTATTTTTCATTTATTGCATACCTTTATTGTTTCCATTATGGGTAAACGCGATATTTTCATTTTAGGAAGTGCGGACTACCGCCCCCTCAAAGTGATTTGAATCATTAATACCATATGTGGGATGTATAAAGGATGGAGTAAATGATATTATATATGATGTTATACTGGAATTATAATATACCTTTATATATTTATGATTTCATTAAATAAGAAATAGAAATGAAAGTAGCGTTCATGCGTATGTACGGCTTACCGTCTCCATGAACGGTGCATTTCATTTCTTACCTCTAAACGTTATGGAATATTATAAATTCATGTATATACTGGATATATATGTGATATATGATATATATATCATTAATATAATTCTGGATATAATGGATATATCACCACATGAACAAATTGTAATTATAAGAATTTTATTTTTGACTCAAGTATCTAAGATCGACAAAATGACCGTTATATACTTAAATAATTACATAATGTTCATAACATGGTAATAAGAGATATAAAAGGAATAATGAACATGAAAAAGGTTTTTCAGTAAATAGAAATTAACTCTAGTTTATTATTCCGGAGGTTAAATAACGGTCGAGTCAGGACCGGATGCAAGGTAAGGAAATTTCTTAACCCAATTTCCATTCTTTGGGTTAATCTCCTATTTTCAAATTATATCCTGATATTATTATGTGATATATTTTATTTGTACTTTATTTATGTGTAATTATAGTAAATACACATAATAGATCTATTTTATTTAAAAAATTATCTTTGTAAGGGACTTCGTCTCAATCTCCTTTCGTTGAGGCATATTTGGTTTTATACACAACTTTCTTTTATACGGTGTATAAACCTCTTTGACTTTTACGTTTATTCAAAAGGAATATACTTGTACGATGAATTTACTAAATGACAAAAGGGAATGTTTTTTTTGTACTTATGCAGCGACAACGACTTCTCTGCCACCGTGACCATTATTTGAGTTTCAGCTTCCTCTACAAGCCATCACTTTTTTTAATGAAAAATAAATACAATGTTTTAACTTTCTTCTATTTTGGTATTGAAAATGGTTTTGAAAGCGTTTTTATTATATCAATGTGTTGTATTGATATCTTGTGATTGAAATGTGGAAATGTTATGTTTCCTTTATATATTTTTTATGTGATATGATTATGTTATGGTTTATGATATGTTTAAACCTGTTCATATGAGGAATGCATTGGAATTAATAAGTGACGGGTGGAGCTCGCTATAGCTCCTCGATGCATCGGTAGGTCTCATGAGACAAACTAGTGTCTTGGAACGAGGCCTTGACAAAATATTATTTGTGGTCTTGGCACGAGGCCCTGGCTACGTTGTTCTGATAGTCTGGAATTATGCATTCCATCATTATGAAAGTGGTTATTGATATTGCATGTGATTATTCGACCAGTAGAATATCCATGTGAATATGTAAATGGCATTATCTTATTTTACTTTTTCCAAATTATGTTAAAGTTCATGTTTAAGAGGATTTTGTTTTAGTTATACATTGCCTTAAATGTTAATGTTTATTTATGAAAGCTTCCGCAATATTGTTATCCTTACTGAGCATCTGAGCTCACCCTTTTCAATGTTTTAATATTTTCTAGGGTGTGAGGAAGTATTTTATGAATGACCTGCAGGGATTGTAAGAAGAGGATATGAGTGTGGACTATGGAGACTTTATTATTGTAGTTTTTCACTTTATGATGTAATGTAACATTTATGAATGTATCTAGTGTTTCCAAGGCTACTAAACTAATCGTTCTTTCGAGACTTGATCTTTTTTGATCATGCCAATGTTACGAAGTAATGCACCGACTCTGGGTAGCTAGGGTCGGGGCGTTACATTATTGTTCTTGGTAATGACAAATAATTATCTCAAAATTAAAATTAATGGTTTTAAAATATGGTTTAATTTTTAAAGGATAATCTCCCCTTTTTATCATGGTTTTGAGTGATATAATAAAATTATGACTATAAGAATTTGAATAAAAATTATCTACGAAATCTCATGAATATTTATCGAAAATATATGCAAACAATGTTTTTTAATTTTTTATGGTTATGTTTTTACTATCACATGCTTTAGATATTGTATGAAATATCATAATTCATGTGGGTGTTCCTTAAAATTATCACAATCCCCTATCAAACTATACATTAAATTTTAGCATATTTTCTATAAAAATCACTCTAGACTGTTTTATTAAAAGTTTATATGATTTTTTTTGAAATGGTCTTGATTGATACATTGTACATGGACATTGTATAAAAAATTCAAAATATTGGAGGACCTTTAAATTTTTTATCAATCAATAGATGTGTTGAATCTAATATGAATTTGGGAGATAACTCAAAAGGTGCAGATACATGTTTTGGTAATGTAATGTCACTTAAAAATGAATTATTTAATTATTTTTTTATTTAAATTGTTTAAAATATAATATTCATAGAATTTCATAGGGTTCATATGATCGTATTTTAATTATTTTAAAAAATGTCCAACATATTGTTTTTCATGATGAATATTACTTAGTTATTAAAAAATATACAATCAGTATTTAATCAATAAAAATTCCAGGATTGTACAATTAAAATATTATGTTCATGAAATATATAGTATCACAAAATAATTTATGAACTGATGTTTTCATGTTAATATTATAATTTTATTCATTTTTTCCAAACAATAACATGTGATTATACTACTCAATTTGACGGTATAAAACATTCAAGAATGTGATTCATCTATGAATGGTAAATGAAAAAACAATACTTCCAAATTTATTAATGTTTTACCAACTTCAAGTCCTTTTGAACATATATATATATATTTCTTTGAAAAATCACAAAAAGGGAAAAGTATATACCACTTTATTTATTAATAAATAAAAAATAACTCATTTTGGTAGATAAAATGTATATAGATGATTCAATCTTTTAACATTCAACTAAATTAATTTTCAATGTATTTTATATACTAACTATGTATAATGATGGAATAGGTATCATTGAATAGTTACATTCATTATACGGCCTCATAATTTCTATGAAAGAAATAATTTTTAATAATATATATCTAGTAATGAATTAATTAAAAGAAATAGAATATTCAACAGAGTTTTTCTTAAAAAACCCTATTACAGAATCATATACACTAGTTAATGATAAAGCTAGAGAAGTAGTGGAAAATGGGATTTCTATTTGAATGATATGTATCTTAGTTGACCTAACTACTTCTAGATGAAATTTTACATTACAATTTTGATTATGAACAAATTTTCCGGCAAACCATAAATAATGTAACTTGAATACTATTATATATATTACTAAATAAGTTAAAAGTTTTTCAATCCTTAGAATACTTTATAATATATAACAGTTAATAAATTAAAATATTCATTGGAGTCTTATTTTGGAGGATGGAATAATTAATAAAAAAAGTAATATTGGAATGTTTCACATTTTTTGGAAATCGGTTATTTTTATTGATCTTGAACAAAAATCTATAATTTATTTAACTTATAGATGAAGTAGAAATGTAGATTCTACTAGCTTTCATTTTGCAACCGGATTGATTGAGAAAATTTACTCCTTATATTTATATCCATAATATTCAGTTTTATGTGATAATTCATCAATTATTTTTATTTTTATAATCAATTTAAAACATTATAAAACCATGAATATTAATGTTAGATAAAATTTCAATAAATACCTTGTAAAAAAGATGAAATCTATTTATAATTTTTTATGTCTAATAAATTAGTTGATATTTTTACAAAACCCTTCAATATTACTAATAATGAAAAAATTACGTATGAACTTAATAGGAATGATGAATAAAATAAATATTGTATAATGTATTTTTTATTTATATTTTTTTAATGATCATAAAAAACAATTTTATAATCTAATTTATTAAAAAAAATTATAATCTTTTTTTAATATATTGTTCTCATATTGGCATGAAATTTTTTTCATGTGTTATTGTAGCATTTAATGATATTATTAGCTGAATTATATATTCATTATAGTGTATGTTTTTGAAATCTATGTAATATAATTTTCAATATATGTAAACACTGTTATGTGGCTATGATTTTTTTAAAAGAATGTAATAAAAGGAATACTAAGGGGGAGACATTTTACATTTATTATTTATCTTGATAATTTACTATTGTTCAATTCTTAACTGGTAATTTCGTAGGATGCATAAATTTTATGGGATTAAAATATTTTTTTAGTTAAAACTGAATTATAAAATTACAATTTTTAAAATTTTCTTTAACTGTTTATATTTGATCATTTTATTTTTAAATTTGATTAATAAATTATTCATTGTATATAATAATGGGGTAGAAAATATTATTATTCTATAAAATCAATTTAACCGTGCTATTTTATTTATTATAAAACATTTATATTCATGTTTTACAACGGGGTAATTTTTTTGGGTTTCCTAAAAATGGGGGAATAATTTTTAATATATTTCCATGTAGTATATTTTTCATCACAAACATGATGAATATTTGGATTTCTTAAAATATGAGTATATTTAAAATAAATTATATGAAATTTTTTCTTTTTTAGATTTATATAAAATTATCATAAAGAGGGATATTATTATGTGTATTATTATTAAATTAATATTTGATTTTTTTGAAAATTACAAAATCCTTATTTTATGTATTCCTATAAAATTAGATTATAGAGAGAATGAATGGAATTGTTTGAAACAATAAATTAATATAAAATAAGTGACTATTGTTGAATCTAGTGGTAAATATTAATTCAGTTTATCTTTAAATCCTCTAATTAATATTTTATTTGTTTTCATAATCAAAATGTATTCACATTTATCACAGATCTTATGATTTTTTTGAAGAAAATTTAAATCATTGTGAATAGTCTAAAATTCCAAAAATTATGAATTAATGATTTATTTATAATGATGATTATGTATATTATGAAGATAATCCTTATAATGATAAACCTAAAGAAAAAAAACTTGAAAAAATTCATAAAACTTATGACTATTTTTAATCAAACCAAAAAATAATTCATTTAAATAATAATAATTTATTATTTTAGTTATTTTTATATCAAGGATTATATTTATTTATTAGTATTTATTTTATAGAATATTTTTATCAAAATAATTTTATCTAATGAAGGACTACACATGGAGTTGTTATGAGAATGGAATTGTGAAGTTATTTCTAGGAAATTGATGAGTCACGCAATTAACATTTAAAAAAGTGTGGTAAAAATAATTGATGTTTGTCATTATAAAAAATACATTTTTATGGATTTTTTTGGGGAAAAAATATAAAATTTATTTAATTTTTATATTTTACTATATTAATAAGGGAAATAAATAGAGTTTTAATAACCAATTCATGTAGAAGATGATACATCACTTATGGAGCACGAAAAATATGTGGTGTGCAATATATGTTTTCAATAAGTTATTAAAAATATTTTATTTGTAAACATCATTTACTTTCACTCTAATAATGATTGAGGGACCGATGAAACATTTAAATTTATAGTATTCAGTATGTAAATATGGTTTATGGGTTATACATTCTTCTAATTTATTTCTAAGTGTCTAATTTTTGGTAAATTACATTTCGTAAAAAAAAATTATGCTTGGTTATAATAATGATTTAAAAGGTATGTCATGGTCACGCGTCAACAATAAAATATGATAGTTTTCATGAATTTCACTCATTGAAGAAATAGTCTAGCAGCAACGTGTTATGGATCCTCAATAAAGGTCTTTCCTATCTTGGATTTGTCTCCACTTGATTTTTTAAGGTAGATTATGATTGTATTATGAAATTCATTACGTTATTATGCAATTTAATAGGGGGATAAAGTTATTATAATAGTAGATATATCTTAACATTGAACAAATATATAATAAAATTAAATTGTGTTAGGTATTTTATTTTATAGGTTCTAAGAAGAATTAAAGTGTCATTTTTGGTTATGAAAAACTCAAATTTTATTCATAATTTACGTTTAATAATTTCCATATATAATTTTAACAAGTTGTTCAATGAAAAAGACAGATTAAATTACTATATTAAAGTGATGGAAATCAAATAAGTGGATCTTGAAATTTAATTTATAATTATTTCAGGTGAAAATATAGAATTATCACAACATGTAATTATTTCTTCATTAATGTTCAAATGAACATTATAATATCACTAAATTGTTTATATTCCATGTTCAAGTCCATAATACCCCTATCAGATATTTACATGGACAAAACAATCATTGTATATCATTGTAGGTCCACTGGGTTCTAGAAATGATAATATTGTTCTCTTACATTATTCATGGTTGATCATGGTATAATTCTTCTATAATTTGATGTAAATTTTGATGGAGTTGTTGTAGTATTAGAGAGTAGAGATAGATATTTCATTCTAGATCTCAAAATCACACTATAGGTCTTTAGAGTGTATCATTTAATACATTTTTCATAATTATATTGATCATGGAATTCAATAAAATTAAATAATAACATAGTAAAGGTTTTTTAGAAAATTTCACAAAACCCATTAAATTTTAATAATTAATAATTGAACACTTTTCCTTGAATAATAATAATATGATTATTAATCACATTATATGTTCATAAACATCATGAATAATATCAAAATATAATTTTTATTATATATAATTGGACCACAAAGGTCGGTCTATGTTTCATTTTCTATATTTACAGTTCCTTGAACAATGACTATTTATCTAGTAAATAAAAATCACAGCATTATATATTGAAAACTATATTAAATATTATATTCTCCAAACATGGATAACATATATTTATTATTATTGTTTATCTAAATATTATTTTTAATAACTTATGATTCAATTATTATTGTCAACTAACCACTAATAAATAATTCATTTTTGTGACCTATAAATTCTATTGTAAAATTTAACTAATAGAGAGGTTACACTTAGCATAATTAAACTACGCCTATTTATTGGTGTCAATAGGTATAACCACATATTCTACAAGCTTAGAATGAAGAAATATGATAAGACACAAATAAATAAAGATGTTAACATCATAATGAAATAAAACATCCTATTAATTCTTTGAACATTATATATTTATTTTACTAATATATATTTTATCACATAGGGTACATTATATTTCCATCAACCTATATTCTTGATGTCAATTTCTTTTCCTTCAAAAAAATTAACATTCATACCAAACAACATGGATAAGGATTTTTGTTGACGGTTCTATTTCAATTAACGTGCTTGAGATATTGACATCATTCAATGTTTAGATGAGATAAATCCTTTATGACATTATCAATTACTGAAATATAACTCATAATTCACCCTTTGTATCCTCCCAATCATTATTACTATGTCATATTTTTTATCTTCAATACATGGAATTATATGTGTTGTGATATCACCTAATTATAATCATAATTTTAAAAGATCTACATATTCATTTGAAGAGAAAACCCCCCTAGAACATGAAATTGAAGATTTTCTATTATCATTTCTATTTTTAGAACTTAAAATATGATATATTACAAAGGATTGAACCCCATGATAAGGTGACATAATGTTTTATGATCCTTATACCGCTAATAGACTGTATCATCTCTATAATAACCCTTCTCATCATTAAACCTTAATACAAGTTTTATTACATAAAATTATTTTTAATACGACCCATCATAACTATATGTTTAGTGTCTATGAGAAATTAGGCACATTACATAAGAAATTAATACATCAGATACAAAATATTATTAATCATTTCAATGATATAGTCATAATATTGGAATGATATTATAACTATATCAGATGTCTTGGGGACAAACATAAGTAAGGGGTGATCAATAAAGCTAAGTATGGGAATAAAAACTTCATTACAAGAAGAAGATAATATGTGCTAGACAATACACATATCAATTTAAATAAAAGGAATATGAATAATAATGCATGATATATCATGAAAATTATAACATGGGAAATGTAGAACTGACATAAATCACTGAATTATAAAATTAGGGAAAGGCTAAATCTACTAATATATCAGGGTAGACAATGTTCCATAAAGGAATCAGGTATAACACTCTCCCAACATTACATATCAAGATAATAAACAATACCCAATGCATTGGAGCTCTATCTTGGGGAACCCATCATAATAATTTCATTCTCATACTTAAGTGTTCACATAGATCATATGAGATGAACTTATTCATCATCATAATTTATTTCATGATCATGGACTGTGGATTAAATACATTTATGTTCTTTATAAATATGTATATGTGAATAAAGGTGAATACTCCTAGTTGATTAATTTGAATGGTATTCATTATAAAATTATTTGGCATGGAAAATCATTGTGAATGTTTGGTAGTATAATTATGTTATATAAAAACTCATAAAAATGGTTGAGGAGAGGGAAGTGGGTCTCTCATTATTTGGAAATAAAATGGGATGTACTATGGATATGAATAATAATTTTCAAACATTATAAATTTGAAAATATATGTCATAAGGTAATAAAGTAACATGAATAGAGAAAATACTCCTTATGAAATTTCATCATAGAAATCGGTGTATATAAAGGATAATGGGAGGATTAATGAGAGTGAAAGGAAGATAACAACATTTATACATAAAATTAAAATTATGGGTAATATGTAATATCATATACCGCAATATTAAAATTATAAATAAAAGATATAAAGTAAAAGGAGTGATTGATAAAAATCAGAGAGTGGAAGATCCCTTACAAAACAGTGGTATAGTAATAACTTACATAAAGTTCAAAATAAGAGAGGATAAATAATATTTCATTATAATAACATTGATTGGATAGTAAAATAATTTTTAAAAATTGATGAAAATTATAATAAATTAAATTACCAAGACAAATTCTTAATAAGCTCAATGAATTTAATGTAAGAGATTAAAGTGATTATCAGTTAAATTTTTTTTGTCATAATCACATCTTAGATAAAGGTAAAAATGAGAGACAATAAATAATCTATAATTCCAATTAAATCGATTGGATAATAAGGTAATTTTTATAAATAAATTACAATATAGTCAATTGATATTATTAATATATATTTCAAAAAGGTGCTTTAATTGAAAGAAGGAGTGGAATGTGATGATCCCTTACATGATTGTGTGACTCGAAAGGCATGGGGGCATCTTCAAATCTTGGGGGATCATTGGGAGGACTCCAGATTGTGGATGGATTATTAAGGACATGCTGAAAAGTGATTTTGTAAACAAAAAATGGAGATTGGGTGGGTTTATATTAGAATGGATCTTGATTTATTTGTTATTTATATTATGGAATCAACATAATAAAATAACCAAAACCCCAAACCAAACCATTGTTTTTTTACATGGTTTCTACCAAAGGGAACATGTATAAATTATTTTATAATGAAAATGGTATATATTATTAAAATATTACCCTTTCTGAATAGGATTTAAATCACACTCTTAATGAAATGATTTTAAAATCATAAAATATATTACAAAGTCAAGGTGTCATAATGGAATTAAAAATAAATAAAATAATCTCAAATTAACATTAAATTAAATAGAAAATTATTTTCTGTTATCCTAATTATATTACTTATTACTTATCTTTTGGGTTATTTTGATGTCAAAAAATACAATATTTATTTATACACTACTAAATTTTTTCATGAAAACTTAATTGCCTCGTAAAATTATGAAAATATAATCTTTTAATATTTTTGAAATTTTGATTCCAAAAATATTATTTATATTATCTAAATAATTTAATATATCTGTAAATTTTCAATTTTCATATAATGACTGATATTTATTGAAAATGATGGGTTTCTAAAAATAATAGTGTTTGAAGCCTAATAAAAATTACATTTGACATCAGAAAAAATATATAAATATTTATAATTTCTAAATATTAATTAATGATAATATTCCATTAAAATATTATTTAATTGAATTTTTTTTATTCATCAATTAATTAAATGAATTTTAATGTTAACAAAAAATAATTTTTTTTATTTATTGAATCAAAAGTAAAATCATTTTCAATGTAATAATAATTTAGTGAAAATATTTTCTTTAATCTATAAAAAAATAATGTACATACACATTTTTCAATGGTGTTGATACAAATCCCGTTAATAAACCATCATACTCTCAAAGTGTAAGGTGCACGAT
Source organism: Viscum album (assembly GCA_963277665.1). Lineage (NCBI taxonomy): Eukaryota > Viridiplantae > Streptophyta > Magnoliopsida > Santalales > Viscaceae > Viscum > Viscum album. Next base: position 674,409,449 of record OY728157.1, on the reverse strand, counting down.
GGTGGGGAATTCATGGGGTTGTTGGATGAACATGGATTGGGATGTGATATCGATGAGCATGAACTTAACCCATTAATGGTTCACACAATCTTATGTTGTTGGGTCATGGCTTTGGGATTAGTATAGGGAAAATTTCATAAGTTCTATCACCTTGAGATGCTCATATAAATTGGATTCATAGGGTATGATACTACTAGTTGAGGCCATCAGTTCCATTGTTCATTTCAATTGGACTTGTTGAAACCCTGTTTTTTAATATTCATGTGATAACTATTCAACGACTATATATCAATTATAATTATTCATAACTCACATTTAAATCTACTGGTAATAATAAGACAAAACAAGTTCTTGTGTTTTCTAAAACAATAAAAATACATTTAATAAAAATTCAAGGAAATTTATTTATAATATTTCTGACCATTACATTCTACCCCCTTCTGAAATTTTCCATTTGAAATTTTCATTTCCCAATCTACAAAAAATGAGGGTAACATTGCTTTATTAACTCACCAGCTTCCGAAATTTCTTCTTCAAATTTGTGGTTTCTCATTCACACTATGATTTGGGAAATTTTGTTATTCAATAGTACTTTTTCACTATGATCTAATATCATCACCATATTCTCATAATATGAATGAACATTAATTAATGGAACCACATATGGATTTAGTACTTTAAATGGGTCTATTTTTTACATTCTCAAGATGGATAAATGGAATACATCATGCACATGAGATAGTTATTTTAGGAATACTATTTGATGTTCCCATTCATTGATATAATCTAGGATCTCTAAAGTAATGATGTACAATTGACTAAGCATTCCATTCCTCCAAATTCTCATTGCATTCTTCCCTATATATATAGAGAGGAATACCATGTCTTCGTCATCAATCTCTTGGTGCCATTGATGATTTCTAGAATAGCTCTTTTGTTGACTCTATGAAGACATGATGTGTTGTTGAATGGTCTTTAACCATTTCCACCATTTATTCTTCCATTTCCTGAATTTGAAACTTTTTATCACAAATTAATACCACCATGTGAATGTTCTTCAACAAAATAAATGTGATGGAACAATCCAATTTGTATGCCTATAGAACATGATCAATATATATATTCTAGTATATAAATAGTCCAATCATATTGTCCATCAGTTTGCAGATGATAAACTGTACTGATATCCAGCTCAGTGTTACGACTATTGTGGACACTTTTCTTGAACATGAAGTTGAATATTGGATCTAAATCAGATACAATCGATAGTGTTACTCCTTTTATCCATAAAACATATCTGATGAATATTTGTTCTAGTTGATCCTTTGAGATATCCTCTTTAATCATAACAATGTGTGTAGTCATTTTAAGATTATCCAAAACAATGTAGATAACATTCTTTCATTTGGAATACATTAGATGTTTATTTACAAAGTGCATGGTTATTTTATGTAATTTATAAATTAGTATGGTTAATGGTTACATCATCCCCCTAGAAATTTTCATTTCAGCCTTCATTTACTGACATACTAGGAACATTGATGTATATTCAACGATCTCCTTATTCACAGTTTCCAACCAATAGTTCACTCAAAGATCATGATACATTTTTTTTCTTGGGTGAATGGAGAAATTCCAAATATGAGCATCATCCAATAGTTCCTTATTTACCTCACGATTTTATAGAACACATAGTCTTCACTAGAGTATCACAATTCTTTGTTCATTAATAATGAACCCCAAGTAATTTCCTTTTTTTATAGTTTCCAATTACTTCTGAATATTCAAATAATATTTTTGAGAATATATAAATTATACAAGATGATATGGTTGAGAAATAATTTTTGATATGATTTATGATTTTCTATTATTTGTGACTCTCATGTACGCTCTCTTAATTTCTAAGAATAATTGATCCCTAAAAATTAACATCCATGATAAAATGTAGGGATCCTTTATACATAGATCTTCCTAGAAATTATTCTCATTCTAAGATGGTAGTGAATTCAGAATTCACTATCATTGATCATATCTAACCGTATTCATTGGAAGATATTAAACTATTTCTTGGTGAATATATATTTGTGACATTCGAGATCCATATATATTTTACACATCAACCCAAGGAGATAATGATGAAATATTTTTATTGTTATCATCATATAAGAAACATTAGATTATGTGTGGGATATTTTTTCATTGGAACATTCAACTAACATGATGCATTGTTTATGAATTTTTAATTTTATATTTACACTAAGATCAATCCCTTTTTAAAGGCATAGATGGATACTACTAAGTGTACTCCAATTGTGGGTATGGTGAGCATATGCTATATGATAAGCCTCCTTTTCAACTCCAAGATTATTTCATCACATTCATCATACCATGAAAACATGAATCCCTTTTGAGTTAAATTTGAATGAGTTTGAAAATCCTAATAAATTTCTCACAAATCGAAAAGAATATCATGCTAGCCCAAGAAATACATAGATATCTATCATGGATGTTATCCTCGACCATACAAAAATTTCTTTTGACATTGAAGTACCCATAGATATCCCATTCCATATGATGATATTCCCCAAGAATTATACTTCCTTCAACAAATACTCATAGTTGTTGCACTTTTCATAAAGATTCTCCTTTTTATGGTCTTCAAAATAGTGCTAAGTTGATCGTTATGATCTGCCTTGATTTTATAGTATATTATAATATCATATATAATTAGAACCACAAATTTTTCATAGAAATATATAATAACACTATTCATTATCTCCTAGAATATTTCTATAGAATTATTTAGTCTGAATGACATCAATATAAACTCATAGTTCCAGTACCTTATACAAAAAAACATGATATTTCATCTTTCTATATTTTTACGTGATAAAATCTCAACAGAAGACCCACCATGGAGATGTATTATTCTATAAATATTTGTTCATATATTTAATCAATCTATGGAAGAGCCAAATTATTCTTTATTGTGATCTTATTTTGATCACACGAATTTATGGAAAGGCACATTGACCCGTACTCCATGAATAATAGTACAGGTGAACCCCATGGTGAAGCATATGAGACACTACTAAAATTTTGTTCAATACCAATACCCATATAAAAATAGTTTTTTAAAACAGTTGGTATATGTGGTCTTGTCCCAATGGTTTAGAATAACCATCAATATAGGCCTTTTAATATCAGTCTATCCCAACAGTTGAGAAAAAATTGGAATAGAGAATTTGATACTAGTATATCCCATCATTTTTCTAAAATCATTGAGATCATTTACCACCAAATACAACATTATGAACTCCCCTCACATTCAAGATTTGAATAATTTTTTCCCTAACTGAGTGTCTATCTCTTCCCTACAGGTTACTACTCATCCACTTCCAATGGGTGAACCATCTGACTTTAAATCATTTGGTTTCTTCCACTAAAAATTGATGATTTTGAATTATATCTATTTCCTATATTTATTTTTGATTTTTATATACTATTTTTAGTTTATTTACCCATCCCCTACAATCTTTAAACATTTTAGTTTTTCGTTTGATTATTCTTGATATTGAATTTATCATGTTCAAAATAGATTATCCTATATAGATAGATTGAATGACAATTCTTGAATCGTTACCACTATCTCTAATTTTTCAAAGAATTATACTGAATGTTAATTTTTAAGGGAGTATATTTTCCCCCAGTAATCATTTTCACAATCATAATTTGATGTATTTTCATTGGAAACAAATTCTCTTTATTTGAAAATAGAGTTCCAATAATTAAATTTTAAAACTTTTTCGTAATGATTTTGTTATTAAGTGACTAGTGGAAATTTCATTTTTTTAAAAGTACCATTTTATTTATTATTATATAATGAGACATGTATGACATAAAAATGTGTCAAATATTTCTATTGGGAAATAATTATTAATGTATTAATACAACTACACCTTTTTGAATTGTCTTGTCAAAGATATTTGATTTTTATTTTCATTGGGCACCACACATTCACAAATATCATTAGTTCCCTTTAATGGGTTTAATATTACCAATATTCCCTCTCCTTTATGTCTTGTCACTTTTTTATTTTGAGGGTAATCCATGTATGTTTGACACTAATTCCACTAGAATGATAATAAATTTTGAGGTCTACCAGATGGTCCCTGTCAAAAGATACACTATTTTTCATGTTTTGGGTGAAGTAAATCCAATATTCTCACTACAATTAAAGGAATACCTCATTTATGAATTCAAATGGTTGATTAAATAATGGGATGTGAGTTTCAAAAGGAATTTGGTTGAATTTATATATGTGATTCACATGGGATAATTAACCTGTGTGTGTCCTATTAGTGATGTGAAATATGGGATCTACTTAGGAGAACTGACCTATGTGACGTACTTGGTAATAATTCATGAAATTTCGAAATTCTAGGCAAAGGCTACACAACCCACTTGAGAAGTAATTAACCAAACATTGACCACTGACATCTATTACCTAAGGATAAATTAAATTAACAAATTTGTACTAGTAACATCTTATATGCCTAATTAAATACACCTAATGGCTTTAAAAGAAATGTATATTTTAGATGAAGATGTTGATGCATGAATCTATAAGATACTGTAAATATTTTACCAAGATATTGCATGTTATATGACCCCAAAATTTTTATCCTTGTGAAGCATCTGAAGAAGTAATATATTTTATCATATGGTATAAAACTTACAAATATTTGTCCACAGAGTTAGAAAGAAGTTATCATCTTAATGTTGGACATCTATTGAAAATAATTGAATTTATTGAAGTAAGGTAAATATAACACATTGGGGTATACCACGAAGTCCCTAAACTCTTCAATGACCCACCTTTCAGGATTTATATAATTTCATTGATCACCTACATGTTTCAAAATCATTAAACAAATATAGATACCTTCTAAATAATGAACCTTATAAAAATATCATCAATCACCAATAATAGAATGACACAACTCATTCAAAATACAACATTAATTATGTAATACAATTGTCTCTATAAATGTAATCTTCTTTCCATCTATTTTCTCATAATTATCCTAGAGGGATAATTCATTATACAATTATTTTCCATCACATCCACCATGTTTCACACAATTTACCAATTTTTCCTTTTGATTATGACCCACTAATATAATATAAATTTAAATTAAAAGACCACAACATATAAAAATAAAATCATACCAATCCAATCATACTAGGATTGAAAATAATTGAGTTGAACCTATTAACTCTTTACACAATGAAACATAATATAAAGGAACAATTATATCAATATCATAACCGAAACGACTTGACCAAACCAACTAAATTGAATTGAAATGACTTGATCTGACCCAAGTAGACTTGAGAAGACTCGAACTACACTAAACTATTTCAAAAAACTAAAATAAAAATATGTGAAATAAATTGATCCTATCTAAAATAAATTCTAATATGATGATGAAAAATGAACTAACATGAACAATATTTAATTAAACAATAACATTCATGCATCGACATGATAAAAAAACAAACCAACAGAAATCATTCAAGGATAAATAAACTGACAATCAAAATTAAAATTCAAAAGAATAGGTCAATATTAAGTAAGTGATGGTTAACTTGAAGTTGTAATCATTTATTCATGAATTTTCTCAATATATATAACATTTTTTAAATATTGAATACTATAATAGAATAAATAAAAAATTACATTTATAATCAAAAAATTTAGTAGCAATACGATTAGTTATTACTCATTGATATAATTGAATTCAATGATATGGCTGTATATTTATATTATTTTCTAATATATATATACTATTTTTATTTTATATTATGATTATCTTTTAGATTAGTGTGTAAGTTATGGTTTCACAAAAGGGGAATAATTCTGATTTCCCTAAATATATTTTTGATTAACATTCAACCTTTTTGATCTTCATTCCAAAAATGACATCTAAATTTGTTTCAGGGTTTATAGAATGTATATGAATGAAAATGATTGGATCTCAAGAGATATTCAATATAATTTGGAAATATTTTATGATTATCCATTTGAAAATTCTACAGATACAGGTCACATACATTTACAATGTTATAATTGAGTCGTTTGAGCTTGTTTGATCCATGAATAATTTAGATAAAATATAAACAAATATTGTAATTAAAAAAATATACTATGTGTGGTATAAGAATGGGGATAAATTGGAATATCAATATTATAATGATCTAAATTAGAGGACTATATTATAGAATTATTTATATAACTATATTCCAATAGTTCATAATCATGAGAAGGTATAAATAATTACCCAAGAGGACATCGATACAAGCACGCATGGTGCTTCTAAAGAAAATGATTATGTTCATCAGGTGAAAAAATTGAATGATGCTTTTATGACTCTAGTATATTATTAAAGAGTTAAAATAAAAAATCATAAATTTTTAATCCAACTAATTCAGCGGAAAATCATATATGGGATTTCTAATACAAAAATCGATTACATCCTAAATTTCTTGAAGGACATACTTCTAGATGATTCATATATTACCTCAAACCACTATATGGAATGTATGTAAGTTAAGGAACATCGATTTTAAATGTGGAATTATATCTTTCCTGAAGGATTATAGGCTAGTCTAGGAAGAAACTACTGAATGAAATAATTATATAAAATGGGTTACATACCAATCGAATCCAATAGCTAATGGAAAACCATCCCATATGCCACAAAAATTATTATGGAACATTTCATTGATCCCAAAAATTTAGAATCATTTAATGTATAATAATATATCAATAAAATTTTGATTCAAATATATTTATAGAAAGAATAATAATGATGAGGTCGTTCAACCTATGGATGGATTTTCATGGATGCGATTTGATGCTCGATATCAAGATTTCATAACTGATGTGTATAAAATGAGGTTAGGTATTTCATGTGATGGTTTGTATACATTTGTTTAGATTCATAAGTTACACAAAAAATGAATTTTTTCCATATGTATTTATAACCATCACCTATGGTTGGGTATTAAAAAACCATTCACTTTCATGGGTATACTCATATCTAGACCATATGATAATGATAATGATATAAACTTATCCATGAAACCTTCACAAAAATATTTGAATCTTTTTTGGGATTTGAATGTCCACTCATACAATGCATGTTCAAAATACATATTTCAAATGTGTGATGCACTTATGTTAATGATTAGTGATTTTCTGTCTTTTCCATTGATGTATTGACTAAGTATGAAGGGTAAACTATCATGCCCTATTTTTATGAATAATACACATTTTATAATTATAAAATATAATCATAGTTTTAGTTTTATGGGACATTAACAATTAATTGCAATGAAAAATCCATATATAAATAATCATCAAATATTTGAAAACCCCACAGAGATAGAAAATCTTCCTCATCATATGTCTGGAACTGATGTTCTTAATGAATTTCAATATTTAAATTTTTTATCCCAAAAATTTATAATGATATATAGAATGCGGAATAATATTTGAATTTAATCCTTTTAAAATTGGAAGAAGAGAAGTGCATTCTTTGAGTTGGATCATAGGTCATCCAATTTTTCACATCAACGCACTTACAAAAATCACATTCAATTGAATATATGTGATATGTTGGTTCTGAATCTTCTAAATTTCAATAAAATGAAAAAAAAAGATTTATAATCTTATAATTACTTGGTGGATTTCGGGATCTGACAAAAATTTCCTCATGTCTGTTTTAGTGAGAATAAATTGAAATTTCTATGGGATTATTTTTGATGACACATAAAGAAAAAATTAACTTCTATATTTTCTAGAGATTATAATATTTCAATATTTAAATTAAAGTAAAATATCATAATAGGTCTGCATAAGTGAGTTGTAGATGAAATCCTTGAGGGCCCATGATTATCACATCATTTGTCATGAGTTGATTTCAATAAAAACTAGTCATATTTTTTCAAATAATTAAATTGTTTCAGTTATTAAGTTGGTCTATTTATTAGAGTTCTTTATGATAATAATGTTTTCAAGTCATTATTACAAAAAACGTTGGCATATTCCCCATTACCTTTTGGGGAGTTATAGAATATATTTCCTCCATAAATTTTCACTTACATATTGTATCTCAATATCCATATTCCAATCAAAATACTTCTAAAATGAAATTTTTTTCCTTGGATGTATCCATCTGAAGGAAATTTGTACACACAGAAATCATATATCTAGAAAAGGAATCTTACAAAATGTTTTATCCTGAATGGTTACATGTCTCATGAATTTATGTATTTCTGATCAATGTTTATGTCTGATCTTACTATAGTATTGATCATAGAAATGAGAAATGATTAAAAATAGCATGTGTATGTTGAACCCCATTTTGATTCACATTCACAAACAAGAGGAATTAGTAGATTATATACATTAATGACATTAATCCTTGATGAGCGGGATATGGCACATCACAGAGTTTTGTTATACTTTGATTTTTTCTATGAAAACATCTTGTAAGTAATATGAACATGTATATCTTATCTCATCTCATGTATTTTTACATATCTGTTAAAAAATTCTATTTTTTCAAACTTGGAACATAAATAAATTATAAATATAATATATAATTCTTTATCCTTGAGAAGAGAATATTTTTTCATAGAAAATAGTTTTATTATTTTTTGAAATTGAAGGTATAAATATTACTGTATGAAATTATTGAATATCAATATCTAATTATGTTTAATATTCATTTATATTTTAGGTATTGATTTTTCCTACTCACTATGTCTTTGATGAAATAAGATATTTACATTTTGGTACTAAAATTGGGGTTTGTGACTTTAAATGAATTATGATAAATGGGTATAAATGTATTATCATTTCATATGATAAAATATGGGAACACAACAATTTGGTGTTGTGGTAACTTCCACAAGAGACTGTTAGGTAATTACATCAGACATCAAACCTTGATTTGAAAATACAGGTTATTATGGAGTCTTTGAAAAGAATAATAATATTGGATTGTTACTCTCTTGGACAAGTCACTATGATGATATTTCCTTGGTTTGATTTGACAATGAATCAGAGAACATTTATTGATAATTATATATTTCTTATCACTAACATGATAATAAATATTTCTACCTATAAACCAAATGTATTATCATCAATAGAGATTTTTTTTCTATATTAAAGATCATATTTAGCCTAAATTTTGTGTCATTTTTTATGAAATTCTAGGACATATTTTTATGATGGGGATCATAGAATTGACTCCATCACTACTTCCATTTAACCTTATCTATTTATTAATTTTTATGACTCATATAGTAGTATTGTTAGAGTTGATTTTGAACCTGATGTTTTGTTAGGAAGTATATAGAATCATCCATCCATGTTCTCAATTATTTTTGTTTCACTCAACATGGTTCTTCAAGGTTGGTACTATTAAAATTTATTTATTATTTAATACAAATATTGTGTATCCAAGATGACATTCATGTAAATTTTCAATATTTATTTGTTGTAGTTTTATTTTAGTTATATTTTATAATAATAAACTGAACTGTATTCAAACCAGTGAAACTAAACTCAAATGATATAATTAAATTAGTACAAAATAAAAGAGTAATTGAACAAGACATACTAAATCTATTTATATGAAAATGAGAAATAAAATAAAAATATTGACCTATCCAAAAAATGAAAAAATTCCCTAACCAAAAATAATAACCAATTGACCAAAGATAAATAAAAATGAAGAAATTATTTAATCAGTTATTAAAATCTAACCAAATGAAAAACGAAAAATAAATATTTAAAAGTGACCTAATAAATCAAAAAAAGAACCAACTGACTTAAGGGAAATAAAATGGGAAAATTACCTGACCAAAATTTAATTGGATCAAATTAAAAACTGATGAAACCTATATCATGCCTATGAAAAATAAGAATATTTGAAATATTTTTTATCATATGACATGTCTTCTATTTTATTATTATTCCCATTAAATTTAATTTTTTTATACAACTAGATATCTGATATTGGGATTGACATGTTTTATTCCTTAATTAAATCATGCCTCATTTTTTTGATGTTGCACATTAGTTATAAATTTATAATAATTTCCATATATGTACTAAAATTCAGGAAATGAAATGTATTTATAATATTCAATGATAAATAATGAAAAACAAATCAGCCAACAAATTATTTTGGAATTTCTCCATTATTCATTATTGTGAGTATTTAATTGAGTATATATCTATATATATCAATGACATATAATATCATATGATTAATCATTTTTAAACATTTATGATAGATCATCCATATATGTGCCAATTATTTAATGTATATCCAAGTGGTCCCAATACTTTGTCCAATAGTACGAGGGGGTGGTACTAGAATAAGGTGATCCAGCTAGTGTACCCGATATGACCATGTCCCTCCCACTAATTTAAAATCTACTACATATTTTAATTTTATATTGTCTTTAAGGGAACACAACATATTTACTCTACCCATATTTTCAACAACATTTGCATCTATTCCAGTTCACCCATATTTCCCATATCCAATGATGATTCCAACACCTTATATATTTCATGAATTTGGTCAGTCATCCATGTAATCATTTGTTCCTTCTACATCCTTATATCTGATGTTTTCATTAACTTCTTCCTGGAATCCTACTCCAACATATTATAACAATGCAAATCATGCACTATGACCCACTCCATCTTTACAGGGTGATGATCCCTTAGTGCCTGTGGAACTTGTGCCGCAAATTGATAATATATTCATTGGTATATTTATAGAACCCTAATATATTTTTTCCAAAAATATATTTTCATTATAAAATTTATTGATTTGATTTTTGTTTTTATTCTATAAAATCTAGATTTACTGATAAGAACCATGTGAATACACGTATGAATACAGAGTGGAACTACTTCTTGATGTTGATGGTGGAATACAATGATGACAACCATATAATCAAATAAACAGGGCTAGAATGTAAGAGTTTATTAGAGACTCTTCGAAAATTCTCTGGAATCATTCCCGTTAGTCCATTGTCCCTTAGTCACATGTCAAAAAAAGTCAAGGATAACGCTTGGGCACCAATATGTCCTAAAAAACTTGTCGGATTTAATATTATATTATTATTATAATTATATTTATTTTTATTTTTATGAAAGCTATGTTTTAGGTTTCCTGATGGTTAGTGTGTGAAGCCGTCATGGAAAATGGGATTATTTGACCTTTTTAGGTCATATAAGAAGGATTCTTATATTGTTTGGAGTTATAGAGTTGGCATAGATTTAGAGGAAAAATCTATATTAGATTATTTTCCAATAGGACATTTTCAAAAAATTATTAAGCATTGGACGAGTACAAGTTCAAGGTATTATTAAAATTTTAGTTTTTAAAATAAAATATATTCGTGTTTTCATTAATTTCATTATTTCTATAATTGATTTTTTTATGAATCATCTAATAAAAATAAAAAATACTGATTATAAGAAATACATTTACACATTGATGTGGATTATGATGTCAGAGCACGACAATAACTAGGTATGATAGTCATTTATTATTTTCCTTTAGAAAGTTTACTTTCAATTACCTCCTCTATAATTAAATATATTTCTAGTTTTTTGGTAGTGAAATGTATTTTTAATATCATCAAAATCCAGACTAAACAGAACTAAATTGAACTAAAGAGAATAAAATAAAACTATATTTTTTTCACTAAAATTAATATCCATTTGATTTATTTCTATTATATTCATTACTAGTAACATGTTTTCAATTTTGGTTTCTCAATTTCAATGAAATTATAGAGGGAGGTATTGAATGTTCAAGGTCTTGTGCGTCATGTTAAAAAAAATTTCTCGAGTAGAAAAAAAAGATGGAAGTGTGTTTAATAAACTGAAATAGCAGGACATTAGTAGTTTTACATTATTGATTTCAAATATAAATATCTACTTTTTAATATAATAATCTATTTAAATTTTTAATTGGATACATTAGAGGACCTTGATTCCTAGGAACTTGAAAATTTTTGTCCAAATGATCTATTACATTAAGTTTTTGAACTTGAGCACTATGGAAGATTACTCTTCCGGCCAAGGATGTGTATAGTCCAAAACAGGCATTGGCCCACATAAGACACTAGTTATAGTACCAAGAAGTTTGAATTAGTTAAGGCAAGTGTAGAACATGATGAAAAAATGACACAAAGGTGGAAGAATGGGATGAAATAGAAAACACTAAATTTATGAAACCAATGAATGTTTTATGTCCATCACTTCCAATAGAGACCAAAACAACATGTGATGCATATATGTTGTCAATATGTTCAATATATAGAGAACTTGGTGGAATTCCATGTGGTGTCTGAGATGATGTCATCACTGGTGATAGTGATGGTGATGGAGAGATGATACTGAGGAATAGGCTGATGATGAGGATGGGGCTAAGATTTATCCTCAAGTAAAGTCGGTTAACGGGGGTCAGAATGTGGCATAGGAGGAGGATGGGGATAAGGACATGGATGTGGATGGTTTCGACAATGAGGAAGAGGATGAGGATGATGATGAAGGTGATGATGGTGATGGTGATGATGGATAGATTGATCAATTACATTTTTGACTGATATTTATGTCATTTGATGATTGATGATTTGTTATGTCTGAATATATATGTGATATTTTTTATGTTGTTTACAATGGTTATACATATAAATTGATTATATTGTTATAATTACTTTTTTTGTTTTGTTTTATTTGATGATATTCTGTTGGATTCATTAAATGATCTATTTTTTGGGGATGTTTTTCTAGTTTCAATATTGGTTCACAATGTTTTGTTGTTGTTTTGATTACACAATGGATTTAGTTTCATTATTTATTTTGATTTATTTTGATTTATGCTATTTCTGATTTCTAGTTAATTATGTTTTAAAGTTTTCATTCCATGTGTATTACATTGGAGGTAGTTATATTTTTTATATGGTGAGTTATGTTCCAATTGTACTTAGTTTTGAGGTGCATTTTAGGAGCTAGGGTGATGAAGTACATTTAATTCTAGGCAGGTCTTTATCGCTTAGGGTATGGAGGAATTTTAATTTTAAAACATTAGGAAATAAATATCACCCAAAATCTATTAAAGTATATGGTGTTTGTGTTAGTATTTGATATGTTTGAAACATCATATTATACCATTGAGATAGGTAGAATAAAATGGAGAATAAAATACATTATATTTTTTCATATATAGTGGACTAATTACTCATTAGATTATATAATTTAATCAAAAACACTATATATATTTTTATCAAAAATTTATATATTATAACAACACGGGAAGAATCTCATTCAAGTACTACACATGTTTCATAAGGGTAAAATTAATTATTGTTTTATTAGGAGATAAAAAAGATATTCTAGGAGAATGGTTAGCCACAAATAAATTATAATCCAAAGGTAAATATACAATTGATGAAAATAAAAATTTGGAATGGATCAATATCCATTGAATGATAGAAAATCAACCACCATATTTCACTCAATCCAAATATTTTAAATCAATTGTATTTTGATAAAGTAATTATTTTCAATATAAAATGAAAAATAATATAATACAGTGTGCTTGATATGTACCATAATGAAATTATGGATTAATAATAAGATACAATAAACACTTTAGAAAATAATTCTCATAGTCCATGAATGAAATTGATATTCATTTTATGTTTCATATTAGAGAATACTACATTCACTATTGTAGGTACATTAGGCATGCCCCGTTGTTCCACTCATTAATAAGACCACTTTAGTTTAAAATGAAAATAATCAAAGATCAATTAGAGGTATGCATTAGTAAATATGTTAGAGGTAACCAATAGATCCAGTGGAATGTGAGCCTCTATTTGGAAATTAAAATTACATTGATACCAAATAAAATCATCCATTTTGAAGTTCCCTTAGAAATAGTGTCTATTTTTTTAATCAATGTATTTATATTCAATGTAATTTATCTAAACACATGGTGATTTCCATGTAACATAAATCTATATTGAGGATCACAAATAACCCATAAGACTATACTAAATGTCACTCCATTAATAAATCATTGATTACATTAGATAGATACACCATTAAATGAAAAAAAAAGAAATGAGTCATAGGATTTATATTGGGGGTTAATAGAAATATGATTTCCAATAAATGAATCGGGGGAATTATTATAATTCATATTGTCAATGGTGATTTTCTATTTTACTAAGGAGTGTCTCAAGGATGTTATTTATCCTCTGAGTATATTTAATATTATGAATTTTTTTCATTGATTAAACTAGTGGGAGGCATGCATAAGGTCACATTTTGAAACTATTATCAATCAAATCATTGAGTTTTTTATACATTCATATTTTAAAAATTATAATTAATATATGTTTGGAAACAAAACCAATGAAACATAGATTTTGGTGGATCTAGTTGATTTTTTTGTATGAGTTTTTCTAAAAAAATTATAGTGATCATAAAACCTTAGTTATTTTTGTGTATTTTTTATCCTCTGACGGTCTTAGGAAACCTCTAGTATGGTTGAGACATCCATTGCCAACAGAAATTCTTCTATCTTGTGATAAGGATGGGAAACTCAAAGGTTGTGTGTATAATTTCATTGTAATTTTTTGGTTGGGGAACACAGAATTGTAAACTTGTGTTCATAATGAGTTTCAATGCTCAATGTCATTGGTTTCTAGGATAGTTGTTAGGATCAATGTAAATGGACGCATGATTGTGATGTTTTAACCGCTCCACTTAGAGATGTTAGGATTCCTAGATTTATTCATCAAATTGCAACCGAGTATGTAGTAATCAAATTTTTAGTACAATGCTTATCAATTAGAAAAATGTAAATAACAATGTTAATCGATTTGAAAATGAAACATTTACTAGGGGAAGTCTATTCCAGAGCTAGGGAATCACACTCAGAGATGTTATACCATTGTGTTCAAAGAGTGAATCCTAGGAAGATTCATTTATAACAAGAACAGTCCTATATTTTCTATTAGAAATTTTTTGACTATCTATTTTATATTTTTGTTTTTAAAAATAATGATATATTGAAGGTGGTTCAATAGGTAATAATTCATGTTCCATGTCTATGGGATCCAATTGAAATGAAAAACTAGAGGCATGTTTCGAAGGAATTCAAACAATTTATAGTTGAATATTTAATAAAGACTTGTCTTTGTTTTCATAATTTCATTTTCCAAATTTTTTTTGAAAAATATCTTTAAAATATCTCTCCTTTTCTATTTTTTCTATCTAAATTAATTTTTTCATTTACATAATTCAATACATTTTCTGATTTGTTTTTATAAAAATATTTCATTAAATAAATTTATAAAGAAAATAAAATTCATAATTCTCTATCCCTCTCCATGTCATCCTATTTCATGGAAATTACATGTGATATAAATTAAATATAAGATGGTTAAGGATTGATCACCAAGAAGATCTAGATAAATGATCCCGTCCTTTCTGACATTTATAAATTTTTAAAATAAATAAACTTTATTTTTAAATATTAAATTTTTATATGTCTCTCATTGAGAGGGAATAAGTCATGGAAAATGTATCCATTGAGTTATTTATAGAGGGAAGGTTGGTGTTATTGGGGAAGCCAGTCGCATTTTTTTATACTTTTAAAGTTGTAAATAAAATAATCATTTGAAGCATTTAATCACTTCCAATGGGGTATCCTATGGATATTTCACTATCAAACCTTCTCACTTTTTGTTAAGATGGAATAAAATAACCCAATTATTTGATTTTACAATATCTTCTATTTTAATATATAAATTTATCATTCTATGTAATCAATATACCCTATTTCCGAAAAAAAAAATAATTATAATGAAAGTAAATATAGAACTAATATAATTGAAATTGAAAATATGATTAAAATGGTGTAAAACAGTATAAATGTAATAAAATAATAGATATTATACCATGTAATATTAAACATCTGAATTAATCATAGAGTGTACATTATATTGTTTTCATAAGTTTATTTTAATCTATACATTGTATTGTTGTCTATTTTATGTTTTTAGTAGTTTTTTTAAATTCTGTATATGATATTTTAGTGTTTTTGTAGATATTTAGACTTTTTGAAATTGATGTGATGCTACTGTATTGAATTTCAGAGGTACATTGGGAAAAGGACTGGGAGTATTATACCCATAATTCGTTAGAACGCTATACCAATGGTTATCAACGAAACATTTTTAGTACTATATTCACACGGTTTAAATCCAATAGTATTATTTTTTATCTCATGATATGTACCAATGGTTGAAAACCCATTGGAAGATATCTATACCAATGGTTATCAAAAAACTATTGGTATAGTGAAATTTATAGTAGAATATACCAATAGTTGTTGAATAACCATTGGTATAGGACGATACACATTCCATAACACCAAATAGTTCTCAAAACAGTTTTTATTGGGTATACTAGTGTTTTTTCATCCAATACCAACTTGAAACTGTTGGAATATCTAATGATTCCATAGTGGAATTATAGGCCCTTTATTTATATTATCCTGTAGTTTTTTATTAAGCCTCGTCTTCCACAACAGACATCGTATATAGATTCTTGGACATTAGAAACACCCCATGTATAAGATCGATTGACAATTCATCCTCTCAGCTAGGTGGAAGAATAAATAATTACTTTGGAGACTCGTTGGCGTATTCCCTCATAACAGGAATCTCTTAGAAGATATTTCTTTCATTAGACTAAATCAATTGAGAAAGTTATTGTTGGTCATAGATAAGTAATATCCATGATTGAGATAGTCATGTTAAAGTATATTCAGACTTGTCCTTGAAATTTTACAGAATCATGGTTTATTCTCCGTATGAATTTTGGTTTCCCTCTCAATTAATTTTATAAAATGGATCAATATAGAGAAAGGTAATACTTTCCTAGTATTGGATCAAATTCAACCAAATAGAGTATGATAAGGTTACCTATTTTGGCCTTATTTTATCTAGTTTTTAAAAATAATTTTATTTAATTTTTTCTGAATTAAATTACTTTATTTACGGTTTTTATTAAATAATCATACATTTTCATTTTTATAACTAAATTTGTAAACTAATAATTTTTTATAATTAATTATTGTAAATTTAGTGTTTAATGTAATTCATTAATTACTTACTTTAAATTAATAAGTTTTATAAATTATTATTTAGTTATGAATAATAATTACTTTATTAAAAATTGAATTTCTTATTATTTAAACAATTAACCTAACTTTTTTCAATTAATTAATTAATTCATTACATCAATTTTTTACCTTTTATATTTTTCTTTTTTCACTTTTAATAACTGAATTAATTAATTTCCATCATTTTTCTTAAATTTAATTCTTATAATTCAATTTATTAATGATTAATTAATTTTTACTTGTAATTGTTTATTTTAAATTCACATTCTATCCATATTAACCGTAATGTAGTTTAATCTATGTGTCTATTTAGTTTTAATTAAATATTTATAATTTGATGGTCTTATTAATTATTTTATGTTTTAATTATCATATAAATTTATGTTAGATTATTTGTTTATTTGTTTTTAATAATTCTAGTTAATTCTTATTTGAAATAATTATTTTAATAGGCATAATTTTAGATTTAATTTTTCTATAGTTTTTAATTTTTCTATTTGTTTTTTAGTATTGCAGTGAAACTATTTTTCTCTTTTTCAGTTCCCCCACGACACTCTTCATGATATGGTTACACTATACCACCTTTTTTAGAGCAATAGTTTACCTTTTATGGTTCCACCATAACTCCTCCTTTTCATTTTATCGATGTTTCCTCACACTAGTTCTAACCCCTGCCACTATATCCTTATGACGGTGCCACCATGCACAGTTTTTCTTCCAGCCACCTTAACATAACCATTGCAACGTTTCCTTTTTCACACCCTTTTTCTTTCTCCATTTAATTATGCATATTATCCTCATGGTTTCACCGATCATTGGTCTCACCATTTCAAACCACCGTTCACAACCCCTTTACAATGTTCTTCATCTTCTCAACAGCATTGCTTCTTCAAATCTGTATCATCATTAATTTGCATTATCGATGATTTTCAATTCATCTACACACAATTTCAAGTGGTTATCATCTTTTTTCCATATCTCTATCATTTTGTATGTGATCTTAATTTATTGGTGAAGTCAGCTCTAGTTGCATTCAATTTTAACGTACTACTAGAACTTAATCTCATAATCCCATAATCATTCTGTGAGTCTTATTGTGGATTAATTTTTAAAAAAATTTAATTGATATGAAAACTATATAATTAACGTTGAGTTTTTTCTGTCATTTATTTCAAATCCAAATTCTCACAGTATATTTTTCTTAGAGTGACGAACTCCAATATTTTTCATCATGAGTGATTTATATCCAGGTGATGAAAATAAAACACTGTTTTTAAGAGATACTAGTTTTAGTCACAATCATGAGAATGAATGTTTTCAAAACCAGAATAATTAAGAATTATCCACAGACGTATTTCTCTTCATTGTTCACTACAAAGAATTTTATATCACCGTTACATACTATTTGTAGTTTGTTTGTTGTTTCGTTATTGTTTAGATAAAATCTCAAAAATATTGTGGTGTTTCAATTTCTATTTTTAATAAACAATAAAATGGATGTTTTAAGAAAATAGAAAATATATCCAACTACCAACAATAGTGGGAACTTTTAAATGTTTTTTAGAAGAATTGTGGACTAAATCACCTTCCCCATGGGTTCAGATTCGCTTTCCACATATACATTAGCTAGTAGGAATATAAATAATTTAACTTTCATTGACTTCAATGACATTGTAGTTCATGTTTTTGGCTCCGTTGTTGGGGAAGGCATGAGTCATCACTTTAAAAAAACTAATAAATCATTTAAAAAACCTATAAAAATTGGAAATTTTGAAAACTCTAAAAAAAATATTTATTTTCTTGATAAATTGTTCCTATTTTCATATTATTGATTATTTTTTTGTTACTGTTTTCATGAGAATAAAAACTTTTGGTGGTAGATTAGATCTTCTGTAACCTGAATTAGATACACATTTAAATAATCTAAGGTAGGAAAACAAAATTTATATTGAGATGATAGATAATATATTTCCTGGTAAAATGTTTATAAATAGTCAACCAGAACTCTGACATGAAAAGGAAAGGCTTATGGTGAGGTAACTAAAAAATCCTCAATTCTCATGAAATCCATCATCTATTAGACTTATTCCTAAGGCCATAAATTATGAGGTAAAATAGTAACACATTTCACTGCTATATTCATTTAATGGAATCTCTAATGAGGACTCTCTTTCCTTTATTACAAAATTTTATAGTACCTTGCAAGAGCTACCACTTCTCAGACTCACAAAAAATGAGCTATGAATGTGAGCCTTTCCATTTTTCCTATAAGGGAATCCTAGGAATTGGTTTCTAAATATAGATGAGAATATTTTTGAAAACTGGGATCAATTGTACAATTCATTCCTTATGAAATTTGATCCCCAAAGAAATAAGGATGACCTGAGAACTAAAATCACAAGTTTTAATCAAGAGGATGAAGAACCTTTTCACGATGTTTGAGATCGATTTAAGGAACTACATAAGTATTTACCCCATCATCAACTCCCATCCCACCTTCCCATGGATAAAATCTATGAAGGGATGTCATCCTCTGTACCAAATCTTGTTTTTCAAGAAACTGAGGTTAATTATATTGACAACACAGATAATGATTTGAGAAAAAAATTTAGTAGTCTTCTACAGATTTCAATACATAAAAATTCAAGATGAAAAAGAGTCAATAGAAATATTAACCCAAATACTATTATGATGAATCAAACTGAAGCTCAACTGGCTCAAATTACCAACCATCTTCAGTCTTTAATGAATCATAATTCAGAGCCAACGGTTAACCTACTTGGATATCAAAACACGAACCAATAGTTATGAGAGTAGTGTGTCTAGTGCGGTATTTTTGGGAATACTAAAAACATTTTCCCCAACAATGATATGCCATCCCAACAATAAGATAATTCAATCATTGTTATCTATGGTCCTAAAATTCCTCCTAAATAATATCCATTTTCAAATAATTACAATCAATGCTATAAGAACTATCCAAAACTTATCCAAGAAAGATCAAGGCCTAATTAAAAAATCCACTTCACCTAATTACTCTAATCAACCAAGACAAAATCCCAAAATCAACAAAGGTGTGAGTCATCAAATGCACTAGAAAACAATGATAATCAAATGTCTTCTAAGCTTGATATAATCATGAAAAAATATTAACTCTCAAGAGGAGAGATACATGACTCTGAAAACCAAACATCAAAATCAATATGAGTCAGATAAAATAAAAATCGATGTTAGAATGAGTAATATAGAAACACAACTTGGTCATCTTTCTAGTCTTTATTCTTTTAAAGAAAAAATATAGACATCAATGTAACACTGAACTTAACCCCAGAGGGAATGTCATGGCTATTATCACTAGAAGTGGTCTTAGTACTCAAACTATTGCTGAAAAAGACCATGAAAATGGGAAAACTAAAAATATGATAGAATTGGGTAATAAAAATTAGCTTTTTTTCACACATTGGAAGATCACAAAAACCTCTTGAAAATGATGGAAATATGAATTTGTCATAAAAATCAGAGGCATAAAATTCATATCAAAATCAAAAGAATAAAGGAAAAGAAAAAGGTGAGGAAGAGGTGAGGGATATACCAAATGTCCTTAAAAAATTTTCTCCACCCATCCCTTTCCCTGAGAATCTGAAACCACAAAGTAACACCAGGGATGAACTTCTTTAGTGCCTTGGAATCCTTTCCAAACTTCAAGTAAACATTAATTTCATTCAAGCTTTAATTCAGATCCCTAATTATAGGAAATATATATAAATATTTTATCAAAAAAAAATCCTGGAAATATTTTCTACATACAACTGCACTGAGTAATGAAATGTTTTTCTTCAAAAGAAAATACCACTTAAATTGAATGACCGAGGTAGTTTTGTCGTACCTTGAACACTTGGAAATTTTAATCAACTCAATTGTTTATGTGATTTAAGTGATAGAATTAATCTTCTCGCATACTCAATGATTTTATAGTTGAGGTTGGGTGATATTCAACCCACCATAGTCAAATTTCAATTGCCTAATAAGTATTTCACTAATCCTATGAGTAGGATATATGATTTTCTAGTGGGGGTTTGGATGTTCTTTCTACCAGTAGACATTCAAGACTAGGACATGTAGTGTGATCAAGATGTTCCCATAATTTTGGGTAAGCCCTTTTTTTCCACATGTGGTGCTATTATTTATGTTTCCAAGGGTAAGTTAATTTTAAAAATTAGAGAACAATATAAGAGTTCAATGTGTTTAAAAATATTAAAGGACCAAATTTTTCTGAAAACCATTCAATGATAGCCTCTTTAAATGATGAGAACACAAATTGAAACTTTGAAGAATCGAAAAATCAATCCTCTGCAATAGAAAATAATTATGAACCTGAAAATCTTATTGAATCTATCATAGAAATTAAAAATTATTCTCAAACATCAAATTCGGATGATTTTCCAGAACTGGACAACTATCTAGTTTCTACTATTGAGGATTCCATTGTTTCTAAAAATAGGATTTTATTTGTGTGAATTAGGGGGTGTTTCTTTTAACAGCTACCTTTCTGAATAAATTGATGATTTTGAGGGAGAACATATAAGACTATTAGATGATTCTGGTTTGATTAACTAGTTAAATTATGACCAGAAAAATTTGGATAGTGTGTCATCCAGTTTGGACAGTAACATTGTTATTTCTAAAACTATTCTTGAAATTGAAAATATTTCATCTTTAAATACACTTTACAAGAGAAATGTTGAAGATATTAGACCTCCCATTCCTAAGAGTCTTCTTTCAAGTATATAACCACCCACTATTGAATTAAAACTAATCCCTGCTTATTTGAAATATTAATTTTTGGGTAAGAATTCTAATTTTCCTACCATATTTTCTGGAGAGCTTAATGAAAATCATGAAGAAATATTATTTCATTTGTGGAATATTTTTTAATCTTCCACAAGCTAGAAAAAAGTCGATATCAAGTGTATTAGTCCCTCATTCTTTATGCATAAAATACCTATGGTACCAGACCATTAGCCTATAATATATTTTCAAGGATGGTTGAACCCAAACTTGATTGAAGTTGTGAGAGATGAAGTGATTATGTTTTTGGACACTCGAATGATTTATCACATTTTTTATACTGCTTGGGTCAGCCGTATTGAGTTTTTTCCAAAAAAGGGGTTTCACTATTGTAAAAATTGAAAATAATGAAGAAGTCCATGTTTGGAGAGCCATGAGAGTCTGTATAGATTATAGGAATCTTAATACATGCACTTGGAATGATCATTTTCCAATTCATTTCATGGATAAAATTCCTGAGAGGCTTGCTAGAAATGATTTTTAATGCTTCCTGGATGGGTATTATGGTTAGAACCAGATTCCTTTTGATCTAGAGGATCTGGAAAAGTACACTTTCACATGCCCCTTAAGTACATTTTCCTACCGGTAGATGGCCTTTGGGTTGTGTGGAGTGACAGCCACCTTTCAAAGAAGTATTATGACTATATTTTTGGAAATGATTGAAATAATAATTTTCATTTTCATGGATGACTTCTCTATTATTAGAAGCACTTTTAATACTTGTCTTGGAAATCATGAGTTAATTTTAGAGAGATTAATTGAAAACAATATTGTTCTTAATTGGGAGAATCATCTACTCATTGTCATAAAAGGAATAGTTCATGGTCATAAAGAGTCAAAGAGTGGTTTTAATGTTGGTAATACTAAGGTAAAAGTCATTCAAAAATTTACAACCCTTAAAAATGTTAAAGGTTTAAGAAGATTCCTAGGGCATTCTGATTTCTATCGGAGATTCATAAAAGATGTTTCTAAAATAACAAAGCCCTTATGTTCTTTGTTGGTCATAGATGCACTATTTAATTTTTATTGAAACTATTTAAAATCTATAATCTACTTAAAGAAAAAATCTCTAAATAACCTATTATAATTTCACCTATTTTGTTGTCACCTTTTAAACATATGTGTGATTCTAGTGATATGGTTTTAGGTGTTTTCCTTTGAAAGATGAGAGAAAAGAAGTTACTAGTAGTGTATTATGCTAGTAGACTACTATATGAGGCCCAAAATAATTACACCACCAATAACATTGAATTTTTAAATGTTTTTTATTTCTCTTGAGAAGTTTAGATAGAATTTGTTAGGTTAAAAAGTAATTGTTATCACTAATAATTCTACTTTAAAGTACATTTTGTATAAGAAGGAATATAAACCCAGGCTGATTTGAATGATTCTATTTCTAAAAGAGTTTGATTTAAGGATTTTGGATAAATGGGGAGCTGAAAATAGAGTTGCTGACCACTTATCTAGGCTTACTCATACCCAATCTCAAGATCCTATGTAAATAAACTCTCCCATTCTTAATGAGAAAGTTCCCACTATTTCTGTTATGCAATCTACATTGTTTTAAAATTTTTCCAACTTCCTGGCAGTAGGTGTCTTTCCTAGAAATTTGTCCAATAACCATAGAAATAAATTAAATTTTGATCATAAATATTATCTTCGGGATGATTGTAGGCTGTTTTGGATATGTGATGATGGCATTCTTAGGAGAAGTGTGCATGAGGAAGAGATGTTTCCTGTCATAGAGAGTTGTTACTCCTCACCTAGGGGAGGTCACTATGGTGGTGATAAAACTTATTAGAATGTTTTAAAATTTTGTTTTTATTAGCCTACTATTTTTAATGATGTTAAGAGCTTTGTGGTAGGCTATGATCAATGTCATAGTTAAGGAAATGTTTGTATGAAGCAGGAGTTACAACAAAAAGGAATTCTAGAAGTTGATATTTTTGATTTCTGGGGTTTAGATATCATGTTTCCATTTATATCTTAATATGGGAATCATTATATACTTTTTGAGGTACATTATGTTTCAAAATGGGTTGAGTTAGTGGCACTACAAATACATAAATCCAACTTTATAAAAAAATTTATTAAGAAGAATATCTTTTCAAGATTTGGAGTCCCAAAAGCATTTATCACTGATAATGGAACACAATTGAGGAATAAAACATTTAATGATTTTATGGAGAAATATGGTTGTGTTCATAAAACATCTACTCCAAATCATCCACAGTCCAGTGGAAAAGTTGAAATTTCAAATAGGAAACTTAAAAAGATACTTGGGAAAACGTTGTCAAACTCTTTGTAAGTCTGGTCTCTTAAATTGGATGAAGCATTATGGGCATATAGAACTACCTTCAAGACCCCAATAGGTATGTCTCCATACAGGTTGTTGTTTGGGAAAAGATGTCATTTACCTATGGAGTTTCCACACAATTCTTATTGGGAAGTTATGGCTCTTAACATTGACTTTAAGAGTGATGGTGAGAGAGTATTACTTGATATAAGTGATTTGGATGAGATTAGGGGAGAGATTTATAATAATTCAAGGATTTATAATGAGAGTAATAGATCATTCATGATTCTATCATTCAAGCCAATGAATTCAAACCTAGACAGAAGGTCCTCTTCTTTAATTCTATACTCAATCATTTCCCTAGATAACTATTGTCTTATTGGTCTAGAATGTTTTCTGTAGTGTGGGTGATAAAGAATGGAGGTGTTGAAATTGTAGGTGAAGAAAACAAACCCATACAGGTTAATGGGTAGAGAGTGAATTATTATTTTTAGGGTCAATCAATGGGATTGGTTTCCATCACTATTCATAAAAACTGATCTTGAATAAAGTCTAGGTGAAGACTATGAAACATAGTTATACATGAGAGGCAACCCATGGTTTTTCATGCCTTAAAAAATAAATAGAATGTTAGTAAATAAAGTCTATCTGGAAGCATTAAACTCAGTGTTTCAAGGGTGAAAACCCATGCCCTTTCTTTGTTTTCACTTCTTTCTATTTTTTTAATTATGTGATGATTTTCTTTATTCTATATTCTATATCATTGTTGGATATTTTTTCTTGTGTTGCATTCTCTATGTTTTTAGAGTATTTTTTGTCAATAAGGTAGTGGAATTCCCATGATAAGGAGTAATGAAAAACATATTCAGGGAGGTTTCTTATAACTTGTATTCATTTTTCTACTCTTATTCATTTTAGTAAAAATTCATTGCTATGTTGAAGTTACTACTTTTGGTGAGTTAGTGACTGTTACTATGTAAATTTTTTTCCATGTGTATAAAAAATTCTTACATTCTTTCTTCAAAATAAGTTATATGTCTTGCATACTAAAATTTTTTTGCGTCATGTCACTATGTTTTTAGAAAATTATGCATGTTCCTCTTGCTGAAAATTTGAATTTCATTATTATAAATATATTCCCACTGCTTGAAATTTTGTTTGGCGGTACAGGCTTACTGTTGTGTTTTTATTGAATCTAAATTAGGTATTGGTGTTTTAGCATTCACTTTTATGCTCTATTGAACTCATTATTGTACTTAATCTGCTAAAATAATTACACCTTATACAGAGTGAACTTACACATCACTTGTTACATTTGAGATATATTGAAAATTATTCACTTTACTAAATATTAATGTCTGTACATGTTTTGGAACCTATTGAGAAGTTATTCATTATGACGAACAATTCTTTATTATCATCATATATAACCCTTATACATATCATAAATCTACTAAGATACAAAATATTTTTTGAACATTAACTATCAAATATTTCTTCTCCACTTTAGATGTAAACATTGGAGAAAAGTGGGGTTTCAAGTGTGGGGGAGGGTGTAAATTCATGACTGTGATAAACTATTATTAATTATAATCTATTCAATTCCGACTTCAATATAAATTCTTTGTTTAAAAAATGGATAAATGTTTTAAAAATTCTTTCATAATTTGAGGCCTTACACTATTTATCATTTGCATATTGCATTTGAATGATAGCTAGTTAGTAGTTAATAGTTTCATTGAATCTAAAATTAATTTGGGTGGATGATTACTAAGGGGTCATTCTTAGTGATTTAATGGGAATTTTTTTGGGGCCTATTATTTAGAGTGATATGGGTGACCTGTTAGTGGAGTTATGATCATAACACTTTGAAATAGAAGCTTGATTTTGATACTTGGGGACTCGTTTTTATTTTATTTATTAAATTAATATATTTAGTGAGATAATGTAAATGGTTTTCCTTAAAATGTGTTGAAATTGGAGTAGTTTTGGCATCTGGGATCCCTTGGTGAGTGTATGAGACCCTAGATGTTGGGTACGTATCTGTTAACTATAATCCTTATGTACACATTAAATAAGTGCATTTTCACAGTGCTTAGCACAAGATACATGTCTTGGAAAAAATTCAATAAAGTGTCTAGGGTCAAAAATTAGTTCATTAAGGTGATGAAAATGATGAATGCCAGATGAAGAAGGGATCAAGTGGTTTATATGGGAGCCATTTAGATTGTATCATTAAGGTGGTTCACAAAAAAATATTTATTTTTAAAACCAAGATGATCAGTCAAATTTCAAAGTTTCTCTGGTTAAATTTTTAACTCCACATAAATTTTACCAATTTTATATTTTGGAATTAGAACATGAGTTTGGATTGAAATGATTCACTAGGTAATTTTGAAAATGATTCAAGTCACTTTAATTGCTTACTGATTCAATTCTCTCTCAGCTACCTGGGAGAATTTGATTATTGGACAGATTCATTTGAGAAATTATTATTTTTTAAAATCCTATTGACAGTTACATTGTCCTCTGATTCTATAAATCTTGACATGTTACCTTTAGATCTTATTTATTAACATACATTTCTTTTCATGGTTAATAGAACATGAGATTATTTGAGGAAAAAATTTCTTAAGTGTGGGGGAATTTTTGGTGGCCTTATTTTACATAGTTTTTCCACGTCAATTTACGTAATTTTTTATGATTTAATAATCATCATTTAATATTTTTATTAAAATATCATACTTTATACATTTTGTAACCTAATTTTCTAAATAATCATTTTTCAATATTAATTGTGTGGTTTTATATTGTAATGTAATTAATCAATGACTTGATTTTAATTAATATGGTTTATAAATTATTATTTAGTTTAGAATTATAAATGAATTATTAAAAATTGACTTTCTTATTATTTAAACAATTAACCGATTTTTTTTCATTTAATTAATTAATTCATTACTTATATTATTTATCATTTATCTTTTCATTTTAATTATGTAATAACTCAATAAATTAATTTCAGTCACTTTTCATAAAATTAATACTTCTTATTTAATTTATTAATGATTAATTAATATTGATTTATTATTTATTATTTTAAATTCCCTTTCTATATTTATTAACCATAATGTATTTTAATCTAAGTGTCTATTTAGTTTTAATTTATGTTCTATAATTTGATGTTCATATTAATTATTTTATGTTTAAATTGTTATATAAATGTGTTTATGTTTATTAGTTTCATAGTTTTCAATTATTTTAGTTTATTCTTAATGTGAATTAATTATTTTTTATTCATAATTTTAGTTTTAATTTATATTTAAATTTTAATTGTTATGTTTTTCTATATTTTTTTCTGACACCGTTTTTCTCTTTTGTGGTGCCACCGTGACTCTCCTATTCACACAGTATCACTATACTACCTTTTTCTGAAAAAATATTTCTCTTTTACGGTTAAACTGTAACTCTACATTTTCATTGTCTCACTGTTCCCTCACACATGTACTAACCCCTACCACAATATCCCTATCTTTGTGCCACCACACACCATTTCACATCCAGTCACCATAACATAACCATGGAACTGTTTCCTTTTTATCACACCATTTCCATCTCCATTTCCTTATGCAGTTTATCCTCATTGTTTCATCCATCACCGGTCTCACCATTTCAACCCACCATTTTGCAGGCCCTTCACAATTTTCTTCATCTTCTCACCGGTATTGATTCTTCATACTGGTGCCATCAGTAATTTCTAGTGTCAAATAATTTCAATTCATCCTCATGACACCACAACACAAACAAACCAATATAATTCAAAATAATTTCCAACCAAATCCACCCAAACATAGTATTGAAACCCACAACTATGAACATTGAAAAATCAGAGGAGAGGATTCATGCCACTGGAGTTGTGCACCACCGCTGAGGAGTTGGACTTCCCTACTTCACATCTCAAAAACCACCATCGGTCCGATGAACAACAACCTTACGCCGTCAGAGGGAGAAGAAGGGATCCACCATTGGATTGTGCAGTCACCGGGAGGTTTCAACCACCACATCATTGGGATGAGGAGTAGGGGCTAGCGTTGTGCGAGGAGGTTGAGAAAGGCTGAGCCGCTGGCCGGCGTTGGCTCTTCGAGAGAAAGACGAAGTCGGTCTACTGTGGGATTTCGCTAGAGAAACTAATCCCTACCCTCCTCTGTGTGCCAAAATTGGGGGGGGGGGGTAGGATAATACTAAATTAGTTAAAAAAGAGATAAAAAATATATAATAGTATAAATAATATGCTAAAAGTAATATAAAACCGAAATTAAAAAAACTAATTATTGATAAATTTTATTAATTATAAATATATAAAACATAAAAGGTAATTAATTTTAATAAAATAGAAAAATTAATTGAATTGAACTTTATATTAAACTATATTAATTAAAAATAACTTTTATATTGAAATAAATAAATTATTAATTTAATGTTGCATATTAAATATTTATAATTATTGAATATTAAAAAAAAATTAAAATAAATAATACATTATAAATTAAATTAAAATTAACTTCTTTTAATCAATATAAATTATTAAAGGACGTAATTTAAAAATAATAATAATATTTTTAATTAAACATAATAAAATTAATTAATAAAAATCCATAACTTTATAAATAACTATTATAATACTTTTAATTAACTAATGAATTTATTTATTTATTTCCTTCTCATTTTTAATTGTTCTGTGTTTTTTCTTATACAAGTTCATTAAATGTTCTTAAACATTTCTATATTAATTTAACCAACTCACTGGGAGTTACTTACTAAGGTTTTACTAGTGTGACATGTTAGTCACAAAAAAACATGTGTGCATTGCAAAAGTGTTGAAATTTTGAAGTTGGTGGAAACATTCATTGACGTACAGTAGGTGATAATTAGTTTAAAATAGAGAAGTGAGAAAAGTGTGGGGGGTCATTCATTCAATTAATTTTATCATACAATTTCTAGGAGAGGGGGACAACTTGTGGGATTTCATGGAGTGCGACTTAGAGAACCACTCCCTAGAAAATCAAAGACCAG
Source organism: Viscum album (assembly GCA_963277665.1). Lineage (NCBI taxonomy): Eukaryota > Viridiplantae > Streptophyta > Magnoliopsida > Santalales > Viscaceae > Viscum > Viscum album. The sequence continues at coordinate 674,379,923 of OY728157.1, read as the reverse complement.
GAGCAGGAAAAATTCAAGCTTGAATAGGGAGATCTCTTCCTCTATTCAACTAAAATTTTCATTATTGTAATATAATGATTTTTTCTTTTTTAATAGAGATAATGTTATGCTAAATCCTATAGTTTGGGGTAGAAATCATGTCTACTGTTTTTCTTCCTCTTTCCTTCTCACTGTCATTTTTTATGTGATTGAAATTCATCGATGAGATATACTCTAGTTAAATTCAATTGTAACGCACTACTATCACTTATTCTCAAAATCCTATAATCATTCGATGACTCCGATTGTGTATTATGTTTCAGAAACATTTTAGTTGAAACTAAATCTACAAAACTAAAAGTCATTTCATTCGATCATCTTTTTCAATTGATAATTCTCACAGTAGATTAATAATAGCATCCCAAACTCCACAATTTTTCATCTTGAGTGTTTTATCTACTAGTGAGGTAAATAAACCACTCCTTTTTCGTGGTACTAGTTGTAGTAACTAATGCGAGAAGGAATATTTAAAAAAATTTGAACTTAGAATTATCCGAGGACATATTTCTCTTGATTGTTCACATATCATCATTTTATATCTCTATTAATTACTGTTTTTAGTCTCATTCTTGTTTCATTACTGTTTATAACAAAAACTCAAAAAGATTGTGTTGTTTCTTCTGTGCATTTTAATAAACACATAAAAAAATTGGATGTTTTTAAAAATAGAAAAAATATCCCACTACTGACAATAGTGGGATGTTTTGAATATTTTACTTAGAAGATTAGTGGTATTAATCACCTTCCCTGTGGGTTCAGCTTTTCTTTCCACATATACCGCAACAAGTAGGAATATAAATAATTAATCATTGATAGAATTCAATGTTAGTACAATTAATTAGCTAATAATTGCATCCCAAAAATTTTGATAGGTGAGGAGTGATATACATGGGATGAAATAATTTTCTCATTTTCTATTTTCATCAACAACACTACATCCAAGCTTGAGGTGGATATTGGATAATTATACTGAACATTCAATACATGAATGAATTTTTAGAACTATGGATTAAAATTGTACCTTTCAATTTTTACATCTTATTTTACATTTTCCAATATAGAATATGAGTGATTTTTTTATATTATTAAACACAAAAATGGGAATCCTATTATATTAAAGAGTTAACATTTTAATTATATATATCTCTTTAACTTATGAGTTTTTAGGCTTTAATATATGTTTTCTAAAATGTATCTCCTAAAATATATTCTCATTGGATTTATTTGTTACAATAATAATGGGTCATAATGTGGATATGAATATTTGAAGGCGTATAACCTTGGAGTGTCAAAATAGGTGCTCAGTAAGGCCAGTTGTCATGTACTATATTACCTCAAGTTAGCCCTCGTTCATTGTTTTAGAGTAGATACTCCATGGTACATCTCTTCCAAATCCATGTCCAGTTGTTGAATCTAGATAAGGATGTTTTTTTGTAAAGAACATTCACTATAGTACCTGATATTTTGGGATTTTGTTTTCATATTCTTAGTCTTATCGCTAAGGATTTTGCAAGAGTTTTCTAACCCTCATCCCAAAAATAACTAAGGCTTTCCTTTGATACCAACTATAACAACCATTCCCATTATTATAAATTAATACATGTTATATTACATAAAATTAAGCTTAATACAGTACAAAATATTATGTTTTCTGTTGTATTTGGTAATTAGGTAAAATACACAACATCTTATAACATGGGATACAAAACATTATTGAATATTTCTTTGAACTGGTCATAATATTCCAATGAACTAAAAACTACATGGGATATTCTAGGGACAAACATAATTAAGCTATATGCCATAAATCCCTATAATATAATAAAAAAAATCAGAACATGAAGACGATAATACATGTTAGACAATAGGCATATCAATGGAGTGTAAAGGGAACATGAATAACAAGGAATGACATTGAATGATAATCATAACATAAGAAATGTGGAATCAAAATAAAACAACGAATCATAAACATAGGCAATGGAAAAATATTCCAAGATATCATGGTGGACAATATCCAGGAAAGGATTTATGTACACCAACATTCCAAGATGACGTATCATGATATTAAACATTACCCAATGAGTTGGATCACTATCTGGGTGAATCCATCATAATCATTTAATTCTCATACATTAGTGTGTAACGTTTCTCTTCCAACATGGAATATTTCTTCATATAAATTTATTCCATGATATTCGAATATGGATTACATTCATGTAATTCCAATATCAATATTTATATATGAAAAAGGTAAATAGACATGAAAAAATAATGGATATGGTATTCACTAAATAATTGTTTTTCTTAGAAAATCCTGATAAAATTTCAACCGAAAAACATTGTTACATAAATTTAAATAAAAATGGATAATTATAGAGAATGTGGTATCCCATTATTTTGAAATCAAATGATTAGTAATAGAGATAAGTAATATAATATACCAATATAAAATTTTTTTAAATAGAATGCATAAGGTAATGATGAAACATGAATAGAGAAAAGAATATTTTTGAATTTTTAGCATGGTAACATTTGTCCATAATGCATTATGAGAGGATTAATGAGAGTGAAAAGATGATATAATGATTTATAAATCAAATGGAAGACAAGTTAATATTAAATAACCTAAACCATCATAATAAAATGGGAATTAAAAGACATAACATAAATAGACAATTTGATAAAAGATGCGAGTAGAGGATCCCTTACAAAATTTTGTCTTTGTAACAAGTAAAATAAAGGTCAAAATGAGGGAAGAAAAATAATATCTCATTAAAATAACATTAATTTTAAATTAAGGGAATGTTAATAATTAATTTACACTATACAAAACTACAATTAAGAAGACAAACTGTAAAGAGGTAGGTTGAATTGAAAGGAGGACAGGAATGTGGGGATCCCTTATTAAATTTCAGCATATTAACAGCTTAGATTAAGGTAAAAATGAGAGAGGATAAATAATATTTAATTAAGATAACATAAAATTTGTAGTAAAAGATTTTTTATAAGTAAATAGCATTATCAATAATTTAAATTTACGAGAGAAATTCCAAATAAGTTTCTTAAATTGAAAGGGGGAGAGGAAAGTGAACCGTAGATATATTCAAATGCACATATTAATTTGTGGTAATGATTGATCACTGCATCTTGTAAGGTTAATTTAATTGTAACTATGAATGGTTTCTAGAATATATTATAAATATATAATAATTTCATGGGATATTAAATAATACACCTTGAGTGATGAGATGACTACACAACCACTTGAACTAGATGGATAGCTCAGTGTGTTCTTGTTATGTACATATGAAAATAGTAAATTACAATGTATTTCTATTTAATATCAATAAATAATGGGTGGTAATGTGTAAGGGATAAAATTGGGAACCATATTGTAAATCCTTCATCCATGAATGAGATTTATCTACCATGATTTCTTTCACATGATATCGCACTAATTTGTTATTTTTATTGGTCGTTTCCCCCATTAGTATCTCTATAACCATCAGAATGGATTCACCAAACACAGCATCGTATCAAAATATACCCATAGAGGATGATTTAAATTTTAATCCATGTCAAGATTCTATACACCATCAGTTGATGAACATGATATATGCCAAAATTGTGTTAAAATATGTAGCCTATATATCAAAGTGGCCGTTGACGCTAACCCAAAACATTTGAATTCAAGTTTCTAATTCCATTGTATGAGAGTATAACCTCAATGGAACTATACATAACTTTTTTTTGGTTCATGATGTAGTTTATGAAAGGAAGACTCATATGACCTCCAACTAATGGTAGTTTTCTATAAACTGATTGACCCCTCTCGCAACATTTATTCACCTCAGTAGTATAACCACAGAGTATAGAGGAACAGACCTCACTATTTTATAGAGGTGGGTAGGATTTTAGTTAGTTCCCCAACACTATTTGGGTACTCCCATTTAAGAACTCCATTCATTCACTTTTACCATAAACACTCTATGGTATTGAACGATCAATATTCTATTTAGAGGGGTATATAAGAAATATCGACCTCAATTGTCAAATTTTGGACACATATAATGATGAATATCTAGTAAAATTATCTTATTGTTATTATGAGTAGAATCAAACCCCTACTCCAATTTTTACAAAGTAATATAATCCCAATATAATGATAAAAGGATAGAAGGTTTTCTGGATGGATCAAACTCATGAAGGTTCTAGCACACATTACCAACCCCATGTTTATTATTGAGGCTTCTACCATAATTACATGAAAAAAAATCATCAAGATGGAGGGATCAATATCGATATTTTTTGATGTTAGAGAATGTTCCTCAGACAATTTTATCATATGATATCAAGGAACAATGTCGTATCCTGATAGTGACCTAAAGATGTATATATTCATGTATATCCAAGAATCTGAAACATTGAAAAGTCAAGAATATATATATAAATTCAATAGATACTTGTCAATAGGTAATGGAATACATATCCATGAAGTTCCTCCACACTAATTTTTAATATTTATCACTAGAGATCCTCCAAATAGTATTTTCTATGGAGCCCCTCGGTGGGACAATTAATAAATGAAACAAATGGTCTATATAACAATATTAATCTAGATGTATCAATCTATTGATGTCCTATACATTTTCGATTGAAACTAAGAATCACTAAAGGCCCTCTATAGAGTAGCCACAAAAGAGGTAATCCACATCATAATGTGAAGGTCTATTAATATGTTCCTCTATGTCATCTCATCGATGGAGGTTCTCTGCAAAATATAGATATTGATTGATAAACTCATCCTCCACTTTTCAACTCATTGAAAATATATAACCACGGATTTCCTCACTATGTAAACAATGAGCATAAGTCTCTAGGTTATCATTATAGAACTTATTGTGGTTAATTTATCTATAAAAATAAATAACACACCTGGAGGTCCCCCAATTAAGGGTTCTAAATAAATGGTAACCAAAGAGACCATAATAGGGAAAACCCATACAATAACTCCAGAAATAATTTTGAAAAAAATTATAGGGAAACTATGTTTGATAAAGAAAAAAATGTAAAATGGACCCCCCCATATAATGATAAATCAAGCATCATTCATTGATGTCCACTGTAATATTTTTTTGTGAATACCCTAATCAAAATGAAATATATTCATAGAATTAAATCCCTTCATTTGTCAATGTGACTCCAATATTAACCTCAAATGATGATGAAATAGAGATACAAAATCCATTGATATTTATAACCTCACCACAAATAGTTGGTTTTGTTTTCTATTTAATGTTATATATGAGTATATGATCATCATTCATTTCTCTCACACTCCATGTAACCTTGTTTCCGACTAAAGTTATTAAGAGTTATGTAAATCAAATAAATGAAATTTTTGTTAAATTTCCATTATTATAATGTTTGGATGAAGCGACCCTTAATGATGTTGAAGGGAACAGAATTTTTATGTTGAAAAAATTTGTTAATGATGGAATACTGGTCATGTTCTATCCCATGTATACCTTTTAGTGTGTCATTTCCAATCAATACCATACATATATCCCAATATAGGTGTGAATATACACAATCTAAATAATAGTAACCATTCATCGAGTTGGAAGAGAATCTACATTATGTATCTGTATGAATATCATCAATATTTTGACTTAACTTCAATCTCAATGGATCAAAATCCTTGGCCTGGAAAATAATGTCAGTGATTCTAAAATTCAAGCCACACTAGTTTGAATGTTCTATTCTAAGTAGACTTTAATAACTCTCATGTTGTTTTTATTAGATATTTAGGGGATTAAAGAGCTCTATTTTTTACTACAATCACATTAGAAACGGTTTATAAGGATGTTACCATATAATAGTTCCACTTTATGAAATTTCTTAGGTACTAGGTATAAATTATCATTATAGTTTTTATTTAGAATATTCATTATTCATAAATTAATGAAAATGTATACTTGATTGAAATTTTAATTTTATTCATTAAGAACATTAAAAAGTAAAAAATACTATAAGATTAAGAAAATAGAAACTATAAATATTATATAAACCTTCATAAATGATCACATATAACATAGAACATGCGATATATATCGTTTTTTCAAGGATTAAAACCCTAGATACAATAATGATATGGAATCTACAACAAAATTAGTATAATATAATCTAAAAAATATAGGCATGGTTGAATTTATATCAAAAAACATTCCACAAAAATCACAAACTCAATGGAGGTACACAACAACAATGGTAGAAGAGAAACATCATCCTTATCCCAAGGGATTATTGGAATATTTAACTCCACTTCCTCAAAAAATATTAACCATTTTCATATCAGAATAATTCTAAAAATAAGAAACACCATACATTTCTCCATTGATGTTTTATTATTCATTAAATGCGTAAAGGGAGTGTTCAAGGAGTTAAAATGTGTACTCCATAAAAATTATCATCATCAAAATACATCAAATTTATTTTATGGAGAGAAATAATAAAAACATAAGAATTTACTTTTAAAAATATTTTCAAATTTTTTTAAAGTGAATTATAATAATTCCCTCAATGAGTATTTAGTGGATGATTATCGTGATGATTTATTATATTCCATTGTTTATTTTATTATTCTTTAATGACTCTCATACATATACTTTGGCTGTGTTAAATCTATAGATAATGTGTAGATTAATTATGATACAGACTATCACAATGTATATTCTATGATTCGAAATGTGTTGTAAAATGAAATTAATGAAGTGGCAACATACAGATGAAATTAGAGACCATATTACCACATGGGACCCCATATAAACATTTATCAATCACACCATATTTTAGATTTTAAATAAGATAATAGGAAACGTGGAACTTCTTCCACATCAAACCTACCACTCAAATAAGTGGAACTCCTCTCTATTGAGGAGAGTATTTCATGGTATAATATTGATTAAGATAATATGAGAAGACTAATTTATAGATTATTTAAAAATAAAATATGTAAATATGATACTCTTATCATAAGGATAGTAATGTTCCATCAAAATAAACCCCAAAACTAGATTGAACTAATTAAATAGAAAATAAAACTTCTAGTGATCAAAAAAATATATCTTATGAAACCATTTTACAAAATGAAAATTTCTAATAATTTTGAGTAATTCACTATAGTAGATACATAATCACCACTATCTCAATTGAGCTTACCTAGGTTTACTAAAATATTATTAAAATAGTATGCCTAGTAAAGATGAACAAAATATGTTTTATATAAAAAAAAGGAATCTACCTAACTGGAATGGAAACACTTAATCATTGGTTGTATTATGTCTCTTTATGATTAGAAAGAGTTCATTGATAGGATTTTTCCTCCAATATAGCTGATGTGAATACCATATACTAATAATTAAAAATAAACCCTACTAAACCAAGATTTGGGAATCTATCAATCTTTATATTTATTGTTATTAGAGATCAAAAGATTCCAGAAGTTATTTTTTCAACATCATATATCCCCATGATGGGGAAACTAAACTGGTTGGAGGGAAAAATAGTTTTTTTGTGTGACTAGGATATACCTATGTATGTATATAAAATAATTTACTATATAGTCTATCACAAATTTTAATGATATTTAATCACATTTAATTTACCAACAATTCTCTATAAAGTGTAAGATAACTACACTCAAACTCCTTGATTATGAACAATGTGAAAATGATATACTTCATGACATCATAACCTTTTTGGAATGAATAACATATTCCATGAATATTTAGTCATATATATGATATGTTTTATAGATAATAATGAAAAATACATCAAATTATATTCCTACAACAATAATTATCTTATAATAGCATGGTTATTTGGGGGAGATTATAGTAATAACATAGTAGTATGATGATTCCATTCAACTCTCTATTATCAAATATTAATCCACCTCGTCGATATAGGGGTATAAATTTTATAATGAAAAAGATCAACCATGACACTCAAACCAACAATAATTTCAGTTTCTTATTAAAATCAATATCATTTTTATATATTGCCTCCTTTTATATAACGAATACTAAATCATATCACTTATTTAGTTTGAACGATGTATAAAATTTTTTGAACCTTCAAATACCAGATGTTCAATGTCTAAAATTTGTATAAGGATAAGGTTGTATAATTTTTCAACACATCATTACTGAAATATTTGATCATTTTTTTAATTATCGAAAGACCTAATGATTTTATTCTGAATGATTTCACTGATTATTTCTCATTCCCATAGTTTCTGGGATATAATATCTTGAATTTTTTTTGCTTCATAGAAATAATCTAATAGTTTATTGAAAAATATATTATATTTTTTTTAAAACATGTATATGTGATATTTGACTCTCTTACTTTTCCAGAAGAATATGTAGAAAGAAATAAATAAAGAATAAATTGTTAATGTTTCATGAAAATATGAATAGAATGGTGGTTACTAGAGAACATGTAATCATAATTACATTACTACATTAACTATACAGGGACAAAATTGCCTTCTTTATAACGATGGATTCATGTTCTACATCATATCCTTCAACGATTAAATTTAATCATTAATAGAGGATATTGTTTTAGAAAGAGAGCCCCGACGAGAACTGAATCAATTATAAAAATGTCATCACGTCATATCCCTATCAACCAGATGAGGTTTGCAACCCTGAAAAATTGAACATTCCTTTAATGAGGTGTAATAATATTGATCAGTAATGTTCATTCAATTATAAACCCTAGTAAATTATGAATAGTTGACATATATAATTAATATGCCTTATAATTTTTAGAGAGGAATACCAAGAGGATGAGGAAGAACCAGATGAAATAAACTCCAATAACTCAGTTTCATTTCTAGAAAAATACATATTTGTATTTTTGAAAAAAACGAGGTCCATTTATGAGATCAATTGGAATGTCTGTTTAATATTTATTTAGATATGATCATATTTTTTGGGAAAATAGAATAAAAATAGTCTTCTAAGAAAATCCATAATGTAAATAGGTCAGTTTGACCCAGATAAAAAATAAAAATAAATCCATTAGCTTCAATCAAGGACAATATATTCAAACATGGTTATCTATTGCCTCTAATACATAATTTTGGAAGAAAACTTAATTCATTAATCATAGCACATGGGCTAAAAATATCTTATTATGGATAATCCCTTCATCACCCCTTTCATGAATTCCTTTTATCATTACATGAATTTATGGATTACCTTATTGAGGCTATTTTAAATCCAAAGGAGTTGAAGACCAATGTTTTTGATGCTGAAATATACTACATTGAGACTTAAACAACTGAAAATTATATAGAAATTTAATTCAAATAAATTGGTTAAAATATATATATAATTTTTCATAATTACATTCTAATTATATAGTAATATCTATAATATCAATTTTCATAAATTCAATGTTGATAATGGTTTATTAATTGGATGTCTTCTCAATACTTAATGTCCACAACATTGGACTCTAGAAACATGTAGTTTCTCCCTCCAGCCAAACAATTTAGTAATATAAAATGTGTTATAAACAAACTCTCATTATAATAAATCTGAGATCCCAAAATAGAAATTTCATTTTTGATTTCAAATTCATTGTTGTTATTTTCAATACATCATCAAAAATCATTCCAAAGTGGTTTATTTCTCCATATGATTATATTATATTTCTCATTAAATTAATGATTCATAGAGTATTCTATTGGAAGAGAATTTGGTGTACTCTACAGTTATGTTATGGGTTTTCAGTCTCGTGCATCATAATACCTAGGGACTGGGTATTATAAAAGGGGGTAAATAGTCATTTGTAAATAAAAACATATATATTACTACACATAATTGTATAGAAATCACACCAACAAAACAATATAAATAATTTTATGAAGGTAATGTATTTACCATCATCTAAAATGAGTTGAAATTTCTAGATTATGGAAACCATTTGGTCATATTTGGTAATGTCATAAACTCTAAAATTTATTTCCTCTAATATGATGGTCAAGATGATGTGTCCACTAAAAACACACCAAATAAAATATAAAAATACATATAATCAAATTATTATTTTTATTCTATTAACAAATCATTTTTATTTTTATATGGTTTTGATGATTGTTTCTTAAAAAATCAAAATTCGATTAGTTTTTTTTCTTGTATAAAGCAAGGAGATCATAGATGTTAAGAACATTCACTTTTGTAGTAATTATTTTCATAGTATTTGATAAACCCAATCATCCATAGATGGATGTGGTTTTTGATGTATGTAACAATACAATTATGTTTTATATTAGTTCTAATGGTGTAAATATTTATTCTGATCAATTAAACACTAAATAGGATGATAAAGAAAAAAAATATAGACCATTAAAAATTAACGATGTTTTCTCAACATCTATTAATGAAATAATTTCAATGAATCAAGGTAAAAAAGATGTACCATGGTGAACATTGATCTATGCCACTATCACTTTTGTAGAAATAGGTAAATACATACACTTCCTAAAGTAGTAAATATAGATATGTTCATGCATATCTAAGAAGAATCCACAGTCTTACAATCATGTGGGTACCCATCATTTGGGTTTTTAATTGTTAACGTAATTTCTATAAATATGTAGTTTAGATTATTAATTTAATTTAATACACTAGGTTGAAATCTAATGTTTATAGGGAAATTGAATCCAAATTCAATCATGAGGTTCATTCCATAAATTATCTAACGCATTTTTATCCTAATAAATAGAAATATTGTTAGTTTTTTAAATTTTTAATTTTATTAATATAATATGGAAGTCCTATATCAGATGATCCCATTACATTTTGAGACTCTGAAGTCATACATTCTATATTTAGGGGATAAAAGGGCTCCTCCTTGGATGCTCTTAGAAAACTGTGGAGATGACATAAATATCCTCTAAAACTATTTATCATTAGGGATGTAAAAATAATTATTTTAAATGGTTATATTTTTGATGTTTTTGGATATAGTATAAGGTATTAGATAAATCACTATATTCTACCATTGGAGGTATGGCTAGTGGGGATTCCGATCCAACATGACTTTATGTGATACCTATAAAATTGTAGTGTATCCACTGTGTTGTTTCACCACTAATAGGAAATTGACTAATTGATTTTAGATTCACAAGGATAAGGTCAACTCCCTACCTTTCTGTGCGGTCACAACCATTATAATGAATGAGGTGTACACCTGAACAAGGTAAAAAAATTGGATAGTTATTGATGTGTAGCTAACATTAGTATCTTCCACTAGTTGTTGGACCTTCCTAGAGTGTGATGTGGAAAACTGTATTAGATAATTCTATTATGGATTGACTAGAGTCCCATTAGATTTCTTGAGGGTGGAAAAGAAAAATAGGAAACCCATTCATTAATCTTTTCCATTAAAAGTTCATGGAATATCAGTCATTTTAAATATAAAGTATTCCTTATATATACAACATTTTTATGACATTACTTTGTACTCATATGTGTCTTTGAGTCTATTATGACTACTTATGAAAATTATAGTGGTTTTGGGTAATTAATAATAAAACAATATGTTAGGTATTTCATGAGGGGTTGTAAGGACGAGCTCATCTCATCCTTGGGGTGGGGGTGTAATGAAATCATTTCCTAGATCGAGAATCTCTTCCATATTTATGAAAATTTCATGAATACTTTGTAAATCCAAGTATGAGGAAGTATGTATTTATAAACATATTCAATCAATGATTTATATATATTTAATCAAACAAATATATATATATATTACTAGATATCCTTCATTATCTTATTATGTATAAATGATATGATTTAAGGAATACTATTTTCCCCCATGATATTTGAAACCATATTAGGAGGTGGTAGGATTTTTTTATTAACGATTGATCCTAAAATAGTTGTCTTTCATAACTTTGTATCTAGAAACCATAGTCTATGTAGTTCGAGTGTCATAGTTCAATGTTGAATTATATAAATACTTTATATAGTTTAACATTTCCAATTATGTATTCTTCAACCATGAATGGAGAGACAAAAAGTGATTATGTGGTTATTTTACAGTAAAATCCATATTATAAATCAAATGAGAATATGAATTAGTTGATGGTATGTTATAGGGTATATAATATTTCTATGACTGATATGTGTGAACCACTATCTCCTCTTTTCGTAACTAGACAAGGGAGGTTGTAAGTACTCACAAATTATATATCTCAATTAATTTTTTTATGGGGACATAAAAAAATGAGGCATGTAAATGCCCCATTTGCTTTGAGTGCTATATCGGGATCCATTAGATCTAGATTCAAATATGATGCTTAATATTGGGTTTCCAGGATCAGAACCATGTTCAAGATTTGGTTTTACAAGTTTCCATGGGATAAAGACACACACTATCAATGTAGTCAAATATTATAAACATAATGAGGACCAAATCAATTATGGGGTAAATCAATGAAAATTATTATTAATGGAACTCATGTTCATAGTTGCACACAGTAGACTCCACATCATTCATATCATGAAATTATTATGTCCATGGATGGGTTCCGGATGAGATTAACTTTATAATGAATTGAAATTAGTCAATGTACACCAATATAGTTATATTAATCATTCTTATCCTTGTTTATTTTATCTTTGTATTAAAGGAATAAACTTGTGACCGGTTACTCATAATTGGGTTTCCTTATTAAGGGACTGACCAAGAGTCCAATCCTTTATCATCTGGGTCCATTTGGAAGAGATCAATATTAAATTTAGGAATGTCTATACTTATATATGGTGAATTTTCTAATTGATTATTAATTTCTTTCTATTTTAATAGATTTACGAATTGTAGTTCCTGAATATATTTCATGAGTAGCCCCGTAAAAAGAATAAATCATTGGAGCCCTTGATTAAGGACATATGTGGGTTGTTGGAAAATATTTTTTTATTGGGATGAAATTTCTAAAATGATTTTAGAAAATTATATTCATCTTATTCTTTTCTCTGTGAAATTATTACCTTACATATGAATCTATAAAAGATAGGGGGAATGAATTTCCATATGAAATATATTCCTTATAAAGAATGTACTATATCATTTTAAGTGAATCCAATAAACCATGAGATATGATATATTTTTTTGCAACCAATTTTAGAAAGTCTAAACTATTCAAAATTCACCTATGATTTATTTTGGGAATCACCCTATATAACACTTTCTGGATTATAATATAGTATTTTACATCTACGTATTTAGTTTTTAATTTAGTTATTAAGGTACAATATTAGATTTTTTAAGATATTCCCATCATTGTAAATTCCACATGATTGGTTACACTTAACGAAATTATCATTACATAGGAAAACATGTCCATGAATAATGTATGTTAATCATAGAGATCAACATCGGGCCTCTTTAAATCAGGTCTTTTCATGAATCATGTACATGGTAATGAGGGATCATTCATACACAACCATTACTAAAATATATTTCCATAGTGTGTAAGTGATTTTGACAAATCAAAACACCCATGTTGAAAATTAATATATGTTGTTAAATAAATATAAGTTCATAATACATTTTTCTTACAATATGGGTGATCTATCTTATATTTTGAAATTTTGACATTTTCTATTTTTCATTATATTGGTTCATTAATCATATATTTTCTGTTTTAATTATATCATGTTGAATGATTTCAAAATCTAGATCACAACTCTAGTGAATAAAGATATCAATGTTTTCTGGACTCTCTCTATTATAAACGGGGCGTTTGGTTATGAATTTGTTCAATTAGGTCCAATAGTGGAGTTATCCACTATATTTAAGGAACCTCAAGGTTTTTTCCATTACCATTCTATTTACATTGTCTCAAAAAATACATTTACTACTTATCAACAGTCCATGAAACATATTTTGAAGTCATTATTGGTGAAAATCATAGAATTCTATATATATGGTCAAGTTTTAAAATGTGTACAATTAATTGATCAACCAATTAAACATCAAGATGTTTTAACTAATTTTGTCTACATATCTTTATTTTACCCCAAAAATATTATTGACGGAATCCTTAGGAGGTTTATTTTTTTCAATATATACCATCATTTAGTTTAGGTTGTCCCTAAGATGGTCAAGTATATAAATGACTTGGATTCCCCTTAAAAGCATATTGATATGAGATTACAGTAATTGTGACCCACATATACCCTATTTTTTATCTCCAAACTCTCCATTTATGGATTTATATTTAAAATTTTGATGAAGAATGTAATTACCTTTTTCTATGATTAATGTTGTTAAAAACACATTGATTATCTTGAATAATACCTTATATACCCACTAGACTTGATTTATATCATCCTTTATGTGAATATATTAGAATGATCAATTGGTTACACACATTCTCTAAATAATTATATGGGAAATGATAACAATATATATTATTTATATTGAAAATATTGGTTATTGATATTTGATATTATGACATAAAAGGGACCTACAATTCTTTAGTTTTCAAGGTGATGAAGATGTGGCTCTATTTTCATCCCTAAAAGGTCCAAATGGGATATTATGACAATCAGCTAAAATATATAATCAATTACATTATTGAATATGTGTATCTATTATGATAATAATGACTTTTTATACAATTTTACAGTTAATTTATATCCCAAAAGGTTATTACGAAGAAAAGGATTGGAGTATTTTCACATAAAACACACCTTCCCAGAAAATTTACAATGATAAACAAATCTACCTATTGAGGAATTAATAATTGTGAGTGAAACCTCATGATAATATGAAATTTACTTTGGGGGTTACATTAGAATCCCAATGCATAGAAGGATGAAAAAAAGATAATAAATAACTTATTATAGAGTGTACACATCTCTACAAAAACTCAACCTTATTCATTCTTATTATTATAGAACTAAACCTAAAATGAGTTATAGAATTAAACCCACATCACAGGCATTGACAAATCCCTATTAAAAATAAATTCTTTATTGAAAATTATGGCTGATTCAAATTTTTTAATCAAAAAAATCAATTCTGACTATTCCAATAATATGGAAGAGTTTGTTCTCATTCATCATTATGAATGATCTTTCACTGATGAATTATCCTCAGAGACAAAAAGGTAACATGTCTTATGTTCATAAAATGTATAAAAAGAAAAAATATACAGTGTATATGTATTATTGTATGATCTAGATCTTGAATACTAATTTATTTTCATTTCACCTATGAGGGTGGTTTTTCTATTTATCAAAAATGATATGCAAGGAATCAATGAGGTGAATTCAATTACAGATCAAGGGAAGCTATTTTTTCTTAATATTATGTCATTACTGGATTGATGACTCAAGTAGAGGTGTATATTAAAAATTTGAATATCTCATATTATTGAACCATAAAATATTTATGTATTTAATGAGTATAAGTTTTCATACTTCATGTTCTCTAGAAATTATAGAATTTACTCTATGGATAAGGATTCAATTGATTCCTTCATATTAAAACTGAAGAAGGAGATACCATCACCATTATATGGAAAGTCTAGGATTTCTCTTCCATTTAGTACCAATTGAGAAAAAAATAAATTCTATAATATTCTGCGACATGGATAATTCAAGCCATCAATGTTTAAAGACTACATGGAATTCATGATAAAATAAATTGTATTTGCGATTCATGAAAACCATATCTACTAATCATAAAATTTTATTCACTTTACCAATCACTCTTAGCTAATTTCTTTATATATTCTATATATATGGGGTCAATAACCTTTATATGTAGCTAATATGTTAATCTTCATTTTTATCTCCATAAATTTGGGGTAAAATAATTATAGGTGGAGTGAATGAAATGTAATTTAAATTCTTGATAGATCAACATCCTTACAATATTTTTACTCCATAAGGGAATATTGATGGGAAATAATAATAATTTCTATGGTTCTTATTTTAAGATAAAATATCTATTGTGAAATATAATGTCTAGAATAATATCTTATTATATTAGAGCAATGAATTGATTCATAGAGTCCTCTTACAAAACTAAATCCAATATTCTTTAGAAACTGGTGGATAAATATGAGAAGAAATGGACGGATAATCTTTTATAATTATTGTGTGAATATGACACTATAAAAGAAAAATAACATGGGGGACCCCAAATTCATTTGTATATTGGAATGAGGTATTCATACCTATTAATATTTTCTTGATATCTACATAAATAACTATTTGAATCCCAAAATTGAAAGATGAGGAGTCCTTAACAATAATTAATTAATTGGTATAAAATAAGGGGTAATTTTGAAAAACAAAACATAACTTTGATAATCATTTAAATTGAATCATATGATCAATAAATATGTTGTTCTACATATACTTATTTATCCAAGGGGAAATGGTAAAGAAATTTTAGAACTCTAATAAAACCATGTAAGAACCCTCGAATCATGACAATAAATGGGAATAAAATTATACCATAGATGAGGAAAAATATTTTACATTTATATCCATGATTATATTAGATAGGTAGTGTATCATGCACTCTCCTAACAAATGGTTTTTCAAGAAAATATTTTTATTACACCACATAGATTTACAAATAGATTATTCTTAATGAATTTATACTTCATGGAGAATTTCCATTGTTCATGAATTCAAACTTCCTGGAAAATTCCATATCGCATGAGATTATGATTCACATAAAAATTCAATTTATTATGATTTCAAACTATGTTAAAATCTATTTTTTTAACTCTAAATATATTAGACACAGTCCTTATTTAATTTCCCTTGTATTTGGGAATCAACTTCCCCTAATCTATGAATGAAATTAATATAAAGTAGTATTAATATATTATTTTATGTATGATACAAGACTATAAAATATTTCCCTTTGTATGGTATTTTTGGTTCATATTAGGATCCCAAAAATGTCCCTATAATAAGAGACATTCATCTTTAATCATCAAATTAATGTGTACTACTACTAATTTTAGGATGGTGGTGCCTCATTCAAAGACCAAGACCTAATTTTTTCATTAAAAACAATTACATAAGTCAGAATTAGGGTATTTTATTACAATAATTTTCATAAAGATGGATAAGATCATCTAACCAAGTGATACCCTTGTTGATTACCTAATTGGAAAGACCATCAGCAACCATGATTTCTTCACAGAAAGCATGAGTAACAATGTATCTGAACTCCAGAAGTGAAGTAAGGAAACTTATCATGTGAGAGGTAAGTGTCCATGCAAGGTGCATTATACTTTTCCAGATGGTTGGACTATATTGGATTAGTCACTTTGAATAAAAATGTCATTATAGCACTTTTGTTTGACAATATCGACCATAAGGATCATGGCCATCATTTCTACTTCTCAAGTATAGGTCAAACCAAAGCTGCCGAAGAAGCATCCTTGATAATGGACAATGGAATATCTGTAGATGAAACCATATCCCGTAGGTCCTGGGATGCCATTGGACACTCCATGATTATAAATTTTGATTTATACTAGGAGAGGTACTTTCTAGAACACCTCAAAGGTGTGCCTCAGTGGTCTGTAGATGCAATCAATCCTACGTCAATGTTGGATCACATAGTCTCCCACAGTGTTTTTGTAGTGGGCTTTCTGAATCAAGGTTTCATCTTTAATAAAAATGAGAATCCATGTCTGAACTGCATAAATATTTAGTGATTATTTGTTGTGAACAATTACATTTTTATCATACCAAATCACGTGCAAGAGCTTAGAGACAACACCTATGAAGAGATCAATGATTTGTTTCAGTGTTTCAAGCTCCACACAGTATTTTAATTGCATTTTAATTGAGTCGAGTAAAATAAATTTTCAATAAAAAAATGTCAGTAATATAATTCCAAAGCGCTGATGCTATACCACAAGACCTAAAAAGATATTTAGTATCCTCTATATGTTGGTGACAAAAATGGTACATTGAGAAGAGTTGGATACAAAAATATTGATGACAATCCTCGGTAGGAATATAGTTGTGAGAAACGTGCCAAACAAGATTGCGTCTTGAGGGTGCTATACATGGTTTATCAAAATGTGTCAACCAACCGAAACTAGAGTCTGAGTTAGTGACTTTTGACTGCAAAAAGTTTTTGAATCAAGCAACCCGTTGTTGACATGCTCCCAAATAAGAAAATATATAATATTAGAGAACGTATATTTATCAACAACATGCATGATGTTATCAAGGAGATTGAAATTTCTATATTGAATCACATCCTTTATAGTACAATTTATGTTTTTTTGTTGGAATTGGGAGAGATAATAGATAAGAGGGTAGCGCCATTCCAGTTGTACATCCAAAATTTCATGGAGGTGTTCAAGGTAACCATCCGTCTAGAGTTATTCATAATGTAGGAAAAGTTTTTCCACATGGATGGACATATGGTGGAGTTCATATAGCTCAAATGACCCTTCTTGAGTTTCATGAGGATTCTTTCTTTGAGAAAAACAATGGAATCTGAGTTACTATTAAAAATTCTCTATGAGAGACTTTCTTGTAAAGCTTCATTAAAGAGTTTTAGATTTTTAATGCCATGACCACCTTCGTCAAGAGGTTTTCAAAATTTAGGACATGGAGTAGAAAATATACTTTTTCAATAATGCTACCATTCCAAACAATGTTTTTAATGTAAACCTTAATTTTTTTAAAAATTCTGGTATGCCTTTTATAAACCATCCGTGATTAGACCAATTTAGAGAAAATTGTAGATTTCACCAGTGCAATCCTTCCAGCCATGGAGAGGGTTTGACCTTTCTAGGAGGGTAGTTGATTGATAAACTAGTCTATAGCAGCATTAAAATATAAGGATTTTGGTCTTCCCCAGAATATGGGAACTCCCATATAGGTGAAGGGGAAAGATCCATTTATAATTCCATGGGTATTTATAATGATCATTTTCCTACTGAGAGAGAATATTTTTTTAAAGAAAACATTAAAATTGTTCCTTCTAATAGTTTGACCAGAAATCTCTTCATAATGATCTAGAACATTTTATAAATTTTGTATATTAAATTTTTCACCATTTAGAAGCATAATAATGTCATCCGCATATTGAATATGCATAAGAACCCTATGGTTTCTGGCTACCTGTATGGGTTTGAGTTTGTTTTGGTCAACCAGGCGATTGATAAGTCTGCAAAGATAATCTTCTGCAATAGAAAAAATAATGTCAGATAAGGTGTTACCTTTTCTAAACCCTTTGTTTCATTTAATGTATCCTTTTGGGGATCCATTAACAAGTATGGAAATAAAGGCCGAAGTAAATAAAGGGTTAATAATACTAAAAAAGTATCATTTAATCCAAATCTCTGGAGAACATTGAAAATGAATCTCCAATAAATACTGTCAAAGGCTTTCTTGATGTCATGTTAAATAGTATGTTTTCCTCCTCTAGACACATAGGTAATTGGTACATTCTGAGGCAAGGAAAATGCAATATTGAATTGATCTAACTTTAATAAAACAAAATTGATTCCATGATATAATTGTATTGCATATGGGAGAAATTCTATTAGAAATACGTTTAGTAATAATTTTATAGATATATTTAATAAGAGCTATAGGTCAGAAAAGATGAATTTCAGATGTGTTAGCCAGTTTAGGAATCAGGGTAAAAAATTGAGCATTTATACCATGTGGGAGAAAACCATTAGAGAATAAGGAATTGACGAGATTACAAACATAAATGTGGATGATCTGTCATTATTGTTGAAAAAAACCATTTTGGAGACAATCAGGTCGTGGGGTACTATCAAGGTTCAGGCTAAAGACTGTGCTAATGATTTCATGATCAAGAGCGATGCTAAAAAGAGAGTGATTGTCATCAGCATGAACCATAACCTGAATGATCTCGGGGAGTATTTATTTATTAATATTTGTCCCATTTAAAATATTGGTGAAGTAGGATAATACATGATTATCAATTCCTACCTCACAATACAGAAGAATGTCATTGTACATATGGATAGAGAGAGGACTAAAGACTTTTCTAATTCGTTGGAGGGAACTGTAGAATTTAGTGTTTTGATCCCCATTTGAAAGCCACCTATTTTTTAAAAAATGTTTATTAATTTTTTCCTTAAGAACTAGGAGAGAATTATGTTTTATAGATATTTTGATTTAATTTTGGGGAACAAAAGAGAAATTAGAGTGAGTGTTGGAATTTTGCATTTGATTAAGCTTATTCTCAAGGATGGAGATTTCTTTGCCTGTTTGTTTTTATTTGGTCCTACACCAATCTTTGAGACACTGTTTGATATTTTTATGATTAGTGGGACACAAAAAATCATCCGAGTAGTGATTCATAAATTCCCAACATTTTTTTATGAGAGTTTAAAAATCTATGTTAGTAGACCAAAAGTTGTTGAATCTAAAAGAAATAGTTGTATTAGTTCTTTTGGAAAAAAACACTAATATGGATGTTGTGATGGTCGGAGTTTAGTTTAGTTAAATTCATGGAAGTGATAGCATCCTAGATATCCAGATAATCTTAATTCGTAAAGACCCAATCAGGTTTTCATGAAACTACTATGTTGTAGTGTCATCTATACCATGAAAATTTAGCACCCATGAGATTAATTTCTATAAGGTTAATGTCCTCAAAAGATGCTCTAAATTCTCTTGAAGCGATATGAGAATGTGAAGGACCAAGTTTCTCACTGGGAGAATGAATTTCATTTAAATCTCCTATCACAAACCAAGGGTCATTAAAGGTGTTAGATAAATCAAAAATATCACGCCAGAGAGGTCTTCGGTCTTGATATCTATTCTTGTAATACACCATTGTAATTAAACAATGTATGTTGTCAATGGAAAAATAATAGGTAAACCTTTGATCAAAGAATTTGTATACATTGACATTTTTTAAAGT
Source organism: Viscum album (assembly GCA_963277665.1). Taxonomy (NCBI): domain Eukaryota; kingdom Viridiplantae; phylum Streptophyta; class Magnoliopsida; order Santalales; family Viscaceae; genus Viscum; species Viscum album. Next base: position 674,358,893 of record OY728157.1, on the reverse strand, counting down.
ATAATACTAAAAAATCTAAAGGTAATCCATTGAAATACCATTCATGTAAGCACCTAGAATGTTATATCCATAAGAACAAAGAAGAATAAAATTCAATGAAAATTGTTTTTTGTACATAAATAGGAAAATAATTTGGTTTATACATCAAAATAAGTCTTTTATGCATAGTTACCATGTCAGAGTTTTCTATGCCTGAAAGATCAAAAAATGAAGATCCATTAAAGCCTGTATTTGGAGGAAGCGATCCCTTTTCTCTTTTTGGATACACCCAAAACCTTCGTCCTATTTGATCTCATAGGAATTAGAGAAATGGTTAAACTAGACTTATTATACTGTTTACTCATAGGAGAGACAATATATGTGTTAAAAGTTCTTATATTAGGACCATAATTAGTAATAATAGTATGTTTAATTTCCATGGGGTGGTCATATGACCATCCTTTGGGCCTTTGGGTTCATTTAAAACCTTAATAACTACGGGAAACATAGGGGGATATGTGGCTCTTATAGACCCAATGGGTATTGCATTTTTCATACCTAGGTTATTGTTCAATGAAATAAAATCAGTGCCAGTGTTAAATATTGTGCACAATGACATTGGGGTTTCAAAAATTGAATTTAATTCAACTGAAGGATTCATGCCTGCAATCCCCAGGTAAGCAGCAAGATTCAGTCAAGGCTGTCCAATTTCAACAATCATAGTAGTCCCAGTTGGCACCACTGTCTGTCCAGCATCGACCAAGTTACCCTTGGATAAATTCTTATACAACTCCATTGGGAATGAAATATCAGTATGGGAATTTACAAATCGTTTCAGCTCATATATCCTTGAAGCTTTAAAATCCATCGGTTGCTTCTGGGGGTCTGATGTCACCTGATGTTGTCCATCCCCAAGGTGTGTAAGTTGACTCGATTCCAAAATATTCTGGTGCTCATTACATGTATCCAAGACCATCTACTAAATTTCTTCTAGGATGTGAAAATCATGATTGAAATTTTCTTCTTCTTCAACTTGATCAGCCCAATTGATACCCGAACTTTCTCCTATAATGTTTGATTTATTAACCCATATTTCAGATCACTTTCAAACTGGTTTGAGATTTATAGAAGGAGTGGCCTTATCTTTCTTGTGCCTTCTTTTTTCAGTCCACTCGTCATCCTTTGAATGGTCAACTTGGATCTTAAAAACTCTACATTTCTGCAAATAATGTATGGTGATATATCAGAGTTCACAATATGGTGGATTACATTACATTCCACTCGAATCTCTGTTTTGTAGTCATTTGCATTGAAAAATTACTTCAGGAAATTTGGAATCAATGTCTACATTGATCATCACCCTAGTGTACTATCTAATCTCAACATTAAGTGTTCACTGGTCGATTCTGAGTGGTGTACTTATGCACGAGGCAGTGTCATTTAGGATTTTCAGATGCCAAAAAAACAACTGAGTCCATGGAGACGAACACAAATTTGAGCCATAGTATTAATTAGATTATGTGGATTTAAGGAAAGGTCTCATTCATAAATTATAAGAATAGTAGGTTTTTGTTGATGGTTTCTAAACTTCCAGACCCGATAAAAATCATCCTGGGATATAAGTTTCTTATGAAAGTAACCCTTTCCTAATGGCACTCACTTCTAGTTAGAGACACCGCATACATATGCCATTGTTTTTTTGATGCCATATTTTGACTACATTTTATCCACTTTTATATATAAAATCCAACGCATTATTGAAAAATTATATAAAAGAGATTTCTGTTGAACTACCTCAGGGTCATCTTCAATCGTGAATTTACCATCATCGAGTTTCTTGCAGAGGGTTGCCTTCATCTCAAGAGATTTATTTGGTTCAGAACATTTAAGAGCTTCAAGAAGGGATATTCTTATCGTTCATCCCATATGATGTGTTTCTTCATTATGGACTTTGAAACCATGAACCTCAAAAATAACATCCCATTCGGTATCAAATATTGTAATACTACCATTATTCCTAACATATATAGTAATGTAAATATAATTTTTTCGATCCCTATAGAAAATACCATTCCATTAAATCTCATATAGTATCCATGTGATCAATATTTTATCAGTTTATATTAGGTTTTCCCCATTAACATAGCTCTAGGAAAAAACCATTTCAGTTTATAGACAGAAAATTTTTTCACATGGCCCTCTTCGTAATGCCCCTCATTATAAATTAATAATAACATGATAGAGAAGTCCATGTCTCAAGAAATTAATGTAAAATTAATATGGTCCCACCTATATTTCATTTAAATTTATATTATTATTATATTTTTCATGAACTAGTTTCCTTACATGAGACCTAAATCGTGGAATATTTTCCTACTTTTATACATAATAATATGATAGCATAAATTTCATTCAACTAAAAGAATTTTTTCATGGAGTTTATGATATATTAATGTATAATGGGATTTCCCTTCCATACATTGACATTGGGAGAACATTTGTATCACATGATTCAGGACTTTATGAAGATTACTATCAATAATTACTTATGGAATTAATCCCGTAAATTTGATATATTTTATAAAATAGTTTTTTCATTATGGTACTAATTAAAAATAATTTTACTATCAAATAACTTCCTATTGTATGTGCACATATTTTATATTATTCTCTACTTGGGATTATATATTATTACCCGATAATTTGTAGAAAATTATTTTTATTTTCTTAAGACATATAGTGACACCCTAACCGCATAACACCTGGATCCGCATAACACGTGAATCATAACGAATATGAATTTCCCATATGATCATAAACTCAATCCTATGTACGTGTTTTCCACATAAAATTTTTAATTATCATCATTAACAGTGTTTTAAGAACCAAATAACTATAAATTTTATTCCTCTAAGGAACCCATAATGATTTAGATGAGAATATCCTATTAAATAATTATTAATTATAAGATGATCCTTTGTTCCAAATCCTAAATCATTTGACACATTATTCTATCCGATATATCCTCATATTATTTAGTTTAATCTATTATATATGATTTGGTTATGTTATATATGTTCCAAATCTATATAATTGTTTCTTGTGTATAGGCTTATTATCACTGAATAGTGAAACCCTTACAACGACCCCAATCGATGAACAAATTATCCCTCTCAATAGAGATTCACATTCTTGATATTCCTCCCACCTTATAATTCACCTCCATCTTATGTGTAATCCACAACCTTAGAAATATCATGGTCTTTGATTCAAGTAAAAAATGAGTATGTAGGAAACCAACCCCAAGAAAAAACCTCACACCACCAAAAAAATATCCTATTCTACGAGAAACATTCATTGTATTAAAATATCCAATATAGATGGATACATCAATTATAGACCCCAATTGACTCTTCGGAATAAGTCTCAAATTAGACCATGACTAGGAATATTTTAACTAGTTCTCATTAAATAACGATGTAAAATAATATGGTTTTTCACCCATCACAAGACCTATAATTGTATAGTGTGTCCCATATAGTGGCACTGAAGTAAATGGGTTTATATTCTTTCTATGGTAATACCAAGGAATCCAATATCATGTTCCCAATCCTGATATCAAAATAACTTCTATATTCCTAGATGATAATAAATTACATAATTCCCCGCTATGTGGAATAAAACCATCATTATGATACTAAATGTCATAATTATATCCTATAGATTTTAAAAAAGGGTCCATCAATGGATAACCACAGATACTTATGAAGAACCACATAAACATATAGACAATTTAAAATTTAATACATGAAAATATTTTTTTAACATATGGGATACACATTTTATATTTGGTTTTTAGGAATAGATTCATGAACATGTCTTAAATCTATTTGAGAGTCACATAGTAGTAAATAAATTCCACCGAAAGTGTGTGATGAGAACGAACACTAATAATGTTGTATAATGTGACTCTACAATGGATATTGAAACCATTTCCCAATAAGAACCTACATCTTGAATGTATGTTCATTAATCAACATGAATAGGGGAAATATTGGGTGTTCCAATTCAATGAAAAATTCTCATTTCACCCTCTTGGAAAGTAGTTGGTAATTTATGAATGAAACAATGATTGTTCCACAACCCCCACAAAACACCATTCAAATCATGCATGGTTCTTTATGGGGGAAACAAATATTTTGAAATCTACAATATTCTTTATCCAGAATTATTATTTTCTGGCATGTCATATCCCCTTCCCATTCATTAAAAATGAAAATAATCCAATCATGTGTCTAAAACAATTTATTACACATTTTTTACTTTATTATTATTATGTTTTGAAAGGGTTTTACTTTTTGGGTTTCATATATATATATATATATTAACTTTTCATAATAATGACCTTCAATATAATAATGTACTTTCATCTAACCTGAACTTACACATTGGCAGCTACCAATGTCAGTTCCTAGCCTATCCCAGGGACACAATCACAATCCCATCATCCTAAATGTCAGGTCTCAAACAATATAATTTAGTAATACAACCTAAATGGTACTATCCCATCTATAAATTCTATATGACGACCCTCTATCTAATAAAAATCTACTAACCATGAACTCAATGACGGATGGTTTCCAAGAAAATGATAGAAACTATTATCATTTCAAACCATTTCAAGAGCCTATATCTAGAATAAATCAATAAATTATTCCATTATCATAGATAGGATGGTCAATATGTCACTAATGGTATCATCTAGAAGAAACTAGGGTCCCAAAAAAATGATCCCACCAACATGCACCACCACCAATGCCACTTAACAACAAACCCTCAGTATAATGTGGGTGCCATCGTCATGATTATAGTCGGGGTCAATCCAAATCAGGAAACTGTGACATCATGCTAGGGTAATTGAAAAAACAACATTGAATAATTACAATCCTATTTTACCCAACGATAAGACTTCTAATAATATACGACGTAAAATTGACTGGAAGGGAACAAACCTACCTGTATCCACCAAGCCTTCCATCCTAGTCCACAAGAATTTGGAGAAACGAGCTACTGAATCTAAGATGAAAATGTCAAGATGACACCTTTATATACCACCATATATAATAATATTAGTACATAAGAAAGTAATCATAGGATTGGAATATTAAAAAACCCATTCTCTAACCACATAGTGTGTATATATCACTGTTCCTGCCACAAATATCACTCAAAATATACTAGAAATCATTAAAGGGAAGAAAAAAATTCCTTCCAAATCCAAAAAATATTCCAGGATGTAATAATTTCCACATCAGTGGTTTAATGTTATACACACAACTCTATCACCATATTTAGGGTGAATGACGAACAAAATATGATGGTCACTATGTTTAAGATGATACTCCCTTCCCCATTAAAGGTGGATATCATTCAAATAGAATTATAAATGGGAAACCAAATTTGGACCATAGCCCCATTTCTACTAGAGTTCATCGGTCTATCCTAGTGTCACCTCTATTGTAGGATAATATCCCTTAAAAAATTATAAATCTATCATAAATTTACAGAATCATTACATTAGATATGTAAATAAGAATCCAAATATGAAATATCATATCCCTAGAATGTTTCCCTAGTACCCTAAATGATAGAATCCATTGATAATACTCTACAAGGTCTATTAGAAAATGAAGAACTTGTATATGATATCACTCTTCTCATTTTTTTGTTCATGAATCTCTAATTTATTTTTATATAGAAGATCATGATCCTACTCATATGTTATGAAATTACAGAAATTGGGGTGGTAGATTCAAGATCCATCCATGAAACTATGCTTCTAGTTTATCTGGAGGTCCTCCTCAGACATCTTACGAGGAAGTTATACATCAAGCCCTCAATTTCATCTATCAATATATCCCATCTCTTAATGTGGTCCCTGGAAACCCTCTCTGTATTAGGAAAATCAAACAACATAGTGGTCGTCCCATTAATATCATCCACCATGAAGGTCCTTCTCAATGTAGATATTGTTCCTCCCCATGATGTTGTTCACAGTGAGACCCCCCCATAGTGACAGATCATTTCAACAATAAGGTCCTCCAGTTTTCAAATATACTACGATAGATTTATTCTATTAAGAGACACTATGTAAAATGATGATAGTCATTATTGATGTATCATTTTTGAGAGGAGAGATCCATTTTCAACTGAAGTACTTCCCAGGGTAATGTTAGTTCAAAAAATCACCCTTTTATTACATTCCTATTAATATTATGGATGAAATCCCTTCAAAACCATATTTTTATAAAAAATATTATGGAAACAACCACTATCCACATATGACTATATGGAACCTCTAATTGATGATGATGAATAACAATTCTAACCAGGTGACAGCATGCTAAAGAAAATATCACAGTCATGTTATAGACTTTTGAAACTCCCCAATACTGTATTAAAAATGCATTTTTTAAATATTTTTTTGCATGAAAACTTCTAAAATATATGTATTAATAGTTAATATTTAAGAAAAAAAGTCTTACATTATAAAGAATATCCATGTAATGTAATTTTAGTAGAAGGGATACACCAAAAAAACATCTTGGAAACCCTCTTATCTGCATATCACCTAAAATTGGAAAATTGAACAGATAACTTCAGTGAATGTATCTATTTATTAAAATATGTTCATTAGAAGACTTTCAAAGCCCTATATTGTGTTCATATCAGAGAATATGGAGAAAATTGGGTGTTTCATATAAAATTTATCCCTCGTTAGTGAAGCCCACAACTGGAATCATCATGTAATTTCATATCATCATAGTAAATTTGAATAATGGACTCTACTCATTATAGATTTCATGAAAATAAAAAATTATCATTGAGAAACTCTTGAAGAGGTTTATTCAGAAGAGATAGTTCAATCAAATGAATAAGGCATCATGTTTCTAAAAAAATTGATCAACAATATTTCTTAAGGGATGAAAATATTTTGGTATTTCCAATATCATTGGATGAAGGTTGATTAAGATAAATCCATAAAATTTACACATCCCATGATTATGAATATATACATAAAATTAATAGAACAACCTCACCAAAAGAAGTCACATTATTCTAAGAGAAACCCTAGCCCATAGGTGTAGGGAATTTTTAAGACAACCATCAAGGATGACATAAAATGATCATATGATTTAAAAATAGGATGGTAGTCATCCAAAACCTTGTGGATGAGGGTTTTTTACCTCATCCTCTTTATCAACAGAAGTTAATATATACCCATTTTGGTATAATCTAAACAAGGATATTCCATTTTCGTCTAACATTATGACCTAGTTTCATCACATAGAACATTCTTGATAAAATTTTCCAAACAATCCCTTCATATGACCCTATGTCATAAAATCCAAATATGAATAAAAAACGGTCTGATAATGACTCATGGGAGATACTAAAAAATATTTATACATGAAGAAGTACGATGAAATTATTGCAATGCATCATTGATCGTTGAATGACATTACAACCACACCAATATAAGATACAGAACAGAAGTCTGACATGGGGGAACATGAGGAGGATGTATTATTTTAATAAATTAAATAGTAAAATGATTAATTGTGGTGTGCGTACCTGAAAAATGATGCATTCAATGAATTTTTAGATTTCCACAACATCTCCAACACTATCTCCCATGTGAGAATCTCTCAAAGAAATGGTTAAATACAAGTTCATACCTCACCCACCATTGATTTAGGAAAAATTCCTCACATAAGTGGAAATATTTTTTTATGGGATAATGAGATGAAGGATTTTGGAAAAAAGGAGAAAAACTCAAAGGCCATATCCCTACATGATATGTTCTACAATTTTTTCATCAAATTGTGCTCTAAACTAGTATACCTCACCCAATAGGATTCATCCAAATAACTTGAATAGAGCCCAAACTTTTTCAAAATTTGGGGTATATAAAACCAATAAATTTTCCCACCATAGCAAGAAGTGTTGAGGATTCTCCTCTATTATATACCCAAAAAAATCTAGTATTGACACATCCTTGTTGATTATCCCTAGTATCTTACCCACCATGTCTACAGGATGAACATCCACAACTATCTGAACATGTTATTCCATTTTTGGGGTTCCTTATAAGTTGGCCATTATTCACAAGCACATAATCACTATTGAAATAGTACAACCATGATTAAAAGTTGTGAAAGAATGATTTATACTAGTACAATCATAGGGGAATCCTCACCCTGATTGAGTGGATGAAACTCTTATCCCAAAAATCATTGGTTATCCCACATTCCCAAATTTAAAATTCTAATGTTTTCTAAAATATTATCTCACAAACATCATGTCAATTCGTCATCTCAGGATAGGGACAGTTGATCAGAAAGGGGAAACACTACTCGGATGATTTTTATTCATTTTATGAGGAATATAATTCACCTAAAATACATGTATAATAGCCATTTCAATCAACGAATTTGGATATATTGACCAATAATTCATATATCAATTCAACTATATATTTTAAAAATAAAAAGTCTTCAAAATGTCAAAATATAGAGAGGGAGAAAATAAGGTGGTTTAATAATTCATTTCTATGTGGAATGGATTAACATACTATTTCAATATAAAAATCATTAACAAAGATTTGTTTTGTATTTTCAGTGAGAATATTTCAAAATATTTACAAATACTTCATAAATAACAATGGTACCCTTTCTTATTCCATGATAATTCTATAGTGTCACAATGTATTAAATATTTTTTTCAAACAAAGCATAACTCCCATTCTAATACTGAATCATATGGGAAAAGAATAGATTGATTGAATGATTGAATGTATTTATTGAAACAATCCTCTATGATACCTCTTTCTCCAATTCCCACAAATACTCCCTTGGTACCTCCCCCTAAATGGAACCATCCATAGAAGAATCCTCATCATTATGGATGTAATGAGTAACAATTCTCTCTATTTGAATAATGAAGGAAAAAATACTACTCTTATGAGATGATCATGTCTCTAGGTGATTCTTAAAATCCTAAAAAAAATCCTATTAACCTTTACAATCCGACAAGATCCACCTAATATACCTTGATGATCACTATAATTTCTTTACCATTCAACTAATATTCATGAATACCATATGAGAATTCATAATTTTCAAATATTTCATGTTGTAATGTCGTGACCCCATTTACCAAGAGTCAGTGAATTATAACATAACAATGGCATGATCAAAAAATATCATGTCTCGAAAGACCGATTAATTTAGTAGCCTTGGAAATAGTAGATACATTCATAAATATTACATTACGTCAAAAATGAGAACTAAAACAACATAGTCTCCATAGTCCAAACTCATGTCCCATCATATTATCCCTGAAGGTCATTCACAAAATACTTCTTCACATCCTAGGAATAATAAAACATAGAAAGGGGTGAGCTCAGATGCCCAGTAAGGATAACACCATTGTAGAAACTTTCATAAATAAGCATAAACATTTATGGAAATGTATAACTAAAATAGAAGACTCTTAAAATTTAACTTTAGCATAATATTGCATAAATAAAATAAAATAATTTCATTTACTTATTCACATTGACATTCTTCTAATCGAAAAATCACATGTAATATTAATAACCACTTTCATAATGACAGAATGCATAATGTCGGACTATCATAACCATGTCGCCAAGGCCTCGTGCCATGACTACAAATAATATTTTTTCAAGGCCTCGTGCCAAGACACTAGTTTGTCTCATGAGACAAACCGGTTCATCGAGGAGCTATAGCAAGCTCCACTCGTCACTTATTAAGTCCAATTAATTCCCCATATGAACATGTTTAGACATAACATAAACATTCATATTAAAACTATCATACAAAATGTCAATAATTTCTCTATAAACCCTGAATGGTATAAAAATAACACATCCAAAGTCAGACATATCACAAAACCTTAAATAAAATATAGAAGTTTTGTATGATAATAAATCAACTTCAAATAAACTTAAAAACCATCAAAAGATGTTGACATAGATGAAATCAAAACTATTTGTGAGAAATATCACTTTTTTTAAATCATTTAAACGTCACATAATTATAAAAGAAAACATTTATTTTAATAATATTATTTCAATATTGTAAGGGAAGCTTCTACGATTTTATAATGACTGAAAATTGCCACACCTTCTGTATAAGTTAAAAAAAATACATTTTTACCTTAATTCTGTCAAAAAGTTTAAAAAGGACCTTGTTTGGAAAACGACAGAAAGATTTGTTTATAAACATTTTATAAAAAGTCAGAAAATGGTATAAATGACATTAACCCATATTCTTTAAAATAGTTAGAATGTTTTGAAATAAATTTTTAAGAAACATGGATGTGGATGATAAAGAGGTCCCAGTAGATAATTACATATAAACATCCTCGGATAATGGAGAGATTGTGAAATAAACCCTTACCATGTACTTTTCCTTGGTTGAGGGTAGTTTAACCTCCTGTATAATGGTGAACTAATTTTTATTAAATTATACAAGAATCATATACATTAATATGATATCTTATATGATCTTTTAACATTGATTTGTTAATAATATCATAGTATTATCATCATTTCGGGTGTGAACTTACGAGTTTTCTTTTATATATTTTATTACATAAGATGTGTTTTTTATGAATAGGTTGAATATTATTCATATCTATAATGATATCAAGTCCTTAAACATTATTTCTAATCATTAAATGAGATTTATTCTTGAATGGATACGATATGGAATGAATCTCATCGCGTTCGTGGAGACGGTAGTCTGTACGTACTCACAAGCGATAATATCATTCTTTTGATATTAAAATAATATAAAATTGGATGGTATATAATATATAAAGAGTAATTATCATGTTATATTAATTATTTACAAGAATTATACATCATTATTATACCCATCTAAATAATAATTTATTGAATAACAATTACACCACGATGTGGAGACGGTAAGTCGTATGTATGCCCGTATGGTTACATGTCATTCAAAGGATGGAAAGAATATGGAATATGGTTGTACCATATATATAATAACATCAAAATATATATAATATAATGGATTTATTATTTTATAATGGTAATAACCAAGAAATAAGAAGTTGAAGAAGAAAGGAACTTGAAAGCTGTGTTGAAAACATTACCTCTTCTTCGGGTTCTTCATTTTAATTTGACCAAAAGGGCTCCATAGGTTGGATTTATGACTAAAGTAAGGCCTATAGGATGAGGGAAGGGTACATTAGAGGGTATTTTGGGAGAGGTTCTCCAATCCGAAACACTTTTAAGGTAATAATTTTAGATAAGGGGAAGTTCCCTTTAATAAGAGGGGTGAGGGGCACCTTAGGAAAAGCTAGAAATATTATTTTATAATAAATGCATATTCGTTTTTTAATGGATCTGAAGTAAATTATTTAAATTTTACGGTGGTAATATGTATAAAAACATTAATACAATAGGTTTTAGATAGGTTTGTGTCAACATATAATCCTTATCTTTTAGTTTTAACTCTTAGTTAATTAGTTTTACATTTACCATGTCTCTTTGGATTTTTATATTATATAGTCAATAAACATACTATATATATCCAAGAAACCCCCAAGTGGTCCATTAATGATACATCTATCATTATATAAGTCCTTTTTCCGAACCTTATATTTTTAAGAATAGAATATCAAGTAATAATATAATTTTTTTTTTTAAAATCACTTTTATGTCAATTTTTCCACTATTGGGTATTTCGTTGTTGATAATTTCATAACAGAATTATTACTTCGAAAACAATTTATATAACCAATCCTAATATGTCATAGTAACCTAAAAATTAGTGTAATTCATAAAAAGTCTCATATTATATTTATTTGGATATTTATAATATCAATTATTTCAATATTCCATTATTTAGGTAATTACTACATCACCATTGTGTGATAAATAAATTAAATTATTTAATTGCTATAAATTATAAATAAAATAAAATTATGTATAAAATCTTATTATCTTTTTAATTAATATTTATAATTGAATTTATCTTATGAATAACTCTATATTAAAAAAGTTTTAGTTATTATACATTGATTTTAACTCTTTTAATTCTTCATTGAAATAAATAATAATAAATGTCATAATTTAATCCAAGTGCACATAAATGATAATATTTTATTCCTAAGTATGTTTTGGTCGAGATAAACTTGTCCAATAGAATTAGGATATGTTTTTGGGTAATATTAATATCATGTTTACCCTTAATTACCCTTTTTACTTTTAACTATGGTAAATAAAAGTAAAAAGATACTATTCACGAAAAATTATTTTCATCTTATTGAACCATATTTTACTAATTAATATTAAATGTGTCTATTTTATTTTCGAAATTCAACTCACAGAAGTGGTAAAACTATGTTTTATGTGAATTTCCTAATTCTTCTAGAAGGTGGGTAAAAGACGGTGAAAAGTTCAATAAAATTTTTATATATCTAAAATTATGTTAAACTAACTCCAATGAATTAAATTGAACTTATATATGTATTATGTATCTATTTTTACCTTAATAAAATTTAAATAAAATAAATATTTATTTAAAAAAAATTGGTTTTAATGTATAACTAAGTAATTTTCACTATTAACCAAAAATTGTATGTGTTTAGAAAAAAACAAAAAATCTCCCTAAGATAATCTTGATATTCCAAATCCAAAAATTAAGTCCATTTTGAATTATAATATTTATAAAATTTCAAAAAGTTAGTATTACTATTCATCACGGATTGTTTGATTTCTTGTGGTGTGTGTTAGAACTCGAAGTCACATACAACACATGTTATAGTATTATTCAAAGAGAAGCATACCGTGGAAGCTTTGGGTGTTACATTCTCCCGTCCTTCAAATAATTTTGTCCTCGAAATTTCTATAATACTACCGCATTAAAAGACTTGGGTGGTTCTTCATCATAAGTTTCTCGGGTTCCCATGTTGCCTCTTGCATCTTATGGTTTTTCCATAGAACACTTACCAGACGAGTTGTCCAGTTTCTCAAAACTTGTTCTCTTATATCAAGAATCTTGAAGGGCTCTTCGCAATAAAATAGATCGGTTTCCAGTTCTAATTCATCATAGGTGACTACATGCGTTGGGTTAGGCATGTATTTTCTCAACATTGATACATGGAACACATCATGAACATTGAAGAGATTTGGCGGAATCACCAAACGGTATGCTACATCCCCATTATGTTCTAGAATTTCGAACGGTCCGATGTACCTGGGACTCAATTTACCTTTCATACCTAAACTTACAACTCCCTTCCATGGATATACCTTCAAGAAAACAGGATCTCCAACCTGAAATTCCAAATCCTTCCTTTTGTTATCGGCATAGCTCTTATGCCTACATTGAGCTGCTTTGATGTGGTTTTGGATTACCATTACATTTTCCATTGTTTCTTCCATCATTTTTGGGCCTATAAGTTTTCTCTATCCAGCGCCATCCTAATAGGTTGGTGTGCGACATCTCTTTCTGTATAACGCCTCATATGGTGCCATCTGAATACTTTAATTGAAGCTATTTAATAGGAAAATTATACCATAGGTTAATATTGATCCAACATATTCTGAAAGTCAAGTGAGCATAATTTCAACATGTCTTCTAAGGATTGAATAGTCTGTTCTGATTGTCCATATGTTTGAGGGTGGTAGGCATTTCTCAAACTAAGTTCACTATTCTAGGCCTTCTGAAGACTCTTCTAGAATCTTGAAGTAAAACAGGGATCATGGTCAGAAACAATCGATAGGGGTACTCCTTAAAGTCTCACAACTACATTAATATATATCCCTGCTAGACGTTCATGTAGTAAATCTTCCCTTATAGCTAGAAAACGTGCTGACTTGGTAAGACGATCAATAATAAACCATATTTCATCGTTCCTTCTTTGTGTCTTTGGTAGTCCCATGAAAAATCCTATAGTGATATTATCCCGTTTACACTCAAGTATGGGAAGAGGCTTCATGACTCTTCCAAGATGTTGCCTTCTGGATTTCACTTGTTGACAAACCATACATCATGACACAAAATCAGCAATCTCCCTATTCATGTTGTCCCACCAAAAATGTTCCTTCAAATCTCTATACATTTTGGTGATCCCAGGGTTTATAGTGAATTTTGAACTATGAGAATCATCCAACAATTCCCTTTTTAGATCAAGTATACTGGGAACACAAAGTTTCTTCCCAAATTTTAAAATTTTATCTTCATACACAAAGTCACTCAATCTCCCATCATTCACAGATTTAATCATCTTTTTACATTCTTCATCATCAGTCTGAGAACTCTTTATCCTTTATAGTAAAGATGTTTTGGAAACCATTTGAAAAAGTATCAATGTTTCACCTTTCATGGTAATTCCTATATCCATATTCACTAGATCCATGAAAATAGGATCCCTTTCAATTCTCACCACGTTAAAAACACCATTATCCTTTCTGCTCAATGCATCTGCCACCTTATTTTCCTTCACCGGTTGGTAGTGTATCTTGATATCAAAATCCTTGAGTAGTTCAAGCCATCTACTTTGCCTCATGTTGAGTTCTTTCTATAAGAAAATGTACTTTAAACTCTTGTTATCGGTATATATCTCAAATTTTTCACCATATAGATAATGTATCCATATCTTCAAAGCAAATATTACAGTAGCTAACTCAAGATCATGAGTAGGATAGTATTTCTCATGAATTTTTAGCTGTCAGGATGCATAGGAAATAACCATATCATTCTACATAAGCACACAACCAAGTCCTTTATTCGATGAATCACTATAAATAATTAACCCATCATCCCCCAATGGTAGATTCAATATAATATAATTGACTAATCTTCTCTTCAATTCTTCAAAATACTCTTCACACTCTTTTGTCCAAACAAATTTAACCCCTTTACGTGTGAGCTTCGTTATTGGGTTAGCCAATCAGGAAATGTTCTGGACGAAACTTCGATAATAACCTTCTAAACCAATAAAACTGCATACCTCAGTTATACTCATCAGTCTAGTCTTTTCTTGGATTTCCTTGGTCTTAGAAAGATCAGCAGAGATTCCATCCATAGAGACAATATGGCCAAGAAACGAAATCTCTTGATGCTAGAATTCACATTTGATAAACATCCCATATAATTATTGTCTTCTCAGAGTCTTCAATATAATGCACAAGTGATTTTCATGATCATTGTAGATTTTGGAGTATACCAAGATATCATCAATAAATACCACTACAATGTCATCAATATATTCATTGAAAACTATATTCATTAGATCCATGAAACCAGAGGTTACATTAGTCATCCTGAAAGGAATTATAGTAAACTCGTACTGCCTGTACCTGGTTTGAAATGATGTCTTCGGAATTTCTTCCTTATTTACACCCAACTGATGGTATCTAGATAAAAGGTCAATCTTTGAAAAGTATTGAGATCCAGTCAGTTGGTCAAATAAAACATAAATGTGATGTAGGGGATACTTGTTCTTTATTGTTATAGCATTGATTTCCCTGTAGTCGATACATAACCTCATAGATCCATCGTTCTTATTAACAAAAAGGACAGGGGCTCCCCATAGAGAAACACCAGGGAAAATAAATCCCTTATTAATCAATTCCTCTAGTTTTTTATTTAGTTACACTAATTCTATAGTGGCCATTCTATATGGAGACTTCGATATGGGCCACGATCTAGGAATTAAATCAATAGAAAACTCAATTTCTCATTCTGGAGGATGTCTATGTAAATCATCTGGAAGCACATCTACATATTCTTCCACAATAGGCACATCCTCTCTTTGAACATTCCTTTCCTTACCCATAGTTATTTCATTCTCTTTCTCCCCAATAATTTAATTTAGTTGAGGTACTAGGGGTGGATCATGGTAAGAATTAGGTGGTGATGATTCGGTTGTAAAGATAAGTTGTTCCTTATCATAATCATCAAAAATAGTAACCTCCTTCTACTTACAATAAATTTTTTCATCATGGTATGAATACCAATACCTGCTGAGGATTATATCAAATTCAATCATAGGTATGACGATGATATCTGCAGATAAAGAACATTTATGTGCTCTAATGGGGACTGATTCAAAAAACATTGTTGCAATGATACTTCCTTTGGGAGTTTTAACTAACAACTCCCTTGTTAAATCAAATTGGAAATATCTAATTTTCTTATAAAACATGGAAGATATGAAACAATGCAATGATCTAGAATCAAATAATGCATTTTCTAAACTTGAGGAAACCATTAAATTACCTGCCACCATGTCTTTCAGAGCTTCTACCTCAGCAGTAGTGATAGCATAAGATTAGCCTTGATCCCTTGGAATTTTCTGAGGTCAGTTCCCCTGATGATTAGGACATTCATTTGCATAATGTCCCACCTCTCTGCAATTGTATCATTCCATGTTGAGAACAACTCTCTTTCCCTTGAAATGATAAGCATGGTGGCCTTTATCACCACACTTGTAAATGACTCCCATTCCCTTCAAGCAAGTACTAGGGTGTTTCTTCCCCCATTTACTGTATGATGGATAATCAACATTACCCTTCTTCCCTTTATTTCCATTTCCAGAGTGCTCAGTAGATCTATTCTTCTCATGTATTGCCTTAAAGTCGTAATACATAGCGAATTACTTTTCTTTCTTGATAGCACATGAGACAATATCATCATACGACGAGAAAGATTGTGAGACTAATGCTCGACGGAGAAACAGTTTTAACCCATCTAAGAAACGATCAATATTACTTCGTGGGTTACGTATATAATCTTTTTCATTCCCCACTAACCTTGTAATGTTATCTACATAGATTGTGACATTCGTATCCTCCTTTTACCTCAGACTCAAAAATTTCCGTTCCATATATGCTCGACGGTCACGAGGAAAGTATTTTTCTAAGAAAATATATTTGAACTCCTTAAATTCCATATTTGATACATCTTCATCTTCATTCGTGTTTTGTATCAATGTCCACCACTGATCAACATCTCTAGTGAGGTGATAAATTTCCATGACAACTTTTTCCCTTTCACTACTCCCAAAATCCTAAAATATTTTCTCTAGGGAACTTATCCATTACTCAACTACTAATGGATTTTTACTCCCATTGAATGTTGGTGGGTGCAGCCTCGTGAAGAGATTTGACATTGATCCTCTACGATGTGGATAAGGGTGCTCCATACAGGTAAAGTTATTATTCATAACCTGAGTGAGTTGTCTCAGTATGGTGATCAGCTGATCAACACCAGTTGCATCACCAGCTCCACAATAATTATCTTGAGTAGGAGGGAAATCCCTACATGGAGTTCTTACATTGATATGGTTTCCATTACTTCCACTAGGCACCATTTTTAAACAATGACATAAACTAGATCCGTTTATGAATCAAAATACATAATTCCATACTTGTAAAACACTTAACATAAATTGAACTATTTATAGATATAATCCATAATAATAAAAACTATTTTTTCTTTGAGAAAGTATATACTCATAAAACCTTTATAATAGATTTTAAATAAAATGAGATTTATCATAAGCAAATCCCCCGGGAGTGTAGCAAGGCCCGTTGTCGTGCACCAGTTCCCGTTCGAGTCTAGCTCAAAGTGGTGTTTTCGGGTTTTACCCCTAGGTACATTTGTGCCAGAGCCGCCTCTACCTGATCGAATCCAGATAGGGAAGTATTTCTCAGAAAACTCACAAAATATCTATAATACCAAAATTTTAGAAAGTTCTTCTATACTAATCCTGAATGTCTATCTTAGGGATATGTTCTATAATAAGAGTTTATCTAAATCTAGATTCCAAGGTTTGTACTAAACTTACTCTGATACTAACTATAATGCCCCGAACCCAGTTACCTAGAGTCGGTGCATTATTACATAACATTGGAATGATCACAAAAGATCAAGTCTAGAAAGACTGATTTGTTTTGTAGCCTTTGAAACACTAGATACAGTCATAAAGTTTATATTACATAAAAAACGAAAACTACAAAAACATAGTATCCATATTCCACACTCATATCCCCTCATACTATCCCTTCAGGTCATTTATGAAATACTTCTTTACATCCTGGGAAAAATAAAACATAGAAAGGGGAGAGCTTAGATGGTCAGTAAGGATAACAATATAGTGGAAACATTCATAAATTAGCACAAACATTTAAGGCAATTTATAACTAAAACAAAAGCCTTTTAAACTTGAACATCAGCATAATACAGAAGAAATAAAATTAAATAATTTCATTTACTTATTCACATTGACATTCTACTAACCAAATAATCACATGTAATATCAATAAACACTTTTATAATGATGGAATGCGTAAAGCCAGATGATCATAACCATGTATCCAAGCCCTCATTCCAGGACTACAAATAAGATTTTGTAAAGGCCTCATTCCAAGACACTAGTTTGCCTCATGAGACCTACCGATTTATTGAGAAGCTATAGCGGGCTCTACCCATCACTTATTAAGTCCAATGTATTCCCCATATGAACAGGTCTAAACATGACATAAACATTCATATTAAAACTATCATACGAAATATCAATACTTTCTCCATAAACCATGAATGGTATACAAATAACACATCCATAGTCAAACATATCAGAAAACATTCAATAGAATATAGAAGATTTGTATCATAATAAATCAACTTCAAATAAACTTAAAATCCATCAAAGGATGTTGACATAGATGAAATCAAAACTATTTGAGAGATATATATCCATTTTTTAAATAATATAATAGTCACATAATTATAAAAGAAAACATTTAATTTAAAAATATTCTTATAAGCTTGTAAGGGAAGCTTCGACAATTTTATAACGGCGTAAAATAGCTGCACCTGCTGTTTAAGTAAAAGAAATACATTCTTACCTTAATTCTGTCAAAAATGTTAAAAAGGACCTTGTCTGGAAAATGATAGAATGATTCCTTTATAAACTTCTTATAAATAGTCAAATAATGGTATAAATGACTTTAACGCATATTCTGTAAAATATTAATAATGTTTTGAAATACATTTTTAAGAAACATGGATGTGGATGATAAAGAGGTCTGAGTAGATAATTACGTATAAACAACCTCGGAAAATGAAGAGATTGTGAAATATACCCTTACCTTGTTATTTTACTTGGTTGAGGGTAGGATAACCTCTTGTATAATGGTGAAATAATTGTTACTAAATTATACACGAATCATATACATTAATATGATATCATATATGATCTTTTAAGATTGATTTGTTCAGAATATATTATAATTATCATCATTTCGGGTGTTAACTTACTCGTTTTGTTTTATATATTTTGTTACATAAGACATGTTACTTATGGATAGGTTTTATCTTAGTCATATATATAATGAAATAAAGTTGTTAAACATTATTTTTAATCATTAAATGAGAATTATTCTTGAATGGATTTGATGGGGAATCAATCTCATCGTGTTAGTGGAGGTGGTAGTCCGTATGTACGCACGAGCGACAATATCATTTTTTTTATATTAAAATAATATATAATTTAATTGTATATCTTATATAAAGAATCATTATCATGTTATATTTATTATTTAAATAAATTACACATCATTATTATACCCATCTAAATAATAATTTATTGAATAACAATTACACCAGGACGTGGAGACGGTAAGTCGTACGTACGCACGTATGGTGACATGTCATTCAAAGGATGGATAGAATACTGAATATTGGTGTACCATATTTATAATAACATCACAGTATATAGAAGATACTTGATTTATTATTTAAGAATGGGAATAACAACAAAATAATAAGTTGAAGAAGATAGTGATTTTAAAGAGGGTGGTGAAAACATTAACTTTTTTTCGAGTTATTCCTTTCGATTTGATCAAAAGGGATCCTTAAGATGGATTTGTGACTAAAGAAAGGTCTATAGGATTAAGGGAGGATATTTTATACAGTATTTGGGCAGAGCCTGGCCGGTCTCATAGGCTTTGAAGGTATGAATTTGAGATAAGGGGGAGTTCCCTTTTATAAGAGGGGTGAAGGGCCCCTTTGGAAAAGATAGAAATATTATTTTATAATAATTTTATATTCTGTTTATAATGGCTCAAAAGTGGATTATTTAAATTTTAAGGAGGGGATAGGTTGAAAACCATTCAACCAATTGGTTTTAGACAGGTTTGGGTCACTATATTAACCTTATCATTTAGTTTTAACTCTTAGTTAATTAGTTTGACATTTACCATGTCTCTTTGTATTTTTACATAATATAGTTAATAATCTTACTATATACTTTCAAGAGACCCCCAAGAGGTCCATTAATGATACAACTATCATTATATAAGTCCTTTGTATGATACATAGATTTTTAGGAACAGAATATAAATTAATAAAATAAAATTTGTTTTAAAAAATCTTTTATGTGAATTTTGACACTATTGGGTATTTTGTTTTTTCATAATTTCATAAAAGCATTATTACTTCGAAAAATATTTATATAAAAAATTATAATATGTCATATTAACCTAGAAAAATTATTTTAATTCATAAAAAGTCTCAAATTAAATTTATTTTGATATTTATACTATCAATTATTTTAATATTTCATTATTTAGATAATTACTGCATCACCATTGTTTCATAAATGAATTAAATTATTTAATATCTAAAAATTGTAAATAAAATACCATTATTTAGGAGAGCTTTGTAGATTTCTAATTAATATTCATAATATAATTTATCTTATGTATAACCCTATATTATAAATGTTTTAGTAATTACACATTGATTTTAACTCTTTTAACTCTTCTATTAATTAAATAATAATAAATGTCCTAATATAATCCAAGTGGACCTAAATGATAATATTTTATTCCTAAGGTTGTTTTTGGTTGATATACACTTGTCCAATAGAATTAGGACATGTGTTAGGGTAATATTAAAATCATTTTCAACCTTAATTACCCTATTCATTTTTAACGGTGGTAAATAAAAGTAAAAAGTTACTATTCACCAAAAATTATTCTTATCTTATTGAACCACATTTTACTCCTTGATATTAACCGTGTCTCTAGGATTTTCTAAATTACACTCATAGAAGTTGTAAAATTAAATTTTATGTGAATTTCAAAATTCTTCTATGAGGTGGGTAAAAGACGGTGAAAAGTTCAATCAAATTTTTATACATCTAAAATTATTTTAAACTGACTCCAATGAATTAAATTGAAAATATATAGGTAATATGTATCTATTTTGAAGTAAATTAAATTTAAATAAAATAAATAATTATTTAAATAAAAATTCGTTTTTAAACTATAGCTCTGTGTTTCTCACTATTCATTAAAAATTGAATGTTTTCAGAAAAAAACCAAAAATTCACCCTAAGCTAATTTTGATATTCTGAATCCAAAAATGAAGTCCATTTTGAAATATAAAATTTATAATATTTCAAAATGTGGGTATTACTTTTCATAGCATCTTGTTTGATTGGTTGTGGTGTGTGTTAGAACTCGAAGTTGCTTACAACACACGCTAATGTATTATTCAAAGAGAAGCGTACCATGGAAGCTTGGGGTGTTACAAATGTAACAGATTATTGATTTATAGATATTGATGCTGGGAAAACCACCAACACAGTTAGCATATGTTTCCTCTCAAACTATAGAGGAAGAGGTCGAATGGAAGAATGTTACAAACAAAAAATGATTAGAAATTCATTGATGAGATGTATATAAAAACTAAAAACCATACCCATTCTATCATCATAAAAAATTGAAACAATCAACTATACACCTATTTTCCTTCACAACAGCACATCTGAATTCCTCAAAACTACATCCCTCCAACATTTAATATTCTAAAAAATTACATCATTGGATATGTAGGAAATAAACATAGAAATATGAACCTATAACAAATCCGAACATACCTTTGACTCAATAAAACATCATGCATTAATTTCTGTGAGTGCATGCACCACCCCCACAAATAGTAATAGAGGATTTGACCCATCACACAGATTCATCATAAGGAAAAGAATTACTCTTTGGTTCCATTAATGAAATTCACACAATGGATCACTTCTCCAATGATGAATATTTTTAGGAACCAAAATTCCAATCACCTAATTGGGTAACTATAGGAAGGGGCCACCGTAGGTGAGGGTACATTAGAAGAAGTAGTAGTGACCTGACTCAATGTCATATCCATGTCCCTAGTAAGACATCTTAGGTTTCTGAAATTTCGGGGAAAGACAATCAATGAGTCCAAAATGAGTAGTAATTCCCCCCCCACTCACATATTAGGGGATGCACACTAAACTAATCATTCTTGATGATTTATTTGAGGGGATGATCTTTTTTGATCAACCTTGAAAACAAAGTAGAATTTTGTACCATATACCACCAAGGATAGTAGAAACCTTTAGAGAATTTAAAAAGGATAACCTATCAAAATCAAGTAGATCTATTCATGTGTCAGTTATGAAAAATTATCCTCATGCAGTGAATCATGGACCAATTTCCTAAAAGATGAATATTCTAAATAAAATTTCTTTGGTTATAGATATTCTATTAATTATGGATTCTCTATGTAAATAGAATGATCTCTTAGAATAACAAAAAATGGATTTTGAAAACATTTTTAGTTTCATAATGAGGTATTGACATCTAAAATAAATCATTTATAGATCATTCACACATATTTAAACACTATAATATCTCTCTCGAAGTAGGAAAAATATTCTACTAGAATAGGCACCATCAAACGCATTAACATGTTTAGAAGGATATATGACATTGATAAACAATAATAATTAATTGACAATGTCTCCAAATTCATCCAAAATTACATTAAAATAATCATTGAATAGGTTACAAAACATCTGACCTATTCTAATCCACTATAATATAATAGGGTAATGGGAAAAATGAGTGAAACCCTTTTAGTGGATTATTGTGTAGTACCTAGTCTATGGACCTCATATCAGACTCAAAACATTTACTTTTTTAGAAAGAAACAACATTCATCCATCTTTGGAGAAGTTCTTAGTTTAATCATCACACGAAATTACCCATGTCTTATAAAAAATGCCCGAAATATGTATTTAATTGTAAAATTGGTAAATTTCTGAGATTAAAATCCCAATTCTAATACTTTGAATCATAATATTTTGATTCATTTTTCTACATGAGGGGAGTGAAATAGTATATTACTAAGGGTGTCACATGGGTCACTAACCCGATTGGTATAGAAATGACCCTAGAAACCCAATAAAATATACTAGAAAAGAATATGTGCATCCCATTAGTTTGATTTAAGATATATCTCACAATATGGGTATATATTTAATGACCATCATGTTTATAATTTTTATAGATGAGCCTGATTGAACTAAAAAGGTAATCGAATCTCTGAATATTGGTATAAGATAGGGTGAATATGCCCCCATTCCAGAACCTAACCATAATGGGACCCATACCACATTATCTGTATTGGAGATGGCTATCATGTAACATGGATAGTGTGGAGATAATAATATTTTATCACTTATCTTCTCCTTGGATCTTCAATATACCCCCACATCATTAGTCTGGTTAGAGAAATTTTCTCAATATTCCATGTTTCAAAATAGCAACTCCCCTCCTAACATTGATAAATTTCAAATGTAACACTCTCCCATAAGATAGAGTTAGATAAGGTAGATGAAGAGTAATAGAAATATAATAAAGAATAGTGATATGATGAGGACCTCATGGATGCCTCTCGTTTATTTAATGATGGTTTCTATATAGATATTGATGAATTAAGACAAATAAATCATCATTATGAAGAGGACTCATGGAAAAAATTGATCAGTGAGACCTTGTCTTGAAAATATGATGAGGTATATATATCCATTCTGATGAAACACCCAGACATTTTTTTAAATAGTTTCATTGAACTGTTATTAATCAATCCTGAGATGGAATCTTATAATTTAGAAATTCTAGAAAACCATATGGTTTAAAAATAGATTCTAGAAGGGTTCACTTGACTCACACCAACAAAATTTACAATGAATTTAACATTATTTTAACGTCCAATTTTATTTTGGAATTATATTATTTTAAAGGGATCACTACAATTAACTACTAAATAAAAATAATTATAAAAGAAGGGTCTTTATCTACAACATTCATCTTAGATAAAATTTATAGAAGTATGTAATACTAGTTCTGATCATTGAACTATTGTACGATGCCTCGACTGAATATTAGGACATTTACTTCATGGATATTTATTCAAAGTACAACCATATTCATACGGAACATGAATATGAGGAATCCACCACATTCAGATCACCCAAAGGGTTGTATTACTAAAAGGTAATTACCATAGGATAGAATATTGATTGTGTGATATACCAGTATTCCATGCATCGAATCATCAAACCCATTTTTCATAAATTATATTAAATAATATGTTGATAATATAGTTGAAATGTCCCATTATTGTTCTGACCATTTGGATGATCTTGTGAACACACTAAATAAATATAGATAGAACAGATTGAAGGTGAACCCTATGAAATGTGATTTTAGTGTTTCTTAATGAATTATTCTAAGCGTTGTGGTATGACATCCATGAATCATTGTATATTCTAAGAAAACAATGGGTATCATGGATATCAAACTTCCTCAGAACCCCAAATAGTTGAGGGGACTATAGAGAAAACTTTCCCATGATTGATGTGTTATATAGAAACAAGTAGGAAATTGTATCCCATTAACCAGGTAATATAAAAAGGGTTCATATATATGTGTAATAATGATATTTAGGAAGCATTAAAAAGTTTCAATAAAAAAATGTAATCCACCAATGTTGATGAAATCTATTGTGGGGAAGCCATTTCTTTACTATATTGTTTCATTAGAATGACCATTGGTTGATTTCATCACAGAAATTAGTGATCTAGGTAATTAAAAAACCACCATTTTATCAGTTGGACCATGCTTGATGCTGAGACATTTTATACAGATATCGAGAATAACCTCATGATGTTAAAATTTGATGATAAAAAAACACTAAACTAATTTTAGAACCATGAGTTTTATTTGAAATATTTTAGAAACCCATTCAAATAGATACTCTTTCACCTTATGTTGTATTGATGTTTGTAATGAGGGTGGTCATCTAGTAGTAGTTTTCTACTAATTTTTTCCTCATAATTTGAAAATTTCAGCATTAACAGAGTTACTTAAATTACATTCCTATGCAGAAGTGAATTCATTAATAATTCAATTGTGTAAAAATTAAATATCATCTATTCTTGAGGTCCACAATATATGGAAAATGTATTTATTTATGGTGTATATAGAATCCAAATAGGGAAGAGAATAGAAGTTACCATGTTAAAAAAACTAATGTTGGGAGTCATGATCATCTATCCAGTAATGGTTTTCGTTACATTCTCCTTCGTATTGTTATAAGAATGTTAAAACAATGATACATAGTACCATTCCCTCAAAATTATCATAGATTAGGTGGATTAAATTTTAGAGGACCACTTGATGGAGAATTAAGGTTCATAGTTGGTAATGAAGTTGATCAATTATGACCATTCAATCAAAAAATAATATCTAACCACTACATGAAAATATCCAATGACTAATGGAAGAATTCCCATCATATCGGATGTTGACTCATGTCCCATGATCATAGAATTCCTAGAAAAATGTGTTGGTAAATATGGATTCACATTTTGTAGATCTAGATAAGGATTAAATAATCATCAATGTTGCACACCACCAAATAGTCTAACCTTTATAATCTCAACATTGAATAATCCAATGAGGTTAATTCCATCATGAACCATACCATCCAATAACCTATTAAAAAACCCAATGTTTATTACCTTCAAAATGGATTAATCCTGTTAAAAAATCTATAAATATAAACCCATAATAATGATAATTTTTTCCCTTTATGATGGCCCAAATTATCAAAATTTTCTAAAAAATGGGGATATCGATGGGGAAATTTGTAACACCCCAAGATTTTATGATATATATTATTTTTAATTTCTTTGATGTCTTCAATTATAAAACTACACCAATATTATCTTTTATTATACGCAACACTATTCTTGGATCATGTTACACACAAATTCAAGTTCGTTTTGTGGAAATTATTCTACGCAACATTAAGTATAGATTTTGTTTAATGTATAAATGAAATAAGTTTTGATTATGTTATACGGAAAACCAAACAGAGCTTTCACTACACACAACCCTGACTTGGCATTCATTACACGCAATGAAGACCTTCTTCGATAGCGTGTGTAGTACGCAATACCATGTTTCACTAAACATTATATTATTATAAAATTATTATGAACTAGCCATTATTAATAGTAATACCCAAATTTTGAAATTTTATAAATTTTATCTTTCAAAATGGACTTAAATTTTGGATTCGGAATATCGAAATTAGCCTTGGATGATTTTTCTAAAAACATTCAAATTTTGATGAATAGTGAAAACACTGGGTTACTATTTAAAATCTGACTTTTAATTTAAATAATTATTTATTTTATTTAAATTTATTTTAGGACTAACTTTATACATAATACATATATAGGTTCAGTGTTACTCATTTGATTAATTTTATAATAAATTTAGACATAAATTTTTTTTGGTAACTTTTTACCGCCTTTTACCCACCTCCTAGGAGAGTTTGAAAATTTGCAAAAAAAAATACTTTTACCGCTTATTTGAGTGGAATTTCGAAAATCTGAGAGACACGGTTGAAATCAAGTTGTAAAATGTGGTTCAATTAGATAAAAATATTTTTTTTTTCAATAGTAACTTTTTACTTTTATTTACACGGTTAAAAGTAATCGGGTAATTAAGGGTAAAAATGATATTATTATTACCCTAAAAAATGTCCTAATTCTAGTGTATAAGTTTAGTTCGACCAAAAAAATATTAGTGATAAAAGAATACCCTTTAGGTCCACTTGGATTAGATTAGGACATTTATTATTATTTTATTTAATGAATAATTAAAATATTTAAAATCAATGTTTAATAACTAATACATTTTTAATATAGGGTTATTAATAAGATAAATTAGACTATAAATATTCATTAGAAATCTCAAAATATTTACTAAATAATGGTATTTTATTTATAATTTTCAAACATTAAATAATTTAATTTATTTATGACACAATGATGATGCAGTAATTACCTTATTAATGAAATATTAACATAATTGAGGTTATAAATACCCAAATAATTGTAATTTTAGACTTAAAATGAATTCCAAAAATTTTCTAGGATAATATAACAAGTTTTTATTTATTTAATTAACTTTTTACGATTTAATCATGCTAATATGATTTTCAAAAAAATCAAGTACCAAATAGTGTCAAAATTGACATAAAATAGTTGTAAAACAAATATTATATTATTAATTGTTATTTTATTCCTAAATACCTAAGGATTGGACAAATGACTTAGATAATGATATATATATTAATAATTAACCACTTGGGGTTCGTTTGGCTTGTAATAGTAATTTTAATAACCATATAGGGAAAGCAAACAAGAAGACACTGTAAAAGTTAAATTATTTAATTTAGAGTTAAATCTAAATGATAAGGTTAAAATAGTAACCTAAACATGTCTGAAACCTATTGGTTGAGAGGATTTCGACCCATACCCACTTTAGCCTCGAAATAAATCAATTTGGAGATATTATAAACTCAATATGACTTTATTATAAAATAATATTTTATATTTTCAAAAGGTGCCCCTCTCCTCCATTATAAAAAGGGCACCTCTTCCCTCTTCTCTTCACACCCTTTTGAGCCTTGAATCTCATCAAACCCATACCAATTAATCTTCTCAACCTCTCTAGTTATATCATAGAGGTTATGGTCTTCTCAAAAGACCAACTCTAGTTCCTTAATACGAACTTTAAAGGAGGTGCATCTAGGAAGAGGTAATCTCTTCTACAGACTCTTTAAGGATTATTTCTTCTTCTACTTCCTCTTATTTAGTTGTTTCAATATAAATTAATAGCATCAGTATTACTTATATAGTGATATGTTATTATAAATATGAAACAACCCTATTTCAAGTCTATACA
Source organism: Viscum album (assembly GCA_963277665.1). NCBI lineage: Eukaryota > Viridiplantae > Streptophyta > Magnoliopsida > Santalales > Viscaceae > Viscum > Viscum album. The sequence goes on along the minus strand of OY728157.1, from coordinate 674,330,695 downwards.
TCCTATGGAAAACAAAATCACCGCGCGTGCGTACGTACGGAATACCGTCTCCACACCGTGGTGTAATCAGTTTTTCCACCACCACCTTACTTGGATTGGTATAATGGTGTAAAGAAAAACTATATATAGTTATTATAACATCATACTGATTCTGTGATATTATATCATCCACACTAATTCAATTCAATAATTATTGGAATGATATCATCGCTCGTGCGTACGTATGGATTACCGTCTCGATGACGCGATAAGATTAATTCCCCATTATAACCATTCAAGAATGATTATAAAGTATATATAATAAATATTAATGAAATATAAGACCTGATAAAGCTACTGAATTTATGTATGTATATATACATCATCTACTTAATTCCATATAAGTCAATTTGGAATGTAAACCAGCGTTCATGCGTATGTACAGCCTACCGTCTCCATGAACGGTGTATTTCATTTCATTTATCTATATTATATATAGATATATATATATATGTACTGAATATATATATGATATATAAATCATGATTTAAATTCTGTATGTAAGTAAATCAAGATATATGTAATAATAATATCAAGAACAACAATTCCAAACACGTACGATAAATAAAACGATTTTACCCAAAACGCTTCTTTAACATGGAATTTACAAAAGAAAGGGTAATATAAAGTCATAAGTGAACCATATATGATATCATAACAATGAATATGATTCTGTAATAAGTCAATGACATTATTTAAATAATTATACAGTAATTTCGGATACGTACGAAGCATATCAAACCTAAGTTAACGGAAAATCTCGCAATCTCAATTTTTATCTGAGATTGTTTATACTTCGGTAATTACTGGGGCATATTTATCATCCACATCATTGTTTCATCAATATGTAATATTATTTCAATCCTCCTACAATTTTTTAAATCCTATTGTACCCATTCGTGAGTTTTTATTAATACATATGAAAGTAATCTTTTGTCATTTTTAGAATGAGGTACTTTTTGACTTTTTCAGCCGAAGTATGAGAAGAATGTTTTTTTAACTTATACGACATGAACAGATTTTTATGGTTTCATAATACCTTATTTTTACGAATCATACTATACAATATTAAATGACTATTTTAAATGGACTCATTTTCTTTTAAAATTTCATGTCATTTTGTTAAAAGAAAATGATTTTGAAGAAGAAAGGATATTTTAATAAAGAATTAATTTCAAGTGTTTTATCAAATAAATTTTACATCTAAGATGACATTATTTCATATGTGTATGTTTCAATTATAATGTCTCTATGATTTACATGGTTCTACTTTTCTTATAATGAAATTATATCCATTTGTTTTATATGTATTATGTTATGATGGGATGATGTTTCTGAAACCCATTTTTATTCTTTGGGTTATGATGAATAGTTTATGTTTATGTTGTGGCACAAGTAAGAATGATTAAATTATGAGATGGGTGGGACCTATATCTCCCTCAAATTCATTGGGTAATGATTTATGTCTCATGAGATAGACATGGATGGAATGCTATGTTAATCTGGTTCAGTGTTACAGTACTGAAACGAGGAGTGAACTCGATATAGAAAGGGACTTTGTCCACTAAGATGGTCTTAGCAGAAATACCTTGGATACTGTGGAAATCATATCATGTGATTAATGGTTTTCCACAATTAAATGTTTTATTCCCATGATATTTTATCATGATTAATGTTATTTTATGACCTATGCATTACGTACTTCAAATATTTATTTCACAACACAAGATTTTGATGTGTAAACTTTATGTTCATGTTTTGAAGTTCAAATGTATATTGTTTGTTTTATTTTTTTCCATGATTACCCTTACTGAGAATTTGATCTCACCCTTTATATGATTTCTTTTCCCTATTATATAAATATATGTTTTACGTATGAATAGAAATGGGGAAGATCTTTATCGGAGATGTTGAAGATCTTTCACCACGATTAGATGATTATGTTTCAAGTTTCCAAAGTCACTAAACAATTACGGTCCTTGTGTGTTTGTTTTTGTTATGTATTAAGTATTCCAAAAAAGTAATTTAATTTCCATTTTTGTCAAGCTTTGTGTCTCTACATTTGGTATCAGAGGGTGGTTTAGTCACCCTTTGGAAAATAGGATGTGAGAACTTTACTGAGATCCCTAGAGATATTTCAATCGTATGTCTAGAGATGTCCCTGAGGTTAATTATAAGTATATGTTATAATCCAATAATTACAGTAACGATATTATAATTAAACCTAATATGTTAGATATTGATGTTACTCCCCCTTGACTATGATTTTGGCCTCTCACACTATTCTTTTTGGGTTTTAGAAAGTGGCTAGAAACAGGAAGATTCACGATAATAGAGGATATGATGGATAATGGAATGATATTGTTCATAAGAAACCAAATGAAATTTCATCTGGAAGTCCACAAATCGTTTATATGCATAATCGGAAATTTCATAATATGACATATATTCTCAAATTTGGTAAGTTTCTGACTCATCTAATAAGAGAAAGATTGAGTTTTATAATGATCATAGAGGAATGAAAGTTCAATTTCCCTCATGTAAATCATGTGGGAAGAGGCATTAGGGAGAATGTTTCAAAGGAACAGAAAGATGCTTTGGGTGTGGAAAATTTGGACACAAAGCAAGTAATTGTAAATGAAAAAAGTTCAGTTAACACCAAGGAAAAGGATAACGGTATTGCTAAGACATCCACAATGGTTAAGTGTTTTAAATGTGGAATGTACGGGCATAATGCAAACCAATGCCCTAAGGGAAAATCTCATAAAGAGAATCAAAATGGTCATAAGGGTAGTATTTATGTTGATGATGATAAAGAGACAACAAATGATATATGAGATGGAAAAAATGATGAAGCACAGTTTGTGGTTTAAGAAGGTAGTGTAATGATTGTATGTTTATCAAGAATAATATATGGTACTATGGAATAAAGAAAAATCTAAGGATTATTACACTGTTTCTTTTGCTCGAGTCTTGAATGTATATGTTGAATGGTACCAGTAAACATGAAAGGTTATTCAGATATTTTAAGAAAGAACCTAATATGTGCATAAAGAAGGGATGAGGAGATTATGAATTGTTTGATAGTATTAATGAGCTCATGACTAATATAAAGAAACAGTGATATCAAGGTTTGAGTATATAGAATTTTCAGGATTTTGGTATATGGAAAGAGTTACCTTGTGACAACATTCATGTTTTCACTATGGTTCAAGAGAATACATGATTAACGTATTCACATGTTTGGAATGTGACCACAAGATATATAATATGATATATATATGGGGGATAAATGATGGTATTCTCATGCTCGTTAGATGACATTTCTAGTGATTGTTTTCTTTATACTATGAGAATAGACAAAAGTATTTTGGATATGTCTAATGATTGGAATAAATTAAGTAAGATATAAGATAGTATTTTTTAAGGCTATAACATTTTCTATTTTATTGTAGGAATGTTATTATAAAGTATTTTTAGAAAAAGGGACAACCTGCAGTGCATGAGACAACCCGTCGTATCGGACAAGGATGTGGGAATCAAACCCACAACAGAAGTGTGACATGCCTTTGTCACATACCACTGTCCTACAAGAATTACATGGTTATTAGAAACTAGTTTTATTATATTAACCAGTATGATATATGATGTATAAGTCCATTTCAGGAACCATATATGATTAATCTCAATAAATATGGACTTATGTATATAACTTTGTCTAACCTTATGTTTAAGACATATGGAATGACCTATCATTCTATCGCATGATCTGATAACACTTCACGAATAAAAAATTCAACTTTATTTCTTTAAGAGATGAAGTTGAAATTGTCCAAAGAATGACCAATGGTGAGATTGTACCAAAATCAAGAAATTATTTCTTCTAATTCCAAATTCATCAACACTAGGGAAATGATCTTGAAAACCAAAAATGTTTTCCTAGTTCCCTCATATATGATTAATTAGATGGTACATTAGATCATCACAAATTTATGTCTTTTTGATTGTTGGTGTTTTCATATCCATGTCCTCTACCACTCTTCATCAGAAGTTGATGGTTATATTTCTCTTCCATATCCATATTTTCATCTATGTTTTCCTATGTGGAAACCCAGTTCTGAGATAGATTGCATGAGTGTTATGATTCTAAATTCCCCTTTTAAATTGAAGTTTTAGTATTCATTTTTACTATATGGTTTTCTATGAAAGAAACTTTCGAGTAGTAAACCATTTATATCCCCGAAAAATTTAGAGGGTGAAATTCATTTTAAGGGGGGTTGAATGTAACACCCTGAGATTTTATGTGATATATTATTTTTAATTTCTTTGATATCTCCTATTATACACTACACCATAATTAGATTTTATTACATGAAACACTATTCTTGGCTCGTGTTACACACAAATTCAAGTTCGTTTTGTGGAAATTATTCTACACAACATTATGTATAGATTGTGTTTAATGTATAAATGAAATATGTTTTGATTATGTTATACGAAACACCAAACTGAGCTTTCACTACATGCAGCCCTGACTTGGCCTTCATTACATGCAGTCAAGACCTTCTTCGATAGCATGTGTTGTATGCAATACCAAGTTTCACTAAACATGATATTATTATAATAATATTATGAACTAGCCGTTATGAATAGTAATGCCCACTTTTTGAAATTTTATAAATTTTATCATTCAAAATGGAATTATTTTTTGGATTCAGAATATCAAAATTAACCTAGGGTGATTTTTCGGTTTTTTCTGAAAACATTGAATTTTTGATAAATAGTGAATACACAGGGTTACTATTTAAAAACCGACATTTTATTTAAATAATTATTAATTTTATGTAAATTTATTTTAGGTCAAAATTGATACATAATACTTATATAAGTTAAATGTAATTCATTGGAGTGATTTTATAATAATTTTAGACATATAAAAGTTTTATTGAACTTTTCACCGTCTTTTATCCACATCCTAGGAGAGTTTGAAAATTTATATAAACACAATTTTCCTCTTTTGTGAGTGGAATTTTGAAAATCCGAGAGACGTAGTTAATATCAAGTAGTAAAATGTGGTTCAATAAGATAAAAATAATTTTTGGTGAATAGAAACTTTTTACGTTTATTTACCACGGTTAAAAGTAAATAGGGTAATTAAGGGTAAAAATGATATTATTATTAGCCTAACACATGTCCTAATTCTATTGGATAAGTGTAGTTTGACCAAAAACAATCTTAGGGATAAAATATTACCCTTTAGGCCCACTTGGATTAGATTAGGATATTTATTATTATTTTATTTAAAGAATAATTAAAATAGTTAAAATCAATGTTTAATAACTAAAAAATTTGTAATATAGTGTGGAACATAAGATAAATTTGACTATATATATTAATTAGAAAGATAAAAATATTTCAGACATAGTGTTATTTTATTTATAATTTTTAGACATTAAATAATTTAATTTATTTATGACACACTGGTGATGCAGTAATTACATTATTAATGAAATATTAACATAATTGATGTTATAAATAACCAAATAAATGTAATTTAGAATTTTTATGAATTCCACTAATTATCTAGGTTTATATTACATGTTATTATTTATTTAATTAACATTTTTTGAACTAATCATGCTGATATGATTTTCACAATAATCAAGTACCAAATAGTATCAAAATTGACATAAAATAGGTTTTAAAACATATATTATATTATTAATTGTTTATTTTATTCCTAAAATTCTAAGGTTTGTCCAAATGACTTATATAAGGATATATATATTAATAATTAGTCAATTGGGGTTCGTTTGTCTTGTTATGGTAAGTTTATTATCCATATAGTTAAAGAAAACAAGATGACACTGTAAGAGTTAAATTATTTAAATTAGAGATAAATATAAATTATAAGGTTAAAATAGTAATCTAAACATGTCTAAAACCTATTGGTTGTGAGTATTAATACCCATAACCACTTTATCATCGAAATAAATCAATTTTGAGCTATTATAAACCGAATATGAGTTTATTACAAAATAATATTTTATATTTTCCAAAGGTGCCCCTCTCCTCCCTTATAAAAAAGGCATCCCTTCCCTCTTCTCTTCACACCCTTTTGAGCCTTTAATATCGTCCAACCCCTGAAAATTCCTCTTCTCAACCTCTCTAGTTATATCATAGAGGTTCTGTTCTTCTCAAAATACCAACTCTAGTGCCCTAATAAGATGTTTAAAGGAGGTCTGTCGGGGAAGAGGTAATCTCTTCTACTGACTCTTTAAAGTTTCGTTCTTCTTCTACTTACTCTACTTTAGTTATTTCATTATAAAGTAATAAAAATAAATATTACATATATACTGATATGTTATTATAAATATGAAACAACCCTATTTCACTTTCTACCCATCCTATGGAAAATGAAATCACTGTGCGTGTGTACGTACGGAATACCGTCTCCACGCCGTGGTGTAATCAATATTTCCACCACCACCTTACTTGGATGAGTATAATGGTGTAACAAATAGCTATATATAGTTATTATAACATCATACTGATTCTGTGATATTATATCATCCACTCCAATTCCATTCAATAATTATTGGAATGATATCATCGCTCATGCGTACGTACGGATTACCGTCTCCACGACACGATAAAATTCATTCTCCATGTTAACCATTCAAGAATGAATATAAAATATATATAATGAATATTAATGAAATATGTGACCTGATAAAGCTATTGAATATATATATATATATATATATATATTTCATCTACTTAATTCCATTCATGTCAATTTGGAAAGGAAAACAACGTTCATGCGTACGTACGACATACCGTCTCCATGAACGGTGTATTTCATTTCATTTATCAATCTATTATATATATATTTACTGAATATATATATGATATATAAATCATGATTTACATTATGGATGTAATTAAATCAAGATATAAGTAATAATAATTTCAAGAACAACAAGTCCAATCACGTATGATAAATAAAATTATTTTACCCAAAAAGTAGCTTTAACATAGAATTTACAAAAGAACAGGTAATGTAATGTCATAAGTGAACCATATATGATATCATAACAGTGAATATGATTCAATAATAAGTAAATTACATTATTTAAATCATTATATAGGATTTTCAGATACATACGAAGCATATTGGACCTAAGGTAAGGGAAAATCACGCAATCTAAATTTTTTTCCGAGATTGTTTATACTTCGGTAATTACTGGGGTATATTTATCATCCACATCAATATTTTGTCAATATGTAATATTATTTCTATCCTCCTACAATTTTTTAAATCCAATTATACCCATTAGTTATTTTTTAGTAAAATATATGAAAGGAATCTTTTTTCATTTTTATAACGAGGTACCTTTTGACTTTTCTGGCAAAAGTATGAGAAGAATGTTTTTTTAACTTATATGGCATGAAAAGATTTTTACGGTTTCATAAATACGTATTTTTATGAAGATTACTCTACAATATTTAATTAATATTTTTAAAAAAATCCTTTTCTTTTAAAATTTCATGGCATTTTGTGAAAAGAAAATGATTTTGAAGAAGAAAGGATATTTTCCTCAAGAATTCATTTCAAGTGTTTTATCAAAACCATTTTACATATATGATGACATTATTTCATATATGTATGTTTCAAGTATAATGTCTCTATGATTTACATGGTTCCAATTTTCTTATGATGAAAAGATATCCATTTGTTTTATATGGATTATGTTAAGATGGGATGATGTTTATGAATCCCATTTTTATTCATTGGGTTATGATGAATGGTATATGTTTATGTTGTGGCACAATTAAGAATGATTTCATTATGATATGGGTGGGACCTATATATCCATCCAATTAAATGGGTAACTATTTATATCTCATGAGAAATACATGGATGGAACAGTAAGTTAATACGGTTAAGTGTTACAGAACTAAAATGAGGAGTGAACTCGATTCAGAAAGGGAATTTGTACACTAAGATAGTCTTGGAAGCATTGCCTTGGATACTATGGAAATCATATCATGTGCTTAATGGTTTTCCAAAATTAAATTTTTTATTCCCATGCTATTTTATCATGATTAAGGTTCCTTTATGACCTATGTATTACGTACTTCCAAGATTTATTTCACAACTCTATATTTTGATGTGTAATCATTATGTTCATGTTTTGATGTTCAAAAGTATATGGTTTGTTTTATTTTAAATATTCTTAACCTTACTGTTCATTTGATCTCACCCTTTATATGTTTTCTTTTCCCCAGGATATAAAAAAAGGATTTAGGTAAGAAAACAAAAGGGGAAGATCTTTGTGGGAGATGTTGAAGATCCTTCACCATGATTAAAAGATTATGTTCTGAGTTTCCAAAGACACTAAAATATTATGGTATTTCTGTGTTTGTTTTTGTTATGTATTTAGAATTCTGAAAAAGTAATTTAATTTTCATGTACGTCATGCTTTGTGTCTCTACACCATTCATAATTGTACTGATGGAGAGGAGACTATTATTGTCATGAAATATGTAAATATAGGATCATGCACTTCTTGATATTTCGGTTTTGGTATTTCAAATTAATTTCATTAGTTGGGATACTTCCAGAATTTCAATGATACAAGATTTTTTGAAATTCGCGAATATTTTTTGTTCCATCCATGAACACACCATATTCATCAATCAACCCCCTATTTTATTATAGATAACCATATACTTCTCTCCATTTTTCATTTGGATAATGTATGATGTGTAGAAATATCTCCTAATTATAGACATGTAATTTAAATAAATCCTTTGTAATATCAAATTATTCCCTAAATGGGATGATGTGACACCCCTCAATGATGTTGGGACCAAGAGAATTATCATTTTCTTGGAATCCAATATCATCACTAGATTTTGTGTCTCTCATATGATACTGATAGAAAATGTCTCCAATTTCTATTATGATGAGTTAGAGAAGCTATATCTGAAGTATAATATGAAATAAAAAATTTAGTGTCACAATCAAGAAGTTTCTAATTGATAGGTATAGGCTGTAAATAGTAACATATCAAATATACTTCCAAATATGGTGGATAATGTTAAATATTATTAGCCTGACAAATGCTTCCATGAATTGGTGGATTATTGAACAATATCTCATTCTACCATCAACTATATTTAGATGATAAATCCCAAATATTAATTGATGAATTTTAGTGACTTGATGAAAAAAGCAGCATACATTACATAACATACAATTCCAAAAAATTTGGATGCCACTAGCATTTAACAAGAATGTATTCTTTCACTCATTACTCTATGAATAACTAGTGATAATTCTCAGGATTCCTTTCATATATGGAAGAAACCTAAAAAGTATGATTCAATATTGGTGGGACCTTATACCAAAAACATGGTCCACACTAATGATCCTTATTCATTCAACTGGATGGATGTAGAGTTTCTTACAAACCCTATTATCATAAGGTTTTTCATGAAATAAATTTTATAATTATCATGAGATATATTTGGATGGAAGACCATTAAAGTCACACCATACAGTATTTGTTGTATGAACCCAAAATGCATAAAATATTTTCATATTCATACAACCTAAAACCATAAGATACCTCAACCTGAGAAGTGATACATTAAAATACATACCCTTCTACTGATCGTCCGAAGATGTTAATTTCTTAAAATAGTATTTAACACATTCTGTAAAACTACATATTTTTCAGCCTTGTTTCATAATGTAAAACATCATACATTTTTGATCCATGCATTAGAATATAACAAACCTTGTTGGTTGTATCCAACCACAGCTCCCCCATAGAACAATTCTTGGATTCATTCTCATATCAATGGGATTTATAGTAACTCACAAACATTATGTCTTAGGCCCAATTAAGAACTAAACAAAATTATCCATCTTCACTATACAAATTATAATCTATGTAGCATACTCCAACATGGGTCTTCTCAATCGAAAACCCATATTAATGATTTATAATAAGGTCTGGTTTAATTCTTGTCCCTAGTGGGCACATTGTGATTTATATGTTACTCAACCTAATTCCATCTTGAGATAAAATAATCATGTTTCCCTTTTCTCATATATCTTACCAAAATACAAGAAGGATCCTTTTTTGGGTTCCCTAATTCTATATCCCATCATGAATAATATCCCTGTCCCAATATATGTGCATGATCTAATTAGAGAATGTCACACATCTCATCTAATACTAGTCCAAATAATTTCTTTAGGATAAAAAAATTTCTTCTAAGAGTATTTATCCTTGTCATGGAAAAAATAGATCTCCATAAGATACCCTAGGCCATAGATGATTGAATGTTTTATTAATGAGAAAACATTTATTTTGAATATTCATTGATAAACCCCAGTCTGTCTCTGTAAATGGCTCACTCAAAATTCCATTCCTGAAGATGAACATTCATCCTTAGAAGAAACCTCTTATATCACCATAATCCAAATAATATATTTTGTTGGAACATAGATTTCTAATAAGTTCTACAAACCCTCCTTCTGTACATGTTCGGTATAACTTATCATGATATGAAAAGTCCAAAGATCATGGTTTAAAATTTCCCTCCCCATGCATGAAATATGTTAAGATGTCATGGGAAGGGTAATCCGTATATTACTCATTATTTCTAAGACATATGCTCCTATTCATATTCTCATAAACTACAAGAATTCATGTTGTCTCAGTCATAAGAGAATAAAATGTATGAATACTCTTTTATCATATGATGTTAAAATGTAGTCTCACCCCATGTACCAAGCATAGGATTCCATTGGAAACTGTATCAAGAATAATCGTGTCACAAACATAGGATGACTCTCATATGATGATCTGCAAAATCTCTGGATGATGTTTATGATTCCTCTACCATTTTACCATGTCAGATAACCTTTATCCTTGTTTTATGATAGTAATTTACATGACTTTCCAAAACTATGTGTGACATGATTCTCATTTCAATTTCATTCATAAAGATTACTAAATCCAAAATCATGGTCAAACCACCCCATGATATAATTTCCCTTCCAATTTCTTCTCAATTCATATATGTGGTGAAATAATTCATTTCCACTCCCTATTTCTCACACTAAGCAAAGCTAACGTGGGTTTAGGATTCTTGGTAACAGATTCCCCCAGTTATCAAGGTGTATCATTTCTCATAATGGATATCATGTTATTTTATGAAATACATTAAATTTAACACTTATCATCATTACATCATATCCTTAAAATACATGGAATTTTGGTTAGGCATAAGCGATCACAATCTTGGGTGTTTCTCTCTCACTACCCCTCAATCCCTAAAAAACATGCAGATTTATTCTCACATTGATGAGATACATAGTGATGAAAAAAATCCTACAACCTAGTATAGATAAAAGAAAAAAAATTACCCCACTCTTCTATGTACAAGACATATCTACATTGTAGGGTCCAATATGGTTCCAACCATACTTGTGAGACCATATTCAAGGAAAAATCACTCTATATTTAGAAGGATTCGATTTGTGTGAGGATTTTACGGTAGAACTACATGTGTCATGATTTTTGGATTTATTAGATACATATTGATTCATGGATCCTATATTGTCGGCCGAGACATAATATATAAAAACCCCATATCCATTTATATTGGTCATACCTATATAAGAAACATTTATACCAATTCTTTTTTGATTTTGAAATGAAATTATCCTTCAATACTCATGATCCTTCCATACACAAATCAAACACACTTTATGGGGAAATATGAGAATATATAAACATTCCCTGACTATCATTGGTAGAATTTATTACTCCTAATGATCGATTTATTTATACTATTCATTGATATACAGATTCTGTCTTTATATAAGTCTTCTTCAAATGGATTTCAACAAGAAGCACATTATACATTTAGAGAAACCTGTTCTATTTATATATCACCAAAATAATTGTATTGAAAATATATTTGAACATGTTATAAACAAATTCCATGTATAATTGTCCGATATATATTTTTTTCATATTGAAACACATATATTAGAACTTATAATGTTCCTTCTTCATTCTTAAATTATGATGGAACATTCCTGGACATAACATCATGAAAAGGAAAATATCTCATGTTATTGGTCAAATATGAAAATACATAAATTTTAACCGTCAAAATGCTTACCTTTAGAAGATAAATGGTACCTTTTCATCATTTTTTGATTTCATGAAATTGTATGGTGCTTCAACTCTCATCATATTGGAGACATTTATCCTAGTATTTTTCATCCACCACATCACCAAAATAAATGTGTATTACTATATTATCATTCCATAATTTCATGTATTGATACCAGGATCTTCAATTCTATGAACATCTACTCTAGTATAAAAAACAGTTGAGTTCCTCCATTCAAGGACTAAGACCTAATCATGGTAGTATGTTTTGGATCTCCCCCAGGACCCCTCATTTGAAAAATTTCATATGAAATCTAAGTCACCCTCCATTAGATAGGAATCAAACATATACAAGAGTGGCTCATCATTTAAGAAAAAAAAACAAGATGGTCCCATTATTCACATACACATTCCAATAGCAAACCATAGTTCATATACTTGAAAAAACAGGATCCACACAAACTCCCCTTGGCCATAAATGATTGAATATCTGAATCATGTAGATATTTTTGTTTCTACTATTAATTGTTAAGTTATAGTTTAGATTATCCTAATTCACCCTTTAATTTATTTTCAACCAAATTCACCTTTTCCCGTAGAAGAAGCCTCTTCCATATCCATATTCCATGAAAACATTACCATAAAAACAATTCTAAAAACTTCAACTATAATTCCATTAATATTTGTCCAATTTCCTATTGGAGATATTCTAATCAGAGAAAATTTAATAAAAATTTCCCTTCTGTGTATCAGAAGTATGCTAGAACGTTATCAGTTAGCAATCCTTTCTTGGGTCATCATCACATAACTAATGTTCCAATATATTTCACCTAAACCACTAGTTAATTTATTCTAAATTATAGAATATAAAATTTCCATTAGAAGAGACATAATAATCACATAGATAATTACCCGAAAAGGAAACCCTTGGTAAACACTGAGTCTGAGCACGCTAGACAAGCACTCCACAGGATTTTGTCAAAAAAATATCAATGATGAAAATTAATGTGCAATAATAATTTTTAGATCAATACCCCATAAAGTATGGCATCCAAAAAATCCATGTTTTTCCATCAAAGCTCAACCCATATCAAACATAGGAAAAATATTGTGTTATGAAACAAAATATAAATGTTTTATATTGATTTTCATGTGATTCTAGGAACTGTCAAACTATGCTGATTTTTAATGAACTAGGAAATAATTAGAGCACTCTCTCACTGATATTATCATAATTACCACATATTTACACAATATCATTCAATAAAATTAGTCATTATTAGTGTTTTATGATGGTTATAATGTGTAAAGAAACATAGAAATAGGTTTTTGAGAATAAAATCCTTTCATTTATATATTAAAATGTTATGTAGATTCCATGTGATGGAGTGTATCCTCAGATTATTAGAAGTGTTCTTCGATATAGGTTTTCTTATATTGAATAAAAATTCGATCATTATCTATAGTTTTTAAAAACCTAGATAGCTTCTTGATAATGAACTCTTTGACATGATGAATATTCTCAATCTATATACTTGAAAAATATCCTCTTTATTTGAAGACCCTAATGAGGGATTGATGAGTTTGAAAATATATTACCTGATGGAATTATGTTTTTAATCATTGAATACAATCTAGAGAGATATCTCGTTAATGTGGTGCTGATTCTCCATCACCACTTTGTCTCTAATGAGCATTTCATAATATATATCAACTCTAATATCTTATAAATGAATCACTATATGATCCCAAGCATTCTGAAATGTGTGTTTCTCTTTTATTCATTGAATTATTGAATTCACGACATGTTGGATCATTTGGTAATCCAATTGATTGTACCAAAAAATTGAAAACATGGTTTCGAGTTTCCATTGTCCTGATAGAAATTCATCAAGAGTATTCTTTGAGATTAACAAAGAGATGAGTCTCTTAACAAAATAGTTTAAGAAATAAAAGGAATATTGGTAGTCCATGTCTGAATCAGATCCTCTTTCATGTGTATAAATGTACGCAATGACTAATTCAATCAATGATTCACCCTATTATTCTGCCTCCAATGTAGTATTATATTCACACACTATTATTGGATGAATTGTAAGAGTGTATCCTCCACCAGGAATAGACATAGAATAAAATAGAACTGAATAAAATATTGTAATTATCATTATCATTGGGGATAAAATAATTAATAATATGATATAAATTCATAGGAGGGAATAATAATCTCATGTTGATGGTTCCTCTATTGAGATTGAATCCTCTCTAAAACCCCTCGTCTAAAATAACTATGTTATTTTTATATGGTGACAGATGTACTCCTAGGTTTTTGTAGAAACCGAGATGGTTTCTTCCAGATAATATCCCACTTTGGTTCATCAAATATGGTTTCCTAAATAGGGGAACATAATGGACATTGATTCCCTGTTCATGGATATCCTTGAATTTTTTATTATAGATAAATAAAAACAAATAATGATCTTTTGTTGAATACATATAATATAATAAGGGCATCAATGTTTGAAAAAATAAAAGGCGAAAACTCAAATCAATTGAATTTCTTATTAAATTCATCCATATCCATTCAGTATCCATGATATTAAAAAATTTAAATTTTTTTCCATTGTCATTAGTACATTATATAATGCTTGGTGTTTCATAACATCTTCACTAGTAGGGATGACATAGACATTTTATTCAAAACCAAAATTGGCTATGCTAGTAACTTCATTCACTGTCTTCTATATTTTTAAAACCCTTTCGAACACAGGTGAATTAGGATTATCTCTTTCACATTCATCGAATTGTATGGGGTCCCTATAAGCACCTCCTAGGATGGTAATAGGACTAGCAGTGGTGGTCACCAGGTCCTCTAGTGTATGTTTTTTATATTAAATATCATACGAAATAGTTAGTAATTGATAAATAATACCTTAATATGAAAATATAATGTTACTAGGACCCTATACCCTATTAATATTAATAGTGAATGTAATAACTTCCACTATTGGAACATATAATATTGAAGGTATGAACACTCTGGTGCAAGTATATGGCTCACCTGGAATGTTCCCCTCAGTCGTCAACAGATTGGTGTTAGACCCTTTGAAATAGGAAAGTAAAGAAGATCTGGAAAACATAAGGAATAATCGCATTGGTACATCATGAGATTTTTAAGACCAAATGAAATAATGGAGTTTTAATAAGTCATGTATTGCAATCCAACTACTTTTCTCTATTCTGTTTCATCACTGAATGTGTTGAAGGGCCCTTGTAGGTCTTCTCAAATATGGGCACTAGAGTTGGAAATGGTCCCCCACAATACAGTTCCCCATTGTCTCTGATACAATGATAACTACACAAACTCATGAGTAAATCCTTAAACCCAGATTGGGGTTCCAGTTGAGGTGTATCTTGGGGAGAATGGTTTTGGAAACATTATGTTCGGTATATCACATGGGTCCTTATGAGTCATTCAACTACATAGAAAAATTATTTTCAATTGAGAAAAAGAAAATAATGTTATGACTTTAAAAATGATGAATTCATCCCATTCACCATCAAATTATCCATAAATTCTATCCTTAAATTTTGATCCATCATATCGATTTCCACCTTTCTGGTCATTATTCAATGATCAGTTACGTAGACCACCATATCTAACCCCTGTATATTTTTTCCCACCTCACAAAACATGGTTTCATGGTGAAGTTCAGATAGTGATCACACATCCCAATGATATTGGATATATAATTATTCCTATATAACTTCCAATATATCTCTTAAGTAAGAGTTTACACATTGACAAGATAGGATTTCCATTGGTCGCAAACAATCAGATGTTAATGCACCTAGTTTAATAGAACACATGAAATCTATTGAATTTAATGTCATTTTCTTCCACTTTTAATTGAAAAGAATAATATTAATCTATATGTTCTATTTCCTATCAATTATATTACTAGACCTTTTAATCTTAGCAGATGTGGCCCTAACTATTCTATCATATTCTGTATTCCGCATAAAAATTTTTTTGGAATATTTTTGTGCTTCAATTTCATCATCAATGATCCGAGACTTCATATAATGCATGTATGTTATATATTTTTTCATGGGCACAAAATTAGGTATTATTACAAATAATTAATCTTTAAGGTTGAGATAAATCAATGAAATCGAATACGAAGACATTATCCCAATGGAATCACATAATTTTGGTAACCTGATCGACACTTGAGATACCACATGGGCTATTAGAATCCAATTTGTCTGGACACAATGGACTTACTATCAAACTAAATATGTGTGGGGGAATATACATTTGGTTAATTATGAAACATGAAATACGGTGAATATATATACGTATTGTTTTCTTTATAGATTTTTCTAATGTTAATATTGGCCGCTTATATACTATCAATGAATGCAAGCATGTATTACTTATATTTGATATCTCCGTGAATCTATTTAGTGAACATTATGTTAGTGGGATCACCACATGGGATTATTTTAATCTCACCAAGTATGGTCAGATTCTAAAGTATTGGCCATATTTTAGATATAACAGTTGAAAACTATAAAGAGACTAAAGGAATGTTTGAAACTAACCTTCAGGTGTATCAACCCCACTTAGAATATCATTAGAACATAAGTGTAGAATGATCCACCCCCCAAAACACTTGATATGTCCTTGAAATTATTTATGTTTCCATACCTATGCACATAAGCTTTAAAGACCATTAGAGTTTCACTATAGTAGGGGAATCCATCCCTGTATAGTTCTCTTATGATATTTCTTTCACCATGAAGACTGTTTTATCCCCCAACCCACCATAGATTTGTGGAGTGGTAGTTGGTAGGTACTCAAAATCATTGCATGAAATCAGGAAAAATTAATACATGTTGGGAAATTAAGGTTAACTTCATAACCCCATCGATAATACTACTGATTTACCTAGGAAACCGTGAATATTTAATGGATTCTTTGATTCTCCAGTAGATGAAATCCTTTTGGGTATAGAAAGCTGAAACAATCTCCCTATATCTTGGGGAAGGACTTAATCCAAAATTCTAAATAAATATTATCCCTTGGGAGAGTGAACATTTTTTAGAACCTTCCCTGCAAGATTTTAGGTATCGAAAGTAGAGTCTGGCATTCTGTTGTCATTGTCCCACATTTATTTTTATACAATGATCCCACTATACATGTCTTCAGAAATGGTTGATCCTAATATCATTTGAAATTCCCATTATATTATTCTAACACCCCATGTTTCAAATGAAATTATTTCATCTACGGGAAGCAATGAATCAATAGTTCATGGATGATGGGTGGGTTTTTATGCACATGTGTCTTTTCCACAATTATATCCTCATAGATTATAACTACTTGAAACATGATCTTAAATTATTCATATGATTTTTTCACCGAATATTCCCATATACAATTGGGAATAAAAATATCTCCACAACAAATATTCAAATTTTCTTTCCATATATTGGTTCAGTCTTTGTTGGAAGTAGAAAAAAAAATTAGTGGAATTGAGGATTCAATTTGTGTGTGTGAGTGTTCAATTATTTTTCACATAGAATGTGGTTCATGCTCTATGATGTAGGAAATATTCCTTACATGATAACTATTACTTTGGAGGTGATAATTATTGTGTGATAGTTAGGGTATTTCATGAATGAGAACATCAATGAATAAGACTATATATTTGGGATGAATTCATCTTTATGAGGTATGTAATCATGTAGTGGAACATAATAACTTTTTGGGTACTCATGTTGTTATGTCATTATGTATTTTTCTATGTACATAAGGATAGAGTCACATATCTCATTATAATAAAGCCGAAATGTTTTGACTGTATCCCTAACATGATTAGTGGAATTATCATCAAAACAACATTGACAATCCATTGGAAACCTACAATTTGACAAAATTAACATTCATAATGTTGAAATCATGGTTTTGACACAATATGAAATTTTAGGAAAGGGGTGATCTCACATAGTTCACATTCCCTTTTAATGTCACATAGATCACTCACAATGTGATCTTTCCCATGTCACTCATCTAAGTGACCTCATGTACATAATGGATGTTCATGATTTTGCATGAGGGTATTCCAAAAAGTTCTTGTTTGAATTACAAGTGTGAAGTGAGAAAAGATGGAATTAATGACTAGTGTGGGGAGACCAAGAGAACATTGATGTCATAAGGAAGAATCACTCTATAGTCAACACAATGAATAAATTTGGTATCTGTACATGAACAACCAACATGATCGACCTGAGATGTCAACCTGCTTGGATAACATGTTCTACCAACCTACCCTACCAACCTATGTGAACATCATTTTTGGATGGTCATTGTGGTTTACATATATACTTTATCTTCTATCTCAATATTTTTTACTAGAATCAATTATGTCTGTAGTAAATCTTATGGTTCATAGGAAAGTATGGTGGCTAACAAATTATGGACTCATTAACATGCACATTTCTCTAGCTCAAGATTATATCCACATATTTTTATTATATCTAATCATTAATGTTGGGGATTTTTTTGAAACACTACAATTCACAAAGGGATGATAATATTTAGATAAATAATAATATAATGAATTTTCTGAGAAAAAAAAGTGAAATAACTCTTCTAAACCATCCCACACACACCCCACCTCCACACCAAGGGGATCATAAGGACGCTTCTTATGTAGCCTAGATGGATCAGTCACAGCATCGTGAAAGACATTCATGAGAAACTGGTTTTTTGGACCTACACAGGTGACATGATTCCCCCAAGGTCACATGTTATACTATAAATATTACTCAGGGATCCATATTTATCAAGACTTGAAGTCTAAAAAATTCATCAAAACACTTTTTTCACTAGTGGAACACCCATGACCTAGATGCCTTTTAGGTAGCTCTCCAAGAATCAAGAAAATTTGAAATTAAGTATGTTTGTGATATTAGGGATCCTCTATTGTGTGAAATTGTAAAGGGTTTCATGTTCTTAATTTTTCCCCAGTAACTGTACTGGGGTGAAAGTACCTTTCCATGCATGGTACATGCATGATTCCCTTCTAGAATATCGTATAGAGGTCCCTTGAGAATTGAGAGAATCCTCTACCTTGTGTTTCTTCTATGTTTTCTCATCTTCCAGGCTCTCCAATCCATCACATGGATGGATCGACTTTATCTTACCATACCGTCACTTTGGCGAAGTACCTTTGTCTCACCCAAGTGTCACCTATTAAAAACACAGTATGTCTTCTTAGACCTAGCCTACATCATACATACATTGATATGGTCTTCATACTAGTAATGGTAGGGAACCTCTTCCTGTTGATCCATAATTTTAGGGGGGGAAATCCATGTCATCCTCCAAAGCCTCTAGATATGTCTGATCAAATATTAGGGAACACAAGTTAGTCCACATGATCTAAAATTCCATTGGTAAATGGTGTTATAATATGATCATACATTATTGGTGGGATTATCATTGTTCTTTCAATAATAAATTCATATTCTGACATGGTAACCAACTTTAAGCATGGTTCAATTTTCCAATTTACACCCAGAAGTGTTGTATATCATCCGTATCCCCTCCCGCATCCCATATTCAACATGTTGAAAGGGGAGGAGGGGTAGATCACCCTTAGGTAATCCCTCATGGAGTAAGCCTCAAGTGTTTTATCATGATGCACCCTATCCAATTTCTACCAATGGGTAATAGAAATTGTGGGGTTTTCTAAATCTTCATGTTCAAAATGATTCTCTCAATGAGCATGACTGATGTGTTCTTAATGATTAGTGATTATCATGACATCATAATTATAAAATTCATGTCATAGAAGAGGAATCCTTCTCTATATCATCCTCTAGCATTCAATATGGCCTCCAATTTGGTATAATTTGGTAATATGGTTTCACCACCTCAAAGGGCCCAATTAGAAATGAGGAATCCCATTGAACCATCTAATTACCACTCATCTATGGTAGTGTTTACACTATGAACTACCCAAAGGTGAACAGGTAGTGACCACATAACCAATAAATGTGGCATCACATAGGGGAATGTCTTATAATTCTTGGTATAAATTTTGATTCAATATCATCCCCTCACAATTAAATGTTCATCCTCTATAGTTGTAATCCAAAAACATTCCAAAATATGTGGTATTTTATATCTATTTAAAAGGGATATGTAGGAATCCTCCCAAAAGATAAAACCAAACACCCAATAATCAACGATATCCTTCTGTACTCCATATTCCTACTAGGTTTATATTTAACCTAGAAGGACACATGCCATATATATCCCTTGATATACACCAACATAAGTCCCACACCGGTCGTTGACTATGAATATTTCTCTTAGATGTACATGCCTCATGACATTAAACTAAATGGTTTATTCCTAGTCATATGAAGATAAATGTATGGTGCATCCAAATAAGTGGCACTCATGTTTGTGGGTTTTTATTCCATTCATGAGGATACAAATAAATCCAATCCCATGGGATGGATCCCAACATCATTCCAAATCCTATTTTATTGGATGCTGATATATTATAGAGATCCCCACAATTTTAATTAGAATCAGCATCATAATAATCATTATGATAAGAATTTACAATCCATTTACAAATTTTTACCATCTATGGAGATAATCTAATACATACTGATGTATCCATCGATGATGAACCTCATATATATAAAAATTATTCTAAATAATATTGATGCTTATAATTTATTTTTGACCTGTGGGAAATACATTTATTATTTTTGAGTTAATAATGGATTCATTTACATGTCTTAATTATATATTATAATCAAAAAGTTGGATATAAATCTTCAATAAAGGGTTCAATGATCCAAAACCCCCCTCCCCTTGAACAATGTTTGTCCCAAACCATTGTTGGTTCTATTTCCAAATGACCAACTACCGTTGGATTTATGGTTCTTAAAAAATCTCTAATAGGGGAATCATTTTGTGTTTTTGGTTCCACTAAAAAACTCACTGGAAACTAGATAGAAAGTATGTAGGAATATGTGTTTGATGAGAAAAATTATGCCACCACCACAACAAAACTCCATTCACTCACCACATTGATAACTGGTGGATGGAATAATGAATTCCTATATGTTTAATTATTTAATAAATTGAAGAATTACCCATCCCATGTACTCAAATTAGATGGAATGGCATTATATCCATGTCTTATAAAAAACATCTTCCAATATTCTTAACACTAGAGAGAATGTGTCGTGGAGCTGTAAAACTCAATTTTTGAATGTACAATATGGGAATCTCAAAATATAAGACACTACCAAAGGGAATGAAAAATCTAATTGGAAGGAATTTTTAAATTTCCCAATATCTTATATGTACATTAATTTTTATGAAATATTTTATGTAATGAAAGGAAATTTATATTTTAAATTCTACTATAGCAGGTAATTTCTTTATCATAAAACAATTAAATAGTACACCCAAGAAGGTGCCATTTTTCATGAAATTATTTAAAATAATAATTTAATAATTATAAATTACTTTAATTAAAATCAATGTTTATTTCATCATATCAATAATATTATAGTATAAAATTTGGATCACTTTAATAAAAAGTTGTGTTTTGTCAAAAAATACGGTTTTAAGAAACATTGAATTTTATGAAATTACATTTATATAAGAATAAAATATATTTTTAAACAAAATTATGTAACAAAATACGAATTCAATAAACAATAATATAGAAGTTAATATAATATTCGAACTTATAAGTTAAATGAAAACAAATATTATAACAATTTAAAATGATACATTAATAAAATAATTAGTGATTTTTTGTTTGAAAAAGGTATTGTCCAAGGAGAAATATTTTTGGATTACATTTAACAGATGAAAAAATTTATAATATGTATAATAAGTCTATTTATGTAATTAAATTCATTATCTAAGATAATTAAACTCATAAATAAATTTTATGATTAAAACATTTTTGTTTATAAAAACTATTTTTTCTGTATTTACTATGACCATTTTATAATTAACGTTTCACACATATGTATATTTAATTTGATAAAAATATATTATCGTTTGAAATAATAAAGATTAAATAATATAAGGGGTTTGATATTAACCTTTTATATGATAATTAATTACTATTTTAGATATTAATTTCCTATGTAATTTTATATTAATGTAAAAGATAAATGATTAAATAAACATTCCAAATACACAAAAAAAAATTTCTAAAAAATTAGAGTTTAATGTTTTTAGCCCCAAAGTCAATATCACATAGACCTTTTCAATTTTTTTCAATTAATCCATTATTAGTTACCTTATATTGATTAAAATTAAAGGGTTACATAAAATAAAACTCATCTACAATATTATTAAAGAGTAACATCTCAAAATTATCACAACCCACATTACCTTTAATTAGTACTCTTAAAAAATATAAATTAATAGTACTAGAACCGAATATAACATTCAATAACTTCGATTAACAATTATTTTATATATTCCATTCATTTAAAAGCATACTTCGAAGGAAAATTCAGTTTCCTGATGTGTGTATTATAAGCTTCATATCTTTTTTTCATAACTATCTTCAATTTAATTATTTATATCTACAAGAATATTATGACATTTCAATAATGTATATATGATAGTATTTCAATATTAATTTTATCACCATTATATATATATTTTTCCCATCCATTATTAAAACTAATTTTTCATTCATGAATTGATGCATATTACTTCCACTATCAGTTATGAAATTTATTTTATAGGACCACCCAATAATGATAGTTCTAGAATAGATACAATGGATAAGTATTATTATAACAATATCATTATAGTTTATATGAAAAATTGAATAACCAATTAATGATATGATCAATAAATGATCATTGTTTTTTCTTTCAACAATAATATGTGTTCAAAGAGGAAAATATTTCACTCAAATTATATAATATTTACATATTCCATACATATTATTTTTAATACATTATTATTACGACACAAAACACTAATATAAATAAAAAATGATCATTGTTATTCTATTATAATTATATTATTGTAAAACAACCTCATAATATTTCATTAAATTAGCATATATTCATGTTTGTGTTAGTTTAACCACCCACCGGATGAATTCAATGATTTTATTTTATGAATAAATATCTGAAAATAATTACTTGTATAACAATGTTTATATTTTTAAATAATATATTTTTAATTCAGGATATGTTATATAAATAAAAAATAAACAAATTAATAAACCATTATTCACTTATCATGAATCATTGAAACATATTTGTTATCTATTTCATCTTAAATAATAAAGACGAAAACACTAATGAAATAAATTTGAAGCATAATAAATTTTTATAAATCATCTATAAAATTAGAATTAATGAAATATTAATGATGAACATTGGATTAATAATGAATACATACATCATTATTATTAATCTATTGAAAATGACTAAAAATAAACACACCTGAAATTGAAAAAAAACTATAGTAGAGAATGACTATTTATGAGTATTATTAATAATAATATATGTTATTAAAGATAATAAATATTTTCCTAATTACTGAATTTTTTTATACATCCTTTTCATTTACATTCACGTATGTCATGAAAGGTGGTAAGGGATTTCCTCCTCAAATAACACTATTTAAGATACTTTTGGTATTATGAACCTATTTTTAAATCTCATTTACATAAATAATATTTTAGAGTATATATCATGAAATTAATTTAATAATGGAATATATAGATCAATTTTATGAGAAATATTTCTAGAGGATTTTATTATATTTTTATCTAATATAAAGGTTTTATTTTTCTATATCAATTTTAATTATTTTGGACAACTGTAATATTCACAAAAAATTTACAATTAACGAGTGAAAAAATTTACAAGCAATAAATTATAACATATTAATAGAAAAATATGATAGATTTAAAATCTATAATTTTATCCCATCAGTACACTCTTTTTATTAATGATTTATTAAACCCACTTTAAAACTCAATCATTTACTACTTGGAAAACCCAGCCTAAATTATTATAATTTTAAACTGTGTAATTTTTTTTGAAAATGCAGTAATGTATAAATCATATAAACTATATACAACTGTTCAACATATTCTGAACGGAAAATAAACAAGAAAAGGGATGGATGAATATTAACTCACTCATCACCTTAATTCATAAATAATTGGACTATGTATTCACGCCGAACTAGTAATATCATACAGATATAATTGGGAATATTTTCTTGTTTTTTATGAACCATGATTAAAGAATTTTTTATTGTTACCTTTGTATCCTTTAAATGAAGATTATTTAATCCAATTACTATATTCTATGGATAACCAATCATAATTAAATGGCCCTCACCATTTTATTTCATTGATAAGGGACCTTATGATTACATTTATAAATACAAAGTGAAACATAATTTTATAATGAGATATTATAAATGAAGTACTTATTAAAATATTTAATAGGGAATTTTTTTCATCCATATTTCTAATTATATGGATTCTAATTTTTTTATTCATCTATAAGTGCTTTTGGTAATGGATAAAAAGGAAATTAAGACTCTTATTGTGAATGAATTGGACATAAAAAGGTGATGAGTGGGGACCAAAATTATATAACTCCAAGAATCATTGATAGGTCTCATGTGATAAAAAAATGATTATGTTGTCTACACCTCTTCCCATATTAGTATTGTATCTTGGAACAAGACCATCAAAATATGTTTTGATTTATGGAATTATTAACTACATCATAATGAGATAAATGATTATTATGGTTCATTTAATAATATATTTTCATCTATATAATATTCCATCGGGGATTGTTTACTATGGATTAATTTTAAATTTATATTATTGTAATATAACTTATGTTATTTTTATCTTATGATATATTCTCTTGTATTCGTTTTCTAACTCTGAATTTGAGACCACCCTTATCTATTTCCTTTTATAGGAACCCTTGGAGATATCTATTGGTAATTTCCATAGATATGATGGAAGGGATAATAATGTTCTCTTAATGTGTTTTTGTTGTATCTTATGTCCTCAAATTTTTTATATGTACGTATCTTCTATTTTAGAATTACTAAGTATCCACACAAATTGGAACTCTTGTATTCTATTTCATTGTCTATGCATGTGAAGTAGACATTAGAAAATCTAACATGGAAAAAATGCATGAATAACGGGTATTATTTTCTCTACAAAAAATTCAACGGGAAGGCGAAAAATATCATGTCGAGCACATAGACAATCAAAGGAATACTGAACGTAGGACCTTTAAATGGTTAGGGTAATGATTCATGTGAATCACATGATCTAATTAATATCATTATAATACCATTTGAAAAATACATGTTGTTTTGAAATGGGAATCCAAGGCACTCACAATTCATGTGGATGCTGATAGATGTGGTTCTCCATGTCACATGACTTTTTAAATTTAAAGTCGCATGTAAATCATCTAAAATGAATTTTAAAGAAAATTATGAAATTATGTGGAATGTGGAGACCTTATTCAGTTTTTGATCTTCTTATGTCAGGATCATATAGTCTTCAAGACCTAGAGAGGATCTTGGTGGAATGTCCACCCTATCATGAAGGACCCTATTGGCATGTCACTTTCATCAAGATAAGGGTATCATAAATTTACATTACATAAAATACTTCCTCTTCAAATTCATTACAAAATAAAAGGGGTTGCACATTAACTGGCTTGCATATCACCACATCATACATAATCAGTCAAATGATGCATCGCAGACATAAAGGGTGATTACATTTGACGACACTCACACAACATTACGAGATGCCAAACAATTGTAAAATAAATATGGAAATAATAGTGTAAAGATGGAGCATTGTTCGGAAAATTGGATACATTGATCAACACTTGAAATGGTTATGCACCCCATGTGATCACCATTGATCATGAAGAGCCACCCTCAACATGTAAGAATAATTCCATGCAACACCTCATTAATAGCTACCATTCCTCCAAGAAAGACCCCACATGAATCATTTTCAATCATGTGAAATCCATCTTATAGGAATTCTAATCTCACAAATATCCCTATACATGTTTTCCCAACCTTGTCAAACCTCCTTGACATGGTCACATAGTCAGGATAAATCCATTTGATCAACCCAGGTCCAACAAAAATGGAAACGATCGATCATTCATGTTGTTGCTCTTATAAGGAGGCGACACGAATGACCCATGACAAGATAATGTGAAGTGTTTCACACAAAACCCCTTAACGAACTACATACTAAAATCATGAGAAACTTTACATGTAATGTGTAATTAAATTGATGTGTCAAGCTATTTAAATTCCTCCCACTCAGCAAAAAAAGCATCAATCTACATATCCATGATCAATCACATAGGGATTGAAGGAGAAGATTTCTTATAGTGGGAAGTCATGTGATCAAAAAGGTATTCCATAATGTAAAATAGGGAAAACATCTTGATGTATCACATGAAATGAATATGCTCTTCACATGAACCCAAAATAGATAATCATACAGAAATCTAGTGTTTTACTAAGAATATGTGAGGGATTTTCCACATGTCATATGGGTCACACAAAACCTCAAAATAAATAAAAAAATATAAAAACATGAGGCACATATGAAATATTTTTTGGAATAATGAATAAAATATAGGATAATTATATGAAGGCAGATTCCCTGATATTCATGTGCTTCTCCTTACATATCCAAATCATTCTACAACACTAGCTCATATCTCTTTTGTTATGAAACACTACCTCAAAAAGTAATTTATATAATGTGGTGTACCTTTTACATGATAGGAAAGATGCCTGATGCCCTTCGAGCATGAAAACCATGTATTCTGAATTCTTATGGCTTTTTATGTCAAAACATGAGATGTAATCAAGAAATGTCATCCTTAATATGTGGCTATAGGGGGACATTCCCTCATGGTCTCACAATGTCTTTAGGAAATGTCAACTGGTTCATGAAATATCCCCCAAACATGTCATCTAAACCATATGGAACCCTCCAGACATGCTATCAATGTTAGGTGACCCACACCAAACATATAATCTTTGATCATGAGATGTCAGCAAGAAAAATAATCCATGTCATGAATCCCGTTCTAGACATGTTAACATTGATCCTATGATGAGTTCCAGACTTTCCATCATGGTTATGTGATGCACAACATAAAAGTCAACAGGATCATGTAATTGTCTTCATGTATGTTCACAAATAAACATAGACTTTTCTAAAAAAAACCAATTACATGTTAGGCTTAAAATTTCCTTCACTAATTTTCATTGACACTAATTACATGATACCCATTATGTATCACACTGAGAATAGATAATGTGGAAATTAAGAGTTTAAATGATTATATAATTCACTTTATGAATTTATGCCCTTTAAAGAAACCACATTATGTAAACCCCAATCAGTGCAATGATATGACTCCCCCCATATAAGGAATCCACCTCTAGGAAATCATCAAGGGTGTGATCATTCTATGATTAATATGAATTTTTTATATCCCAAATATGTAGGACACATCCTTGATGCTTGAGAAAAAATACTTAGTGAACAGATTCCATATTATATCTCATTTCAAAATGATGTTAAATGGAATGGGTTAAATAAACAATGGAGGTATTAATATCTATTATACATAAGATAAATAGGATTCCTCATAATGGCTATGTCCCATCCGTGAAATCTTAATCACTTACCAAGATTAAAGACCACTCTAAATTATCTAGACAAATGAATCCAACATAAAAAAACAACTCATCTACAATAAATTGTTGAATAAACTCAATTACATTAATATATACTCATTAATAATCCCCCTTTTCAAATTGTATGATTCAAAACACGATCATTTTGTTAGGGTAACTAGTCCCACATAAGGATTTTTAAGTGATTACCAACGATATATTAAATCCATAAGAGAGTCATGGGGTGTGGGAAATCCCCCCAGGGGTGTGATGATCTAGACCTCTCATTCTTTTGACCAATGTTATTTCCTAAATTCCATTGGGTTTGAACCTATTAACTTTGGAAAGTAGGTATGTTCTTTGTTATGGATGTGGTAACCATTGGGATTTTCTATATCATATTAGATTTCATGATGAACCCAATGTGGATGATTTTAGAGACATATCCCCTCCAACATGCACAATACTACCCTCATTATATTCTTTTTCCTTCCATTGGGGTGATTGATATATCATACCTCAAAACAAAATTGGGGTACCATACATGAATCTCTCAAGTGGATAAAAATGATTAGTTTCCCATGTTCCTCATCATTTTTTTCATATCTAATGAAAAAAATAGAATCGATATGGATCATTCATGTGATGAAAATGATCAGATGATCCTCTTTAGATAGGTTCTTGATGATATTAGTCTATCATTTGTATGAAAATTTCACACAAGTAGAATGTCTATATCAGTAATTAGAATGTAATTTATTTTACCCTTTAATATATATTCAATCACATATTATGCCTCTGATGACGTACTAATAGATGATCTTGTTACTATTTATCCTCATGACATTAGATACTTCTCTCAGAAACAACACCCTTACCCTAGATCATGTGATTATATAATAATCTACCTATAAAATCCACTACATTTACTAACCAAGAAGGTTGTCAAATTAATCCAACATCCAAAATAACATCATCATATAATGGGGAATGTAATGGTCTATAATTTCCAAAGCCATGGTTCAACCACAACCATTGAGGTTTCTAGTGAGGGACCCCAAATTATGAAACTGAAGATTGTGCATCATCCAATGAAATTTTCATCAACTCTAATATAACACATTTTCACTATTAACAGATTTAAGAGTTTTATTTTGTAGGGTTTGAAAATAACCACATCCAATATACAATTATGTTGGACCAAGTTGTCAAATACAGATATCTTCTACTTTAGTATCCACTGAGGAGGGCTTCTATAGACCACCATCACCAGTTCCATCTAGACATCACCCTCCAGCCGCACGAAGAGGGACCCCCCCAACACATTAATACCTCTAACACCCACGAATGGGAGACAAGAAAGAAAATTGTTTGTAGAAATTTTTGGATAACCTTGAATGGGATCATATTCCCACAATAATTGATGAAACAAGGTGACATATTCTAGCGGTATCCATCATGTTGGATCATATTTATACTCACTGGGAATATGTATATGGGATTATTTGAATATCGTGCCTGGGGAGTTGTATATACCTACCCCCATGCATGAAGTACAATAGAATATTCTAGTATAACAAGTATAATATTAGTGGGATCATATCCTCAATTCAATTGAAGAGGTATTTCAGTATATACTGGAGACAAAATTGTGTGGATATTAAATTCATGCACACCCTATGGAAATGTTACACTACATAATAGAAACAACCGAATGAAACTGCATGCATATTATGACATTGGTAAAGATATAGGGACAAGTTAGTATTCATATACCTATAGCTAGGGAAGCAAAGAACTGTGATCATAATGAAAAAGTTGGTTTTCCAAAGTAAGAACAAATTCATTATGCAATCAAAGGGTATCATCAACATATTCTGGTAAATTACAATGCACTGGAACAAGCTCATATTTCAATTCCTACAAGTGATCACCAAGTGAGATCAAAACATTTCTCAAAAAAATAACACATTGAATTAAAAGAAATATAAATTAGATTATCAAAAGGATTCATATAGGGCTCATATCCCTGTTCATACTAGGGATCACCAAGTGAGACTAGCATATGACTCGGTAAAAGCTAACATTCCTATTGAAAATGATTGGTGACATAATCTAATGGCTAAGGATCATGATCAAATCACCAATATAATTTAGGATCACCATGTGAGATTATCCCATGCATTTGGATAGGATCATATTCCTTTTAGTGAAACTACTTGTTATATTTCATTACTTCAAAAAATTGATGATTATGTCGCAAATTATACTCATGAATGACTACCCAAGATTAAATAATATGATATACAAGAGGAGGCCCATATATATTTTCTTATTCTAGATTCCTCTCTACATATTCTGACGTGTAATGTATATTGGATCTCAGATCATATACTCACATTTTTAAGGGTTGACATGAATTTTCCAGAAACCACCAATAGGTAAGATAATATTCCAACTAAAAATGATTAAGGTTATTGGAATACTCCATAAGATTATTTGTAGTAGGATCATAACCCCCTAAAATAGAATGTCTATCAAAATTTTCCTTTAAACATCATATCTTCGGCTCATATACCTCCATAGTCTAAAAATGTTGGTCAGAATATTTCAAAAAATAAATAAAATGAAGCTCATATCTATAATATTCTCAATTATAGTGTCCTTGAGGATATTGGAGACACGTTCTCACCACCCAAGGGGTCTATCAACTCTTCAAGTGAAGTAAAAGGTGACCATTACTATGATATCACTCATCATGGTAGTTTAGAGGTTGATTGTAGGGACTCAACCCCTAGAATATATTGTGTTCAACCTCCACATGATGATATCCCCCATAGATAAGGAAATACCCCCTTTCCTAAACAACTCTATATAGAGTGGTTCACAAAACTCAGAATCCTTCTTATACACCAGTGCTTAAAACATAGATGACTTCATATAGAGAGGTTCATGAAATATTGAGATCAACTGTATATAAGTCCCCATCAATATCTAGAAACACTATATTCTAGTTAGTTGTAAAATGAACAATCACCAAATGTGGTCTAACTATTTGGAGGCAGGTAGTCTTATTGAGGAAGAATGTTGTAGTTACATAAGAAGAGAGTTATCCAATAAAACCTCCCCAACAATATTTTTCCTCATATACAATTCTTATTATGAGACCCCAGGTTAGTTAAAGATGGAGTGATTTACAACATTATGACAACATATTTTTGGAAAACTAATCAATTATTGAAGGATATACACCTCCCTCATCACGAATATGAGGGTCACTGTTAGACAATTATGATATTATATTCTAATGTGGACTTGGCTTCTATCTCCATGAATTTGGATATGAAACCAAACCAGCACATTATAAATCTACAACACACATTCCGCCGATTTAAAAAAAACATCAAAAACTGATCACCAAATCCTAATTAGTATCAATATTTGATGATTGGGAAATCATTGAGAGTTTCACTACACTACCCTCATAGAATAGAAGAACTACTCAGATATAGAATCCTATAATGTCATAGCCTCCACTGGAATTTGGGGACTAGGAAATGTGAGATCTAGTTGGTAACACAAACAAAATTCACCCACCATAATAGTTTTAAAAATTCAAAAACAGAGGGAGAGAATAAACAACATTTATTTGAAATGCACTCCTTGATGGAAAAGAATATTTTATTTCACACATGAATTATGTAGATTCAATCAACACAATAACTTCCTGTAGAATATAACTCATATCATGTAGTACAATGGAACATAGATTATACATGATAATAGATTCTCTATATCAAAAAAATAAATATAGAAGTGAGAAAATCATACATCAAGTATAAAACCCAACCCACCGGGTATTGGGGATATCTAAAACTACATCCACCCATAAGATAATGAATAACCAACAGGATTCAAGTCAAATCAGTTGTTTCTGAAAATCAACACTAGTACGCTATGAATGAAACATTTATATCTCAATTGACATCACCAGATTTATCATCCCCCAGGAGGGTCCTCAAGAAATCACTGACAGTTTTATATCAACACTATCCAACTGATATTGGGGAATTTATATCTAAATTTCTGTACCAACATTCATCAAATACTCAAATTGATTTTGAAACACCCCAAGCATCCACGGTATGCTTCTCTTTGAATAATACAATAGCGTGTTTTGTACGCAACTTTGAGTTCTAACACACACCACAACCAATCAAACTAACTATTATGAATAGTAATACCCACTTTTTGAAATTTTATAAATTTTATCATTCAAAATGGACTACATTTTTGGATTCGGAATATCGAAATTAGATTAGGGTGAAGTTTTGTTTTTTTTTTAAAACATTCAATTTTTGATGAATAGTGAAAAAACACGGAGTTGTAGTTTAAAATCACTGTTTTATTTAAATAATTATGTATTTTATTTCAATTTAATTAAGGTCAAAATAGTTATATAATACTTATATAAGTTCAATGTAATTTATTGCAATTAGTTTAAAATAATTTTAGATATATAAAAATTTTATGGAACTTCTCACCGTCTCTTACACCTCCTAGGAGAATTTATAAATTCACATAAAACATAATTTTACAGCTTCTGTGAGTGGAATTTTGAAAATCCAAGAGACACGGTTAATATCAAGGAGGAAAATGTGGTTCAATAAGATAAAAGTAATTTTTGTAAAATGGTTAAAAGTAGATAGGGTAATTAAGTGTAAAAATGATATTAATATTACCCTAACACACGTCATAATTCTATTGGACAAGAGTATCTCGAACAAAAACTACCTTAGGAGTAAAATATTATCATTTAGGTCAACTAAGATTAGATTTGGACATTTATTATTATTTAATTCAAAGAAGAGTTAAAAGAGTTAAGACCAAATTTCAATTACTAAAACATTTTTAATATAGGGCAATACATATACTAAATTCTATTATAAATATTCATTAGAAAGGTAAATAAATTTCCTACATAATGGTTTATTATTTATAATTTTTAGACATTATATAATTTAGTTTATTTATGACACAATGGTGATGCGGTAATTATCTAAATAATGAAATTTTAAAATAATTGATATTATAAATATCAAAAAAATTATAATTTGAGACTTTTAATGAATTAAACTAATTTTCTAGGATAATATGACATATTAGGATTGGTTATATAATTTTTTTAAGTAATAATGCTGTTATGAAATTATAAAAAAATACCCAATAGTGTCAAAATTGATAAAAAAGAGTTTTTTTAAAAAATGTTATTTTATTAATTGATATTATATTCCTAAAAATCTAAGGATCGGCCAAAAGACATATATAAATATAGGTGTATCATTAATGGACCACTTGTGGGTCTCTTGGAAGTATATAGTATCTTTATTAACTATATAATATAAAAATACAATGACACATGGTAAATGTCAAACTAATTAACTAAGAGTTTAAACTATAATATAAGGTTAATATAGTGACTCAAACCTATATAAAACCTATTGGTTGAATGGTTTTAGACCTATCCCCACATTAACATTTAAATAATCCACTTTTGAGCCATTATAATCCAATATGAATTTATTATAAAATAATATTTCTAGCATTTCCTAAGGTGCCCCTCACCCCTCTTATAAAAGGGCACTCCCCCTTCTCTCAAATTCATAACTTCAAAGCCTTTGGGCTCGGCCATAATCTAAAAAAATACCCTCTCAAATATCCTCCCTTATTTCTAAATGCTTTACTTTAGTCAGAAATCCATCCTATTATGCCCTTTTGATCAAATGAAAAAGAATAACCCCAAGAAGAGGCAATGTTTTCACCACCCTCTTTGAAGATCCTTTCTTTTCAACTACTTCTTTATTTGATATTAGTATTCTAAAATAATAACATCAGTATATTATATATAAAATGATGTTATTATAAATATGGAACAACCAAATTCATTATTCTATCCATCCCTTGAATGACATGTCACCATACGTGCGTACGTACGGCCTACCGTCTCCATGTTGTGGTGTAATTATTATTCAATATATTTTTATTTAAATGAGTATAATAATGATGTATAATTCATTTAAATAATAAATATAACATGATAATGATTCATTATATATGATATACCATCCAATAATATATTATTTTAATATCAAAAGAATGATATTGTCACTCGTGCGTACGTACGAACTACCATCTCCACGAACGCGATGGGATTCATTCCCCATCATATCCATTCAAGAATAATTCTCATTTAATGATTAAAAATAATGGGTAAGGACTTGATATCATTATATATCAAAATAATATACAACCTATCTATAAAAAAACACATCTTATGTAACAAAACATATAAAATAAAACGAGTAAGTTAATACCCAAAACAACAACCATACTAAGATATTATTAAAAAAGCAATGTTTAATGATCATATATGATACCATATTAAATTGAATGATTATGGTATAATTTAATAACAATTATTTCACCATTATACAGAATTATAAACTACCCTCGACCAAGGAAAAGTACAAGGTAAGGGTTTATTTCACAATCTCTTTATTATTCTAGGTTGTTTATACGTAATTATCTAATGGGACCATCATTATCATCCACATCCATTTTTATTAAAAATGTATTTCAAAACATTTTTACTATTTACAAGACTATAGGTTATAGTAATATATTCCCTTTGTAGACTTTTTATACAATGGTTTTAATGGAATCCTTCCTTCATTTTCCAAACAAGGTCATTTTTAAGCTTTTCTACAAAAGTATGGTAAGAATGTCTTTTTTAACATATACAGAGTTTGTGGCTATTTCCTGCCGTTATAAAATCATTAAAGATTCCATTAAAATATTATAAGGATATTTTAAATGTAAATGTTTTATTTTATAATTATGTGACTTTTAAATGATTTAAAAGAAAGAAAGATATTTCTCTCAAATAGTTTTGATTTCATCTATGTCAACATCCTTTGATTGATATTAAGCTTATTTGAAGTTGATTTATTATGATAAAAAACTTCCATATTGTATTGAAGGGTTTATGATATGTTTGAATATGGATGTGTTATTTTTATACCATTCATGGTTTCTGGATAATTTATTGACATTTCATATGCTAGTTTTAATAAGAATGTTTATGTTATGTTTAAACTTGTTCATATAAGGAATGCATTGGACTTAATAAGCAACCGGTGGAGGAGGATATATCTCCATGATGAATCTGTAGGTCTCATTAGACAAACTAGTGTCTTGACACAAGTCCTTGACAAAATCTTATTAGTATTCATGGCACAATGCCTTGACTATGTGGTTATGATAGTCTGGCATTATTCATTCCATCATTATGAAAGTGGTTATTGATATTTCATGTGATTATTAGACTAGTAGAATATCCATGTGAATAAGTAAATGGAATTATTTCATTTTATTTCTTCTATATTATGCTGAAGTTCAAGATTAAAAGGCTTTTGTTTTAGTTATACATTGCCTTAATTGTTTATGCTTATTTAAGAAAGTTTATGCTATATTTTTATCCTTACTAGGCATTTGAACTCACCCCTTTCTATGTTTTATTTTTCCCAGGATGTGAAGAAGTATTTTATGAATGAACTATAGGGATAGTATGAGGATGTATGAATTTGGACTATGGAGACTATGTTTTTTTAGTTTTCATTTTATGGTGTAATGTAAACTTTATGAATGTATCTAGTGATTCCCAGGCTACTAAACTAATCGGTATTTCGAGACATGATCTATTGTGATTATTCCAATGTTATGTAATAATGCCCCGACTCTGGGTAACTTCGGTTGGGGTGTTATATTAGGTATCATAGGATGTTTATTATAATCCTTGGAAGATAGATTTAGATAAACTCTGATTAGAGCACATATCCCTAAGATAGACTTTGAGGATTAGTATAGAATAACATTTTAGAATTTTGGTATTATAGAGATATTGTGAGTTTTCAGAGAAATAAATCCCTGTCTGGATACAAGTAGGTAGAGGTGGCTCTGGCATAGATGTACCTAGGGGTAAAACCAAAAAACCCCGCTTTATGCTAGACTCGAATGGGAACTAGTGCAGGACAACGGGCCTTACTGCACTCTTGGTTACGAAACTCCCATGTGATATGCTTAGGATAATTATCATTTTCTTTACAAACAATTATGAAGGGTTTATGAGTATATAATTCCTCAAATAAAACATATTTATTATTATGGATTATATCCATAAATAGTTCAATTTATGTTAAGAGTTTTACAAGTATAGAATTATATATTTTGATTCATAAACTGATCTAGTTTATGCCATTGTTTAGAAATGGTGCCTAGTGGAAGAAATGGAAACTGTATCAATGCACCCTCTCCGTGTAGGGATTTCCCTCCTACACAAGATAATTATAGTGGAGCTGGTGATGCAACTGGTACTGATCAGCTAATCACCGTACTAGGACAACTCACTCAGGTTATTAATAATAACCTGACCTGTATGAAGCACACAGATCCGCAATGTGGAGGATCAATTTTAGATCGCTTCATGAGGAAACAACCCCAAATGTTAAATGAGAGTACAAATCCCTTAGTATCTGAGCAATGGATATATTCCCTAGAGAATATATTTTAGGCTTTGGGGAGTAGTGAAAGGGAAATATTTATCATGGCAGTTTATCGCTTCACTGAACATGCGGATCAATGGTGGTCGTTGATAAAAAACACAATGGAATATGATAAAGTATCAAATATAGAATGGAGGGATTGAAAAGTGATTTTCTTAGAAAAATACTTTCCTCGTGACCATTGAGCAGATATGGAAAGACAATTTCTGATTCAGAGGCAAAAGGAGGATGAGAATGTCGCAAAGTATGAGTCTAACTTTACAAGGTTAGTGAGGTATGCTGCAGATTATATACGTAACCCCAGAAGTAAGATTGGTCATTTCATTGATGGGTTAAACCATGTCTCCATCAAGCATTTGTCTCAATAACCTTCTCGTTGTACAAAGATATTGTCTCATGTGTTATCAAGATAGAAAAGGAATTATCTATGTCTTATGACTTTAAATTAAATTAGGAGAAGAAGAGATCTGTTGAACACTTTGGGAATAGAAATATGGGGAAGAATGGAAAAGTTGAATATCCATCATGTAGTAAATTTGTGTAGAAACACCCTGGTACTAGCTTAAAATGAATGGGATTCTGTTACAAGTGTGGAGAAAAAGGCCACCAAGCTCATGATTGCAAGGGGAATAAAGAAGCAACTGATGTCCAATGCTACAATTCCAGGGAGATGGGACATTATGAAAATGAATTTCTTAAGCATCAGGGGACTTACCTCAGAAAAGGCCAAGGGATCAAGGCTAAGCTTATGCTATCACTACTGCTATGGTAGAAGCTCTGAAAGACATGGTGGCATGTCATTTAATGGTTTCCTAATGTTTAGGAAATGAATTATTTGATTCTGGATCATTGCATTGTTTCATATCTTCCCAATTTTCTAAGAAAATTAGTTATTTCCAATTTTATTTAACAAGGGAGTTGTCAGTTAATACTCCTAAAGGAAGTATCATTGCAACAATGTTTTGTGAATTAGTCCCCATTAGAGCGGATAAATGTTCATTATCTACAGATCTCATCATCAAACCGATGATTGAATTTGATATAATCCTCGGTAGGGATTGGATTTTGGACCATGATACAAATATTTATTGTAAGATGAAGGAGGTTACTATTTTTGATGATGATGATACTGAACAACTTATCTTTAGAGCGGAATCATCACCACATAATTCTTACCAAGATCCACCCCCAGTATCTCAACTAAATTCAATTATTGGGGAGGAAGAGAATGAAATAACTATGGGTAAGGAAAGGAATGTTAAAATAAGGGATGTGCCTATTGTGAATGAATATGTAGATGTGTTTCTAGAAGGTTTACCTGGACATCCTCCAGAACATGAAATTGAGTTTTCTTTTTATTTAATTCCTATACAAGGCCCATATCGAAGACCCCTTATAGAATGGACACTGTGGAATTATTGGAACTAAAGAAACAACTAAAGGAATTGAGTAATAAGGGATTTATTCTCCCTAGTTATTCTCCATGGGGAGCCCCTATCATTTTTGTTAATAAGAATGATGGATATATGAGGTTATGTATCGACTACAGGGAAATCAATGTTATAACAATAATGAACAAGTATCTCCTACCTCTCATTGATGATTTATTTGACCTACTGCATGGAGCTCAATACTTTGAAAATATTGACTTTCGATCTGGATACCATCACTTGTGTGTAACGAAGGAAGACATTCTGATGACATCATTTCAAAATAGGTATGGGTATTAGGAGTTTACTGTAATGCCTTTTGGGCTGACTAATGCACCCTCTATATTCATTGATCTAATGAAAAGAGTTTTCAAGGAATATCTCGATGATTTTGTGGTGGTATTTATTGATGATATCTTGGTATACTCAAAAATCGATTAAAATCATGAAAATAACTTGCGCATTATCCGGAAGACTCTGAGAAGACATGAATTATATGGAAAGTTTAGTAAATGTGAATTCTAGCTTCAGGAGATTTATTTTCTTGGCCATATTATCTCTAAAGATGTAATCTCTATTGATCCTTCTAAGACCAAGTCAAACCAAGAATGGCCTGCACTAATGAATATAACTGAGGTATGCAGTTTTATTAGTTTAGCATGTTATTAACGATGTTTCATCCAGAATTTTTCCCGATTGGCTAACCCATTAAAAAATCTCACACATAAAGGGGTTAAATTTGATTGGAAAAAATAGTGTGAATAATGTTTCAATGGACTGAAGAGAAGATTAGTCAATTCTCTTATATTGACTCTACTATCGGGGAATGATGGGTCCGTTATTTATAGTGATGCATCAAATAAAGGACTTGGTTGGTTCCTTATACAAAATGATAGGGATATTGCCTACGCATCATGAAAGTTGAAAATTAATGATAAAATCTATCCTACTCATGATCTCTAGTTAGCATCTGTGATATTTGCTTTAATGATATAGAGACACTACCTATATGGGAGAGAATGTGATATTTATACTGATCACAAGAGTTTTGAGTATATTTTCTCATAAAAAAACTCAATATGAGGCAAATGAGATTTCTTGAATTACTCAAGGATTATGATTTGATGATACACTACCACCCGGGGAATGAAAATAAGGTGGTAGATGCTTAGAGAAGAAATGATCATGGAGTTTTGAACAATATGAGAATTGAATGGGATCCAATTTTCATGGATCTTGTGAAGATGGACATGGGAATAACCCTGGAAGGTGAAACCTCAATTCTTTTTCAAATGGTTTCCAAACCATCTTTACTAGAAAGGATTAAGAGTTATCAGAACAATGATGAAGAATTTCAAAAGAAGATAAAAGTTGTGAATGATGGGAGATTGAGTGAATTTGTGTATGAATATGAAATTTTGAAATTCGGGAAGAGACTTTGTGTTCTTGATATACCTGATCTAAAAAGGGAATTGCCGGATGATGCTCATAGTTCTAATTTCTCTATACACCATGGGGGAAGCAAAATGTATAGATATTTGAAGGAACATTTTTGGTGGGACCACATGAAGAGGGTGATTGATGATTTTTTGTCAAGATATATGGTTTGTCAATAAGTGAAAGCTGGAAGGCAACAACATAGAGGAGTCATGCAACCTCTTCCCATACTTGAGTGGAAATGGGATAATATCACGATGGACTTTGACATGGGATAACCAAAGACTCCTAGAAGGAACTATGAAATATGTGTTATTGTTGATCATTTTACCATGTCTACACATTTTCTTGTAATAAGAGATGATATACCACTAGAGCGTCTATAAAAACTATATATTAATGAAGTTGTGATACTTCATTGTGTACCCCTATCAATTTTTTGTAATCGTGATCCCTATTTTACTTTACGATTCTGGAAAAGTCTTTAGAAGGCCCTAGATACTAAACATTGTTTGAGCACTGCCTACCACCCCCAAACTGATGGAAAATCAGTACGATCTATTAGAACCATAGAAGACATGTTGAGATCATGATCACTTGACTTTCAGGGTATGTGGGATTAATATTTACCTCTGGTGGAATTTTCATATAACAATAAATTCAATTCATGTATTCAGATACCACTATATGAAGAGTTATACGGAAGGAGATGTCGCACACCAACTTGCTGGAATGACGTTGGTTAATGTAAACTTGTAGTCCAAGAACAGGTGGAGGATACATTGGAAAAGGTAATGTTAATCCAAAACCACATCGAAGCAGCTCAATGTAGGAAGAAGAGATATGCCGATAACCGAAGGAAGGATTTGAAATTTCAGGTAGGAGATCATATTTTCATGAAGGTATCTCCATGGAAGAGAGTTATAAGCTTCTGTAAGAAGGGTAAATTGAGTCCAAGGTACATCGTAACTTCCGAAATTCTAGAACGAATTGGGTATATAGCTTACCTTTTGGCAATGCTGCCATGTCTGTCCCAATTTCACGATGTGTTCCACGTATCACTATTGAGAAAATAAATGCCTAACACAACGCATGTACTCACATACGAGGAATTTGAACTGGAACCAGATAGGTCTTATTACGAAGAGCCCATTAGGATTCTTGATACAAGAGAACATGTGCTGAGAAACCGGACGACTCTTCTGGTAAAATTTCTATAGAGAAACCATAAGATGGAAGAGGTAATGTGAGAACCCTAGGAACATATCATGAAGAACCACCAAATTATTTTCATGCAGAAGTATTATAGAAATTTCAAGGATGAAATTATTTGATGGAGGGGAGAGTTTAACACCCCATGATTACACGGTATTCTTTTCTTTGAATAATACAGTAACTTGTGTTGTACGCAACTTCGAGTTATAACACACAACACAACCAATCGAACTAGCCGTTATGAATATTAATACCCAATTTTTGAAATTTTATAAATTTTATCTTTAAAAATGGACTTCATTTTTGGTTTCGGAATATCTAAATTAACTTAGGGTGATGTTTTTGTATTTTTCTAAAAACATTCAATTTTTAATGAATTGTGAAAAAACACTGAGATATAGTTTAAAACCGAATTTTTATTTGAATAATTATTTATTTTATTTAAATTTAATTAATGTAAAAATAGATGCATAATACCTATATATGTTAAATGTAATTCAATGGAGTTAGTTTAAAATAATTTTAGATATATAAAAATTTTATTGAACTTTTCACCGTCTTTTACCCACCTCCTAGGAGAATTTGGAAATTCACATAAAAAATACTTTTACAACTTATGTGATTAGAATTTTAAAAATTTGAGATACACGGTTAAAATCACGGAGTAAAATGTGGTTCAATAACATAGAATTTTTTTGGTGAATAGTAACTTTTTTACTTTTATTTACCACGGTTAAAAGTAAATAGGGTAATTAAGGGTAAAAATGATATTAATATTACACTAACAAATGTCCTAATACTATTGTACAAGTGTATCATGACCAAAAATAACATTAGGAATACAATATTATCATTTATGACCACTTGGATTAGATTAGGACATTTATTATTATTTAATTCAGAGAAGAGATAAAAGAGTTAAAATCAATGTTTAATTACTAAAGCATTTTTTATATAGTGTTATAAATAATATTAATTCTATTATAAATATAAATTATAAATCTAAAAATATTTCCTACATAATGGTATTTTATTTATAATTTTTAGATATTATATAATTTAATTTATTTATGACATAATGGTGATGCAATAATTACCAAAATAATGAAATATTAAAATAATTGATATTATAAATATCAAAATAAATGTAATTTGAGAATTGTTATGAATTCCAATAATTTTTTATGTTACTATGACATATTATTATCGGTTATATAAATTTTATTTGAAGTAATAATGCTGTAATGAAATTATCAAAAACAAAATACCCAATAGTGTAAAAATTGACATAGAATAGTTTTAAAAAAAATTATATTATTAATTGATATTCTAATCCTAAAAACCTAAGGATCAGCCGAAGGAGATATATGAATTTAGATATATCATTAATGGACCACTTGAAGTTCTCTTGGATGTATATAGTATTTTTATTAACTATATAATATAAAATTACAAAGACACATGGTAAATATCAAACTAATTAACTAAGAGTTTAAACTAAAAGATGAGGTTAATATAGTGAAAAAACCTGTATAAAACCTATTGGTTGAATGGTTTTCGACCTATCCCCACATTAACATTTAAATTATCCACTTTGGATCCATTATAAACCTAATACGAATTTATTATAAAATAATATTTCTAGCTTTTCCTAAGGTGACCCTCACCCCTCTTATAAAAGGGAACTCCCCCTTCTCTCAAATTCATACCATCAAATCCTTTTGGCTCTGCCAACCTCTACCAAAATACCCTCTCAAATATCCTCCCTTAATCCAGGAGGCATTTCTTTAGTCAGAAATCCAACTTATGAAGCCCTTTTGATCAAATCAAAAGGAAGAACTTGTAGAAGAGGTAATATTTTCACCACCCTCTTTGAAGTTCCTTTCTTCTTCAAATACTTCTTTCATTGTTATTCCCATTATAAAATAAGAGATCCAGTATATTATATATACTGTGATGTTATTATAAATATGTAACAACCAAATTCATTATTCTATCCATCCCTTGAATGACATGCCACCATACGTGCATGCATACAGCCTACCGTCTCCACGTCGTGGTGTAATTGTTATTCAATATATTATTTTTTAACATGGTATAATAATGATGTATAAATCATGTAAATAATAAATATAACATGATAATGGTTCTTTATATATGATATAACATCCAATTATATATTATTTTAATATCAAAATAATGATATTGTCGCTCGTGCGTACGTACGGACTACCTTCTCCACAAACGCGATGAGATTCATTCCCTATCGTATCCATTCAATAATAATTCTCATTTAATTAATAAAAATAATTTTTAAGTACTTGATATCATTCTATATTTGAATAATATACAACCTATACATAATAAACATGTATTATGTCACAAAACATATAAAATAAAATGAGTAAGTTAACACTCGAAACAACGATAATACTAAGATATTATTAACAAAGCAATGTTTAATGATCATATATGATATCATATTAATTTAAATGAATTTTTTGTAATTTAATAACAATTATTTCACCATTATACATAAGTTTAACCTACCCTCGACCAAGGAAATGTACATGTTAAGGGTTTATTTCACAGTCTCTTCATTATTCGAGGTTGTTTATACGTAATTATCTATTGGGGCCTTCATTATCATCCAC
Organism: Viscum album; assembly: GCA_963277665.1. Lineage (NCBI taxonomy): Eukaryota > Viridiplantae > Streptophyta > Magnoliopsida > Santalales > Viscaceae > Viscum > Viscum album. The sequence goes on along the minus strand of OY728157.1, from coordinate 674,287,291 downwards.
ATCCATGTTTATTAAAAATGAATTTCAAAACAATTTTACTATTTAAAATACTATAGGATATAGTCATTTATACCCTTGTTAGACTTTTTATACAATGGTTCGAATGGAATCATTCCATCGTTTTCCAAACAAGGTCCTTTTTATGCTTTTCGACAAAATTAAGGAAAGAATGTCTTTTTTTAACATATATAGAGGGTGCAGCTATTTTTTGCCGTTATAAAATATTTGAAGCTTTTTTTACAAGATTATAAAGATATTTTCAAAGTAAATGTTTTAATTTATAATTATGTGACTTCTATATCATTTAAAAAAAGAGAGATATTTGTCTCAAATAGTTTTGATTTTATCTATATCAACATCCTTTGATGGATTTTAAGCTTATTTGAAGATGATTTGTTATGATACAAAACTTATATATTGTATTGGAGGTTTTGTAATATTTTTTACTATGTATCTATTATTTTTATACCATTTATGGTTTATGGATAATGTATTGACATTTCTTATGCTAGTTTATTAAGAATGTTTATGTTATGTTTAAACCTGTTCATATGATGAATGCATTGGACTTAATAAGTGACGGGTGGAGCATGCTATAGAACCTCGATGAATTGGTAGGTCTCATGAGACAAACTAGTGTTTTGACACAAGGCCTTGAAAAAATCTTATTAGTAGTCTTGGCACAAGGCCTTGACTATGTGGTTATGATAGTCTGGCATTATGCATTCCATCATTATGAAAGTGGTTATTGATATTACATGTGATTATTAGACTAGTAGAATATCCATGTGAATAAGTAAATGGAATTATTTCATGTTATTTCTTCCATATTATGTAGAAGATTAGGTTTAAAAGGCTTTTTTATTAATTATACATTGTCTTAAATGTTTATTCTTATTTATGAAAGATTCTGCTATATTGTTATCCTTACTAGGGATTTGAGCTCACCCCTTTCTATGTTTTATTTTTCCTATGATATGAAGAAGTATTTTATGAATGACCTAAAGGGATAGTATGAGGGGATATGAGTGTGAACTATGGAGACTATTTTGGTGTAGTTTACATATTATGATTTAATGTAAACATTATGAATGTATCTAGTGATTCCAAGGATACTAAACTAATTATTTTTTTGAGGCATGATCTTTTGTGATTTTGACAATATTATGTAATAATGTACCGACTCTCGGAAAATGGGGGCGGGGTGTTACAGTTGGTATCAGAAGAAGTTTAGTGCAAACCGTGGTAGCAAGATTTAGATAAACTCTGATTAGAGGACATATCTATTTGATAGACTTTGAGGATTAGTATAGAAGATCTTCCTAGAATTTTGGTATTATAGATATTTTTTATGTTTTATGAGTAATAAATCCCTGTCTGGATATGAGTAGGTAGAGGCGGATCTGGCACAGATGTACCTAGGGTAAAAACATGAAAACACCGCTTTGTGCTAGACTTGAATAGGAACTTGTGCATGAAAACGGGCCTTACTGCACTATTGGTTACGATCCTCTCGGGGGATATGCTTAGGGTAATTTTCATTTTCATTACAAAACATTATGAAGTTTTTATGAGTATATTATTCTTCAATCAAAACCTCTTTATGATATAGGATTATATCCATAAATTTTTCAATTTATGTTAAGTGTTTTACAAGTATGGAATTATGTATTTTGATTCATAAAATGATCTCGTTTATGCCATTGTTTATAAATGGCGCCTAGTGGATGAAATGGAAACTATATCCATGCACGCACTCCATGTAGGGATTCCTCTCCTGCACAAGATAATTATAGTGGAGCTAGTGATGAAACTTGTACTGATCAGCTAATCACTGTACTAGGGAAACTCACATAGGTTATGAATAATTACCGTACCCGTATGGAGCACACTTATCCGAAGTGTGGAGGATCAATGTTAGATCACTCCATGATGAATCAAGAACCAAAGTTAAATGGGAGTACAAATCCCTTAGTATCTGAGAAATGGATAAATTTCCTAGAGAAAATATTTCAGGCATTGGGACATAGTGAAAGGGAAAAAGTTATCATGGCAGTTTATCGCTTCACTGCATGTGCTGATCAATAGTGGTCATTGATACAAAACACAAAGGAAGATAATGAATTATCAAATATGTAATGGATGGATTTCAAAGATATTTTTTTGAATAACACTTTCCTCGTGACCATCGAGCAGATATGGAAATGTAATATCTGATTCGGAGGGAAAAGGAGGATGAGAATGTCGCAAAGTATGAGGCTAAATTTACAAGGTTAGCGAGGTATGCTGCAGATTATATATGTAACCCCAAAATTAAGATTGATTGTTTCATTGATGGGTTAAACCATGTCTCCGTCGAGCATTAGTCTTACAAACCTTATCGTTGTATGAAGATATTGTCTCATATGCTATCAAGACAGAAAAGGAATTCTCTAAGTCTTATGACTTTTAAGCAAACCAGGAGAATAAGAGATCTGCTGATCACTCTGGGAATGGAAATATGGGGAATAAGGGAAAAGTTGAATATCCATCATGTAGTAAATGTGGGAATAAACACCCTGGTACTTGCTTAAAATGAATGGTAATCTGTTACAAGTGTGGTGAAAAATTCCACCAAACTCGTGATTGCAATGGGAAAAAGGAAGCTACCGATTTCAAATGCTACAATTTCAGGGAGATGGGACATTATGCAAATGAATGTCTTATGCATCAGGGGAACTTACCCCAGAAAAGGCCAAGGGATCAATAACAAGCTTATTCTATCACTACTACTGAGGTAGAATATCCAAAAGATGTGGTGGTAGTTAATTTAATGGTTTCCTCAAGTTTAGCAAATGCATTATTTGATTCTAGATCATCGCATGGTTTCATATCTTCCCAGTTTTCTAAGAAAATTAGTTATTTCTGATTTTATTTAACAAGGGAGTTGTCAGTTAAATCTCATAAGGGAAGTATCATTGCAACAATGTTTTGTGAATCAGTCCCTATTAGTGCACATAAATGTTATTTATCTGCAGATATCATCGTCATACCTATGATTGAATTTGATATACTTCTCGGAAGGGATTGCCTTTTGGACCATGATGCAAAAAAAATTTATAAGAAGAAAGAGGTTACTATTTTAGATGATGATGATAATGAAAACATTATCTTTAGAGATGAATCATCACCACCTAATTCTTACATAGATCCACCCCCAGTAGCTCAACTAAATTCAATTATTGGGGAGGAAGAGAATTAAATAATTGTGGGTAAGAACAGGAATTCTCAAATAATGTATGTGCCTATTGTGAATGAATATGTAGATGTGTTTCCAAAAGATTTACCTGGACATCCTCAAGAATTGGAAATTGAGTTTTCCATTGATTTAATTTCTGGATGAGGCCCATATCAAAGACCCCATATAGAATAGACACTGTGCAATTAGTCAAACTAAAGAAACAACTAGATGAATTGAGTAATAAGTTATTTATTCACCCTAGTTTTTCTCCCTTGGGAGCCCCTATCCTTTTTGTTAAGAAGAAAGATGGATCTATGAGGTTATGTATCGACTACAGGGAAATCAATGTTATAACAATAATGAACAAGTATCCACTACCTCGCATTAATGATTTATTTGACCAACTTCATGGAGCTCAATACTTTTCAACGATTGACCTTCGATCTGGATACCATCAGTTGTGTGTAAAGATGGAAGACATTCTAAAGGCATCATTTCAAACTAGGTACGAGCATTACGAGTTTACTATAATGCGTTTTGGGATGACTAATGCACCCTCAGTATTCATGGATCTAATGAATATAGTTTTCAAGGAATATATCGATGATTTGTGGTGGTATTCATTGATGATACCTTGGTATAGTATAAAATCTACAAAATTCGTGAATATCACTTGTGTATTATCCAGAAGACTCTGAGAAGACATGAATTATATGGTATGTTTAGCAAGTGTGAATTATGGCTTTAGGAGATTTATTTTCATGGCCATATTGTCTCTAATGATGGAAAATCAATTGATCCTTCAAAGACCAAGGCAATTCATTAATTTCCTACACCGACGAGTATAACTGAGGTATGCATTTTTATTAGTTTAGTATGTTATTATCGATGTTTCATCCATAATTTTCCCCGATCGGATATCCCATTAAAAATGCTCACACATAAAGTGGTTAAATTTGTTTGGAAAAAAATTGCGAAGAATGTTTCGAAGAACTGAAGAGTAGATAAGTCAATGCTCCTATATTGAATCTACCATCGGGGAATGGTAGGATCATTATTTATAATTATACATCGATGAAAGGACTTGGTTGTGTCCTTATACAGAATGATAGGGCTATTTCCTATGCATCACGACAGTTGAAAAATAATGAGAAAAACTATCCTACTCATGATCTTGAGATAGAAGCTGTGGTATTTTCATTCAAGATATAGTTACACTACCTCTATGGTGAAAAATGTGAGATTTATACTGATCACAAGAGTTTGAAATATATTTTCTCACAAAAAGAACGCAACATGGGGAAAAGGAGATGGCTTGGATTACTCAAGCATTATGATTTAATGATACACTACCACTCGGGGAAGGCAAATAAGGTGTAATATTCTTTGAGAAGAAATGATCATGGGGTTTTGAACAATATGATAATTGAAAGGGATCTAATTTTCATGGATCTAGTGAAGATGGACATGGGAATAACCATGGAAGGTGAAACATAAATGTCTTTTCAAATGGTGGCCAAACCATTTTTACTAGAAAGGATTAAGAGTTATCAGTGTAATGATGAAGAATTTCAAAAGAAGATTAAAGATGTGAATGATAGGAGATTGTGTGACTTTGTGTATAAAGATGGAATTTTGAAATTTGGGAAGAGACTTTGTGTTCCCAATATACTTGATCAAAAATGGGAATTTTTGGATGATGCTCATAGTTCCAATTTCTATATCCACCATGGGAGCACCAAAATATATAGATATTTGATGGAACATTTTCGGTGGGACAACATGAAGAGGGAGATTGCTGATTTTGTGTCAAGATTTATGGTTTTTCAATAATTGAAAGCTAGAAGGAAACAACCTGGAGGATTCATGCAACCCTTTCCCATACCTGAGTGGAAATGGGATAATATCACGATGGAATTTGTCCTGGGACTACCAAAGACTCCTAGAAGAAATGATGCAATATGGTTTATTGTTGATCATCTTACCAAGTCATCACATTTTCTTGCTATAAGAGAAGATCTTCCACTAGAACGTCTATAATGTATATATATTAATGAAGTTGTGAGACTTCATGGAGTACCCATGTCGATTGTTTCTGATCGTGATCCATGTTTTACTATACGATTCTGGAAAAGTCTTCAGAAGGCCCTGGATACTGAACTTCGTTTTAGCACTGCCTACCACCCCCAAACTGATGGAAAATCAGAACAAACTATTCAAACCTTAGAAGACTTGTTGAGTTCATGATCACATGACTTTGAGGGTATGTGGGATCAACATTAACATCTGGTGGAATTTTCCTTTAACAATAGCTTCAATTCATGTATTTGGATGGCACCATATGAAAAGTAGTATGGAAATAGATGTCGCACACCAACCCGATGGAATGACGTTGGTGACAATAAACTTGTAGGCCCAGAACTGGTGGAGGAGACAGTGTAAAAGGTAATTTTAATCCCAAACCACATCAAAGGAGCTCAAATTAGGAATAAGAGCTATGTTGATAACCAAACGAAGGATTTGGAATTTCAGGTAGGAGATCATGTTTTCATGAAGGTATATCCATTGAAGGGAGTTATACGTTTCTGTAAGAACGGTAAATTGATTCCCAGGTATATCGTACCTTTCAAAAATCTGTAACTAATTGGGGCTATAGATTACTGTTTCTAAATGTCTCCAAGTCTCTCCAAAGTTCATGATGTGTTCCACGTATCACTGTTGAGAAAATACATGCCTGACCCAATGCATGTACTCACTTATGAGGAATTAGAACTGTAAACTGATCTGTCTTATTGCGAAGTTCCCGTCAGGATTATTGATAGAAGAGAACATGTTCTAAGAAACCAGACGACTCTTCTGGTAAAATTTATATGGAGAAACCATAATATGTAAGAGGCATTGTGGAAACCCTAGGAACTTATGATAAAGAACCACCGAATTATTTTCATACGGAAGTATTCTAGAAATTTCTAAGATGACATTATTTGAAGGAAGGTAGAATGTAACACCTCAAGCTTCCACGGTATGCTTCTCATTGAATAATACAGTAACGTGTATTGTACCCAACTTCGAGTTCTAACACACACCACAAACAATCAAACTAGCCGTTATGAATAGTAATACCCACTTTTTAAAATTTTATAAATTTCATCTTTCAAAATGGACTTCATTTTTGGATTTGGAATATCTAAATTATCTTAGGGTGAATTTTTGGTATTTTTCTGAAAACATTCAATTTTTTAGGAATAGTGAAAAAACAGTGAGATATAGTTTAAAACCGAATTATTATTTAAATAATAATTTCTTTTATTTAAATAAAATTATGTTCTAAATAGATACATAATACCTATATATGATCAATGTAATTCATTGTAGTTAGTTTAAAATGATTTTAGATATATAAAAATTTTATTTAACTTTTCACCGGCTTTTACCCACCTCCTAAGAGAATTTGGAAATTCACATAAAACATAATTTTTCCACTTCTGTGAGTGGAATTTAGAAAATATGAGAGACATGGTTAATATCAATGAGTAAAATGTGGTTCAATAAGATAGAAATAATTTTTGGTGAATAGTAACTTTTTACTTTTATTTACCACGGTTAAAAGTATATAGGGTAATTAAGGGTAAAAATGATATTAATATTACCCTAAACCTTGTACTAATTATATTAGACAAGTGTATCTAGACCAAAAACAACCTTAGGAACAAAATATTTTCATTTAGGTCCACATGGATTAAATTAGGAAATTTATTATTATTTAATTCAAAGAAGAGTTAAACGAGTTAAAATCAAAGATTAATTACTAAAACATTTTTCATAAATGGATATACATAAGATAAATTCTATTATAATTATTCATCAGAAATAAAAAAATATTTCCTACATAATGGTATTTTATTTATAATTTTTACACATTATATAATTTAATTTATTTATTACACAATGGTGATGCAGTAATTACCTAAACAATGAACTATTAAAATAATTTATATTATATATATCAAAATAAATATAATTTGAGAATTTTTATGAAATCCAATAATTTTTTAGGTTACCATGACATATTATTATTGGTTATATAAATTTTTTTAGATGTAATAATGCTGTTATGAAATTATCAAAAACAAAATACCCAATACTGTCAAAATTGACATAAAAGAGTTTTTAAAACAAATATTATATTATTAATTGATATTCTATTTCTATAAATAAAAGGATAGGAAAAACAACTTATATAATGATATTTTTATCATTAATGGACCACTTGGGGATCGCTTAGATGTATATATTATGTTTATTAACTATATAGTGTAAAAATACAAAGAGACATGGTAAATGTCAAACTAATTTACTAAGAGTTAAAACTAAAATATAAGGTTAATATAGTGACTCAAACCTATCTAAAACCTATTGGTTGAATGTTTTGTGAACTATAACCTCATTAAAATTTAAATAATCTTCTTTGGAGCCATTAGAAACCGAATATGAATTTATTATAAAATAATATTTCTAGATTTTCCTAATGTGCCCCTCACCACTCTTATAAAAGGGAACTCCCACTTCTCTCAAATTCATACCTTCGAAGCCTTTGGGATTGGCCAAACACTTCCCAAATACCATTTATAATATACTCCCTTTATCCTAGAGGCTTCCTGTTAGTCAGGAAGCCAACCTAAGGATCCATTTTGATCAAATTAAAAGGAATAAACCAAAGAAGAGGTAATGTTTTCACCCCCCTCTTTAAAGTTCCTTTCTTCTTCAAATTCTTCTTTTTTGTTATTACCGTTATAAAATAATAAATCTAGTATCTTCTATATAATATGATGTTTTTATAAATATAGAACAACCATATTCATTATTATATCCATCCCTTTAATGACATGTCACCATACATGCATACGTACGGCCTACCGTCTCTACTCCGTGATGTAATTGTTATTCAATATATTATTATTTAAATCAGTATAATAATGATGTATAATTCATGTAAATAATAAATATAAAATGATAATTATTCTGTATATATGATATACCATTCAATTATATATTATTTTAATATTAAAATAATTGTATCGTCGCTCGTGCGTACGTGTAGACAACCGTCTCCACGAACACGATGAGATTCATTCCCCATAGTATCCATTCAAGAATAATTCTCATTTAATGATTAAAAATAATGTTCTAGGACTTTATATAATTCTAGATATGAAAAATATACAACCTTTCCAAAACAAATAAGACTTATGTAACAAAACATATAAAAGAAAACGAGTAATTTAACACCTGAAACAACGATAATACTAAGTTATTATTAACAAAGCAATGTTAAAAGATCATATATGATCTCATATTATTTTAAATAATTATTGTATAATTTTATAACAATTAGTTACTATTATACAGGAGGTTAAATGATCCCCAACCAAGGAAAAGTATAAGGTATGGGTTTATTTTACAATCTCTTCATTATCCGAGGTTGTTTATACTTAATTATCTACTGGGACCTTCTTCATCATCCACAAGCATGTTTTTAAAAAATTTATTTCAAAAATTTTTTACTATTTACTAGACAATGTGTTATTGTCATTTATACCCTTTTTATACTTTTTATACAATGGTTTTAAATGAATCTTTCCGTCGTTTTCCAAACAAGTTCCTTTTAACCTTTTCGACAAAATTAAGGTAAGAATGTCGTTTTTAACTTATAAAGTAGGTTCAGATATTTTCTACCATTATAAAATCATCAAATATTTCCATACAACATTATAAGGATATTTTGAAAGTAAATTTTTTATTTTATAATTAAGTGACATTTAAATTATTTAAAAAATAGAGAGATATTTATCTCAAATAGTTTTGATTCCATCTATGTCAACATCCTTTGATGGATTTTGAGCTTATTTGAAGTTGATTTATTATGATACAAAACTTCCATATTGTATTGAAGGTTTTGTGATATGTATGACTATAAATGTATTATTTTTATACCATTCATGATTTATGGATAAAGTATTGACATTTCATATTATATTTTTAATACGAATGTTTATGTTATGTTTAAAACTGTTCATATGAGGAATGAATTGGACTTAATAATTGACGGGTGGAGCTCTCTATAGCTCTTCGATGCATCAGTTGGTTTCATGAGACAAACTAGTGTCTTGGCATAAGGCCTTGAAAAAATATTATTTGTAGTATTGGCACAAGGCCTTGACTATGTGGTTATGATAGTCTGGTATTATATATTCCATGATTATGAAAGTGGTTATTGATATTGTATGTGATTATTCGACTAGTAGAATATCCATGTGAATATTTAAATGGAATTATTTCATTTTATTTCTTCCATATTATGCTAAAGTTAAAGTTTAAAAGGGTTTTTTTTATTTATACATTGCCTTAAATGTTTATGGTTATTTATGAACGTTTTTTCTATATTGTTACCCTTACTGGGCATTTGATCTCACCCCTTTCTTTGTTTTATTTTTCCCAGGTTGTGAAGAAGTATTTTAGGAATGACCTGCAGGGATAGTATGATTATATATGAGTGTGGACTATGGATACTATGTTGTTTTAGTTTACATTTTATGATGTAATGTAAACTTTATAAATGTATCTAGAGATTCCAAGGATAATAAACTAATTGATCTTTCGAGACTTGATCTTTTGTGATCATGCCAATGTTATGTAATAATGAACCGACTATGGGTAACTTTGATTAGGGCATTACAGATTCATTGTATCATCAACAAAAGGATCAATCAATGCCAATTTTGTCACCAAATAGACCCATACCAATGAAATGGGGATGTATTCATCTCCATATTCACTATAGAGGGATTTATTATTTTCTATATAGGAGCAAATATCTATGGTCAACACCCCATCTATTTCTCCTGCCACAAGGTGAACCTATCCTATTTGGGGCCTAATTGGATATAAGGTCTTGATACTCCTTCAATGTTACTATTCTCATACCAAGAATTTTGGAACATATAATGAAGGAAGTCATACCATGATGGGGTAAAAATCCTGAGCAATCCAATATGGATAAGTGTTTAAAAAATATCCCCTTGAATGTAATACAGAATCACCCTTTTTCATTATGTTTAATTACAAAATTTCCATTGTATGATACACCTTTTTTAATGTCTTCACCATCAATAATAAAATTAAATTTTTATCAAGATGTAGATAAAGAGGGTTGTGATATGGAAAATATACTTTTATATTAGGATATGGATACACCTATTAATGTACTAGTGATTCCAAATAAGAGGATAATCCAAAACCTAGTAGTTATGAATATTTATTTCCCACCATTATAGTGGATGCTACCATGGATAAAGGGAAATATGTGGGAATATCCCACCCACCACCTAGAATAACCAAAATTCATTCTATAGAGGAATAGTTGGTACATTATGAGAATGGGATACGATCTCAAAAATAGACTCACAAGAAGAAAACCTATGGAAAAATTCCCAATGGTTATTGTCTCTAAAAAATATGAATTTCATTCCTCCCATACATTTTTAAATATATGATCTTCATATGAGAGGTGCATCCATGCCTCAGGACCAACTCTAGATCTAGGATGTTATTCAACAAAAATGAGGAAATAATAGATTATCATGACTTACATACATTTTTTTGATAGATCCTACCTCTCTATGGTGGTCATTTAGTCTAATCATGGATAAAGAATTAGTTGGAAATGAAAATGGTGTGACCTCATAATTCCACACCAGATCCCTATAATATAGAGTCAGATCAGAAAATATTACCTCCAGAACTACTTAATAATATTGAGTCATTATCTTCTCAAATAAAATTTATTAATGGGAGATGTGATCTTATATAACATGAGAATAATCTATATTCTGAATGTGTGGATGATTAATTTTCCCACCCAATTTTGGAAATTCTACTTTCTCTATCTTGTATGGAGAGGGACACCCAGATAAATATATGACACACTATGTGTCCCGATGCGATCAGTTAATGAGAAATTGAGATTAATAGAAGGTGACCAAGATGAGGTGTTTCATAATGACTATAATATGGAAATAATTTGGGTAGTATAAAATTTTTACAGGATTATATGATAACATATATGAAGAAAATTGTCACTAATTTGTTCACTAGTTCAGAACAACCTTAAGGAAAATGAATATTTTCCACCAAAATGACTATAATAAAAAAATGAGATAATTTTATGACTTTATATACTAATGGAAATGTCTGGCCTATTCTCTCAACATAAATCTCTCATATAAGTCATTATTGTAAGCCTATATTTAAAATATCTTGGTTGAGTTGAATATTCATCAAATACCAATGAAATATTCAGATAGATTCCAATATTTTCCAAAAATGGAAAATGTTTAGAAGAACCTGTTAAACTAACCCATGATATGTCCTCACTCATTCCCTCATCATGATGGAAGGGATTGTAAAAGCATAAAAATTTCTTGATACATTCAAAATAGTGGATTTTCTTATTAAAGCAGCTAGGCAGGACCAACACAACCTAGTGCCTCCAATTTAGTAGTAGTAACAAAAAAATCGCATTCACCTAGATGAAAAAATAGATTAGGGTTCCATAATATTTGAGGAATGAATGAATAAAGCATACTCCTACAAAAATAACAATGTCCATTGTTATTTACATTAATCTGTGGAAAAATAACATTTTAATGCTATAATATCCCTTTAATGTAAATGATTTCAACCTCACTGGTCATCTTTAAAAATTCTCTTTCCATAAAAGGATGGGTTACAACATATAGGATTTATTCTCCATCAATTTCATTCTCTAATACTTGATCAACTATGAACATATTGTTTAGGAAGACTCTTAGTACTAGGAAAAATGTGTTACCATCTCTTAGTTATAAGAAGAAGGTGATTGGAATAGAGTTTAATCCTAGTATAGGTAGATGTTCAACTATCACATGAGTCCAAAATCATTTCATCGAGATCATGACATTTTAAGAGCACGACATTAGAGACCTATAATAGATCCATCACCTAGGTAGGTGACATCAAAAACACATCTTAGAGGTGGACACAACCATCTGACATTATATTAGAGTGGGGAGTGAGAGTCATATTAATCTCTAACATGGTCTATGGATCTCCATGATTTATTCCCTAAAAATTCTAATTATAGGTGTGACTTACCCAAAATGATATCTCATCCAATGGATCAATTATATTTACATATGTTAAAAAAACACAATTGGTATTAACTTTATCCAATGATGAATTAGTCTACAATTATGATTTCCTCATGCATTTCCGGGGAGTGGGGGGCTACAGGAGAAGGAGCCAATGGTGCAGAGGACAACGTGGGTGTTGTTAGACCCAATATTTTGATCAATTACCAATATAGGAAATGCATGCTACCAAGTCCTATGTAAATGAACTCTAGCATCCCAATATAGACATGGACATGTACTTGATCCCTCCAACAGTTCTCTTTACCCATTCATATTACACAAATTGATAATGGGGGTATGATCATATGCTTATCCAAGATTATGAGTTTGGCCAGATCAACATATGCCCCTGCATAGAGATTCTCCCATGAACTCTTCATAAGAACCTTTCCCAACTACCGGTAATTAATTATATATTATGCTATATTATGAATAGACACCCCACCTCAAGAATCACTAAACTCTAGTGAAATATTTTTACATTCTAAACTATATAAAGGTTGTCTCATCCAACTACTTAATCTTGATTTCACTCCATCTCTAAAAAAACTCATAGAGGCACTCATCGACTCCCTTTATATAGTATAATAGTTCCGTACATAAGTCCCAGTTTTCTTTTTTTTCAAGTGTAGACCATTCGATAAAACTTTCATGTCACTATCTTGTTTATAGTATAAGATAAATGATAGATCATCTATTGAAATAACATACACCTTTATGCTTTAGGTCTACATGATAATGTTGACATCAAAATTTCTATGATTAACAATCGTTCTGGGATCAACATCATCCTTATTTGTACCCTTCAATATATGGTATATATAGAGAGAGATATAAATCTCACAAACCATACCATTCAAGTGTATGATAAGAGTGAGACAATACCACTCAAGAAGATAATTCCCAAATCTCAATTTGGGTATCTCACATATAATACCGAGTTTTTGGTAATCCAATAATAAACCACATATATTTTCATTTTTTGAAGGCCTTATTTTCATAGCCACATTTATGTAACATCATCATTTCATAAGTTTTTGAAATAACCCATTTATGGAATGGTTGGAATAATACATGGTGAAAGTTACCCTTCAATTTTTATGAATCCACTTAAGAAGATCTATGCTTTTATTAATGGAAATAAAAACAACCAATGTTGGTTGAATTTATATGCCGTGAAACACATAATGGATTGGGGACAACCACTGAAAAATATTAAAGTATGCTCAATAGAAATAATTTTCTACACATATTTCATATTGAGTTAAAAACCAAATTTTACATGTCTATGTCCCTTTGGTCTCTAGTGTTAGTGTAAACGAAAATAATAATCCGAATCTCACTAAAATCTAGTTGTAGAGGATGAAAATGTATCTTCCCCAGTCTTGTCCGATCCCAAAATTAACAAATATTCCCATTGATTTCAAAATTAATCTGAAAATGACACTATAGAATTAAAGGTTGATGAAAAAGGTGATGTCCTAAGAAACTCCTCCCCCACATTTTAAGAAGTAGTCCTTACCACTATTGATGAGATCAGGAAGATAAAACCGAAAAACAAAGTAGACCCAAGGCCTACATAGATTTGTGAATCAATGCCTCTCTAGAATAAATTGGTGTATATATATTTTATAATGAAAAATTGATATGTGATCTCGTGGAATTACATTCAAATCCCCAGGATGAATCCATATGTTTCTATTCTGTATCTCATATTACCAGATGACCATTGGGATTTCATGAATTTTTCTAGGAGGATGCATCTCTATAATTATGCTAATATAGAGGTGGCTTTGAAAAAAATATCAAATAAAATTATATCAAAGTTGTTAAATTCCAAATATGTCTCACCAACATCGTCCTAATAAACAGAATGAATGGGAAATTTATGGTATGCATTGATTTCATAAACCTCAATTGATATTTCACAAATGATGACATCTAATTTCCAATCATTGAACTCTTGGTCAATTTAACTTATGGATTGAAATCCCTCTCTTTTAGGGATAGGTACTTGGGGTAAAATCATGTAAAGATCTACACTGAAGATTTGTAATCCCAAAAATTCAAAGAACAAAAAACATTCTTTTTCTATAGGGTTATTCCGTTTGAATTATAAAATGTTTGTGTTACTAATCAAGGATCCATGCATAATATCTCTAGGCCCTTCTTGGGATGAATTAAAAATGTTATTTAAATGAATAGGTCATTACATATTTACTTCGATTAGATGGTTTCATAGATCTTCATACACTATTCAACAAGTTATGACACCATATTCTGAATATGAATATGTTATAATATGCTTTGGGGTTACATCATAGATGTTAATAGGATCTACATTTTTCCACTATGGCATTGAGTTTAGTCTATAGATGAGTTTTGAAATTATAGAAATTTCACACTTCTAAAATCCCAATGAACTGAGGGGGATCCAAGTTCACCACACCTACATTTTGTGTTCATTTTAAACCATGTCAAAAAATCCCTCCACTTCACCATGTTAATGAAGAAAGGAATAACCTATTGATGGGATGTTTATATCAGAGAATCCAATAAATGTATCAATAAATACATACTACAACCACCTATACTTATTCCATCTGTGGATGTAAATGCATTAATCTTATATGTGTCTACCATATTGAAATATCATAGATCTATACATACATAAAAACGATATGGTAAATGGGTAGAGTATCTACAACCTTAAATGAAAATTTCTTGGAATTGAGACTGGATATTCAGATGTTGTGAAGAAATTCATGAAAGTCATTTTTGTAGGTTTATATGATGCATTATAGGCACCACATATTCCACCTATTATCCGGTATTGGCCCTCCCATGTACATCTTTATCCAGCACATGATGATTGGGAATTTAGATAGATGTGAAGTCATTCGAAATAGGAATGAAATCATGTTTAGGTCATATATTTCGGAAAAAAGGTATGTCTTGGCAGATTTTCTTCATGTCACATCCCACCCCAGAATGTACAATAGTATAAAATGAACACCTAAGTGAGGATATTTTCAATTCCCATGTCATGATCACACATGTGAGAAGTATTTTGATTTTTATTCCTGAATTAATATAAAAACACTATAAAACTAAAATCTCTATCGAGATGGAGTAGGGTTAGTATTTTTTCTATAAAAAATTACTATTTTTCCTACTCTATAACTTTCTAAAATATGCTAAAATACTGAGGCTGAATAGAAAGCCCTCATCACTCGATATGAACTTTCCCTAGAGTTTCAAATATCCTATATGAACAAAAAAGGTGACTCAGAGATATTGATAATGTATATCAATGGTGAATATTCTATAAAAAATATTGAATTATCCCCTATCACTAGCTTTGTTAGAGTAATTATGGTAGAAATACATTTTCTGCCCATATTTCATCATGTGTCCCAATCATACAATGATCATGTAGACATGTGGGATAATGCAACCACAATCTTGGTTCACCTAGATCTGGAGAAATAAATCATTCACATCATGCATCGAAGGATATCTCATAAATCATTATCTGAAATATAATTAATCAACCATTTCACCACTATCCAAAATCTTGATGAACATATATCCACTGCAAATAGATGGATCCCATAATTGAATATCTTTAAAAAGAGAATCACATGATATACCAAATTAGAACAGAACACATTCAATGTTGAGGAAATAAATTTACTCTCAAGAATGGTCTAAATGAATGAAAAATCATAACAAAATAACGGAAATGATGGAATCATCATAATTTTAAAAAAAATGAGATATTTCTAAGATAATAGAAGAAGTACATATAGGCTCTTACTATGCTAATCAATCTTGGACCAGGCTATCCCCCCAAATATGGAGGTCAAGTCACTATTGGGAATCCATTATATATTTTATTTTTGAAAATTCACTATTAAATTTCATGCATTCTTGATTCATACAATATTTATTCATAAAACATCAAAATTTATTCATACAGCTAAATGTTTCATGTCATTTTCTGAATATAAAATTGATGTTGTGGGGACATATCCTCCAACCATAGATAAGGTGTATTATGTTGACCATTGCTGCTACAAACTAATTTTACAAAAGGGATAAGGTGATACCTATCAAATATGTTGGAATGAAAAATATCATCAACTTCATGACGACCAATATAATCACCTGGTATAGAGTTTCACACATGGTATTTATAGACAATGAATTAATTTTCGATTATACTCATTTATGAAATTATACAAATAATTAAATATCGATTCCAATAATTCATCATGAAATCATGTGGTGAAAAATGAATAGATAGTGGAAATTATTAATACTCAGTAAAATATTGAATAGAATATTGTGAAAAGGGACACGATTAATTTGGCTGGACAATATCCGCCATTATTTATGGTTCTACCATACCACTATGCATACTGGTGGACATGGAAATCCATATTAATTTGTTTATGCTACCATGTATATTTTAACATAAATTTATATTTTCCCTCACATTAAATAATTTTCTATGAGAAACTATCAAATTATGAGAAAACACAAATGATATTGGATGAATTATATCATCTCGTTGAGAATAGGATGCGTAGATGTCACAACATTGAATTCCATCATAATCAAATCCCATAAGCCTTTAATAAATAGGATCACTAATGTTCATTCATTCATAGAGAAATCGTATTATTTATTTAGATCCCAATGATACAAATAAATAATCCTCTATAGTCAGTACCCCAATTTTAATGACTTTATATCATTCATAAGCTCGATTAAAATATATCATTTTCACTATCCATAATTGATGGGGTACATGTCCCCCCCTCTCACACACAAATGCGATGTTTCTCAAGAAGTACATAATATAGATCCCATCGTGAATTATTCATGTCTTTATTTCATGATGTTAAACATTATAGAATAATTCCATGATGATATAATTTAAACTAAAACACATCAATCATTCTTGTGTCCCGATATTAAACATCAAAACTTTTTCCTTGCCACATGACAGTAAACTATGAGAATAAATCCGTACCACATGATGTTAAATTTTTTGGAAGATTTATCCATATAGCATGACATAAAATTTTATGAAAATAATGATCTCGTCTAAAATTCACTAAACACAATCATGATATCTACAAAAGATAAAATGAAGTGACCATTCCCCTATGTGTTATTCAGTCCTAAATAAGAAATTATTCATCCATGAATAAAAATGGCTCGATTACTTATATCACATGATATTTCATGAAATGTAGATCATAATTCCTAGTTACTACCACAATATATTAATCTCTTCAATAATAACTCAGATTGTATGATAACAAGAATGCCCTCTTTTCATTGTTGAGTAACCCACATCCTTATGGAATGATGTTAAACTTCATGACTGATGTCCTCATCACATGAATTTTTTTTTGGATTTATATGAACTAATGTTGAGTTAATACCTTCTATAAAAATATACATAGTTAATCTCATATCATCATTCTTGGTCCCAAGTATAATATTATACTTCTATCATGTTAATTCACCATTATCCATACCGCATTATGTTAAACTACATGGTTGTTATCCAAGATGCATGACACAAATGTAATCTGGTTTTGTGAACTATGTATATGGTGATTCTGATTCTAATGAATTATATATGGAATCCTAGATCTTATATATTGGCAAATACAAGAGATGATACAAAATTCCCCTTACATTTCTCTAATTGACTCCATATCCTACGAAACCCTTATTATTGTATATTACTAAAACTGATCATTGATATCATGGGGAAATGTATTTAGGTAAAGGATTCCCCAAATTATTGATACATATCATCTAATGATAGGGTTCTCATGGTCCAAAGTGGAATACATTCAAAGGAACTCCATGAGTCCTTTCAACATGACATTAAGCCTCATGATTTATGTTTCTTTCATGACACAAAACTATGCATTACTATGGACATCTCCTAAGTAGACCAATATTATTGGCATTGGAATACTACCTAAAATCTATTCCATTACAACATGTGGCTTGATTCCTACTATCACAGGAAATGTAGTGATTCCCATAAATTTATTTTTAGTTCAATTGCAAATTTACAATTTTGATTTTGGGGATCCCACATGTTTAACACATGATGTAAAATTGTATGTATTCTTATGAACTATGTGTGGGTTGAACCCTATCATCACAGAATATGTAGAAGCACCCAAATATCCAATCATTGTCCAACCAAAAAAATAAAATTGAAAAATTCCTCCCTCTGTTTGTGGGTCATATTTGTAGGGAGTTTTTCTTATTACTGATATATGTGTGTCTTGATTTCTATTATTGGAGGATATTTAGTACCACCTAAAGCATTTATTCTTGTGTCCAGCTATTATTAACCAAAAAAATGTCCCCCAGTCTCTAAATATGCTCTAGAACTCTATAGGGAGAAATTATACATGATCTAACTAGGCATTCATTCATATCATCACATGATATGTGGTGAAACCCAGATCACCAATCATCAGTTCATACAAAGCATAAAAATGATAGAAATCCACAAAAAAACTGTGTATTGGTTAGACCTATTTAGTGAACTCCCTTACAATATGATGTTAAACTATTAGGAAATAAACACTTCCCCATGTCATGAAATTAACATTATCATACCATAACTATTCATCATACCATATTAATGGAACACAAGATCATGACATAGTTTAAAACTGTATGAGATACTTCTTTATTATTTTAAGACCCTCAACCAATAAATCACACATTATTATTTCAGATCCACAGATCATCCAAAATCGTTAATTCCCTATGTAAAAGGATTCTTGGATTCAATGGACCCTTCTCACTGAGATTTTATTCCCATTGCACTTCCATATTCACCTATGTTCATCAAGCAAATATATTATAACAATACAAAAAGGGTGTTTGATCCTTTTGAACCTAGAATCAACATGGTGGAGCATATAACCATAGGTTATTTGGGCCATCCCCATTATGATTGTATCATATCATTACCCATTATAAGACAATCCCAATCCATGACTTATAAAATTTTCATCTCCCACTCTAAATGATGTAGGAGTTCGCTAAACTCGTTGTTTCCTAATTGGGATATTCTTTGATTGTCCCCCATATAATATCCATGTGGATCATGAAATTAAAGGACTACACATTGGTTTAATATGTTTGACCATAAACATTATCCTTTGATGGTCCAAATCAAATCATCACAAAATGCTGGGGGAAGAGACATAAAATCATTTCTGGTTGAGAACCTGCAAAGGGAGGCCTTTGAAAAATTCAAGTATTCAATCTCAAAAATCATCATCTCCAATGTTTAGAAAATTTTTTGGGCATAAATAAATGATTAATAAATCTCATAGGTAATATATTTTATCCCTAATAAAGTTGATCCATTATCTCAAGACATCTGGATCATATAAAAAGTTAGTGTAATTATTTTTCATGTATCCTCACTCTGAAAATGTTTTTTTATAGGAAGTTACACATTGTTTAGGGTTCTTGAACCCTACACGAATGTTAAATTTTCTAAAAATATGACATCATGACATGAGCACCTCATATCTCCAAATACATTATATGGACCACATAAAATGATACATTGCTTCCGGATACAATTTAATTTACTCTAAATATATGTTTATGGATTTGGCATATACGCTTATATTCATCAACCAAATGCATCACTTTTAAAAAAAGGAATTTCCTATCCTTGTATGACATGATTTACCTGCTGTAGAACTCGTCACCTTATAGTGGTCTGGACCAATCCTTGTATGACTTTCCTATACCATCCTTCTAATTAGAGCACTTTGGAAAATGATTCACAATATTCACAACCATCCTATTAATGCGGGTCTGACATCCTCAATGTTATATCACTCTATATGGTACCCTTATTGAATGTAAGGATGAGACACACCATTCCCTGTCTTTTTATGGCCCAAACACTGTGACATAGAACCATAGGGCATTAGGATTTTACATCACAATTGAGTAATAAACGACCCTAGGGTACCATAACACTTCCCAGATAGGGTTTCCTTTTGGCCCAACAACAACCTTATGATATTTGAGGATTAAATTTTTTTTCAATGATATCAAAAAAATGTGGGGGAACAATGGTTTTACCATGATATGATGGATACGGGATTTTACATAAAGACTAGGGCATATTCACATTGAAAAAATAGAACCCCAATCCATGTTAGCTCTAGTAACAACATGGAGGAACCATTCACCTTTGACTATTATGTTTAATCCTTGGTATTTATTCCCTATTCTATATTCCTTGAAATAGGCTTTTGGGTTATAATTTACAGAAACAATATTAAAAATGTCCATCTATACTCGACAACCCAATATTTTCACTAACCACTAACACAATCTCTATAAATCCTTGATGACCATTCAAAAAGAGCGGTGATGCCTTTTTTGACCTTGATATCAACACATAAGGGATCTAAAATTCCAACAAGAGGCATCAAATCCATATAAGAAAGGAAGTCTAAAAATTTTGATCCATGACAACACCATAGTAATGCTCATCCCCCATGGTGTTCTGGGTCATCCTTAGAATTTCTTTACCATGTTATATATTCACCAAACATGTAATTGAAGAATGAATTTAAAAATTTCAATATTTATTTGTTCTATTAAAATGACATTAAACATAACTGAATACTTATATCCTTAATTCATGATGTTAAAATGAACAGAAAATATAATTACCGCATGATGTCAAAGTACAAGAGAGATGTTACACCCATGTGACATTAAACTACATGGATAATGGTAACTTAAAAATGGTATATTACTAGTGATAGATGGCCCTAGTTAAAAGGATCTAAAATAAAGATATTTTATTAATGAGATGAACAACTATAAACTAAAACAATAGAATGTTTTATCTAAAAGATCATAAACAACAACAGAAAAATGGTTTTGTTTTTATGAAAAGAATGGAACAAACCCTATGTTTACAAAACCATTAAGAGGGTGTCCTATGAAAAATCCAACTCCATGATCTCTAATATATACACTATGAGAATCATAGGAATAAATTATGTATATGCGAATAAAATTATTCCAAGCATGTTAGGCCCACAATATGGCCACATTAAAAACCAATATATTCTCTCAATGTCCATTGAATTCAAAAAAAGGATAGAGAACATTATTTATGGGAAATATATTCTAAACTAAATATCACATTGTGAATCAAGTAATCTCAAGATAAATTGAAAGATTAAGTCAATGAGGAATATCATGTTGGTGGGAATTCATGATCATTTCTGGGGAAACAAGTATTATGGTTTTAATATTCCAATCCATGAATTCATGTTTTCATCATATTACTCAAGGGGTGGCTATAATTGATGATTCACCTCATGTACTCAAAGGTGTACTTAATCTCTCAATACCTATAATCTAGGGTTATAAAGGATAGGTTTAATTTATCAATAGATTCAATTTCCACCTCCTAAATCCACTGAAACGCCTCAACTATGTTAAAAACGCCAATAATATCCTTCTTTTTCATATTAAAGAGTCCCATGTCACTACAATCCAATTTTATCTAATATCATAAGTTTATTATGAAATTATGATAACTCTAGATGAAGTTTCCTAATTCTATACTAGAGATTTTCATTTTCATCATTCCTAGAACTAACCACATCTGAGTGTGTTTCCACAATCGTTGCATGCTGGGAATCTTTGTTAGAGGCATCACACAAACATTTCTTCACTAAAGAGGAAGATTGAGTTTCTTCAATCCTTAATTCGATGTTCCTATTCTTCTCACTCAGTGATATAACCTCTTTCACCCTTCATTACAAAATGGTATAATAAAAAATATCATAACAAATGTTGGTAAACATGAATCAAAGGTGACACATTTGTTCCTGCATCCATTCCTAAGTGGCCTCTAAAATTCAAGTCCAAATCATTGTCCATACATTCCATTGTATTGACTGGTAAATTGACCCAAACTATGAACTTTGACATTATCATATCTAGGTAATATAATATATTCTATGACTAGGTCACTATTTTAGGATGTTTTTATCATGGTATGTGACCCATCTGGAAGGTAAATGTCCATTTTGTTGGTCAACTCTGTTGGAGGAATACCCCTTGAAGCAAGGAATTTAACCTCCAAACTATTAGGTGGAGTCACAACAATAGTGAGGAAAAGTGTTTATCTATAAAATGTTAAATCTAATGATATCACCCATTAACCAATATTTATGACTAAGGTAAGAAACATACAATTCTCAGTTGCATCACTGGACACAGTTGTTTCCATGACACCATCTTTAGGAGAGCAGGAAACACCAACTTTTGTTGAGAAGCTAATTATAACCTCAGATGATTTCTCTTATGTCATTATTTTCTTACAACCCATTAGGTACATAGGAAAAAATGATATGCAGGGAAATATAAAAAAATAGATCTATGTGTACAGTTTTTGGTTAATTATTCAACTTCTTTAAAACATGACTCACTAAGGCCAAATCATTAGAATAATATTTACATATATTTTTCTCTTCCAAAAGAATGATCTCTTACACTAAATAAAACGGAATGACATACCAAGAATCATCTATAAGAAATGGACCTTATTGAGGTGACACATTAGATATCTACTTCCTAATGGGTCTGGACTGATATAAAATGTTTCATTAAAGAAATATAATTCTTAGAAACATGTTCAGGTGTAGATACATGCTCTTCTATCAGGGATCGGTGGGGACCTGCACATATTTGAAATATAATAATGTTTTACTAAAATAGTAAAAACCATGAAATATTTAAATTCCACACCTAATTGAGGATTCTAGGGGAGATGGATATGACAATTTGGGGCAGTTAATTTTTCCTTTCCCCTTTAGGGAAAGATCTCCATATGTTACTGACACTGATAGAATTAATTAATTCTCACTATTTGGTACTTATTCCCAGGGTGTCACACTATGAATTATCATCCCTACCCTCAATAGATCTAGCTGGTAATAAGTTCTTCCCATCATCATTAACCCGAGAATTTTACAATTCATCTTCAATAACTATACCACATGGAGAATATAAGATGGAATATTGGACTATATGGTATTTTACAGTTCCTGATATGTCTAAAAAAAGTAAATTAGTATGGATGATACAACACCATAGACCGTTAATCATAACTAAAATATCATCCTTAATACATCCCCCACAATGGGACTTACCTTCTTGTCCATGAAAACATTCACTGTGACATGATCAAACATTTTATGAGGTAAATGGGAATAGAAAACCTGACCCTTTAATATTTACAAGATAACATCGTGGTATTGGAATAATTACATAACATATGCGTGTTTATAATGGAATGTAATGCGTGGGGGGTTTGTTACATTAGTGAACCCTTCTAATGATAATTTTTCCTGTCATAGTATTCCCCAAATATAATGATATGATTTCAGTGTTCTCAAAGTCATCCATTACTAAATTGTGATTAGATATAATGAAATTTTCGGGAATTCCCTTATTGGAACCACACCCATATTGGGTTGTGATGGTTGAAACATCTACTATAAGCAAAAGCAACAGTAGAATTCTCACTTCCATGCTGTGTACTTCTTGTTCTATTGGTCCACTCAGACCCAGCTAATTACGATGCATAATATTGGACATGATAGTATAAGTAAATTGTGTATCCTCATAGAATAATTTTTATAACATCCCAATGGGTTTTCATTGGATGCAAATATCAAAAAAAAATTGGTACCAACCAATATCAGCATGGGGGGGGGAGGTCTATCATGCCCTAAGTGCTCACAAAAGTAACATCATCCAAAACTAAAGAATATGAGGAAATTAAAAGGAAGATTAAATCCCATAAAAACACACTAGAATTGATTTATAAACCATCATAGTGTATAAAATTGGGTGATTCATAGGGTGAACAGGAAAAGGGGGATGAAAACATTACAGAAAACCATGGAATTGATGGTTAAACCATTAATGTGTATACCATTCCCAAAAGAAACTACCCTCAACATAGGTGAATAGGATTACCTAAGTATGTGACATCATGTTGGTCAGAGACCCATGGTTTGGTTCACCATTATCAACCATTATACCCATTGGAACTTGCTTATAGGGTTTGATGGAGAAGCAGTCATAACGGTCGATAAAGTGTTTGAGCTTCGTGTCCTTTAGATCAATGGGCATTACCCCACTTGTTCAAAACATAAATGAAATGAATAGATGTTAGGAATGTTCTGTATTTTTAGGTACCCATAACATTATAAATTATCCAATATCTATCCCCATAAGACCTTAAAGGGGAAATATAATATGTGGTGACTCTTTCCCGATAAATTTGGTGAATGATGTGATAATATTTGACCAAGACAAGGATGTATAACACAGTAAAATTACATCCATTGATAGAAGCCTCTATATTGAAATTGGGGAACCTTAATCCACTCTTTTCCTTCATCCAGAGTAAGTACATACTCAATTATAGAGCAAGGAGACCATCCAACCGGACGACATGGCCAACAACGAGGATAACATCTCATCCCTAACGGGTAAATTTACACTCTTCATCTATGATCTAAAAGGAACCATTGTAATTATGATTTTCATTAGTAGGTTAGGCCATTGGCTTCTTGTCTTGAATGGCCTGAAGGCCTTCATTTTTATTGATTTTTGATAACCCCCCATTCAAGGGATGATGGGGAACCCTTGCAAGGCTCGTAGGACCATGGATATAATGGCCCCTTAGGCTTAGGAGATTACATGACCCGAAGGTCTTAGGGAATTCAACTAGACTATCAATAAGGCACTGCCCCTCCCCAGCATCTGCATCTTGATAGTAGCTCTCCACAATTGCATGACAATCTGTATAGGCTTCCCGTGCAAGCACAGGCTGGTACCGATGACATAGCCATACCCTCCCATTCTGACAATCCATTTGGCTCTGCTCTGGTGAGTGCACCTTCTATGAATCCTCTTCTGGGGTAGCTCCTTTTTTGTAGTGTGTATGGGGCCTACATTCATGTGTCCAGAAGGCCTTGGGTTGGCCCTAAGGCATTAAGGTATCCCGAAGGCCTTGAGAATAAACTGGCCTGAAGGCCTTCGGTGGCTCGAAAGCCTTGCAGGACCCGAGGACCAAACCGGTTGCCCGAAGGCCCTCATGGATAAATAGTTCCAGCTGCTACAGTACTGAACAATGTCTGCTACAGTTCCTTCTACAGTACATGTACATTGTCTACTATAGAACTTCTATAGTAACCAAAAATATGCCTCCACCCAGTTTTGATCTCTAGTCTCTTGAATGCAGCTAGTGATTCCTCACTTACAAGGTGAGGCTCTTGTGCGACCATTGGCTTCTTTACTTTTGAATTAAAATGTAATTTCCTGGTGAATTATTTCTCCCATTTCATGAACGAGACTTCTTCCCTAGGAAGTATGTCCTTTTGAGGTACATTCATGCCAAAAAAGACCAACTAATGAAAAGAGGGGGATTACTCTCTACATATTACCATCAAGATGGTGGAGGAAAAAATTAATCATATATCCCTCCCAATATTGGTGCACTGCATATCTGTTCTACATAACAGTGGCAAAATCACACATCATCAGGCATAATGTGAAATCTATTCATGTCAGGACTCTAGGGACTAAACAATTCCTACATAAAGAATTTATTATAGTATTAAATGGTATGTGAGATATATAAGCCTTCATATATTCCAATATTATTTATCTCTATCGAAAACTCATATGTAATATACTAATCCTTCTAGGGCCAACACCAATAAATTCTAAAACTACCCATGTTCAAAAATCCATATTGGGAAATCATCCTTACCTCTAGATGGTGGTAGAAGTTTTCATTATTGAATTGTATATATAGATATATAAATTAGGTTCATGTTGGTTCTACATGATTTTTATTGGAATAAACTTTAATATATGTCAATATGTGCATTCCCCCTTAGCAATAAAATATGATATCTCAAAGATAGTTTACTAAAATAAATTATGGTTTTTTTAAAATCCAATAAGGACGTACATTTGATGACTATGTAGAAATTATTGGATCATCATTCATAAAACCAAACCTATGGATGGGAATGAGGTATGAAAGGGGATATCCAATAAGATTCACTCTCAACTGGTTCATCAGACTTATATGTTATGAATCGTCAACACATTCAATGTTAGAATCCACACTTTCTACGATAGAATTCTGGAGATCCATTGTTTCTTTAGCCTATTTGATATATGAATTGTGAAATATGTTATGGTATCTAGAATTTTTCAATATAAAAATGATATTAATATGTCATATGATAAAAAAAACCCATCAAATAAGATTCCCCAATTCTGGAAGCATCATGTGAATCAAAAAAATCACGAAGTGATTCATGTCCATTTAACCTAATATAGGTCTCACAAAACTTGTGACTAATAAACATCATGTGTACCCAATAGGGAATCAATCCATCACATAACCAGTCAAAAGAATTGTGATTTTGAGGCCTTGATAAGTTCATACAAACCACATCATATCTATGAGATCATCCAACTAAACTAGCAGTTCTTGTGATATATTCAATACATCCATGATTCTATGGACATAGGTCAAGGGTCATCTATTTAATAAGATTTGAGTACTTATTTTTTTGTAAAACTTCCAGGAAAAATCAATTCTCAAGATGTGGTAATCATGAACCAGTCTTGTGAAATAGATCTTATGATATGGTCTTGTGAGTAGATTATTGTGAACGATATATTTTTAGAGTTCTTGGGAAATGGATATGAAACAAACGTATATCACAATAAAATTGCAGAGTTGGTGTGGATAGTGAATTAGATCATATAAATTTTCCCTATTTATAAGGATTTATGAGAATACATATTTTCACCGAGACGATCTTATGGTTTCAAAGACAATAATCGGTGGTTTCCCTAAAATTTAGTTGGTAGTTTAATTTCCACATAACCAAGACATTATCCCCTTAGATGATGCTCCTATGGGGTGAATATGTTGAGGATGTAAAAATTTTAATTGATAAATATAAGATGAATGAAATAACCAAATCATGGGTATTTTTTTAACTACAAAATAATTAAATATAAGTTTACCAAAATCACATGAATCACGTAAACACCCCAAGTGCATGTGACGTCATGATGAAAATAATGAAACAATAATGTGTCACTAAGAGTAGATAATATATAATATATCATTATTATAGGATTTAATATCCCCTCTGTATTATTTTAAATGTATCCATGACACTCAATAATAATTATTAGGTACCTAATAATCTTATCTGAGCCACATGACATTTCTATCGGCAAGTGCCTCATAATCAACCAAAACCATTGTAATGTTAAATTTGAAAATATAAATAAGGAGGAGATGTTATGAGGTCATCCACCATCTTGATAAATTCTCATATAGTCAAAATGATCTTGAAAATTCATTCACTACATGTCCAAATTTCAAGGTATGATCCTTTTTTAATTCCTACATCATTATTTGATGTGACTAAGACATGTCTATTTGATTCTACAATACCCCTTCAACATAAAAGACACAAATATAGGTTGTCCATGAAAATGATCATACATCACCACAAGACCCATTGTTGGCCATGTGTCACATTGGAAACATGTATGGTCATTTTATTCTTTAACACACCCACAACAACATGAGATCCTTAACCTTGGTTAAATAAAGAAGGATATAAAAAAGAAACATGTTGATGATTATCATGGAAATAATATATTCTGATCATCGCATTTATGGTGTTCTATACCTAGGGTGATCATGATTGACCTAGAGGAGGCCCCATCTACATGTCATCATGATCCTGGGAAATCTTTAATAACCAGATGAATTTTTCTCATAAAAAACCTGTGATGAATCATCTACAATCACCTCAAGGACGTTCCACTAGAACCATGATCTCACAATGATCCGAAGATATGTTGTAAAATCCATGAAGAACCTCCTAGACATGTCAAAATGGTTATATGAAATCCCATTCATAAACCTAGTTAAAATAAAATTGAAACGTAAGAACATTATCATAGTCACTATCCTAAGATGACACAATGGATGAATAACATAAGATCTTGTGAAGAGTGTGACACCAAAACCCTCCACCGTATCAAGCACAATTTTTTTGAGATATGTTCCCCTTATGGAATTTTACAAATTCAATGGATAATCTTATAAATTCATCCCCTTATGATTAAATAATATATCTACCTATCAATCCTTGATTGATCGTGCATGGGTTCCAAATATCAGGTTTCATGGAGTGGCTAGTCACGCAATCACAATGGTTTTCCCCATGTAAAATTATGGGAATGACCTAAAGGAAAAAACAAAATGAATAAGTGCTTAACCTGATCACTATATAGATTATGAGAAGTAATACTATTGTGCATGCATGATTATGGGAAGGACATACCACATATCATCTTGGAAATTTGAAACAAAAGTATAAGATGACATTGTTCAAATTTGAGGAAGATGTGCACTAAAGGCTTGAATTTTGTCTAAATTTTGGTATAAATAAGTGAAGATAGATTAAACGATAATTATTATCTTCACATAACTCATCCAAATCATGAAATAATAGCATGAAATGTTTCTTATGTTATTTGAAAATCCATCAACATTTTATTTGGATCATGTGATTTCCCTTGTACATTTCAATAAGGATAAATGATGTCGTCTGTCCATTCCAACCATATATTTTGATGTCCTCTCGGATTTGTAGAAAAATAATATTATTTCCTCTAGACAAGCCACCCTTGTTATGTGGGGACCCAAGTAGATTTCATCTAGGCTACACAAGAATGCTAGGATATTTCAACTAGTTCATGTGATGACCTCTAAAAAAGTAAGTCATATAATTTGGCACACTATAGATATGCTATACAAGACATACTACACCCTCAAGACACGTTAACCAATATCTTGTGTGGTCCTATGCAAAGTCATGAATGTCATGAATCCACATCAATATATCATAGTATTGATGATGGGACTATCTACATACATACCATTCACGATAGGCAACATCCTTCAAATATGTCAAATGAAAAATGTGACTAGCTTTAGGATTGTTCACTAAGAAAACTACTACATGTCTATACATCCTTTGAAATGTTTGCCAAACAATATGATAATTACATAAAGATAGTCAGAAAATTTCATACATGTAGTCATTCCATGTCAAGCAGACATCCAGAGACATGATATCGTTGAATGAGGTATATATTGAGTGAACCATAGTTTGAAACACAATTCAATAACAATGTGAGAACTCTAATATCTTCAATAACAAGGATACATAGAATTTTATTTGAATCCCCGTACTCAAATAGACATCCACCATGGTATAAATCCTACCATGTCTCCTACATTTCATCCATCCAGAAACAATCTCTTGCATGAGATTTTTATCCTTCCACATCCTTCAATAGATTGAGAAGGAAGATTAACTATGTGTACTCTAATTACTTCCATAAATAGGATATTTAGGGTTAATTCCTAATCTAAATATCCAAATTAAACATATGAATGGATCCCATAGTACATAACCCCCATTACCACATGTATTGATAAAACTTACTTTATATCCCTTGGTTCACAATATAAAAATGGTTCAAGTGAGATCAGGGAGATTTAATGATCATAAAATTTTCACCTAGAATATCTACAAGATTGTAAGACCATAGTGTGTAATATAGGATCAATGGCGTGATATGGCTCACCTTATATAATGGTATCCACCTCAAGAGTTTTCCATGGGTGTGATCAAGCTACGATGACTCTAATTCCAACAATAACCAATCCCTGAGGATTGAGCTCAAATCCCCAGTGATTAAGTTCCATTAGAAAATTCAATCACACATGACATTAAACATCATTGGATAAAAAACTACAATGGTTTTGATTCTAATTATTACTACGATATATTGGACCCCTCATAATGGATCATTCCAATCATCAAAATAGTAATCCCCTCCCATGATTCAAACTAATAACGAGTGTTGGGTCATACGACATCATCATAGAAAAAACTAATCATAATTTTGAAATAGATAAATAAACATGGATAAATACAAATGGATTAATTAATAGACCGTCTATTTCACTTGGAGGGATTCAATACTTTATCATTTTGTAAGGGTAATTAATCCCATATTTGAATTAGGAAGTTATTCTAAAACATGTCTTAAATCTATAAGAGATTCTCATATTAGGTAAATATTCCCCCTACAAGGGGGAGATAAGCCCAACATTGCATCATATCCCTCAATCTGTGTTCCTATATATCATTGGGTATGAGACCATAATTGAAATCCTACCATATAAAACAAGTTATGTACTCAATTATGGATGTGGGAACCACAAGGTGTTATAATTAAAGATAATCATACATGGTGAGCCACATTCAATGCATGAAGAAACATAAAACCCCATAAATTAAAACAGTGAAGACTTTTTCTTATTTCTATATGGTTGATCCACACATCATTCAAACCAAAAAATGATTAAATTAAAATAACTACCAGTTCAAGGATTCAAGATTCTCATATGTTACAGTTTATGTCTGTGGATAAAATTGGGGATGGATAACTTATCAGATGTGATTGTTAGAGTGAGTTAGTTATGTGATTCTACCCCATGTGAGACGGTATTTTTTGGGACATTGTATGAGACCCTTCCTAGAGTGAGAGTGTAGTTTCAGGGACAATATTTGTGACTGTAACATGAGTGAGAGGATACTGGTAATGATTTAATTATGAAAACCATCAAAGGGTGAATGGTTTGTGGTAGTAATCCCTTCTCTTATTTAGGATTTATTATATTTGATTTTGTTATCATTAATTACCATAAGTGATAGCGTATTGAAATTGTTCTTGTAAATTTCTATAACATAGACATTTTTTCTAGTCACAAACTTGTTTCCCAATTGTAGGCTGTCATTAAGACAAGATTACAATGATTTGGAATGCACATTGGTCGTGAGTATGGGAGGTTTGGGTAATGGAAACTTCGAGTGGCAATTACTTCCTACTAAAAAAACTCTATTAGAGATTTATGACACGTTCATAAATATTTCCTATTAAAATATGTAACACTAAAAATTACCATTTTCGAATTTATTGAATTATAAAATTTGTTTGTACATTGAAATTAAAAAATGTCTTATTTAATCCATATGCCAGGTTATTCTATATTTGGGATAGATATAATTTGGCATTGTAGAACATTGTATCATCTAGAGAGGAATTTAGATCCATTGAAAGGGTGAAAATATTTTTTATTAATTTTGATATGACCAGGGAAATGAGATTTTTTCAAATAATGTTGATTGGAATTAAACCAACAATAATTTAGTTCCTCTTAATTTGACATATTTTACCATTTAATGTTGTATGAAAAGAATAATAGTTGTATTAAATTGGTCAATTATATATTCAATTCCACTATCATAGTTAATTTTTGTCATATTTAGTAACATTACATGGAAGAAAATACATTATATTGATAATATATAATGACCTAAAATTTACTTTTTAATAAACGAACTCTTTTTTTCAATGATTATTCTTTGGTAGATTCACAAAAAGATCCTATTTAATTTATCTTTAATTTTAAACCTCATGAAATTATAATTTAATTTATAAATGAAATTCATTCGGTGAGATTAACAAAAGATAATTATTTCCATTCAAAAATTTAAAATCCAATGTCCTAAATTATTCGATCAATATCAGTCGTGTTAAAATATTATAACAAATAAAGGGGAGCATTATGAATATCATAGAAAAAATATAAGGGAAATTAGATCCATTACATGTGACATTGTAATTATACGCTATTACTGCGGTGGTGTATATATATATATATTGTAATGGGTCAATATGGACATTGGTGTAAGAAACCAGATCTTCTTTTCAGGTATGTTATTCCTTTTTCTTGTGTTTTTAAGAAAAATAATCATTATGGAAATTTTCAAAGTACACACCGTGTACTTTCAGAGTACACACCGTGTACTCTTCTCTGTCTCGAAGCCATGTGATGGACGTGCTCGGGCCATACACACAGTGTGTAGGGGTGACGTGGAGGATGATTTTGGTAGAGTATGGAAAAGACGTAGTACAAAGTGTGTACTCTAAAAGTACACAACGTGTACTTTATTTTTTTTCACTAAATGAACCAGGGTCGCACCTGACGTGCAGAAACACCTCCATCGAAGTCCCGTTCTTCTGAGAGTGACCCGTACGGCCGAATCTTCAATGAGCTCCCAACCCTTCATCCGTTCTCCGATTCAAGCACGGTCGATTGTGTTGGAATCACAGCGGTACTATCTTACTTCTTCTTGAGCTTCATTTTTTGATTCCTCATCGTTTCTCGAGTTATTGTGGGTTGAGCATTTTGTGTGTTGTCTTAGAACTACGACATTCTAAGGGGAATCAAGCATCGTGAATCACATATATCGATCTCCTAGGATCAAGGTAGGTGGTTTGTGCCTTTTTTTTGAATGTCGATGAGTATTTTGTGGAACTTCCAAAAATTCCCTTGGGGGGGTAATTGTGGGTTTCCAGTTTTTCACTTGTTGTTTGTCTGCTTTGCTTGATTGTTGTAGTAGAGGTTTATGCTTGTATATAGAGTAATTTATTTTCTGCTCAGTATGCTTTTCCATGTTTGTTCTACCTGTTTGGAATTTTTCCAGTTCCCGTGCCGTACCGTAGGATAGTGGAACTGCTACATTATTTATGTTGAGCCTTATAATGATAGCCATGTAGTTATTGAGGTGTAAAAATACGATACACGCGCGCTGAGCATGTTTACATTCACTCAGGACTGTGAGAACCTGGAGAAGTAGACCAAAGGGAGAATTGACGTAAGGGCTTCTCCAGAGTGTCTTTAAATACGATGTGAGACCACTGGGGGAATTGACGATGAGTGATTCCTCAGAGAGTCTGTAGTTCCTCGAAGGGGGCCACATGGGGAATTGATGTTGAGTTCTTCCCTAGAGAGCCTTTAGTACGATACGAGACTATAGGGGGAATTAATGGTGAGTGTTTCCCCAAAGAGTCTTTTATTTTCATAAATGAACCAGAGGGGTGATACTGTGTGTTCCACCTAGAGGGTTTCTAGTAATTATAGGTTGAACCATAGGGGTTAGTCTGTGAGAGCTACCTAGAGG
Organism: Viscum album; assembly: GCA_963277665.1. Classification (NCBI taxonomy): domain Eukaryota; kingdom Viridiplantae; phylum Streptophyta; class Magnoliopsida; order Santalales; family Viscaceae; genus Viscum; species Viscum album. The sequence goes on along the minus strand of OY728157.1, from coordinate 674,253,560 downwards.
GTTTCCTTTTTCCTTTGTTTCTGGTTGTTTACTTGTGTACTCTTTTGTTAGAACTCAAGATTATAGCTACTTTTGTTTCCATTTACTGCTTCTTGTTTTATTACAGCCATGTATTCATTGTCTGTTAGGCACATATCTTTGGGTGATCACCTACCATGATTGTATCTCACACCCTGTTTGGGCCATGCTTTTAGGCCCAAGTAGACTATGTTATTTTAATTATAGATAAGGGCAAGCGCCCTTCTACTTCGGGTTCTTGATTCACTAGAGCTAGAGAGCATGGGACCAAGCCGAGGCTTGTGATGCTGAGGAGTTTACTTTATTATCTTTTGAACATTGTTTTCCATTTTACATCAGCACAATGGGTTGTTTAATGCTTTACATTGACATATGTTCCATGTTGCATCATTATTATTATGTATCCATTTCTTCTGTTGTTTACTTCAATGGTAGTATGTTGTTGATTGTTTTTACTATCGTGTCTAGTGGTTTATCCACTGTATACTTTAACGAATGAGGGTATAGTTTCCCCCACCGACTCCCCAAGGCCCTCACTACTAGTCGGTAGCCTCTGGAATTTGGGGAAACATGCTTGAGGTCATCTGGCGAACCAGGTACAGGGCACCAGTGGAGGGGCCCCAAATTCGGGTCATTACAAAGTGGTAGCAGAGGAGTTATTTTCTCTTGATTTACTATTTGGAAACTTTACCCAGGGATAGGACGAACTCGGTACATGGTATTAATTTGTGCTCGGGAGTAGCTATCCTATGTACAAAGAAAATCCATACGACCTCGTTAATTTTAGTTTGCTGGTTTTTTGTTTTTATGGTTGATATGTTTTCACCTTGAGTGATTCACATGACTTGTGCGGTTATTGTTTTGATATTTTGCTTCTATTTCTATCGCACCCCAATGATATGAGGGTATTCCATATCATGCATTATATAGGAACTTCTAGAAATCGCATTCCATGCATTCTTTCCATGCCATATAGGGTGCATTAGCAATTGCATGCTGTTGTGATAGGCTTTGTGTAGATTATGAATCCTGTTGTGATAGATTCTTGATAGAATCCCTGCTGTTATGTTAGAGAGATATTGTTTTACTTTTTATGTGACTACAAGAGATTCCAATCGTTGATTATCGGGGAGTATGGGCCCTCACAAATCGGAATTTGGCACCTCTTTTCCTTGTTTATAGTGTTTCTACGGTTCTGTACAGTTTCTGAGCTACTTCCCAGAAAAACCCAGAATACACGACGTATACTTTTTGGATACATGAAATGTAGTTTTAGGGTCGTGTTACTGACTGTGTGAGTAGAACCTGATGTCATAAGAGTAACTTTGGGAACACGCCGCGTATGGTAGGTACACTCCGTGTAGTAATGAGTCATGTACTTGGCCATTTCACTAACAACATGGGTCGGGGAAGCTCAAGTAGCACACACCGTGCTATAATGGAACACGCGGTGTAGTCCCTTCTAGGAACCCTGTCATGTCACGAACAACACGGGTCAGTGTGACCTTCTCTCAGACACGCTGCGTTTCACTACGAGCACGCCATGTAGTCTTTCCAGGTACCCGGCCGTGTCACGAACAACACGGGACTTTCTCACCTTCCCTAAACATGCATTTTTTGTTCAGAACACGTTGTGTAGGGTTCAACCGTGTAGATGGACATGTGCTTAACAACATGGGCCACTAAAGCCTTGTCCACTACATGTCGTGTCCGTAGGGAACATACTGTGTAGTCCCAGTTTATGTAAACCATGTGGGTTAGCTATGTAAGTGAATCGGGCAGGAGTATTGTTTTCAAGTACACGCCTTGTGTGGGTGAAACACGCCGTGTAGTTTGAAGTTTACATTCCCATGTCAGTGGCTTGATAAAACACTCCTTGTAGTTTTTTTACAAGCCGTGTAGTTGAGTTTTTTAAACTTGTGTGTTTCTGTCCCTTGTTTACATTTTGTACTCTTGTGTTCTATGTCCTTGTTTTCCTGATCTATCGTGTAATTTCGATCATTTAGAGCTACACTGATACATCCTCGGGTCATATGTCTGTTGTGAGGTATTGATCAGATTCCAGATAAGGATGATCATGAACATCCTGTCGATCATCTAGTCGGGCCATCCTTGGAACCAGTTGTTATACCAGATCCAGGTGCTGATGCGTAGTTCAGGAAAGGTATCATGAGGATGATTCAAGCCTTCCTGGGAGCACCACCTCCTGCCACGACTATAGCAGACATGACACGAGTTTTTCAATAGCAGCATCCTCCCACGTTTATGGGGGAAGGAGGACCTCAGGTTGTAGTGTCATGGATGGAAGCCATGCTCACCATTTTCGACCATCTGGGGACACCTCCGGAGTGGTGGGTCAAGATCTCCACCTACATGCTCCGAGACTCCACCAAGAGGTGGTGGGACGTGATCTCACAGGAAGGTCAACAACAGGCTATGGCTTGGGAGGAGTACCAGTGCATGTTCTATGACTACTTATACCCAGAGACCCTGAGGTCCGATCGAGCCCGAAAGTTCATGAGCTTAGAGGAGGGTATTCTTTTTGTAATGGAGTATTACTCCCACTTCACCAAACTACAGCATTTTAAACCCCTCCGGGATGGAAGTGGGGTGTTCTTAGAAAGGAAGTTTGAGGATGGCCTTAGGAGGGAGATCCAATCACAAGTGAACATCTTTCAGTTGACTTCCATCACATCCATCACCAACCAGGCACTGATTGAGGAGTGATACTTGAGAGACTCTAGATCTTTGAACCAAGGCGGTTCTGCTTCCAGAGCTAGTCTTCCTCTAGATGACAGTAAGAAGCGCCATAGAGAGCTTACGCGCCGTGACCCGAGGAAGCATGATGCATCGTTAGGTAGCCAGGTGATATGCTACCAGTGTGGTCGGTCAGGGCACACGAGGCCGCAGTGCCAGAGGGACCCCATGGAGTGCCGATCTTGTGGCAAGATGGGTCGTCTTCAGTGTTTCTTCCTGGTTTTCTCACTAGTAGCTGGTGACCGGGGTTCTTCCATGACTCCTCATTCAGGAATAGCCCCACCTGTCTCTCACCAGTTGGGGTACTGGAGTTCTTCCGTCCATTCAGGCTGAGGTGGAGGTCTAAGACGTGGTAGTCATCCATCATTCCCTCATCACCAGCAGGGAGGTTCAGCTCAGAGTGGTCAGTCGGGGGTGAAGGGCAGCGGTGCAGGTCAGTATTTCGCCGTGGATCAGACCTATCAGGAGCAGGATCCCAACCCTTCTATAGTTTGAGGAATGATTTTAGTAGCCCCATCATTATCTTCAGCCCTTTTTGATATTGGGGCTAAGCATAGATTTATCTCTTTTTCTGTTGTGGAGAGCCTTGAGCTCTGCATTTTTTCTTCTAACGACTCGTTTACTCTAGAAACACTTTTGGGAACGAGGAAATCTAGTGTACACCAGTGTAGAGAGTGCCCTGTCGAGGATGTAGGGTATCGTTTCTTATGGGATCTCTATGTCATATAGATGAAATGCAATGATGCCATCCTTGGGATGGACTGGTCGGTTCCCTTCCAGGAATTCATCGACTGTTATTGCCGCAGAGTGAGTTTCATTTCACTAGAGGGTGAATCATTTCTTCATAGAGGCGAATGGGATGTTCAGGCGAGCCGAGCTGGACATGAGCATCATGGTCTAGGAAGGGGGACCGCCTAGATTATTAGTCTTTATATAGATGATTAGGGGACTCCACATATGTACTTTCCCCTAGTGGTGGATCACTTCAGGGATGTCTTTCCAGAGGACTTTTCAGGTTTGCCTATGGAGTGTGAGGTAGGATTTTCTATTGAGCTCGTGCCAAGATCGGCACCGGTGTCCATTCCTCCTTATAGGATGGCAACACCTGAGTTTCAAGAGCTCAAGAAGCAGTTGGAGGAGTTGCCGAATAAGGGATTCATCCGACCCAGTACTTCTCCTTGGGGTTAGCTTGTCCTATTTGCGAAGAATGTAGACGACACCATTCAACTTTGTGTGGATTATCGGAAGCTGAAACAGTTGACGGTTAAGATCCGATTTCCCTTGTCGAGGATCGATGACCACTTTGATCAGCTTCTAGGAGCCCGGGTGTTCTCAAATATCGATTTGAGGTTTGGCTATAATCAATTGCACATTAGACTATTAGATATACCTCTGATATCCTTCAAGAGCAGGTATGATCTATACGAGTATACAATTATACCATTCGGTCTCACGAACGCGCTTGCAGTTTTCATGGCACTCATGAACCGGGTGTCCCATCATTACTTGGACTCTTTCATCGTGGTCTTAATGGATGATATCTTGGTGCACTCTCACACTCGACACGACCATGGCACACATCTTGAGATTGTTTTGAGTACACTGAGAGAGCATCAACTTTATGATAAACTATCCAAGTGCCACTTATGGATGGATCAGATTCACTTCTTGGGTCACGTCATCTCAAAGGAAGAAGTATATGTGGACCTAGAGAAAGTGAGAGCTATAGTTTCCTGGGAGAATCTGAAAAATGCCTATGAGGTACGGAGTTTTCTAGTGCTGGATGGATACTACAGACGCTTCATTCAGGACTTTTCTCGTCTAGCAGCACCTTTGACAGGTCTGGCAAAGAAGGGGTCAAAGTTCTTATGGTCAGATTATTACGAGTCGTCCTTTCAGGAGCTGAAAGGAAGGTTGATATCAGCATCGATACTAGTCCTTCCAGAGCCAGGCAAGAGCTACACTATTTACTATGATGCTTCAGGTATCGGACTAGGAGTTGTGCTTATGCAGGGAGATGGAGTCATTGTGTATGGATCTCGGTAATTGAGGCCACATGAGATGAACTACCCTACGCATGATCTGGAGATGGCAGTTGTTGTTCATGCCTTACGCTATTAGAGACACTATCTTCTGGGAGAGCACTTTGAGCTCTTCACCGACCACATGAGTCTCAATTATATATTCACTCAGTGCGATCTGAATCTGAGGCAGCGCAGGTTGGTTGAGTAACATTAGTCTTTTGATTTTGATCTTGTCTATACGCCAGTGAAAGGCAATGAAGTGGAAGATGCGTTGAACGGGATAACACATATTCATGCAGTTCCGGAGGCTAGTAGTGAGTGGAAGCTTATGGACATGTTCTCTGAGATGCATCTGGAGGTGCATGACAGATAGGGAAAGACTTTCATATCTTCTGTAGTTGTTACCTTGACACTACTTGATCGGGTACGAATGAGGCAGCTATCAGACTCAGAAGGCTTAGTCCTGTGAGAGGGTGTGTCAGGCGATGACCCACATCCTGGATGGACTGTGTGCGAGGATGAGATATTACGTTTCCATGGACGCATATGGGTGCCAGCAGACATACACGAGGAGCTGATGTGGGATTTTCATTCCTCTGTTTGGGCAATTCATCATGGCATCACCAAGATGTATCGAGATCTTCATCGCTAGTACTTGTGGACAGGTATGAAGAAAGATGTTGCTGGTTTTGTCATGAGATATTCTACTTGTCAGCAGGTGAAAGCAGAGCATCAGCGACCAACAGGACTTTTACAGCAGTTACCAATTCCGGAGTGGTTGTGGAATGATGTTGCAATGGACATCCTAACTGGATTGCCGAGGAGGCCTTGGGGAAACGATGATGTTTGGGTTGTCGTCGATAGGCTCACGAATGTTGCTCAATTCTTGCTGATCAAGGATTCCTTCAGTGTTGATGATCAAGGATGAATTTACATCTGAGAGATTATTCGTATGCAAGGAGTTCCACAGTCCATTATTTCAGATAGGGATGCTCTCTTTACCTCTCGGTTCTGGAAGAGAATTCAGAAGGCCTTGGGCACACATGTACTTTTGAGTACAACATACCATCCCCAGTCTAATGGCCAGTCTGAGCGCATGATCTAGGTGCTTTAGTATATGCTCCTAGCCTACATTGTAGACTTTGGCGGTTCTTGGGAGAAGCATATTCCTCTAGAGGAGTTTGCCTACAACAGCAGTTTCCTGGTGACCATTCAGATGGAACGATATGAGGCTTTGTACGGTAGGCCATACTGATCAACCATATGCTGGCTAGAGGTAGGGGAGGTATCTTTGCTGGGACCTCATCTCATTCAGGAGACCTTAGAGTAGATAGAGCATATCCAGAAGAATATGGCTATAGCTCAGTCTCAACATAAGTCTTATTATAATCAGTGGATACGACCTTTGGAGTTCGAGTTTGGGGATCAGGTTTTCCTGCGTGTCGCACCGTGGTTGGGACACAAAAGGATTCAGAGATAGGGTAAGCTTTCACCGCGGTAAGTTGGGCCGTTTGAGGTTTTGGAGAGATTTGGGCCAGTCACATATCAGTTGAAGCTACCTCAGAGGTACCGTGTCATGCATGACGTCTTCCACGTCTCTCAAATCAAACGTTACTTTTCGGACCCATCTCATGTCTTTCAGCCTGAGGAGGATGAATTTGAAGCAGATGCGTCATTCGAGGAGATTCCTATCCATATTGTTTACCATAGTACAACGGTTCTCCATGGGAAATATGTTCCTCTCGTACGGGTGCTATGGCATCACAGACGAGTATAGGACGAGACCTGGGAATGGGAGACCGATGTACGATCATAGTGGCTGGAGCTGTTCGGGGATCCTTCTTCTATGCCCCAGTAGAGAAATTAGAGGAAGAATTTATTTAAGGGGGGATGTTTTTAAGACACCAGATCTTCTTTTCAGGTATGTTTTTCCTTTTTCTGGAGTTTTTATGAAAAATGAACTTTCTTGAAATTTTTAATGTACAAGCCGTGTACTTTCTAAGTACACGTCGGGTACTATTCTCCAGCTCGAAGTCGTGTCCTGGCCATGCCCGGGCCACACACATGGTGTGTAGGGGTGATGTGGAGGAAGATTTTGGAGGAGTAAGGAAAAGACCTAGTACACGCCGTTTACTCTAATAGTACACACCGTGTACTTTCTTTTTTTCACTAAATGAACCGAGGTCGCTCCTGATGCACATAAACACCTCTTTCTAGGTCCCGTTTGTCCGAGAGAAACCCGTACAACTGAATCTTTAATGAGATCCCTCCCCTCTGTCTATTCTCAGATTCAAGCATGGTCAATTGCGTTGGAATCACAGCGGTAAGATCATCCTTCTCCTTGAGCTTCGTTTTCAGATTCCTCTTCGTTTCCGAGTTATCGTGTGTTGAGATTTTTGTGCGTTTTCTCAGATCTACGATGTTATAAGGAGAATGAAGGGTCGTGATTCACATATATTGATATCCTAGGATCGAGATAGGTGGTTTGTGCTTTTCTATTGAAAGTCGATGAGTATTTTGTGAAAATTCCATAAATTCCCTTGGGTGGGGAATTGTGGGTTTTCGTGTTTTCCCCCTGTTGTTTTCATACTTTTCGTGATTGCTGTAGTGGAGGTTTATGCTTGTAATTAGATTAATTTATTTTGTTCTCAGTATTCTTTTCCATGTTTTTTATGTCTGTTTGGCGTTTTTCTAGATTCCATGCCTAGCCGTAGGATAGTGGAACTGCTAATTTATTGTTGATGAGCCTTAAAATGATAGCCAAGTAGTTCTTGAGGTTTACGTGGACTATACACGCGTGTTGAGCATGTTTATTTTCACTCATTTTTGTGAGAACCTAGAGTAGTAGACCAAAGGGACAATTGAAGTAAGGGATTCTCCAGAGTGTCTTGAAATACGATGCAAGACCCCAGAGGGAATTGATGATGATTACTTCCTTAGAGAGTCTGTATATCCTCGACGCGGGCCACAGGGGGAATTGACATTGAGTACTTCCCCAGAGTGCCTTTAGTACGATACAAGACTATATGGGGAATTGACGGTGAGTGCTTCCCCATAGAGTCTATTAATTTCATAACTGAACCAGAGGGGTGAGACTGTGTGCACCACCTAGAGGGTTTCTAGTACTTATAGGTTGAACCATTGGGGTTGGGCTGTTAGAGATACCAAGAGGGTTTAATTTTTCCTTTGTTGCGGGTTGTTTACTTGTGTACTCTTTTTTTAGAAATGTAGATTGTAGTTGCTCATGTTTCCGTTTATTGCTTCTTGTTTTATTACTGCCATGTATTTATTGACTGTTAGGCATAGATCAATGGGTGATTTCCAACTGTGATTGTATCTCCCACCCTGTATGAGCCACGCTTTTGGGCCCATTCAGACTATGTTGCTGTAGGTATAGATAAGGGAAAGCGCCCTTCTACTTCTGGTTCTTGATTCAGTAGATGTGGAGAGCATGGGACCGAGCCTAGGCATGCGGTGCTGAGGAGTTTTCTTTGTTATCTTTTTCACTTTGTTTTCCATTGTACTTCAGCACATTGGGTTGTTTACAGCTTTCCATTGACATATGTACCATGTTGCATCATTATTATTATGTATCCATTGCTTCTGTTGTTGACTTCAATTGTTGTATGCTGTTGATTGCTTCTACTATCATGTCTGGTTGTTTTTCCACTGTATACATTACCGAACGAGGTCATAGTTTCTCCATCGACTCACCAAGGCCCTCACTGCTAGTCGGGAGCCTATGGAATATGGGGAAACATGCTTGAGGTCATGTGGTGAACCATGTATGGGGCACCAATGTAGGGGCTCCGGATTTTGGTCGTTACAACTGGGATCACCCAAATACCTTACTGTTGCCTAGCCATTACAATGTTATTGTATTGTAACTCTTAGAAAAGTAATGATTCCCAATATAATAGTAAAATAACTATTTAAATGTTAATTCATTTGGGTTATATAATATAATTTAATTTTATTCGACATGTGTGATAATTTAGAAAATATTTTATTACATTGCATTAAATAAATAATGATGTCCACATTTATGTTTTATAAATAAAAATATGACATTTTTAATGAGAAAAATAATTTCACATACAAAAGAATTTATTTTCATTATATGAAAAATAAATTTGAAATAAACATGTGAATAGTTATTTTATACTTCAATTTACATTATTTTAATAAAAACTATTATTTAATGAATTATAAAATATATATTTTTCTTTTTCATTATGTTTTAGGAATTTATAAATATTTGGTAATGATGTAATAATTAATATGAGAGAATCAATGAAAAATATTAATTTAATTTTATAATATTGTTAAATATATTAACATTAAATTATTTTTAAAACATATAAATACCACTTGAAACTCAATAAAAGAAATTGATCTTCAAAATAAAAAATTCAAAATTTTATTTCCCATTGAAATGTTAATATTGCATATTTCAAGGATCAATTTATATTGGTAATAATTGATAAACATGTCTTAAATATTAAAAATGCGGTCAAAAACCATTGGTATGAAATCTTTTTTTTTCATAAAACTGGATTTTTAAGAATTATATTTAGATATTGAAAAACTTTTCTACTATTTTTTAAACAATAACCACCGCTGGAACCCATTTCACTCACCCTTATGCACATTAACTCATTCCACTCTCTCATTTTCCTTCATTATATCCTTTTTTTGAATACCCAAGGTCTCTTTGAATCACCCCACAATGTTTATGATGTGATATTAAAGGTAAGTGGTCTTATCCTTCCTCTTTTCCATTCAGGTAATTTTATTATAATATTCATTTTTAGCTAAAGTTTAGTTTTTTTTATTTGTTTATAAATATTATTATATATCCAAAATGATGTCAAAATATTGTGCGGCCATCATTGTCTCTAATTAATCCCTTAAGGAAACCATTATATACCTATTATAGTATCTAGGTTATGTATTCATTTTCTATGCCATAATATTTGTGTTTTAAACACCCAAACCTATTTTCAATCACCAATATTCTCTTAAATATAACAATCATTCACTGATTGAGGAATTCTATTAATGAAGGAAACATTCCATAATCATGGGACTGATTTTTGAATTTTTTTATTGATGATTCAGAACATGTAAATATAAGAATATGAATTATGTTCACCTTGATAGTTTTCCCTTAATATCACTAAAAAATATTGAATTGTCTTTTTATTTCATGAGATAACATATATGGTTCATGAGGGTTTAACATACAATCACACTATCAGATTTATTCGTCGGTAATCTCGAAATATTCTTATAAAGTAACATTTATGTTGATTACATATTCTTATGATGGAGTGATCTTATGGTATCATCCTCCAGTGACATGAAATAATTATTATAAATATTGTTATTATTTTCATAGTGAATTTCTAGATGAAAACATAAGAAGGGAGAATTTAGTTCCTCAAATTTTATTTACATTAAACAACCCTCTTAAATGTATATGTGTTGAACTCTATTCCATAATAAAAATAAATGCCGTAAATATATAATTTTTGAGTAAAGATAAAAAAAAGTAGATATTTATAGTAGTTCAGGGAATAGAAATCCCCAATTTGAATCCCACAACACACTAGTCCATGAGGGTAGTGATTTTCACTAAGATAATACATTTATTTGGGGGCTCCCATATTAGAAAATTCCGTAGTTAATTGATAAAAATGTACATGATATTCTAAATATGATCTCCAATTAGACTAAATATCTATATTCTTATCAAAATAATTTATAAAGTGTGTAAAAAATATAGATAAATTATCTTTAATGAGTGGATTCATTTCTGAAATAAAAGAACCAAATAACTATAGATAACGATATATGATGAGAAGATGATGATCTCAAATGAAAAGTATGGTAAGATATTTAATTAAAAATAATATAGTTATAATAACATCACATGTTATGACTAGAAAATTCCATGTAAATTTTTGAAATTATTTGGTATTATTTTTGAGTCTGCAAAAATTGACAGCGGGTGATTCCAATACCCGGTGTTCCCAAAAATGAATTTTGATCTTTATTTAAGGTGTGGCCAGTAAACCTATTTGCAGTGTTTTCTATCATTTTAATTGGAACTCATAATTTAAATCTGGGAGCACCTTTGAATCCTCAGCACCGAGATTCAATTAAGGTAAGTTTACTCTGACCATAGTAGGTTAGAGGAATAAGTTAATGTTTGGTCTTTACCGAAAAAATAATAAAATAACATAACAGTGTATTTTTTATTCTTTTCTGTAACTGTTGTACGGTGTTGGAAGGAACCATGACTTGTAAATCTATTTAATGGATTGACTCTTCGATTGTGTCACATTGATGTTGTAACATTAAATGGGGTTCATTAATGAACCACATTAGTGTCAGGAAATATATTGGATCCCCCTTCTATTTAATAGAAGCTTATGGGTGGGCTTTTAAAATGAATGTGAGGAACCTCTGACGAAGTGTTGTAGTGACTTCCACCAAGGAACATAATCTTGGATGCCAATGTTGGAGGAATAAACATGGGAATGACGAATGCTGGTGGTTTCATCAAGCGTAGATTCTCTTTCCACCATTGCGACGTCTCCAATGATATCCGAGGTAGGGGTTTTTTTGTTAAATATTATATTTTATTAATTAAATAATATTCTATTAATTATCATTCTATCATAGAGGGAATGGGCCAAACGAACATGGCATGACCCTGTTCTAGTTCATTCATGTTGCATTCTTCGGGGGACAAACTTAAAACATGATGAAAAGTGGAAAATAGGTAGCACGAAATGCTGACGTCATCATAGTAGGGGAATAGGCCTGTCCGGAAGGACTAACAGACCACCAAAGCTCACCTGGTAACCCACAGAAGATTTGTTAATGCGGTACTGGTGTGGCGGCAGAGGCGGCGCTTGGCGCTCGCCAACCACGAATGAGGGTAGCACCATTTTGGAAAAACTGGCAGTGGGCTCTAGGTTGTCCACGGAGGCAGGAGGCGACGCATTGTTTCATGCCGCATTCAGTAGGAAGTGTCTAAGAATTAGTGGTAAAGGAGGGGACCTACTATCTATGCATACAACAGGTGACAAGGCGATGCCACCTGGCACTACCATTTAATGAGTCGAATGTCTCTTTGATTCGTTAGGGAGGAGGACTTCGGGCCCCCTCGCGTGGGTCGTGATAGCCAGCAAGGCAACCCACCGTGGCCCAACCCCATCCAGATGGGTCGACCAGTCTGGTTTAGGCAAGGTCAAGTCAGTTCTGGAGAGGGTCGGGTTGACCTGAAGCTAGTCTGGCCAGGTCGGACCATACCCGGACTCCTCATGGGCCGAAAAAATCTTGCAACTAGAATGACAACTAGACATTGCAGATCATTGGGTAACTTCATTGAGATACTCCACTATTGTTTTGGAGAATATTGGTGTACATCCAGGTTGGATCATCTCTGAATTAAATTGGGCCCTTAGCACTAGAATTCCAATAACTTACAGACTGGGCATCCGGTTGACATGTTGTCAGTTATGTTGGAACACTTATGACATGAAATATCATTGGGTAACTTCTTTGTGTGACTTTGTTCCCATTTAAATATTATTGATGGCTTGACTAGCAGAATCTCCTTGATAAAGGTGTATTTTTTACACTGAATCATGTGGCAGGATGAGATGTGAAGAATGAAGATCGATCATATGAGGATCAACACCTATCGATTCTGTGTGCATTAGCATCGAGCGTTTATGTGTGAATCAACCCCGAAAAATTTTGGGAAATTAGCACCTAGAGATTCTGTGTGAATCAGCATCTAGCGATTTTGTGTGATTCAGCACCTAGTTATTCTGTGGGAATCAACACCTAGTGATTCTCTATCAATCAAAACATTTAAATTCTATGTGAATCAGCACCTAGCGATCCATTTGGTATTAGCACCTATCAATCATGTGTGGGTATTGCAGGGGTTAGGACCTATCGATCCTGTGTGGGTTAGCAACAGTGCCTCTTGAAAAAATAAGATGATCTATCATTACGAATAACCATATATACTACTTTACTCACATATACCCGATTCTAGATGTGCCTTTTTCATTGTACATCTTGATTGGGATATTTCTTATCGTATGACTATTAGGAAATCTGAGAGACATTTGGGGGTCTTGAGGTCCCTACTGTGTGTTTTTATACTCACCCATGCTTGGGATTTTCCCACACATTGTTGTGTCTTATGCAGACGACAGATAGCCTTGACTGAGACATGGGGATCTCAGACCTGACAGTGGAAAACAGTGATGGTTTTTGTGGAGATATGTAATGAAAAGATGTACATACCCTTCAAGTAGGATCCCTGGTTGACTATCTCATGATTGATTTTCTGTTTTTAGGTGTAGTTGTATCTTTTCAGTTGATCTTGTATTTTGGCCTCCTACATTCAGTATATAATTTTACTAATGAAGTTTTATTTTGTGGTTTCATCTTTTTGTGTACTAGTTTGTGTGTTTTTATAGTTTTAAAGTCAATTACTTCAATTTTTAGCGGTATTCTTTTCTGGTGATAGTTTCCAACCTCTGGCCTATGGAAGGCAGGCTTGGGGTAGTCAAAGAACGAGCCTCGGGGGACAGGTCCTGACAATGTGGTATCAAAGGAGACGGTTCTACCGAATAACTAGGACTCTAATCTTTGCAGTGGAAAAATAATGTTAAGTGTTTTGAGTGTGGTTTTCAGTTTAGGGAGTCCAGTATTTGTGCGGTGGTCGTCGTATCCATACACTAGGACCCTAAATACTGATTTCAAACTTGGTGCACAAAAACACTCATTTCATGTGTTTTGGAAATGTTTTTACTTGATCACTATTTAGTCATCTCACCAGGTACAACTTATTAACTATGGAAGAACTATTTCATTCCAGGATGCCACCATATAGAAAGCCCACCAGGATTCTTGGGAGAGTTTAGGATGATGGCCCACTAAGAGAAGAGGCTTCAGTGCAAGGCCCTCTTACTGTGTTGGCACATTTGGGTGGTGCAAAAGCAGCACCACCTATTGTTGAAAATCAGTTTCCACCAGCTCCACTAGAAAACGATGCACGCCAATTGAGTATGTTTCACAAGTTCTAGAGATAGAGGTTTTAGAGGTTTCAAGTTGAGATAGATCCCCATGCAGCTGAGGAATAGATGGATACTGTGAAAAGATTTTTCTGCCTAGTTGGGACCACAGCAGAGGAGATGGTTATCCTAGCTTCTAGTCTTTTCCTGGGCCCAACAAGAAGATGGTGTAGCCTGATGCTCTAGTTGAACGAGGAGACAACACATTCCTAGTTGGACAATGAGGGCCTCTTCAAGGGGGAGTTCGTTCCATTGACACTATGCTATGTGCATATCCAGGAGCTGCTAAACATTCAACAGGGTAGCTTATCAGTGGCCTAGTTCTCGGCAAGATTCACGAACCTCTCACACTAATCCACTAACATCGTACGAGACCCTTACTTCAGGTCCCAGACCTTTGAGCATGGCATCATTTATAATATTAGAGCATCGATGATATCTCTTGATTTCCCAAAGTAGGTTGGAGTGCTTGAGTGAGCATTATTGGCAGATAGCTTCTTAGCTATGTAGGCACCAACGTTGAGATCTACCACTGGACGATAGGTAGCCGAGTTATCTATAGCAGGAATTAGGTAGATGACATAGAGGTACAATGAGACCAAACCATCTGGAAGGTGACACTAGGATGTAGGGTTGTAGGTGCAGAGCTCTCGAGACAAATGAGGTTAGTAGTGAAGAAAATTGTACTCTACTTGTGGTGAGCATGGCCAGATGGATCCCGACTACCTGACCCGCCACACTGACGATCAGCTGATAGTCGAGGAACCGCCGAGGCAGCATCTGAGGTTCATGGGAGGAGGTCCATAGGGTGATTATTGTGGTAGAGTATCTGGATGTGCTCTAGGTGTTGGATGATAGTTTGAGGTTCTACCACCATCACCCCCAGGTGGTCCACCCAGACCATAGGGTGTCGGTGGACCCAGGAGAGCATTTTTACAAGAATCAAAGGCTTACAACCATGGTGCTCCAAATATTAGTAGAGGAATGATCTATATATATTCCACCCTATCTACAGTACTTATTGACATAGGTTCCAGTCACTCTTTTATTTCAAAAAAAAACTCATTCTGAGCTATGATATTACGAAGGAGCTGGTGGCTCAATCCTTACAATTAGAGACCCTTACGGGGGATGATTTGACAGTTAAAATCTCGTGAAGATAGTGTCATCCCACTCAAGGAGGAGAGAAATTTGGCAGGGATCTCTTAGAAGTATTGTTGAGGCCTTACGACGTCATTTTGGGTATGGACTGGTAATCCACAATCCATGCTCAGATAGACTATTTTAGGCAAAATGTGTCATGTGATTATGAGTATGGGACTGGGGGTTCCTTCACTGGTGAGAAGGGAACCAGTGTAGAAGAGAATGGAATGACTTGGAGGAGTGTTCAACCGATCAGTCATATGTTCGTTTGCCTTACCCTCATAGCAGTTGACATGAGGAGTCTGAGTTATCCTGTAGTGGTGGACCAGTATCAAGATTAATTTATATACGATGTTCTTGGACTACCTCATCACAGAGAGGAAGACTTCTATATCAGCATTTACCCAGGAATGACACTGATATCTTCTCCAGCATTTTGAATGGTCCCTGCAGATCTTCAAGAGTTGTGGGTATAGTTGGAGGTCTTGTAGATAAAGGGGTTCATAAGGCCCATTGTTTCTCCATGAGCACCCCGATGTTGTTTTCCTAGAAGGAATATGGGAGTTTGAGGAATTATGTGGACTATTGGCACATTAACTAGGTGAAAACGAATAAAAATTATCCAATCCCGAGGATTGATGATCTCTTCCACCCGCTAAAGGGATCTCAATGGTTTTCGAAGAAAGATCTCACATTAGGTTATCACTATCATATGATATGGGAAAAAGACGTACTGAAGACAAACTTTAGATATCATTATGGACACTATGAGTTCTTGGTGATGCCCTTCGTCATAACCAACACTCTGGAAGTGTTCATGGGGCTCATTAATAAGATCTTCCAGCCTAACCTCGATCTCTTCATGGTAGTCTTCATTGACGAGATCATGATATACTCGGCATTAGAGTTGGAGAACGTGATGCA
Organism: Viscum album; assembly: GCA_963277665.1. NCBI lineage: Eukaryota > Viridiplantae > Streptophyta > Magnoliopsida > Santalales > Viscaceae > Viscum > Viscum album. The sequence continues at coordinate 674,237,587 of OY728157.1, read as the reverse complement.
CCATTAGATAGTTCTTAATAAACTCCGAGAGCACCATATTTATGAAAAAATATTGAAGTTCTAGTTATGGATACACTAATTCCACTTTATGGGGAACGTTTTCTCAGTGGCTAGAGTTTTTTTGGATCCAGTGAAGACAGAGGCAATGCTTGCATGGGAGCCACCCAGGAGTGTTGTAACACCCTGAGATTTTATGAGAAATATTCTTTATAATTACTTTGATGTCTTGTTTTGTAAGCTACACCAATATTAGATTCCACTATATGGAACACCATATTAGTTTGTAGTATATGCAACACTTTTCTTGACTTGTGTTTCACACAAGAGCGACCATCCTCAATAGCATGTGTTGTACAAAGACCGATTTTTACTAAACTACGATATATTGTTATAATATTATTATGAACTAGCCATTAGGAATAATATTAACAAAAATTTTAATTTTATAACATTATATTTCATCTTACACATATTCCATAACATCGTATGATTTTAAAATAAATTTTTCAGGTAAAATCAGTATTTTTCAAAATATGATGTTTTGCAGCCTTTTGATGGCGCAACCACCGTAAATCTAGTTTTTGACACATTTATGAGTTCAATTTGTCAAAATAAAATTATTCATTACAATAATAATATAAAAAGATACATTGGGTAATTTTTTAATATTTTTCTGTTAACTTTCATATTTTGATGAAAAATAAAAATAAGCAAAAAATTAATTAAAAACAAATTTTTTCATCAAGATAATTTATATGGTTAAATGATAATAAATAAATGGATTAAAGGATAAATATAATATATTTTTAGAATTTAATATTATTTATTTCATTATAATTAATTTTACATTGAATTCTTTGGTAAAAACATTTCAATCTTTTGCAATGTATTAAAATTTAGAACCTGTTTTCTCAACAGCAGGATTAATTTAAAATTAAATACTACATCTCCTATGTTTTGAAATTGAAAAACTGGATACCATATTTGGAATTAGTGCGTCCAAATTAAATTAATAGGCTAATTTTTATTTTTAGAAATTATGAATAGTAACTACAATAAATGTTATTTACTATAGTTAAAGGTAAATTAGGTAATTAAGGGTCTAAATAATATTAAAAAATTATACTAACACATGTATTAATATAATTGGATGATTATATTTCATCCTAAAATATAAATGGGTCCAAATTGTATCTTTTTAAACCCACTTGGATGATATTAAGGCCTTTAATTTATTTTATTTAAAGAAAGTGAAATATGTCTCTCTCAAACATTAATAATTAGAGTATTTTTAATAAAAGGTTATACAGAATATAAATTCAGTTTTAAATAATCATTTGAAATATAATTTTTTTCATCATGGTAATTTATTATTGATATTTAAGAAATTTATAGTTAATTTAATATATTATACATTAATGATGCAGAAATTATTTATTTAGTGAAAAATCGATTATATAGTTTATATTAAAATAATAATACTCATCAAAAGGTCTGGAAACATGGAAAACCCATATTGGTTGTATAGATACCCTAAGAATGAAAGTGTCGACTTGTGGACCATTTGGAGACTTATAAAAATAATTATGACATTTAAATTAATTTATTTTAAATGAGGCCAGAGTTGTCCCCTTCATACATTAATAATGATAACATTTTAAAAGTTGGTTGTTTTAGAAGATAAATTCTACTAAATGTATTCTTATGAAATATATAAGATTTATATTCATCTTAGTATATTATTTTTAATTATTAGGCAAAATATAATTATATAAAATTTATATACAACAATGTTGTAGTAATTATTTTATTAAACAAATATCAAATAAATGGTTTTAAAAATATTAAAATAAATATTTTAAGAACTAATTAATGTGATCCAATAATTTTATAGATAAATATCAGATGTTTTGAATATATTAATTTTTTTGAACATATATTCTTTGTGGATTTTATTTAAATTCAAATTAATGAATAGTGTAAAATTGACACTATTGATATTTTATAAAAATATTATATTATAAAATTTTCTAAAAATCACAAAAATATATAAAAATAATAAATTTAATTTATATGGTCTAAAATGTGACAATTTAACCAATTATAGACAATTCATAACACATATTCAATTATTAATAACAATTTAAAATTTATAATATTATTACCACAAATATGATTAAATAGATTAAATAAAGATAAATCAATATGATAATGCTTAAAATAATTTTCCAACATGTATAAATTTTACTGGATGATGGTATTACAACCCTATATCATATATTCTATGAATTTGAGGGTTTTAAGTAGGGTTTGAGTTTATTCAAAATTAATATTTTTTAGGTTTCCAAAAGTGTATCTCTCCTCTCTTATAAAAGGGATCTTCCTCCCTCTTTTCATCACTCCATTTTATGCCTTCAAGCTTTGCCAACCCCTACAAATTCTACGTCTCAAACACTCTAGTTATATTATAGTGATTCTCATATTTTCAAGAGACCAACTCTAGTGCCCTAAGAGGATGTTTAAAAGAGGCACATCGAGGAAGATGTGATCTCTTCTACCCATTCTTTCATGTTTCCTTCTTCTTGTACTTCCTCTTATTAGTTGTTTCATAATAAATTAATAACATAAGAATCAATAATATAAAGATATATTATTATAAATTTGAAACAACCCTATTTCACCTTATATCAATCCTATGAAAAGTGAATTCACCACGCGTGCGTACGTACGGCTTTCTATCTCCACGTCGTGGTGTAATATGTTTTTCCACCAACACCATACTTAGATGGGTATAATGGTGGGAATAATAACTATATATGATTATTATAACATCATACTAATTATGAGATATTATCCACTCCAAATCCATTCAATAATTATGTGAAGGATATCTTCACTTGTGCGTACGAACAGATTACCATCTCCGCAAGGCAATGAGATTCATTCTCCATGTTAACCATTCCAGAATGATTATAAAGTATATATAATAAATAATCGATAAATATATGACATAATAATGATATTGGATTTATGTATATGTTATTTACATACTTCCATTCAATTTAATAAGGAAACTAGAACATCGTTCATGCATATGTATAGCATACCGTGTCTATTAACAGTGTATTTCATTCAATTTATCGATCTATTATATTCTGAATATATATTATATATAAATCATGTTTTACATTCTAGAATAAATTAATCATGATCTATGTAATCATATGAATAATTAAAATTCAAAACATGTACAATAAATGAATCAATTTTAACCAAAACCCAACTTTAACATGGAATTGACAAATGAACTGGTAATATAAAGTCATAAGTGAATCATATAATATTTCATAAATATTATTATGGTTCTGTTAAAAGTTAATAACATGTTTAAACCCACTATACAGGTGTTTCAGACACATATAGTAGAAATTGGAGATAAGGTAAAGGATAATTATTCCAATCTCATTCTTATACAGGATTGTTTATTCGTATATACTTACTGAGGTTATGTTTATCATCCATGTCCATTTTTTCTAAAATAATTCATAAAATGTTTACAATTATTAAATGTTAGTTGGAAGTCATTTTTTAACTTTTTGAGTTCTACCACATGGTATGGAATTAATCTTTCTATTGTTTTCCTTACGAGGTACTTTTTGACTTTTCTGGAAAACGTACGAGTAGAATGTTTTTTTAACATATATAGTATGAACGGATTTTTACAGTTTCATAATGCCATATTTTCAAGAAGCATACTATAAAATATTTCATAATTATTTTGAACAAAATAATTTTCTTTTAAAATTTCATGGCATTTTGTGAAAGTAGAATTATTTAAAAAAAAGGATATTTTCCTCTAGAATTCATTTCAACTTTTTTTATCAAAACTACTTTCCATCTAAGATGAAATTATTTAGTATGTTTATGTTTCAAGTATATTGTCTTTGTTTTCTACTTGGGATAATTTTTCTTATGATGAAGTGATATCCATTTTTTATATGTATTATGTTATGATGTTATGATGTTATGATGTTTATGAATCCCATTTTATTCTTTTGGTTATGTTGAATGATTTCTATTTATTTTCTATCACACATAAGAATGATTTAATTATGAGATGGGTGGGACCAATATATACCTCCAATGAATTTGGTAAATATTTATATCTCATGAGATAGGCATGGCTAGAATGGAATGTAAATACTGTTCAGTAATACAGGGTGGGAAAAACAAGTAATCCCGGTTCAGTAATGGACTTTGTCCACTATGATGGTCATGGAAGAAATAACTTAGCTCCTATTGAAATCATATCATGTTATTAATGGTTTTCAACAATTACATTTTTTGTTACCATGCTATTTTATCATGAATAATGTTCCTTTGTAATCTATGCCTTATGTTCTACAAAGATTTTTGTCATTACTCATGTTTTATGTTCGTATTTTTACATTCAAATGTTTATGGATTTTATTAAGTTCTCAATATTCACCGTTAATAAGAATTTAGGCCACCCTTTTTATGTTTTCATTTCCATAGAATATAATGAATAGTTTAAGGTAATAAAACAAAAGGGGAATATCATTTTCAGGTATGTTGAATATCTTTCACCATGATTAGAAGATTATGTTCCATGTTTCCAAAGACACTAAACTAATACGGTCATTGGGAATATCTTTTGGTCATGTATTAAGTATTCCATAAAAGTAATGTAATTTCCATGTACATCAAGCTTTGGGCCTCTACAGTTTGTATTAGAGAGAAGGTTTAGTCAATCATTGGAAACTAGGATCTAAAAAATTTAGTGAGATCCCTAGAGATATTTCTAATGTATGTCTAGGGATGTCACCAATGTTAAGTATAAGTATAGGTTATAGTCCTACAATTACAGTAATGATCTTATAATTAAACATAAGATGTTAGATGTTGAAGGTACTCCCCACTTATTATGGTCTTTTCCTAGCATGATTTTGGCCTCTGACACTATTCTTTTTTGGGTTTTCAAAAATGGATGGAAACAGGAAGATTCATGTTAATGGAGAATATGATGGACAATAGAATGATATACTTCATGAGAAAATAAATGAAATGGGATTTGACATTGAAACGTCGTTATTATGCCTAATCAGCAATCTCATAACATGATCAATAATCTAAAATATGGTATGGTTTCTAACTCAGTTATGAAGGGAAATATGGAGTTTCATGATGATCATAGAGAAGAGAAAGTTCAATTTCCCTCATGTAAATCTTATAGGAAGATCCATAAAGGAGAATGTTTCAAATGAACTGGAAAACGGTTTGGGTGTGAAAAAGAAGGATGCAAAGCTATTAATTGTAAAGGAAAAGGTTCAGTCGACATAATGGACAAGTATAATGGTATTTCTACGACATCAACAATGGTTAAATGTTTTAAATTTGTAATGCATTGGAATTATGCAAACCAATTCCCTGAGGTAAAATATCATGATGAGAATCAGCATGGTCCTATGGGTAGTATTTATATTGATGATGATGAAGAGACTACAAATGATATATGAGATGAATAAAGTGTTGAGGAATAAAATGACAAAACTCGGTCAATGGATTAAGATGATAGAATAATGATTGCATGTTTATCAAGAATAGTGTATGGTACTATGGAATAATGAAAAATATAAGGATTGTTACACTATTGTTTTTCCTCGAGTATTTGAATGTATATGTTGAATGGTACTAATAAACATGAGAAGTGATTGAAATATTTTTGGAAAGTAGATGATATGAACATAACTAAGGGATAAAGAGAAAATAATATGTTTGATATTATTAATGAGCTCATGATTGATATAAGGACATAGAGATATCATGGTTTGAGAATATATAAATTTGGAATTTTTGTATGTGTAAAGTGTTAACTTTTGAAAGAATTCATGTTTTCACTAAGGTTTTATGATAATTCATGATTTAAGAGAATACATGATTAAGTTATTCACATGTTTTGTATGTGACCAACAAGATATATCTTAATATATTTGGGGGATAAATTATGGTTTTTACATGCTTGGTATATGACCTCTCTAGTAATATTTTTCTTTATACTGTTATAATGGACAAAAATATGTTGGATACGACTAAAGATTTGAATGGATTAATTTAGACATCAAATAGAATTGTTTATGGATAGCAATTTTTTATATTATTTCTTGAATGTTATAATACTATATTTTTAGAAAAAGTACATCCCATAGGATGGGAGACAACTCATAGTGTCAGATAAGGCTGCGGGAATCGAACCCACAACCGAAGTGTGACAGGCCTTTATCGCCTACCTCTGTCCTACAGGAAGTCCCTGGTCTATAGAAATTTGTTTTATTTTTTTATTTGGTTTGATAGATGAAGTATAAGTACATTTTTTGAACCATATATGAATAACCTCACTATATATGGACTTATGTATATTTAATATCTTGTGCTATCCTTTTTGTGATAGAGATAGATGGAATGACCGAACATTCAATTGCATGATCTGCTAATACATCAAGAATTAAAAATTAAATCTCATTTCCTTAAAAATGAGATTAAGTGGAAATTGTTCGTGGAATGATCCATGATGATATTACACTAAAATCTAGTAAGTATTTCTCCTTATGCAAAAATTCATCAATTTTAGGGAAATGATCTTGAAAACCAAAAATGTTATCCTGGTACCCTCATATCCGATTAATTAGATGGTACCTTAGATCATAAAAAATCTATGGCTTTGTGATTGTTGCCTTTTTCATAGAAATGTTCTTTACCACTCTCGATCAGAACTTGATGTCTAAATTTATCTTTTATATCCTTGATTTCACCTATATTATCTTATTTGGAAACCTAGTGCTGAGTTACTTTGTGTGCCCGTTATGTTTCTAACATTCCTTTTATAATTTAGTTTTAGTATTCCTTTTTATGATTTGGGTTCCTATGAAGGAATCTTTCAAGTAGTAAACGATTTATAACACGATGAATTTTGAGTGTGAAATTCATTTTAAGGGGCGTAAAATGTAACACCCCAAGATTTTATGAGAAATATTATTTTTAATTACATTTATGCCTTGAGTTTTATGCTACACCAATATTAGATTGCACTATACACAATTCCATATTATCTTTTTGTATACGCAACACTATTCTTGGCTTGTGTTGCACGCAAGAGTGACCTTCCTCAAGAACGTGTGTTGTACGCAATACAGAGTTTTACTAAACAATGATTTATTGTAATATAATTATTATGAAATATGAGTTATGAACAGTATTGACTATATTTTTAATTTTATAACATTATCATTTATTTTACACATATTCTAGAACACTGTATGAGAACAAAATAAATTTTTCGTGTAAATTAAGTATTTTTAAAAAAAATGCAGTTTTTCTGCCTTTTGATAGGGAACCAATAGTAAATATAGTTTTTGACACATTTATGAGTTCAATTTGACAATATAAACATATTCATTGCAATATGTATATAAAAATTTACTTTCTATATTTTTTTATTTTTATGTAAACTATTATATTTTGATGAATAGTAAAAATATGATAAAATATAATTAAAAACAAATATTATCATCAAGACAATTTTTATGGTTAAATTATAATATTTAATGGTTTTAATGTATAAATATAATATATTTTTACCATTTAATATTATGTATGTCAATATCATTAATTTTAAAATTAAATCATAGGAAAAACATTTCAATCTTTTGCAATATTCAAACTTTTTGAACCTGTTTTCTCAACAGCGGGATTAATTTTAAATTAAATATTGAAACTTCTATGTTTTGAATTTGGAAAATTGGATTACATATTTGGAATCAGTAGTTCCAAATTATGTTAATAGGATACATTTTATTTTTAGACATTATGAATAGTAACTACGGAAAATTTTATTTACAACAGTTAAAGGTAAATAATGTAATTATGGGTAACAATAATACTATAAAATTACTCTAACACTTATATTAATATAATTGGATTATTATATTTCATCCTAAAATATATATGGTACAAAATGGTATCTTTTAGAACCCACTTGGATGTGATTATGTCTTTTAATTTATTTTATTTAAAGAATGTGAAATATGTCTCACTCAAACTACAATAATTTAATCATTTTTAATATAAGTTCATAAAAAATATAAATTAAATTATAAATACTCATTTGAAATATAAAATTATTTTCTTCACTGTGGTAATTTATTTGTGATTTTTATGAAATATATAATTACCTTAATAGCTTATACATTAATAATGCATAAATTATTTATTTAGTGAAAATTCAATTTTATAGTTTTTATTAAAATAATAATAACCATCAAAAGGACCAGAAACATGATCAAACCATATTGGTCGAGTATATCTATACCCTAAGAATCAAAGGGTTGACTTGTGGACCATTTTTATCCTTATAAAACAGCTTATGACCTTAATGTTAGTTTTTTTAAATGTTGTCTTCGTTGTCACCTTCATACATTAATAAAGATAACATTTTAAATGTTTGTTGTTTTAGATGATAAATTCGACTAAAAGTATTATTATGAAATATATTTGGTTTATCTTAATCTTAGTATTTTATTTTTATTTTTTATGCAAAAAATAATTATATTAAATAATTATACAAAAATGTTTTAGTAATTATTTTATTAAAAAAATATCAAATAAATGGTTTTAAAATATTAAAATAAATATTATATGAAATAATCAATGTGATTCATGAATTTTATATATAACTATTATATGTTAAAAATCTATTAAATATTCTGGTTCAATCATTTCTTTTATGTGGATTTTATTTAAATTCAAATCAATGAATAGTATCAAAATTGACACTATTGATATTGAAACACCCCAAGCTTCCAATGTACGCTTCTCTTTGAATAATATAGTTGTGTGTGTTGTACAAAACTTCAAGTTCTACCACACCACAACCAATCAAACTAGTCATTATGAATAGTAATACACACTTTTCAAAATTTTATACATTTTATCTCTCAAAGTGGACTTCATTTTTGGATTCAGAATATTGTAATTATCCTAGGGTGAAATTCTGTTACATTTCAGATAACTTTTATATTATGATGAATAGTGAAAATTACTAAGTTTTAATTAAATTTGTTTTTAAATAGAAATAATTAATAGTGATAAATTATGAATTTGTGTGGTTTTAAGGTATATATAGAATATATTTTTACCATTTAATTCAATGGTGGTCATTGGACATAATTTCACAAATAAACTAGACATAAAAAAGTGTCATTCTTTTGATAGTTATTATCTCTTAAAAACATGCTTTTTGTTTAAACAACGAGAATTCATTTTAAATTAATTTCTGCCACTTCTGTATGTTAAATTTGGAAAAAATGGATTCCATATTTTTAATCTAAAAGTCCAAATTGTGTAAATAAGTAACTTTTATTTTTAGACATTTTGAATAATTACTTCGGTACTAATTTTATTTACCATGGTTCAAGGGTAAATCCATTAAATAAGGGTAAAAATTAATATTATAATAATAATAAATTTCCCTAAAATGAGTCCTAACTTTATTGATGGATACATGTCCGACCATGGGCATCTTTGGGTTGATTTTGGGACCCCATGGAGCCACTTGTAAGTGATAAGGACACATTATATTAATTAAGTAAAATTAAATACAAAAATACATAAGCGTATATCATTTAGAAGAACAAATTTTACATAGGGTTATATATGTTATATTTTCGACTGTAAATATTCATTTGAAATCTAAAACGATTTCCTACCTAATGGTATTTTATTTATAGTTTTTAGACAGTGAATAATTAAATTTATTTATGACACAATAATGATGCAGTATTTTCCTTGGTAATGTAATCATCAAATAATTTGTTTTATAAATGATAAAATAAATATAATTTGAACATTTTGATGATATACAAATATTTTATTGGTTAATATTACATGTTATTATTGCTTAAACAAATTTATTAGAATTAATAATGTTGTTAAGACTTAAAAAAACCAATTATTGAATAGTGTCAAAAATTGACATAAATGAGTTATTAAAACAAATATTATATTATTAATTGATATTATATTCTTAAAAATCTAAGGATTAGCCAAATGACTTATATCATGATATTTGTATCATTAATGGACCACCTGGTGGTATTTTGGATGTATATATTAAGTATATTAACTATATAATATAGAAAATACATAGTGACATGGTAAATGTCAAACTAATGAACTAAGAGTTAAAACTAAATGACAAGGTTATTATAGTTACCCAAACCTATCTAAAATCTATTGTTTGAAAGGATTTAGACCCATACCCACATTAGACATTGAATAATCTACTATATAACCTTTATAAACCTTATATTAATTTATTATAAAATAATACTTTATGTTTTTCCTAAAGATCCTTCCTCCCGCTTATAAAATGCCACCACTTAAAACCAATTATTCAAACCATTAAAGCCTTTTGGTTCGGCCAAAACCTACCCAATTATTCTATAAACTTCCCTCAAATTAATATAGAGGCCTTATTTTTATCATAAAACCAACCTAAGTATCCCTTTTGATCAAATTAATAGGAAGAACTCGAAGAAGAGGTAATGTTTTCACCACCCTCTTTCAAGTTCCTTTCTTCTTCAACTTCTTATTTCTTTGTTATTTCCATTATAGAATAATAACTCTATTATATTCTATATACTGTGATGTTATTATAAATATGGTACAAACATATTCACTATTTTATCCATCCTTTGAATGACATGTCACAATACGTGCATATGTACGGCCTACCGTCTCCACGTCGTGGTGTAATTATTATTCAATACAATATTATTTGAATGGGTATAATAATGATGTGCAATTCATGTAAATAATAAATATAACATTATAATGATTTTTTATATATGATATAACATCCAATTATATATTATTTTAATATTAGAAGAATGATATTATTGCTCGTGCGTACGTACGGACTACCGTCTCCACGAACGCGATGAGTTTCATTCTCAATCGTATCCATTCAAGTCTAATTCTCATTTGATGATTAAGAATATTTTTTAAGGACTTGATATCATTATGGATATGAATAAGATACAAACTTTCTATAAAAACACAGATTATGCAACAAAACATATAAATGCAAATGAGTAAGTTAACACCCGAAACGAAGGTATTACTAAGATATTATTAACAAAGAAATGCTAAAATATCATATATGATATCATATTTTTGTATATAATTCTTGTATAATTTAATAAAAATTATTTCACCATTTTACAAGAATTCAACCTACCCCCAACCAAGGAAAAGTACAAGGTAATGGTTTATTTTACAATCTCTTCATTATCCGAGGTTGTTTATACATACTTATCTACTGGGACTTCTTTATCATCCACATCCATGTTTCTTAAAAATAAACATAGAAACATTCTTACTATTTACTAGACTATGGGTTAAAGTAATTTATACCCATTTTATGCTTTTTATAAAATGTTTTGAAAGGAATCTTTCGGTCTTTTTTCAAACAAGGTCATTTTTAACCTTTTCGACAAAATTAAGGTACGGATGTATTTTTTAACTCATACGGATGGTACGACTATTTTCTGCTATTATAAAATTGTCGCATCATCCCTTAAAAGATTATAAGAATATTTTCAAAGTAAATGTATTATTTTATAATTATGTGGCTTTCAAATGATCTCAAAAAAAGTGATATTTCTCTCAAATTGTTTTGATTTTATCGACGTCCACATCCTTTGATGGATTTTATGCTTATTTAAAGATGATTTGTTATGAAACAAAACATCCATATTATATTGAAGTTTTTGTGATATGTTTGACTGTGGATGTGTTATTCTTACACCATTCATGGTTTATAGAGAATGTATTTACATTTTGTATGCTATTTTTAATATGAATGTTTATGTTATGTTGAAACCTGTTCATATGAGGAATGCATTGGACTTAGTAAGTGACGGGTGGAGCCCACTATAGCTCCTCGATGCATCAGTAGGTCTCATGAGACAAACTAGTGTCTTTGAATGAGGCCTTGAAAAAATCTTATTTTAGTCTTGGCATGAGGCCTTGGGTATGTGGTTATGATAGTCTGACATTATGCATTCCATCATTATGAAAGTGGTTATTGATATTGCATGTGAGTATTCGACTAATATAATATCCATGTGAATAAGTAAATGGAATTATTTCATTTTATCTTTTCTATGCAGTCTTTGGGCATCTATATTTTTCATGTATTATGTATTACACCAAATTAATGAAATGTACATGTATGTCAAGCTTTGGGTCTCAAAAAGTGTGACCGAGGTGTGGAGTTTTCTAGGATTGGATGGGTACTACTGGAGATTTGTACCTGACTTCTCCACAGTAGTGGCACCCTTTTCAGCTTTGATGAAGAAGGGGAACCCTTTATTATGGATGGAAACGTGGCAGTAGAGTTTTCAAGAGATGAGGCAGAGGCTGAAAAGGGCCCCCATCTTGAGTCTACCAAAAGAGGGTGTTGGGTATGTAGTCTTCTATGACGCATAAGTGACCAGACATGGTTGTTTCTTATTGCAGGAGCGATCAGTGATTGCCGATGGCTCACAGAAGATGAGATATCCTGAGAATAACTACTCAACCCTCTGACATGGAGTTAGAAACAATGGTATTTGCACTAAATATGTGGTGGATCATCTTGATGGTTGAACGATTTGTTGTTTACTCTGATCACAAGAGTCTCAGGTATATCTTCTCATATAAGGAACTGTTCTTAAGTCAATGACGATTTTTAGAGTTCCTCTACAGCTATGACTTTTAGATAGTCTATACTCTTGAGAAGGGGAATGTAGTAACAGATGCACTCAGCCAGAGGTCTGGTCTATAGATGCTGAGTGAGGTGACATAGGAGTTATCCGCATTGCAGATATCCTTTGTGGATAGATATGAAAAACCATACCTCTTATCTATGACTATTACTCCCCCACATCGTTAGTGAGTTTGGGAGGCACAACTTGGGGATGGGGACTGTGAGGCCTAACATGGTAATATATCCTTAGGACATGCTCTTTATTGACTTTATGAAGGTGGTAGGAAAATTATTCCCTTAAAAAGGATGCACAAGGGTTCCAGTGAAGCTACAAGAGGAGGTGTTAATGGAGTTCCACACATCCACTTTAGAGGTATATACTATAGTGAAGAAGATGTTCGAGGACCTCCGAAATCAGTACTGGTGGCCATGGATGAAGAAATCAGTGGTAGAGTTTGTATCTCAATGCCTCATTTGTCAGCAAGTAAAGGTCAATCATCAGGTACTATCGGGATTAGCTCAACCACTTGAGGTGCCGATGTGGAAGTGGTATGGTATATCCATAGACTTCATGATGGAAATACCACATACGTCCAGGGGTCATGATTTCATATGGGTGATCATTGACCGGCTCACCAAGTCATCCCAATTACTACCCATCTGAGAGCAGGGACCAATAGAGTGCTTTGGATGTCTCTTTATACAAGAGATTTTACGACTTCACACGGTGTCATCGATGATCGTCTAAGATCACAATGATCATTTTATATTCTGTTTATTAAAGGGATTAAAGGAGTATTTTGGGAATCAGCTACACATTAGTACTTCCTTCCACCCTCAGATATATGGTCGGTTGAAGGGGACCATACAGTCACTTGAGGACATGTTTCGTGCTTCTGTCCCCAATTTTGGACATTGGTGGTTGGACTACCACCCACTGGTGGTGTTTTCATAGAAAAGAAGTTATCACTCCACCATCAGCATGGATCTGTTTGTGGCCCTGTATGGGAAACCATGAAGATCACCTTTTTTCTGGAAAAAACCCTGGGGGGCCAGTACTTATGGGTCCTGAGTAGGTACAGGCTACCATATAGATGGTGCAGTCTATCCAGGAGTGGATGGAGACTGCACAGAGCCAACAAAATTATTATGTTGATAGGAGGTGGACACCCATGGTGTTTGGGGTGGGAGACCATGTCTTCCTATGTGTCTCACCCCAAAAAGAATTATATAGGTGTTTATAGGTGGTCAAGATATGTCCAAGGTTCATTGGACTTTTCTATAACCTCAGTAGTGTTGGAGAGGTGGCGCACTGTCTAGCTCTCCCCCCAAAGATGCACCATCTACATAATGTTTTCCACGCTTTTCATCTGAGGAGAGACATGAATGATATATCAAATGTTATCGACTAGGGAGAGCTGGACATGAATTATGGGGTGACATTTGGGGATTTTCCAGTGGAGTAAGAGGATTGAGAGTAGAGGGAACATTGTGGGCAGTCGATTCCTCTGGTGTGAGATCGTAGGATGCATGGGAATATCTAGGAGAGCACAGGGGACCAGGATGCTCAGTTACATTCTTTGTACCCCCATTTGTTTCCATATTTTTTTTGTAGCTTTTGAAGAAGAAATTATTTAAGGTGGGGAGTATGTAATGACCCTAAAATTACATGTAATTTTTTTTAAATTACTTGGAATTGTTACAAGTCTACACAAATTGATGGCGCATGATTTTGAGGCACGATGTACCTGGAAATGAATTTTTAACATTTTTTAAGGTCTGATCTGTGAACGCACATAGGAAATTTTATAACATTTGAACCGATGCTCAGAATTGAAATCTAAGAGAACTTTTGAATCAATAGTTCAAAGATTAACTTAAGGGAAGCTATACTTCGAACGCAGTTGGTCGGGAGAAAATGATAAATTTTGGACATTACAAAAAAATAATTAAATAACTTGACAATGTTATTTTATTTATTTTATGAAAATGTTGAGCAGTGGTGGTGGGTCACTTGACTTCTCTAGGAATTTAATTTCTTGAGTCTCATAATTTGTAACCACTATGTCGTATCATTACATGGGGTTCACAAATGTGCCACATTAATGTCATGAAACACATGTGGATCCTCTGACTATTTAATAAAAGATCAGGCAATGGATTTTGGAATTAATGTGAGGAACCATTGGAAAAGTGTTTTGGAGATTTCCAACGAGGAACAGATGATTGTATGGAAATATCAGATGAAAGAAATTGGGAATGACGAATGCCGAAAGCTTTGTCAAGTTCATTTTCTCCATCCACCACCGCGACGTCTCTAAAAAAATATAAGGTTGGGGGATTATTCATTAAATATTATAAATGATTAATTGAATAATCTTGATATTTTTATCATTCTAACACAGAGGGAGCATGCCAAATGAACAAGGCTGGAACCTTCGCCAATTTGTTCATGTTGCATTCTTTATGGGAAAAACATCCTACTTGATGTAAAGTAGAAATTGGGTTGCAAAAAACAACAGTGGAATCTCGGGAGGGTAGTAGGCGCGTCTAGAAGGAAGAAAGGAACACAAGAACACTCTTGATGGCTCGTGAATGATCTGTAGATGCTGAAACAGTGACTGGTAATGACGATGGAGGCTGACACTCGCCGGAAGTGGATGAGGGCGGTGCCAAGGCGGATGAATATGATGCTCACTCACGGCCGGCTGTAGAGGCGGGAGGCGGCACGCCGTTGTGTGTGACAGTGAGAAGGCCATAGATAGAAAGCCATGATGAAGGAGGGGACCCACTCCCTATAGGTCCCACAGGTGACGAGGTGACAGAACCTTACACCGCCATTTTAAGATTTGAACAACTCTTTGAGCTGTTCTGGAGGTGGACCGCGTGACCCCCACATGGGTCACGCCATCCGGCAAGTGAAGACACCGCGGCC
Source organism: Viscum album (assembly GCA_963277665.1). Taxonomy (NCBI): domain Eukaryota; kingdom Viridiplantae; phylum Streptophyta; class Magnoliopsida; order Santalales; family Viscaceae; genus Viscum; species Viscum album. The sequence continues at coordinate 674,221,826 of OY728157.1, read as the reverse complement.
CAGCCCAGACCAACTGGGCTAGCCCAGGCCGGTTCAGGCTGGGCCTGGTCGGACCCAGACCTAGTCATGTCAACCCAAACCAAGTCGGGCAGGCTCAGTCCAACCGGGTCTGACATGACCTGGACCCCTCTTGGGCATAGAAATGCTTAGAACGCCGTATCTTGAGAACCATATTTCAATTGGATGAACCATCTACGATTATGGGATCCTTGGAGAGAGGAGGTCCTTTTGATATACCCCATGATAGTTTTGGTGAATGTTGGAGTATAACTAGATTGGATATAATCTGAATCCAACAAGGCCCTCAACACTAAAAGGCTAATAACATATAGACTTGGTGTTCAGTTGATGTTTTGTCTATTGTTTTTGGAACCTTATGACATAACAGATCATTAGTTAACTATTTTGTGGGTCTTCTTGGTAGATGAAATATGACTGATGACATTAGGAGCAGTTTCTACAAAAAATAAGCATTCTATGAGTGGGAATCCTATAGCTGGATGAGACGTGAAGAATGAAGGGAGAAAATTTGTGGATCAACACCTAGCGATTTTGTGTGAATGGACACCGAGAGAGTCTGTGTGAATCATCATGTAGAAATTCTGAATGAATCAACACCTTGAAATTCTGTGTGAATCAGCAGATGAAAATTCTGGGCGAATCAAATCCTAGAGATTCTGTGTGAATCAACACCACGCGATTTTTTTTGAATCATCACATAGCGATTCGGTGTGATTACGGACCTATGGATCCTATGTGGATCGTCACGTATTGATCCGGTGTGGGTCTTGTAGCGGTTAGTACCTATTTATCCTTTTTTGTCTACAATAGTTCCCCTTGACCGAATAAGATGATCTAGATTTATGGATAATCATCTGTACTACTGTACTCGGTTATACCTAGATTGAGATCTGTATTTTTATTTATGATTTTTGATTGAGAGAATGCTTTTGGTTTTCATTTTTGAAATTCTATGAGTCCTTTGGGGGTCTCGAGTTACCTATTGGATATTGTTATACTCACCCCTGCACGAGCTTTGCCCGCACCTTGTTGTGTCTTGTGCAGACAACAGACAGCCTTGACTGAGACTTAGGGAGCTAGGACTTGATAGTGGATGGCAGCGATGATTGACATGGAGAGATGTGGAGATGAGATAAACCTACCCTTCAGGTAGGATACCCAGTGGATGATCTTAGGAGTAGTTTTCTATTTTCAGTTGTAGTTATATCTTTTTTTAGTTGGGCTTGTATTCTAGCCCATTAAATTCAGTACACACTTTTTCTAAGTAGTTTTACTTCTTGGTTGCCTCTTATGGAATACTAGACTATGTGTTTGTACATGTTTAAAGTCAATGTCTTCCCCTTTTAGGTATATTCCTTTCTAGTGCCTGTCTCCAACCCTTGGTATATGGAAGGCGAGTTTGGGGTAGTCACAGCATGGTCCCTAGGGGATGGGTCGTGACATCACATGAGTTTTGTTTTAACAAGTGTTAAGTGTTCAAATAATCATAGTCATCGTATTAATGTGCACATCTCTATCTGAATGTGGATATATATATTTTGGAAGTGGAAAAATATCCCTATTTATATCTGTTCAATGATTTTGAACACAACTATATGAGATAATAAAAAATGGTTGTGTGAATAATATGATGAATGGTTGATGAGACTCAATCTTAATTGAATGTGTCCATTCATTTGATATATGGAACATTCTACTAATGTGGTGATGTATTAAATCTTATTATTCATTGGAAGAATCAATTCATGGAAAAAGAACACATAAAAAATGAACTTCCCCTAAATAGACAATTATTTTTATGATATACTTAAAATCATTATATGATATATCAACAAATTATGAAATATAAAATGAAATTCTACATAATATTTCATTATTCATAAGATATCAAACACATGTCATTTTTCTTCTTAAAAGAAATTTTATATGATTTTTTAATGATAAAATAGATATTGGACATGGATTTTTCATTTGATAAACTGAATTTAACATTGTGTAGACTAGTTTTACATATAAGAGAATTATGTTACTGATGTGTGATGAAAAAGTTTCCCAATATCACTTGATTATTGTAATATAATCCTTTTTAAAAATCCATTTCATAAGATAAATACTTTTTATAATTACACTCTAACTGAAATTTTATTCATTGAAAATGAGGTTTGATATTTATTATCTTCATAAGATATTATCTTATGTAGTCAGATAAAAATTCTACATTGAGATGTCTCATTTTGATTATATAGAAGATCATCTTTCAAGACTTCAACTCTCATAAGATTATATACTTTGTTGGAGACTTAACATGTTACTCAGTGTAATATATTCAATTATAGTCATCCTGAGATAACATGCATTGACACAAATAACATATAAAAAAATCTATAACACAAATGATAATCTCATTGAAATATAAATTGATATTTGTTGATTCATAAAATCTTACAAAAAACTAGATATTCAAGAAGCACATATGTTTTTCCAAAAATATCCACAATTTTTTGATAATAAACCCAATTGAATAAAAAATTACAAAAGGAATTTCAATTTTTTATTCACCATTTTCATGTCCCTCTTTTTATGATATCCAAAAGAAATATTCTAATGATGAAAATGAAATTTGTGTTACACATGAACAATAGTAACTATTTAATAATACTGAATGTAAACTAACGTTCTCATGATTTTTTATTCAAAAAATATTGAGTAGTATATATTATTTAATAATAAAAATAATGATTAAAGAAACATATGTCTATAATAGTGAAGAAATAATGTAGTGAAATAATATTTAAAATATGGATAAATATATTAAATATAAAATACAGAAATAGTGAAGTATTAGAATATATTAATCATATAAAATATGAGTGTACAACAATCCAATATTTTTTTCCAAGACACCACTGAAATATTTTTTGATGCACCATTCAAAAAGCAACACAACATGGGTATGTAATTATATTATGTGGTTTAAAATATATTATAATGTAGTTATCTTAAAATGTTATGGTTAGAAAATACATAAAAAAATGTTAGAAAAGGGTCATTATTATTTTCTCCCAAAACATCACCTGAAATGGGTAAATATGCCCCCAGCCTTGCTCGATCACTTCCAGCAATACATATTTAGTTGGGATAAATTTTGAGTGTATCATGATATTCCCTTTCCATATTAAATATATATAGTAAAAAAATAAATCTTAGAATAGGGATAAATTTAGGGAAATGATTATTTCTCTGAAAACTAGATATTTCCCTTAAGTAGATTTTTGTTTAGTATAAAATCATCCTGACTCTCTGAGAGGTAGTAGCATGGTGATTTAAAATCGAATGACTAGGAAAACTTATTAGAAGAATTTGAAAAAGAACTTCTTTAAATGTATCAATAATTTTTACCATAAAATAATTTGATATATTTTTATAGATTCATAAAACCATTTCATACCCATTGTGGGGAACATTCAATGGGATTTTTGAAATCTCATTCATGCCAGATTTAATTACTACCTTCTTCTTGGTATCTAAATGATATTATGATAGACCAACAAAATGATGAGATGAAACTATTTTATTTTCATTGGATGATAGTTGATACTTATGTAGTTTTTTAAATGCATATTCCTCTTAATGGTCTTCTTATTCGTTGTTGTACTTTGGTTCTAAATTTCTTAACATTATCTGATGCATATTTTGAAACATATTTTCTAATAATTTCGATTGATCTATCCATTTTTTAAATCTTGTGATAATAAAAATAGATTTATTTTTCTCATGAAATTTGAGAATATAAATTTGTTGTACTTTGTTCTTAATAATTGAACTGATTTCATCATGATGTTGATCAATGGATAGATAAATGCTTTGGGGAAATTCAATAATTCTTCAATCTAAAACAATCATATAATTTTAAATATCTTGAATAATTTTTCTAGAAATATGTTCACATTATATAGAAGAAATCGTGGATGTCATCATGTCAATAGTTGTAGACACTCCTCCCAATTTATGTACATTTAGATGATTCAAAGGATCTACAGAAGGTTCCTTTAAAACCTTATCCAAATATAATTAGGCTTATAGGATCAATTCAGTAACATCAACTTTTGATATAATTTTCAAATGAGGAATCCTTATTTTACTTTCTCACTCCAGTAGTTGGATCATAAAGGATTGTTCTTTAAATATTTTCTTGGAGTATCTTTTTTATGAACTTTATATAGTAGTATCTAATTCTTTAATGAAAATGATTATAATTTTATTCACCATATTAATAGGGGTTATAATATCTAGTTTCATATACATAATAAAATGTTAATTAAATTTTTTATGATCCCCAAAATCATGTATTTACTCCATACTAGATTTTTCTTTTTATTTTGATCATTTTCTTCAATTTTTTACAACATGATTCATCTTCAAGTTATTAGTTGTAATATCTACAATAAAACATTCAATAAATAAAATTATTGATTCTGTTATTCTTTTCAAAAATATTCTGTAGTTAAAAATAATTAAAAAAATGGATATCTTCTTAGATTACTGACATGGTCTTTTCATGGAAAACATTAACCAATCTAGTAATGGACGAGCCCAATTGATCTCTAATAGAATGAATTGGGATGAATTCTATCTATAATAATGTGAGAGCATGAGATAAATTATCTTTGGGAAAATTTTATACCCTTGAATGATAAATAACACTTTATATTGTTATCCTTACATTAGGAGTTTTTGTTTCTAAAAAATATCTAATATAAAAAAATCACAGCCTCTTCCAAAGTAGTAAGTGTAATTAAAAGAACATAACCAACCACTTCACTAGAAACTTCCACTCCGGATGACTCCCACTAAGTAGTAACTGGTGTCATGACTTTCCTAGAGGGGCCATTAATGTGACTACCCCAATTCTACCTCTAATAGGAAAATGGATAATAACCTACACTGTGAAGGATTATACCAAAAATGGGATGCATTTTTCTATGTACCTGTACACACACACACACATCTGCATGACACAACATCTAGAATGAAAAAAAAACTAATTATGAAAATGCATTCATACACTATATCCCAACCAATATATTATGGAATGATTGTACAGTGTAGTAATTTAAAATGGGATAGAATACAAGCCCTATATAAGAAAAAAATCTAAACCATAAAGTCCAATCTATAGATGAAGGTACCAGAATGGATGCTCAAAGCCATATTAACACCTATTCCTACCTGAACTCACAATGCTTTATCTGGCCTTCGTCCTCCCAAGACAATATAAAATGGTCACTTGTCTACAAAAGATATTACAGGTGCTTGAAAAGACTCTGTAGGGGTGAGTAAAACAATACTCTATAAGGCACCCTAAAAAACAAAATGGCAGAATATAAAGTAAATACCACAGAAGAAATTGAATATAGGAAATTCCATAAAGGAAATACCACACAAAAAATACCATGATGAAAATACCACATAGGAAATACTATAATGGAACTACAAAAATGGTATATTACTATCATATCATTAAAGATATGTTCCCTATCACATATATTAATAATATCCATATATACTCTCTCTAATGAAAAACATAAAATCCATGAGACACAAAATATCATTATGACACATAGTCTTTGGGACTCACACAGTCCCCATGAGACACATAATATATTTACGACACATAGACGATAGGAGTTACATGGTCTTCATGAGAGACACAATATCTATAAGACACAAATTCATTACGATTCATACAGTCCCCATGATACACCTTTCCTCTATGTCACAACCAACCACATGATTCTACTCAATGAATGCTCATTACTGGAGAACATACTCCTCAATCCATTGGGTATTATTCACACTTCCTGAAAAATACATATATAATATGTCAAATGTAGAGTATCATCTTATGTTTCTCAATTCCACAGACAGTTCATCAAATGGACACATGGTTTTAATGTTACATGAATTTGAAAAATCCAAAGGGGGTCAGCTGAATCGGGGACCAACTGGTAGGGAGGTCCACCGACCGTGGTGTTCAACAAGGCCACAATATCTTGAGTTGTAGTGGTTTTCAAGAGGGACATATCTACTATGGTTATGTGGTATCTCGATAGACTGTGTGTCACAGTGAACCACTGTGGTCAGTCGTGGCCTCATCCAACTGCCTGGATCTGACCTAAAATGGGGATCTTATCCACACCGTCGTGTCGACTCGGTTCGTTTTGCCCGACCTGATATACTTTCGCCCATCCCACCTTGTCTAGCCTCTCTCCCTGAGGGTCAAACAACATGGAATTTTTTCTTGACATGACTCACGTGGCGGGTGTGGCCCATACACTTTGTTCTCACCCTAGGGAATCTCGCTGACAATGACTACCACATCACATAACCACCACATGCATTTGGCTTCCATGTCTGGTGGTTGAGCCTCCATGTCCACATGGCACCCCCATAGAGTGAACTACCTCCCGCATGCGGCTATCTTCCGCATGCCACCACTTGTGCCAAAAGACCACTGGTCCCTTCTATAGATCATTGGGCCTCCTCTATTGCTCATATATATTAAATAAAAACATATATGAGATATTTTTTTTAGGAAATACATTGATATCACCTCTAAGTCATCTTACCATTAATCTGTGGGGGGTCTGATCAAGTAAGAAACCTCCTTGAAAATCGATTCAGGACTATGAGGGTCTAATAAAGGATAACTCAATGAACGAGGGAGATAAAAACAAAAACAATTACCAGAGTAATGAACCTCACCACTAGTTCATGTCAACATCAATTTTTCCATTTATAACAGAGAATGATGAAGAAATTATAACAAGGATTAATCAACCACTAAAACCCTAAAATCATTCCCATCCCAAAATAATGATCAAACCGCTGATAAACCTATTCATGGGTTGATTAGTGATCATAATTGAATTAATGAATTGTGAATTGTGAAGAAAAAAACTCCAAAATTCATGTTTGATAAATCATTGATTATGAGTGGTTGATTCTCCATCATTGATGATATCCCACAACTCTATTGGAATGATGATCCATGATCCAATATCTGATCTGCAGTTTTTTTTTGGAGAGGGTTATTTTTGTATACTTCACGAGAATTCCATAGTTATGAAAATAACCCTGAATTATCTAATAAAGGATTATTAAAAAGTAAACATCACTACATCGACACGTAATTCAAAATAAAATAAAAAATAAATTTTTTAGTCATTAAACATATAAAAAATACATTCACATACGACCAGTGCTAGTAGATTTTACACCATTCATAAGGTAATGTTAATTCTTTAAATGTAACAACTCCCATTCATTTCTAATCTGGGTACATGTTTAGATTTTATTCCACTTTTTTGGAATACTATGAACACAGGATATTTAAAATTTTAAAATTATTCAATCAATTGTTCCTGGAACCCCAAGCCTCGATAACACATATGGTCTCATCACCTAGTCATGAAATACATCCATTTAATATCTCAAAATAATACATGGAAATATAAAATTATAAATTATCCCACTATGGAGATTTACGTCACCGAAAGAAAAAATTAAAAGGACTACTCAAATAAATGATGGTATTGGGAATGGATAGGAGACTCCAACACCCATGTGCTCCCATGGGGATTCTCTTGCTGCCACTGAACACACACTAGAGGAATTGTCCACCCAAGAAGAATCCTCTAATTTTGATCCTTTATCTCCATAGGGTACTCAGTAAAATCCTCAACTTCCTTATTGTCCCACTCATCCCAATTAATGACTTGTGATGGGTCATGAATACACATCCTCAACTGTGACACAGGAAAGACATATTGCACACCTTATAACTACAGAGGTAGATCCAAGAGGTATTCCACCTTGATAACTCTAGGTATAATTTGGAAAGGGCAGTTGAACTTCGTAGAGAGCATACCGACCTGGCCAAATATATATAATCCATATCGAGGTGAGACCTATAGGTAAACATAGTATCCTTCCTCAAAGTCAAAATCCATTCATCACCAGTCATCATAATACTTAAGATGGCTCTATACAGTCTACAATCGCTCTTTGATGACCTTAAGATACAATGTATTCTCATGCATGAACTCTGGACCATGAGTGTTGACTCTCCTACCTCTATCCAGCAAAGTGGTGACCTAAAATTTTTCCCATAAAAGGCCTCAAATAGTTCCATACTGATGGATGAAAGATATCTATAGTTGTATATAAAATCTACCCAAGGAAGGTGATCCTCTCAAATGTATCCAAAATATAGTATTAATGAATGTAGCATGTCCTCCAGAACCTAAATGGTATTCTCAGTCCGGAAATTCATATGTGGGTGAAATGTGGTGATCAAGCATAACTGAGTCCCAAAGACCTCATAAAATCTTTTACAGAAGAGAGATTTAATGAGAGGATCAAGGTCTGGGACTATAGTTGATGAAACTCCATAAACTCAAACGATATCCTGTTTGTAGAGGAATCTATGACCTTCAACTGAACTCTACTCCTTAATAGATAGGAAGTGGTTTGACTTGTTCAGTCGGTCAACAACCACCATGATGGTATCATGTCCCCTAGACATACATGATAAACCTATCACAAATTCCATCAGTATCCAATCTTATATCCATTTCATCACAACAATAGGCTGATTCAAACTCTATGGAGACTTGTTCTCATCTTCAACATCCTAAAATGTGAGGAATCAAGAAACAAACTCCACACATCCCTTATTTTTTCCCATCCACTAGAACATACACTGGAGGTCCTGATAGATCTTCTCCACACCATGATATACCGATAAATGGGATGTGTTAAACACACTTAATATCTCCTCCCATAATTCCACTAGTACTACTCTGTGTCCAATGAAAACAATGATGTACTCCAAAAATTTTGAATATCAATGATGGGAACTGCCTGTGGACATCTTAGCACATAGGGTCTAACAGACTGTATCCCCAAGCTATACCTCCCAATATTTCGGTATGAATGGAGGACTAAAAAACACAAAATAGAGGTATGTTGCTCCATTTTCTTCCACAAAGGATATATAATATACATCCAACATCTATGACACCACAATCAACAAGATAGAATTAGATATCCTAGAGAGGGAATCTGCTACCAGATTCCCCTTATACTGAGTATAGACAATATCAAATTCAATATCCCGGAGGAACTCAATCTATAACCTCTATATGAAGTTTATATCCTTTTAATAGAATATATAATTGAGACTCTTATTTTCAAAGTAAATGATAATGCACTTTCCAATCAGGTAGAGTCTCCACATCATCAATGAGAATACTACAACTAATAACTCAAGATCCTGGGTTGTGTAATTATACTCGCATTGTCTCATCTAGAGTGAATCATAGGTAGTCACCATTTTCCCATGCATCATGACAACCAATCATGGTTTCTGATGCATCACAGAACAATACATACTCAGCACCCTCCTCCAGTAATCCTAATATGGGAGAACTCACCAAACATTGTCTCAAATATTGAATGATCTCCATCATCTTATCTTTCGACATTAAATGCATCTCCATTTATGTCAAATATATCAAGGATTCAAATACACTAGAAAATTTGGGTACAAACATCAAATTGTACCCTTCCAAACCAATGAAAATACACACCTTGGTTACACTCTTTCGTGGTTCCCATGTAAGCAACACCTCAATCTTTGCTGGATGCACTGCAATTCTAGCCCCTGAGATGACCTATCTATGAAATTAGACCTATCAAATCTGGAACTGACACATCAAGAACGTTCAGTAATTGTGGTTCTCTTGATTTGTGTATAGGACCATCCTAAAGTGTTTAGTGCATTCCTACTCAAGAACTCTAGTATGTCATAAATGAATACTAACATGAACCGTTCTAGATATGGCTACAAGATATTATTCAGGAGTCCCATGAACAAATATAGTTTATTATACATGAAAAAAATCACCACGTACTCGTAGTGGATGTATATGAATCTAAAAGAATTATTTCATATTTTTTCATCACGTACTCGAAGCTGGTGATAGCCAGATTTGAGTTCAATCTTTGACAAACAACGCACCCATTTTAACTAATAGAAGAGGTCATCGATCCTTGGTAGTGGGTAACTATTCTTCATTTTAACATGTATAATAATCCGTATGTCTAAAAATAACATTAAGATCCAATATTCCTTCCTAGAAAAAATGGGGATGCCTAGGGTGAAATAGTCGTTCTCACGAAGCCCTTTCTCTACAAGTGCTTAAACTCTACCACTAACACATGAATATCTACAAGAGACATATGATATATAGGTGTAGATATCAATGTTGTCTCAGGTTATATATTAATTAAAAATTCCACCCCCTAATGATGAGGTAATCTTAAATCATCCTCTGGAAATATTTCCTCACACTCCATAACTACAGGAAACTAATCACTAATATCATCCACTCTGCTGATGGTTATGCTTGCCAGCAGAGGGGTGATGGGTTTCACCCTCCTATGTTTGAGTATATCATACACTACATGGGTTTATGTTTTCTAGAAAATGGTTTACCTAGTCCCATCACTGCATACAGACCACACTCTTCCTCAAACAGTCTATCTGAGCATGGAATGTCGATAACAAGTCCATAACGAGAAATACATCATTAGACATCGAGGCTAGTTCCAATAGATCCCAAAAAAATTATTTACTCCAAGATTAAGGTCAGAATATTAGATATAGTGTTTGATAATAGAATATTATCCTGTAAGAGTCTCTAAACATAAGGGTCGAGTAAACATTCTAACTAAATTCTCCATGTATTAAACAAGTTTCATGGGAGGAAGAAATGATTGGACCCTTTGTTTATAAAAAATGCAGCTGATGTGGAAAACAAATAGATCATACATATAATCATTACAAGATGAAAAGGGTCATAAAACTCCACATCTTGGGTCTACCATTGTCCATATCCACCATCTCCCTGACCTTATCATGGACCACATGGTGGTGGAGTTTGTAGTGTTTTGAGCCTCTGCCCACCACCAAGAATAGTACATGAACCTCTGCCACCACTTCTACCCTACAAACCACCATATTCCACTCATTGCCTCTTCCTTGGAGGTCCTTCAACCATCCCTTGATTGGCCATATTAAGGGTTGTGGAATCTCAAGAAAAATGTTCCCGATCACCGCACATTTAACACATCATGTCCCTCAACATATTCGAGATACCCTAGGAGCCTCAAACAATTTATCATGTACCCTACGATATTCCCCCAAATAGAATGACCCGTTTGGGTCCCTATTAATGTCATCAGGTATCTTCTATTGAGGTATCATCAACCTAGTGTATGCTGTTAGCTACCACTATCATTTTCTTCTATGATAGAAAACACTACACAGGCAGATCTCGCTCTTGTACCCTCGCATAAGTAGGAATGTAAAGGGATATCATGGGTGCCTTGATCTAACATTTTAGACCCTGATCTAAGGTCCATGATCCAAAAAATGGTTTTGTACCATATTTTTGGAGTAATGTGAATGTTCAGTAAACCTCGATGAGTATTCCGCCATATTCAGACTGCCCAACTATAGATGCAGAAGCTCTGGTATGCGCCCTTATCGCAATGTAGACCGAAATAACTCCTCAATGAAGACACACTAAAATTTAACACAAGGGAGTGTCATCTAATCATATTTATTGGTCACTAAGCTCCAATATTTCCCTACTCATCCCAATAAAATGTGCGCACTAACTACAGACATCTTCTCAGAAGGCATCCTCTGAGGGCGGATGACATGTGTAACTACTTCTATCCAATCAATAGCTTTCAAGGGATAATTCTAATCCAAAAATCATGGTGGTTTCTGCCTCTAGAACTCAAACAATGTACTCGTTATGAAAGTATCCTCACACAGTAATGCTGGTAGTAACTACTACTCTATGGGTGGTGGTATTACTTGAAAACCACCCAGAGGTTCAATCTCTTGTACAAGCCCCTACAATGATGCCTCATCGCCCAGTGGATCATCCTAATGATCCCGCAATGGAATCCCAACTTGTTATTTTTATTGAGGCATCCTATAATAAAAAAAGATATATCATGGTAAATAGAGCATATCTCAAGATTTGACACAAGAAGGACATGGAAAACAAACCCCATTTGAATACGTTGTATGTAAAATTATTTTTTTCCCTAAAAATAGTGTTTTTATATACCACGTTAGAATTTCAAAATTAGAGTCTAAGTGTATGGATACATCACCCAATGTACAAACACTAGATTCCCTAGATCAAAATCATAACTAGAAATACTTAACACTATTTCCACAATCCAAACTCATAGAATCATAGTCCTATGGTAGAACCAACCACCTTTGATACAACTGTGTCAAAAATCATCTGAGAGGGGCCAATACTATGGCAACCCCAATCCGACGTCTAATTTTCCATGGGTCGGTGACTATCATCGTGAAGACATATCCCACATTTTGGATGCATTTTCCTCTGTACTTGTACGCACGCACACATCTCCATGCCACATAAGTTGAAATGAAAAAATAATATGTTAAAAAAATGTGTACACTATATCACAACCAACAGATAATAATTAGTGTGAAATGTAATGTAATGTAAACTGAGCCAGAATTGATCCTGAGAAAAAAGTCATTAAACCAAAATTTCCAAACTATAGACTATGGTATAGGAACTGCTACTCATAACTAAAGTAACACCTCAAACTTCCTAATCTCATGATGATATGATTGTTCTTGGTTAGCCCTGGACTCGGTAAAAAGGTAACTCATCTACATAAGACAAAACATGTGAGAGATATGTCTTTGTAGGGGTGACTAAAATAATATTCAATAAGGAACCCCAAAACCATAAAGACACACCACAAAGAAATTACCACACATGAAATACTGCATAATAAATACCTCAAAGGAAATACCACATATGAATAGAATATAAGAAATTCCATGAATGAAATCCCACACAATAAATCCCACAAAAAAGCCATGAATGAATAGTATAGTAATATCATAAAAGATATGCACCGATGGCCCATATATCATGAATATAATTATATAATCTCTCTAATGTGACATACAGTATCCAAGAGTCACACATTCACTATGAGAAACATAGTATCTGTAAAAAGCATAGTCTTTGGGATTCACATATTCTCCATGAGACACATAGTATCAATAAGAATCATAGTTCTAGAAAGACACATATCCTCAATAAAACCCACAGCCTATATAACACCCACAAACATTGGGATTCATAGAGTCTCCATGAAACACCCATTCTCTAAATCATAGCCATCCAGAGTATACAGCTCAAACCATGCACATTCTGGGAGAACCTATTCTTCCAGCAATTAGTTCATATTCACACATCTACAAAAACTCACTTATGAAATCTCAAAAAGACTATCTCGTTGCATCGGTACCTATATAGCAGATGATTTTTCAAACAGACACACAATTTGAAATTTACTGGTGTTTGAAAATTCAGATGGGGTTCAACCGGCCCAGGGACCGAATGTGATGGCTTACCACTTGGTTCAACCATCCCCAATTATATCTGATGTTCGGATAGCTTGATTTTCCATGGATCTCAAACGTAACCTATCTATTGAGGCCATGTGATAGCTCTCTTGATGGTGGCCCAGTTTGGCAACCTTGGTCTGGCCGACCGAGTCTTATTTGTGTTTGAACCAATCCGGGGGTCTTGGCCCACCCTAGCTGGCCTCTGTTTGATCTTATTTTGATTGGAATACCTAGGCCTAACCATCTCACTAAGGCCTGGTCTTCCCCAAACAGTCCATTTTTTCATCGTGGCCCACACATTGCGTCCACAACCCACAGTGAAAACTTCATCCCACAACCACTACTCATGATTGACTATAGTGTTTAACGGCCAGACTCTATGACTACCACATGACCGAACCACTACATCCTAGTGCATCTTCATCTATTCACGCACCAGATCCCTTATAAGGATTGCTGTTGTGTTCCACTGCTAGCACCAACACCCTTGTGGACCCTTTCTCCGATCATAAGGCCTCCACTGGTGCTAAAAAATCTACAAGGAAAACATTTATATGATCCTCAGGTCATGGGATACATTGATAATACATCTATTCCATCATACCACCTATATGGGGGTGAAATCTTGTTTGAAGCCTCCTTAAAATTCTTTTCGTGACCATAAGGGTCCAATGGAAATGATCTCTATGAATGAGGGAGAGAAGAATCACAATAATTCTTGTGAGAATTATTCTTGGCCTTTAATCATGTCTTCCTAAATTAGAGCATTATAGAGTGAATAAAAAATGATATTATCAAAAATATTTATCTCCCATTAAAACATTATAAATTAATAAAATCATGCATGAACGATCTAACTGTAGGACATCCTATTCATGGGTTGATCTTCATTAATAATTGAAATCAAGAATAAGGAATGATAAAGGAAACAAATTCCCTACTTTAAGTTGGATCAGTCATTAATGTGTAGAAGTATCATTTCTGTTATTGATGAGATCCTAAAGCTTCGTTACCATGGTGATCCACAATTCCATTTTGATTTGTCTTCTTTTTTTGGAGATGTTTCTTTATCCATGCTTCATTGTAATTTTTGGGCTATAGTGATAACCCTAAATTCTATGGCTAAAGATTATTAAAAAGTAAACATCATTATGTCGTTGTGTAACATTAAATAAAATAAAATAAAATTTATATAATTCAATAAAATATTCACAAAGTACTTTTCATAGCCGACCCATGTTAGGGGATTTTAGACCTCACCTAAGGTAATGTCATTACTATGAATGCAACGATTCCCTTATATTTATGATCTGGACACCATTCTAGATATTTTATCACATTTTAAGAAAAACTATATGTGCATGCTATTTTATATTATAATATTATTCAATAAATATTTATGGGATCCCTAGACCTCATAATTCTATGTTTTCTCATCACCTGGTCTGGAAATCGAACCATATAATATCTAAAAATAAAACATGGGAAATTTGAGAAGTTACAGTAGGGTATACATCAATTGATTAATCTAGTGTAATGGTTAAATTAGTATTCAATGATTAATTATGTTAAAAATATCTTTTTCTTAACAAAATTGTTCTTAACATATTTATTCTATGACATTGATTTGTAGTTGTGTTATCCATATAGAGAATAAAATTGCTTAAAACTAATATCATCACCCTTCAAAAGGAATAAAAATTCAATAACATATAATGAATATGAATCGTATTATACTTATTGCAACATTTATATATTTATTTTATTATTGATCATAAACAAACAATGTAATATTAATCATGATAAAATAACTTTAATGAGATCATTGTGTAATTGTGAAATGAATGAAATAATTACCGTTACAAGAACCATCCATTCTGGTAATAAAATGTTCACTCACTTCTTCTTGATAAAATTAGTTCCAAACAGATACATCATCATTTATAGTGGACTTACCTCATATATAAAAACTATATTTTTATTGATGTTAGAATATTTATCAAGAGAAAATTTAAATGCTTCTACCATTTCCAATTAAGTTATGGAAAAAAATTTATCATTCACAATAATTGTAATTAGATCTTCATTTTCACCAAAATCAAAAGAGGAAATCTATTAAAAATATTAAACATATTTCTCAAATGAAAAAAGGTGTTTTTTCTTTAAAAATAAATTCATAGAATTGATTGTTTATAACCTTTTATAGAAATATATCCATAATTTCCATCCAACTATAATCTATAAATCATACACATGACACCATTTTAGTAGTTCTTGAATGAATGCGTAATTTAAAGACAAAAATGTCGGTTATCATGGATTTCACCTTTATTGAATGGGTTTGGAATATTTCAGGTTTAGGTAAAAGCGCTCATAATGAGAACATAAAATAGTTCAATGGTTTTCAATTGTTTCATACATATAACATACTTATCATATTTTTTGTGTTAAACGACGTGTAATTTAGTGTGATGTGAAGAGTAATAATAAAAAAACAAGGTGACGTCAAATTTTTCTATGAATAAAAATAAATATTGGGAAAAAATATATCAATTAAAATAATCAAAATAAAATATTTACTTAATTAAAAAAACATGAAAATATAATATTGAAATAAATACAATAATAATTAAATATTCCTCATTAATATTTAATGTTATTGAATCCTTGAGAAGGAAGTTATTTAGTAAAAATTTATACTAATTGAATTTTTATGAATGAAATTCATGATATATATCAACTTTTTTCATGATTTCTTCCTAAATCATTTCATAATTGAATATCCATTATTAAAGAAATTTTTATTGGATTTATTTAAATTTTGATATCACTTAGGTAATAAGATTTGACAGGAACACATTATTGATAAATCAAACTACATTATATTTTTTTTAATCCATGCCATTTTCACACATCAGCATCACACATTATATTATTTTTCTTCAATAGATAGTAATGCTACATGTTGATGTTTCTCACTTCTACAAGATAGTAAATATTAAAAAAGAAAAATAAATGTTCCTATTTTTCATTTCCTATATAGTCATTCCCCATGAATGTATCCATCTGAATATGTATTAAAATTAAAATTAGTTATTATTAGTAAAGCTATAGAATGTGTCATAGTTCATTTTACATTTCTCAAAATCATTTTTCTCGTAATTAATATTGATTAATAAATATTTTATTTAAATCTTCTGAAAAGGAAAACTAAGAAAATAATTCCTCGTATACATGTAGTAAATTAGAGTAAAAATTCAATTATTAATCTTTACCACTTGTATTCATTTGGAATTTATGAATCATCAATTCCATGTTTAATATTATAGAATATATGAGTTGAATTTTTCTTAGTCCAATAATGTCAAAAAATTATGTAAATGAATGATTTATTATCTTCTATTGGATATATTTCCAAAAACCATTTAATAAATTTGAAATATAATAAATTTTTTTACTCACCCATCATACTCATTTCAAATACCCTTTCAATATTTCATCACAATTTATTATGGTATTTTTGAAATTTTAACTTGAAAATAACAACATCTAGTGATATTTATACTAATAATATCACATGATGTATTTTTATTAAATATTTTGGGGTCTTCATCTCCAACTGAAATCCCGCTTGATAATGAAATCATATTAGTCTTTCATTCAATTCCATAGGTTCTTATTTAAGTCTATAGTGGGCTTCAGATTTCTGAAAACATAATTTTGAAAGTAATGGTGTAAAAACTAGTAGGTTTTTAACATAAATATCGACCATAATAAATATATTTACATAATAAAATTTACATCCCTAGGATATAATTTAAATTTAATATAATATTCCTATGAAATAAATATTATAAATTGTTCTAATGTATCATTAGGGTCACAGTCTTATTTATCAATTATTCCTTTTTAAATATTGTAACATTTTGTTATAAATATTTCTTTATTTATAGTTATTATACCATTATCATTTTATGTTTTTATAAATAACCATTTAATTCCACTTATAATATAATCATTGGGTATATTATCTAATTACCATAATTTGATCCCCATAAACATATTTAACTATTCATTTATAGATAACACACACATTACTTAAGCCAAAACTACTTCAACCATTTTATGTTCAATATGAGATATAAAAGAGAGAAATTATGTAATATTTCATATATTTTATCAAGTTACATCCCCTTCATGTAAAAATTCTATAACAATGTCAGGAGTATTGAATTAAATTTATTATTTTTTTCTTGGAAATACACTTCTTGGTTCACTCGTAATAGTCATGATTGTATTTTGTTTAAAATAAGTAATTTAAAAATAATAATACTTCTTTTTTATTGAGAGGATTGTGTATCATGTCCTTATGATAATTACATTATCCATTAGATTGAGTAATTTTGATTCTAAATGTCAGACATTCATCGAAATTCATATGAATTTATTCTTCTAAAGCACATTACTTTTTATTGAATTTTTTTTACAATTTTGAAATGGTAGAGTAACCTGGTAAGAGACCATCATTATCTTTTAGGTCAAATAATTAAAGATCATATGTGATATTTATGATGTAATCCCAATATTCAAATACATTAAAGTATCCAACCATTCATTTTCTATTATTACACAAAAAATATGCTATATTCTTTAATATAATACATATTATACATCTATTAATCACACAAATTATTGTGTTGATATATTCATCCAAAAACAATGTGTGATTATTATACTGAAATAACATTATTATTGAATTATAATACAATTCACTATTCCTCATTTCAACAAACCTATAATATTGACATGTCATAGGTGAAGAGAAAGTACATTTAATTAGTGTTAATGAGAAATATGAATTAATGGCATGATTCCAAAATTATCTTCCATGGTCCTCAGTAAATTCACAATTATTTTATATTTTTATTTTTGAAAAGATTTATAGAAATCAATATAAACAAAATGATATTAAATTTTATGTTTCAAAAATTAATCCCATGTAAATCATTAAAAACATCATCTGATACATGAAAAACGTCATTCAAGAAATTCTTGCTATTCTAGGAAGCCTGAACTGACCCATATGGATAATCTCTAGAGGTATAGATGTGGAAGACTAATTAATTGGTTAATCTGATGACTTTTGTTTCTTTACCATTTGACATGATTCACATAGTTTATATTTTTTATACAATTTAAAACCAAAAAAATCATAAATTAAATGTATGTTTGGAAAATTTCTTATTGAATTAATATTACAATTTCCAAGAATTAGAGTAAAAATCTGGGATTCATCAATTTTAAAATTCAAAAGATTTAAATTTTTCATTCAAAAACAACTAATTTTTATAGTATATACATTATCAGGTCTATGAAATATAAAACTAATATATTTAACTCCTAAAATTGAACATGATTTGTTAAAATACTTAATTGAGTAACCATCATCACAATTTATATAAATAATTATGAATTTATTATTAAAGTCTTCCACATAATTTATTTTTTTAGTGAGAATGGATTTTCAGTTTCCAACTATTCCAATAAAAAATATTTCCCTTTTCATTGTAATTAAAATTGTCATATCATCGATAAAACATGGATTTGGGGGGAATGTTTGAGAAATCTCAAATCATATGTCTCCAACTACCCCTGTTCGTATACTATTTTTTTTACTTTTCATGTCGTTTGTTCCCTATAATGAAAAATGAAACAAAAAAACTTTTTGGTACCAGAATACTCTTAATTACATCAAATTTATCTACATTATACATGGGGATCTAAATCTATAGTGTATAAAATTTAATCTTGGTGAGTTTTTTTTAGAAATATGTTCTAAAATTTTTTGGACCTTTCACGTAGAATTCCATTTCAATATTTTTTACTTATTGAGATTATTTTCACTAGGATTTTTTATAAGCAAGTCATCCCCTTTAGTCAAAAAAATTGTATTATATTGGATGTTTTGAAATTCCTTCTCAAGGATATCAATTGTGATAACATGTTTACTACATGATCTAATTTAATTGTCCAATTGATCATTAAATCCTGAAATTTCTATGATTTTTTCCTCCCATTAATTAAAACCAATTTATTTGCCTTACAACGATATTTATTCATATATTTGATTTTATATTAAGTTTCTAACTGCGTTTAGTATTCACTTAATTATTAATATTATATATTATAATTTAATGATTCAAATAAATAATCAAAAAAATAATAATATTTTACCTCATCTTAATGTACCAAGAATCGCAATTTTTAATTTTCATTACGAGTATCAACTTCTGATTCTGAGGATGCACTCTCACTAGATTTTTAAAATAACTCCATGCCAAGTTCCTGTATTGAATAGATTTCCTCTTATATCTAATAATCAAGAATTATTTTTTTCATTTTTTATATCCATGAAATTCTGGGTTATTTAGCTTGATATGCCAAATATTTTTTAACTCATAGAATATCAATTATTTAAAGTTTTTACATTGATTTATATAATTCATAAGGGTGTTTTGAAAACTATTCTATTTTCATGTAACAGTTTTAACATCCATGAAAACTTTGACTGAATATAATTTCATCCAGAATATTTTCCTAAATATTATTTTTCATTTGTTATAATGAACTATTAAAATTTATTCCTTTTTTCATCATTTGATGTTGAAATTTTAAAAGAATCTTATTCATTATTAACCAATTTATATTCCCCATATTTATCTTCCTTTTATTATTTATACATATATATAATTTAAATGATATAATTTATTTTCAGGTCTTTGAATTATATGGATTTTCGAATGGAAGTTGAGATTATACTCCACTTAGGTGGTAAAAATCATAAAACATTAATTTCTCACTTAGGATCTTAAATTTTTTGTTTCTAGAGTAGAAAAAATATCCACAATTTCCATCATTCTTCCAATAAAATGAGGAATTCATTATTCTTCATCAATTTGGATGGAATTAAAATTTTGTTTGGAAGTACCATATCTATAGTTTTTTGCATTATCATTACCCTTATATGAATCTTATATTATAGTCCACTTTTAATGAGCTGTTTAAAAATTTGGAATATAATTCACTTCATCTAGACCAAGTACAAATACCTTATCATTCTTGGATATAGAATATAGATGATTTCTTTCTTCAATTTCATCATCCCTTGTTTCTATTACCGTGTTTTGTATTTTATAGGTCTTAATTCCTTTAAGATGAACTACTAAACCAAGGTTTTTCATTTAGATAGTCATATATGATTTATAGAAAATATAATTTTCACTATTAAATTAAGAATATATAACAATTAATATACTTTATAAGATTCCATCCATCAATTCCATTTTAAATATGTTCTTTATACAGTAGCTATTGATAGTTGTGGAGTTTAGAGAGAGAATCTCTAAAACCAATTTTTTCAAATATAATGGATTTTCCAAAAATAAAGAGGTGGTGAATTGAGTTCCTAAATTTTAGTTACATTAATACTCCCACATCAATGTATTCAAGTTAATGTACTTTCCATAATAGAAATAGGGAGATGAAATATAAAATATGAAAAAAATGATATTGGTAACAATTGATTTATTTTGGGATGGGAACAAAAATCACGTAGTCCACTCCACAAACACTATACTACCGATGTTTGGTTATTTTCAATATGAAATCCCTTTTTTCTGGATGCCCCAAACGGAGTTGAAAAGGTTAATACATTCTACAAAGGTACATGATCATTAAAAAGGATAACAATTTATGATACCTATCCATAGTCTTCACAAAATCACTTGAAAAAAGTGTAAAAAAATATAGATAAATAATTTTTAAAGATTTATTGTAGTATAGAGTTGCAAGAGGAAAATAAGAGTGCATGAAGATACATCCTGAAAAGATATTGATTTTCATAGCACCATTATGGATAATCTTTTATTGAAATTGATAGACATGTAATCATACCACACAATTTTTTCATGTACGAACATTAATTGTTTGTATTATACAACTTATCATATGTATCTACACACCTTTATGATTTTATATCTATAAATTAATGTAGTGGATAACTATATATATTTATATCCTTGATTTTATTTGAAACATATGAATATTAGATAATCATAATGTCCAAGTGAAAAATTTATTTAAATTTAGAAGACACTAGAAATTAATCTAATGTATCCATCATTTCCAAATATGGAATATTCTTCTATACCAAAGATGTCATAAATCATATTATTATTCAAATCATTCCATTAATGAAAAAATGAAACATTATACAAATCATTATTTCCTTAATTAGTCAATTATTTTTAATAACAATCATTAAATAATGAGATTAATAATAAAAATATTATCAAAGTAATAATGAAATTCTGTATAATAATATGTTCTTTATAAGATATCTATGAGATATAATAGTCCTTCATAAAAGAAATTTCAAGAGAGGATTCATAATATAAATAATATTATTAAAATATATTGTTTGTATGTTAAACATAATTAAAAATTGAATAGAATAAATTTATGTATAAGATATTATTTTATTTGAAGAGTGATACATAATTTCAACAGATTCCGTTATATGTCATTAGACAATCATCTGTCAATATACTTTTCATAAGATAATGAATTGTTATGAATACTCTATAATTGAATTTTTTTCATGTTGAAAGTGTCTATGGTCATTTTTTATTTTAATAAAATTTCATCGTATATAGTAAGTAAAAAATTATAGAATATTTTTTTATTTTGGGATGAAAGAAGATATTCTTTCAAGAAATCTATTTTCATATGATAAAATAAATTGTTTTAGAATAAAAACATTACTCAAAATTGATATTCAGTTATAGTGAACATAATATAAATTCTTTAGAAATAATTAAATTATATAAAATATAATCTGAAACACTATATACAAACTCATTAAAAGATAAATTTGTATTTGGTGAATTGTGATATAATATAAAAAATAAGATATGATGTAAATACTTATGTCTATCAAATATTTATCTCTGTTTGTGTTGTCAGGATATGATTCTAAACACACAAGAATTTAATATCATGTAATTCGTGATTATTATCTTAGTTGGATTTATAATATATACCTTGTTTATTTATATCCATA
This sequence comes from Viscum album, assembly GCA_963277665.1. NCBI lineage: Eukaryota > Viridiplantae > Streptophyta > Magnoliopsida > Santalales > Viscaceae > Viscum > Viscum album. Next base: position 674,199,135 of record OY728157.1, on the reverse strand, counting down.
TGTTATCATTTGTTGTATTAAGAGGTAAAACAAATTGGGAGTACAATATAGTGATTTTAAATAATTTTTTTAGTATTATATAATGTTAATTATTTTATTATATAATATTCAGAAAGACCCTAGACAACGTTATTTATAGGGCGTGTTTCAAGATTATATTTTATCAAAATTAGTAATGAAATTTGTTTTACTATAGATTATATTAGAGAAAGCTGTAGTTATTTTTAGTTATTTAGATGGTTAAAATATTATTAAAAACCATATGGATAATTCTAAATAGAGTGATACATTATAAATTATGGAGTGTTTGGTTTCATAGAAATTAAATATCGAATATTTATACTACGATGTTAATGTAATTAGGGTATAGATGTACCAATAGGAAATAGTCCCAAATAGAATGGTTTGTTATCAACTAGATCTTCACAAGATTCACCAGGAGTGGGCCAATGATTCAAATCCTTTTTAGACACTATGGGGGATTTTCTATAGATAAATAATATTACCATTAAAAATCCATATTATGAATTTTTATATTATGCCAAATAACTTGTTAGGAAATAGAACACAATGAACATAGATAATAAAACAATGATTCCCATATTAGGGTTTATATGTTTTCTAATTCAGATTTATTTTGTTTTCATTTTAATATGATTATTTATTAATGTATCCACATCCAGAAAATTCTACATTTGAATGTTTCTACAAATAGATGAAACATTTTCAAAAAATTATGTTATGGGAACTGAAATGATTTACCAAATGAAATGACTAACATTATAATATCAACTGTCCATAAATTAAATATTATAATAGAACAACCTAATCATTTTATTCATTAGAACATAAATCCATTATAATTACCTCATCTATCTAAGAGATAAAAATTTAATGTTGAATATCTTATATGAATAAGGACTCCAACTTTTAGATTCTCTTCTAATCCAAAAAATACAGATATTTTTATCATATATACTAGTCAAATCTAGTCTATCCTCCATTGAATTGAGCTTAATAAATTCATATTGGTAATTTATTTGCTATAGGGATAAGGGTTATCATAATATCATAGACATTGTTTTATATAATAATGAACCAGATTTGATATATAATTGATAACTTATATCTTGTTTTTTTTATTATTTTATATATTGATATTGATTCTAATTATTAAGGGAAATGAAAAAATGGATATGAAATTATAATGAAATCAACTAAAAGACAGATTCCATTATTTAAGGATTTCTATGGTTCACCCTTGTGGTTAAAAACATTAAAATCAAATTGATATAGAGATTTGACATACTTAAAGACATGATGTGTATCATATATCAAATTTAGGACATATACTAGACATAATCTATGATTAATATATTAGATTTTAACTATAATTGAAATGATTATAAATTATCATGGAATTTAATAGCCTTTCATGTATTAGTACATTCCTGCTAGACCCCATATATAAAGTCTCTATGGGTGTTTTAATAGAAGAGTCAAATAAATTACCAGGGAGGATACTATGAAGACTATAAGACCTAATAATCATCATGGGACAAATTAATTTTGAACTAAAAGTAAAATTCATGATAAACCCCATATATAATGTCTCTATGGTAATATATCTTATAGGGAGGGGATTTTAGATTTTTTCTTATTTTTACGTATTAGGGTTGATTTAATTTTCAATTGAACATTCAAAACATTTTTTCACTTTTATCATGACCATTGATATTTGAATCTGAAAGAATTTTATAATTGGGGAATAGGTTAACCATAATTCTACATGATTATTGCTATATTTATGGAAATCATGTTGAAATTTTGTATTAATAAATACATGGTTAAAAAAAGACCAAAATTTCCTGACCATGGAAAAAGGGAGATCATTTTGTAAATCGATGGATACGATAACCATTGTTCCACCTCATCTAAAATTTGATGTTAAACAAGAAATAATTATTTTAATCAATAAATATATTTTTATCTGAATCCTAAAAGTAAAAACAAATTACACACATTAAAAACTAGATTTTGAACAAATTAACCAACATTACAATCATCTCATTATTTTTTCAAATTTTCTTTAAACCCAAATTTGGTTTCTTTATCTCTTTCTTCAAATCAATTTAAGAAAAGTATTTTTTGAAGGAAAAAATACATTTCTTTTCTATTGATTTTACCTAAACATGTGGATATTCACTATATTAATTAATTCATTACACTTTACTATGTTTTCTATATTTATTATGTAATGTCGTAAACTTTTAAGTGTATTATTTTTCAAATTTTATAAAAAATTAATTTGACACCATGTGCGGAGACGACGTGTCATTCCATTTTTTAGTGTGCTGAGAATAAATTTTTAAAATATATTAAATTTTTGAAATATATTAAATATTTTAAATATATTAAATATTTTAAATATTTCATGTGAGAAGTCTCCCTAAAAAGTATCATAACATCTAAAAGGGTGGCTGGATCATAAATCATAAGGTTCCATTGTGTTCAAATCAGCGAATTTACAGGTAATGCCTATAATCGGCTAGCTCAGGTCATCTGTTAATGTTAGTTTTTGGATTATTATAGAATAAATAAAATTAATTATTTTTTTGATTTTATAGCAACAAAATGATAAATTTAATTTTTTAAAAAGATATTTCCAAGGATCTTCTGTTATAATGTTTATCCCCAAATAAATATCAAGAATCTCTAGATAAATTATTTGAGAAACCTATCGACGGATGATATCGATACATTATATCGTTATCATTATTGATGAATAATGGATCGATGAACGAAAGATGTAATTCTAGATGAATATCACCGATGTAGAAAATGAAGTGATCATAATAATTCAGAATAAAATCCATCCCCATATAGGGAATGTTGTTTCAATTCATGATTTTACCCATTATTTGATATACTGATGAATGCAGATCAACTGAAGAATAGTTTGACCCATAGTTTGACTATTATTTGTGAGAGGGTTTTGATAATGAGTATTGTTTGGGGATGATTATTTTGTTTTTTATTATCTTGATCATTCTTACATCCTGGATAGAAGTTAGAAATCAACAGTGACCAAGTTTTGTTCCATGGGTAGTTCAATTGTTCTTTTCTACCCAATGTTCTTTGTTTTCTTCACTTTCTTCACAGAAAATGAGTGGTTGATCATTGCATCACCATTTCATGGCACAAAATTAAAAATTAAGAGATACAAATTCTTGACAATCTAGAGGAGGTGTGACTACCACATCTGCATAATGCTCGATATATTACAAGAGATACTGTTCTTTGAGATAATTTTGAACAAATGATCAGAATTGGTTTCTAGAACAGATCAAAGGCATAAAACGCACTGATTTGATGTTTCCATGGAGATAAAACCATAGATCTTCAGTTTTGATGAGAATGGTTCATCAGATTGACGACGGAATGATAAACCAATTTTTATGGAGGAAGAACCAACTTTATGGGAAATCGTGATTAACACTTTCTATATCATAGAATGCACAACACGTGGGACCCATTCAGTAGAAGCAATGGTTTTCAGTAGCATAGAAGTGTCACAGATTGTGTGACTATTGTAACAATGTTTCTGGGACCTTCCATGAGGCACCACATGTTTGTCAGGAGATACAAGGACATGGGGTGGAGTACACAGTCTTCTTACACAGCGAGTAACCCACCACATGGCCAGACCCAGACCATATACATGGGCATAGAAACATGGGTTGAAACCATGTACTGGAACATTATTATAGTGCACGAGTGGACCCCAGATCATAGGACACGACGCATGAGCATTTCTACACAATGTGTATACATTTTCTACCTGGCATGTTCCGATTACATGGGTTGTTGAACATCGCCAGTACCCGGGGTCCAGGGACAAAACATGTGACACTAATACAAATTGTGTACCCATTCCTACATGGAATGAATATATTTTATACTATATCAAAAAAAATTTTAGTTTTGGTTTTTTCCCTTTCTGGTTCCTCTAAATGTTAGTTGTTATCATTTCCAATTCAGAAGATTACTATCCCTTCAGCATAATATTACTGAATACAGTTAGGAATCCACTCTGAGAGTCCTAGAGTAGGATCTTATACCAATTCTAGTACCCTACCAGGATTCTTGTTATCTATGCAACCAATCTGATCGATCATATATAATATAATTAGTAGTGGAAAATAGATTAGTAGTCGTGTCACCCCATTGACCAGGAAATGATCCTCATATGTATATCATCATCTTCACCACATGTGGAGTGAGAACTCCCTGATAGAGTGCATCATATCTATCCTTAGATTGATCAATGTATATCTCTCATGATGGTTCCCAGTGAATATTAATTCTCAGGAGTACATCATCGGTGCTATCAAACTCAGGTGTGTGTTCTCCCAAATGCGTTTTTTAATCTTTAGACAGAATCTATGACATTAGTAAGTTGTATTTTTTTTGTACTTCTCGACAAGGGGATGAGTTTTGTGTATGTCTAGATATGTTTTTATTATAAGTATTGTAGACATATACTCTATAGAACAAACTGTACCATCACAATGGGTATTTATTTATTATTTTGGGGGGTCCTACTGAGTATCATTTTACCCACCCATGAAAGGGGTTGGCATTAATTTTCCACATATTGTGAAGATGAGAGACAATTTGATGGATTTTATAGTGGACCAAGAATAGACAGAGCTTTGTTTGTTTAGACAAGTTGAGGTGTTCCTTCGGCTCAGTGTAGTAGTCCTAGAAATTTTTTGTTTACTAGTTGGGATTTATAGTTTTCAGAATCATACTTTTGGTGGGATTGTATTATAGTCTAATGTACATGACTGAACATTATATTTATCGACAACAATTTATTTGGGATTAGTTATAAGTCCCCATCTTTAAACCTTACTTAATATTGAGGTATTACAAGATTACACATTGAGGATCTTTTCAGTTTTAGAGTTTTAGAGAATTAGATCATAAAAATTGCATTACATTCCACATTTAACCAATGTGGTTACATAAAATATAGTATTCATTTTTCCCATCAACAGAAACATATTTAAAATAAACATGTATTCTTTCTTGCCAATTCCTTGACACTATCATCACATCATGTACCGTTCCCTTGACCTGTGAAAATCATTTCAAAAAAATAGGATGAGCATAAAAAGCTCAGTAAGGGTTATAAAAATATGGAAAGGAAACATGAGTTCATATATACATAAGAATGAAATCATACTTTACCCATAAAACATAAGCACTTTAACATACCTAATCAAATCAGGAATAAATCCTAGAAATCATAAGACCTAAAGGTAACTTGAGGCATTCATTACATTCTTACGTAGGGAGTAACCCTCTTGGTTACGTTTGGAATACCCATCATAGTATATTCCCTAAATCTCTTCGGAGAATCCTTAACGTTTAACTCCTTCAGGTTACCCAATGAATTGGAGAGCTATATCGGGTTCACCCACCCATAGTTTATCACGGAACCACCCGTCTTCATAATAATGCCCAAGAATCAAAACATAATCATATCACATAAAACAAGCATAAAGGAAACATAACATTTCCTCTTTTCAATAAAAAGATATCAATACAAAACATTGATATAAAAACATTATGAAAACCATTTTCAATACCAAAATATTAGAAAATTAAAACATGGTATTTATTTTTCATTCAAAAAAGTTATGGATTGTAGAGGAAGCAGAAACTTAAATAATGGTCACGGTGGCAGAGAAGTCATTGACACCGCATATGTATGAAAAAAACATTACCTTTTTTCATTTAGTAAAAATCTTCATATAAAAAAGAATTCTTTTGGATAAATGTAAAAGTGAAAGGGGTTTATACACCGCATAAAAAAGATGTGTATAAAACTAAATATGCCTCAATGAATGGAGATCGAGACGAAGTCCCTTACAAAGATAATTTTTTAAATAAAGTATATATATTAAGTGTATTAACTATATTTACACATAAAGAAATTATAAATACAAGATAGTACATAATAATATCATGACATAATATGAAAGTATGAGATTAACCCAATGAACGGAAATTGGGTTAAGAAGTTCCCATACCTCGGGTCCGACTTGACTCGATCGTTCTTTAATGTCTTGAATAATAATATTGAGTTAATTTATACTTGCTTAAGAACATTTTTCAAGTTCATTATTCCTTTTATATCACTTATTACCATGTTATCAACATTAAGTAATCATTTATGTTAATAATGGTCATTTTGTCGATAGTTGGTAATTGAGTCAAAAGTGAACTTCTTATATTTACAAGTTGTTCACATAGTCAAATATCCATTATCTCAAGAATTATATTCATGATTTAGATGCCATATATATCATATATATCCAGTATATAGATACATTTATAATATTACATAATCATTTAGAGGTATGAAATGAAATGCATCGTTCATAGAGACGGTAAGCCGTACGTACGGATGAACGCTACTTTCATTTCTATGTCATATTAATGGAATTAAAACTAAATGAGAAATATGTATATTTTAATTACATAATTATATTCATCATTTAAATGTAACATACATCATATATATCCATTATATATATGTACTTATAATAGTACATAACATTTGTGGATAAGAAATGAAGTGCACCGTTCATGGAGACGGTAAGCCGTACGTACGCATGAATGCGACTTTCATTTATATTTCGTATTTAATGGAGTGAAATCATAATGATATAAGGGAATATTATAATTCCAGTATAACATCACATATAATAACATTAACTCCATCCTTTATACTTCCCACATATGGCATTAACGAATCAAATCACTTTGAGGGGGCGGTAGTCCGCACTTCCTAAAATGAAATTATCATGTTTAACAACAATGGAAACCATAAAGGTATAACAAAAATGATAAATTCAGAAGCATATGTAAAACATAAAAATAATACATATAATATATAAATATAGTGAAATCTTAATGGCCACCATTAAAGGTGTTAAAATAAGATTGAACAATCATCGTTTCCTGAGGTAGAAATTCGCCATCCACAAAAATAGTATGTTCTTTAACCATTAGATGTAGGTGTTTTTAAGTGTATCTAGAATTATTATTATAAAAACATCCTATTATATTGATTATACTATAGTTGTTACAAAAGAAATGAATAAAAAGAGTTTAGGGGTTGGAGAAGCAAAATAATATAAGAGAACACAAGTGAAGAATTACCTTAAAATCGGGTAACTCCTTTTGATTTGAGCTCAAAGGCTTCCTTGGGAAGACTTATACCTAATGTGAGCCTTCTATGAGTAATATAGGGATGTGTAGAGACAAAATTATTAGGTGTTGTCCGATCCAATGGCTTGAGAGGTGTGGGTAAGGTGATAGAGGTGGGGGAATTTTGTAAGAGGAGAGGAGGGGCACTCTTGGAAAGGTATAAAATGTTACATTATTTTCAAATGAGTATCGGATTTTAAAGGTCCCAAATTGATGTATTTTGAGGATAAAGTGATAAGGGTTCTACATATACTCATCCAATAGGTATTTTATAGCTTTATGTTATATTTTTAACATTATCTATTCATTTTATTTGAATCCTTTATTAATGAGGTAATAGTTGAATCATCATGATGTCATAAATAATTTAATTTATTCAATGTCTAAAAATTATAAAAAATACTATGATGTAGGAAATCTTTTTAGATTTTTAATTACTATTTATAGTCTAATAGATCGTTTATGTAGACAAAATCAAAAATGTTTTACTCAGGTGATACATTCTTTGTTATATTTAACTTTCTTTAAAAATAAAAAGATAAAAAGGCATTATCACACAAAAGTGATTCCATGGGGTCCCCAAGTTTGGAACAAGGAATTCCATGGTTAGACATGACCCAACCAGTAGTATTAGGACACATGATGGGGTCATTTATTATTATTATGATATTTTTTTATTATCCTTAACCGCCTGATTACTAATTAATCAAGAGAATTCAAGATTATTACCATCGTTACTATTCATAATGTCCAAATACATAAGAGTCTTGATTACATAATTTGGACCTTATGATTAAAATATGTAATCCATTTTACCAAAGTCCAAACACATAAATTGCAATAATTAATTTAAAAATAATTCTCATTGTCAAAATAAATAGCAGGTTTTTTTGAAACAATATCTATTAAAAGTTTGGCATTAGTTTATGCCCAATTCCAAAGTAAAATTAATATTAATGACAACCATTGGATTAAATGGTAAAAATATATTATAATTACACTTTAAGACCAATTAAAAAGATAATTAACTATATAAAAAAAATTAGATGAAAAAGCAGTTTTGATGTAAAATGCAGTATTTTTCACCATTCATTAAAAAATGAACATTGTCAGAAAAATACCAAAAATTTACCCAAAGTAAATTTCAATGTACCAATCATAAAAAATAATTTTATTTTGAAAAATAGATCTTATAAATTTTTTACAAGTTTATTTAAAATTGTTTTTCCATCAAAAGGCAGTAAAACAATCTTTTAAAACTATTAGTGTATTCCATACTTAAGATTGGATTTATTCTCATTTTAAGCCTCTAAAACACTATCTAAATCATAAATAGACATAGATAAGAATATCTATTATTCATTACATACTTGGGATGTTACATCCTTCCCCCCTTTAGAAAATTGCGTCTCCACAATTTATTTACTTTTCAAATAAGTGGGGGTATTTATCCCTCATTTCATTTTCAGATTCCCATGTTGCCTCTTCACTCATGTGGTTTTTCCACAAAACATTTACTTGATGCATCACCTTATTCCGTAACACTTGATCCCTTTGGTCAAGAATTTGGAATGGTTTTTCCTCATAAGATATATATTCTCTTCAGCTGAACTACCTCTGGACTCAAAACATGAGATGGATATGGCATGTACTTTCGAAACATTGAAACATGAAAAACATTGTGTACCTGCGATAAAATCAAAGGTAAAGCTACTCGGTAAGAAAATTATCCAACTCTCTCTAGAATTTTATATGTTCCAGTTAACCTTGGACTCAGCTTTCCTTTATTACCAAATCAAATCACACTTTTCTACAATGAAACTTTGATAAAAACATGATCACCTACCTTGAAAGATAGATCCTTCCTCCGGTTATTCGTATAACTCTTCTTCCTGCTCTGAGCTGTTCTCATGTGTTTCTAATTCAACTGAACTATTTCTGCAATTTCTTCTACCAATTATGGTCCCATCAGCTCCCTTTCACCCACTTCAACCAAAAAAGCTGGAGTTCGACTCCGGTTCTCATATAAGGCCTCAAACGGTGTCAAATGAATGCTAGAATGAAAACTGTTATTATATAAAAATTCAACCAAAGAAAGATGTTGGTCCCAAATTCCATGATAATCCATTGAACAAGCACATAGCATATCTTCCAAAGTCTAAATTTTTCTTTCTGACAGCCCATCTGATTGAGGATGAAAAGCTGTAATAAAATTTAATTCAGTACCCAACGACATTTGAAGGCATTTCCAAAAGTTAGAAGTAAACCTGGGATCATGATCATATACAATGGATAGGGTTACTCTATGTAACCTGACTATCTCTTTAATATACAAATGAGAAAGTTGATCTAGGGAAAAAGTATCTCGTATAGCAAGGAAATGAGCAGATTTAGTCAAGCGATCAACAATAACCCAGATTGTATTATTACCTCGAGGTGTCTTTGACAATCCCACAATGAAGTCCATAGATATATTTTACCATTTCCACTCTGGCACTACTAAAGGTTGAAGCATCCCTTTCCGTAACTACCACTCTTCTTTTACCCGATTACAAGTAAAACACTTCACAGTAAAATCAGCAATATCCCTTTTCATTCTGTCCCACCAGTAATACTCCCGAAGATGTCTATACATCTTAGTACTCCCTAGATGAATTGAAAACGGAGAACTATGAGCTTCATATAACAACTCTGTCTTAACCTGTTAATCACAAGGCACACATAATCTCTTCCCAAATCTCAAAACACAATCATTATCAATGTTGAATTCAGGCAACTTACTCATCTAAAATAGGTCGACCTTTTTCTGCAACTCACTGTCTTGAATCTATGCTAGATTGATTCTGTCTGATAGAGAATATTTCACTTATACCTGAAACAAAATAGAAGAAATTCCTACACCAACAACTTCTATTCCAAATTTCATCAAATCTTTAACCAAAGTATCATGTTCGAAACACAACATTGTTAATGAAGCATTACTTTTTTGACTCAAAGCATCAGCAACTTTATTTGCTTTTCCCCGATAGTAATGAATTATACAATCATAATCCTTGATTAATTCTAGCCATGTCCTCTGTCTCCTGATCAATTCTTTCTGAGTGAATATATACTTTAAACTTTTTTGATTGGTATATATTTCACACTTTACTCCATAAAAATGATGCCTCGAAATTTTTAAAGCAAAAAAACATCAGCTAATTTCAAATCATGTGTAGGGTGATTTACCTCATGATTTTTCAACTAATGTGAAGCATATGAAATTACCTGATCATTCTGCATTAGGACACAACCATGTCCTTTCAATGAAGCATCCCTGTAGATAATAAACTCACCATTCCTGAAAGGTAGTGCCAAAACTGGAGCATTCACCAATCTTCTTTTCAATTCTTGCAAACAATCATCACATTCTCTTGTCCAGATATACTTAACAACCTTCCATGTTAGATTAGTCATTGGACTAGATAACCGCGAAAAATCTATAACAAACCTTCGGTAATAGCCTGTCAAACCATGTATGATACGAATCTCAGTAAAATTTGTGGGTCTTGGCCATTCTCCAACAACCATTGTTTTTTGCAGGATCACCATTTATCCCATATTTAGAAACAATGTTACCAAGGAATGAAATTTTTTGCAACCAAAAATCACACTTGCTGAATTTCCCATTCAATTTATTTTCCTTTATGGTTTTCAAAATAACCCTTAAAAGTCTTTCATGCTTTTCTTTACATTTAGAAAAGACCAAAATATCATCAATAAAAAAACCAACATTTTTCACCTGAGTCAACAGAGCCATCACTACAAAAAACTGTTTAGTTCTGATTTTGACCATCTCAGGATACTGATTTGAAAGGTCATTTCCCTCTGTATACCTTCCCAGAAAATCTGTTATGTTCCCTCTATGAAATCCCATTCTTAACATAGAAATATCTTAGGAGAATCAACATGGTAATCTTCAAATTCTATATCATTTTAATTTGACCATAAATTTTTTTTGGATAATCATTTAATAGAATTATAACTCCTAAAGTTAACTAAACGGACCTGTTATACCAAATATAAGTCCCCAACCTTAAACATTACTTAATCATGAGTTATTACAAGATTACACATTGAGTATCTTTTCAGGTTTAGAGTTTTATAGAATTAGATCATAAAACTTGCATTACATTCCACATTTAACCAAAGTGGTTACATAAAAGATAGTATTCATTTTTCCCATCAATGGATACATATTTAAAATAAACATGGATTCTTAATTGAAACTTACTTGACACTATCATCACATCATGTACCTTTACCTTGACTTGTGAAAATCATTTAAAAAACATGGGATGAGCATAAAAAGCTCAGTAAGGGTTATAAAAATATGGAAAAGAAACATGAGTCCATATATACATAAGAATGAAATCATACTTTACCCATAAAACATAAGAATTTTAACATAACTCATCAAATCATGAATAAATCATATAAATCATAAGACATAAAGGTAACTTGAGTCATTCATAACATTCTTATGTAGGGAGTAACCCTCTTGGTTATGTTTGGAATACCCATCATAGTATATTCCCTAAATCCTTTCGAATAAAACTTAATGTTAACTCATTCGGGATACCCAATGCATTGGAGAGCTATATCGGGCTCACCTGCACTTAGATTATCACGGAACCACCCATCTTCATAACAATTCCCAAGAACCATAACATAATCGTATCACATAAAACATGCATAAAGGAAACATAACATTTCCACTTTTTAATCACAAGATATCAATACAACACATTGATATAAAAACAATATGAAAACCATTTTCAATACCAAAATAAAAGAAAAGTAAAACATGGTATTTATTTTTCATTCAAAAAAGTTATGGATTGTAGAGGAAGCCAAAACTCAAATAATGATCACGGCGGCGGAGAAGTCGTTGTCGCCACATATGTATGAAAAAACATTCCCTTTTCACGTTTAGTAAAATTCTTCATATAAAAAATATTCCTTTTGGATAAACGTAAAATTCAAAGGGGTTTATACACCGTATAAAAGAATGTTGTGTATAAAACAAAATACGCCTCAATGAATGGAGATTGAGACGAAGTCCCTTACAAAGATAATTTTTTAAATAAAGTAGATCTATTATGTGTATTCACTATATTTACACATAAAGAAATTATATATACAAGATAGTATATAATAATATTATGACATAATTTGAAAGTAGGAGATTAACCCAAATAACGGAAATTGGGTTAAGAAGTTCCCTTACCCCGGGTCCGACTTGACTCGATCGTTCTATAATGTCCTGAATAATAAACATGAGTTAATTTATACATGCTTAAGAACATTTTTCAAGTTCATTTTTCCTTTTATATCACTTATTACCATGTTATGAACATTATGTAATCATTTATGTTAATAACGGTCGTTTTGTCGATATTTGGTACTTGAGTCAAAAGTGAACTTCTTATATTTACAAGTTGTTCACGTAGTCAAATATCCATTATCTCAAGAATGATATTTATGATTTAGATGCCATATATAACATAAATATCCAGTATATACATGAATTTATAATATTAAATAATCATATAGAGGTAAGAAATGAAATTCACTGTTTATGGAGACGGTAATCCGTACGTACGCATGAATGCTACATTTATTTCTATGTCATATTAATGGATTTAAAACTAAATGAGAGATATGTATATTTTAATTCCAGAATTATATTCATCATTTATATGTAACATACATCATATATATCCATTATATATATGTACTTATAATAGCACATTACATTTGGGGATAAGAAATGAAATGCACCGTTCATTGAGATAGTATGTCATACGTACGCATGAATGCTACTTTCATTTATATTATGTATTTAATGGAGTGAAATCATAATTATATAAGGGTATATTATAATTCCAGTATAACATCACATATAATAAAATTAACTCCATCCTTTATACATCCAAAATATGTCATTAACGAATCAAATCACTTTGAGGGGGCGGTAGTCCGCACTTACTAAAATGAAATTATCGTGTTTACCCATAATGGAAACCATAAAGGTATAACAAAAATGAAAAATAAATAATCATAAGGAAAACATAAATATAGCATATATCATATATAAATATATTAACATCTTAATGTCCACCATTAAAGGTGTTAAAAGAAGATTGAACAATCATCGTTTCGTGAGGCAAAAATTCACCATCCACTGAAACAGAATGTTCTTTAACCATTAGATGTAGTTGTGTGTAATTGTAGCTCGAATGATTCTTATAAAATCATACTAGTATATTTAAGATACTGGAGTTGTTACAAAAGAAATGAATAAAAATAGTTTAGGGGGTTGGATAAGCAAAAAAAAAGGAAAACAAGTGAAGACATTACCTTAAAATCACGTAACTCTTTTTGATTTGAGCTCAAAGGCTTCCTTGGGAAGACTTCTGCCCAAAGTGAGGCTCTTAGGAGTAATCAAGGGATGTAGAGAGACAAAATGAGCTGGGGTTGGCCAAGCCAAATTCTTGAGAGGTGTGGGTAATGTGATAGAGGTGGGGGCCTTTTATAAGAGGAGAGGAGGAGCACTCTTGGAAAGGTATAAAATATTACATTATTTTCAAATGAGTTTCGGATTATAAAGGTCCCACGTTGATTTATTTTGAGGATAAGGTGATAAGGGAGCGATATATACTCATCCAATAGGTCTTTTACAAGTGTATGTTATATTTTTAACATTATCTTTTCATTTTATTTAAATACTTTATTAATGAGGTAATTGTTGCATCACCATGATGTCAAAAATAATTTAATTTATTTAATGTCTAAAAATTATAAAAAAAATACTCTGATTTAGGAAATCTTTATATATTTCAAATGACTATTTATAGTCCAATAGATCAATTTTTTAGACAAAATTTAAATTTTTTACTCTAGTGATACATTCTTTGTTATATTTAACTTTCTGTAAAAATAAAAAGATAAAAAGTCATTATCACAAAAAAATGATTCCATGGGGTCCCCAAGTTTTGAAAAAGGAAACCAATGGTCAGCAATGAAACAAAAAGTAGTATTAGGACACATTTTGGGGTTATTTTGTATTATTATGATATTATTTTATTATCCTTAACTACCCGATTACTAATTAATCAAGATAATTAAAGATAATTACCATCGTTACTATTCATAATGTCCAAAAACAAAAGAGTCTTGATTACATATTTTAGACCTTCTGGTTCCAAATATGAAAACCATTTTACCAAATTCCAAACACAGAAATTTCAATAATTAATTTAAAAATAATTCATGTTGTCAAAACAAATAGCAGGTTTTTTTGAAAAAATAATTATATAAAGTTTTTCATTAGATTATGCCCAATTCCAAAGTGAAATTAATCATAATTAGCACCATTGGATTAAATTGTGAAAATATATTCTAATTAAAATTTATGACCAATTAAAAATATAATCTAACCATATAATTAAATTAGATGAAAAAGCAGTTTTGCCGTAAAATGCCGTATTTTTCACTATTCATTAAAAAATGAACATTGTTAGAAAAATACAAAAAATTACCCAAAGTAAATTTCAATGTACCAATCATAAAGAATAAGCTTATTTTGACAAATAGATCTTATAAATTTTTTTAAAATTTTTATTTAAAAACTTTTTTCCATCAAAAGGTAGTAAAACAATCTTTTAAACATATTAGTGTATTACATGCTTAAGATTGGATTTATTCTCATTTTAAGCCTTTAAAACACTATCTCATTCATAAATAGACATAGATAAGAATATATATTATTCATTAATTACTTGGGATGTTACATTAGTGGTATAAATGAATTTTGATCCTTAATGGTTTTCAATTTTTAGCTTTTGAGGATTGAAGAAATGTGTGTGCATAAATGTAAATAGGAAATTCCACCCATGTTAGTGATATGAATAATCAAGTCTAGTCACCAGCCCCTAGAAAATTGGAGGTGGTTGTGCGGAGTTGCATCAGAGGCCCCTCTGGGATGGGTTGTGACAATGTGGTATTAGAGATGGTTGGTACTACCTAAGTACAAAAATTCTGTGAGATTGGACTGTGGAAACAATGTTAAGTGTTTTGATACTGGATTTCATACCATGGAGTCCCATGTTGGTATGTACGACTGATGTATCCTTAGACCATGTCTCAGATAAAATTATTTTTGACTTAGTATATGAGAAAATAGGTTGTAGGGAAAATAATGGTACATGCATCATAAAAGAATGTGTTATATTTCCATGTCCTTCTTTCTTCAGCTATCTGGATATACTCATTTTCTGTGGTGAATCTTCTTTTCTTATAGGATATATCTGAGATGCATACCAGATTGGATTCATTATCTTGATCATAAGGATAAACACCTTAGTGGTGATCATTATAATGACCCATACATTACATACATGGTTATTACTTCAGAATTGAAGTATACTTATCACAACATATTACAAAACCATGATAGGGACCGTATAGGAATAATGTCTTTTGGAACTGGGAAACATAAATGACTGGTAAGGAATCTATATTGTCTCCCATTTATTTCATCATATCTAGAGTACCTTTTGGAATATCTTACTTAATACCCTTTTTCCTGACCTGGGGAAAAGAAAACATACAAATAATGAGCTCAAATTCTCAGTAAGGGTAAACAAAAGAAATATCCATCATATTATATTCATATGAACATAACATTTTCAAAATATTAACCTGCAAAAGAGATCATAATATCATAAAATTGGATATATCATAGTAGTGAAATGTAATACCAATAATTATAACATAAATCATGAAACATTGTGTTATACACACATAATCATAGATAATCTTTTCTTAGTATTCAAGACTCATTTCCAAGACTATCCTACCGGACAAAATCCATTTCTAATCTGATTTCACTCCTCGTTTAAGTCCTGTAACACTGAACTGGATTAACTATCCATTCCAACCATGTCTATCTCAAGAGATATAAATATTTACCCAATTCATTGGAGGGATATATTGGTCACACCCATCACATAATGAAACCATTCTTATGTGTGCCACAAAATCATGAATCATAGCATAACCTATGTAATAAAAAGGGGATTCTTATACATCATGCCATCATATCATAATCCATATAAGATAAAAGGACATCATAAATTTAATTCCATCATAACATATTCAAATTAATTTAAAAATAGGTATAGAATCGTAACCCTATATTATCTTATATGGAAAATATTTTTAATAAAACACTTAAACTCCATTATTGAGGAAAATATCTTTTCTACTTCCAAAACATTTTTCCTTTCTTAAAATGTCATACATTTTTATAATAAAATAATTTTATTGGAAAAAACTTGAAAACTTGAAAATTAAGCTTCATGAAAAAAATGTTCTATGAAATCATAAAAATCCATTCATGTCGTATAAGTTAAAAAAATATTTTTCTCATACTTTGGCTGGAAAAGTGAAAAAGTACCTCATACTAAAAATGATAAAAGATTCCTTTCATATCCTATACTCACCAAATGGTAAAATTGGATTCAAACAATTGCAGGAGGATAGAAAAAATATTACATATTGAGGAAACATGTATGTGGATGATAAATATTCCCCAGTAAATTATGAAGTATAAACAATCTCGGATAAAAATGAGATTGCAAGATTTTCCCTTACCATAGGTCTTAATTTGCATCGTATGTATCTGAACCCCCTGTATAATGATTTAAATAATGTCATTTAATTATTAAAGAATCATGTTAATTGTTGTGATATCATATATGGTTATGTCATTATCATCTTATTAGTAATATTTCAATGTTACTTGTTATTCAGGTGTTCATTGCTTTATGTTCTTATGCATGTTTTGTCGAATAAATTCTTATTCTTCTTTTTAGGTTCTAGATACCTCATTTACAGAATGGTAATAGTGTAATATATATCATATTTATTCATTCAATTCAATTATATAATCATTATTCAATAATGATCATGTAGAATGAGTCGCATCACATCATGGAGATAGTAGGCCGTACGTATGCACGAGCGATGATATCATTCCCATAATCGTGGAATTGTATTGAAGTGTATGTATAAGATTTCAGTATCAATATCACTTTACAATAATAATATATAGTTATTATTTACACCATTATACCCATCCAAGTAAGTTGGTGGTGGAAAACATATTACACCACGGCGTGGAGATAGTATTTTGTACGTACGCACGCGCGGTGATTTTGTTTTCAAGAAGAATGGATAGAAGGTGAAATAGGGTTGTTTCATATTTATAATAACATATCTGTATATGAGTGATACTGTTATTTTTAATTCATAATGATAAAACTAAATAAGATAAGTAGAAGAAGAAATATATTTGAAATAATCGGTAACAGATATTGCCTCTTCTTCGACACGCCTCTTTGAAACCTCCTCTTAGGGCATTAATGGTGGTCTTTGAAGAAGACCAGGACCTCTAGAATATTACTAGGGGAGTTGATAAGAGTAATGGTCAGGGGTTGGCCGAGCATGAAGGCTCAATGTTGTGTAAAGGTGAGATGGATGAGGTACCCTTTTATAAGGGAGGAGAGGGGCACCTTCAGAAAGTGTGAAAATATTATTTTATTATATACTAATATTCGTTTTCAAAATGTCCAAAAAAAAATTAAAGATGAATATAAGATGACTAATGGTCGAAATAAAATCATCCAATCACAATTGGACATGTTTTAGATAATATATTAATCATTGTAATCTTATTTATTTAAATC
Organism: Viscum album; assembly: GCA_963277665.1. Classification (NCBI taxonomy): domain Eukaryota; kingdom Viridiplantae; phylum Streptophyta; class Magnoliopsida; order Santalales; family Viscaceae; genus Viscum; species Viscum album. The sequence goes on along the minus strand of OY728157.1, from coordinate 674,181,058 downwards.
ATTTATTAATGAGGCAAATACTACATCATTATTGTGTCATAAATAATTTAATTTATTTAATGTATAAAAATTATAAACAAAACATCACCATGTTGGATATTTTTTGTATATTTCCAATGAATATTTATAGTTGAAATGATAATTTGTATAAACCCTTATAAAAATTAATTACTAATAGATTTTTGTTAATGTCAATTTTGTCTTTACATTAAATTAATTAATCCAAATTTTCATTATCACTACCAAGTAGTTCAATGGGGTCCCAAAATCGACCCAAGGATTTCAATGGTCAGATACTACTAATCCAATAATTTTTTGTCAAGTGTTAAGTTAATTTTGAATTATTATAATATTCTTTTAACCTTGAATTACCCTATTTACCTTTAACCACAGTAAATAAAAGTCAAAAGTTACTATTCACCAAAAAATGATTCATCTTATTGAACCACATTTTACTTCTTGATAAAAACCAGGTATGTTGGATTTTTGAAATTCAATTCACAAAAGTGGTAAATTTTCATTTAAATGAAAGTCATTTTTTTAACTATTACTAAGTGGTTTCACTATTCATCAAAAATTGATGCTTTTCAAAAAAATACAAAATATTTTTCCTAAGATATATTTGATATTCCAAATTCAAAAATGATATCTATTTTTTGAAATTACAAACATAAAAGTGGAATTAATTAATTTTAAAATTAATTCCCATTTTCAAAACAAAAAGGGGGTTTTTAAGAAACAATAACTATCAAAAGATCGACACCTGTTTATGACCAAATTCATAGTAAAATTAATTCCAATGACCAAAATTGGATTAAATGGTATAAATAAATTATAATTACCAATTATAATTAATTAAAAATTTAATCTAAATATATAAATTATTTGATGAAAAAAATGGTTTTTAATTAAAATATAGCGTGTTTTTACTATTTATAAAAATATGAATCTTATCAGAATAATATGAAAAATGTATCCAAATTAAATTTTTATTTCTTGATTCCAAGGAAGAATTTAATTTTTTCAAATTCATCCTATAAACATGTATAAAACTAGATTTAATGTGGGTGCACCCTCAAAAGTTGACAAAACTGCATTTTTTGAATAATACTTATTTTAACCAAAAATTTTATTTTGTTCTCATACACTGTTCTTGAAAATATGTAAGATGAATAATAATGTTATAAAAACTAAAATGTAGTTAATACTCTCCATAATGTTTGGTCCATATTATAACAATATATCGTTGTTTAGTGAAACTTGATATTGTCTACTACACACGTTATCGAGGAGGGTCACTATTGTATGTAACGCAAGCCAAGCTAGTTTTGTGTTCAGTGAAAGATTCCATTGATATTGCTTACAAAATAAGTCATAAAAATATACTTCTCATAAAATATCAGGGTGTTACATTCTACCCCCACTTAAAATGAATTTCTCCCTCCAAATTCGTCACTTTGTAACAAACAGATGAGGATACCTCTCCCTCAACATATCCTCATACTCCCATGTAGCTTTTTCAAATTGGTGGTTCCTACATAAAACATTCACAAAGAGAGTGGTATTGTTCTGTAGAAATTTTTCGCTACAATCCAGAATCTCTATTGGTTATTCTTCAAAAGAAAGATCTTTCTCCAGCGGTACAACTTCTGAGTTTAGTACATGTGAGGGATCAGGTATATACTTTCTCAGTAGAGATACATGGAACACATCATGAAATTGAGAGAGATTTATTGGAAGCACCAATTGGTAATCTACCTTCCAAACATGATCCAGTATTTCAAAAGGACATATATACATAGGGCTTAGTTTTCCCTTCTTTCCAAATCTCATTTCTCACTTTCAAGGAGATATTCTTTAGAATACTTTATCACCCACTTCAAACTCTAGGTATTTTTTTTGGTTTTGGGCATAACTTTTTTGTCTACTTTGAGCTACTCTTTTGTGTTGTTGAATAGACCTAACCTTTTTCCATCTCATCAATAAGATTAGGTTCTAATAGCATTCTTTCCCCAACTTTATCCAAGCAAGTTAGAGTCCTGCATTTCTTTCCATAAAGTGATTCATAAAGAGCCATATGAATACTAGAATGAAATATATTATTATAAGAAAATTCCACGAAAGGTAGGTATTTATACCAACCACCATTGACACCCAAAGATCATGCTCTTAAAATATCTTTTAGTGTTTGAATTTTTCTCTCAGACTGAACATCTGTCTGAGGATGATAAGCAGTGCTGAAACTCAACATTATATCTAAAGTATGCTGAAGACTTCTCCAGAACTTTGAGGTAATCCTCGGATCCCGATCAGATATAATGGAAAGTGTTACTCCATGTAATATGCACTCTTCCTTCACATATATCCTAGAAAGATGATCCAGAGAGAAATCTTCTCTAATAGCAATGAAGTGTGACGACTTCGTAAGACGGTCAACTATATCCCAAATAACATTATTGACTTTGGATATTTTAGGAAGTCTAGTGAAAAATTCCATAGTGATGTTTCCCATTTTCATTCTAGTATGGGAAATGGTTGTAACATCCCTTTAGACTTCTGTCTCTCAGCTTTAACTTGCTGGAAAACCAATCATCGAGCGACATATTCAGCAACATCTCTTTTCATGCCATCCCACCAGAAGTACTCTTTCAGGTCCCTATACTTCTTCGTGATTCAAGTATGAATAGAGAATTTAGAACTATAAGCCTCATCTAGTAGCTCCTTCTTTAATTTTGGAATAGGAGGAACACCAACCCGATTCCTGAACCTTATTATGTCATCACAATCAAGGTTGAATTCAGGAACATTTCTCACCTTCTTTTGCAACTCTACATCTTCTTTTTGTCCCTCTATAATCTTCACAAGTATACATGGTTGAAAATTCATTTGAGAAAGATAATATTTTTCTCCGTGAATTATAATTCCAAGATCCATCCTTTGTAAATCCATAAATATTGGATCTTTTTTGATCCTCCTCATGGATAAGCTAGCATGGTCTTGTCGACTTAATGAGTCTGTCACCTTGATTTCTTTCCTAGGGTGGTAATTAATTGAGCAGTGGTAATCCTTATTCAACTCAAACCATCTTATTGGGTGCATATTCATATTCTTTTGTGTGAAAATATACTTTAAATTTTTATGATCTGTATACATATCACATCTTTCACCATAATGATAATGCCTCCAAATCATTAATGCAAAAATTACTGCAACTAATTCCAAATCAAGAGTTGGGTAATTTTGATCATGGATTTTCAACTCTCGTGAGGCATAAGCTATCACTATATCAGTTTTCATGAGAAGACACTCCAATCCCTTCTTGGATGCATCCTTATAGATCACAAACCATTATCCACTACAAGGTAGTGTGAGCACAGGTGCACTGGATAACCTTATTTTCAACTTCTTGATATTCTCTTCACACTCCTCTGTCCACACGAACATAAATGATTTTCGAGTCAACCTGGTGAGCGGATTAGATAATCATGAAAACTATTTCACAAAATGATGATAATATCCAGCAAAACCAAGAAAACTTCGGATCTCAGTTACTATTGTTGGTCTCAACCATCTTTCAATAACCTCTTTTTTTGCTGGATCCACAGATATCGCCTCTTTTGAGATTATGTGACCCAAAAATGAAACATTTTGAAGACATAATTCACAATTGGTAAATTTGGCATAAAGATTCTCCTTTCTTAGGGTCATTAATACAATTCTCAAGTAATCTTCATGTTCTTCCTTCCTCGTTGAATAGACCAGAATATGGTCTATAAAGACTACCACAAACTGATCAAGATGTTCTCTAAATACTCTATTCATTACATCCATGAAGATAGCAGGGGAATCAGTAAGACCAAATGACATCAGTATAAATTCATAGTTTCCATTCCATGTACGAAAAGTCATCTTTGGTATATCCTCTTTTTTGACCATTAATTGATGATACCCTAGAATAAAGATCAATTTTGGAAAAGTATTGATCTCGGCGTAGTTGGTCAAATATGTCATCAATGTGTGGGAGAGGATATTTATTCATGATAGTGATCTTGTTAAGTTATCGACAATCAATTCAGTGTCTCATTGATCCATCTTTCTCCTTAACAAGAAGAATAGGTGCTTCTCAAGGTGATGCACTAGGGTGTATGAATCCCTTATCAAGATTCTCTTGGAGTTGCTTCTTCAATTCCTACAACTCAATTGGGGCCATTCTATAAGGTTTCATTGAAATGGGCATAGCACCGGGTATGAGTTCTATTGAAAAATCAACTTCATGATTTGATGGAAGACCTGAAAATTCCTCTGGAAAGACATAATAAAACTCTTGTACAATGGGAATACTCTTAATCGTGAGTTCCTCTCTAACCATTTGAGATAAATAAACTTCATTTATTGGAATCAATAACCATATGATGGAATAAATTTCCACTAGAAGGTTATATTCATCCTTGCATAGATAGATGATAGTATATTGATCGGGAATATTAAATGTGATTTCCTTTTGTTGGGAATTAATATGAGCTCTGTATAAAGAAATACAATCCATGCCAAAAATCTCATAAAATTCCATTATAGGAAGGATCACAATATTTTCAGGAATCACGTTCCCACAAACTTCAATTTGAAAAGAATTATAATTTTTTGATGAAACCATTGTGCCATTATGAGTTGTCATAGCTAACTCAACATCTAATTATTGAGGTATTACGACGATACCCTTAGTTGTTTTTCAGAAATATAATATTTGGTGGATCTAGAATCAAATAAAACATTTGCTACTTTAGAGTGGATGTTATGTGTACCTTTCACCACTTCGTTATCGTACTCCACATCACCGATAGAAATTTCAAGTGACATTCCTTTTCCATTGGCCTTAATAGTTTGTTGACGTCGATCATAATAAAAAACTCTTGGATTAGGGCATTTATTGGCATAATTTCCCATTTGATTCACTTAAAATATTGAAGTGTAGGAGGTGCATTATGTGTATCCCTTTGTTTGTTCACATCATTAGACATATTCTTCCCATTATTTCGACATTCAACTACCTGATGGCCTTCTTTTCCATAGTTAAAACATTTACTTGTCCTTTTAAGACAATTCCCTCCTTGTTTCCTGCAACACTTTGAGCATAAGGAAAAACTCATCTTCTTTTCATTGTGGCCATTAGATTTCCCTTTGAATTCCATTTTCCTCTTCTTATCAAACCCATATTATTGATGGATTACCCTAATATCCATCTCAACCTTTAGAGCACATCGAACAATTTCCTCATAGCTTATGAAGTCCCTTATGGCTAATTCCCTTCGAAGACTTGGTTTTAAGACACTAAATAATCGATCGATCTTACTCTTAGGTTGGATAATAATTCCAAAAGCATACCCTGCAAGTATTGTAAAATTTTCTTCGTAAGTACCAACCAATTCATCATCCTTTTTCATTAGTTCAAGAAACTCCTTCTCCATCTTTGTTCGAAGAATAAAAGGGAATTACTTATTGAAAAACATGTTTTTGATCTCATCCCATTCCATGGACTCAATTTCTCACTTTTTCCTCATATTCTTAATAAGATTCCACCATTGATCAGCTTCACCTTCCAAACAATATACTGCTAAGATGACTTTATCATGTTCAGAACATTGGAGGACTGAATATATATTTTCAGTGGTACTAATCCATTGTTCATCCACTAATGGATCAAAAGACCTGCTGAATGAAGGTGGATGCTGCCTCATGAAGGATTCAACAGAATGTTTATCCTTCCTTTGCTTGTTTGGAAGCACATCCTGATTCATATCTTTTGATAGTTGTGTCAGCATGACTACAAGATTTTTCATTCCAGCTCCCATAACGTTTGGTATCTCCGGGGGACAATCATTTCACTTCCCGTCACATTCAGCATTAACACAGTTCCTTCGGGTTCCAGCCATTGACTAAAACCAATAAGCACAGTGTGAGAAACACTAATCATAATAGGAAAACCACATAATCAAGAATAAATTTTCAAACTTTAGGTCTTATCATAGGTTGTTCATGGCCATTATAAAACACTAATATTGTGTTATACGTTTAGACATATCCTTAGTGTTCTTACTAAGGCTTTCACATCCTAGTCTCCAAAGGTTGACTGTACATTTCCACTAAAACCAAATATAACAAACCATACTTTACATACATGGTTATAACTTCAGAATTAATGCATACTTATTACAACATATAAAAAAACCATGATAGGACCATATAGGTATAATGTCTTTAGAAATTTGGAAACATAAACGACTGGTAAAACATCTACATTGTCTCCTGTTTATTTCATCATATCTAGAGTCCCTTTTGGAATATCTTACTTAATACCCTTCTTCCTGACCTAGGGAAAAGAAAATATAAAAAAGGGTGAGCTCAAATTCTCAGTAAGGGTAAACAAAAGAAATAACAATCATATTATATTCATAATAACATAACATTTTGAAAATCTTAACCTGCAAAATAGATCATAATATCATGACATGTTATAAATAATATTAGTGAAATGTAATCCAAATAATCATAACTTAAAACATAAAACTTTGTGTCATACACACATAATAATAGATAATCATTTATTTGTAGTCAAGACTCATTTCCAAGACTATCCTAGGGGACAAATTCCATTTCTGAACCGAGTTCACTCCTTGTTTCAGTCCTGTATCACTGAACCAGATTAACCTTTCATTCCATCCATGTATTTATCATGAGATATAAATCTTTACCCAATGCATTGGAGGGAGATATAGGTCCCACCCATCTCATAATGAAACCATTCTTATGTGTGCCAAAAAATCATAAATCATAGCATAACCCATGTAATAAAAATTGGATTCTTAACCATCATTACATCATATCATAATCCATATAAGATAAAAGAACATCATAAAATTAATTTCATCATATCATAATAAAATCATTGTAAAAATAGTGTTAGAAAAAGAACCCAATATTATCATAGATGTAAAATAATTCTGATAAAACACATGAACTCCATTCTTAAGGAAAATATCTTTTCTACTTCAAAATAATTTTTCATTTCTTAACATTTCATAAATTTTTAAACAAAAATAATTTGATTAAAAATAAACTTGAAAACATGTAACGGATGCTTCAAGGAAATAACATTCTATGAAATCATAAAAATCCATTCACGGTGTATAAGTTTAAAAAAGATTTTTCCCATACTTTGGCCGGAAAAGTCAAAAAGTACCACGTACTATAAACGAAAAAAGATTCTATTCATATCCTTTACTCACAAATGGGTAAAATTGGATTTTTAAAATTTTAGGAGGATATAAATAATATTACATATTGAGGAAACATGGATGAAGATGATAAATATTCCCCAGTAAATTCTGAAGTATAAACAATATTGGATAAAAATGAGATTGCGAGATTTTCCCTTACCTTAGGTCTGATTTGCTTTGTACGTTTCCAAACCTACTGTATAATGATTTAAATAATGTCTCTGACTTATTAAAGAATAATATTCATTGTTATGAAATTATATATGGTCATGTTCCTATCATCTTATTAGTAATATTTTATTGCTACTTGTTATTCGGGTGTTTATTGCTTTATGTTATTATGCATGTTTTGTCGAATAAATTCTTATTCTTATTTATAGGTTATAGATACCTCCTTTCTAGAATGGTATTAGTGTAATATATGTCATATTTATTCATTAAATTAATTTAAATAATCATTATTCAATGAAGATCATGTAGAACGAGTCGCTTCACATCGGGGAGATGGTAGGCCGTACGTAGGCACGAGCAATGATATCGTTCCAATGATTGTGGAATTGTATTAAAGTGTATGTACACTATTTCTAAATCAATAGAACATTACAATAATCATATATATTTATTCTATACATCATTATACCCATCCAAGTAAGGTGGTGGTGGAAAACAAATTACACCACGACGTGGAGACGGTATTCCCTAGGTATGCACGCACGGTGATTTTGTTTTCCGTAGGATGGATAGAAGGTGAAATAGGGTTGTTTAACATTTATAATAAAATATCATTATATGAGTTATACTGATGTTATTAATTCATAATTAAAAAACTAAATAATAGGAATTAGAAGAAGAAACAAATTTAAAATAATCGGTAATAGATATTACCTTTTCTTCGACATGCCTCTTTCAAACCTCCTCTTAAGTCAATAATGTTGGACTTTGAAGAAGACCAGGACCTCTATAATATTACTAGGGAAGTATAGAAGAGTAATTGTAAGGTTTTGGATGATATTAAAGGCTCAAAGTTGTGTAAAGAGGAGAGGGAGGAGGTTCCCTTTTATAAGGGAGAAGAGGGGCACCTTTGGAAAGTGTGAAAATATTATTTTATTATAAACTTATCTTCAGTTTCAAAAGTTCCAAAAATAATTAAAGATAAAGATAAGATGACTCATGGTCTAAATGAAATCATCCAATCATAATTTTAAATGTTTGGATAAAATTTTAAACATTATAATCTTATTTATTTGAATCATTTATTAATAAGGCAAATACTGCATCATTATTGTTTAATAAATAATTTAATTTATTTGATGTCTAAATATTATAAAAAAACAGCATGTAGGAAATCTTTTTATCTTTCCAATGAATATTTATAGTATAAATGATAATTTATATAACCCCTTATAGAAATTAATTACTAAATGATATTTGTTAATGTCAATTTTGTCTTTACAATAAACTAATTAATCTAAATTGTCATTATCACTACCCAGTGGCTCAATGTGGTCCCAAAATCGACCCACGTATGCCCATGGTTGGCCACTACTCATAAAATAAGGTTAGGACAAGTGTTAAGGTAATTTTAAATTATTATAATATTCTTTTAACCTTGAATTACCATATTTACCTCTAACCGCAGTAAATAAAAGTCAAAAGTTACTATTCAAAAAAAATTATTTTCATCTTATTGAACCACATTTTACTTATTGATAACAACCACGTATTTATGATTTTTGAAATTCAATTCACAGAAGTGGTAAAATTTCATTTAAACGAAAGAGTCAGTTTTTTAACTACCACTAAGTGGTTTCACTATTCATCAAAAATTAATGTTTTTCAGAAAAATAACAAAAAATCAGCCTAAGATATATTTGATATCCCAAATTCAGAAATGATATCTATTTTTTAAAATTCAAAACATAGAAGTGTCATTAATTAATTTTAAAATTAATTCACGTTATCAAAACAAATAGCTTGTTTTTAAGAAACAATAACTATCAAAAGATCGACACTTGTTTATGTCCAAATTCAAAGTGAAATTAATTCCAATGACCAAAATTGGATTAAATGGTAAAAATATATTCTAATTAAACTTTAAAACCAATTAAAAAGATAATCTAACAATATAAATTATTGTGATGAAAAATGTTGTTTTTAATTAAAATATACCATTTTTTACTATTCATTAAAATATGAAAGTTATCAGAATAATTTGAAAAATTTATCCAAATTAAATTTTTATATCCAGATTCAAAGTAATAATTTTATTTTGTCAAATTGAACTTATAAACATGTCAAAAACTAGATTTAATGTGGATATTCCATCAAAAGGCGGCAAAACTGCATTTTTTTAAAAATACTTATTTTACCCGAAAATTTTATTTTGTTCTCATACAATGTTTTAGAGAATATGTAAGATGAATAATAATGTTATAAAATTAAAAATTTAGTTAATAATATTCATAACAGCTAGTCCATATTATAACAATATATCATTTTTTTAGTGAAACCTGATATTGCGTACTACACACACTATCGAGGAAGGTTGTGATTGCATGTAACGCAAGCCAAGATAGTGTTGTGTGCAGTAAAAGATTCCATTGATGTTATGTATAACATAAGTCATAAAAAATATATACTTATTATAAAATATCAGGGTGTTACAATCATTCTGTATAGGGACCAGTTTCACAGATGATTCTTCTAGGTGGGGCACCAGCTATACCCTGCTAATGGATATGCACATGGAACATGAATTTCTAGAAGATGAGGAGTTCAAGATGGAAATGATCAATTAGTATAATAGATAGAAACCCCTCAGGTTTTGAGGTGATCCTGACCCTTAGGTGGTTGAGGAATGGCATGAGGTGGTGTCTAGATATTTCGATCAAGTGAGGACACCAGTGGAAAAATGGTGATCCTATTGGGGAGCCTTCTTCAGGGTTCGACAAAGCGATGGTGGATTTTGACCATAAAAACTCACAATGAGGTGACTCTTTATGGATTGAGTTCAAATGTCTATTTATTGAGGAGCACTCTCTAGTTACACTTAGAGATGGGTGTATATAAGAGCTTCGTCATTAACAGTATGGTAGCATGATTGTGGATGACTATTCATTGAGGTTCACCAACCTATCCAGGTACTCAATTGATATGGCCAACAATTATTACATCTAGGCTCAGAACTTTGATAGAGGTCTACTATAAGACATCTGATCCTATGTTATACCTATATTAATTCGGAAATACGCTGGAGTTCTAGAGAGAACATTGGTGGTCAGGATATTCTTGGGTAAGCATATGAAGCTAGTGACATGTATTAGTAGGTATACAAGTAAAGAGACCTCAGTAGTGGTGGGAAAATGTCAGAATCATGGATCTAGACATAGGTTAAGCTATAGGGTGTCGTAAGATTGGGGACGTGTGGTTAAGTGAACTCATGATGGATCCAGTCGGCCTAGAGAGAGGTGATTCTATACATGTGATGGAAGGGAACACATATTTAGAGATTTCCCAACCCGAAGAGATGTTAATAAGGGAACATGGATAGACCACCAATGCAGAGGAAACGAGTGGAGAAGGATGATCAACCATGCAACAAACGTGGTAGAGGATTTGGGAGAGCTTTTGGAGGTGACAGTCATTTTGATATACTACCCCAACCCTAGGATGTCCACACCAGGCACATGGAGCTGGAGTAAATTGGTGTGAGAAGGTACATGCAGTTTTAGAGTATGACCCATGGACTCCATGAATTATCCAATGTATGATATTTTCCATTTCAACAGTAGAATCCTTACTTATAGACACATGACCCAATAATTCTTTAGTCACGTTTTACCTTGTATGAGACCTTGAAATTCTGGTAGAAATATTGAATTGACCCTTAGAAATGAAGAAACCTATGAGAAGAGACATGATGATCACACACTTGTGCTGATTGTGTGATCTGACCTTTGGAGAAAGGAGTTTCGGTGGATCATCTTTATGGAAGCATCGATAAATTTTGAAGCCATTTTCAGTATGGATTACCTCTCTTCAATTTATTCCTAAATTTACTTTTTTAGGAGAAACGAGTGGTGTTTCTACTATTATTGGACAAGTTCATCCATTTTGGGATAATGTGAATCTCAGGAAACACATGATGGGCTCATGCATAAGAGGGTGTAGGTGATCACTCTTGAATTGGATAGCCTTACTCTCAGAGCACCATTTCTTCTGAGATTTCAATTCCTAGTAGTATAGGAAGTTTATGAGGACGTCTTTCTAGAAGTTGGTCTAGGGTTACCTCCACCATCGGGAGTTGGACATATGAATCCAATTACACCCTGATATGGCACTGATATTGTCACGGGAATATATGATGGCTATCAAAGATCTTCACAAGCTCAGGGGGAAGCTGGTGGACTTTTAGAGGAAGGGATTTTTGAGGCACAATCTTTCACCATTAGCGACCCGAGATTTGTTTTCCAATAAGGAAGTCGGGATCATGTTGTTTTTTGTGGATTACCATCACATGAACCAAGTAAACATGAAGAATTGAAACCCTCTAACAATTATAGATGAGATATTCGATCAATTTAGAGTGGCATGATGGTTCTCAAAGGATGGCCATCATTCCGGTTATCACTAGTTGTGAGTACAATATGAGGATATATGAAAGGAAGCCTTCAGATCCCACTATATTTATTATGAGTACTTGGTGATTCCATTTGGTTTGATGGAATTCATGTAGTGTAGATAGGACTCAAGAACCAGATCTATCATCCTTACTTAGACTGATTAATGGTAGTCTTCATTTACGATAAACCTTTTTACACAGTGTCCAAGAGGAGTACACAAGACACCTACAAATGGTTCTAAACATACTTCAGGAGTGCCGACATTATGGGAAACCGACTATTTTCATATTTTGGATTCCAGATGTTCACTTTCTAAGACATGTTATCCTAGCTGATGGATTTTCATTGGACCCAGACAAGGTGGATCCGGTTTTAGCATGGGGGCCAACTAAGAGCATGGCCAATGTGGGGAGATTCCTTGGCATGTCATGCTATTATTGGAGATTCATACTTGATTTATCCAGGGTATCATCACCTATGTCTGCGTTTACCACAAAGTTTAATCCATTCATATGGATAGAGAATTCCAATTTTCATTTTCAGCTGTTGAGGTCGATTTTGATGAGCACTACGGTCTTGATATTTCTAGATGAAGATGTTGAGTAGGTAGTATTCTGTGATGTATCAGAGACTAGACTAGGTTGTCTCCTAATGAAGTGGAATGAAGTTATTTCCAATGGTTCATTCTAGTTGAGAACACTTGATCCTAACTTTGTGAACTGTGATCTTCAGTTTCTAGTAGTAGTGTTCATATTGAAGATGTGTTGACACTACCTTATTGGCAAGTTGTTTATCATCTAATCCAATCAAAAGTGTCTCAATTATATCTTATCTCAAAAGAATATGAACTTGATATAGAGGATATTTATAGAGTTCTAATAGGATAATTACATTGATATTGTCTATTCACATTGTAAGGGGAATGTTCTGGCAGATTCTCTGAGTAGGAGATCTAGTTAACAGTTCTTGAACTTGGCATCCGGGAAGTTGGCCTCATTACAAATATTATTCATGGATGGAGATGTAGAATATTACCTCTAGTCAATTCTTGTTACCCCTCTACACCAACATCATGTTATGGAGGAACATCTTTGGAATACCCAAGGCGGGACCCTATGTGCTCATATGTCCACAGGGCATGCGCCTGATTGATATTCACAAGGTGAGAAGGAAGTCATCTTTTTCAAAGGATTCAAGGTTGTACTAGTGTAACATGATGTTATTAATACTTTCATAATTTATTATATACTCCCTTTACGGATTTTATTTGAAATGTGCATAATATTTATGAAATATTAATGTTTAAATATTAAGTATAATTTTAGACCAGTATTTGAATTCATCCCAACTCTTGTCTGTTTAATGGTTTAATAATAGATATCATCCTAATTATCCATATTAAATGATTCATATTTTCTAATGATCCTTATTCAAATTAAATATTTCCATTATGAGGGGCCTTTCACCAAATTATCTATTTCATATGTCCATGTGATATACAAAAGAAGTCCCAAAGAATCTGCGATGAAACTTGACTAGGCCTAATGATTGAGTTACTAGGATAAATCCTAAAGACCAAGTTTTATGAAACTCCACCATATGCTCATTATTATCCAAAGGAATAAGGTATATAAATATTAATGTACAAATACAACCACAAGGGGCCCAACAGATGATTTGGCTTCCAACCCCCTATTTTGGAAGGGAATTAAAATCATTACACTATTCATGACATTGTGAATCATATAGTCATCAACTCAAGCAGAGATTTTGCAGTGTGAAATGTAAGATAAGTGCGGCCAACATGATAGAAAAAATTATTTTTATTTGAGGGAATATTTCTATGCATAAACTCATTCACATTTCGGCCATATAAATAATCTAGATAGAAATGGACAAATTAATTTTTTTACACAAACTACAATAACATTGGATCCATAAGTCCAAATGCCTCCAAATATTGAGAGTATTAAGAATATATTATTATATAAAACATTGAAAAAGATGGTATATCTTAAGTCATCAGTTTGGATGGAAAAATTGGTGACGCAAGTGGAGGGGATGATTTGGAATTCAAACAACACACCTCCATGGGATACAAAAACAACCCCCTCTTATCCTTGCTTGTGATTGAAATTTCAGAGAAAATGATGATAATTTGGAAAGACCAAGGATATTCTAAAGGCATGTGATGATCTTTTATAGCAATCATTTATTGTGAGAACCTTTTCTCTTTTCTTCCTTTCTTTTAATTTTGTGTTGTTCTTCATTTATAATTGTGTAAGTGATTGTTTTTTAATTTTATTTAATGATATTTTCTTATTCTTAATATATTACTCTCATCCAAATTCGGCTAAATAATATTAATGGTCTTAAAATATTTTAATTATAGTTGAATTTCCTTCCTTTATTTTTCATTCTCATTCAATCTACTGTCAATATTTAATTCCCTTCACTTTGTGTGTGTGTGTGTGTTTGACGCAAGACTCTTTTCTTATCCCATTGTATTTATTCTCTAATTAATTCATCATCAAAAAAAATAATAAACCATATTACTTATCCACTTAATTTATAGTTATATATATAATCCTGTTTAGTAAAAATTTCTGTTAGTTAAGTGATAGAGAGTATTTTGTCAATGAATATTCTTCAAATTAACATTGTGTACATTGAACATAACATTTCATTGATGAATGACATATTTTGTTTAACGTATGGATTACATGGATTATGGGAACCGTCAATAAAAAACCACAAACATGTACTGATTAGGATTACAAACCTATGTTATTTTATGTCTAGTATTAAATCCTTAACACTAAGGAATTATAGTCAACATCATATAGTTAAGTGGGTGTTAATTTAATGAAATATGAAGCAAATGTCAAGGATATCACAATATTAACTCCATAATAATGAAATCACCTCAATATTTAACTATTTGATAAATAAAAAATAATCCATAAATTATTTCATAATCTTTGAAAACAAACCCCTAATCAAAATACAATCGATAAAAAAATCGATTATTAAAAAGTATCATTGATGATGATTCGACCCGAGTGATTCTATACACATTAGCATAGAATTAGAACCATGAATGATCAATAGGTTAAAATAGTCTGTGATTTCTAATAGATCCATTGCTGGGGATGGTGAATTAAGTAGTCATTCGTTTTTTGTTATTGTAAAAAAACAAAAAAACAAAAAAAAATTAAAAACAAAACACAATGAAAAACTTTCCTTTTCATAAAAATCATAAATGAGAAAAAAACAATAAAACCCCATCTTTCTCTTTATTAAAAACTATATCTGACATCCTAATAGCCTCCCAACATATACCTCAGATTAGTTAGACCCTAAAATTGAGTGAACACTTCTCCAATTTAGGAGTATCATTAGGGTTAATCAAATAATTTATGAATCATTCCTTTACATCCAATTGAATTAGAAATGTCCAATCCAAGGGAAAAAGAAATTTATGAACATGTTGCATCTAATATGAATTACCAACCAATTGGTATTCAATATCCAAACATAGAGTCTGAAATTGATCTAATATTGGTTTTGATTCATCTTCTCCCTCATTTCCACATGCTAGCCGATGAGTATCCACTTCTCCACCTTCAAGAGTTCCTGGTGGTGTGATCTACCATTTTTCCTCACGTGGTTTCTAAGGAAAAAATATAAAATAAAGAATTCACTTATTCCTTAGTTGATTCCACCAATTAATGGATCTATTCTCTCCCCCCTGGTTCCATAAACTCACGGATTGACATTAAGAGACTTTTCATTGAGAAATTATTTCCCGCTTCATGTACTGCTTCCATCTGAATAGAAATTAGTTGTATTCATCAATTCCCTAATGAATCACTCTTTGAGTATTGGGAGAGGTTTAAAAAACATTTGGAAGCTTGAAAACACCACTAAATCCATAAGGAAATAATGATCCAATACATATATGAGGGGTTATTCGCTATGGAGAGAACCATCATTTATGTTGTAAGTGGCGGTGCTATTGTTGACAATACTCCAGTAGCTCCAAGAGATCTCAGAAGAAATATGGCTACAAACACATATCAATTCCATACTTGAGCACATGCTAAAATAAAAAAATTAAAATAAATTAAATCCATATATCTGAATGAGATGACATAATGGATGAGTGAACTTATAGGTATTGTGTGACAACTAGCTTTCGATACCAAAACCCTAACCTCATCTTCTCCTAAAACATTGTTCGCTAGACCTATCAAAAACTATGGCTCATCTCATCCAAATAATACATATCCACCACATCAAGAGGATACATTTAATTCATCAAGACCAATGGATCTCAATGCAGCCTACGCTCAGTAGAAAACAAACCCTCAACTATCAGGTCAGATCATTAAAACCTCTAACCTACCTCACTCTGATCCTTTATATTCTACCTTCAACCATGTCTGGAGGTATGGTAATACCATTTCCCATCCCCCTCAATTCCCTCCTCAAAACCCAAACCAGTTCAAATATTATCAAGGTGTTGGTAACATGCTACAACCTTTTCTATTTTTTCTTCAACAATAATGGAGAAATACTCCTCCTACTTTTCCCAGATTCCACTATCCTAGTGATCCTTCCCAATTCCCAAACCAAAAAATCACATTCCCAAATACCAAAAACAAGTAAATCCCAATTTGGTGCAACCCTTTTCTTCCATGAATGCATGGGAATGTGTGGTAGAAAATCTTACCTCATTCACCCATTCTAGCCGCATAAACAAAGAAACCCAAATTGGTCAACATGCATCCCACCTGAGCCAGTAACAATAACCATCATCGCCCCAACTTCCAACTCTACAATTACACAACCCCATGGGTAATGTAAGTGTAATTTCACTTATATTAGGGAATCAAATTTCTATTCATCATATAGAGTCCTCGAACTCCACATTAAATGTAGACCTAGAAAATGAAAAGGAAAAGAAACTTGAAAAGGAATCTGAATCCATTCCCTCACCTCATTCAATTCCACTTAGGAACCCAATTCATTTTCCCCAATCCATTTCCATGCCAAATATGTTTTTTGAACCTGATCCTGAAATTCTAAACATGTATATACGTGCTGAAGTCAATATTCCCCACGTAGAGTCTACAAAACAAATCCTTATATACGCCATGTTTCATAAGGAATTTTTCACTCATAACAAGAAACTTAGGCCCTTAAAAAAATTCCACCTGGTATTCTATTCCTATATAGTTAAAAGATATATGGACCTTTACAGTTCGATTCCAAATTAGAAGTTCCAACATTAATGATTCACTCATAGAGCTAGGAGAATAAGTTAATGTCATTCCTAAATTCATCCTCTCCAACCTTGGTCTTGTCCCCTTACATCCAATGTTTTTTTACTTAAATTTTCCAATCAAATCACTACCAATCCTGAGTGTATAATTGTGGATGTCCTTCTTCATTTGAATGATCTTAAATTACCAGATGATTTCTATGTCGTTGTCATGGAAAGTGAGATGACCTCTTCTCAATCTCCCCAAATTCTAGGAATACCATTCCATATGACTGCTAGAAATAAGATTTATGTCCATTCAACTATATTATACATGGAATTTGGTGACCAATTGGCCAGGTTCAACATTTTCCAAGACTTGTCATACCCATCTAAGGATCACTCTGTAGTGTCAATATATGCTTATTAGGACACTCCTGAGAGTCAATTGAACCCCAATCCATCCTGTTAATCATTTTCTAATGATCAAGGATATTTTGAAATTTGCAATAGGATTAACAATGTCAGAAATAGTGATCTTTATGTGGACCTTTCATTCATAGAATCCATCAATCTATAAGAACTTGATAACTCTCTTGAATTCCACATCAACTATGATATATACTACTCCACCCTGGATTGTATTAAGGAAAATCAATCTTAAAAAACTAAATTCCCATTCCCATTACAGAGTTTTCTAGCCCAAAAAATAACGTTCAAATAGATCTGAAACCACTTTTTAAACATATAAAATATGAATTTATTTTCCATGATTAATCTTATCCTGTCATTTTCTCTGATTCACTTACCAATACTGAGGTGTCTGAACTTGTTCAGGTGTTATAAGAAAACAAATAATCCTTAGGTTGGACCCTAGATGACATACTAAGAATAAAATCTACCTGTTGCATGCATCACATCCATTTTGAAAAATCATCCAAACCAATTAAAAACCACAAAAGAAGACTCAATCGAAGCATACTAGAGGTAGTTTGTGAATAGATCACAAAGATTCTTCATGCTGGTATTATCTACCAAATTTATGATAGTGAATGGGTTAGTCATTTTCATTTTGTACCTAAGAAGGGTGGGATAACTATTGTCACATATGAACATGGAGAGGTTTTCAAAACATGAGTGAAGAAAAAATGGAGTGTGTGCATTGATTACCAATAATTGAATGTTGAAACATGAAATGATCAATAACATCTTATATTTCATGATCAGAAGATAGAACGATTGCATGGAAGGTCACATTATTGCTTTCTTGATGGATAGACAAGCTACTTCCATATCCCAATCACACCCCAGGACCAAGAAATGATGACTTTCACTTTCACCTTTGGAATGTATGTATATAGTGTAATGAATTTTGGCCTTTTTAATGCTCTTGTAACATTCCAGATGGGTATGATGAGTATAGTTTCTGAATTCTATGAAGACTAGATGGAAGTTTTCATGGATGACATTACCATTTATGGTGAGTCATTTTAATCTTGCTTGAATTCAATCTCTCTAGTTCTTAAAATGTGTGTCATGTGAGACACATTGTTAAATTTTGGAAAATGTCACTTCATCGTTGGAAGTTGGATTGTTCAATGGAACATAGTTTAAAAAAATGTAATTGATGTTGACCCTGCCAAAAATAAAATGATCCAATCACTTCCTGAACTGAATTTAATTCAAGACATCCATTTATTCCTTGATCATGTCAGTTTCTATCAGAGATTCATCTATATCTTTAGTAGGATTTACCTCCCACTCATTAGGTTGATCCAAAATGATGTCACTTTCCATTTCGATGAGGTTTTCAAGAGACCCTTCATTGAACTCAAAACTGCTCTTATATCTTCCCAAATAACCAAACCCTTGAATTGGTCCAAACCCTTTGAGTTGATGTGTGATGCTTCTGATGGAGCCATTAGTGCAGTTCTAGGTCAATGAAGAGAAAAAAATACCTCATGTCATCTATTATGCCTAAAAACAATGGATGAAACTCTATCTCAATACACTGTGTATGAAAAGGACTTATTTTCTGTGGTTTTTTCCTTGGTAAATTTTGAGGCTATCTCATAGGTGCCAAAATCATCATCTCCACAGACCATTCTTCTATAAAGCTCTTAATCGATAAAACTGATTCCAAACTGAGGCTAATAATATGGATACTAATTATCTATTAGTTTGACCTAGAAATCAAAGATATACCATGAAAGGGAAACCTTGTAGATGATCTGTTAAGGTATAATTTATAATTCTTCTCATTCTAAAATCATTGATCCTAAATCCCCCATTGAGAACCTTTCATCTCGCACTCCGATGTAACTATAGTAAGAACAACTTGTAAACTACATGTTTGCTGATATTTTTTCATGAAATTTATTTAGAAGTACCAAAAATGTGGTTGAAATGTGACTCAAATTTCTATTTTTTGGAAGACAATAAACTTTGGATGACTGGGGATGACATGGTAATTTGAAGATGTGTTGATGAAAATTAACATTCTTCCATCATTGAATTTTTTCACTCAATGCCTAGTAGTGTCCACTATGGACCACGAAGGACACCAAAAAAGGTCCTAGACTCTGGATTTTTGTGGCCTTCACTCTTCAAGGACTCACATGAGTTATGTAAATCATGTCCCACTATAGAAAATCTTTACCCAATTTTAAAGATAAATGAAATTCCCCAAAATCTATTAATTTTATGTGAGGTATTCGATGTTTGGGTAATTTATTTCATAGGACCATTACCCATTCTAATGGATTATCATACATATTTCTTGCAGTATATTATATTTCTAGGTGGTTCGAGGCCAATACCATAAAAAAGGATGATTCACATACTATTATTGAGTTCCTAGAAACCCACATCTACCATTTATTTTGAACTACCCATGACTTGATTAGTGAGTTAGGAACTAATTTTGGTAATAGAATTATGAAAAATCATTTGAATTAGATAGGGGATGTACAAAAAACATCAATGTAATATCATCCCCAAAAAATGGAAAGGACGAACATTCTAATAGAAAAGTGAAAAGAGTGTTTGAGAGAATTTTAAAACCCACTAGAAAAGACAGTCCTGAAATACTTGGTGAAGCGCCTTGGGCATATCATACTGCCTATAAAAACCAAATTAGGATATCTCATTTTATGCTAGTTTTTGGTAAAGAATGTCATTTTCCAGTTTAAATCAATCTTAAGTAATTTTGGGTAGTGAATGCATGGAATTTTGATTTTGAAGAAATTGGTGAAAAAATATTATTTTAGATGGATAAACTGGAGGAGTTTCGACATGATTCTTATGATAATTCTAATTTGTACAAATAAAAGGCTATGTTTCTCAAAGAAAAATATATCCAATGAAAGGTTTTTCATGATGGTGAAAAGTTAATGCTCTTGAATTATTGATTTTGACTTCATCCAGGTAAGCATAATTCTCATTTGGAAGGTCCTTTTATTAGTACTAATTTTTACCCATTGGGTGCAGTGAAAGTTCAAGACCAATCATTGAAAAGGGAATTCAATGTTAAGGGATGTCTATTAAAGCATCACCATGAGAGGAAGCACAATCCTAGAACAACATAGACTTCCACTAGATCCAAAAATTCTATAGTAAACACACCACTATATGGAGACATCCACCCACGAAAACCAAACATGGAGGAACTTCTTTCCATTTAACTGACCTTTTCTATCTTCTTCCTCCCCTATCTCTCCCTTCTTCTTCTTCTTCCTATCTTTTTCATTTTTTTACCAATTTCATCACCAATTTTTTTATATCTCTATTTCTATTTTTTGTGGGTGTGTAATTTAAAAATATAATAAAAAAATCAAAAAATATAAAAATTAAAAAAACTAACAAAAATTCATACTAACTCACCATCTAGTTTTGAAAGTTTGTCTATCCATTTTGCGGAGTCAAATGACATGTTTTCATCTAAAATGTTTTGTATTTTAATTATTAATTTGGAAAAGGAATCTTACTTCAAAACCAAAATCCTTTGAATTTCATGTTTTAGATTTGGAAAATGATTATTCCCCAACTGTGAAAAATTAAAATATATTTCATTAAAAGGTAAACATTGACTATCTTTTCAAAATTTGTGTTTTCTCCCCCAATTGTGAGTCTTGGTTTTTTGGACCTTCAAGATGAATTTCATAATTTGGGGTGCATTAATGTGATATAAGTAGTTTATTAACCACATGAGAATCAAAATATCCAAATAGACTCACATTTCCCTTACATTAATCCTCTTTTTGATGGTCCCTTTGATCCTATGGAAACCTTTTCTTGGTAGCCACATTAAAATCCCAATACATTGTCCCACATAATATATACATGGATTTTCATTGCTTATTTTTATAAAATTTATGTGTGGGGTGAATGGATTTCATTATGGGTTCCTTTTATTGATTTTCAACATTTTTTTATATAATTTAGGGCAAGAGTCCAATTTAGTTTGGTGTATATGTTTTCATTTATTGAGTTTCGGGAATGTATATATGATTGTGACATATGTTTCAAATTTTATTAAAATGTGTTAAAAAATGAAAAAAATATCAACAAAAAAACAAAAATATTAATGGTTTGTTTCTTTGGTGGGTTGAAAATCACTCTTCCATAACCTTTGACATTGTTATAACTATTATAATTAGTGTTGTGAGGTGATCAATCATGGTTTGGGATTTGTGTGAGATCTTTTTCGAGTTCATATTTTGATAAAAAAGAAAAAAATGAAAAGAAAAAAAAACCTGAATTATATATTATTACATCATTAGGAGATGTTTTTTGTTTTTTTTATATTCTATCTTCTCATTCCCTACAAATTTTTATGCACTTTGTTGAATTGATTCACAAAATTTTTTCCTTGTATATATCCATGTTGGTGTTTTACCCCACTTTTTACCCATTAGACATTAAATTCATATAATCCCATAGCCCCTGAAAACCCCCTTAAAAAGACCTCTTAATTTGGGTGAAATTTTAGATAGGGAGTGGAAGCTGATAGCTCTTCCAAACATTTTGATTTTTAGTTTTGGTTGGTGAAATAGTGAATCTCCATTAATAAATTTTATCATCTTGAGAGGTGTGAGTTTTGAGTGTACACATTTTACATTTCTAAATTTGACCATGAAAAATGAATTGTATTTGGAACATTGTTTCTATAATAGTTGGTGGTAGAATTCAATATGGAAGAGTGAAATGATCTTAACCTCCCCTGATTGGGGAAAACAAAATATTAATATTTCTTGGTGAGTGAGAATGATTTTCTAATGTTTTTATATATTTTTTGAACATAAGTACTTTCGAAAGCATAAGTTTTTGGGATTTGATGTTATTAATATTTAAATAACTTGTCATATACTCCATTTACTGATTTATATGAAATATTCATATTTTTTGTGAAATATTAATTTTTAAATATTAAATATAATCTTAGAGCACTATTTGAATTAATCCATATTCAATTTCTGTTTAATGTTGAAAGAATAACGCTCTTAAAACATAACCAAATTTCATGATTCATATTTTTTATGGTTTATTATTCAAAATAAAACATTCCATTATAAAGGACCATGGCCAAATTTTCCATTTTGAGGGTCATATGATCCACACAAAAGGACACAATGAATAGGTGAAGAAACTGGACCAGCCATGATGATTGAGTTACTGGTATACATCCCAAAATCCAAATTTTATGAATCTCCACCATATGATCATTATTTTCTGAATTAATCATGGATAAAAAATTTATGTTCCAACTACATCAAAATGGGGCCCAACTGATGCTTTGATGTCCAACCCACTATTCTACCCGGGAATTAAATTCCAGAAACAATTCATGACATTGTGCTAGATCTGTTCATTAAATAAAGAAAGAATTTTTCCGAGTGAAATCTATGATATGTGTGGAGATCATTTATGAGAAATTATATTTCTTTGAGGGCGTCTTCATATTCACCAAGCAATTCACATTTCATCCATCTTCCAAATGCCTCAAAATGTTAATATTAGTCGACCTGAATTATTATATACAACATTTATGATGAGGCTATCTCAAGATTCAGCTCTATGGATGGGAACATTGGTGATGCAATTGGAGGGGCATATTTGGAATGCAAACACTCCACCTCCTTGGGCTATAAATAAAATAGCCTCTTCTCCATGCATGTGGTTGGAATTATAGAGAAAATTAGGACAGGTTAACATGACCAAGGCTCTGCCAAAGGATTTTAAGGATCTTATATACTATTGTTTTCATGTGAGAAACTATTCTCCCTTTCTTTTTTTCATTTACTTTTGTTTTTTTACCTTTTTTATAATGTATTTTTTGTTTTAGTAACTATATTTTAATGAAAGTTTATTATTATTAATATATTAATTTCTTCCATCTTCTATTAAATAATATTAATTTTCTTCAAATAGTTTAAATACATTTAACTCCCCTTCTATTCTTTTAATTTCTCTTTCAATATAAAGTATGTAGTTAATTTCTTTCACAGTATTTTTGTCTGTGTTCGACGCAGAACTCTTTTATTATGCTTTTCTTTTTCTTCACATATTAATTCATAATCATTAAAATATTATACCAGATTACAAATCCTATTAATGTCTAAGTAAATATGTTATTTTGGTGATTCAAAATTTCATGTTGGTAAGTGATTAAGAGTATTTACTCGATGAATATTCTTCAAATTAACATTTTGTATGTTAGACAAAACATGTCATAGATTAATGACTTATTTTGTTAAACATATGGTTTCCATGGATTATTAGAACCATAAATACACTTACATAAAAATTTACTAATTGATATTAGAACCCTACATTATGTTAGACTTGGATTAAAGCCTCAACACTTAGGAATTCCAATCATCACCATCTTGTGGAATTGCTGTTAATTTATCACAATATAAAGAAAAGATCAAGGATATAACAATAATAACTCACTAATAATGAACTCACCTTAGTATTTATCAAAATTTTATATCAGAAATCATCCTCAAATTATTTCAAAAGATCTGAAAACAAACCCCCATTCAAAATACAATCAAATAAAAATAATATAATATTAAAAATTAGCATCCTTGAGGATTCGAACGGAGTCCTGTTATACATATTAGTTGAGCATCAGAACCTTGGACAGTCGATAGGTGACAATCAACTACTCTTTTGGCACAGTAGGAGGAGGTTCAATGGGAGGTTCATAAATATCATTTGGTGGTACAGCTTATTGCCGATAAGATTAGACAGGGCCTTATAAGTCAATTTTTTGTAGACAGTGATTAGGATGGTGGTGGCGGAATTTGTTTCATGACTCCACATGTGGCCATAGATAAGGGTTTTGTAACAGGTTCAAGAAGGTTTATCTCAACCCCTTGAGGTTTTAGAAAGGGAGTGGGATGAGATATCAATGGACACCGTGATAGGTTTTCCTCGTACGTTTAAGGAACACTATACCATATTGGTGATCGTTGAATGACTCACCAAGTCAGCCCACTAGCAATCTATCTAATAAAATAGTTCTCTAGAGACCATGGGATGCCTTTACATTTCATAGATATTTTAATTCCAATGAGTCCCATGGACAATAGTTTCTTATCATAATGATAGTTTCATATCCTAGTTGTAAAATGGATTACTAGAGGCCATTGAGACACAATTAATCTTGAGCATAACATTTCATCCCCAAAAGGACGGACAAAAGGAGATGTCCATTCAAGTTCTAGAAGACATGATGCGGGAATTCATCATGGACTTCAGTTAATGTTGGGAGGAACACCTACCATGACGTGAGTTAGTGTAAAAAACATATACAACTCCACCATTCATATGGAAGTATTCAAGGCTTTGTATGGGTGACCCTACATTTCACCATTATACTAGACTGAATAAGGATATTCTACACTCATGAGACCAATATTGGTGTAAGATACCACTGAGAAGTTTCAAATCATTCAATAGTGGATGAATACTACACAAATCCATCAGAAATATTATAATGATATAATAAAGATACATTTGGAGTTTTAGGATTGAGGCCATGTATTCCTTCGAGTCTCACCATGACTAGGGTTACATAGATTTATTAATGGTGACAAGTTATATATGTGATTTTTCAACATTTTTCACATACATAAATAATTGTTTGGGGTGGAATATCTCTTAGCTCTACCCCTATTGTTGGACTGGGTAAATGATGTCTTCCACTTGTCCCAGCTGGGGAGGTATGTGCATGAACCATCACACCATGTCGACTGAGGGGAGCTCGACATTGATGATAGAGAAAATTTTACAGAAAAAAATGTTGCGATCAAGGATTGGAAGGATATGATCTTTTGTGTGTTACTGATTCGTTTAATGAATGTCCTGGGTTTGTACAAGAATATACAGGAGAGCACATGGGAGCAAGATGCCCATAATCGTGCATGGTACCCACATATTTTTTTATATTAATCTATTTTCGATTTTTGGGGATGTAATTCCCTATGGTGGGAAGAAGGTAATTTCTTATATATTCAATGAATTATTTTTTAAAATTATATATAATTAATATTAGAGACCAAATGTGGATATGAAGTCTGATTATGTGGCCTGATTTTCTTGAAATAAATTTTTTTAATATATTAAATATTTTAAACTGTGTGTACGAGTAGATTTCATGATAAAGTAGAATAACATCTAAATGAGGGACTAGATCAGAAATCATAGTGTACTATTGAATTAAAAGTAGTGACTTTTCCTTATGTGAGGCCTAACAATGCACTATCTCAGTCAGATGTGAATGATAGTTTTTTTACTTTTAAAGAGAAAATAAATTAATGATTTATTTTATTTTGATGATATGGCGATGTAGTGATGAATTTGTTTTTAAATATTTTTTTTGGAAGGGAAATAAGGTCAGAATTGATAACCATAGATAAATACATGGATGATTTTGGTATTTTTTTTGGAGAAACCTCTCAACGCACAATGATGTCATGACAAATTGTGATCGTTCTTGACAGATCATCGATTAGAGATAAACGATCATCATTCATGATGAATCCCACCAATGAAAAATATGATGTAATCAAACATCTATAGAAAATGATCCAAAACATGATGTGATGTTCTTTTTTTCCATTTCAACTTTACCCATTCTTGGATTTAATGATGAATGATGAACAACCGATTTACTTGTTGACAATAGGTTTGATCATTTTTTCGAGAGGGTTTTTGTTGTGAGATTTTTTTGGGGTTGAAAATTATTTTTTAATTTATTAACATGTTTATTCTTGTAAAATAGATTTTTTCTAGAAATGAAAAATGGAAGAGGTTTGTTTTATTATTCAATTGGGCTTTTATCCCCTATGTTATTCATGTTCTTTGCATTCTTCAGGGAATATAAACAGATGAACATTGCACCTCCATTTCGTGGTGCAGTGATCCGAATATAGAGATCAAACCTCACGATGACCTAGTGGAGGTTCAACAACTATGTAAGCAGCTAGATCGATGTATTTTAAGAGTTATAATTCTTTTAGAATCTTTTTAGACGATGATACGAATATAGTTTTAAATAAGATCAGAGGCCTGAAACCCAAAGATTTAGTGATTACATTACAAGACTACTCTAGATATTTAGTTTTGAGTTGAACTGTTCATCAGATCAAATACCAGAAAATATTATAAAGTTCATGGAAGAATAACCAATGTTCTAGAAGATCCCAATGATCATTGTGTGTCTCTCAGAATACACAGAGTGTGGGACCCATTTGTTGCGTCTATGGTTTCGATTAGTAGAGAAGTTTCACAGGGAATGTGAAACCTATCACAGTATGTGTGGGTCCTCTCTTGTGTCTTGACATGTATCAGGGGAGTTACATGAACATGGGGTGCAGTACATGTCTTTCCTACATGACATGTATCCAACCACATGGCCAGACCCAGACCAGATACAAAGGTTACCCCGTGTACTAATACCTGGGAAGGCGAACACGGTTTGACACTATGTATTGGCACATGGCCAGAGTACACAGGTGGACCCCAGATATAATGACATAGCATGAGATATTTTCAATATACCATTTATACCACTTCAACATTACAAGTTTGGAGACATGAGGTGTTGAACATGAGTAGTTCTTGGGTTCAAGGGATACGATGTTTGACCCTTATACACACCCAGTACCCATTCCCAGATGGCTGGAATCTATATTCCATTGTATCATGGAAATGTTTTGTTTGGGCTGGTTTCCTATCATGTTCCTATGAAGGATAGATTTTATTGTCTTTTCTTCAAATGATTACGGTCCCTTATATAGGATTTTACTTGATACAATCAGGAATCCCCACTATAGGGCCCATACTAGGATCCTAAATACATTCTTGTACCCTATATTGAGACTTGGTATCAGAGTGACAAATCCTACAAAATGTTGATTTTCTACTTAGAAGGTTATTCCGGTTATGTCATGGAATAACCCATTTTCAATAGAATTTATCGTCATTTGTTTATTGTGATCTTCCTAACAAATAATGTGAGTAAAACTAGAGCGAGTGTATCTTATATCTCATAAATTGATCAGTGTACCTCATTCATTACAGCTTTCTAAGAATAGTTCCTCTCAAGTGGATTTCATCAGTTTCATCAGACACTGGATTCTGTTATCCTAGATGAGTTACGTTGTGTAATCTTCAGACCGAATCTCTAGCATTGGTATATAATAGTTGTGGCATACCTCTCGACTATGGGTTTTTGTATGAATATATCTTAGAATTTAATTGCTATTCGTACATTAGATATATACCATATTGATCAGACTATATCTTTACAATTTTTTTATTTCATTATTGTTTTTCAGTGTCGTACATATTATTGTTATACTGATCCTTCCATGGTATTTTCCCACAAATGTCATGTATTATGGAGATGAGTGGCATTTTGATGGAGTCTATAGAGGAATAGGACCTAACAGAGCTTTGTGAGTTCAAACAGGCGAAGGTGTTCAAGTGTCTATAGGCAGTATCCCCATTATGTTTGTTTATGGGTTGTTATTTTTAGTTTTTAGGCTATTTTCATTAATGGGTTTATATTCCGGACTAGTTTAATTTATTTCACAATACATTCATGTCTTACTCTATTGGTTTGTATTAGTGGCATTCATGTATTTTTTACCCTGTGATTTTTTACATTTTAAAATTTGTGACTTGGAGATGTGTGTGTGTGTATATATTTACTTAGGAAATTCCATATATGAAGTGATATGAATTCTCGATGCTAGTAACGATCCCCTGACCTAATGGAAGTGGGCATGGGGATTCAAGACCTAATCCCCACTAGGATGGGTCATGACATTTGATATTTATTTCCCTTGTTGGGAAATGACGATTCCCTCTTGAGTTATTATTTATATAGTCAGTAGTAGAAACTAATAATGAATAAAATTCCATGTACTAAATTGAATCCATTGAATGGTATTCATTCATGAATATGTATTTTGTATTCTCTCCATCATTAAAAGTATAGGGAATTCTGTGAAATCCAGAAAAATGAGAAGCAATATATTGGGGATTGTGAATAAAACATCATAAGGTTTTCCTGATAATCTAACTAGTTTTTCATGAATGTTAAAATATTGGGTGACTCATTCATGAGTTAACAAATGACAGACCATTTAAAATCCTTATCAATGCCACACATTGGAAGATATGAGGAAAGTCCTCTATATAACTTTATGGTAGAGATAATGTATTTTATTATCAGTAGTCTCATAAAATAATAGATAATTATTGAAGGGTAGTGTTTATTACAATAGGTTAATTGGATAAATCTCAAGGTTGTAAGAGAATCCAACTTCCCAAATGATCTATGTGTGGGTGGAAGCATCCTAGAATCATCATAAAATAGATATTTAAGTATTTCAAGCAGTGATGGGGAGGATATTAAGCTAAAAAACATCTGAATGTGATGAAAAATAAAACTAATGAGATGGAGTAATATTTGGTTTTGATCAATCATCATCCCATTTTATAACATTCCCACAATATGGAATAAGGAAGCTGTATTATCCATTACCAGAAGATTGATGTTATTGAAAAGAACAGAGGATAAGAATATCCAAGGCTATTAGATCATGGATGAGAATATACCATAACTATAACTGAGGTGGATCTTATCCTTGATGATGTGATAAGAATATGAGTTATTTATTAAATAATATTTATTGTACTATTTAACTATATTTATACCTATTACTTCATATCTTGATCATTATATAATTATTCAATGACAACCTCAACACATGATGGCTGAGCTTACTAGGAAAATTGTAGTCTTTTAAATTATTTCATCATAATCATATAACTCATACAACTTCATTATTTCTATGTATAAAAACCCAAAAATTATTTTAAAATTACCATTATTGATACTTCATGTGACAGTAGGCATCAAATAAATGTCCTTGTATTGAACACAAATATACCTTTTGGAAATATATATCACATTAAATGACTACAAACATCCCCTAATTTTATTAAATTGTAAGGAGGTGGACTAATATACATTGTAAAATTATTATCATGAAAAGATATTATTTCCCTTTGAGAAATAACAACTCACTCAAATGATTAATACAATGGATTAGATCACTGTTGAATAAATTCTCATTTTAATGCAATATGTTGACGTATTCTCTAAAGAGTAAAGTTGTATTCCATAGAAAAGTTAGTTTGAGTTTTAAATAGATCCCATATCTTGAGTTATGTTATTAAACAATAGACCTATATAATAAATGTAATTTAACATGAATAATTTACAAATTAGATATAAGAAAATATACTATGGGATTCAATGGTTAACTTTTTCTAGAAGATATATGGGTAGATTCTTCTCAAAAATGATTATCATGAACTCAACAAGACAATGCCAACAAAGAATAATCCTCCAAGCATTAATTAATTTTTTTATTAAATACATTGATCCTTATATAGTCTAATGTCGAACAAAGATCATGGTATTATTTATTAAAGGAATATTAGGATGTTAATGTGATGATTTCATATTATATACTATTCAAACAATAGGAGTTCAATGTAATTACCTTTTGAATTACCACTATTGTATATATATTCATCAACTTAATGAATATTGTCTTCAGATATTAACGTGAAAAATCTATGATAAACCATTTTAATTATAGTATAAAATTTTACAAAACCATGGTGGGAAATTTTATGTATTTTGGTACTTGTATATTGAAATTGATAATCGATGAATTTAAAGACAAGTTCTACAATAGTATATTATGGATAAAAATAATATCTTTGTTAAATCATGTAATCAAATTCTAGAGAATTCTAGGGATCCTTAAAAAGTATATATATATATATATGGAGAATTTCAAACATCGAAATCTGTAATGTAAAATTATATTTTTCATAGATTAGCTAGTTACTATTGATTATTTGTGGTAGTCATTTTGAAGTTTCAGAAATTCTAAATAAGATAAATCATAAGGGTGTAATACTTTTTGTAACACCCCAAGCTTCTATGGTACGTTTCCCTTCGAATAATGCGATAGCGTGTGTTGTACGCAACCTCGAGTTCTAACACACACCACAACTAATTAAACTAGCCGTTGTGAATAGTAATACCTAATTTTTGAAATCATATATATTTTATATTTTAAAATGGACTTCATTTTTGGATTCGGAATATCAAAATTAGCCTAGGGTGAAATTTTGGTACATTTCGGATAACTTTCATATTTTGATGAATAGTGAAAATTACTAAATTTTAATTAAAAACAACTTTTTTAATCAAAATAATTAATAGTGATAAATTGTGAATTTGAGTGGTTTTAAAGTATATTTAGAATATATTTTTACCATTTAATATAATCTTGGTCATTGGACATAATTTTACAATTAAACCGAACATAAACAAGTGTCAATCTTTTGATAGTTATTATCTCTTAAAAACACGCTTTTTGTTTTGACAGCGGGAATTAATTTTAAATTAATTTCTGCCACTTCTGTGTTTTGAATTTAGAAAAATGGATTCCATATTTGGAATCAGGATTTTCAAATTGTGTAAATAGGTAACTTTTATTTTTAGACATTTTGAATAATTACTGCGGTAAATATTTTATTTACCATGGTTAAGGGTAAATCCGGTAAATAAGGGTTAAAAAAATAATATTATAATAATACTAAATTACCCTAAAACGTGTCTCAACCCTATTGGTTGATACATGGTCGACCATGGGCATCTTTGGGTCTATTTTGGGACCCCATGGATCCACTTGTAAGTGATAATGACACATTATATTAATAAAGCTAAAATAAAAATAAAAATGGCATAAGCTTACATCTTTTAGAAGAACAATTTTTACATAGGGTTATACATGTTGGAATTTCTATTATAAATATTCATTAGAAAGATAAAAACATTTCTTACATAATCATATTTTATTTATAATTTTTAGACATTAAATAATTTATTTTATTTATGACACAATGATGATGCAGTAATTACTATAATAGTGAAAAATTAAAAAAATTGATATTATAAATACCCAAATAAATATAATATGAAACTTTTAATGAATTAAACTAATTTTCTAGGATAATATGATATATTTGGATTGATTTAATTGACTTTGTTATAAGTAATCAATCTGTTATGAGTTTCACAAAAAATCAACTGTTGAATAGTGTCAAAATTGACATAAAAGAGTTCTTAAAACAAATATTATATTATTAATTGATATTAAATTCCTAAAAATCTAAGGTTCGGCCAAGAGACTTATATTATGATAGGTTAGTCATTAATGGACCACTTGGGGGTCGCTTGAATGTATATAGTATGTTTAGTAACCATATTATATAAAAATACAAAGAGACATTGTAAAAGTGAAACTAATTAACTTAGAGTTAATACTTAAAGATAAGGTTAATATAAGTACCCAAACCTGTCTAAATTCTATTGGATGAGTTGTTTTCGACCTATCCCCACCTCATACTTTGAATAGTCAACTTTGGAGCCTTTGGAAACCGAATATGAATTTATTATAAATTAATATTTCTAGCTTTTCCAAAGGTGCCCCTCACCCCTCTTATAAAAGGGCACTCCTCCTTCTCATTTCTTCACACCTCTAAAGCCTTTTGGTTCGGCCAAACTCTACCCAAATACTCTCCCAACATCCCTCACTACAACCTAGAGGCCTTAGTTTGATCATAAAGCCAATCTAAGGAGCCCTTTTGATCAAATCAAAAGGAAGAACCCGAAGAAGAGGTAATGATTTCACCACCCTTTTCTAAGTTCATTTCTTCTTCCACTTCTTCTTCCTTTGTTCTTACCATTCTGAAATAATAACTCCAGTATCTCACATATACTGTGA
This sequence comes from Viscum album, assembly GCA_963277665.1. NCBI lineage: Eukaryota > Viridiplantae > Streptophyta > Magnoliopsida > Santalales > Viscaceae > Viscum > Viscum album. Next base: position 674,148,504 of record OY728157.1, on the reverse strand, counting down.
TGTTATTATAAATATGGTACAACCATATTCAGTATTCTATCCACCCTTTGAATAACATGTCACCATACGTGCGTACGTACGGCTTACCGTCTCCACGTCGTGGTGTAATTGTTATTCAATATAATATTATTTGGATGGGTATAATAATGATGTGTAACTCATGTAAATAATAAATATAACATGTTAATGATTCTGTATATATGATATACCATTCATTTATATATTATTTTAATATCAAAAGAATGATATTGTCGCTCGTGCGTACGTACGGACTACCGTCTCCACGAACGCGATGAGATTCATTCTCCATCGTATCCATTCAAGTATAATTATCATTTTATGATTTAAAAATGATGTTTAAGGACTTGATATCATTCTGGATATGAATAAGATACAACAAACATGGCTTATGTAACAAAACATATAAAAGAAAATGAGTAAGTTAACACCCGAAACGATGATAATTCTAAGATATTATTAATAAATCAATGTTAAAAGATCATATATGATATCATATTAATATATATGATTCTTGTATAATTTAATAACAATTATTTCACCATTATACAGGAGGTTAACCTACCCCAACCAAGGAAAAGTACAAGGTAAGGGTTATTTCACAATCTCTTCATTATCCGAGGTTGTTTATACGTAATAATCTACTGGGATATCTTTATCATCCACATCCATGTTTCTTAAAAATGTATTTCAAAACATTTTTACTATTTACAAGAATATGGGTTAAAGTCATTTATACCCTTGTTTGACTTTTTATAAGAGGTTTATAAAGGAATCTTTCCGTCGTTTTCCAAACAAGGTCCTTTTTAACCTTTTCGACAGAATTAAGATAAGAATGTTTTTTTTACTTATACGGCGGGTGCGGTTATTTTACGCCGTTATAAAATCTTCAAAGCTTTCCTTACAAGCTTATAAGAATATTTTCAAAGAAAATGTTTTATTTTATATTTATCTTAAATGATTTCAAAATAAAAGGAGATATTTCTTTAAAAAGAATTTTGATTTCATCTACGTCAACATCCTTTGATGGATTTTAAGATTATTTGACGTTGATTTATTATGATACAAAACTTCTATATTGTATTGAAGGTTTTGTGATATGTTTGACTGTGGATGTGCTATTCATAGTTTATGGTGAAATTATTGACATTTCGTATGCTAGTTTTAATACGAATGTTTATGTTATGTTTAAACCTTTTCATATGGGAATGCATTGGACTTAATAAGTGATGGGTGGAGCCCGCTATAGCTCCTCGATGCATCGGTAGGTCTCATGAGACAAACTAGTGTCTTGGCACAAGGCCTTGACAAAATCTTATTTGTAGTCTTGGCACGAGGCCTTGACTATGTGGTTATGATAGTCTGGCATTATGCATTCCAACATTATGAAAGTGGTTATTGATTTTGCATGTGATTATTCGATTAGTAGAATATCCATGTGAGTAAGTAAATGGCATTATTTCATTTTATTTATGCCATACCATGTTGAAAGTTCATGTTTGAAAGGCTTTTGTTTTAGTTATACATTGCCTTAAAAGTTTATTCTTATTTATGAAAGTTTCCGCTATATTGTTATCCTTACTGGGCATTTGAGCTCACCCCTTTTCTATGTTTTATTTTTCCCAGGAAGTGAAGAAGTAAGTTATGAATGACCTGCAGGGATATTATGTGGGGATATGAGTGTGGATTATGGAGACAATATGTTGTTTTAGTAGTTTTTCGTTTAATGATGTAATGTAAAACTTATGAATATATCTAGTGTTTCCAAGGCTACTAAACCAATCGGTCTTTCGAGATTTGATCTTTCTTGTGATCATGCCAATGTTACGAAGTAATGCACCGACTCTGGGTAGCTGGGGTCGGGGCGTTACAGTTGGTATCAGAGGAAGTTTAGTACAAAGCTTGGAAGCTAGATTTAGATAAACTCTGATTAGAGCACATAGACCTAAGATGAACTTTGAGGATTAGTATAGAAGAACTTCCTAGAATTTTGGTATTGTAGATACTTTGTGAGTTTTCCGAGCAATACATCCCTGTCTGGATACGAGCAGGTAGAGGCGGCTCTGGCACAGATGTACCTAGGGGTAAAACCCGAAAACACCACTTTGAGCTAGACTCGAACGGGAACTGGTGCACGACAACGGGCCTTGCTGCACTCTTGGTTACGACACTCCCGGGGGATATGCTTAGGATAACTCTCATTATCTTTACAAATCATTATGAAGGGTTTATGAGTATATACTTCCTCAAAGAAAACATTTTTATGATTATGGATTATATCCATAAATAGTTCAATTTATGTTAAGTGTTTTATAAGTATGGGATTATGTATTTTGATTCATAAACTAATCTAGTTTATGCCATTGTTTAGAAATGGCGCCTAGTGGAAGAAATGGAAACCGTATCAATGCACGCACTCCATGTAGGGATTGCCCTCCTGCTCAAGATAATTATAGTGGGTCTGGTGATGCAACTGGTGCTGATCAGCTAATCACCGTACTGGGACAACTTACTCAGGTTATGAATAATAACCTTACCCGTATGGAGCACCCTGATCCGCAGCGTGGAGGATCAATGTTAGATCGATTCATGAGACAACAACCACCAACGTTCAATGGGAGTACACATCCCTTAGTAGCTGAGCAATGGATATTTTCCCTAGAGAAAATATTTCAGGCTTTGGGGAGTAGTGAAAGGGAAAAAGTTACCATGGCAGTTTACCGCCTCACTGGAGATGCTGATCAATGGTGGTCATTGATTCAAAACATGAAGGAAGATGATGAAGTATCAAACATGGAATGGAGGGAGTTCAAAGATCTGTTTTTAGAAAAATACTTTCCTCGCGACCATCGAGCAGATATGGAAAGACAATTTCTGAGTCTGAGACAAAAGGAGGATGAGAATGTCACAAAGTATGAGGCTAACTTTACAAGGTTAGCGAGGTATGCTGGAGATTATATTCGCAACCCAAGAAGTAAGATTGATCGTTTCTTTGATGGGTTAAAACCATTTCTCCGTCGAGCATTAGTCTCACAATCCTTTTCATCGTACGAAGACATTGTCTCATGTGCTGTAAAGACCGAAAAGGAATTCTCTAAGTCTTATGACTTTAAAGCAAAGCAAGAGAAGAAGAGAACTGCTGATCAATCTGGGAATGGAAATAAGGGGAAGAAGGGAAAGGTTGAATATCCATCTTGTGGTAAATGCGGGAAGAAACATCCTGGTACTTGCCTGAAGGGAATGGGAGTCTGTTACAAGTGTGGTGAAAAAGGCCACCAAGCTCATGATTGCAAGGGGAAGAAGGAAGCTACCAACGTTCAGTGCTACAATTGCAGGGAGATGGGGCATTATGCAAATGCATGTCCTAAGCGTCAGGAGAACTTACCTCAGAAAAGGCCAAGGGATCAAGGCCAGGCTTATGCTATCACTACTGCTGAGGTAGAAGCTCCGAAAGACGTGGTGGCAGGTAATTTAATGGTTTCCTCAAGTTTAGCAAATGCATTATTTGATTCTGGATCATCGCATTGTTTCATATCTTCCCAGTTTGCTAAGAAAATTAGATATTTCCAATTTGATTTAATAAGGGAGTTGTTAGTTAAAACTCCTAAGGGAAGTATCATTGCAACAAAGTTTTGTGAATCAGTCCCCATTAGAGCACATAAATTTTCTTTATCTGCTGATTTCATCGTCATACCTATGATTGAGTTTGATATAATCCTCGGTATGGACTGGCTTTCGGACTATGATGCGAAGATTTATTGTAAGAAGAAAGAGGTTACGATTCTTGATGATAATGATAAGGAGCACCTTATTTTTAGAGCAGAATCGTCACCACCTAATTCTTATTTAGATCCACCCCCTGTAGCTCAACTTAATTCAATTATCGGGGAGGAAGAGAATGAAATAACTGTCGGTGAGGAAAGGAATGTTCAAATAGAGGATGTACCTGTTGTGAAAGAATTTGTAGATGTATTTCCGGAAGATTTACCTGGACATCCTCCAGAACGAGAAGTTGAGTTTTCTATTGATTTGATTCCTGGATCAAGGCCTATATCGAAGACCCCTTATAGAATGGCCACTGTAGAGTTAGTCGAACTAAAGAAACAACTAGAGGAATTGAGTAATAAGGGATTTATTCGCCCTAGTGTTTCTCCATGGGGAGCCCCTGTTCTTTTTGTTAAAAAGAAAGATGGATCTATGAGGTTATGTATCGACTACAGGGAGATCAATGCTATAACGATAAAGAACAAGTATCCCCTAACTCGTATTGATGATTTATTTGACCAACTGCATGGAGATCAATACTTTTCAAAGATTGAACTTCGATCTGGATACCATCAGTTGTGTGTGAAGAAGGAAGACATTCTGAAAACAGCATTTCGAACCAGGTACGGGCATTACGAGTTTACTGTAATGCCGTTTGGATTGACTAATGCACCCTCTGTATTCATGGATCTGATGAATAGAGTCTTCAAGGAGTATCTCGATGAATTTGTGGTGGTATTTATTGATGATATCTTGGTATACTCCAAAACCTACGAAGATCATGAAAATCACTTGCGCATTATCTTGAAGACTCTGAGGAGGCATGAATTATATGGGAAGTTTAGCAAGTGTGAATTCTGGCTTCAGGAGATTTCTTTTCTTGGCCATATTGTCTCTAAAGATGGAATCTCTGTTGATCCTTCTAATACCAAGGCAATCCAAGAATGGCCAGCACCTACGAGTATAACTGAGGTACGTAGTTTTATTGGTTTGGCAGGTTATTATCGGCGTTTCGTCCAGAATTTTGCCCGATTGGCTAACCCATTAACGAAGCTCACACGTAAAGGGGTTAAATTTGTTTGGAAAAAAGAGTGTGAAGAATGTTTTGAAGAACTGAAGAGAAGATTAGTCAATGATCCTATATTGACTCTACCATCGGGGAATGATGGGTTCGTTATTTATAGTGATGCATCTAAGAAAGGACTTGGATGTGTCCTTATGCAGAATGATAGAGTTATTGCCTATGCATCACGACAGTTGAAAATTCATGAACAAAACTATCCTACTCATGATCTCGAGTTAGCAGCAGTGATCTTTTCTTTGAAGATATGTAGGCACTACCTCTATGGTGAAAAATGTGAGATTTATACTGATCACAAGAGTTTGAAGTATATTTTCTCACAAAAAGAACTCAACATGAGGCAAAGGAGATGGCTTGAATTACTCAAGGATTATGATTGTACGATACACTACCACCCGGGGAAGGCAAACAAGGTGGCAGATGCTTTGAGTAGAAAAGACCATGGAGTTTTTACAATATGAGAATTGAAAGGGATCCAATTTTCATGGATCTAGTGAAAATGGACATGGGAATAACCAGGGAAGGTGAAACATCAATGCTTTTTCACATGGTTGCCAAACCATCTTTACTAGAAAGGATTAAGAGTTCTCAGACCGATGATGACGAATTCCAAAAGAAGATTAAAGCTGTGAATGATGGGAGATTGAGAGACTTTGTGTATGAAGATGGAATTTTGAAATTCGGGAAGAGACTTTGTGTTCCCAATATACCTGATCTAAAAACGGAATTGCTGGATGATGCTCATAGTTCCAATTTCTCTATACACCCTGGGAGCACCAAAATGTATAGAGATTTGAAGGAACATTTTTGGTGGGACAACATGAAGAGGGAGATTGCTGATTTTGTGTCAAGATGTATGGTTTGTCAACAAGTGAAAGCTGGAAGGCAACAGCCTGGAGGAGTCATGCAACCTCTTCCCATACCGGAGTGGAAATGGGACAATATTACGATGGACTTTGTCATGGGGCTACCAAAGACTCCTAGAAGGAACGATGCAATATGGGTTATTGTTGATCGTCTTACCAAGTCAGCACATTTTCTTGCTATAAGAGAAGATCTACCCCTGGAACGTCTAGCAAGACTATACATTAATGAAGTTGTGAGACTTCATGGAGTACCCCTATCAATTGTTTCTGATCGTGATCCCCGTTTTACTTTAAGATTTTGGAAAAGTCTTCAGAAATCCCTGGATACTGAACTTTATTTGAGCACTGCTTACCACCCTCAGACAGACGGACAATCAGAACGGACTATTCAAACCATAGAAGACATGTTGAGATCTTGCTCACTTGACTTTCAGGGTATGTGGGATCAATATTTACCTCTGGTAGAATTTTCCTATAACAATAGCTTCCATTCGAGTATACAGATGGCACCATATGAAGAGTTATACAGAAAGAGATGTCGTACACCAACCTGTTGGGATGACGTTGGTGAAAGAAAACTTGTAGGCCCAGAGCTGGTGGAGGAAACGGTGGAAAAGATGAAAGTAATCCAAAAACACATCAAAGCAGCTCAAAGTAGGCAGAAGAGCTATGCCGATAATCGAAGGAAGGATTTGGAATTTCAAGTCGGTGATCATGTTTTTCTGAAGGTATCTCCGTGGAAGGGAGTCATACGTTTTGGTAAGAAAGGTAAATTGAGTCCCAGGTACATCGGACCTTTCTAAATTCTAGAACGAATTGGGGTTGTAGCTTACCGATTGGCAATGCCGCCAAGTCTCTCCAAAGTTCACGATGTGTTCCACGTATCTCTGTTGAGAAAATACATGCCTGACCCAACGCATGTACTCACCTATGAAGAATTAGAACTGGAACCCGATCTGTCTTATTGCGAAGAGCCCGTCAGGATTCTTGATACAAGAGAACAAGTACTGAGAAACCGGACGACGCGTCTGGTAAAAGTTTTGTGGAGAAACCATAAGATGGAAGAGGCAACGTGGGAACCCGAGGAACTTATGATGAAGAACCACCCGAGTCTTTTTATGCAGTAATACCCTAGAAATTGCGAGGACGCAATTATTTGAAGGAGGGGAGAATGTAACACCCCAAGCTTCTATGGTACGTTTCCCTTCGAATAATGTGATAGCGTGTGTTGTACGCAACCTCGAGTTCTAACACACACCACAACTAATTAAACTAGCCGTTGTGAATAGTAATACCTAATTTTTGAAATCATATATATTTTATATTTTAAAATGGACTTCATTTTTGGATTCGGAATATCAAAATTAGCCTAGGGTGAAATTTTGGTACATTTCGGATAACTTTCATATTTTGATGAATAGTGAAAATTACTAAATTTTAATTAAAAACAACTTCTTTAATCAAAATAATTAATAGTGATAAATTGTGAATTTGAGTGGTTTTAAAGTATATTTAGAATATATTTTTACCATTTAATATAATCTTGGTCATTGGACATAATTTTACAATTAAACCGAACATAAACAAGTGTCAATCTTTTGATAGTTATTATCTCTTAAAAACACGCTTTTTGTTTTGACAGCGGGAATTAATTTTAAATTAATTTCTGCCACTTATGTGTTTTGAATTTAGAAAAATGGATTCCATATTTGGAATCAGGATGTTCAAATTGTGTAAATAGGTAACTTTTATTTTTAGACATTTTGAATAATTACTGCGGTAAATATTTTATTTACCATGGTTAAGGGTAAATCCGGTAAATAAGGGTTAAAAAAATAATATTATAATAATACTAAATTACCCTAAAACGTGTCTCAACCCTATTGGTTGATACATGGTCGATCATGGGCATCTTTGGGTCTATTTTGGGACCCCATGGATCCACTTGTAAGTGATAATGACACATTATATTAATAAAGCTAAAATAAAAATAAAAATGGCATAAGCTTACATCTTTTAGAAGAACAATTTTTACATAGGGTTATACATGTTGGAATTTCGATTATAAATATTCATTAGAAAGATAAAAAGATTTACTACATAATAATATTTTATTTATAATTTTTAGACATTAAATAATTTATTTTATTTATGACACAATGATGATGCAGTAATTACTATAATAGTGAAAAATTAAAATAATTGATATTATAAATACCCAAATAAATATAATATGAAACTTTTAATGAATTAAACTAATTTTCTAGGATAATATGATATATTAGGATTGATTTAATTGACTTTGTTCTAAGTAATCAATCTGTTATGAGATTCACAAAAAATCAACTATTGAATAGTGTCAAAATTGACATAAAAGAGTTCTTAAAACAAATATTATATTATTAATTGATATTAAATTCCTAAAAATCTAAGGTTCGGCAAAGAGACTTATATTATGATAGGTTAGTCATTAATGGACCACTTGGGGGTCGCTTGAATGTATATAGTATGTTTATTAACCATATTATATAAAAATACAAAGAGACATTGTAAAAGTGAAACTAATTAACTTAGAGTTAATACTTAAAGATAAGGTTAATATAAGTACCCAAACCTGTATAAATTCTATTGGATGAGTTGTTTTCGACCTATCCCCACCTCATCCTTTGAATAGTAAACTTTGGAGCCTTTGGAAACCGAATATGAATTTATTATAAATTAATATTTCTAGCTTTTCCAAAGGTGCCCCTCACCCCTCTTATAAAAGGGCACTCCTCCTTCTCATTTCTTCACACCTCTAAAGCCTTTTGGTTCGGCCAAACTCTGCCCAAATACTCTCCCAACATCCCTAACTACAACCTAGAGGCCATAGTTTGATCAGAAAGACAACCTAAGGAGCCCTTTTGATCAAATCAAAAGGAAGAACCCGAAGAAGAGGTAATGATTTCACCACCCTTTTCTAAGTTCATTTCTTCTTCCACTTCTTCTTCCTTTTTTCTTACCATTCTGAAATAATAACTCCAGTATCTCACATATACTGTGATGTTATTATAAATATGGTACAACCATATTCAGTATTCTATCCACCCTTTGAATAACATGTCACCATACGTGCGTACGTACGGCTTACCGTCTCCACGTCGTGGTGTAATTGTTATTCAATATAATATTATTTGGATGGGTATAATAATGATGTGTAACTCATGTAAATAATAAATATAACATGTTAATGATTCTGTATATATGATATACCATTCATTTATATATTATTTTAATATCAAAAGAATGATATTGTCGCTCGTGCGTACGTACGGACTACCGTCTCCACGAACGCGATGAGATTCATTCTCCATCGTATCCATTCATGTATAATTATCATTTTATGATTTAGAAATGATGTTTAAGGACTTGATATCATTCTGGATATGAATAAGATACAACAAACATGGCTTATGTAACAAAACATATAAAAGAAAATGAGTAAGTTAACACCCGAAACGATGATAATTCTAAGATATTATTAATAAATCAATGTTAAAAGATCATATATGATATCATATTAATATATATGATTCTTGTATAATTTAATAACAATTATTTCACCATTATACAGGAGGTTACCCTACCCCAACCAAGGAAAAGTACAAGGTAAGGGTTATTTCACAATCTCTTCATTATCCGAGGTTGTTTACACGTAATAATCTACTGGGATATCTTTATCATCCACATCCATGTTTCTTAAAAATGTATTTCAAAACATTTTTACTATTTACAAGAATATGGGTTAAAGTCATTTATACCCTTGTTTGACTTTTTATAAGAGGTTTATAAAGGAATCTTTCCGTCATTTTCCAAACAAGGTCCTTTTTAACCTTTTCGACAGAATTAAGATAAGAATGTTTTTTTACTTATACGGCGGGTGCGGTTATTTTACGCCGTTATAAAATCTTCAAAGCTTTCCTTACAAGCTTATAAGAATATTTTCAAAGAAAATGTTTTATTTTATATGGATCTTAAATGATTTCAAAATAAAAGGAGATATTTCTTTAAAAAGAATTTTGATTTCATCTACGTCAACATCCTTTGATGGATTTTAAGATTATTTGAAGTTGATTTTTTATGATACAAAACTTCTATATTGTATTGAAGGTTTTGTGATATGTTTGACTGTGGATGTGCTATTCATAGTTTATGGTGAAATTATTGACATTTCGTATGCTAGTTTTAATACGAATGTTTATGTTATGTTTAAACCTTTTCATATGGGAATGCATTGGACTTAATAAGTGACGGGTGGAGCCCGCTATAGCTCCTCGATGCATCGGTAGGTCTCATGAGACAAACTAGTGTCTTGGCACAAGGCCTTGACAAAATCTTATTTGTAGTCTTGGCACGAGGCCTTGACTATGTGGTTATGATAGTCTGGCATTATGCATTCCAACATTATGAAAGTGGTTATTGATTTTGCATGTGATTATTCGATTAGTAAAATATCCATGTGAGTAAGTAAATGGCACTATTTCATTTTATTTATGCCATACCATGTTGAAAGTTCATGTTTGAAAGGCTTTTGTTTTAGTTATACATTGCCTTAAAAGTTTATTCTTATTTATGAAAGTTTCCGCTATATTGTTATCCTTACTGGGTATTTGAGCTCACCCCTTTTCTATGTTTTATTTTTCCCAGGAAGTGAAGAAGTAAGTTATGAATGACCTGCAGGGATATTATGTGGGGATATGAGTGTGGATTATGGAGACAATATGTTGTTTTAGTAGTTTTTCGTTTAATGATGTAATGTAAAACGTATGAATATATCTAGTGTTTCCAAGGCTACTAAACCAATCGGTCTTTCTAGATTTGATCTTTCTTGTGATCATGCCAATGTTATGTAATTAATGCACCGACTCTGGGTAGCTGGGGTCGGGGCGTTACACTTTTCCTAGATGCACAAATTTGACAAGAGTCCCAATTAGATAAAAATATGATAAAAATTATACATTGAGAAAAATACTCACCATTAATGATGTATTTTTATCATCTATGATTCTTCAGTGAAGGTCGCTTGCAATGTCCTCATAAAAATGAAGATATTAAAAAACTTATCAATAGTTAATGGCCATGAACAAAATTTTAAAATTGATAATAAAATGTTGGATAAAATAATAATTTTGTTATGATGGAATAGAATTATTTATATAGACGAAAGAACTAAATATATAAAATTAATAACATCCAAAAACATATATTCACAAAAAATGAGATCAATATGAAACAATGTTGATGGTTATAGATAATCACATATTATGATTTATCAATAGAAAACTATCATGTTTAGGGAAATGATGTTAAAAATTATCTATGTAGAATGTATGATATAGTAATATCTATGATTTGTATTGATGATGATCTAATATCATTATAAATTTAAAGGATATATTGGTAAATATTAGTGGAGTGAACTGATTCCTACATTGCTGAAATGATTTTTCATCTATCCTTTATCAAGAAGAATAATTGAATAAAAATGAATAACACATAGATATAGATATATTTGGTCCTTATAAGGGTGTTTAAAGCCATCAAGATTATCACTGATGAAAATTTGTTATGAAATATGCGTCATGTCAATGTATACCACTACACTCGGATTTATAGGATGAAATATTGACTAATGCACATAGCTTAAAATTTCTTATGTTCCTAGGGAGAAACAATATCTATAGATTTCTCCATGTGAACTATTTTTGTATTGGTATAAATAATAATATTATATAAGATAAATCAAGGACACATTATTTTTAACAAGTGACATAAGAAAGGTAAGACCCCATGTTGATTCTATAACCATTATCCATTCCTTCATGAAAATTAGATAACATCACCATAAATTTTTTCCATGGGTTTCCAAATACAATTTAAATGAATAATTACAAATGGATTATACTAGAAATTCCTAAATTATTTTCCAATTTAGTTACCATTCAATAGGAAATTACATTCATTCATCCCAAAATAATAAAAATTAGTGAACTTGTGTGGATACAAGGATCACCAATATATACTGTTTTTGATTGAGATATATTATTTTTCATAAAATCATTAAATTTTCCAACAACATCACAAAAAAATATTTTCTATATATACTTCCTTCCATATAAGTATTTATAATATAATTTTACAATACATAAAAATGACGATATGTCGTGATCAAGGTAATTAGCATTCAAAGATGGTTAGAATCAATATATTCCTTTGTTTTATTTCTCCTAACATAATAGATTTCACTGACATATCTAGATGGATAAATAAAATAACATTTGTGAACCCCAATATATATTTATGAAGTTGTGGATTAGAGTATAATAAGACATGAAATATCATATAAAAATTCATAGAAACTGATAACTATTGATCAACACATCTTAGAAACCAAAATTGACCTAACAACTTTGCTGATAACCATTGAGAAACCCTATGATTGAGGTTGGTGATAAATTGGTTCCTCACACACACACATATATATATATCAATGGAATAGAGTTAGGTTTTTTAGAAGATGATTATATTAAATTAAAAGGATTATATTTCCTATAGAGATTCTTGATTACCTATGAGATATGTTCAATCAACTATAAATCCCACCAAACTTGTTTAAATTACATGATGTGTTTGACATATCCCTCTATGGGGAGAACATAATAGATAAAAAATGTTATTAATCCCAATTTTTTGAAGGTGGATAATGATTTTTTAGGAGTATAAATTTTTTATTAAATTTTTATATATTAAGGTCAATTAGAAATTTTACAAATTAATATTACATAATTTTAATGAATATTCTATACATCTCACAAAAATACATGCCCTAGAACAATAAATAATTTGAGTCATTAAAGAATACATATATAATAAACTTATTTCCTGAAATATAATCATCAATTACTAGATATATAATCTCATCTGTTACACTTATTAGACATACCCTACTTAATATTGTTCTTCATAACATTGTAATATGTAAAAATAAGAAATGGTCCTCTAAAATTCATAGTCATTGTAAAGATAATAAATACTAATATATTATCAAAAGTTCGAAGAAGATAATCATATATTTAATAGAACATGATCATATCATATAAAAATAGAAAAGATATTCCTAAACCATAGATCATGACTTATGGAATAATAATTTCCAAAATTAAATAATTGACTCAAAAGAGAAAAGAACAGTAAATAACCAGTATTCATCCATGAGTTTATATCATATGAATGAGATAAATTTTTAATGAATACAAAAAGGTTTATAAAATAATTACCAAAGTCATGCAACACATTAAAGTATATTATAGTAGATATATCCCAATAATATATTTGGTTCACTCCCCATTCCCATTATTTTTGTAGTCAAGGCTCACCTAAAACACTATTATAGTGGAAATAGTTCTTTAATTGACTATTATTACTCTGTATTCAATTTAACATTACCTAATGAGGCATAAATAATAAATCAATGCATAGGAGGGTTTTATAATTTTGGGACTGGTAATAAAATAATAAAAACCATTCAAAATTGTATTTTTTTTTAAAAAAAATTAATAATTTCATTACAACATTAATACGCAATGGAAAATAAATGAGTATCATGAAATAATACATTTCAATTCATCATCATATGTCTTAAAAAATGCTATGTTACCATCATATAATATATCTAGTTGAGTATAATAATTTCTAATGGATATTAAAAAGATAAAAACTCTATTTCAAGAATCATTAAAATACATGTTCACAATTAAGAGAACAATTCCATATTCTTTTATTAAACATTTAAAAGTAAAACTACATTAAAATTTTTAATTTTATTATCATTGTAAAAACATCAGAAAATTTCATGGAATCTTAATTTTTTAGAAAGGAAATGATGTGGGGGGAATTATTTCATACCGTTTACATTAAAAGTGACCAGTCATTTCAAAATCTTGTTAAAAATAAAATCATCATGATATTAATTAACATAGGAATGATTCATTATAATAAATTTTAATAATTAAACTGTTAAAAAATTAAATATTAAATTAATTTTTGTGTGTTAAAACATAAATTAAATAATTTAAGGAAGATGAGAATATAAGAAAATAATTTCTGACTGAATAGAAAAAAATAGGATGGGTTTTTATAAAAACATTTTTTGATTAATTTAATTACAAAAGAGATTAATATGAATAGAAAGTATAAAAATCTAGAAATTATATTAATTAATTGAAAATAAATTTTGTTTAAATGAAAATAATTATATAATTTACATAATTTAAAATTTAAAATAGTCATTCAATAATGGAAATGAGAAATAATTATCTCTTGTCCTCACTTACATTTTACATGTTCATAAGCTCCTATATAATAATGATAAATTTATTATACCTACATATCAAAACAATACTAATTATTGTCTTTTAATAAACTAATCCAATAATAATTAAATTTTACCTTTTGTTAAAATAAATTATTGAAATCAATATTTTGGGTGATAACAATTCTTCTTCCCATGCATGTTTCCTTTCAAATGTTTTGGTCCATAAATCACTCAAATTTATTCATGATATATTAGATAAAAATCATGGCACAAATATCATATCTATTAACTATTAATTATTTAAAAATCTATATAATTAATTGATGAAATATGACTAACATCACTTTAAATTGAATGCATTTTGTACGTTCATATGAATGTTTTTTTTTTTGATATTTTAATGAATTAAATGAATGAAACATAAAATAATATATCATTACATAATAATATTAAATATATCTAAAATATCATATATAATAATTAAATATATATTTCTTATCATCCATTTTATTCATAGTGGAAACTCAAATCACTAACTTCATGGAGGTGTTAGTCCACACATAGGTACATGTGACATTATAATTTTCCAACAAATTGAAGGTTAATATGGTTGAAAATAATTACAATTATAGAATATAAAATATGTAAAAAAAATAATATATGTAAAAAATATATAAATATAACTATTGGTGTAATTTGGTGATAAACAGGTAAACACATATTATTGTGGAGTCGATAGTATATTTTTTTGCACCAGGGATGATTTATTTTTCAATAGGATTAAATAAGGGATTAGAATGGTTTTTCAATTAGGTAAAAACATTTAATCATAGTAAATACACAAATTTAAATATTTTTAAATGGGAATGTATGATTTCTGAGACGTTTCTAATAATAAAGATTTAATAGATTAGTTAATAAAATTACATATACTTTGGGTACCATCATTCAGAATACTCCTTTTTCCATCTCATGATGGTTATTTTTTGAGAAAATAATTTCTAAATATTTGGATGGAGAGGTGGGAATATATTTTAGAATAGATTTTATAATCTAGTGTTATCAAGTGGCATGGATAAGTGAGAATAGTGGGTTCTCATTTAAAAGTTAGGTGGGTGGGAAGCTATTAATTATTTGGAAAAAAACATATAATATATGAACTAATTTATTCATGATAATCAAATTGTATTAAATTTGATTAAATGATGTATACGACAAAAATATTGTCAACTGATGATATTTATGAATAAATTTGGAGTTATTTTAAACAATATCTCTTCAATTTACTCCCTTTTGAGGAATTTACCTTTTATGGTGGAAACAAGTTTTCTTCTATGATGAAAATTCAAAATGGCTAAAAATTTATGTTTAACTTCATACGTAATATTAATTATACTGATTCAATGAATGGAATCCATGGTATAATAATTAATTCTTAAACATATCAAATAATAAATATAATTGAATCAAATTGTGGTAAAACCCCTTAATTAAGGAATGAAATGAATTATTAATTAGGTTTAGAGGGAACCTGTATATAACCACAATTCAAAAAATACTAACAAACATATAAAACCCATTTTTTTGAAATATTATTAATTAAAAAACATTATTTAAGGCTCTATCCATGGATATAAATACCATTAAATGAATATTAATATATAAAATATAATATATTATAATTATATATCAATAATTTATCCTTTAATAGTTATTAAGTAAATATTTTATCATAATACAGGTTTAGGAAAATTAATATAATTAAATTTAAAAAATTAACTTTTTTAAATTAAAATGTGTCATCTTCATTGCTATATAATTAATAATCAATGAAAAAACAATTATTCATTGAGTTATATAAATTAAAAATATATATCATCATATATTAGTAGTGTCTGGTATATTTTATTAAGATGAAAATATATAGTATTTATAAATACTATTCATAATTTTTTTCTTATATTATTTTATTAGTATTTTTATGTTTGGGTCATATTCCCTATGTATTAATGAATACATATGTACTATGTAAATCATTAAATACAAATATTTTTTAGTGTGTTTTCTTCTATTAATACCCATTAATTGAACAAATACACTATCATTATCACAATTAATCAAAAAATATATCATGGTTTGTATAAGATTAGTGTCTCCTTTAAATAAAACTAATAAAATATATACACTAATGAAAGATACAATTTAAATTCCAACAAGTTTCACCCTTAATTTCATATAATTATCATTTTATTTATATATTTTATACATATATATTAATTGGGATATGTCTAAAGTTTTTTAGAGGCATTTTCAATGATTTTGGGGGTTTTATAGAGGTTCAGGGTTTTAGAATGAATAGTATAAATTGTGAAATACCTTATTGAAAACTGTGACACAGAACAGTGGGAACTGATTAAGTTAATGATTTGGTACATGGTTTTTCCATACAGTGTTGCCTCCCATGTGAAATCATTTGATTTTGGAAAATTGGGTCTAGAAAAGATTGATCTCAGTTTTCTAACATTGTGATCCATCCATGTGAGGGGAACTCTAAGGTAGTTTCTAATGCTAGGGTAGCACATAGTTTTCCTTACATTACACCCTAGCCATGGATCATTAAAAATAAGATCCCTGATTTTTCTGATCATATTTAGTATTCCCAGTTAATAACTTTCTTTCAACAAATATGGTCATAATAGGAATTCTACCCCTTCTAAAGGCTTTAGAGACAGTTCCTCTTGACCTGGTTTTGATATGATAGTGAATCTAAGTGCATTGGAGGACTATATTCAATGGTTAATGATCATTATAGGTTGTGTCCATTATATTTCATCGTATTCATCATCTTAGATGCATTAAAATGAACCTTTTTATAATGAATCATGTTTTTTATGTCAATAATGATGATACATGGGTTTTTTGTACAAAATTAATAGGATAGAAGGTTATTTCATGGATTTTCAAGGATATTTTTTGATTTTTTGTGATGTTCTTCATTTTTACCATACACTGAGATGTATCTGTATTCCCCCTAAATCCTTTTATTTAGAACAATATAAAATTATATTAAATGTAATGAAATTCTTCAATTTAATTATGAATTTTTGTTAAAACATTGTTAGGAACCCACATTAGTGATTGTTAGTAAACTTTTGGAAATTGGTTGTTTTGTGGAATGTTATTTATTTCATAATTTTAAAATAGTGGTTTTAAAATATGTTTTTGTTTTTATTCCTAGGGTGGTCATTTGGAAATTTCAATAAAATTATTTGTTTATTGAAATGGTTGGGCACTATTGGTTTAGAAGAATTGATTTTGCAAGGTATCTTGCATAAAAATTTGGTCTCTGTTTATTTGGATTGATGTGACCCACTGGATGGGGCATGTGCCATTTGGTATCTTGGTATATGGTTACCTTGTGACGATTTGGTAGATCAACAAGAGAACACTCATGAGAATGGAATTGAAAACTAGTCATTCATTTTTAGATTTGTGGAATATAATAGGTTATGCCAAATGGATTTAAGTTATGGTTTTAAAGAATTTTTCACGTTCTATACATTGGAAATTGTGATTTTTTTAAAAAAATATTCAATTTCTATAAAATATACTTAATTTATTATAACTATTTTTATAATTTTTATAACATGTCCTATCATAGTATCATGAACTAGGATTTCATTGGGTAAATCCCAAGGAGTTTTATACTCACCCCCTTCATGGGAACTTTGGTGCAGTTATAGATGTGATATAATAGGACACATGTATAATAATGTTATCTTTCTTTATTCATGATGCATCATGATACCTTGGGAATGGATTATTTAGTTTTCTCATGGATATTGTTGGGTATTTCTACTGGGTGTGTTGGTTGTCATTGAGTAGGTATTTTTGGTTTTCTATTTGTGCTATGATATGGTTCCTAGTTGTAGTTTTTTTTTGATGTTAGTAAAACATACATTGAGTTTTATTTCATTATAACCATTAATCATATTGTATTTATTTGTACATGGTTATCTTTATTTGGTTTTTAAGGGTTACACATCTATAATTTTCTTATGTATCCCTTGGAATTTATTTCTATCATATGGTGTCATGGAGGTGTAACATTTTCACAGTATCTCTACAGTCACATATTAGAACAATAAGGAAGAGTGTGATATTACAAATTATCTCATTAATTTTCAATCCATTATTAATTTTGTGACAAATGGTATTATTTTTTTCATTGTGGAGTTAGAAAATCATTCGGTTTTAGTCCTTGAGTTGGATGATTGGCAATGAGATAGGATCGCCAGAACATGAAATTTATATCATAAAGAGGAATAACTAACCAATTTATAATAAAAATAATTCTACTTGGGGGTTTGTTTACATCATTATATTGAAAAACTTATATGAGTAATAATTTTGTCATCATGTGTTTAGCATAAGTGAATAGTAAGACACACATTGATAAAAATATCTTCCCACTTGGAGTGGATATTTTATTTTTAGTAATGATTTATGATTTGATAGAAATTTGATATTTTTTAAAATAGTTAAGTGGTTTTATTTTCAAAATCATTGTAGAATTTTAAAATATCTCTTTATTATGAAAATTATTCTATATTTGGAAGATTTTTTAGGTTTAGTGTGATGTGGTAAGGTTAAAATTTTTAAGCCTTCAGTTTTTTAGAGTATGAGATAATGGTGTTTTGTTTTGTATCTAGAGAAAAAAACTAGTTAGTCATAGGATAAAAAACTAGTTAGGGATACAGAGAATATGGTTTCACTTGAGAAATAGGAGAACTAACTACTAGTTTAGAGTATTGTACAAGATTATCCATATGTGGATTTAGGGAATATTAGGGATGAACCAAAGAAAGTTGATCATTATTTTTGGTTCCAAAAGAATAATCCACCAATCTTTCTAGGTGAATCAGAACTAGAAAAATAAGATGTGTATATGAATATGCTTAATGGAATATTTTATTTCCTCAGAATTCCAGATCAGCTGATAATGAAGTTTGAAATGTACATGTTAGTTGCTTTTCCACACTAGTGATGGGATGTTGTAGTTAATGATAAATTTTACAACAGAATTTTAGGAGTGTATTTTGAAAAATTTATCTATAAAAAATTAAATCCTCACATGTTTTGGATTTTGAGAACAATTAAAATTTTCAACATAAATTTGTAGAATCTCTTCGAGGACATAGTATGCTATTATATTTTTTAATTTAGTCCATTTTTTCCATAAGTTATTGTATTTGTGTCGTAGATGGAACAAATTTTTTAATCTAGATTAACACTAGAACTTCTATGAATTATTTATTTTATTTTTATAATATATTGTATATATTCAATTAATAGAGAGACAATAGCTGAAATAGACACATCAAAAACTAGAAGTGGAGGAATCATGTTGATACCAGTGGGAAATGGTGTGAAAACTAATTCTAATAAAAAAAAGAGGGAAACCGATTTCCAAGGAACTGGTATTCCTCAAAATTAGAAGGAGAGATTGATTAATCTTCCTCATAAACAAATGAGTATTCTTTAATTATTTCTCGGTGATTCTTTCAATGAAAAGAACACAGATCGTGAAAAACCACCTAGAGTATGTGACAATGTCAATCATATGTGGAATATTCCGAACTATTGACATAGTGATCCATGTTCAGATGATTGAGACACATATGTTGTTTTATCGAAATTCTATGTTTTTTTGGGATGAGGATTGGAGAATATTTATAATCAAAAAATTGAGAAAACCATGGTGATTATAAGAATACCATGACTCCATACACAGTTCAATTTCCACCGTAAAAAAGTACAGATTATAGTGATTAAGCAGATTTATGGTGGGGAAAAAATTAGAGTGGATAATAAATCTGGACCATAGACATTGTGAGGTTTGATTCCATTAAATTCCACCATTACGAAATCATTTTTATATAGATTCACCCCACTTATTTTTTTAATATCATGTGGTTAATCATATTTGTTTTCTTGTTATGAAATGGACTTTAATTTTGAAACACCAAACTCCACTTATACATAGAAAACATTAATCCTTTATGTGAAAAGAATTTTCTATATATAGAAATGGAGATTAATTGATTGGTAATTTATTTGTGCCTGAGATGGATTTCTTTGAAATATTCATAGGAATGGATATTTTTTACAATGATCAAATCTAACATCGACTTTCATACATGATGGGTTTCTTTCATAACTGATCGTGAATGAAAGAATCTCTTAAGATGATATTGAAATTTCAGGGCAAGTTAAAATTGATTTTTGACACCATTGGTAGGAACTATTTTATACTTGTTGGAAAATTTTACATCGGCATCAATGGATACCCTTGAGAATAGTAGTTCTCCTGAATTGTTAATTATTTCATGTTTTTTTCTTCAAAATATAAAAGGGTTACCATGCACAAGATAAGTGGAGTTCATGATTGATATGTTACCAGGGAGCAGTCCTACATTAATTTTTTATAATTGGATGGAACCAATAGAATTAATGGATTTCAATGTACAGCTAGAAGAGAGTGAAAGAAAAATGTTCATACATCCTAGTTCACCACTTTGGGTAGCACCAATTTTTTTTGAAAAAAAGGAAAACGTAACTCATCTACTAAAGGTATTTTACGGTATTCTTAACCATGTTATGACAGAAAATTGGTCCTCATTTCCATGAAAGGTTGATCTTTTTGATCAATTTAGTTGATACCCAAAATTATCTATAATTGATTTGATGTCCAAATAGCACCATCTAGAGGTTTTAAGGAAGTATATAATTAAGACAACATTAAATAGTAGATATGGTCCTTATGAATATTTGTTTTTTCAATTTGGTCTTACGAACGACCCATTTATATTTATATAATTTATGAATAATATATTTCAATGTTATTTGGATTAATTTTTGGAGGTTTTTTTGGATGAAATAAGTGTGTTTTCATGGATAAAGGTTCTGTATGAGAATTCAATTGTAATAATGTTGTCCCTCATTCAACATCACTAAATGTATGCGAAACATTATACGTTTAATTTATTGATATGATAAGTACATTTTTCATGTTATATCTAAAAAAGGAGTTTCATTTCATCCAGAAATGACAGAGTATATGATCTATTGGAAACTACCTGTAACGCCCCGACCCTAGTTACCCAGAGTTGGTGCATTGTTACATAACATTGGCATGATCACAAGAAAGATCAAATCTCGAAAGACCGATTAGTTTAGTAGCCTTGGAAACATTAGATATATTCATAAGTCTTACATTACATCATAAAAATGAAAATAGAAACAACATATTTTCAACATAGTCCACACTCATATCCCCACATACTATCCCTGCAGGTCATTCATAAATTATTTCTTCACATCTTGGGAAAAATAAAACATTGAAAGGGGTGAGCTCAAAGGCCCAGTAAGGATAACAATATAACGTAAACTTTCATAAATAAGAATAAAAATTTAAGGAAATGTATAACTAAAACAAAAGCCTTTTAAACTTGAACTTCAACATATTTTGGCAAATATAAAATGTAATAATTCCATTTACTTATTCACATTGATATTCTACTAATCGAATAATCACACACAATATCAATAACCACTTCCATAATGATGGAATGCATAATTCCAAACTATCATAACCACATAGCCAAGGCCTCGTGCCAAAACCAAAAATAAGATTTTGTCAAGGCCTTGTTCCAAGACACTAGTTTGTCTCATGAGACCTATCGATGCATCGAGGAGCTATAGCGGGCTCCACCCGTCACATATTAAGTCCAATGCATTCCCATATGAAAAGGTTTAAACATAACATAAACATTCGTATTAAAACTAGCATACAAAATGTAAATACTTCATCAATAAACCATGAATGGAATAAAAATAACACATCCACAGTTAAACATATCACAAAACCTTCAATACAATATAGAATTTTGGTATCATAATAAATCAACTTCAAATAAGTGTAAATTCCATCAAAGGATGTTGACATAGATGAAATAAAAAATATTTTTAGAGAAATATATCATTCAATTTTTAAATAATTTAAGAGTCATATATTTATAAAATAAAACATTTTCATTGAAAATATTCTTATAAGCTTGTTAGGGAAGCTTCTACCGAAAATAGCCGCACCCACTTTATAAGTTAAAAAAACATTCTTACCTTAATTTTGCCGAAAAGGTTAAAAAGCCCCTTATTATGAAAACTACGGAAAGATTCCTTTATAAACCACATATAAAAAGTCAAACATGGGTATAAATGACTTTAACCCATATTATAGTAAATATTAAAAATGTTTTGAAATACATTTTTAAGAAACATGGATGTGGATGATAAATATGTCCCAGTAGATTATTACGTATAAACAACCTCTGATAATGAAGAGATTGCGAAATAAAACCTTACATTGTACATTTCAATTGTTGGGGCTAGGATAACCTCATGTGTAATGGTAAAATATTTGTAATTAAATTATAAAAGGATCATATACATCAATATGATATCATATATGATCTTTTAACGTTGATTTGTTAATAAAATCGTAGTATTATCATTGTTTCGGGTGTTAACTTACTCGTTTTCTTTTATATGTTTTGTTACGTAAGAAATGTTTTTCATGGATAGGTTGTATATTATTAATATCCATAATGATATCAAGTCCTTATATACTATTATTAATCATAAATTGAGATTTAGACTTGAATGGATATGATGGAGAATGAATCTCATCGCGTTCGTGGAGACTGTAGTCCGTACGTACGCACGAGAGACAATATCATTCTTTTGACATTAAAATAATATATAATTGGATGGTATATCATATATGAAGAATCATTATCATGTTATATTTATTATTTACATGAATTACACATCATTATTATACGCATACAAATAATAATTTATTGAATAACAATTACACCACGACGTGGAGACGGTAAGCCGTACGTACGCACATATGGTGACATGTTAATAAAAGGATTGATAGAATACTGAAATATTGTTGTAAAATGTTTATAATAACATAAAATTATATATTATATACTGGAGTTATTATTTTATAATGGTAATAACAATGAAATATGAAGTGGAAGAATAAAGGAACTTGAAAAATGGTGGTGAAATCATTACATCTTCTTCGGGTTCTTACATTTGATTTGATCAAAAGGGCACCTTAAGTTGGATTTATGACTAAAGTAAGGCCTCTAGGATGAATTTAGGGATGTTGAGAGAGTATTTGAGTAGATTTTGGCCGAACCAAAAGGATTTGAAGGTGTGAGTTAATGAGAAGAGAGAGTTCCCTTTTATAAGAATGGTGAGGGGCACCTTTGTAGAATCTAGAAATATTATTTTATAATAAATTCATATTCGGTTTATAATGGCTCTGAAGTGGATTATTTAAAGTTTAAGGTGGGGATGGGTCGAAAACCACTCAACCAATATAATTTATACAGGTTTGGGTTACTATATTAGCCTTATCTTTAAGTATTAACTCTTAGTTAATTAGTTTCACTTTTACAATGTCTCTTTGTATTTTTATATTATATGGTTAATAAACATACTATATACATCCAAGAGACCCCAAATTGGTCCATTAATGATACAAATATCATGATATAAGTCTCCTAGCCGAACCTTATATTTTTAGAAATTTAATATAAATTAATAATATAATATATTTTTTAAAAACTCTTTTATATCAATTTTGACACTATTCAATAATTGATTTTTTGTAAAAATCATAACAGAATGATTACTTCAAATAAAGATAATTAAATAAATCCTACCATGTCATATTAACCTATAAAATTAGAGTAATTTATAAAAAGTCTCAAATAATATTTATTTGGGTATTTATAATATCATTTATTCTAATTTTTCATTAATTAGGAAATTACTGCATCATCAATGTGTCATAAATAAATTAAAATATTTAATGTCTAAAAATTATATATAAATTTTCATTATGTATGAAATATTTTTATATTTCTAATGAATCTTTATAGTTGAAAATCCATCATATATAACCCTATGTAAAAATTGTTTTTCTAAAAGATATATTCTTTTGTCATTTTTGTATTTATTTTAACTTCATTAATATAAAGTGTCATTATCACTTACAAGTGGCTCCATGGGGTCCACAAATCGACCCAAAGATGCCCATGGTCGGAAATGTATCATCCAATAAGTCTAGGACACGTTTTAGGGAAATTGTTTATTATTATAATATTTTTTAACTATTATTTACCGGATTTACCCTTAACCATGGTAAATAAAATATTTTCCGATGTAATTATTCAAAAATGTCTAAAAATAAAAGTTACCTATTTACACAATATGAACATACTGATTCCAAATATGGAATCCATTTTTACAAATTCAAAACACAGAAGTGACATAAATTAATTTAAAATTAATTCCCGTTCTTAAAACAAAAAAGCGTGTTTTTAAGAGATAATAACTATCAAAATATTGACTCTTGTTTATGTCCGGTTTAATTGTAAAATTATGTACAATGACCAAGATTTTATTAAATGGTAAAAATATATTCTAAATATACATCAAAACCACTCAAATTAATAATTTATCAATATAAATTATTTCGATTGAAAAAATTGTTTTTAATTAAAATTTAGTAATTTTCACTATCCATCAAAATATAAATGTTATCTGAAAAGTTCCAAAAATTCACCCTAGGCTAAAATGGATATTCCGAATCCAAAAATGAAGTCCATTTTGAGAGATAAAATTTCTAAAATTTCAAAAAGTATGTATTACTATTCATAACGGCTAGTTTGATTGGTTGTGGTGTGTTAGAACTCGATGTTGCGTACAACACATGCTATCACATTATTCAAAGGGAAGCTTACCATAGAAGATTGGGGTGTTACATTATCCCCTCCTTCAAATAATTTTGTCCTAGAAATTTATATAATACTACCACATGAAAAGTATCGGGTGGTTCTTCATCATAGGTTCCTCGGGTTCCCACGTTGCCTCTTCCATCTTATGGTTTCTCCACAAGACTTTTACCAGACGAGTCGTCCGGTTTCTCAGTACTTGTTCTCTTGTATCAAGAATCTTGATGGGCTCTTCACAATAAGACAGATCGAGTTCCAGTTCAAATTATTCATAGGTGAGTACATGCGTAGGGTCAGGAATGTATTTCCTCAAGAGAGATAAGTGGAACACATCGTGAACTTTGGAGAGACTTGGTGGCATTGCCAATCGGTAAGCTACAACCCGAATTTGTTCTATAATTTCGAATGGTCCGATGTACCTGGGACTCAATTTACCTTTCTTACCAAAACGTATGACTCCCTTCCATGGAGATACCTTCAGGAAAACATGATCACCAACTTGAAATTCTAAATCCTTCCTTCGATTATCGGCATAACTCTTCTGCATATTTTGAGCTGCTTTGATGTGATTTTGGATTACCATCACCTTTTCCATCGTTTCCTCCACCAATTCTGGACCTACAAGTTTTATTTCACCCACATCATCCCAACAGGTTGGTGTGTGACATCTCTTTCCTTATAATGCTTCATATGGTGCCATCTAAATACTCAAATGGAAGATATTGTTATAGGAAAATTATACCAAAGGTAAATATTGATCCCACATACCCTAAAAGTCAAGTGAGAAAGATCTCAACATGTATTATAAGGTTTGAATAGTCCGTTATGATTGTCCTTCTGTCTGAGGGTGATAGGCAGTGCTCAAATGAAGTTCAGTATCCAGGGATTTTTGAAGAATCTTCCTGAATCTTGAAGTAAAACGGGGATCACGATCAGAAACAATCAATCGGGGTACTCCATGAAGTCTCACAACTTCATTAATATATAGTCTTTCTAGACGTTCCAGTGGTAGATCTTCTCTTACAGCAAGAAAATGTGTTGACTTGGTAAGACGATTAACAATAACCCATATTGCATCATTCCTTCTAGGAGTCTTTGGTATCCCCATGACAAAGTCCATCGTAATATTATCTCATTTCCACTCTGGTATAGGAAGAGGTTGCATGACTCCTCCAGGCTGTTGCCTTCCAGCTTTCACATGTTGAAAAACCATACATCTTGACACAAAATCAGAAATTTCCCACTTCATGTTGTCCCACCAAAAATTTTCCTTCAAATATCTATAAATTTTTGTGCTCCCATGGTGTATAATGAAATTGGAACTATGAGCATCATCCATAAATTCTCTCTTTAGATCAGGTATATCGGGAACACAAAGTCTCTTCCTGAATTTCAAAATTTCTTCTTCATACACAAAGTCTCTCAATCTCCCATCATTCACAGCTTTAATCTTCTTTTGAAATTCTTCATCATCAGTATGAGCACTATTAATCCTTTCTAGTAAAGATGGTTTGGAAACCATTTAAAAAAGCATTGATGTTTCACCATCCCCGGTTATTCCCATATCCATATTCACTAGATCCATGAAAATTGGATCCCTTTCAATTCTCATATTTTTCAAAACTCCATGATCTTTTCTGGTCAAATCCTCTTCCACATTGTTTGATTTAACCAGGTGGTAGTGTATCTTACAATTATAATCCTTGAGTAATTCACGCCATCTCATTTGCCTCAGGTGGAGTTATTTTTGTAAGAAAATGTACTTCAAACTCTTGTGATCAGTATAAATCTCACATTTGTCACCATAGAGGTAGTGCCTCCATATCTTTAAAGAAAAGATCACAGATTATGACTCTCGATCATGAGTAGGATAGTTTTGTTCATGAGTTTTCAACTGTCGTGATGCATAGGCAATAACCCTATCATTCTGCATAAGGACACAACCAAGTCCTTTCTTCGATGCATCACCAAAGATAATGAACCCATCATTCCCCGATGGTAGAGTCAATATAGTAACATTGACTAATACTCTCTTTAGTTCTTTGAAACATTCTTCACACTCTTTTTTCCAAACAAATTTAACCCCTTTACATGTGAGCTTCGTTAATGGGTTAGTCAATCAGGCAAAATTTTGGGCGAAACGTTGATAATAACCTGCTAAACCAATAAAACTACGTACCTCCGTTATACTAAAAGGTTCTTTCCATTCTTGGATTGACTTGGTCTTAGAAGGATCAACAGAGATTCCATCTTTAGAGACAATATGGCCAAGAAAAGAAATCTCTTGAATCCAGAATTCACACTCGAAAAACTTCCCTTATAATTCATGTCTTCTCAGCGTCTTCAGGATAATGCGCAAGTGCTTTTCATGATATTCATAGATTTTGGAGTATACCAAGATATCATCAATAAATACCACCAAAAATTCATCGAGATATTCGTTGAAAACTCTATTCATCAGATCCATGAATACATAGGGTTCATTAGTCAATCCAAAAGGCATTACTGTAAACTCGTAATGCCCGTACCTGGTTCGAAATGTTGTCTTTGGAATGTCTTCCTTCTTCACACACAACTGATGGTATCCATATCGAAGGTCAATCTTTGAAATTTATTGAGCTCCATGCAGTTGGTCAAATAAATAATCAATGCGATGTAGGGGATACTTGTTATTTATTGTTATAGCATTGATCTCCCTATAGTCGATACATAACCTCATAGATCCATCTTTCTTTTTAACAAAAAGAACAAGGGCTCCTCATGGAGAAACAATAGGGAGAATAAATCCCTTATTACTCAATTCCTCTAGTTGTTTATTTAGTTTGACTAATTCCACAGTGGCCATTCTATAAGCGTTCTTCGATATAGGCCTTGATCCAGGAATTAAATCAATGGAAAAATTAACTTCTCATTCTGGAGGATGTCCAGGTAAATCTTCCAGAAATACAACTACATATTCTTTCACAATAGGTACATCCTCTATTTTAACATTCATTTCCTCACCCACAGTCATTTCATTCTCTTCCTCCACAATAATTTAATTTAGTGGAGCTACTGGGGGTGGATCTAGAAAAGAATTAGGAGGTGACGATTCTACTCTAAAGATAAGGTGTTCCTTATCATCATCATCATCAAAAATCATAACCTCATTCTTCTTATAATAAATCTTCACATCATAGTCCAAAAGCCAATCCATACCAAGGATTATATCAAATTCAATCATAGGTTTGATGATGAGATCAGCAGATAAAGAACATTTATGTGCTCTAATGGGGAATGATTCACAAAACATTATTGCAATGATACTTCCCTTAGGAGTTTTAACTGGCAACTCCCTTGTTATATAAAATTGGAAATATCTAATTTTCTTAGGAAAATGGGAAGATATGAAACAATGCGATGATCTAGAATCAAATAATGCATTTTTTAAACTTGAGGAAACCATTAAATTACCTGCCACCATGTCTTTCAGAGCTTCTACCTCAGCAGTAGGGATTGCATAAGCTTGGCCTTGATCCCTTGTTCATTTCTAAGGAATGTTACCTTGAGTCTTATGACATTAATTTGCATAATGTCCTATCTCCCTGTAATTGTAGCACTGAACATTGGTAGCTTCCTTCTTCCCTTTGCAATCACGAGCTTGGTGGCCTTTTTCACCACACTTATAACAGACACACATTCCCTTTAAGTAAGTACCGAGGTGTTTTTTCCCACATTTACCACTTGATAGATATTAAACCTTTCCCTTATTCCCCTTATTTCCATTCCCAGATTGATCAGCAGATCTCTTCTTCCCTTTCTTTGCTTTAAAGTCATAAGACTTAGAGAATTCCTTTTCAGTCATGATAGCACATGAGACAATGTCTTCGTACGATGAAAAGGATTGCGAGACTAATTCTCAATGGATAAATGGTTTTAACCCATCAAAGAAATGATCAATCATACTTATGGGGATACATATATAATCTCCAGAATACCTTGCTAACCTTGTAAATTTAGCCTTATACTTTGCGATATTCTCATCCTATTTTTGTCTCAGAATCAGAAAATGCCTTTCCATATCTGCTCGATGGTCATGAGGAAAGTATTTTTCTAAAAACAGATCTTTGACCTCCCTCCATTCCATATTTTATACTTCATAATATTCCTTCGTGTTTTGAATCAATGACCACCATTGATCAGAATCTCCAGGGAGGCAGTAAACTGCAATGATAACTTTTTCCCTTTCACTACTCCCCAATGCCTGAAATATTTTCTCTAGGGAATTTATCCATTGCTCAACTACTAAAGGATTTGTACTCCCATTGAACATTGGTGGTTGTTGCCTCATGAAGAGATCTATCATTGATCCTCCATGCTGCGGATCAGGGTACTCCATATGGGTAAGGTTATTAATCATAACCTGAGTGAGTTGTCCCAGTATGGTGATTAGCTGATCAACACCAGTTGCATCACCAGCTCCACTATATTTATCTTGAGCAGGAGGGAAATCCCTACATTAAGTGTGTGAATTGATATGGTTTCCATTTCTTCCACTAGGAACCATTTCTAAACAATGACATAAACTAGATCAGTTTATGAATCAAAATATATAATCCCATACTTATAAAACACTTAACATAAATTGAACTATTTATGGATATAATACATAATCATTAAAATGTTTTCTTTGAGGAAGTATATACTCATATACCCTTCATAATGATTTGTAAAGAAAATGAGAGTTATCCTAATCATATCCCCTGGGAGTGTCGTAACCAAGATTGCAGTAAGGCCCGTTTTCGTGCACCATTTCCCATTCGAGTCTAGCTCAAAGAGGTGTTTTCGGGTTTTACCACTAGGTACATCTGTACCTGAGCCGCCTCTACCTGCTCGTATCCAGACATGGATGTATTTCTCGGAAAACTCAGAAAATCTCAACAATACCAAAATTCTAGGAAGTTCTTCTATACTAATCCTCAAAGTACATACTAAATCTATATGATCTAATCAGTGTTTATCTAAATACTGCTTCCAAGGAATGTACTAAACTTACTCTGATACCAACTGTAATGCCCCGACCCCAGTTACCCAGAGTCGGTGCATTATTACATAACATTGGCATGATCAAAAGAAAGATCAAATCTCGAAATACCGATTAGTTTAGTAGCATTGGAAACACTAGATATATTGATAAGTCTTACATTAAATCATAAAAATGAAAACTACAACAACATATTTTCTTCATAGTCCACACTCATATCCCCACATACTATCCCTGCAGGTCATTCATAAATTACTTCTTCACATTCTCGGAAAAATAAAACATTAAAAGTGGAGAGCTCAAATGCCCAGTAAGGATAACAATATACCGGAAACTTTTATAAATAAGAATAAACATTTAAGGCAATGTATAACTAAAACAAAATCCTTTTAAACATGAACATCAACATAGTATGTCAAAACTAAAATAAAATAATTCCATTTACTTATTCACATGGATATTCTAATAATTGAATAATTACTTGCAATATCAATATCCACTTTCATAATGATGGAATGCAGAATGCCATACTATCATAACCACATATGCAAGGCCTGGTGCCAAGACTACAAATAAGATTTTTTTAAGGCCTTATGCCAAGACACCAGTTTGACTCATGAGACCTACCAATGCATCGAGGAGCTATAACGGGCTCCACCTGTCACATATTAAGTCCAATGCATTCCCATATGAAAAGGTTTAAACATAATATAAACATTCATATTAAAACTAGCATAAGAAATGTAAATAATTCATCAATATACATGAATGGTATAATTCATCAATATACAATATAGAATTTTTGTATCATATTTAATCAACTTCAAATAAGTGTAAATTCCATCAAAGGATGTTGACATAGATGAAATCAAAACACTTTTTAGAGAAATATCACTTTCTATTTTGAAATCATTTAAGAGTCATATATTTATATAATAAAACATTTTCTTTGAAAATATTCTTATAATATTGTAAGGGAAGATTCGACAGAAAATAGCTGCACCCGCCGTATAAGTTAAATAAAACATTCTTACCTTAATTTTGTCGAAAAGGATTTAATCCCCTTGTTTGGAAAACGACAGAAAGATTCTTTTATAAACCTCTTATAAAAAGTCAAACAATGGTATAAATGACTTTAACCAATATTCTAGTAATTAGGAAAAAAAATTTAAATTCATTTTTAAGAAACATGGATGTGGATGATAAAGAAGTCCCAGTAGATTATTAAGTATAAAGAACCTCAGATAATGAATAGATTGCGAAATAAACCTTTAACTTGTACTTTTCCTTGGTTGGGGGTAGGTTAACCTCCTATATAATTGTGAAATAATTGTTATTAAATTATAAAATAATCATATACATCAATATGATATCATATATTATCTTTTAACATTGATTTGTTAATAATATCGTAGTATTATCATTGCTTTGGGTGTTAACTTACTCATTTTATTTTATATATTTTGTTAAGTAACACATGTTTGTCATGAATAGGTTGTAAATTATTCAAATCCATAATGATATCATGTCCTTAGATACTATTATTAATCATCAAATGAGATTTATACTTGAATGGATATGATGGAGAATGAATCTCATCGCGTTCGTGGAGAGGGTAGTCTGTATGTACGCACGAGGGACAATATCATTATTTTGATATTAAAATAATATATAATTGGATTTTATATCATATATACAGAATCATTATCATGTTATATTTATTATTTACATGAATTAAACATCATTATTATACCCATCCAAATAATAATTTATTGAGTAACAATTACACCATGACGTGGAAATGGTAAGCCGTACGTATGCACGTATGGTGACATGTTATTCAAAGGATGGATAGAATACTAAAATATGGTTGTAAAATGTTTATAATAACATAAAAGTATATATAATATACAGGATTTATTGTTTTATAATTGTAATAAAAATGAATGAATAATTCGAAGAAGAAAGGAACTTGAAAAAGGGTGGTGAAATCATTACCTCTTCTTCAGGTTCTTCCTTTTGATTTGATCAAAATGGATCCATAAGATGGATTTCTGACTAAAATAAGGCCTCTAGGATGAATTTAGGGAAGTTTAGAGAGTATTTGGGAAGAGGTTGGCCGAACCAAAAGGCTTTGAAGGTGTGAGTTAATGAGAAAGGAGAGTGCTCTTTTATAAGACGGGTGAGGGGAACCTTTGGAAAAGCTAGAAATATTATTTTATAATAAATTAATATTCAGTTTCTAATGGATCCAAAGTGTATTATTTAAAGTTTAAGGTGGGTATTGGTCAAAACCCACTCAATAAATAGAATTTATACAGGTTTGGGTTTCTATTTTAACCTTATATTTAAGTATTAACTCTTAGTTAATTAGTTTCACTTTTACAATGTCTATTTGTATTTTTATATTATATGGTTAATAAACATACTATATACATTAAAGAGACACCCAATTGGTCCATTAATGATACACCTATCGTTATATAAGTCCTTTGGCTGAAATTTATATTTTTAGGAATTTAATATTTATTAATAATATAATATTTGTTTTAAAAACTATTTTATGTCAATTTTGACACTATTCAATAATTGATTTATGTAAAAATCATAAAAGAATTATTACTTAGAAAAAAGTTAATTAAATAAATCCTAACATTTCATATTAACCTAGAAAATTAGTGTAATTCATAAAAAGTCTCAAATTATATTTATTTGGGTATTTATAATATCAATTATTCTAATTTTTCATTAAATAGGTAATTACTACATCATCATTGAGTCATAAATAAATTAAATTGTTTAATGTCTAAAAATTATAAATAAAATATAATTATGTATAAAATAGTTTTATATTTCTAATTAATATTTATAGTCGAATATCCAACATATATAACCCCATATAAAAATTGTTTTTCTAAAAGATATATGCTTATTTCATTTATGTTTTTATTTTAGCATAATTAATATAAAGTGTCATTATCTCTTAGAAGTGGCTCCATGGGGTCCCAAAATCGACCCAAAGATGCCCATGGTCGGACAGGTATCATCCAATAATTTTAGGACACGTTTTTGGGTAATTTCATCATTATTATAATATTTTTTTAACCCTTATTTACCGGATTTACCCTTAATCGTGGTAAATAAAATAATTACCGAAGTAATTATTCAAAATGTCTAAAAATAAAATTTACCTATTTACACAATATGAACATCCTGATTCCAAATATGGAATACATTTTTCCAAATTCAAATCACAGAAGTGGCAGCAATTAATTTAAATTTAATTCCCGTTGTTAAAACAAATGCGTGTTTTTAAGAGATAATAACTATCAAAAGATTGACACTTGTTTATGTCCGGTTTAATTGTAAAATTATATAAAAAGACCAACATTGTATTAAATGGTAAAAATATATTCTAAATATACTTTAAAACCACTCAAATTCATAATTTATCAATTTAAATTATTTCGATTGAAAAAGTTGTTTTTAATTATAATTTAGTAATTTTCACTATTCATCAAAATATAAATGTTATCTGAAAAGTTCCAAAATTTCACCCTAGCCTAAATTTGATATTCTGAATCCAAAAATGAATTTCATTTTGAGAGATAAAATTTATAAAATTTCAAAATGTAGGTATTACTATTATAACGGCTATTTTGATTGGTTGTGGTGTGTTAGAACTCTATGTTGCGTACAACACACGCTATCGCATTATTCAAAGTGAAGCGTACCGTAGAAGCATGGGGTGTTACACTACTGAATAATGTATCCTAGATACGAAATTTCTTTATCATGGATGGTTGTTTTTGACATTTTATTTTTTATTTTTAATGGCTAGATTCACTAATTATTTCTTTTATAATGAAAAATATTCCATCCAAATGGAATGATAAAATTTATGAATATTTTTACAATTGTATTGATCACCTTACGTCATCACCGATAATGATATTTATAGAATAAATACATGAATATTTTTTGTATAAGGAGGCTTTAAGATCAGATTTGGGGTGTGTTATCATGAAATAAGGTCATATTGCTTCTTGTGGCTCATGTATATTGTGGTTTCTTGAGAATAACTATGCATAACATGATTTTAAATTTGATATTGTAGTATATGATTTGAATAAATTAGGTAATCTTCTCTTTGGTGGGGAATTTATATTCTTTGTGGATCATAAGATCATAAAAACACATTTTCTCGCCAATAAAATCCAAATATGAGATAAATATGATATATGGAGGATATCTAAATTTTTTACATTTACATGATTGAAACACTGAGTAAGGAAAATTTGCTTTCAGTTTTCTTTAAGAAGAAATTAATGATGTTATGTGATGAAATAAGCTTCAAATAAATAGGAACTAATGTCAGTGATAGATGGAATTAAAATGGATTTTGAATATGGATGTTGTCATTCAATTTTATTCCCAATTTATTTCATTCATTATTTGGTTTAGAGTGATAAAGTGGCACATAAATATGATTCTAAATGTGTTTTTATGCAGATAAAACTGAATGGTGGGGATACCATTTATTGGTGAATGGATGATAGAGGATCAATTTTATCGTATCAATATTAAATGGTTGAACCTGTGTATTTTTCGTAAAAACATCTTCAATCTTACCACCATTCAAGATTTATTTTCCACTATGGAATAATAAATATTTATTAGTAACAGATATCACAATTTCGGTCTGTTGGCATGAAAATAAATGTAGAAAAGATTATTATGGGATACCTCACTTGTTTGATGGTTATTGAAGAGAACTAGAGTTTAGTAATTTTCTTATGGAAATGGTAGAAACAAATACATGGATTTCTTGATAGATCACCCCTGGATGGTTCATAAACATGATTTCAAATGGGTGGTAGTGAATTAACTCACAATTTCATCAAATTTAATTCTTATTTAATAATCTCATATGTTGGAGGGATTGTATAAAATATATTCTAAATAACTAGTATAGTGGAAGGGAATACTATTTTTGATTATATGAAAACATGATCCACATTTTATCTCATGTTTCTAATAATCCTAAAAATCATCCCTCATGACCACATTGAATATGAGTATGTTGTATCATCATCAAACCAATGGAAAATACAAACATATGATTAAAAATTAAATGACATGATTATGAATTTTGTAATAAATGTTTGTTTATCATGTGAGGATATTGTACTATTAGTGGACTTATCCAATAATGAAATTTATCAAGTCTGAATACATGTGGATCCTTTTGAATCATTGTATGGGTGAATATTTTTTTTCTACACTTTGTTTGGTGTAAATAGGTGATAATTCACTGGTTGGAACAAACAAAGTGGGAGGGACAAAAGATGTGATTTATTTTATTATAATGAAAATAAAGAGGGACAAGGGTCTTCTAAAATAGTAGGAAGTAATCATCGATGGTTGTTTTCTTTTAGGGTAAATAATCATGTGTTATTATGAATCCCACCAACGAATGGGAATCATCATTTTTTGGTATCATGGAATGTTATATCCTTGATACATAGAAACTTTTGAGAATCATGAATGGATTACACAGGGGAAATCAATTTTTGAATTTCCACCAAAGTTTAGTTTAATGCATAATCAATTTCATGTATCCCAATGGAAGAAGTATAGACATGGTCATAACCATGTTATTTTATGAGAACACATTGACAAGATCAATATGGTACATTGATTCATGTGCGAAAGGATGTTTTGGATGTAATATATAAAGTCATTCATGGGAAAATAATTGTTCTTGTGAATGTATTATTGAAAAAATGTTGTATTTTGTACGAAATGTGGGAATGCGAGATTGAAATGCTCAGGAAATGGCCTAAAATAATTTAGGAATGTACTATTTTTTAAATATAAAGGAATGTAAAGGCTAATGGTGGGATAATTATGAACCTCTAATTTATATAATTAATCCTTTATTTAACTATTTTACACATATAAATTCACTGGTTTATTTTTTATGAGTTTCAAAGGAGTTTTCTCATGTTTTTTAGGATTTATCTATTTTTATGGACTGAGCACCAATAGTAAAAACTATGAAATACTATTCCTGAAACCATGAAACTTAAGAGTGGGAATCGGCTTGACACACAAATGTCATAAACAATATAGAATCCTTGGATAAAGGACATGATGTTGGATGGAGAGCTTTAACACAATTACTTCATGGTTTGTTAGAATATGCATGCCAACTATGTGGGCAGTGTTTTAGGTGGTGGATATGGTAAGAATAGCGCAGGGATTTCCTAAAAATTCTCTATAAATGTGAAGCATTAAATAAAGATCTCAATTTTTTGAATCTAAATATGTTTACCCTTTTAATGACTGTCCACCTTAAACTGTCCTTGACATGAATTCCATCCACTCCAATGGCTAGAGAGACCATTGATCTGGATCCAGAAGCGACCCATTGGAAAATCTAGGTATGTTACAGGCCTGAATTCTATTGTAATTTCTCATTCATGGTGGTTTTACTTAGATTTTTTCTTTTCCCAACTCTTAGTTGTTTGAATCTTATCCTTTTTGGAATGATTCATGTTGTGTAATGACGATAATGGTGATATATGTTTTCCTTTTGTAATGGGAATAAGATTTAAATATGTTTCATGGAGTATCAAGTTGATTTTTTATGTTTTGTGATGTTCTTTATTTTCACAAAATATTGAGAGTAAGGTTACTTAACTCTCAAATACTCCTAGGTATAACTTGATGTCATGATTTCAAATTAAAAGATTTTATTTTATTTAATAGGAAAATCAATGTGAAAATATGGATGGGATCCCACTTAAGAGATGGTATGTGTAATTTTTGAAATTATTTGTTCAATGGAAAGTGATTTTCTTAATAATTTTTCAGTAAGGATTTTAAGACATGTTTTTTTATTCATTTAAAATAATTTTGATAATTTTTATAATAAATGATTTGTTTTAATCAAATATTTCGGAACAAATAGTTTGGAATGATATTAGGAAAAACTGGGTTGTGTTAATTCATTTTCATTGATGTGACCCTGTTGATGGGAAATGTACCATTAGGGAACTTGGTATTTGATTACCATTTGATGAATTGGTAGATCGATGAGGGACTACTCATCAGTATGGAACTGTCAAATCGGAATGTGTGTTTAGATGTGTGGAATAGAATGGACTAAAAAAATTGTTTTTGAGGTATGGT
The DNA here is from genome assembly GCA_963277665.1 of Viscum album. Lineage (NCBI taxonomy): Eukaryota > Viridiplantae > Streptophyta > Magnoliopsida > Santalales > Viscaceae > Viscum > Viscum album. The sequence goes on along the minus strand of OY728157.1, from coordinate 674,111,324 downwards.
TTTTAAAAACATTATGCTTGATTTCCATGGTAAACTATGTTAATTAGAAATTTGTTTATATTCATTGTAATCTAATTTATATTATTTCAAATTATTTTATATAATGGTTCTGAGTGGTTCTTTCAAAATGGCATGAGTTGGGAACTTATTTTTGAAATCATACTGAGTTTTATTCTTAACCCTTAATTGAGAATAATTTTGCATTTACATACGTAATATATCAAGATATATGAAAATTAAATATATCCTAGTTCTTTATAGATTCGTCCTAAAACCAGGGGAATGGATTATTAAGTTGGATCATTGATCAGTTTGGAATATTCTATCAGATTCCTTGGTTTTTGTTGAATTGTAGGTTTTGGTTTCTGATTGTACACTGATATGGTTCACAATTATAGTTTGGTTTTTATATTTGTTGGTTATAATTTGATTTCTGTTTCATTGTACTCTTGCATCATATGTTGATTTTTTGGTTATGATAATCTTGTTTTTTTATTTCTTTTCAATGTAAAAATACTCCCCTAATTTTTTATAATGTCATTGGAAATTATTTCTAGCCTTTGGTGTCTTGGGGATGTCACCTAAACCTTACTATCTCCCTCACACTTCACAAGAAACTGAATAGGGGAAGAACACTACATAATATCTTGGTGTGTTACATTCTACTACCATTAAAAGAATTCATCCCCTAAAATGTTTTACAATAAAAAAACATTGTAACATCATCTTTATCACATCCTTAGGTGCCCTCATAGTTTCATAAAACATATGGGTTCTCTATAGAAAATTTACTAGATGCATATTGTGGTATTGTACCTATTTATATTTTCATTAACTAATTTACCTTCATTTATCCAAATAATATTTATCATGATCTAGGGGTGCAACATTTTAGTTCATTACATGTGAAGAAATATTTATTTTCTTCCTAAAAAACACAATACATATTATAGACTTAAGCCAGGTTTGGTAGAATTTCCATTTGATAAGAGACCATCCAAATATGAAATAGAATATTTATGGGACTGGTATATCTAGGGATTGTATTTCTCTTATTTCAAAACCTCATATCCCTTCTCCATAGATATATTATAATGAATACTATATCACCAACATCAAACTATATATCCCACAAATTATTATCAAAATAACTTTTAAATATACTCTGATATTCTAGGACATGATTTTGAATATATATATCCTTCCCTACCATTTACAAATCTATTTCAGGTACTAAATGTTATGTCATCTAACATTATCACAACATGTTGGTGTTTGTATTTTTATTCTACTAAGGGATTCATAAGCAGGCATCTGAATACTCATGTAGAAATTATTGTTCTTTGAAAATTAATCCAATGGAGGTTGTTAATCCCAAACACCAATGGAGTCCAAATAAATTACTCTCAACATATCATTTTGGGATTTAATAGTCCACTAAATCATTACTTAAATGGATGATATGTATTACTATGTATTCACTATATATTTAATGATTGATCATTAATTCTCTAAAACATTGGGGGAAAATCAGATCACAAAAAAAATAAGAAAATGAGATACTCAATAAAACCTTACCACATTGTTAATGTATATCCTGGAAATCCAATAAATATATTAATAACCATTGGTAGAAATAAAATAATTTTAAATACAAATAAAAAAAACTACAACTCAAATGGTTTTATTACTATTAAATATATTCCAAATTATTATGAATAATTTATTATTGTCATGATCCCATTTCTATAATACTATGGGTAATGGGGGTAACAACCCCTCAAGAATTTTTATATCTAGTATTATCGATTTTAAATACTAATCATCGAGATACATACTCAGTAATTAAATATTTCTTTTTGAGGAACCTAAAAATCCATTTGATATCATTATACATTAATTAGAATATATTATAAAAATAGAATATTGAGCTTTGTTCACCATCAAATTTCCCAAAATTTAGTTATGATATTTATGGGACAGATACCCAGTTACTAAATCTGGTCAATATATCATTGTAAATATTGAATCCTAAATAATCATTAACATCTTTTACATCTCCATATTGGCCTTTTATACCTCTTTAATCATTAATTTTATTTATGGTTAATAACTTACATAAATAGGATACGATATTTTCCATTTTTTTATGAATTCAAGTTCCATAATTTATAAATTTAGAATTAAAATATCGATTTAAATTCTCATAAATGAAAAAAATATGTTCATTGTAACTAAAAGTAATATACATCTATTATTCTTCCCAATGTGGTATTTTATTGATTATTTGTAATTAATTATCAACTATAACAATATTTTTTTTTTCCATATTCATCTCCTTAAATGTGAATAAATAACTTATGATTTTATGAAAAGAATTTATAACATAGTTTTCAAAATATATATAATTTCATCAAATTTAATAAAATCTAAAATATCCATGTATAAATTGGGAGAAAAATAATTTTTCTCTTGAACTATTAAATTTTCATTGGTATATGATACTATCTTGTCTTTCTCTCGTACAACATATCTAATTCCCCTCTATTATGTATCGATGTATATCAAAATTCCATATAAATTTCATGTTGTTTAATTTTAGGATCATTAGTCAATATTATCTATAGTTCTATGAATCTTTATTAACATTCATTTGTATAATTGTTTTTCACCCCTCTCCAAAAAATTACTTATTATATATTTTAACCTTGAGAATATTTTAAAAAAAATATGGGGTATCCAACCGACCTAGAAAATTTGTTTATTTTAGAGCCATTATTTGATTTTTAGATTCTTCAATTACGTCTATCATAGAAGTATCCACATATATACCCACTAATATTATCACATAAACCAATAATGATAGATTTTATCATTATAATTCACACTTGTTAAATTTTGATAATATATTTTATTTTCTAATGACTCTAAAAAATATCCCAAAATACTCGTCATTCTCTTTAGTGATGAAGTAATATATAAGAATATCATCTATATACACTTCCTAGAACTGATAATTATAATCTCTAGAGACTCTAACTATTAAATACATGGAGAAACTAGGGTCATTGTTTTATCCAACAATAATCACTATAAATCAAAAATGAGAATACGTAATATGTAATATTTTTTTGTTATATCCTCAATCTTGAAAATCCATTTATGATATCCATAATTTATTTCAATCATAAAAATTTATTTATATATACATAGTTGATCAATAAAATCATCAATATGTGGTAAAGGATACGTGTTCATGATATTGAGCTGGTTAGAAACATTTTAGTAAGAAAAAAACACATTAAAAAATTTTTCATATAAACATAAATAATTTTTTAAATACATGGGTATGGACTAAGGAATAATAATATTTTATCTAGATTCCCCTACATTTTCTTCTTCAATTACAAAAAAGCATGTGGTTCAATTATTTTTGGAGTCTTTGATATAAGTATAACACAATGTATGAGTTCAATTAAAAACTAAAAAAATACTATTTTAGGGAAAAATATGAAACTTATTGTGAAATATGTCAGTTTATTCTTGAAAAATATTCATATCATCAATTATTTAATTTCCCTTCAACCATGTGAGTTAATTATCACTCATTAGTACTTAGCCTGAACCAAATAATGGAACTAATCTCTATTATATGTCTAGGTTCTTCCCTACACCAATGGAAAATCATATATTGATTTGGAATAAAACATTTCACTTAACATCATTGAAATATGACATGGTATTTTTATAATGATAAAAAACATTTCACTAATATTAAATAAAATTCAAATAAATGAATAATTTCAGGAATCACATTCTATGAATTAACTATTAGAGTAGATATATATACATAAGATGATATCATTGTACAATTGATAGTTTTCAATGATAATTTAACTTCTACTTTATGACATTGGGATGTGATACACTTATAGAATTATTTAAATTAAAAGACTAGGTGGATATTGAAATAATAATTTATTTTCTTTTATATAACCAATGATAAGGGTACCAATCACCATTTTATTATCACATACCAATTTCATATTAGTGATCTCATGATATTTCGATTTTCCTTATATCATAAGAGGTTTATTAAATTTAATTACTTAATTATTACATTGATTTATATATTTATTGGAATAATTTTCAGTCTCTATTTAATTACAGCATTGGTGATTAAGTGTTTCACTCTATTTATATTTCATTCAATTTCTATCATGGTTTTCCTGAATACAAAAATTCAACATTCTTTTTTATGTAATTATTTTCCATAAATATATCACTTAATAATCCATTATGAAATTATCAACCGTGATTAATTCCATAAATTCAACATAATAAGGAATTGAATAATATCCACCATTTGGTGTACTATATGAGTCTCCATAAAGATACATCTATTTTTCTATATCATAAAACCACAAGAAAAATGATAGTCTCTACTCTCAGTTTCTCCCTTGACAGCGCATAAAACTATTTAGTATTATAAACAAATTTCCCATTCAAAAAAGAACATCCATAGAGCTTGTTTTAATACAAATTAAATAGATTAATTATTTAATTGTGGTACATGATAAAATCATAAGCATACCTTTCATATCTCATGAAATATTCCACATGGTACTAATTAGTCCCTAATACTTCTAAATAATTACAAGGAATTACCTTCATATTTATGTGGGAAGATTTTATGGAATTTAATTTTCAGAAAAAACCACTCAATAACTTCCCTTATTATGGGGAAAATCTCATCCAATTTCTATATACACGTTGTATGAGCCCATAATTCATCATATTTACCTTCCAACCAATATATAAAAAATGTAATTTTTTCATGATATAACCAATAGATAAAGAAATATGTATTTTTATTGGTTTTATATGACATTCTATAAATTTCTGTATTGGAGGATCCATGTTGTGAAGGCTGGATTTTAAATTGAATGAATTGATAGTATGTTTCACTATTTTTTTTCATTTGGAAGCTCATCTTGATATTTTACTTGATTAAGTGTTATTTATAAATAATGAAAATATTTTTTATTCCATAACCCATTATCTGAATTTTACCATGAATAAAATAATTTAAATGTCATCCAGATTCAATGTTAAAATGAATTTTCCACGTTCCATTCATGTTAGAAAAAAGAAATAAATATTTGGGTATACTTAATCATGATTTTTTATGGAGATTCATGGAGAGGCAACAGAAGGAGAGAAATACAAATACCTTAACCCACAAGAACATGGGACCGTGGAGGAGAGAAATGATGCAAATAAAACAAGTGAATCAAAGTAGAATCTCAAAATTGATTGTCATGGGCATAAGGAACTCTTTTACATTGCGAAGAAAAATGATGGCATGGTGTGGCCTCCCTCGGCTGATGCTAGTGGTCTAAAAAAGAGCGTTGAGGATGATGTAAAGGCTGCTTTTCGATACTCCATTTATGAAATTCATTTGCCTCTAATTGGAATTGTAATCAGGAAAGAGATGCATGCCTGCATCTTGGAAAATCAAGAAGCTATTGAAGAGAGAGTCAAATTATGAAAATAATCTTTCATTTCATGGTGCGTTACTCCAAAAAGTACTTACTTCTGTAAATTTAATGATGTTATGAAAATAATTTAATGCTTAAAGGGATTCAATGATTGGAGGATGAAATCAATGGGAAGAGGCTACTATAATTTTTTTTCCTTCAGATGAACATAAGAGGTCTGTGTGGAGCATGGGATTCATTTCTTTGAATATTGGATTCTTGTGTATACAAGAATGGGTCAAGGACTTTGATCCCACAAATGTTAAAAGTACACATGATCAATTATGGACACACATATGTATGATACATTGGTTGTACTAGAACCCAAGAATATTATTGGATATTTTATCCTTTGTAGGGAACGCTATTCGGTTTGATAAGAAGGCAGACAATTCATAGTTCAGAAATTATGCTAGGGTGTTGGTGGAAGTTGATAGGTCAAGCAGATTGGTTGAGGAAGTTTTATTGATAACAAGATGTGACAGTATGAAGTAGGTAATATGGTATGAAAGAATGCCTTGATTCTGTTCAAGTTGTAGATATTTTGACCATTATCTTGCTGAGTGTAATAGGGATAAGGAATGTCACTTTTGTAAGGTATAGGTACATGATGATGCTACATGTCGCAGGAGGAGGGGAAAGGATAAACTCAACCCTCCCATATCTTTAGATGTTGGGCCCTCTAATGAATATAAAAATGTGCCACTTGTTGTTGATGACTCTGGACAATCTGAGATTAATAAACTGGATGGCCAAGTTTAGTTAGAACCCTTTGCTAGTTTCCCTTATGAAGCGTTCATAGTGGTGTTGTGAAGGATAATATTCACATTGATAATTCTTGGCATTTGCTAAGAACTGACTCCTTAGAGGTACCTATTGAGACACATTTTGGATCACTGAATGGATCTCATGTAAACCAGGTTGTGAATATTGATCATCTAACTGTATCTGATCTATAAAACCTTTTTGTGCTAGGAAAGGTTCAACATAATGAAACACATGAATCATCTAACTGTATATTCTCTTTGCTGGTGATATTTACCTTTTTAGTATTCCATCAAGAAGACACTATGTGCAATTAATAATCTCATTAACCACTACGAAGAGGTGGCTGGCTCATCTATATGATGGAACAAGTACCTTATCATTTTTGGAAATGGTATTCGTTTTGGGATGAAAAATAGAATTGTCAGAATTCATATGGTGTGAAAGGAATCACTCCCTTTCACTTATCATGGTCTCCCCTTTTTTTGGGGAAAGGTAAGGTGTTATCTGCTAGTGAGTATTTATTCTAGAATTGTAAATTATTTGGATTGAAATAAGATAAATACCATGTCTTTGGATGATATTGTGTTTTTACTTAACTCAGTCATTAGCTCGAAGTTTTTTTATTCATTCTCTTTTTACAGATGGACAAAAAGGTTGATGAATGATCTTAAAAGATCGATATGAAATTTCCTTTGGATGGGTTCAGTGAATGAAAGGAATATAGTTACAGTATCATGGAAGGATTATATTAATCCTTTTAATATGAGAGGTATTGGGGTTAAGGATATTGAAATCTTTAGTGAAGTTCTTATTAATAAGTTTACAAAGAACCTGCTAACCTCAACGGAACCCTCTATTGGGATTCTATCATGAAAAATGAAACAGATAATATTATGTGGATATCATTACTACCTCATCTCATTTGTATGTCCATCCATCAAAATTCCACAATTGAAATGGATGGTCATTCAGTAGTCTTCTCTTAATTGATGGCACATGCCAAGGATGGACAATCCTAATGATATTGATGTTGTACCCTTCGATATAGTTCATATGACTAATATTGACCTCATATCTCTCCTTGATCCTACTGTTGACATCTTATACTCTAAAGAATTTATGGAGAAACATATGTATTACTTTATCGATGAGGACACTCTAATTTGAAAACCCAATCGTCACGGTCGATTCAATTCTAAGGATTATTATTTGTCAATGTGTGATGGCACTCGTCAGTCTTTGAAATGGTTGATTCAGTTTAAGGTTCCCTTAATACAACCATTTAGGATTATTATCTTCTAAAGTGTCTTTATAAAATTAGTTACCTACACATGATAAAATTAGGAATGAAGGTTATCATATTGTATTTTCATGTTAGTTTTGTATGTGGGATGAAGAAACAATGCATCACATTTTTTTAGAGTGTGCATATGCGAAAGAGATATAGGGTTACATCAGTATGCTGTTCTATATTGATTTTTAGTGTTGCAGGTACCTGGAGGAGGCTCTACAGTGTATCAGTGTGAGTGGAAAGAGTTTCCTAGTTCACAATCTTTGGATGGCTTCGTCGGCCTCTGTTGTGCATTCAATCTGGCTTGACCGAGACCATCTCCTCTTCAATAATACAACTGCATCCATTCAGGTAGCCTATTTTTCAGTTCATAGGGATATACATGTTTCTGATTCCATTTTAAACGACATTATAAATAACTCAATTGATGACATGTAGGTATTTATATTTATTAGGGTAGCACGGAAACCAATGAGGCCTCATTCAACCAAGTTCATATGGGGGATTCCCCCGCTCCCATCATGGATAAAGGTCAATGTTTATGGTGCTGCAGCTAGTTCCCCTAGACCAGCGGGCTGTGGGGGATTTTATCACACCTATCATGGCTTTGTGAAGATTTGTTTTCACCACTTTATTTAGAAAGGTACTACGTATGAAGAAGTGATTTGGGATATATTTTTTATGGTCAAACATGATATTTGTTGCAATTGGTTACCGTTGTGGTATGAATCTGATTCACAACGTACTTTTAATGCATTCAAGGCTCGTTCGAGGAATTTTCCATTGTGGGTACTCCCATCCTTGGTTGCGTGTCTTCACTATGACAGAGGTATTCATATATCTATTTCTCATGCGTTTATGGAGGCCAATCATTTTAACAATTCCCTTTAAAAGATAGAGATTGAAGAACCTAGCACAATGTGGTCTTGTATGATTCATGACTACTTTTCCAAGATGGCTTAGGATGATACGAGAGATGTGATATACTCTCGATTATGTAAAAATCCTTATAATGCTTGTCCTTGTTTGTTTACATATCTTTTAATAATATAGGGATGATATTTCTAGAACCTTGATCTTTTTGGAATATTGAATCATAAATCAGGTTGCAATATCATATATTCTTATAAATATTAAACTATTTCCTAAATTATAATTCCTTATAATGAACCTATCAAACCTTTTATTCAAATTTCCTCCCACTCGTTTTGTGAAATTTCTTTCACTGTTTGATAATTATTTTACTTATAACTAATTACCAAGAAGATAAATACGGTATTCTATGATACCAACTAATTTGACCCAAGAAATATGTACATAAATATTAAATAATATTTAATGAATATTCAATGTATCTTACATTAATAGACATCCAAAAATTAAAATTTTTTGTTTTATCAACTGATACAAAATTAAATTATTTTATGAATGATCCTAATTATCGTTCAATAATTTTTTATCATATATTACCCTTATAAAACATACCCTACTTAATAATGTTGTTTTTATTATGGGAAAATGAAACATAATAAATTGATATCTTAGAATATTAATAATTTTAATCATTTGATATATAAAAATTGGACCATAAGTTATCATAAAATAATCAACATCCTATAATTATTTTTTCAAAACTTTTGGAATGATTTCCCTCAATTTAAAGACTATAAATCATGATTCGTAGAATAAAAATTTGTCATAACAACTAATGTGTCTCACAATAGAGTTAAGTCATCAACAATAACTCCTTATATATTATAGAATATCCAGTTAATACAATATATGTTTATTTAATAATTATAATCACAATATATCATTTTTTTTTCTACACTCAATTCCTGAACTATCACAATTGATAAATTAACATAGTGGATGGGGTTCACTCATCAATCCCATAATTTCAATATCTAAATATATCTTCCATGAATATCATTATAAATTATCTCACAACCCATGTAAATATAGAATAAATAATTTTCGTGTTTAATAGTTTTCATAAATTTGATAATTTTATTCACTATAAATGTTTTATGATATTTTTAAATCAAACCAAAAATAGTTTTCTTAATCTATTCTTTTATAAGGTGAAATTTAACAGATTAGATTATAAATTATAGATTAGATATTTGACAAGAATAATTTTATTTTATATTTATATTTTAATGACTAATAAAGGATAAATTTTGGAGTGTTTTATAAAATGATTGATTTTTTAATGCACAGTGAGAAATGATGATTTTTTTAGAAATTGTAATTTCGTTTAAGAAACATAGAAATATAAACAATATTATATTGTATTTTTATGTTTCATATATAAATATTATAACAATAAGAATACAAGTATGTTCTTTGAATGATTTTTTAATTAAAATTGTATAAAAACATAATTACCCTTATAAAGGATTTTTTCGGAATTTTTTTCAACTTATTTTTTGGGTTTAGTTTTAAATTAAATATTAACCCCTATATAAATTGAATCATGAAAATATGATTCCAGATTTTTAATCAGGAGGTCTAAATTTGGTAAAAAATTTCCTCTTTAATTTTTGGTCATTTTGAATATATTCATTAATAGTACTCTACCGTACTATTAATGGTAAATCATATAATTGAGATTATAAATAATTTGATAAGGACCAAAATGTATCCCTAACACTATCCTTACTTTTATGGGATGAAGTAATTTTATATGATCCCAGGTTTTCCTTGAGTTATAGATCTTCCTTTTGGGTAAAATTTGAATCTTTCATTTTGGGATTGAATTCTAGGTTGGGTCCTAGTCTGATTGGGTTGTTTTTGGGAAATAAAGTGGACAACCAAATGAAATCTGTCCATAGGCTAGGTACACATCATGTAATTGCTCAACATGTTGTGTACTTTATATACATTGTGTGTACATCAAGTACACACAGTGTACTTGGACAACACGATGTGTAGCAATTATGGCTCTGAAAAAAATAAGTTGGAGTACAAACTGTGTACATGCCCCATGGGGTTTTTTATAAAAGAGGTTGTAGATCATATTTTTTATGGACAATTTGTCTTCTATCATTTTTTAACCCAAAATCCATATATTCTAGTTTCTCTAGAATTTAGGCCTTCTAAAATCCAATTTGATCATCGCCTATCACATTGGAACCATATCTGTAAGTACTATCTTACTTTTTAGTCATTCTTTATTTTCCAAAATAATGAATCCACTATTTGGATTTAGGATCATATGCCCTAATTATCTGTTCATTGTCCATTCATTAGATTACTTCTTTACGAGGATGAATTAGGTCACTATACTGGATGGGCTGTCTACTACATAGGCGAGGTAGGTGGACTATACTTTCTTTTAGATTTTATTGGTGTTTTTCGAGTGTTGATCCAAAATTCCCTTTGTCAGAATTTTTGGAGAGCTCTCATTTTAGAGAGAGTAGAATATTGTAGTTGTAGTTGGACCTATTGAGGTTGACCATGTGTTCCATATAGTGGTGTTGGAACACGTTTCAATTTTTGAGGTCCCCTAAGGGGTGTGACTTAAGATAATAACGTGTTTATGCCAGTTTAAACCACCCAAGGGGGGAGTTCTTTTGATTTCCTAGTACGAGGAAGCCTATTAATGACATGATAGCTTAAGTATCTAGTTTAGGAGATGTACTTCCTTTATGATATTTGAATATAATGGTATTTTATTCCAATTTTGATATCATGTCTTGTAAAATGGATGACATGGGTGGTTATTCCAATATGTAAAATATTCATGTCATGTTAAGTTGTTTACATGGGAGGGTAGTACTATATGATTACGATTAATGGTCTGCATGAGTGGGTATACTCATGGATTGTTCCTGTTTATGTGATTCTATGTTCTCACCTGGTTATAAATAATTAACATGAATGGTTGATTGTGTGAATTCTTAATTGAATTGTTTGATAGATGCCTTGGAGTTCTTTAATTGGATTTGGAATGCGTTAGTGGACTTCATAGGTTGATTATTCCCCTTGGGACTTGATTCTGTGGGATGCATCATGACTTTTTACCCCATGTATCCAACTTTCTTGGGATCGCATAGTTCTTTCTATTGACTTGATCTTGGTAACCCAAAAAGTTCCTAACCGAGTTTCCACCGTTCATTCCCATGGGACATTCTAAGATTCCACAGACATGCTCCTTGGATCCATCCCTCTATGGTCAAGATATTTATTACATGGATGCCTTAGTCTATTAACACCTTGTATCCGGCCCTCAGGGTCTACATTTCACTATATTGTGTGTTGGTGGAATTCTACTACACTATACTGCATGGCTGTTGGATACTTGGTCACTTTATATAGAGTGATTGTGGGATACAAGATACAGACGGATGTACAGCGTGGTCATGTGACTTATTTACTTGTAATAGCTACCTTGTTTGGAGTTGAATCTCTTTTCCAGGTATCCTTGAGGGTTGTTCAATATCACTTGTTATAATTGACTTATTCCATGGGCATATTCACTTACATACCTGTTTTTTACACTTTATAGATCCATTGTAAAATTTATGTCAGAATTGGATACACTAGGGTGGTTTTCTACTGGGATGTTTATCTCACGCCTTATATGGGCATCCTAGGGGACCCAAATGGATTATATGGTGATAGGTGATGATAGGGGAAAGAGCCCTAGTACTGGATGCTGACTATGCATTTGGAGTAGGGGATCATTAGATCAAGCTCAAGCATGCAATTTCAAGATACATTTTTTGGTCTTTTTTTCTTTTCGGGACTTGTACTATATTACATTGACTTGTAGATTTTTTTCTTATTTTCTAGAAACTTGTACCGTATGTATAATATTTAATATAAGATAATTCTTATTATTGATATGTATTTTCATGTCTTGTGGTATTACATTTAATTGTCTGCTTATTTATTCGCATCAGCTATTGTATGTTTTTTACTTCGGTCATGATTCTCTGGTAATGAGGGAAATGTCTCCTCGCATACTAACCTAGGACCTCACTACTACTTGGGAACCATTGTTATTAATGGGGATTCACCGGAGGCCTTGGGACCAACTAGGATCGGGGCCCCATTTTGGGTGGCCTCTAGGTCGGGGACGTTACAATGTGGTATGAGAGGCATTTTTGTTTTTCTGGTTCACTTACTATATTTCAATGTTGGATAAGTATATAAAGGAAATGTAGTTTGGAAATAAATAATGACCAGGAGTAGTTACCCCATATATAGGGAAAATAAAAAATTTCGCAAATTTAGTTCCGATTTTCTCGAATTTTACTATTACATTAGATTTGATTTCACCATTGGGTGATGAACTTGAATTCATCTATTACTATTGATGAAATTTTTGGGTTCTATATCAGTTGAATACTGATGCAATGATTGTGTGTCATTTCATGAATCATATATATACTTGTTAGAATCACATTCAATTCATTATTAAAAGCCATCTAGGATGCATTAGACATTTAATTCTATTGTGATAGTTGATGTGATAGTTGTTCCTGATGTTTTGTTAGTTGGGTGCGGTATACAATGTTGTGAAATCATCTTTTAATCCCTAAAGAGTATTGTCACGACCCGACCTCGGGGCCCGTGTCGTGACTACCCCAAGCCCGCCTTCCATAGGCCAGGGGCTGGTGACTAGCACCAAGGCGTAAAATCCCTGTAAACAGGGAAGGCATTGCCTTTATAAGTAACAACCACCACAGAGTCAGCAAGCGGAAAGTAACTACCAAGTGCAGAAAAGTAAAGGGGGGCCGGAATATAAGCCCAACTGAAAGTACAACTGAAAAGGTAAAGAACAGCAACTGAAGAAAAGATGGCGGCCTCGTGTCGTCCACTGGCAATCCCACCTGAAGGGTGGGTACAGATAGCCTCCAGGCTCCTCGGGTCCCACGTCCGCTCCGAGCACGTCCCGCCCAGTGGTCCACCTCCAGGTACCGTCCTGCTCCACGCCCCAACCGTGATCAGCGCTGTCCGTCGTCTGCATCCAACACAACAAGGTGCGGGCATAGCCCGTGCAGGGGTGAGTATAAGCTACTCAGTAAGGACCCCGAGACCCCCGAAGGTCTCCCGAAATCCACAAAGGATATAGCACAAAAAGGAAGGTGCAATCACGAAGTAACATCTGACTCGACTTAGGTATATCCCCATACATATACCTAAGTCCCCACTTCTAGCTCTACTCACGAGCTCAAGAACAACTCAATCCACACAGGAAATCAAGACTCAAATCCACAAAGGAGAGTAAACAGTAAATCCACATGGGATAGTTCAACACATTCCACAAAGGAGAGTAACATAAGATTCAGCTCAACTAGGTATACTTTTTCAGATGACGTCAAAGATGATCACTGATCCATCTAAGTCATCGGACCCACGAAGGATCGATAGGTACTAACCCCCGCAAAAGACCCACACAGGATCGGGCTCACACAGAACCTGTAGGCAGTGGCTCACACAGAACCGGTAGTAAGGACCCACACAGGATCGGGCCCACACAGAACCTGTAGCACTGATCCACGTAGGATCGCTGAGTGCAGTAGTCGACGCAGTCTACTGAGGATCTCCGCACAGTCGTCGCCGCAGTCCACGAAGGATCTCTGCTCTGTCGTCGTCGCAGTCCACGGAGGATCTCTGCTCTGTCGTCGAAGTCACAGCCAGCACTAGGGTTCCCGCACACAACGAGCTCGTTTAGGAGGGTCCGCTCCACGAGCCGAGAGGCTGATACATCAACTGACACGTAGTCCGAAGTTGATGTATCCAAAATTTCCGTATCGACAACAGGATCTCAACGCAACAGACGGCGCGTCAATCGGACGCCCGGTCTGAGAGTTATTGGCATTTTCGTCCCAGGGGCCCGGTTGGTTTTTAGGGAAAAACCAACCTGATCGTACTCCGCCTGTGTCCGATCCTCGGGCGGAGTATGCCAAAAGTTCCGTCTCACTTAGAGGAAACTACCACAGCTGACGGTACGTCGATCGGACGTCCGTAGCTCAAGTTATGAGCGTTTCCGCTCCGAGGGCCCGGTTGGTTTCGTGTACGAACCAACCCGGCCGAACCCAAAGTCTTCAGAAACCTTGAGTGTAATATACCGAAACGACCGTATCGATCCAAGGATCGCGTAGCCGCTAACGGTTCTTCAATCGGAGGTCCTAGGCCCAAGATATGGGCAAAAGACCGAAGATAGCCCGAAAACGGGGGTTCTGGGCCCGGGGCGACCCGGCCCGAACCCCCCCTGGGGGTCGGCCGAACCGGGTCGACCCGAACCGGCCCGGCCGACCGGACCGGCTGGCTCGACCTCGGCCGAGCGGCCAAGGGGCGCCGCGGGTTTGACCCGCGGCTTAGGTGGAACGCGGCCCGCGCGGGCCGCGTGTTGGGTGGCCGGACCGCGGACGCGGTCCGGCGGTTCGCCGCCGCCGCGGCCGAGCCGCGGCAGATCCTCCAGCGGCGCGCCGGGAACCGCCGCCTCCGGTCGCCGGCGCCGCCGCGCCGGCGACCCGCGCCGCCGCCACCTTCCGCGGGCCGCCGGAGTTGCTCCGGTGGCCCGATTCCTCTCCCGTCTGCGCCGTTGCTCCACCCGGGGGCCGATCTTCACTGCGGGATCAACGGATCGCCCTTGCCGCACGGTTCGTCGTCGCTTTCCAAAACCTCACACAAGAAAGATCGGCGGAGGGTTTCTGGGTCTTGTTTGTTAGGCCCGCACCCTCCGCGTTAGTCATAAACAACGGGAGAAAGGGGCTACAACAATTTTTAATCAAAGATAAAAATTGTTCACTTCTTTTTCTTTTAATCGGCAGTTCAATTTTTAACCACTTGAAATTATTCATGCCGGTTCTTTATTCAAAAAGAAATAAAAAAACACGGGAATGAATCATCAAGAATTAAATCCCTACCTGTCGTCGTCGTCGGACGAGAGGTCGTCGCGGATTTGGTGATCGTCGTGGAAGAGACGCTCGTCGCACCGCGTGAAGGAGTCGCGCCGACGATCTCCAGATCAAGATCAAACGGATTTAATTAATTTAAATCTGTTGATATTGAATTATAAAAAGGGAGAATTTAGAAGATTCGATTCTCACCTTTATCCGCCGATCGTAGGTTCGCCGCGGAAGAAGAAGCGCCGAAGAAGAAGAAGAAGGTCGCGGAAAAAGTTTGTCGACGTCGCGGATCACGGTGTGCGTCGTTGAATTTTGGTTCCGGCATTCTTCGCGTTCTTCGCGTTCTTCGCGGGGAGGGTAGAGGCCCAGAGAATAAAGAGTAATCCTCCAAAATAGACACGTTGGTCTATTTTATTATTTTGCCAACAAACGCAAATGCGTAAGTAACGACCCATCAGTTCGTTGAATTAATTCAACGAACGAAACAACCCATTTAATTCACGAAATAAACCGCTCAATTAAATGGTCTGTTAAGAATTTAAGAAAACGCGTCGGTTGATTTTTCAGTTACTTTGACGGGTTTTCGCGGGTGCGTTACTTAGCGGAAGAAACGGCGGGGCTCGTGCGGGCCCCACCGCACAAATATCCTACCAAGAGGGTAGGATATTTCCGGATAGCACCCTATCCGCTTTAACTCAGCTCAAGTGGCTTTCAAGTGACTTCCAAGCGGCTTAAGTGAAATAAAATAAAGTTGTCGCACAACCTTTATTTTATTTCCGACTTAAAGCCCAAAATTTTAAAAAACCACGGTTGAGCAAACGCAACTCCGAAAGAGGCGTTTCTAAGAAAATACCGGCGCTGCGATTTCATCGGTGCCCTCAGAATTCGATTCTGGGCACCGGTTCAAAAGATAGAAAAACCCGCTCGTCCGTTCACTGAACGTACCCGAGCCAAACTTCGGAAATTGATTCCGAGAACACCGGGCCTCGGAATCAGGTGCCATCTGAAGCTGTGCTCTTGTAAAATTCCAAAAAAAAAATTTCCTTGAAATTTGCGGGTCTTTACATTACTCCCACCTCAGGGCTTTACGTCCCCGTAAAGATACATCAAAAACTAGGGGAACAAATGGGGGTACTAAGCACGCATCTGAGCCTCCCGCTCCCAAGTGCTCTCCTGGAGGTTCCCGTGCTGCCATCTGACGCGCACAAGAGGAATCGACCGCCCACGTAGGACCCGCTCCTGTCGATCCTCGATCTCCACTGGGACCTCCGCAAAAGTCGCCCCATCGTCCACGTCCAGCTCCCCAAAGTCGATGATGTGCGTCGGGTCGTGCACGTATCTCCTCAGCTGAGACACGTGGAAGACGTCGTGCACCCGGTGCAACTGAGGTGGTAGAGCCAGGAGATAAGCCACCTCTCCTATCCTGCTGAGGACCTGGAAAGGACCGATGAAGCGTGGAGACAACTTGCCGCCTCGGCCAAATCTCCGTAAACCACGTCGAGGTGAGACACGCAAAAAGACGTGGTCGCCATCCTCGAACTCTAGTGGCCTCCGCCTCCTGTCAGCATATGACTTCTACCGGCTCTGATCTGTCCTCATCCTCTCCTGGATGATCTGGACCTTCTCTGTCGTGGCTCAGACCATCTCTGGTCCCACGAGTGCTGACTCCCCAGGGTCTGTCCAGCACAACGGTGATCTATAGGGTCTGCCGTACAACGCCTCGTATGGTGTCATCCCGATGGTGGAGTGGTAGCTGTTGTTGTACGCGAACTCCACCAAGGGTAGGTGGTCCTCCCAGCTGCGACCAAAGTCGAGAACACATGCACGGAGCATGTCCTCGAGTGTCTGTATGGTCCTCTCAGTCTGACCATCCGTCTGAGGGTGGAAGGCTGTGCTCAGATGGAGCCGCGTCCCGAACGCCTCCTGCAACCCCTTCCAAAGCCGGGAAGTGAAACGAGCATCTCGATCGGAGACGATAGACGATGGCACACCGTGAAGCCGTACGATCTCATGGACGTAAAGACGTCCCAAGCTCTCCACTGAGCCCTGCTCTCTGATGGGTAAGAAGTGTGCCGACTTGGTGAGTCGGTCGACAATCACCCAAATGGAGTCGTGACCTCTGGAAGTGCGTGGAAGTCCAGTCACGAAGTCCATAGATATGCCATCCCACTTCCACTCCGGGACCTCCAAGGGCTGTACCAAGCCTGCTGGTACATGATGCTCTGCCTTCACCTTCTGGCAGGTGAGGCATCGTGAAACGAACTCTGCCACAGCTTTCTTCATGCTCGGCCACCAGTGCTGTCGTCTGAGATCCTGGTACATCTTCGCCACTCCGGGATGCACCGCCAAGGGAGAAGTGTGAAACTCTCTCAGAACCTCCTCTCGTAAAGCGACTGGTACGAAGGTACGTCCTCTGAAAAGGATTTCGTGCTCTGCTCCAAGGGAGAATCCATCAGGCGCCTGACCTGAGGATATCAGTGCACGCCGGGTCTCACAGTCAGCGTCCCCACGCTGAGCCTCTCTGACCCGCTGTAGAAGTGGAGGAGAGACTGTGAGAGACTGAGGAAAGGCTGCTCCGTCTCTATCCACGAAGGATATCTGTAAGGAGGCTAGCTGCTCTGTCGCCTCCTCAAGTAGCTGAATGCCCGTCCTCCTGGTGAGGGCATCAGCTACCACGTTCCCCTTCCCAGGAGTATAGACTATCTCAAAGTCATAGTCCGGGAGGAACTCAAGCCACCTCCACTGTCTCAGGTTCAGGTCCTTCTGATAGAAGATATACCTGAGAATCTGGTGGTCAGAAAAGACTGTGAAGCGTTCGCCCATCAGATAGTGCCGCCAAGTCTTCAGAGCGAAGACCACTGCTGCCAACTCCAGGTCATGAGTGGCGTAGTTCTGCTCATGCGGCCTCAACTGACGTGATCCTCAGGCGATCACGGCCCGCTCCTGCATCAGGACGCACCCGAGTCCAGTCCCTGATGCGTCGCAGTAAACTACGTATCCAACTCCCTCCTCAGGCAACCTCAAGATAGGTGCGCTGGTCAATCTCTGTCTCAGCTCCTGGAAGCTCTGCTGACATCTGTCTGACCACACAAAGGGTTTCCCCTTCTTTGTCAAGGCTGAGAGTGGTGCCGCAACTCTGGAGAAGTCTGGCACAAATATCCGATAGTATCCGGCTAGGCCCAAGAAGCTCCGCACCTCCGTCACGCTCCTGGGTGGCTCCCAAGCTAGCACTGCCTCGATCTTCGCGGGAACCACTGCAATTCCCGCCTCAGAGATGACGTGCCCCAAGAAGTGGACCTCACGTAACCAGAACTGGCACTTTGAGAGCTTGCCATAAAGCTGGTGCTCTCGGAGTGTGTCTAGCACAACTTGCAGGTGGTAGGCATGCTCCTCCTCAGTCGTCGAGTATACCAAAATGTCGTCAATGAAGACCACGACAAATCGGTCGAGGTATGGCTGGAAGATCCTGTTCATGAGGCTCATGAACACTGCTGGAGCATTGGTTACGCCGAACGGCATAACCAAGAACTCATAATGGCCATACCGACACATGAAGGTCATCTTCTACACGTCCTCGTCTCGAACTCTGAGCTGATGATAGCCTGACCAGAGGTCTATCTTCGAGAACCACCGCGCTCCCTTGAGCTGATCGAAGAGGTCATCAATCCGTGGCAGCGGATACTTGTTCCTCACTGTCACCTGGTTCAGGCGACGATAGTCGACACACAGTCGCAAGCTCCCGTCCGCCTTCTTGGCGAACAATATCGGGGAAGCCCAGGGTGAAACACTGGGTCGAATAAACCCCTTGCTCTGCAAGTCCTCCAACTGTACCCGCAGCTCTCGAAGCTCGGCAGGGGCCATCCGGTATGCTGGAGTAGATATCGGGGCTGTCCCGGGGTACAAGTCGATGTAAAAGTCTACCTCTCTACGAGGAGGTAGCCCTGGAACATCGTCGGGAAAGATGTCCACGTACTGGTCCACCACTGCAGGAAAAACTGGACTCCGCACGTCCACTACTCCAAGGATGAGGCTAGCCAACTGATGAGAGATGGGCTGCACTCTCCTCCGCGGAAGTCCATCCTGTGCTGCAAAGGTTCCCTTCTCGCCGGTGAAGGTAAACCTGCTCCCGTCGGTGCGAACACATCGCACCTTGCGCCTAAAACAGTCGATCTGGGCATGAACCGTGGATAGCCAATCCATGCCCAAGATGACGTCGTAAGGCCTCGACGCCGCTACAAGGAGATCCCAGCCGAAGCTCTCGCCTCCTAGAGTAAGCTCACACTGCCGGCACCAGTGCGTAATCGTCGAGTCTGCTCCCGTAGGAGTCTCTAGCCGTAAGGATCGAGCCAACGGCTCAGTCGGAATCTCCGAGCTCCGAACAAGGGCAGAGGCTATGAAAGAGTGACTCGCTCCTGTGTCTATAAGTACTGAAGCAAGGGTGGAATAGACACAGATCGTACCTCGAATCATCTCTGGCATGTCGGGGTCGTAGGCCTCCACTGCCTAGAGCTAGGCCTGTCCCTGCCCACCAGCTCCCTGTGGTCGAGGTGGCCATCCTGGTGGTGGTGGGGGTAGAGCCTGGAAGCGTCGCCCACCACCCGCTGCTCGGCCTGCTCCTCTTCCTCGTCCACCTCCTCCCTGCGGACCGCCACGGTCGACCCTCTGCCTCTGCCTGGGTGGCCCCTCCACCGTCTGCTACTCCTCTGATCGGCGAGTCAGGCAGTCACGAGCCATGTGACCCTTCCCGCCGCAGGAGTAGCACTGCCTGCCTCTAGGAAGGCTGGCACTCCGCTGTGTGCCCCGCACTGCTAAGCCGGTGTCCTGAGGCCGTCTGCGTGGGGGTCTGGTCTGCCTGGACCCGAGAGTCATCCGTTGGCTACCTGCTTCCTAAGACTCAGCTACCTGCCGCCCTGCGCTAGGTCTCGCCGCTGAAGAAGGCTCTGTCAGGAAGCTCTCGATCAGGAGGGCTCGCTCCAGTACTCCCGCCTGGGTCGGAATGCTGAGGGAGATCAGCGACGCCCGAATCTCCTGCCGCAAGCCCTGCTCGAAGGTCCGGGCCCGGAAGAAGGGGTCCTGTACCATGTCGGTCGAGTAGCGAGATAGGTCAGTGAACCTCGCCACGTACTGAGCGACCGTCATGCTGTCCTGGCGCAGCTGGAGAAGCTCCTGGATGCGCACTGCTCGGAGGGTGGCCGGGACGAACTCAGAGCGGAAGAGGCTCTCGAAGTCCGTCCAGAGCAAGGATGCCTCATCGTGAACCTGGAGCATCAAGCTCCACCATCGTCCTGCCGCCGCCTGCAGGAGGCTTGCCGCGAGAATCACCATGAGATCCGCTGGTGTCCTCACTAGCCTAAAGATTCGTACCACCGCCTCTAGCCAGTCCTCGGCGTCCTGGGGATCCGCCTCGCCGCGAAACCTGGGCGGTCGCTGGCTCTGAAACTCATGCAGTGCCCTGAGGCGACGTGCATCGTCAGCGTCTGGTACTGGTAGCATCGGTGGCTCGGCGGGTAAAGCTACCGCCGGTGCCACTGCTGGCAAAGGGCCCTGCACCGAGGCCTCGTCGCTCGGTGGGCTGCCGTCGCGCCCTACACTCAGAACCCTAGCTGGCTGTCGTCGCGGGGCCATCCTGAAAAGGAGAACAAGATCACCACAGTCAGAACAGTATACCTAGTGAGCTGGCACAAGTAATCTCAAGGAAAACTTGAGACTTTCATGAAGCAGATCAGTATACCCGGTGAGCTGACACAAGTAATCACAAAGAAAACTTGGAACACACACGCAATCAATGTTTTCATGCATTAAGTCAGAAATCAGGAGTCATGGTCCTAGTGTACGGATACGTCGGCCGCCGCACCAACACTGGGCTCCCTGAACTGATAACCACACTCAATACACTCAACACTATTGCTTCATATAGAAATAAAAGACGATCAGAGTCTACGGTAGAACCGACCACCTCTGATACCAATTTGTCACGACCTGACCTCGGGGCCCGTGCCGTGACTACCCCAAGCCCGCCTTCCATAGGCCAGGGGCTGGTGACTAGCACCAAGGCGTAAAATCCCGGTAAACAGGGAAGGCATTGCCTTTATAAGTAACAACCACCAAAGAGTCAGCAAGCGGAAAGTAACTACCAAGTGCAGAAAAGTAAAGGGGGGCCGGGATACAAGGCCAACTGAAAGTAAAACTGAAAAGGTAAAGAACAGCAACTGAAGAAAAGACGGCGGCCTCGGGTCGTCCACTGGCAATCCCACCTGAAGGGTGGGTACAGATAGCCTCCAGGCTCCTCGGGTCCCACGTCCGCTCTGAGCACGTCCCGCCCAGTGGTCCACCTCCAGGTACCGTCCTGCTCCACGCCCCAACCGTGATCAGCGCTGTCCGTCGTCTGCATCCAACACAACAAGGTGCGGGCATAGCCCGTGCAGGGGTGAGTATAAGCTACTCAGTAAGGACCCCGAGACCCTCGAAGGTCTCCCGAAATCCACAAAGGATATAGCACAAAAAGGAAGGTGCAATCACGAAGTAACATCTGACTCGACTTAGGTATATGCCCATACATATACCTAAGTCCCCACTTCTAGCTCTGCTCACGAGCTCAAGAACAACTCAATCCACACAGGAAAGCAAGACTCAAATCCACAAAGGAGAGTAAACAGTAAATCCACATGGGATAGTTCAACACATTCCACAAACGAGAGTAACATAAGATTCAGCTCAACCAGGTATACTTTTTTAGATGACGTCAAAGATGATCACTAATCCATCTAAGTCGTCGGACCCACGAAGGATCGATAGGTACTAACCCCCGCAAAAGACCCACACAGGATCGGGCTCACACAGAACCTGTAGGCAGTGGCTCACACAGAACCGGTAGTAAGGACCCACACAGGATCGGGCCCACACAGGATCTGTAGCACTGATCCACGTAGGATCGCTGAGTGCAGTAGTCGACGCAGTCCACTGAGGATCTCCGCACAGTCGTCGCCGCAGTCCACGAAGGATCTCTGCTCTGTCGTCGTCGCAGTCCACGGAGGATCTCTGCTCTGTCGTCGAAGTCACAGCCATCACTAGGGTTCCCGCACACAGCGAGCTCGTTTAGGAGGGTCCGCTCCACGAGCCGAGAGGCTGATACATCAACTGACACGTAGTCCAAAGTTGATGTATCCAAAAGTTCCGTATCGACAACAGGATCTCAACGCAACAGACGGCGCGTCAATCGGACGCTCGGTCTGAGAGTTATTGGCATTTTCGTCCCAGGGGCCCGGTTGGTTTTTAGGGAAAAACCAACCCGACCGTACTCCGCCTGTATCCGATCCTCGGGCAGAGTATGCCAAAAGTTCTGTCTCACTTAGAGGAAACTACCACAGCTGACGGTACGTCGATCGGACGTCCGTAGCTCAAGTTATGAGCGTTTCCGCTCCGAGGGCCCGGTTGGTTTCGTGTACGAACCAACCCGGCCGAACCCAAAGTCTTCTGAAACCTTGAGTGTAATATAGCGAAACGACCATATCGATCCAAGGATCGCGTAGCCGCTGACGGTTCATCAATCGGAGGTCCTAGCCCCAAGATATGGGCAAATGACCGAAGAGGGCCCGAAAACGGGGGTTCTGGGCCCGGGGCGACCCGGCCGACCGGACCGGCCGGATCGACCTCGGCCGAGCGGCCAAGGGGCGTCGCGGGTTTGACCCGCGGCTTAGGTGGAACGCGGCCCGCGCGAGCCGCATGTTGGGTGGCCGGACCGCGGACACGGTCCGGCGGTTCGCCGCCGCCGCCTTCTGCGGGCCGCCGGAGTTGCTCCGGTGGCCCGATTCCTCTCCCGTCTGCGCCGTTGCTCCACCCGGGGGCCGATATTCACTGCGGGATCAACGGATCGTCCTTGCCACACGGTTCGTCGTCGCTTTCCAAAACCGCACACAAGAAAGATCGGCGGAGGGTTGTCGGGTCTTGTTTGTTAGGCCCGCACCCTCCGCGTTAGTCATAAACAACGGAAGAAAGGGGCTACAACAATTTTTAATCAAAGATAAAAATTGTTCACTTCTTTTTCTTTTAAACGGCAGTTCAATTTTTAACCACTTGAAATTATTCATGCCGGTTCTTTATTCAAAAAGAAATAAAAAAACACGGGAATGAATCATCAAGAATTAAATCCCTACCTTGTCGTCGTCGTCGGATGAGAGGTCGTCGCGGATTTAGTGATCGTCGCGGAAGAGACGCTCATCGCACCGCGGGAAGGAGTCGCGCCGACGATCTCCGGATCAAGATCAAACAGATTTAATTAATTTAAATCCGTTGATATCGAATTATAAAAAGGGAGAATTTAGAAGATTCGATTATCACCTTTAACCGCCGATCGTAGGTTCGCCGCGGAAGAAGAAGCGCCGAAAAAGAAGAAGAAGGTCGCGGAAAAAGTTTGTCGACGTCGTGGATCACGGTGTGCGTCGTCGAATTTTGGTTCCGGCGTTCTTCGCGTTCTTCGCGTTCTTCGCGTTCTTCGCGAGGAGGGTGGAGGCCCAGAGAATAAAGAGTAATCCTCCAAAATAGACACGTTGGTCTATTTTATTATTTTGCCAACAAACGCAAATGCGTAAGTAACGACCCATCTGTTCGTTGAATTAATTCAACGAACGAAACAGCCCATTTAATTCACGAAATAAACCGCTCAATTAAATGGTCTGTTAAGAATTTAAGAAAACACGTCAGTTGACTTTTCAGTTACTTTGATGGGTTTTCGCGGGTTCGTTACTTAGCGGAAGAAACGGCGGGGCTCGTGCGGGCCCCACCGCACAAATATCCTACCAAGAGGGTAGGATATTTCCGGATAGCACCCTATCCGCTTTAACTCAGCTCAAGTGGCTTTCAAGTGACTTCCAAGCGGCTTAAGTGAAATAAAATAAAGTTGTCGCACAACCTTTATTTTATTTCTGACTTAAAGCCCAAAATTTTAAAAAACCACGGTTGAGCAAACGCAACTCCAGAAGAGGCGTTTCTAAGCAAATACCGGCGCTGCGATTTCATCGGTGCCCTCAGAATTCGATTCCGGGCACCGGTTCAAAAGATAGAAAAACCCGCTCGTCCGTTCACTGAACGTACCCGAGCCAAACTTCAGAAATTGATTCCGGGCACACCGGGCCTCGGAATCAGGTGCCGTCTGAAGCTGCGCTCTTGTAAAATTCCAAAAAAAAATTTCCTTGAAATTTGCGGGTCTTTACAAGTATGGTACCTTATGAATTGGGAAATGATTCCCTGATAGAATGTAAATTCATAAATTAAATTATGATATATATGGTTTGAATGGGATCCAATTTTCATTTCATGAGTTGTTATGGGCCCTCATGGATTCAGAAATTGGAAAACCTGTGTTAAATTTTCTTGAATAACTGAATGTGAAATGAAAATAAATCCTTGAATTGAAAATATAGACTTGAGTTTGACCCAAACTTTGGGTGTGTTATAGGAAAAATTTCTATTGTTTAGATGGGTTTTCTCTATAATATCCTGACTTTAGGAGTATTCCCTAGTCTTACTTGGGTTTTATGAGGGTTCTGACCTATCCTACGCTTTGAGATTTGTTCTTTGATGTTGTCCTTTCCTCATGCATTTGTTTGGAATTGTATAGACATTACACCATGAAGTACTCTAATGTTATGAAACTATGGTGGACATGACCATACTTTAGAGATGGTGGGCCATGTGCTACCCCTTTGTCCTCATATAGTGCCAGTTATTGCACATGAGGATGTTCCAGACACATATGTTGAGGTACCATTCTATGAGGGTTTCATTATCTATATGTAGACTTTACAGGGATAATTATTGCCATCTTTGACTATTGTTGTGATGAAATAAGTGTTCCAGTAGTAGCATCCTCCTATGTTTTAGGGTATGGAAGACCATAGGCTGTAGAGCTATGGCAAGATACCCCATTAGCAATTTTCGTGCATATAGAGATTACATTGGAGCAGAGGGTCAAGCTCATGATTTAAATGCTACATGGAGTGGTAAGAATATGGTGTGATGTTCTTAACTATGGTGATAGGTTGTGTAATACGTGTTGTAATGAGTTCCACGCCTTCTTTTTTGACTACATTAATCCTGTGACTCTACGAGTAGGGAGGGATAGTGAGTTCATGTGTCTAGAGTAGGGTGCAACGACGATTTTGGAATACTCAGAACACTTTATAATGTTGAAATGTTTTGTACCGATGTATCTTACTAATGAGATGTTGAGGTAGAGATGCTTCAAGGATGGTCTGAGACATTCTATCAATTATTATGTAAAATATTTCGGGTTACCTTCTATCATTGAGAATGTGAATCATGCACTGTTTACAGAGAAGAACTTGAGGGAATATGGGGGTACAACACTTTGAAGTGTTGTTTCTCAGCCTAGTAAATTTATGTCTTCTAGAAGGAAGCATTGTTTTGAGCCTTCCCATGAAGTGAGTGCTAGTCAAGCTCTTGGCACAGGCAGCTTTGTGTTTTTCCATCAGTTTGGTAGCTGAGGAAACATGAAATATTAGTGTGACTCGGAACCAACCGAGTTCCAAACATGCAGAGGGATGGGGCACATGCATCTGTTTTGTACGACCTTCCCTCCTGCTGCAAGTGGTAGGGGGTCAGCTCCAACGTTAAATTCAGGAGCAGGGTCTTCACCTCTGCGCCATGATAGGATCTGGAGTAGTGTAGGCTGGTTAGGCCAAGTTAGTCGTGGTTGTGGTCATGTTATACAAATATCATGTTCTCATAGGAAATTGGGAAGATTAGCTCAGGGTATCCTGGAAAGGTCACAGGGCCATGGTACATGGTAGACTTATGCAGTGAAACATGCCCAACAGAAGAAGGATTTGTAATAGTCTACAGTGAGAGGTACACTTTTTGTAGCTTTTACTATTTTGTCTGCTCTATTAGATATAGGTTCCTCGAGTATCATTATCACTGCACGAGTTGTAATGAGCATAGGGAAAGTTTCTTTTCTTTCTGGTGGCATTTTTATTCAAGACACACTGTTGGGAGTTAGAACTTGTGATTTTCGCCTATATGCAGAGTGTCCCATTAACGATGGAGGGTTTCAATTCATCTGTGATATTTATGTCCTTGAGATGACATGGTTTGACGTCATTCTCAGAATAGGTTGACAACAAGATAATTGAGCGTACACTGACTTCCATTATTAGAGGTTGACTTTCACATCTCCTAATTTATAGTGTTTATTCACAAGGGTGAATGGGATGTCTAGGAATGTAGAGATTTTCCTGAGCACCGTGGGCTTAGTGGGATGACAACCCAGATTTCTATTTTATATTTTGTTGATCAGCGAGTGAGTTAGGAAGACTACCTGCCATAGGTTACGCATGTTAGGTATGCATTTTTTTATTATTTTTATGGTTTACCACATGAGAGAGAGGTCGAGTTCTCCATCGAGCTAGTTCTAGGAGCTTCACATGTATCCATTCTTATTTACAGGTTGGATATGACCGTGTTTCAGGATATCAGGTGGCAACTAGAGGATTTGGAGGAAAAGGGGTTTATCAGACCCAATACTTCTCTGTGGGGTTCTCCGATACTTTTTGCGAAAAGGAGGAAAAGTATCTGATGATATGCATGGTTTATCGGAAACTGAACCAAATGACGGTTAAAAACATATATCCCTTACCACAGATTGATGATCTGTTTGATCATAATTGAGGATATCATGTGTTCTCAAAGCTCGTCATGAGGTCAGGATATCACCAGGTGTGAGTTTTACATGCATACATACCTCATACAACCTTTCTTAACAGGTATGGGTTATATGAGTATCTGGTTTTGTTGTTCATCCTCATGAAAACACCAATGGTTTTAATGGAAGTGATGAACCAAGTGTCCCATACTTACCAAGATTCTTTGGTGGTGGTTTTTATTGATGATATCTCTGTGTATTCTCATAATAAACATGATAATTCCAACCATCATGAGATCAATTTGAATCCACAGAGAGAACATTAGTTATGTGTTTTGATCACAAAATTACACTTTTGGATGGATCAAATTCACTTCCACTATCATAGTATCTCAGAGAAAGGAGTGTCAGAGGACCTAGAGAAGTTTAGAGATATAGTTTCATGAGAACATCCCAATAATATTTTTTTATATATGAGGATTTATGGGGGTAGTTGGTTAATACATGCATTTTATACCTAACATCTCAAACTATGTAGCACCATTGGTGGGATTGACAATGAAGGGTCAGAATTTTGTGTGTTTAGAATCACGTGAGAAAGCCTTACAAGTGTAGAATGGGATAATAACATTAGCACCAGTTTTCATAATTCTAGATAAAGGCTAGAGTTTCATAGTGTACTATGACGCTTCAGTTATTGGGCTTGGGGATGTTTTGATGCAGGGGGATTATTTCATAGTGTATGGTATTTGCAACTGAGGCATCACAAGTTGAATTTCCTTATGGATGATCTTAAGATAACTATAGTTGGTCATGTGTTGCGCTGTTCGAGGCACTATATACTAGGAGTTCATTTTATGGTGTATAGGGACAAAAAACCATATAGAATATCTTTACGCAGCTTGATCTAAATTTGAGGCAGTGAAGGATGGTTGTGAACCTAAATTCCATTAACATCAACCCTACATACAAGTCTAGAAAGGGGAATGTAGTAGCTGATGCACTTAGTAGAGGGACTCAGATACAGGAAGTACAGCAGGCCAGAGTGAGTGGCATCTCATGGCGTTGTTCACTATGATGTATTGGGAGGTCCATAGTAGAAAAAGGGTAGACTTTTCATTCATCCTTATATTTTACCTCTAACATATTGAATAGAATAAGGATGATGCAGTTATTGGATTCTGAAGGCATATATCTATAGGAAGTTGTGGCATATGAGTACCCTTATCCTTGCTGTAAGTTAGGATATGATGTGATCATGCATACGAATGGATGCATAAGGGTTTTAAGGGATATAAGTGAAGAGAAGATGTGGGAGTTTCATGCTTTAACTTGGGCAGTGAATCATGGGGATACCTAGATGAACTGTGACTTGCGACATCAATACTGGTGCCAAGGAATGAAGAGAGAGGTAACTAGTTTTGTTAAGAGTTTTTCAACTTGTTAGTAGGTTAAGGCAGAACATCAGCGAATAGAATGGAATTTACAGTAACTACACATCCCAGAGTGAAATGGTATAATGTGGGGATGGATTTTTAGATTGGATGTTTCAGTTCACCCTGAGGTAATGGTGTCATGTTGGATGTTGCTGACAGTATTACAATGGTTTCACACTTCTTGCTGATCAAAGAGACCTTCAGTGTTGATGATATTAGATAATTGTACATCTGATAGGCAGTATGACTTCATGGGGTCCCACACACTATCATTTCAAATAAATATGCCTTATTTACAACTCGTTTGTAGCATAGTTTTTAGAGGGATACGGGTACATAGGTTCTTAATAGCACAACAGACCACCCTTAGACTGAGGGTCAGTAAGAGCGTTTGATACAGGTGATAGAGGTTATGTTGTGATCATGCGTACTAGATTTTTGGATCTCTTGGGAGAGGCACATTCCCCTATTTGTGGTCTCCTACCATAATAGTAATCATGATGCGATACATATGGAACCTTATGAGTATTTACAGAGTAGGCCATGTTGTTGTAACATGTTCTTGTTTGTGGTAGTTGGAGCAACATTACGCTGACCATGTCTTGTGTAGGAGACTTCTGAGTGGCTAAAATTGATTCCAAAGTGGATGGATACTACACATCCTTGTTAAAAATTAGATGTCGATCACTGTATATGATCTTTATAGTTTGAGCTCAAGGATCCGTTTTTTACATGATTCACCAAGTTTGTAAATATGTGGATCGAAAGGCATATTAAGCATTCACTACTATTTCTCAAGACTTTTGATGTTCCGGAGAGAGTCAGTTTGATTGTCTATTGGTTCTAGTTACCTCAGAGGTACCTATCTATGCACGATGTCTTCCATTTATATCAATTACACCATTATCACTAATACCCATCTCACATTGTGCATCCTGAGGAGGTTGAGATTCTGGTTGATGCATCATTTAACATCATCCAATTCATATTGTTGATAGGAGCATAATGGTTTTTGAAGGACGGTCAGTACATCATGAATGGGTTCTATATAATAAAAATAGTATATAGGACAAGTAATGGGAGTGGGAGGCTGACATATGTGGCTAGTGGCCGGAGTAGTTTTCAAAAGAATCTTAACCACCATTCTAAGGAAAATTTGGGGATGAATTTCTATAAGGGGGAATATTGTAAGATCCAAAGTTTTTCATGTTGTACAAATATTCACTTTGGTTAAATATGTGTCATTCCTTTTTGGCATAGACCCTAGGTTTGACCATGGGCTGGTTGGGTTTTTTATTGTATAGAAATGGGACAAAAATATAAAATCTAGCTACACGATAGGTACACATTGTGTACTTTGTCTACACATCGTGTACATCAAGTACATGTCGTGTACTTAGACATCACGATGTATAGCCAATCTGGCTTAGAAAAAAATAAGTTGGAGTTCTTGCCTTGTACATTAAGTACATAGAATGTACATTCTCAAAAGAGTTTTTTTATAAAAGCTACAGTAGATCATAATTTTTACCAATAGTATGTTCTCTCTCGTTTCTTACCCAAAACCATATATTCTTGTTTTACAAGTATTAATGTCATTTGAACTCTGATTCGAACATGGATGTTACATTGGAATAGTATCAGTAATTACTGATTTCCCTTTTAGTCGGTCATGATGATTCGGAACAACAACTACTCTATTAGGATTTAGGCTCATTTTCTCTAACAATCTGTTCTTTGTAAATTCTTCATATTTCTTCCAAAACTATATGAATTAGGAAATGATACTACATGAGATTTCCTCTATCGAGTTGAGGTAGTTGGTTTATACTTTCTTTTGGCCTTTCTTCTTGTTTTTCAACCATTAGGCCAAAATTCTATTTGACTATCATTCCGGCAAGGTCTCGTTTTTGAGTGAGTATCTTTTAGTAGAAGTAGTTAGACACAATGATAATGAACATGGGTTCTTTTTAGGTGTGCTCTTACATGTTTCTCATTTCAAGGTTCACTGAGGGGTAAACTATATTGGAAGATCTTGTTAATACCTGTTTAATCCACCCAACAGGTGTGTTCTTGTGCTTCCCTAGTAGAGTAGCTAGTTTATGAGATGTACCTCCACCTTTTTCTTTGAATATCATGTTATGCCTCAACTGTTTTGATATAATGGCATGTTAAATGGATGATATAGGTCGGTATAACTATATTTAATTGTTTAATGACATTTACAATATTCTATATGTGACGATAAGACCATAAGTTTATTAAAAATGTTATTCATGAGTTGGTATAAACATGGCTTGTTATTGTTGACACTAGTGGTTATACTCACTTGGATATAAATGTATATCATGAATGCTTGAATGACTGAATTCTTAATTGAGTTGTTATATAGATTCCTTGGATGTCACTCCTTGGATCTGGAATGCGGTAGTGGACACCTTCGGTGGATTCTTCTCCATGGTTATTAATTCTACGTGATTCCTTGTGCCATATTACCCCTTGGATATGTATTTTTTGGCTCAAATAAGACTTTTTGTTGAGTTTCTCCTAGGATCCCAAATGGTGTGTAACCAATTATTAACCGGGGATGCCCATGGGACTCGATGAAATGCATCAAACATGATCCTTGGATCCAACCCTCTGTAGTCTAGCTATTTATTACTTGGATGCCTTGGTCTGCTAACCACTTGGATATGGCCCTCAAGGTCTAAATTTCAATATAATATATGGTCATGTGATGATACATCACTATACGGCGTGGGAGTGGGATACTTTTTCACTTTATATAGCGTGGTTGTGGGTTCCATGATACATATGGATGTACAACGTGACCGTGTAACTTGTTTATTTGTTTTATCTACCTTGTGAAGAGATGATTCTCTTTTGTATGTATCCTTGAGGCCACTTTAGTTTTACATGTTATAGTAGACATATCCCATGGGTATATTCAATTACATACCTGTTTTTTACCCTTCCTAACACCTTTGTAGAATTACTGTTAGAATAGTATAGACCTGGGTGGTTGCTTAGTGGGATGATTATCTCACATCTTGTTTGGGCCTCCTTGGGGACCCAAATAGATTATATGGATGCAACTGATGATAGTGGAAATTTTTATAGTACCGTTTTTTTATTGTGGATTTGGAGTAGGGGAGCATAAGACCAAGCTGAGACTTGCGATGTTGGGATACCTTTTTGGACTTTTACTCTTTTTTAGAATTATAATATATTACATTGCCTTAGACATGAATTGGATATTTTCTATAACATTTTACCATATTCATCATTTTTAAATATGATATATTT
This sequence comes from Viscum album, assembly GCA_963277665.1. Taxonomy (NCBI): domain Eukaryota; kingdom Viridiplantae; phylum Streptophyta; class Magnoliopsida; order Santalales; family Viscaceae; genus Viscum; species Viscum album. Next base: position 674,079,456 of record OY728157.1, on the reverse strand, counting down.
ATGTTTATTGATATTTATATTCCTATATTCATGTATTAAATTCAGTTGTCAGCATATTAGTTCACTTCCGATATTTCATGTTTTTGACTTCCGGTGTGATACTCTCGTAATGAGGGCATAATCTACCCACTAACTCACATAGGCCCTCACTACTAGTGAACAACTTCTAGAATTTGTGGAGATTCACCTTAGGTCTTATGACCAACCAGGATCGAGGCACGGTTTTCAGTTGGCATCTAGGTTCGAGACATTACCTATTTCATCCATAATCATATATAATTTTAATATAAGACTCTAGAAATATAAAAACTGATATAATATAAATAGTTTATTTACTTTCATGAATTTCAGAAATAAATATATCATTTTATGGGTGTATATTATTATTATTTTTTAATTACATCATTATAATGGAATTTTTATAGTCAAATTAAATAAATTTTTCTAAAAATGAATTAGAATATATTTTTGAAATAAATATTTTTCATGAAATTATTTATAATTTCTAATAACATTACATGGAGAAATTTGATTGGAATTATCTGAAAATATCAACTATAGTCCATTTAATATTGATTGTTCATTTAATAGTAACAATATTTATCCCAAATGTGTAAAATATTTGATGTCACCATAAATACCAAATGAGTTTATGAGAGATTAAAAAATGATCATGGAAAAACATAATCCAATCTTGTATAAATTTTATTGCACGAAATAATTTTGATTCATATTTTTCACATCCTCAAATATATTTACTTATTATAAATATGAATCATAAAATAAAATTATATTGAATTAATAGATTAATAAATTACCAGAGTATCACTATAGTATATAATAAAATTTAACCACCTATCAAATTTTCACATCACATAAAAAAATAAGTTCACCCAAGTATTACCCAAATCCATTTCTTACATTCATTCAAACATCCAGGAAGCATATATTAAATCTGAGAACAATCGGAGTAATGGTTTTTTAAACCCTATGAGGGTTTTTATGAATATGAATAGTTATTTACCAAGAGTATTCATTTTATTTATTATTGTACCTCATTCTAAAATTTTTCAAACATTATGGCATAAGAACATCATTTTCTTCCAAATACTAATGTGTTTATATTTATTTAATGACCTATATCTATCTCATATTCCATCACGAGTGAAATCAAACCATAATTATTATATATAGAAGACTACCACTCATGAACCAATGTAATTCAATTTCTATCCCAACCTCTCCAGAATATTTATAATAATGAATTTAATGTATATATATATATATTATTAATCACATATTTATCATACTATATAAGTAAAATATCATATTTTTTCTATATTTTACTTCTTTTATAACGATTAATTCACTTATGCATATGAGTGGACTACCAACTCTATAAAATTATGAGACTCATTTTTCATTTGCACAGAACATTGATTATTTATATATAATTACATTTAATAAATACAATATTTTATTGATGATATAATGCTCATTATATTAACAAAAAACACATATATTGTTACTATAATGGTATTTTCAACAAATCCCAGTCACATTATATCATAAAATATTCCTTCGGGGCAAGTGGATTGTAAGAAGAAGTAGCCAAATTAAAATACCAAATTTATTTACATAAGGGCAATGACCTAGTTATATAAAACTCTAAACTTGAAGGGAAAATTTTAATAAAATAAATGAATTCAGGTATATAGACATAAGAATATGTACTTTTATTTTTGGATCCGTATTATTGTAATCAGAAAAATATTTAATATAATTTTTCAGACTATGATGAATCAAGTAAGTGCTTTATGATATTACAATTTATAGTTACGATGAAAAAATATTTAATTATTTCCATTTTTATTTATATTAACTATATTTTCATAGAATTGTTTTCTATAGTGTAAATATATAAATAATTGTAAGAAGTCGCTAATATTGAAATTTATTTCCCAATAAATATCTTTGAATATTTATAATATGAACAAAGTAGTTTTTTCTATCATGATGGATGTGTTAAAGTAAGAACTATTTAATGGATGTATCAATTATTAAGAGTAACTAGATTTACCATAGGGGAATGTGTTCATATTACAACATTTTATGTGGCATCACATTCAAGTGTTCAGTAGAACTTTTGATCATGTAGAAGATGAAGGATGGAATAAATACCTTGAAATTATTATCTATGTCAAGGTTTGTTCATATCATCATTATTTATTTATATAGAAAGGAAAAGGGAATACAAGAAGAGGATGGGGCAGGTCCAATGAATGTAAGAGCATAAGGTTTCCTGATGTAGTGTATCCCAAGAAAACCCCCTCTGATCTGATTCACCCCTACATGTTTCAAAAGGTTTACATTAAAGAATAATTAAACATTGGAGCCTTCATCATCTAATGATGCAAGGTGATCCAACACTATGTTAAATTCAAAAAATGTATGAAGCACATTGATGTTTTTTGAGCATAACCATACATTTCGTAATGGTGTAGGATATAAACCATGGGAAATAAGCAATTCATTTAAAAGAATTACGAAGCATCATGGAGTCTATTTCAAATTCAAAAAGAAAAATTCTTGCCTCTATGGAGGGTGATAAGAAAGTATGGGCAGACATGGATTCCACCAATATCGAGGAACCAATTCTCAAATGATATAAGAATTCTAATATGACAGTTCCACAAGAATCCAATACAAATCCTCCTCTACCTCTACTAACTCCCAACTATTAGAAACCATCAATAATAACCTTTTAACTAAATGTGGGCGGAAGCCAACGCACCCAATGATACCTCAAGAAATTACTACACCAGTGTGTCACTATATTACTAAGAATGATATATTTAATGGTAGGAACATCATGCCAATAGCTATAGAACATAAACATATATATAATACGGTTTTGGGTACATGAAATTATAGAACTTATTGAGGTCTTAGTTCCATCATATTTCATCATTTTCGAAGCCTTCCAAAGACTCTAGAAGGCTGAGGGAATCATAATAATGAGGGATATTTTATCCAGACCTAAGTTTCCTAAACCAGGAAACCACGTATCCTGTAAGGTATCTATGGAAATGGGATGGGAAGAAAAAGAATATAACTTTCCAAAAAATTTCAAGACATATCAACCCAATTCACCTTCAAATAAGAAATCAACCAAATTCTCTTCAAGATACATTTCACAATAACATGTGGAAAGAAATTTTATACCACATCAGTTGATGTTGTAGTATGTGGGTATTTCATAGATTTTTATTCTCTATTTAATAATTTTAAAGTTATTATGAATCCTCTTCTACATCATGGTGGCAGTCCACCCATTAAAGGTATCCAGAGTAGTCAAGGACCCCTGAAAATATCTCATACAAAATCACAGAACTAGAGGGAGTGGAAATTGACCTAAAAACATCATAATTTAAATCAATGATGTTAAATAATTTCATTTTTTCATTGTTAATAGTGGATGAAATAAAATAAGGATGCATAGAATCCTCCTTGAATGAAATATTAGTGATAGGAATCCCATGAAACTGATGACTACTCCAGCCCAGTTTTGATTAAAAAATTATAAGTCTTCTTTCCCCTATAGTCCACCCAAAAAGGGATGGATGACTATAATGAGGGAATGAATCGTGGAATATAAGGTAGTTTAATGGAGGACATCCCGATCCAACCTCCCACGCCCATGAAACCCATCACTGTCCCATATAACATTCGTTTCTCTAATATCTCCAACACTATATTTTTACGCATGTAGTTGAGTGAGTTGATTTGACTCCTAAAATTGATACCACCTTTCTATATTTGATGATCCAAATTTCTCTAGGATACCCAATTCTAGTTTCCCTCCTAGAGGGCTTCCTAGATAAAGAATTCCAGATAATTCATTCCAGGATCATGATGGTAGTTAATGTGTAGAAATCAATAATTGTAGTCATAAGGTTGTAAAATAAGGTAATTATTTTTTTATAAGTGTGGAAAAATCACCCTAGGGAATATGTTATGATATTTGGGAAGTGATTCAAATGTGTGATGATTTTTAATATGGATTATGATTCTAATGAATATAATCCTATCATTAGAAAGGAAAAATTTGATAATCACTCATTATGGTGTTTTTATTATAATGAGATGGTTTATTACCCGAATGTGTGTTTGAATAATAGAATGCTATATGAAAAAAATACTATAAAAAGAAATGTATTGTAAAATCCACTGAACCTATCTCATTATATAAGGGGGTATCAAAAATGGGTTATAGAAATATTTACTGATTATTAATATTATAATGTCATTATTGATTATATGTATATTGATTATTTTATTTTATAGAAATTTTTAGATAAATTTGAAATTTAACCATAGTAAATGAGGCCTAAAACAACGTTAAAAACACATTGGAGAAGTATTATAAAATTAGAAAATATCATATAATTAATATTGTTTTATATGGAATGGAATTACATTGAATCCTTATAGTCATTACCATAGTAGAGTGTGATGTTATCCTATATATAGATTGTATACCTATTTATCATGGTATAAAAGAATTTAGATATAATGATTCTTCCTGAATGAGTTTCAGTTTGTACAGAATAATGTATTAATTCCAATGAAAACATATCATAATGTTTTGAAACTGATTACTAATATAATTAAAAGTTTTTTTGTTCGTAATTTTGAAGATAACAGAACTATTTTGATTGGATGTCTATTGATTGTAACAAAATACATGGATTTGATTACTTATGATTTTCCTAGTCTTATACATGATTGGTATGTTGAATTTATAATTAAATTAGTTCTTTATTTTAGGAAAATTTTAAAAACTCCATATCTAATGGATCATTGAAAACTTTTGGAATAAAAAATTAGTATCATAAATTTATTAATTATTTTTTCATCCATCCTATAACATCGCCACAGGGTGATCCTATTGTTTTTGTTAAAAATAAAATTCAGTTTATGAGGATTTTAATTGATTATAGATAGTGAATGCCAATAAAGATAAAATTTATGGGTTTCATTATATTAATGAATTTTTTGATCAGCTATATAGAGCATAGTATTTGTATAAGTTTGATTTCAGATTTACATATGAAAAAAATAAATTTAATGATGCTAAAATTTCCAAAACTATTATTCATACTAGGTGTGAGAATTTTGAGTTTTTCAATATTCCATTTGGGTTGAAAAATTTCTTCCAAATAATTTTGGATCTTATTAATATATTTTATCAAAAAAGATTTTATATGTTTGTTGTTGTTTTGATTGATCATAATATCACCAATTTCATATGTTGGGAATTTCTTATTGAATTTAAAATTTCAATTATAAGGCTGGTCAAATCATCATTAGATAATATATATGATAATTTTATGATTTAAATGACATTTTATAATGTTTTTAGATAATGTATGACATTAGGAATATGTATATAGGGGTTCTAGAGAATCCTAGGCCTTCATGGATTGAAAATGGTGTTTTGGAAAGATGATGCTCAGGGCTCACTGTTGGTGTATGGTTACTGCTAATTCTACAACTGAAAGATTCATACCTTCATCTGAAAGAGAATAAATTTAAAAACAATGTGGTGATATGAAGGAAAAATTTGTGGGATCTAAAATTTACCTCATATTCATTTCTAGTTGGAACATAGTTTGGTTAATGATGCACTATAACCAAGAAAGGTTAAGACACATGTTGACAGTAGCACCATGTTGTTGGATAATGGTTTTTAGATAACATGTCCATACCATGAACCTAATTAAATGTTAATAAATTCTATTTTACCTCAAACTATATTGGGGTTAACCACTATTTATCACCCATTTATCTTAGGACCTCCCCTATGCTTGTTGGAGTCATTCTCCCTTCGTCAATGGGAGTTTTGCTGTATTTTCATTAGGAATTGAATGTCATATGATGTGTTGTAATTTTTTGTAATCCTAAAGCTAAAGTACCCAACATTTAGTTGTAATTATTATTTATATAATATTAGAACAAATGGTTTGTAATTTTATCCTTGATTCCATTGGAATGTAGTGTAATAAGATACTGATGTTAAAGATTTTTCTCATTATAAGAAGATGATAACATGGGCAGCCATCATCACTTTGCCTCATGTCATCTTATAGAGGTATGTTGTAGAGGAGATTTTTATAAAAAATTAATGATTCATAATAAATTTTTGATTTATTTTTTTGATGTATTTTTATTGGGATTATTCTTATTTGAAGGGATATGAAATTTCATAGGGGATTTTTTGAGTTTTTGGTCCCCATTCTAGTGTGAGAAGATTGAACAATCATGTTTTATGAATTATCCATAATTTTTAATTTTATTAAATTTTTAATAACATTTTTTGTTTAATTAATTAATTATAGTATTTATAATTTAGTAATTCAGAAGGATTAATTTTGAGATAGTTCCTTATATATCATGATGATCTAGGATGGTCTTTGGAAGCTAATCTCATCCCTTTGAAAGATAAATTGAAATAATCTTAAAGGTAGGTGGTCTGTCATTCATGACATATGAAATTTTGAAATACTTATTGAAATTTTTAATCCATATCCTTTCCACTAAGGTTGAAAACAACTATTTATATTTTATTTAAATATGTTTTCGATTATTTTGTTAAATTAAATGGATGAATTATATGTGTCAGTAAGAATTTTCTTCTGGTAGCTTCTTTTTCCAAATGAGATGAGTATGAAAGAGGATCCCTTATAAGACGCCTCAATATGTTTAATACTTTTTTAGGACCCTTGGATGGATAGCCTTACTTATGATTTGATATAGAGGGTATAATGTGGGATTACTCTATTTTTATATGGTCCTCAAGGATCCCATTAAATAATCATCTATTGAGTATGAACCTAGGGAACCCAGTGATTTCCCTAATATTCTATTGTCCCTAACATATATTATTATTTTTTCGGTGGAGTAGATAAATTGAACACATAAAAAACATATCAAACATGTTTTCCCAAAGGGTTGTGGTTGTTGTTTTGGGATTATGATGTATCCAGCCCTCCGAAATTTATTTATTCTCTCTCTAATATACTATTGATGTAGTAATTATTTATAGAGTTTCACCCACATATTTTTTCTAGAGGTATAGATATGATGTCATTTTGATGGGTATTCCAAAAGGTAGTTCTTAGGATCTATATACAATGTATTTCTATTTTTGGATGACCATGTGTACATCATGAGATCAGGATATATAGCCAACATGACCTATTATATGAATTTTTATTCCTTGAGGTTCTTCATGGGAACTGGGTTTTCAAAAAAACCAGATTAGATATTGGACATGGGACTCCAAATAGATCATTGGGGATTATTAGACATTGTTTTCCATTCAAATATTTATTTACTCTCTATGATAATTAAAATATTATAAAATGACCCATAGGGTCATCCCAAGGGTCGGTGGATACACTATTATGAAAATCACATTACTTTTCTTGAAGTTGGATATTGTGATTTTTCTTGATGGGATTTTTAAATTAAACATGGGTATAGAGATAATTCCCTATAGGTCACATATGGTTCAACCACTTATGGGTAATCCAAGTCGTAATGAAATGATTTACATAGTGACAGAGACTGTGTAGTCTGACATTGAACTAGAATTACAAGGGTTGAATGCTATGGCATCTAGCCCAGTTTCATTTATAGGATATATAGGTAATACATCAAATCATTTAGTATAGATATCATAGGAATGTACTTGTAAATCCAATGTTAGGACTTGTATCCCCCTGTGGGGAATTATCATTATTAGAGACATTTCTAGAGTTTATGAATAATGAATCATCAATTAGGTTAAGGACACAAGGATTGATAGGATTACCCATTATTAGACTGGGAAGAAATCAATATTATTTCAATACTAATAGGACATATTTATGATAAGGATCACAAACCCAAGGATATTGTGTGTTATCATTTTATAATTTTATCCCCATTTGTGATCTCAGATATTTTGGGCTCATTATGAGAATCATCATAGAACTTTATGCCACGACAAATATTTCACATATTCTTTTACATTAATTACGTATCTATTATTACTATTTTTATGGTGATGAGAAGATCATTTACAAATACATTTTATTTAAAATCTATATAAAATACTGTATGGGAGGTTCCCTACTTGTTTTTTGTACTCTCGCCCTACTCAAGCATCCATTACACAAGAGTACCTGATAAAACATTCATTAGATTGCAAGAAGATTTTAGGATGAGGCCCCAGACTGAATGGGTGTTATGTCTCATGTATGTAAGAGGGGTTTTTGTATTTTGTTAATCTAATATATATCAATAGAGAAAGTTGTCGTCATTCATCTTTCCTTTATATACTCTTCTATATGTGGTCAGCCTAATGGGTGATAGTTGTTATATATGTGACATTGAAAGTACAGTCATTATATGTCACACCATTATATTATAAATAGAAAACATTGTATTTTTTATTTTATTTAATATCATAAATTGATATTAAAAATCCAATGGATAATATTTCTCTAAATTTGATCTCTTCGATAACATCTGTAACATGAAATAGAGAGCCTAAATATTTCGCAATATAGTGTCCTATTATAACTGATATGCAAAATTGGAATTAATGAATAGTAATAATTGGATTATGAATATTAATGTTATCTACTTACTAGATGTAAAATTTGAATAATTTAAACACAAATGTTTTTTTTTCAAAAACACAATTTTTTCGTAATTGGTGGTTATACAGGGCTATGCAAACATAAATAAAAATTAATTTTTACCACATTGAGAAATTATATTTTATAAAATGATATTGATTTTTAAAATTTCATTATCAAAAATTTATTAGGAATATTTTTAGTTATTAATCGAAAAATATTCATTTTTATATAATATTGAAAAATAATGAATTTTAATTTACAACTGCCTTATAATTTACATTATTTATAATGATAAATTATATTTTCAATTGGTTGGAAAGAGACAATGAGGCTGTACCCTAGAGGTTTAGGCTCCTTCTTGGCATCCAAAAGACCCAGGATCAAATCCGGGTAGGGGACAATTCCCGAGTTACTATTGCATGGCACTATAACAACATTGTAGCTGGTCGCTGTAGTAGTACTGTAACAGTGGCAGATTATAGCAGCGGCAGCACTGTAGCGGAGGTGGGACTGTCACACTACTGTAGTGGTGGTGGTACTATAGTAGGGCGGGTACTGTAGCAATACTTTTCACCGAGGGGTCCCTTGGGCCAAAAAATGGGCTTTATAGCCATGTATGAAGGCCACTTGGCCTTTGGCCATCAGGCTATGTAATGGGTCACCCTCTAACAAGTCTAAAGTGGTCTTTGCTTTAATAATAAATTGAGGGTTAGGCCCCAATATTTAAAAAAATGGTTGCAATGAATAATTAGATATATTATATATCTATTAATCTAATTTGTATAATTTTAATTTTCTTTATATTTATTTTTGTTATGATTATTATATGATTTTGAAAATTTATTCCATGAAAACCCACCTTCATGTCACCTCAATGGGAATAAATTTATATTAAATTTTATTCCACTTTTTATAAGGGTAATTGTAAAATTTTATCCGTATGTTGAATCAAAGTATTCTATACCATCTAATATAGTTTAATTTTTTTTACCAAAATGAATATTGAGAAAAATAAAAAAAATTACAATGGTTAGGTTAATATGGATATTTTAGTGGTTAAAAAAATAATAGTGTTACAAAGACCTAAAAAAATATCTAAAATATATTATATTTAAATATTATTCCCATAAAATTACTTATAAACATTAATAATACATTATGTACAATTTTAGAAGTTTTAATTAGTGGGTCCACAATTATCCTTTCAAAATATAAATGTTTTCACTCAACTTATATATAAAAGGATTCCAATTATCCTCTATTAATCATAGAAGAAAACAAATTTTTATGGTCACATACCATCAAAAATCACATAAAAACATCCATCCCATATAAATATAATCTTTATGTTTGGAATAAATCCATCCTTGAAGGATTACGTGAAAACCAAAAGATGTTACCCACGGTAGAGTTAACATTATTCAATGAGTGATTTTATTTTATTTTTTCCTCCACCTCCATCAATTCTTATTAATAAATTTTGTGATAATATACTCTGTTTATAAATTATAATGATAATTTTTTATTTAATTTTAATGGCCTAAAACAATGACAACTTCTATTTAATGTGTTCTGAAATCATCATTCGTGTCTTTGGAAGACTACTGCCTCACGAACTGATGTCATACTTTTTTCCACTATCACAAATACAATTTGGTTATGGTGATGAAAATAATGTATATATATTATATTTATAAAAAACATAAACCTATCGATAAATTATATCATATATAAATATTTTATTTTCCATTCTTTAGGGGATATTATAACATCGCTCATGTGTACGATAAGAAACCACCTTGCAAAATGATGTGATTCTTCTTTCCAATTAAATATAAATAAAAGTTGATAGTTATAAATTTAATTATAAATATTATATAAAGGAAATAAGTTTTATATTAATGAAATTTTTATCATAAAAAAATTTGTATATATAATTTTTTGAAAGATAAAATGATATCTTTATTCGTGTAAAAGTGGACTATAATGATAACAAAGTGATGTGACACTATTTTTATAACCAATCGAAATGTATGATATATAAAAGTATAATTAAATAAATAAAATAATATATATTTTATTATTATAATTGTTTATATAAAAGATTTTTACTTACCTACATTATATAAGTATTATTTGAAAATGGAAACATTACTCTACGTACGTAAAACCTACCATATCCTGGATTGTAACATTGTTCATTTTTTATAAACATGATCCATTATTGGTTTTAAAAATATCAGTTATGTAGAAATATTATAATTATTTAATAATTATTTTATTATTGACTACATAACTAGAAAAATTTCTCAATAAACATAAGTCTAATGGAGAATAATTAATGAATAATCATCACAGAAAAATTAAGAAAATTAACCCCCCGAAACAATGAAAATAATGAGAAATTATTAACGAATATGTCATAATATGTCTTGTATGAGTAATATATGATAATATAAATATAAATATGATTTTTTCGTAAGTTAATAAAAAGTTTAAAGATAATATATCGGAGGTTAAATCCTAACTAATCAAAAGGGAGTATGTGGTAAGGGATTTTGTCTCAATTTCCCATCATTAATTCTTGTTTTAATTTTTCACCAAATTTCAATTATATTGGGTATATAAATCCTCATTAAAATTTAATTTCATGATTTATTAATAATTAATTTCATTTAACGATTATTTTTGAAACATTACACAAATGGGATCTTTACATAAAAGTTACCAAGTAGTAAATAATATTATAAATCAATTTTGTTTCATTGGGTTATATTACTCATTAATTCTATTCAATATTCTACGATTATGCGTGTAGTTATTTTTTTCTATATTGTCATGTATTTAAAAATTTTTGTGTGAATGAATATTTTATATTGTTAATATATTGATCATTTATTTCTCACTTTAACAGTCTTTTCATTGTAATGTTTGGTTTCCCAATCTCATTCTAATCTATATTGATTATCTCGAATTTGAATTCAAATAAATTATTAATTATTTTCATAATAAACCAATTGAAATTTATTGAACAATTTGTCCTAATGATATTCTGTAATATTAGTAAAAAAATTTCCCATTTTTGGTACTTAATATATCTCAGAATATTTTTATGAGAATATGACATCTTTTCTCTAATTAATAAGAAATTTTTTTAACAAAACCCTATTTTATAAAATTTAATCCCATAATATTTTATACAGTTTTAAAATGATTAAATAAAAAATTTGTACCCATTAGAGTTTTTTAAAATATTTTATGAAATGTATATTAATTTATATTTCATAATAAGGATTGTTTTTCTTTTAATGAAAATATGAATGATACCATTGTTTTAATTTACTCAGATTGTATATAATTTCTTACTATCATAATAACTAAATGAGTTAAATATGACATATAATTTTGACCAAAAAATTTCAAATAAAATTATTTTCAAAATTATTTGAAAACATGTTATGGTAAAAAGTGATTATCCAAATGTAAAATATATTTTCCTCAATAATGTTTTTAATGATCTATTTATTGTATTTCTATTCATCATTTAAAAAAACCCATATATTTTACTTATACTACAATGTGGATATGGAGTTTTGATACCATCATTATTATCCATTTTTATATTTTATTATTATTTGGACCATGGATGATATATACATTAACTTTATTTATTCATTTTAATATCAATTAACTTTTTTTAGATATATTCACTTCCCTATGATCAATGGAAATTAAATTTACACTTAATTTACATATTAGTTTTCATTTATTTTTTTATATGTCATACCATATATAATTTCAACATACTATTTTTTTCATTTAATTTTATTTGATAGACTTGGTTAATATTAATAATTTCTATTCATTTTCATTATAGATATTTAATTATAAAGATGATTTTTCATTAGTTAAATCAATTATTCAATATATTATGATTAGATTGGGAATATATAAATGAATATTTCCTTGTTATAGATAGAATCTCAATTCATTATATAGTCTCATGAAATAAATCATTAATCTTGCATTTAACTAGTTTTCACTTTTTGTTTTTAAAATCCTTATAAAATGGAATGTGTTTTCAGTTATAATTAAATGGAAAGTGTTTCCTGTTATTTTCCCTACCATTTTGATTATGACTTTTCTTATGATGAATTCCATGTTATTTAAATTGAATTTTATTTTAGTTATTTACGTTTTCATATTGATTATTCATTATCTTATTGTTGTTGAAATGTTATTTATATTCAATTTGTATTAAGTTATTTACACTATCATGTTGATATTTTATCGATTCATGATATATTCCACTTAACATAACCCATATAAAGAATTTGATCTCACCCTTATTTTTTTCATAGAATACATAAACCCTATTATGATTGATATGAGAGTAAATAATAGAGGTAATAATGATATTAATTAAATAAAAATATGTTGTAATTTCCGTTTATAAACTAAATGCAATACTCATATTTGTATCTAGTAAACCAATAATAAAAATCCTTTTTTTCCTTTAGGAGGTGATTCTTTATATCTTATATCATTATAATAAAGATAATATCCGCTCAAGTATACTAGTATTAGTATTTATTTAGTAGGAATTAGTGTGAGGTTTAGTATAAACATTGGGAAATAATTTTAGGAAAACATATATTAGGGAACATACACCATAGGTTATACATTGTGGAGAAGTTTTTAATAATAAATTAATGTTTTTATAAGGAATACATAATTTATTATTTATAGAAAATTACATCCATTCATTTATACTACAAATTCATGTGGTTATATAACACACTTAAATATGGGTAATAACTCAAAAGGGGAACATTGGGCTTTACCCAATAATCCCATACTATATGAAAATGGTAATTATTTTTTAACTAGTTCAAATTTCCGAAGGATCTGATTGGGATAATTAAAAACTTCTTGGGAGACTATTAAATTTATTTGATATTAATTATATCCAAAATGAAATAATTTTTATGATTATGAGATTATTTATGCTTAAAATTTTCAATTTATGTAATGTATTTCACTAGTCTGTGTATTATATGTTTACATTCATAATGATATGATGTAATCGAGATTGTGACATCATTTCCATATGGATTATAAAGAAGGAATGGAAACTTAATCAATATGTTTATTCCAATGATTACTAATGATCATTCATTGATATGATTATGATAATATATATAACGTTACAACAGTCGTTAACATTTTGATCATTAGAGGACATAATATGATGTTTTTAGAATATATAGAAGTAATTTTATATATATTATGGATTTGAGTTGAAGAATGTGGAGAAGTGGATGGTGGTTAATCTAGTAGAAAAATATTATAAAGGAAAGAAGGATTTCCCACATACCTTAATTTTGGAATGAATCACTGATGTGCTTCTATAAAAGGAATGGTATTTCCTACAAGTATGGAGAAAAAGGCCACCACACATTTCATTACATGGTAAAAAAAAAATGTACCAGTATAAAATTATATTAATATAAGTAGATGGGAAAATATGAATATTAATTTATCAAGAATAATGAAAATATACATGAAATGATGCAAATGGGTATTCTTAATGTTAGTGCTATTAACATTGACAGAGTGGAATTAATTTGATTGTGTTAAAATTAACAAATTACGAAATTTCATTATTTTAACAATTCTATCTAGGATATAATAATTTTAAATTCTTAAATATTATACAATATTACATTTTGATTAATTATTTGATGACATGTGTTGATTGGTACCAAAGAAAAAGAAAAAAATTCAGTTGAAGGATGAAATTTTCTTAAGAAACATGTTTCAGGGATAAAAAACCTTTAAAATATTCCTAACGTTTAAATAATTATATTTTCATAAATATGTTTCTAATACAGATAATGTAAACTTGGATTGTACTAACTACTTTAAAACCGATTATTGAATTATGGAAAAGTGGTTTATGCTATGATTGATAGAGTTTAATGTTTATTTAAGATTTATGGAATAAATCATTTAATCAATGTTTTACATAAATTATAAGTAATAATACATGGATTCAATAAGTGTTTATGATAATTAATCATATTACATTGTTCTCATATACTAAATGAAGAAGGTGTTCACATCTTAGGTATGTGATGATTAAGAAGTACTTCATTTTGATTTGGGGATTTAAGATAATATTATTTTATAAACTATATGACCTAATTTATAATTTTCTGGATCATAGTATTTTAGATGGTTCATATGTTTATCTATTTATGAAAAGGTATCATTTAAAATTTATCTGAATTTTAAAATATTAATCTATTACTTCACCACATGGATATTTATGAACATTGGATAACATGTTCTAACTATATTTTTGGGAAAATTGTTAGGGATGTATGAATATACTTTTCAATATTTTATAGACCTTACAATGTGTTAAAAGTGAATTGTATTTATTATTTATTAAGAGAATCTTATTTTGGATATTCATTTCTCAGAGTAAGCGATGATTGTGATATTTATCGAAGCACAACCATAAAATGCAAGTGATATTATGAAATATAAATCTATCAAGTAAGTATATTTAATGATATTTATTGATAGGAAAATATTATCTCTACACTTACAAAAGGATGTAGAATCAAATAAAATTATCCTATTACCATTATAACATATGAATCTTATGGTTTTTAATAATGGAATCTTTTTTTTGAGTACTTTAACATTCTATTAATCACTCACATTGTTGTGATCAACAACATCTATCACTCTTTGTAATTATTTATTGTTTTATTTCTTCTCCATCTCATCAATTTTCACTAATGTTATTCTATACAGAAACCAACATATATTTTATTATATATGAACTTCTTATATCCCTACCTATCTTATTATAAGAATATTTTCTAAACCCTTATTATTTTGTGAGGTTTTCAAAAACTGTTTTCTCTAATGTTAGAACCTTAAATACCAAGATCAATATTTAAATTTTTAGAAAAATATTAATTAATGGTTTTTATAATGTAAAACTCCATAATTATTAGAATAAAAACATTGTATTAATATATGTGATATTTAACACGAGAATTTAAGACATAGTGAAATATATTTCTTTAAATTTAATCTCTTCAATACCTTATAGAACATGTAACCCTATGCCTAAATAAACATTAATATATTATACCATTATAATGAAGAAAATAAATTCATGGCTATGAAAAATATTAACTATATTTCTATTATTTGTGGTAATATATTTATTTTTAATAATATAAGAACCATTTAGATGAAAAGGAAATGTTTTATGAAATAATGTATTTTTTCTAAAATATTGTTTAGTAGAACATTATGATTATAATTTAAAATTAAATATTAAACCAATTTTTGAAAACATATTTTATCAAATGAAATTTATTTATGAAATTGGAATATGAAAATTATTTTAGTTTTATTTTATTTTTTTGTTCTATAAAATATTATTTTTTTGATTAATAGAGATAAAAAGGGAATTTTAGCCCAAAACTACATTTATTTTAAATTATATATAAAGTTAAATTTTATTAATAATTTATTTTACTATATAAATATATTATTTTTATATTAATTAATAAACATTATGTCATTTGAATCATTTTAATAATGAAGATTGATATATGAAAATTTCTAAATTTTGAATATTTTATCTTTCAAACCCTCTTTCTCATCACGTGCGTGAGATTAATTTTAAATAAATGATTTCAAAATATGTGAAAAAATTTTGAAAACTGGATTACATATTATTATTCACAATAATATTTACTCTATAATATGTTAAACTTAATTTTTTTACTGAATTTAATAGTTAATAAAATTAAAAATATTTACCACGATTAAGGTAAAAATGGATTGGGGGGTTCAAATTAAAAAGATATGAATTAAATTGACATAATAACTTATAAAAAATATAATTAATGGAAATATTTAGAATATATGATGTCTAAAGATTTATAATACTCTATTTTAAACAATTTTATCTATAGAAATGTTGGTACACCTTTTTATTTTAAAATATTTTATGGGTAACACACGCCTCACGCATAAAAGGCCACACCTATCCTATCATATTCACACCATAAACATATTTTTTAAAAAGGAACTTTCCAAAAAACATCCAAACACCCGTATGTAATTATAGAAGACTTATTTATGAGAATAAAAAAACCATGGAAGGATTTCATACTATCATAAGAAGATTTAATGCATAAGAGGTTCCATCGTTCAATGGGTATTTTTTTTATTTATTCACCCCCCAAATTCAATTATTACAATGAAATTAATATATAAAAACCATAGTATAATAATAATAATAAATTTTTTTAATATAATTTTAAATACATAAAACCATCCCCACTTCGATAAAATGAGTCATGAAATCATTATTTTTGTATGCGGTGGACTACCACAAGCAGGCCAATATCAATCATTTCTCCATTAAAAACTACAACAGCTATGTATGATAATGGATATATTGTATATAAATGATATAAATAAAAATTTCCTCTTATTATATTATAAAATTGTTTCATTTTTTCATCTCATTCAATAGGGGATGAAATAATATCACTCGTGTGGACATTGGACGGGTTTCTCACGATGAAATGTGATTTTTCTTTCGCTAATGACTTACATAGAAGACGATATGGATAAATTTAATTATTATATTTAAAAGAAATGATAATATTGTTATATTTTATAAACAACTATAATTATGAAATGATAATATATCAATTTCATTCTTACACTGAAAACTAATAACATCAGTCGTGTACGTGTGCACTAACGCCTTCACAAAGCTATGCGACTCTCTTTTCATCGCCACTAGAAATGGATGATGTGTATATAAGTACATTTAAAGAATTAAAATGGTATATATGATATTTTTTTCATTATATAAATATAAAATATTAGTCTCTACCTTTACATATCGATAATTAGAAAATGGGAACATAACTCATGCGTACATTAGACCTACTTTCCCCATGATTACAAAATAGTTTAATTTCCAAAACATTCATATATTCTTAGAATTAAAAGTATAATTCATTTAAAAATAAGATAATATTGATATGAAAATTACTCTTTATATTATGTAAATAAATTATATATACAAAAAATAGAAATTTCATTAACAATTATGAATGAGAAACCATGGAAATTAACAATAAAATTAATGAAAATAGTGAATGATTGTTGAAGAACAAGTGATATGATGAAATTTATTAATATTATATGTTATAATGAATATTAAAGTGTTTATAGAATAATTTAATATCATTTTGATACCCACTCTATAGGAGTTTAAATATTGCTCAACCAAAAAGTATCATGGGGTATGGGATATCATCTTAATTACCCTTTATTGAGTCATATTGTAATGTTTTGGAAACATTTATCTTATATGGTCTATATAAGTCCTCTTTGTCACTAAATTTAATGAATCATTAATATTTCATTTTATTTTATGATTAAATTTTAAATATTTTATAGAATGGGGTTTTAAATTAAAATTTTCAGATTGGTAATGAATTTTAAAAGACAATTTCATTTCATCCAGTTATATTACACCTTCTTCACCATTAAAATTATATGATTATGTGAATAATGAATTTTTTATTTCTATCTATGTGTTTAAATTTTTTTTACATTTATATAAATTTGATATAAATAATATATTCATGTGGTAAATTATCACATCAACATTATGATCATTGTTAGTATTGTTTGAAGAATAAAATTTTAATCAAGATTATTTATTCGGGAATATCAATTGAAAGAAAAGTTTTAATAATTATTATTATAAAATTTATTTTTATTATCCACTTTTTATTAATAGTATTATCAAGAAATATTTCCATTTTTAAAATATTTAGTGCATAATTTAATTAACAAAATTTCTTAAAAAACAACATAATTTATCGCTTTAGAATAAACTACATTTCAACCAAAAACCTATTATAAAAAAAGATTTAATTTTTTTATTACTTTTAAAATGAATTATTAGTGTCATTTTTAACACAATTTATTTTTTAAAAATGTATTTAATGAATTATTCATGTTTTTTTCTAAAATAAGGCCTTTTTAAATTTTATAGAAATTGTGAAAGAAAACCTTATATAGAAAAAAAATTATGAATGGAATATCCAATTGCCATGGACACTTAATTTTTTAAATAATGATTTATATGTTTCAAAGATTAGTTAATATTAAATTTATTTTGAAAATTTTTTGGGAAAAAGTTTAGTGATATTTTTTATCTAAAACATTATTTTCAAAAATAAATGAATATTTTTCATAATGATGTTTTTAATTATCATTTTATGTAATTTTAATTTGTTTAAGACAAATCCATGTTATTTAAATTATAATCAACATGGGTTATATTTTATTGATGCCATCCATATTAATCCTTTGAATGTTTAAAGATAAATTTGAGCAAGGATAGTATTGGCATTCAATTCCTTAATTTAAATTTATAGTTATTACATTTCCCTTGATATATTCACATTCATGTTATCATTGAACATTAAATTTCTGTTAAATATCCATTTTATTTGTCATGGTTATGATTATTTAATAAGTTATGTTTTATTTCCACATACAATGATTTTTTAAAATATTATTTTATTGACATGGGAAATATTTATAATTCATATTATTTATTCAAAACAGATATTTTATGGTAAGGCACATTATTCCAGAATAAAATATATTATATGATATATGATAAATGGGTTGGACATGAAGAAATAGATGCGGCCTAGTTATAAATACCCCTTCATACCTCAATACATATCATATAAAAAATTAGAAAGTAATCAATAAATGGGGTTTTACCCATTGTTCTAATACTTCCAATGAATTTTTTTGACGGTAGAGTTATAATGTTTAAGAGACATAACATTAAATAATAAAGTGTTTCATTAATTAATAATTCAATTACTATTATCCATGGTAATTTCAGAATGATATTATCTATGGATTTTGTTTATTTTTAGTTAATTGATTAAATGTCTTGTGTTTTCAGTTATTTTATTTTCCATATTGATTATACTTTGCCTTTTCATGTTATCCAAGTCATTAAAATTTATTTTTTGTTATGTTATTTACCTATCCATATTGATTATTCTTATTGATTCATGTCAGCTTCTATTTTAAATAACCAGTATTAATCTTTTAGGATAACCATTACATTTTCCTTTCCAATGAATGCATGATGAAATCTATATTTTAAATTCAAGGATATCATAAAAGTAATAATTATTTTATTGAAAATAAATATTGTAGATTTTGATTTGAAATTTAACGAAACTATAATGTATGAATATATATTACCAAGACTGTCAAACAATTATATTCTATGGGTTTTGATTCCTTATATCCTATTCCAATGTAATAATGAAGACACAAGCTTTAGGGTGTAGGGTACATGTTATCTACATTACAGCTTTGAATTCATTATTATAGAATTCTACAATTCCATTTAATTTAATACATAAAATATCTGATTACATACACAGGTAGATGATATTTTGTTACATATGATATATTGTTACTCTAACAAGAGGGGATATTTTTTCTTATATAACACCTCCATCCCTCACTGCTAGACTGCATCCTCTAGAATATGGGGAGGAATGCTTGATACATTATGAACAAGTAGCCCAGTTTCTTTTCACGGGTTGAACTAGTTTAGGAAATTACATAGTGAAATCGGAGGAGTGGATTTTGTTTTTATTTAAAATTTTAGATATGGTAAACATTTATATTAAGAATGTGTCATAACCATTGGTGGATATTCGATTGTTCCATCAAGAACACATGTTCTTATATTAAGTCCTAAATTTCAATGGATATGGTATGTCTACTTTAGATATGTGGTTTCACCATTATATATTATTTTTTCTTGGAGTGAACCAATTTATAAATTATTATTATAATTTAATATTGATATTGGGATTTTTTTTGGTCAGAGGGTAGTGATTTTTTTTGAATCCAGGCATAGAAGGGCACGAGGTGGGTCATACATAATATCACACAGTGTCTGCAAGATATTGTCATAATAAAATTTTATTATCTCTGATTATAAAAATAAAATTTCTTAATGTGTCAATAAGAACATAAATAATATTTTCCTTTATTTTTTTCATGGTGGAAGTCTAAAAAATTAATATTACTTTTACATATGTTTCATTTCTATGGAAGGTTATATGGATTAACTATGAAGATGATGTCTCAATACTCCAAAATGAGAGATATTGTGACCATTTTATGATGATATGAAAGATGATTCCCATGTTTTGGACCCCTTTTATGGAATTTTAAAATATGTGTGATTATTTAAAATTCAAGTAAATCTTGTACGTTGTCTTCCTTCATTACATGGAATGAAATTTTACGTAACAAAACAATGTGAGAGTTGTATAACACAGATCATTATGATAATTTTGTGTTATATTGTTGACCCTATAAGGTCATAATTATAATTTGATTTATTTTTAGTAGACCCTTGGTTAGTGTATTTTTTAGTTTTGAGTAACAAATGTAATAAACCCAACCCTTGTATGCCAGAGTTGGTGGTTAATTTATGAAATCTGGGTAATATTCAAAGAATAACATCTGAAACGGAATAATAGTTTAGTTATATTGGTAATACAGATTTATGCATGAAATTCATAATATAATTGAAAACATAATATAAATAGTATATTTTCATTGATAGAACCATATTTCATGATTGAATATCTCTTCTTATTAATCATATAACACATCCTGGTGTCTTGGGGAATATAAAACATAAGAAAGGGAGAGGTCAGATGATCAATAAGGGTATCCATAAACTTAATAGAATCATGAAGAAATAATAATTATAAATTTGAATAGGTTCTAAGGGAAACTCATTCAATTTATATAGCATCATGAGAATAATATGGAAGGAATTAATGATGGAAAATAAACCCATATACATAATTAGATAAGATTGACACTTATCCATATATATTATACCTAATGAAATAATAAAATGGAGAATAATAATCAATTTAATAATAAAAAAATGTATAGTTATATAAATCATAAAAATATAGTCACGGTCTCAAGTAAATACATAATTTAATTAAGGCCTAATGTCAATACATGTAGTAAAAATGGATATAGCTTTAACTAAATATGTATGGGGGTTTGTCTCTTGAGACCTACAAATAAATAAAAAGGTAATATCACATTGGGTCCCACAAATTACATAATTATTCCTATGAATTGCTCATTTTGAAATTGTGGAAGATAATCAGATTAAATAATCTTATTGAGAAAATAACATAAAAAATGTTAATATAAAACACAATAAATAAAATAATAATGAACCACCAAGTCTTATATGTTGAATGGTAATAAAAATTTATATCCCAAATTATACTAAACATAAACCCTATAGATAAATATACAGATGGTATAATAACAATATATATCCAAAGGATCATAAATAAAATAAAGAATTTATATCATTGATAAATAGAAATACTATCAAAATTTTATTAAAAAAGTTCTAGAGGAAAATAACCATTATTTATTTGAAAAAAAAGAAAAAAACTATAGTGTAACTAAATATAGTGAAAATAAATTTCATAGATAAATATAAATCATATAATTTATTATTTAAAATAATTATTTGACATTATGTTAGGTTTTTTATTCATTTGAAACATCTTGTAAAAATGATTCCTTTCAAGTTTCCAGAAAAATGAAAACCTTCATTGATTAGAAAAAACATGAGTATTCTATTAAAAAATTTAAGATAAAAGTACATGAATTATTTTTATTTATATATAATTTTATAATTTTTAAATTAATTTTGAATAAATTTATCGAAAATATGGTAATTGAAGAAAAAGTGTTTGCAGCCGAAGTGGGAAATGAAATAGATTTTGTTTTCAAAAACATTTTCCTAATTATATTAAGTACCAAGGTGAGGTAGAATTGCATAATTGCATGATAATTTACATGAATATCCATATTAGATGAAAATGTATTTATTTGAAGATAAAAATATTAAATAATTCCTCCATGGTTGACTTAAACATTAAATGTCTCGAATAATGATTAGATTTTATAATAAACACAAACTAGTGTGAAAACATCAGAATCATACACCCCATGAATGAAATAACATAATCTGAAATACTAAATACTATTAGAATAATTATGTTAATGATAAAAAATTTCACAATTGGTGGTATTTATAATACCCAATGGAATATGTATTGAATATGACATATGTCTCATGGAAGTAAAAGATAAATTAGAATCCCTAACATGAAGATCAATTTCATTTATATATGTATAAAACTAATTTATATTAAAAAAGGATTTATTATAATTTTAATATGTAACTGTAATATTATATATCATTATATATTATTGACATTTACTCTTTTATCTGCTATTTATTAACCACTCATGTTAAAATCACTGATTCTGGTGATAATTGCATTGACTTTTACAATTTATTTTGGTTTGGTAATTTCATTCCATTTAAAATTATCATGGTTATATCATATTTAGAATTTTAAATTCTTTAGAATGATTATATAAATATATATAGAGATTATATATGTATTTATTTTAGTCAATTATAGATATTTTTAGAAAATGAATTACAGTACTCATGGATATAGTAGGTCATTCGTAGTGATGGATATTATTTACATTCTGTCGAATGATGGAATGAAACTAAAATAAATATTAATTAATATTCTTAGAAATTTTACTATCTTACATATATAATATATATTAATCTAATAAATATTTATTAATATTCATGTAAAAATAAAATAAAAACTTTTCACATCACTACGTCGAGGCGATAGTTTATACATATGCATGAGTAACATTATTTTTTTATAATGGTTTGGAAAGTAAGAATTTATATGTGATATTATATTTATTAAAAATTGATAGTTAATAATTATCACACATATTTATTATTATTATACTTATTACCTTCTATTTAAATTTTCATCTAAAAATGAATCACATTGCTTTGTGAGGTGTTTGTGATGATATAATATCATACATCGAAATGGAATGTAAGAAGTTTTATGTGATATCATAATTACATAAGTATACTAAAATTATTAAAATATCATTAATACGTTAAATTCATCGCAATATTGATACATTAATGGTGGCTTTGTAAAATGATATACACCGGTTCGTGAGGATGTAGTAAGTTGTACACACAATTGATGATTTCATTTTGAATTTTACTAATGTAGAGATTAATATAGGTAGTTACATTAATATATTAACACCTCAATATAAATTATACACTATTTTTATTATATTATCATATTTGAAAAATATTTTAATGAAGAGGAAGAAGAAATAACTTAAAATGAACATTTAATTACCTTTCCTCTTCTTCTATGAACATCTTTAAGATTTCATAAAATTACTTACTATGATAGATTAATTAAAAATTAATGTATTATGCCGATTAAAAATTAATCAATTCATTTTTATAGGTATTGGGAGTGCCAAAAAAATTATTCTTTGAAGAATAGAGGAAAGGTGGTGACCTTTTATAAGTGGGGGAGGGGTAATAGCTGAAATATTGGAAAATATTGAATTACATTGAGGTCTTTATCATGAAGCACACCTCTAATTGGATAATAATAAACCCTAATAGGGTATATAGTATAAATATTTTAATAAAATGATTTTTGGACATATTTTTCATCATTTTTACCATTATCTTCATAATTTAACAGTTAGTAAACACAATATTACCTTTACTAAGAAAATTAATTGGAAATTTTTTTAAATTATTTAATTTTAAAAACTATGTTAAAAATATTAGTTAATATAAAATTTTCTAATTCCAAATATGTAATCAATTTTCTGATAAAAATGTATATATTTGGAATAATTTAATTTAAAATCTGTCCTGAAGACCACTAAAAATTCTTTTTTGATGAAAATATTCCAGAAAAAATTATTATTTTCATATAATAAATCAATATGAAATTTATTCAAATTCATTTAATTTTTTAGCTATTAATAAAATTTAGATACTATAATTTTAAATCCTATTTAAATCATAATATATCATTATAGAGAATATAAACTAAAATATTGTTTTAAATAAAAATTATTATTTTTCACTCTTTATCAATAAAAATATTCTTTTTAGATAATTACCTCAAATTCACCAACATATAATTTTATATCTCATATTAATTTTTTGTTTATTTTTTGGAAATAATTTTTGAATATGTGGTAAATATTAATTTCAAATTTTTTTTTCCTTAGCTTTACTAAACTACCTTTTGTGAAAATATAGTTTTTTAGAATAGATTTATTTTTCCATAAAATTGATAATATTTTATTCTTAATAAATATATAACCATTTAATTGCTTTTATACATGCGTAAAACATATAATTTTCATTTTTTAGTAATTCATATTCATACCATCCAACATAATGTATATGATACAATTATCATGTTTAAATAATAATATTTAAAAGGAGCAGTGTATTTTAGTTAAACACAATGTAGTGTGCTTTTTATGATATCCAAGAGATTTAATTTATTTGACCATAAATAGATCATAAATTTATAAGGTGCTTCAAGAGATTATAATTTGGGTTTTTTGTGTCATATACTCTATAAAAAATGATTTTCCTCATTTAAAATGATATGGTGTTACATTATACCCACTTAAATAAATTACATCCTTACAATTTATTATTAATATTTATATTTGTTTTAAATATGAAAACCTTTTTTTTGGAAACCCATGACATAACTAGTTTTAATAAAAACCCATTTGATGAAATAAAATGTAATATATGGAATTCCAATATAATAACACATTACTTGGTTTCTAATAATGAAAAAAGTGATGGGATGCGAAGATATGGTCATGAAAGAAAAGAATAAACAATAATATAGAGTTATAGATATCATTGATGATAATGAATTTAATTAACACAAAACCATTAATTTGTTATGAGTAAAGAGATAATTTTACTCTTCAAATTTAATTCCCATAAGATATTTTTTTCAGGATCACATTACTAGAGTTGCGAAAATCATTTAATATCTAAACTAAGAACCTCAATAAATATATATAAAGGAAAATTATAATTTCATCACCTAAAAAATTTATACCACAACCTAATATTTTTATCAAAAAATTGTTCATTGAAGTTGAATTGTATATTCTTGATGAAATATTATTTTCTTTTAATCGGTTATAATAGCCAATGATTAATAAGAAGTCCAACCTCTAGTATTTTTAGAAACGAAAATGGGTAGAATGATTTTTCCAATAATACAAAAATTTCAACATCATCCATTTAAAAATATTTTTCCTTAAAACATTTTCAAAATATCTCTATCAAAATTAAATGTCCCAAAATTTTGAAGGGTGGTTACAAATAAATATAACATTATTTTACCTAGAA
This sequence comes from Viscum album, assembly GCA_963277665.1. NCBI lineage: Eukaryota > Viridiplantae > Streptophyta > Magnoliopsida > Santalales > Viscaceae > Viscum > Viscum album. The sequence goes on along the minus strand of OY728157.1, from coordinate 674,053,269 downwards.
GAATAAAGTGTCTTCTAATTAAACATTCCATATATTTGATTTCTCTAATCAGTATAAAACCACCATGAAAAAGTTAATTATTCAAAAAAAATCACATATTGTTGAATGTATTCCATAAATTCAAAAAATCATTAAACTATAGTAAATAAAAAACAAAACATTAAATAAATAACAAATTTAACTATAAAAAATAATGTCTCATAGATATATATTTATCATTATTATCTAATCATAGATAACATATTAGTAGTTATATTCCTAAAATAATGTGTTTTCTAAAATTATCAAAATGAAATTGTGTAATATTTGTTGGTTATATTCAATTGGGAATTTCAAATACTTAACAAAATACTACTAAACTAAAATCCATATATGTTTTGAGAATATCATAGAAAAAATAAATCTAAAAAATATTTGTTGAATATTAACATAAAATCAAATAAATCATTCCACTTTTTTTATATCAATATAATATTATTACCCATGATCTTTTAGCTTACTCTGCTATTTACTCCCTTGAATCTTGGGGAATTTAATAGAATAGTGTCCAAAATCCATATAGTTTATGAATTATACTTTAATGACATATCCCTTACCCTTGAATTAATGATCATGATGATCTTTTAATCAAAATGTTAAGAAAAAATAATTAATTTTTAGTAATGAACACAAATTTTTCTTTCCCAATGTATCAAATTTGGGAGTCCATCTATGTTCTTCTTCACATTATAATTTCTTTGATATATCATCCTCTTATTCTTTTCCTCCTTTTAAAATCCATTATAATTTGAGTTTTATTTATATGTATTGATAGAGTATGATATTATATCCTTATATGATGAGAATATTTAGAATATTATTTCCCTTAGATGTATTGGGATAAGCCCATAAAATAAATGATCAATCATCATTTTTTATTATGGAAATAGTATGTAGAATTTTTTACTAACTACGTAATGATTTATTTATTAGTAGAAACATTTTTATCTTCCTTTTATCTCAAAAAAAATTATATCTTAAGATTTTCTCACTACATGTGAGTAAAATAATTTTTCAAGAAGTTTACATTAAAATCTATCCATTGAATGATTATTATTTCTTCTTTATCCATTGTGTTTTGAATAAAATAACACTACTAGTCCAAATATACAAAGAGATGGTAAAATTCCATGAAATATTTCTCCTTTTTATTTCTTCCCAATGTGATATATATATTCAATTAAGACACATATCATATGATTAGATATAAATGGATTTGTAGTTCTGTTATGTTATGGAAGTCTTTGTTGCATGAATTTGTATAACATTTATACACAAGAATGTTGATGAAGAATATTCAAAATATATTTAATATTATTTATAATACCTTATGTTAGTTTCTCTAATATTTTTATAGTTTAATGAGATCTAGCTATAAGTCCCTATATATCATCATTAACTTGTAATGGGTGGAAATACTTATATTTAGTATATGAATTAATACAGGATCCATTCCTTTTTTAATTTCCCATTTATAAACAATTCAATAGAATATATTAAATCATAAAATTAGGAAATATAATTTATCATCCAAAACTAATTAAAACAATTAACATATATTAAATAAATTTAGACATTGATAATATTATCAAAATAATCATGGTTTCTTTAGGAATGATTTCAAATCATAAAAATAATTTAAATTCATCATAATTTTATGTAAAGAAAATGTGAACTAATATGAGAATATGCTTGGAGAGTTTCAAAATATGTGAATTGTAATCCCCAATTTCTAGTAACAGGTAACAGTTGAGTCGAACTAAAAACTACAATTATGGGGTTATTACACCTAGGTACATTTATCCAGAACCACATCAACATGTAATACCAATACAATTATATATTTCAATGAAAGTCACATAATTTATACTTTAGAATTACTATAGTCTGTTGCAATATATATAGACTTATTCTCCAAGTTATTAATTATGTAATGTTTTCTATTATATGTTTTACTAATCCTAGACCCCAAAATACAGAATAAATTTTTTGTTATATAATCTATAATGACCCCAACCCTAGTAGAGTAACCTCGATGATAACATTATTACATTGATATAAGTTATAAGAAATAACATCCCAAATGACTAAATAGTTTAGTAGTGTTGGATTAATAGATACATAGTTGACATTAACATTAAAATTGAGAAAATAAAATACATAATATTTTTCTTGGGGAACACCATATTTCCACATATAATATTACTACATAACAATCAAAAATAACTTTTAGGAACCCATGGGAAAAAAATACATAAGAACAAGGGTCTCTTAGATGAATAGTATGTGTATTCATAGAGTTAAAGCTATCATTAATAAATAATAAAAATCAATATATAAATATTAATAACTGAAAATTATTCTATTCGACCAAAAACATAAGAAAAATACGGACTTAATAAATGTTGATAAAATAAATATGTAAAAATAATTAGACGAGCATAAAAACAATATATACATATAATAACTAATCAAATAGTCATGTAGAAATTAAGAAGTCATCTCATAATGCAGGAATCCATTGTGATGGACATGATAAATGTAACACCCCAAGCTTCCACTGTACATTTCCCTTCGAATAATGTAATAACGTGTGTTGTACGCAACCTCGAGCTCTAACAGACACCACAACTAATTAAACTAGCCGTTGTGAATAGTAATACCTAATTTTTGAAATTTTATAAATTTTATTTATCAAAATGGACTTCATTTTTGGATTCGGAATATTGAAATTAGCCTATGTTGAATTTTTGGTATTTCTCTGAGAACTTCTAATTTTTTATGAATAGTGAAAAATACTTAAAACAACTTTTTTAATAAAAATAATTTATAGTGATAAATTATAATATTTAGTGGTTTTAAAGTATAATTAGAATATATTTTTAGCATTTTATCCAATGGTGGTCATTATAATTAATTTAACATTGAAATTGGACATAAACAATTGCCAAACTTTTGATATAAATTGTTTCTTAAAAACACGCTATTTGTTGTAACAGCGGGAATTAATTATGAAATTAATTAATACAACTTATATGTTTGGAATTTTGTAAAATAGACATCATTTTTGAATTCGGAATATCAATTATAGCTTAGGGTGAAATTTTGGCCTTATTCTGAAAAACTTCAATTTTTGATGAATAGTGAAACCACTAAGTGGTTGTTAAAAACTGATTTTTCGTTAAAATGAAATATTACCACTTTTGTGATTTGATTTTCAAAAATCCGACATACATGGTTGTCATTAAGAAGTAAAATGTGGTTCAATGAGATTAAAATAATTTTTTGGTGAATAGTAACTTTTAAGTTCTTAATCGCGATTAGAGGTAATTAAGGTAGTTTAAGGTACAAATGATGTTTTAATAATATGATATGAGCATGACACTTGTCCTACTCCTATTGGATGAGTCATGTCAGACCAAGACAACCCATGGGTCAACTTGGGGACCCCATGGAGCCACTTTAGTTGGAAAATGACATTAATATATATTTATTTAATGTTAAAATTAAATTGACACAAACATGAGTTATTTTACTAAAACAGTTTTTAAGTGGGGTTACACAAGTCCAAATTTTGACTATAAATATTCATTAGAAATATAAAAAGATTTCCTACATCATAGTATTTTTTTTATAATTTTTGGACATTAAATAAATTAAATTATTTATGACATCATTATGATGAAGCGATGACCTCATTATTTAACGATTTAAATAAAATGAGAAGATAATGCAAAATCGAAGGCTTACACTTGTCCAAAGCCTATTGGATGAGGATATTTAGAAACCTTATCACCTTAGCCTCGAATTATATAAGTGTGGGACCTTTAGAATCCGAAAAGCATTGTGAAATAATGTAACATTTCAATCTTTCCAAAAGTGCCCCTCCTCTTCTCTTATAAAAGGCCCCCACCTCTACCACCTTATTCACAATTCCAAGACTTTTGGTTTGGCCAAACCCTGCCCAAATACTCTCCCAACTTCTCTCCCTTCATCCTAGAAGCTTTACTTTAGTCAGAAATACATCCTAAGGAGTCCTTTTGATCAAATCAAAAGGAAGAACCCGAAGAAGAGGTAACATTTTCATCACCCTCTTTCAAGTTTCTTTCTTCTTCCACTCCCTCTTTGTTTATTATTTAAATTCTAAAATTATAACTCCAGTATCTTCTATATACTGTGATGTTATTATAAATATGGAACAACCATATTCAGTATTCTACCCATCATTTGAATGACATGTCACCATACGTGCGTACGTACGGCTTACCGTCTCCACGTCGTGGTGTAATTGTTATTCATTATATTATTATTTAGATGGGTATAATAATGATATGTAATTCATGTAAATAATAAATATAACATGATAATGATTCTGTATATATGATACACTATCCAATTATATATTATTTTAATATCAAAATAATGATATTGTCGCTCGTGCGTACGTACGGACTACCGTCTCCACGAACGCGATGAGATTCATTCTCCGCCGTATCCATTCAAGTATAATTATCATTTTATGATTTAAAAATAATGTTTAAGGACATGATATCATTCTGGATATGAATAATATACAACCTATCCATGAAAAACAAGACTTACATGACAAAACATATAAAAGAAAACGAGTAAGTTAACACCCAAAACAACGATAAATCTAAGATATTGTTTACAAAGCAATGTTAAAAGATCATATATGATATCATATGAATGTATATGATTCTTGCATAATTTAATAACAATTATTTCACCATTATACAGGAGGTTAACCTACCCCAACCAAGGAAAAGTACAAGGTAAGGGTTTACTTCACAACCTCTTCATTATCCAAGGTTGTTTATACATAATTATCTATTGCGACCTCGTTATCATCCACATCCATGTTTCTTAAAAATGTCTTTCAAAACATTTTTACTATTAAATGGAAAATGGTTTAAAGTCATACATTTTTGAAAGGAATCTTACCGTTGTTTTCCAAACAATGTACTTTTGACCTTTTTGACAAATTTAAGGTAAGAATGTTTTTTTTACTTATACGGCGGGTGCGGCTATTTTCCGCCATTATAACTTCGTCGAAGCTTCCCTAACAAGCTTATAAGAATATTTTCAAAGTAAATGTATTATTTTATAATTATGGGACTTTTAAATAATTTCAAAAAGGAGAGATATTTCTCTCAAATAGCTTTGATTTCATCCATGTCAACATCCTTTGATGGGTTTTAAGTTTAATTGAAATTGATTTATGATACAAAACTTCCATTGAACATTTTGTGAAATATTTGACTGAGGATGTGTTATTTTATACCATACATAGTTTATGGAGAAATTGTTGACATTTCGTATGCAAGTTTTAATACGAATATTTATGTTATGTTTAAACCTATTCATATGAGGAATGTATTGGACTTAATATGTGACGGGTGGAGCCCGCTATAGCTCCTCAATGCATCGGTAGGTCTCATGAGACAACTAGACGTGGAATTGGCCGAGGCCCTTTCCCAATTTGATTTATGGTTTTGGCCGAGGCCTTAATCATTTTAGATGTCTTGGCCGAGGCCTTGACAAAATGTTTCAGAATGTCCGACATTATACATTCCCTCATTATGAAAGTGGTTATTGATATTTCATGTGATTATTCGTCTAGTAGAATATCCATGTGAGTAAGTAATGGCATTATTTTATTTTACTTTTGCCATATTATGCTGAAGTTCAAGTTCAATAAGGCTTTTGTTTTAATCATACATTGCCTTAAATGATTATGTTTTCTTATAAAATCTTCCGCAATATTGTTATCCTTACTGAGCATCTGAGCTCACCCCTTTCAATGTTTAAATATTTTCCAGGATGTGAAGAAGTGTATTATGACTGACTTGCAAGGATAGTCAGTGAAGATATGAGTGTGGACTATGAAGACCATGTTATTGTAGTTTGTTTAATATTGATGTAATGAAAGACTTATGAATGTATCTAGTGTTTCCAAGGCTACTAAACTAATCGGTCTTTCGAGACTTGATCTTTTGTGATCATGCCAATGTTACGAAGTAATGCACCGATTCTGGGTAGCTGGGGTCGGGGCGTTACAGTTGGTATCAGAGGCAGTTTAGTACTAACCTTGGAAGCTAGATTTAGATAAACTCTGATTAGAGCACATATCCCGAAGATAGACTTTGAGGATTAGTATAGAAGAACTTCCTAGAATTTTGGTATTGTAGAGATGTTGTGAGTTTTCCAAACAATACATCCCTGTCTGGATACGAGCAGGTAGAGGCGGCTCTGGCACAGATGTACCTAGGGGTAAAACCCGAAAACACCGCTTTGAGCTAGACTTGAATGGGAACTGGTGCACGACAACGGGCCTTGCTGCACTCTTGGTTACGACACTCCCGGGGGATATGCTTTGGATAATTCCCATTTTCTTTACAAACCACTATGAAGGGTTATGAGTATATACTTCCTCAAAGAAAACATTTTTATAATTATGGATTATATCCATAATTAGTTAAATTTATGTTAAGTGTTTTACAAGTATGGAATTATGTATTTTGATTCATGAACTAATCTAGTTTATGCCATTATTTAGAAATGGAGCCTAGTGGAAGGAATGGAAACCGTATCAATGCACGCACTCCGTGTAGGGATTGCCCTCCTGCTCAGGATAATTATGGTGGAGCTAGTGATACAACTGGTGCTGATCAGCTTCTCACCGTACTGGGACAACTCACGCAGGTTATGAATAACAACCTTACTCGTATGGAGCACCCTGATCCGCAACGTGGAGGATCAATGCTAGACCGTTTCATGAGGCAACAACCGCCAACCTTCAATGGGAGTACAAATCCTATAGTAGCTGAGAAATGGATAAATTCCTTAGAGAAAATATTCCATGCGTTGGGGAGTAGTGAAAGGGAGAATGTTGTCATGGCAGTTTACTGCCTCACTGGAGATGCCGATCAATGGTGGTCACTAATTCAAAACACAAAGGAGGATGATGAATTAACAAACATGGAATGGCAGGAGTTCAAAGAGCTGTTCTTAGAAAAATACTTTCCTCGAGACCATCGAGTGGATATGGAAAGGCAATTTCTGAGTCTGAGGCAGAAGGAGGATGAGAATGTCGCAAAGTATGAGGCTAACTTTACAAGGTTAGCAAGGTATGCTGCAGATTACATACGTAACCCAAGAAGTAAGACTGATCGTTTCTTTGATGGGTTGAAACCATTTCTCCGTCGAGCTTTAGTATCACAAACCTTCTCTTCATACGAAGGTATTGTCTCGTGCGCCATCAAGACGGAAAAGGAATTCTCTAAGTCTTATGACTTTAAATCAAAGCAAGATAAGAAGAGATCCGCTGAAAACTCTGGGAAAGGAAATAAAGAAACAGGGAAGAAGGGTAGAAATGAATTTCCACCCTGTGATAATTGTGGTAGGAAGCACCCTGGTGCCTGTCTAAAAGGAAAAGGAGTATGTTACAAGTGTGGTGAAAAAGGCCACCAAGCTCATGAATGCAAGGGAAAGAAAGCGGCTGTCAACGTGGAATGTTATAATTGTAGAGAGAAGGGACATTATGCAAATGAATGTCCTAAGCGTCAGGGGAACTTACCTCAGAAGAGGAAAAGGGATCAAGGCCAGGCTTATGCTATCACTACTGCTGAGGTGGAAGCTCCGAAAGACATGGTGGCAGGTAATTTAATGGTTTCCTCAAGTTTAGCAAATGCATTATTTGATTCTGGATCATCGCATTGTTTCATATCTTCCCAGTTTGCTAAGAAAATTAGATATTTCCAATTTGATTTAACAAGGGAGTTGTCAGTCAAAACCCCTAAGGGAAGTATTGTTGCAACAAAGTTTTGTCGATTAGTTCCCATTAGAGCACCTAAATGTTCTTTACCTGCTGATCTCATCGTCATACCCATGATTGAATTTGATATAATCCTCGGTATGGATTGGCTTTCGGACCATGATGCAAAAATTTATTGTAAGAGGAAAGAGGTTACGATTCTTGATGATGATGATAAGGAACACCTTATCTTTAGAGCAGAATCATCGCCACATAATTCTTATCTAGATCCACCCCCAGTAGCTCAACTAAATTCAATTATTGGGGAGGAAGAGAAGGAAATTACTGAGGATGAGGAAAGGAATATTCAAATAGAGGATGTACCTATTGTGAGAGAATATGTTGATGTGTTTCCGGAAGATTTACCTGGACATCCTCCAGAACGAGAAGTTGAGTTTTCCATTGATTTAATTCCTGGATCAAGGCCCATATCGAAGACCCCTTATAGAATGGCCACTGTGGAATTAGTTGAACTAAAGAAACAACTAGAGGAATTGAGTAATAAGGGATTTATTCTCCCTAGTGTTTCTCCTTGGGGAGCCCCTGTTCTTTTTGTTAAGAAGAAAGATGGATCTATGAGGTTGTGCATTGATTATAGGGAGATCAATGCTATAACAATAAAGAATAATTATCCCCTACCTCGCATTGATGATTTGTTTGACCAACTGCATGGAGCTCAATACTTTTCAAAGATTGACCTTCGGTCTGGATACCATCAGTTGTGTGTGAAGAAGGAAGACGTTCCAAAGACAGCATTTCGAACAAGGTACGGGCATTACGAGTTTACAGTAATGCCTTTTGGATTGACTAATGCACCCTCTGTTTTCATGGATCTAATGAATAGAGTTTTAAAGGAATATCTTGATGACTTTGTAGTGGTATTTATTGATGATATCTTGGTATACTCCAAAAGCCACGAAGATCATGAAAATCACTTACGCATTATCCTGAAGACTCTTAGAAGACATGAATTATATGGGAAATTTAGCAAGTGTGAATTCTGGCTTCATGAGATTTCTTTTCTTGGCCATATTGTCTCTAAGGATGGAATTTCCGTTGATCCTTCTAAAACCAAGGCAATCCAAGAATGGCCAGCACCGACAAGTATAACTGAGGTACGCAGTTTTATTGGTTTAGCAGGATATTATCGACATTTCGTCCAGAATTTTTCCAGATTGGCTAACCCATTGACAAAGCTCACACGCAAAGGGATTAAATTTTTCTGGACAAAAGAGTGTGAAGAATGTTTTGAAGAACTAAAGAGAAGATTAGTCAATGCCCCTGTATTGACTCTACCATCGGGGAATGATGGGTTTGTTATTTATAGTGATGCATCGAAGAAAGGACTCGGTTGTGTCCTTATGCAGAATGATAAGGTCATTGCCTATGCATCACGACAGCTAAAAATTCATGAGCAAAACTATCATACTCATGATCTTGAGTTAGCAGCTGTGATCTTTTCTTTAAAGATATGGAGACATTACCTCTATGGTGAAAAATGTGAGATTTATACTGATCACAAGAGTTTGAAGTATATTTTCACACAAAAAGAACTCAACATGAGGCAAAGGCGATGGCTTGAACTACTCAAGGATTATGATTTCACGATACATTACCACCCGGGGAAGGCAAACGAGGTGGCAGATGCTTTGAGTAGAAAAGACCATGGAGTTTTGAATGTGATGAGAATTGTAAGGGATCCAATTTTCTTGGATCTAGTGAATATGGACATGGGAATGACTAGGGAAGGTGAAACATCATTGCTTTTTCAAATGGTTGCCAAACCATCATTACTAGAAAGGATTAAGAGTTATCAGACCAATGATTAAGAATTTCAGAAGAAGATTAAAGGTGTGAATGATGGAAGATTGAGGGACTTTGTGTATAAGGATGGAATTTTGAAATTCGGGAAGAGACTTTGTGTTCCCGATATACCTGATCTAAAAAGGGAATTGCTGGATGATGCTCATAGTTCCAACTTCTCTATACACCTTGGGAGCACCAAAATGTATAGAGATTTGAAGGAACATTTTTGGTGGGACAATATGAAGAGGGAGATTGCTGATTTTGTGTCGAGGTGTATGGTTTGTCAACAAGTGAAAGCTGGAAGGCAACATCCTGGTGGAGTATTGCAACCTCTTCCCATACCTGAGTGGAAATGGGATAATATTACGATGGACTTTGTCATGGGACTACCAAAGACTCCTAGAAAGAATGATGCAATATGGGTCATTGTTGATCGACTTACTAAGTCAGCACATTTTCTGGCTATACGGGAGGATCTACCACTTGAACGTCTAGCAAAACTATATATTAATGAAGTTGTAAGACTTCATGGAGTACCCCTATCGATTGTTTCTGATCGTGATCCTCGTTTTACTTCAAGATTCTGGAAAAGTCTTCAAAAGGCCTTGGATACTGAACTTCGTTTGAGCACTGCCTATCACCCTCAAACAGATGGACAATCAGAACGGACTATTCAAACCTTAGAAGACATGTTGAGATCATGCTCTCTTGACTTTCAGGGTATGTGGGATCAATATTTACCACTGGTAGAATTTTCCTATAACAATAGCTTCCATTCGAGTATTCAGATGGCACCATATGAAGCGTTATACGGAAAGAGATGTCGTACACCAACCTGTTGGGATGACGTTGGTGAAAGAAAACTTGTAGGCCCAGAACTGGTAGAGGAAACGGTGGAAAAGGTGAAAGTAATCCAAAATCACATCAAAGCAGCTCAAAGTAGGCAGAAGAGCTATGCCGATAATCGAAGGAAGGATTTGGAATTTCAAGTCGGTGATCATGTTTTCCTGAAGGTATCTCCATGGAAGGGAGTCATACGTTTTGGTAAGAAAGGTAAATTGAGTCCCAGGTACATCGGACCTTTCGAAATTCTAGAACGAATTGGGGCTCTAGCTTACCGTTTGGCAATGCCGCCAAGTCTCTCCAAAGTTCACGATGTGTTCCACGTATCTCGGTTGAGGAAATACATGCCTGACCCAACGCATGTACTCACCTATGAGGAATTAGAACTGGAACCCGATCTTTCCTATTGTGAAGAGCCCGTCAGGATTCTTGATGTGAGGGAGCAGGTGCTGAGAAACTGGACGACTCGTCTGGTGAAGGTTTTGTGGAGAAATCATAAAATGGAAGAGGCAACGTGGGAACCTGGGGAATTTATGATGAAAAACCACCCGAGTCTTTTTATGCAGTAATACCCTAGAAATTGCGAGGACGCAATTATTTGAAGGAGGGGAGAATGTAACACCCCAAGCTTCCACTGTACATTTCCCTTCGAATAATGTAATAACGTGTGTTGTACGCAACCTCGAGCTCTAACAGACACCACAACTAATTAAACTAGCCGTTGTGAATAGTAATACCTAATTTTTGAAATTTTATAAATTTTATTTATCAAAATGGACTTCATTTTTGGATTCGGAATATTGAAATTAGCCTATGTTGAATTTTTGGTATTTCTCTGAGAACTTCTAATTTTTTATGAATAGTGAAAAATACTTAAAACAACTTTTTTAATAAAAATAATTTATAGTGATAAATTATAATATTTAGTGGTTTTAAAGTATAATTAGAATATATTTTTAGCATTTTATCCAATGGTGGTCATTAGAATTAATTTAACATTGAAATTGGACATAAACAATTGCCAAACTTTTGATATAAATTGTTTCTTAAAAACACGCTATTTGTTGTAACAGCGGGAATTAATTATGAAATTAATTAATACAACTTATATGTTTGTAATTTTGTAAAATAGACATCATTTTTGAATTCGGAATATCAATTATAGCTTAGGGTGAAATTTTGGCCTTATTCTGAAAAACTTCAATTTTTGATGAATAGTGAAACCACTAAGTGGTTGTTAAAAACTGATTTTTCGTTAAAATGAAATATTACCACTTCTGTGATTTGATTTTCAAAAATCCGACATACATGGTTGTCATTAAGAAGTAAAATGTGGTTCAATGAGATTAAAATAATTTTTTGGTGAATAGTAACTTTTAAGTTCTTAATCGCGATTAGAGGTAATTAAGGTAGTTTAAGGTACAAATGATGTCTTAATAATATGATATGAGCATGAAACTTGTCCTACTCCTATTGGATGAGTCATGGCCGACCAAGACAACCCATGGGTCAACTTGGGGACCCCATGGAGCCACTTTAGTTGGAAAATGACATTAATATATATTTATTTAATGTTAAAATTAAATTGACACAAACATGAGTTATTTTACTAAAACAGTTTTTAAGTGGGGTTACACAAGTCCAAATTTTGACTATAAATATTCATTAGAAAGCTAAAAAGATTTCCTACATCATAGTATTTTTATTATAATTTTTGGACATTAAATAAATTAAATTATTTATGACATCATTATGATGAAGCGATGACCTCATTATTTAACGATTTAAATAAAATGAGAAGATATTGCAAAATCCAAGGCTTACACTTGTCCAAAGCCTATTGGATGAGGAGATTTAGAAACCTTATCACCTTAGCCTCTAATTATATAAGTTTGGGACCTTTAGAATCCGAAAAGCATTGTGAAATAATGTAACATTTCAATCTTTCCAAAAGTGCCCCTCCTCTCCTCTTATAAAAGGCCCCCACCTCTACCACCTTATTCACACTTCCAAGACTTTTGGTTCGGCCAACCCCTGCCCAAATACTCTCCCAACTTCTCTCCCTTCATCCTAGAAGCTTTACTTTAGTCAGAAATACATCCTAAGGAGTCCTTTTGATCAAATCAAAAGGAAGAACCCGAAGAAGAGGTAACATTTTCATCACCCTCTTTCAAGTTTCTTTCTTCTTCCACTCCCTCTTTGTTTATTATTTAAATTCTAAAATTATAACTCCAGTATCTTCTATATATTGTGATGTTATTATAAATATGGAACAACCATATTCAGTATTCTACCCATCATTTGAATGACATGTCACCATACGTGCGTACGTACGGCTTACCGTCTCCACGTCGTGGTGTAATTGTTATTCATTATATTATTATTTAGATGGGTATAATAATGATATGTAATTCATGTTAATAATAAATATAACATGATAATGATTCTGTATATATGATACACTATCCAATTATATATTATTTTAATATCAAAATAATGATATTGTCGCTCGTGCGTACGTACGGACTACCGTCTCCACGAACGCGATGAGATTCATTCTCCGCCGTATCCATTCGAGTATAATTATCATTTTATGATTTAAAAATAATTTTTAAGGACATGATATCATTCTGGATATGAATAATAAACAACCTATCCATGAAAAACAATACTTACATGACAAAACATATAAAAGAAAACGAGTAAGTTAACACCCAAAACAACGATTAATCTAAGATATTGTTAACAAAGCAATGTTAAAAGATCATATATGATATCATATGAATGTATATGATTCTTGTATAATTTAATAACAATTATTTCACCATTATACAGGAGGTTAACCTACCCCAACCAAGGAAAAGTACAAGGTAAGGGTTTACTTCACAACCTCTTCATTATCCAAGGTTGTTTATACATAATTATCTATTGGGACCTCGTTATCATCCACATCCATGTTTCTTAAAAATGTCTTTCAAAACATTTTTACTATTAAATGGAAAATGGTTTAAAGTCATACATTTTTGAAAGGAATATTACCGTTGTTTTCCAAACAATGTTCTTTTGACCTTTTTGACAAATTTAAGGTAAGAATGTTTTTTTTACTTATACGGCGGGTGCGGCTATTTTCCGCCATTATAACTTCGTCGAAGCTTCCCTAACAAGCTTATAAGAATATTTTCAAAGTAAATGTATTATTTTATAATTATGGGACTTTTAAATAATTTCAAAAAGGAGAGATATTTCTCTCAAATAGCTTTGATTTCATCCATGTCAACATCCTTTGATGGGTGTTAAGTTTAATTGAAATTGATTTATGATACAAAAATTCCATTGAACATTTTGTGAAATATTTGACTGAGGATGTGTTATTTTATACCATACATAGTTTATGGAGAAATTGTTGACATTTCGTATGCAAGTTTTAATACGAATATTTATGTTATGTTTAAACCTATTCATATGAGGAATGTATTGGACTTAATATGTGACGGGTGGAGCCCGCTATAGCTCCTCGATGCATCGGTAGGTCTCATGAGACAACTAGACGTGGAATTGGCCGAGGCCCTTTCCCAATTTGATTTATGGTTTTGGCCGAGGCCTTAATCATTTTAGATGTCTTGGCCGAGGCCTTGACAAAATGTTTCAGAATGTCCGGCATTATACATTCCTTCATTATGAAAGTGGTTATTGATATTTCATGTGATTATTCGTCTAGTAGAATATCCATGTGAGTAAGTAATGGCATTATTTTATTTTACTTTTGCCATATTATGCTGAAGTTCAAGTTCAATAAGGCTTTTGTTTTAATCATACATTGCCTTAAATGATTATGTTTTCTTATAAAATCTTCCGCAATATTGTTATCCTTACTGAGCATCTGAGCTCACCCCTTTCAGTGTTTAAATATTTTCCAGGATGTGAAGAAGTGTATTATGACTGACTTGCAAGGATAGTCAGTGAAGATATGAGTGTGGACTATGAAGACCATGTTATTGTAGTTTGTTTAATATTGATGTAATGAAAGACTTATGAATGTGTCTAGTGTTTCCAAGGCTACTAAACTAATCGGTCTTTCGAGACTTGATCTTTTGTGATCATGCCAATGTTACGAAGTAATGCACCGATTCTGGGTAGCTGGGGTCGGGGCGTTACAATAAATATACCATTAAGCCATCATGCTAGAACTTCTCACCATAATGTCCTCATTCCAATATGTTATACATAAATTGGTAAGTCCTCATCCATATACACATACTAGATTGTCTCATGTGACCTATAGCTTCATTGAAGTACTATGTAATTTTGAACCCCAACCATCACATAATAAGTCCAATGCAATAATTAAACGAAAGGGGTGAAACATAATCAAAATAATATATTGTGCTAGAAATTTATTATAGGAAATATTAATACATAACCTAATATATATATTTAATCATAAAATATCTAGCTAAATGTGGAAAATTTTAATAAAATAATACACCCCACACAAACCAATAAGAATCCCTCCAGTGATATAATAATAATTTTATCATTACAACATATTCCAAATAGATCATAATTACAATAAAGTGTTAATGACTATGTTGAATAGAAACACCAAAAAGTTTTCATTAAAAAGATTATGGAGGAAAATATATTTTTCTACATTGAAAATATTTATAAAATAGAACAGTTCGATAAATATTTTTAAAATAATTTCATTGAAATAACTTTATAGAAAAATTAGGTAATATTTATAAAATATAGTTTTTAGGATTGTATAAAATTATGTACATGCATTAGATTTTTAATTAAATATTACTTTTAGATTTCTAATAAATCCAAATGGTTCATCATTTAAAAACTACATGATGATTCTATTCCCAAAAATAAAAAATATTTAATCGTTGGAAGAAATTTATTTAAATGTTATTTTGAACGGGTAATTTTTTTTCTAAATAGTTTTAGAAAAAATATTTTTGGAATAAAAACGATATAATAACTAAGAAAAAAATTAATATGACCTTTCTTAAGAGAATTTTATCAAAAACATTTAGTACCAAAGTGAAGACATAATTACATATTACTTGAAAATATTCATGAATATTTAATGGAGTAGAAAATAAGTTTGTTTTAAAATATAAAAACCAAATAATTCCCCCATGGGATACATAAAAATAAATAAACCGGAATAATTTTGTGATTGCGAAATAAACATTTAATACATTTGTAAATTTTGAATAATAAGAATCATAAATGAAATAGTCAAAACTAAAACGTAAAATACAATGAAGATAATGAGATTTATGATATAATATATGAAAAGTGATGCCTTTAGCACATATTGGTGTAGTTAATTTTGAAGACTCAAAACATAAATAGAAATAGTGAAACAAGAATAAACAATATTTTTACAAGTATCTATAATGAGTCCCCCACTCAATTTTAGGTTATATAACTATGTAGGATAACCTAGGATATATATTGATAAAATTGATGATCTAAAAAGCCCAGTAATGGTATAAACATGGAAAATTAGCATAGTCGATGAGTTTGAAGGGGAAACATGATAACATAACATGATTTATTCTTAACTAAAAAATAGTGGTATAATATATTTAAAAAGATATCATATGATAATTGTAATATTGGATTGTGGAAGAAACATATATCATGTCATTAACATGAGTCAGTGCTTAGTGCTAATAGGTTATCACATTGTGGAAAAAGTAAAATAATATATTAGGTTTCATCCTAAATACCATAAATAATTTATTATTAAACTATAATATTATCAAATTCATTTGATCACTATCTAAGAGACCATTCATAAAATGCACATGCATTTGTGTTACATAAGAAGGAATCAAACTTAATGAATAATCACAAGGTTAACTCAGGGAATGAATTGGGATTCATAATCATGTCATTAAGAAATACCAAAGGGTGCATCTTAATGGTATCTCTTAAATGTTGGAATTATATTATTATTATACATTCCTGAAGGAAATATTAAAATAATCAATGAAAAATGAATTCCAACAAGAGTAAAAAAAATGAAAAATTTGTGGAAAAGGAAAGTGTAGAAATGTGCTTCTTAAATCATAGTTATAAAGAAAATAAATGATGGAATATAAATATAATAAAGTAAAATTTATGTCCCCAAAACCATAAATGTCTTAAATTAATTTTAATGACAAAAATAATTATTTTATATTATAATTTAGTGCCTTAAAATATTTTATAGAGTGTAGTTTAAAATTGGTAAGAAACAGAGTGGGTCACATTAATGAGGATTTCATGTCATGATGAGTTAAGAAAGGAACCATTGAAAATATATATTTTCTATAAAATAGTGGCTAATTAAACAACATATAGATTTTTGGGACATATAAAATGAATATTATAGAATTATATAAGAATAATCAAGAGATAAATTGAGGTAAATAGAGCTAAAGTGTTTCCCAATGGTAATCTACATATTTGGAGAGATCACTTACCATATGTCTGAATACATTATTAACTTGCCCATAATTTCATAGATATAAAATTATATTCATTTATTATATAATTCATAAATAATTATGGAAATATGTTATTTAATAAAATTTTATTAAGTTCATTCATATATCATTCAATGAGTTATAATGTTTTATTTCATTTTAACTAAATTGTTATTTCCATGGTTTCAAAGTCATTTCACTTGTATATATTACATAATGTTCTTATCATATAGACATAAAAACTAGAATAAAAATTTTACTACATTAATGAAAATAATTTTTTTTAAATTTTCCCATATATCATTTTTTTAACATTTGGATGATTTATTTAATAAAATGTGAATGTTAAATAGTTACTTTATTTTTGGAATATTTTTAAGCTATTTTAATATAGTTTCATTTTATTTTATGTCATGGAAATATATTTTATCCATTATGTCAAAATAAATATTCAATACATAATTATTAAATTTTCAATAGTTATATATTAATTTAAATCATCTATAAAGGAACTAGTGGAAAATTACAAGTCATCATCAACAGTGGTGGTAAACCAGCATAATATAGAAAATGGTTTAGTTTTTATTTAAATAAAATGGGATGATAAAAGGAATAGATATATGATATTCCATTATAAATATAAAATTACAATAAATTAACAATAATTTAGTAATTATAATATGATTGTTGATAGAGGCAAGGAGAATGTTGAGGAAGAAATGGAATTGAATGAGGTAGTTTCTAAATCATTCCTCTTAAATATCACCTCATTGCATGTATAATTAATGAACATTGAATTATTTTTCTTGTGATATCCAAAGCACATGGAAGTGGGTAATGATGGGAGTATAGGTTTTGGTAGTTATTTTCAAATCACGACGACTTTGAAGTTGTGAGGAGAATGGGAGGTGAGGGGTTTTAATTATAATGGTATGTTATCGGTGTTTTTATTATTATAAAAATTAGTTTAATATTACTAAATAAGTGTATTCATATTATTTATTATTGTTACTATATATAAGAAATGGTTTATTTTACTTTGAACAAAGGGTTTCTTACATCATCCATTGTAAGACCTCGAAATTCGAATGTAGTAACATTTTAATTGATAGTTTATATAGAACACATTCCCTAGCACGTTATAAATTATTATACCTTGAGACATTATAATATATTTACTAAATTATATAAATCCCATCAATCTTATATCTTACAATTGATGTGATATAGATTTATCAAGGGTTTCATGCAATAATGAGTTTCTTAAATGTCTTTTGTTACGTGAAAGTCCATTTTTTAGAGAACCATGATTTATTATTGAAATATTGTTGTTTAATATAATAGGATATAACCTAGAAGTTATATTAGTAGTTATGAAAATGTTTATATAACATTTTTTAAAAAAATTAAACAAATATTAAACAAATTCATCAGTTAAAAATTATTTTGAAATAAATATAAAAACTAATAGACTCTAAAGGAAAATAAAATTATTTTTATTCTCACAATGCATTATTATACAAAAAAATTAAATTAATTAGAAGTTTAAAATGATATATATTGTATAAATTTATATTAATTTTAATATAATATTTTCAATATATTTTTCATGGATTTAATTACTATAAGATATGAATAAACATAATAGTACATATAAACCTATTATTTTTATAAAGGTATTTTGACAGCCATTTAATATAGAACCCTTTTTAAATAATATTTTTCACAATGTTATATATTTTATTTGTCAGAATAAACTAATAATTTTATATAGAAACATTAAATATAGCTTAGTATTATTTTTTTCATTTTAATATGTTGTTTTATTTTTTGATAAATTTTAAAAATTACTAAATTTTAATTCAGAACTACATTTCAATCGAATCTATTTGCTGTGTTAAATTATAATTTTAATTAATTTTAATTTTTTATTATAATTTTTTTGTTAATTTTGAATTTTTTTTCATTGGATTCATTTTCAATTTGGAATTGTGTATAATAATATAACAAACCATTGAATGTTGTGACGTTAAAAACTCATATTGTCGTCCCATTAGGGGGATTAAATTTAAATTTATTTTTTAATGTACGTGATTCCTATTTTAGAAAATGGATTACGTATGTGGAATTATAAAATTTCAAATATTCTAATATGTAATACATATTTACTTACCAGAAATATTAAAAAATGTAATAATTTTTTTCGAGTGATTAAAAGGAAAATCAGTATAACACGAGACAAATACATAAAAATAACTGCCAAAATAACCTATATTGTTTTCAAATCTATTGGATGTTAATAATTAGACCCTAGAATCCCTTGGAACTACATTGATACATTATTTGAGAAACTTTAAATGGGGAAAATGTCTATGGAATTCTCATTTCAAAAATTTACCAGATTACCACTCCTCATCTAATTTAAATAAGAATTCAAGCCTCCCACATCCTCCCACATCTCAAGCCACATTATATTGAAAAATATCTTCCTAAATATCTCATTAACATGCCTAATAAATTAATATAATCCTACCATTTCACAGGAATCTATCCAAGGGCACCCTTTGGTTCAAACAGAATGTAGTTACCCAAAGAAGAGGTAACATATTTCCTCATGATCATTAGTTTTATTATCACTGTCTCCCCTAAAATATTCTTATTATGTATTATATAATTAAATAAGTATAATAAATAAAATAAATTCTTTTGTTTAAAGCTGTAGTACTACAAACTTCCATTGTATGCATATTTTTAAAAATTCAATAGCTTGCTCTACACGCAAAACTGAGTTTGAGCGCCCCACGATCTTTCAAACGAGAAATTTAATAACTACTTATAATTTATATTAGAAAATTTTAATTTTATATATATCCTATATAATTTTAATATTCATCTTATGATTCTCTTAGACACAAAATATTGTCAAAATCAATTTTCTAGATAAAATGAGTATTTTTAAAAAATATGCAATTATTCCACATTTTAATGGTTAACACTTTTTAAATCAAATATTTGAAATATATATTTGTTAAATTTATCGTAATTAAGATATTATTTATAAGTGTAACATAAAAATTTAGTTGTCATAAATGTTTTGTATTTTACTCAAAAAAATCCATATTTTAATGAATTGATGGAAACACTGAATTTTAATTCCAAACTTGTTTTTCATCTAATTTATATATATAGTTCGATGGTACTTTTTATTTTTTTTAAAGTGTAATTGGAATATTTTCTTTCTAATTTAATCCGATATTTTTCATTTTAGGTAATGTTACATTGAAATTGGATATAAACACATGTCAATATTTTTATAATTTTTACTTCTTAAAAACCAGTTTTCTGGGTTTGACAACAGGAATTGATTTTTAATTAATTTATACTAGTTTTTTTATTTGAATTTGGAAAATGGATTATATATTTGGAATCATAATGTCTAAATTTAGTAAATAGGGACCTTTTGAAGTTTTACATTACGAATAGTTATTTCAATAATTATTTTTATTTCCATGGTTAAAGGGTAAATCATGCAAATAATAACAATAAAATAATATCAAAATAATATACAAACGTGTCATAATACTATTGGATGATATAATTCTGACCTTTATCATCCTTATGTCTATTTTAGGACCCCATGGAGCCACATTGGTGTGATAATGGCCTTTTATAATGTTTAATTTAATGAAAAGGGAAATATTACTACAACATGTATCTCTTAAAAAAAAATTTAATTTTGTTTATGTCAGTGATATATTCAACTATAAATAGTAATTTTAAATATAAATATATTTCATATATCTGGGTATTTTATTTATAATTTTTATAAATTAAATAAATTAATTAATTTACAACACAATAATGATATAATGATTTCCTTATTAATAAATAACTGAAAAAATGATTTTATAATTGTGAAAAAAATTAAATTTGAGCATTTTGATGTTATCCACTTATTTATTGGAAACAATTTCCATTTTAGGGATGATTAAATGATGTTTTTAAAAATAATAAATTTTTTATTACTTTAACAAAAATCAATTACTAAATACTGTCAAAATTCACATAAGCATATTTTTAAAGGAAATACAATATTGTTAAATGATTCAATAGTCATAAAAATATATGAATCTAAAAAATTAATTATATAGAGTTAAAAATTTCATTAATGATCCACATGAGGGTCTCTTTTCATTTTATAGTATCTATATTAACCATATTATTTAAAACTAGAAGAAGAAATGGTAAGACTTTACTATTTAACTAAGGGTTAAAGACAAAAGATAATGTTAAATTAATTATCAAAACATATCTAAAACCTATTGTTTGAGAGGATTTATACCCATATTTATCTTATCCTTGTAATAAATCACTTTTTAGTCATGATAAACCTAAAATAAATTTATAATAAATTAATATTCAATGACATTCCTAACGTGTCCTTCACCTCTCCTATAAAAGGGCACTTCTCCATCACTTTTATTAACTCCTTAAAATTCCCTTTTCTTCATCCAAACCATGTAAAAAACTTCCCCAACATCCACAAAATCATCATAGAGGCCGCCCTTTGTATAGAAATCAAACCTTAGGAGTGATTTTGTTCAAATCAAATGGAGACACCCGAATAATATGTTCTCATTGTATCTCTTCTTTGAAAGTTCTTTTCTTATTATACATCCTATTCTTAGTTGTTACCATAATAAATTGTTAAATCCAAAATTTTATTTCTTATATGATATTTTTATGTTTATTGGAAAAAAATATTCCCTGTTTGAAACAACCTATGAAAAACTATATCACTATGCGTAAATTAGTATAGATTACCTTCTCCACGTTGTGGTGTTAACTTGTTGTCAACTATAACTTATTTTCACTAGTAAAATGATGAATATAATTGACATAAATCTTAAAAATAACATAATATTTTTAATATAAAATTCATATTACATCTGATTTCATACCATTTTACCATTAAATAAATGATATCTTCACTCATGCGTACGTATAGTTTATAGTCTCGACGACTTGAACAAACTCATCTTTCACGTTCACTATCTATGAATGATTTTGAAAAAATATATATAATGAATAATTATGAAATATATGAAATAATATAGCTAATATAATAATATATATATATACATATATTTAATTCACTTACAAGAATTTAGTATTATAAGAAAATGTAAACAACGTTCATGCGTACGTATGGCCTACTGGTTCCATGAATGGTGTATTTAATTTAATATATATATCCATTATATATATTTATATAATGAATATATATGATATATAAGTCACATTATACTTTCTGGATGTATTTATGTCATTATAGAAGTAATATGATCAAGAACAACAAGTCAAAACACCTAGGATAAACAAATCAATTATTACCCGAAATGTTGCATTAACTTGGAATTGTTAATAAAAGAGTAATATAATGTCATAAATAATCATTTATCATCTCATAAATATAATTTTTTTCATGATATAAGTTAATAATATGTTTGAAAACATTAGACAGTAGTTTCACACATGTAGGGAGAGTTTTATACCCATGGTGGGGACTAATTTTGAAATCTTATTATTATATGAGATAGTTTATGCATAACTATTTATTGGGAAACAGATATTATTAATGTCCATGTTTCTTAAAAATTATTTCAAAATTAATATTTTATGTCTTTATGTAAGGAAACCTTTATCTAAAACATAATTGTAGATGATTTAAAAATATGAACATCTCAAACCATTCTCATTAATTTCCATGTTTGGAAAATGGTTTAAAAGATTTTTTTATATATACATAATTGTTTTTAAATGTTAATTACATTAAAATGTTTCAAAGTGGTATGGGACACTTTTATTCAAAAATGTATTTTAAATGGATTCTTTTAAAAAATTTCTAACTTTTAATGTTTTCAGTGTAAAAAAGAGATATTTTTTGTTAATTTTTTTTATGATTTTATTATATTATTTACATATATGCCAACATGCTTTGTTGGATTGTATACTGAATTAAGATTGATTTATTATGATAAAATCATGCATATTTAATTTATGGATTTATGATATGCTTTATTATGGAGGTTCTATTTTGATTATATTTATATTATAAGTTTAATTTATTATCAATTCGTACACTTCTTTTAATACAAGTGTTGTTGTTATGTTTCACCCTATTCATATGAGTAATGTATTAGAATTTGTTTGTTATTAGAGGGGTCCAATATTTCCCATCAATTCCTTGGTAGGTCTCATGAGACAAACTAGTGTCTTGGCACATGGCCTGATAGAATATCTGGGCAAGAGCCTGACACGAGCCCTTGACATAGTAGTTAAGTTGTTTGGTATTGTGCATTCCCTTGATAAATGAGTAGCTACTGATTTTACATGAGATTATTAAACTAGTAGAATATCAATGCAAATGTTTAAATTACATTATTTAATTTACTCATTCCTCATTATGTAGAATATAATGTTTTAAAAGGATTTTGGTTTAGTCTTGTATATTGGCATAAAATTTTACGCTTATTTTTTTATATCTTCTTCTATATTGTTTATCCTTACCATGCATATGAGATCACCCATTTATTATATTTTATTTTCATAGGAATTAAAGATGTGTTTTATGATTGATATTAATATTTAAGCTATAGTAATAATAGTGTTATAAAAGGATTGTCTATATTGTGTTTAATGTTAGAAATTTTAATGTAATGTTCATGTTTGTAATCTATTTTCTAGGACTGCTAAACTTATCGGTCCTTAATTATTTTATTCCTTCTAATTATACCAATGTATTAAAATAATGCACCAAATATGGGCTTATAGGGTTGGGTCATCATAGTGGTTATCAGAGAAAGTTTAGTAAGAACCTTTGAAGTATATTTAAACACATTGATTAGGGATTATAAACATAAGATAAACAATTAGGATAAGAATTTATGACACCCTAGAATTTTTTTAATGACATTATATAACCTTGGATTAACTCTATGATGTCATATATTTAATTTACCTTCCCTAGATTTTGTATATTTATTTAATTTGATGTGTTTTCCACCCTATGCTTTCTGGTCTTTGTTAATGAACAAAACCGGAAATAATTGTATTAATGTTGAGTTTGATGGAAAATTTTGTGATTTTGAGAAATCATTGAGTAATTACCAGAGAGAATGATATTTTCATTATTCTGAATCAGTTATCACGATATATGATAAACAATGTGATATTTTTATTAATTTCTGAACAAATTCACTAAGGGAATGAAGAACATTTATAAATGATCAAATATTAAGAATCATAGAATAAATAAGTTTTGGCTTCCTACATGTCAAAAGGAAATGAAGAAGATACTTGTTGAATACATCAAATGAAGGAGAAGAAGTTTTATCTAAGAGATAATGAGTCACTGAGTGTCAAATTGTTAGGTAGATCAATGTATCATTTGTGGAAATCATCGTTATTACCCAGCTCAATGACAATTCATAAGAATATACTTATAAACCAAGAAATGACCTATTAAATACAACCATTAAATTTAAAGGATGGATGTATTTATTTATCTGGATCCAAGTATTTTGAATAGTGAATTATATAAGGAGTATTCAGTTTATGTTTTTCTATAAGTATATTTAGGAAATGTTGAATAGTTATGCTGGACCAAAAAATTGATTTAAGGAAAATGTTTATTAGGATAACATATATTTAAGGTATAGATAACACTTAATATTTTCATCATGTTAAAATCATTATGTTTGGATAATGATATTTTGGATTTGACTAAGTAAATTGGATGATTCTAGTAGACCGAGAACTAATTATAAATTTTTATATAACAGGTATTTTCTATCATGGATGAAGTATATTTTTTTTATACTTATGGAATAATCCAAAATGTTTTAGAACATAAAATTATATATTTTTCCAATAAGGATATCATATAATTAAGGTTTTTATCATGAATCAAGATAATACTTGATGATGATTTTCACATTTTTGGAATGTGATAACCATGAATTTCCCTATAAGATATGGTAGATAAATGATAAGACGATTTGGATAACCTCTTTCTAAATTTGTATATTTTCTTTGAATAAGAGATGAAGTTGAAAATGTTCAAGGAATGACTAACAAAAAGAGTGTACTAAAACCATGTATGTATTTCTTATCATGTCTTTAATCATTAGGTAAACGATCATGAAATCTAAAAATGTTATCCTAATTCATTGTTTCGTGATGAATAAAATAGCCCCATGGATCATCACATATTTATACTATTATGGTTGTAATAATTTTCCAAATCATATTCTCTATCTCTCTATATTAGAACTTGATCATATGTTTTCTCTTCCATATTCAAATTTTTCAATATAAAATCCTTGTATATGATATCTATAGTGACCTTCATACTTCCCTTTATTTATTTTAAAATGGAGGTCCCATTAATCATGTTTTGATGTGGGATTTCCATAAATATAATTGGAAAAGTTGAAACCATAATTCTCAATTCGGACATTAATGTTCTAGGACATAATTTATTAATGTATGGGAGAATATAACAACCCAAGCTTCTATGATACTCTTATTATTAATAATTTGATATCTTGTGATACGGGAAACACCATGTTTGAGCACACCATGACATGTAAAACGAGACATTTAAAAACTGGTTATGGATAGTATTGACAAAATTTTTATTTTTAAATATATAACTTATAATTTTAAAATTAATCTTATGTGTTTTATAGATATAATATAAGGTGGAAAACAATTTTCCATAGAAAAGATTTATTTTAAATTAATATAGTTTTCCTCCTCCACATGGAAAATGCTTTTAAAATCCAATATTTGAAATTTTCATACATTTAATAGGACAAAATATTTTTCTTATATATAAGCGGGAAATAATAAATTTAGTTTGGATAAATATGTTGAATCTTTTTGATAAATATCTTATTTTATTGAATAGTGTGAAATACTGCATTTCAATTAAAAACAACACTTTTATCTAATTTATATATTGTAAGATTCTCATTATAATTAGTTTTAAAGTGTAATTGGATTATGTTATTATCATTTAATCCAATAATTTCCATTGGATGTAATTTCATATTAAAATTACACATAAACACCTTTCAATCCATTTAATGTTTTTATCTATTAAAAATCCGCCTTCTAGTTTTACCAATAAGTAATTTTAATTTAATTTTTGAAAATTATGGGTTTTGAATTTGAAAAAATTTATTCTATATTTGCAATCATATGATCAAATTTTTTAAATATTCACCTTTTTCGGAAATTATGAATAGTATCTTCAATAATTATTTTTAATTTCCATGGTTAAATGGTAAATCAGATAAATAAGGTTATAAAAAACATTATAATAATATAAAACTATCCTAACACATGTCATTATCATATTATATGAAATATAGACACCCATTATCTTCCTTAGTTCAATTTAAAGACCCCATGGAGCCACATGGGTTTGACAAAGACTTTTTGTAATGAATAATTTAATGAAATAGTAAATATAAAATAAACATGTATCCCCTAACTAAAAAAATATTAGTTCAGTTTATATAAATTTTCTATTATAATATAAATATTAATTTTAAATATAACAATATTTCCTATATCATTTTATTTTATTTATATATTTTATAAATATATTTTTTTTGTCAGAATGCTGATTTATGGATTATCTTATTAAAGAACAATCAAAATATATGATATTATAATTATTAAAATTAATGTAATTTGATATTTTTGATGCCAACAGTGATTTTTTTGGCTAACATTTCTATGTTAGGAATCAGTTAATTATTTTTCTGAATGAATTAATTTGTTGTGAATTTAACAAAAAAAATTACTAAAGATGGTAAAAATTGGCATAAATGTTTTTTTAAAACAAAATGTAACTTATTAAAAGATATAATAGTCTTAAAAATCTAATATTATGAAATCTAAAAAAGAGAGTGTCAAAAATTTCATTAATGATCAACTTGAGGTTTTATTGTAATTCTATAGTTAATATATTAAACATATAGTATAAAAACAAGAAGACAAGGTAAGAGTTAACTATTTAACTAAGGGGTTAATCCAAAAGATAATGTTAAATTCATGAGAAAAAAGTTTCTAAAACCGATTGGTTGAGATTATTTTGACCCATCCTTATATTATTCTCTAAATAAATCATGATGGATATTTTTTAATCCCAAAATAAATTTATAATAAAATAATATTTCTATATATTCTTTATGATTCCATCACATCTTCTATAAAAGGGATCTTCTACTTCTCTTTTATTCACCCCTCCCAAGCCCTTTAAATGGGGAAACCCATCCCAAACCTCCCCAAATCATCCCTCACTTCAACCTAAAGGAAACCCACTGGGTTGAAAAAAATATTATGAAGTCATTTTATTCATGTCAATATTATACACCTGAGGAAGAGGTAATAATTTTATCCCTTCATACAAAGTTATTTTCCACCTCAGGTTCGTATTCAACACTTATTACTATACTAAAATAATATATCCAGAATATAATATATGCTGATATGTTTTTATGATTATCGTAAAACTGTATTCCTCCATTTACCCATACTATAAAAACAATATCACCAAGCCTATGTATGTATGACTTAACGTTTTCACGACGTGGTGTAAATGGTTTTTCATCTATATGTTATTTCTATGGTTATAATGATGAATATAAATGACATAAAAATAAATATAAAATGAAATATTTACTTTTAAATTCCAATTTCATTAAATGACATACCATTTTCTTGTTAATTAACTGATACCATCGATCATTTGTATGTATGACTTACTGTCTCCTCGACGCGATGAGACTCATCTTCCACGTTCACGATCCATGAATTATTATAAAAATATATATATTATGAATAATTGTGGAATATATGACATAATAAGGATACTAAAATAATATAAATATATATATACTCATATGTTTCATTCAATTACATTCATTCAATATAATAAGAAAATATAGGCAGTGTTCATGCATACGTGCGAGCAACAGTCTACATGAACAATTTATTCCATTTCATATATATATATCAATTATATATAATTATATTATTAATTTATATGATATATAAATAATATTATACTCTATGGAAGTAAGTAATAATGATTTATTTAATATGATTATTTATAACAATACAAAACATATACGATAAACAAAGTGATTATTACCTTAAATGTTGCTTTGACATGGAATTTTTAATAATCACGAAATATAATGTCCTAAAAGAATAATATATGATATCATAAATTTTATTTGGAATCCTATATAAGTGAATAATATTATTAAAGACATTATACAGGAGTTTTAGACACATATGAAGAGTATAAAACCTAATGTTAGGGTTAATTTTGAAATCACGTTATTATCCAAAATTGTTTATAACGAAGTGTTTTCTATGACATATTTATCATTCATGTACATGTTTTGTAAAAAATTTGAAAAGAATATTTTTAGGATTTTATGTAATATACCAGTTAAATAAAACATTTTTATATATATGTTTTAATGAGTTATACCTATAAAAGCATTCTCATTAATGTCAATGTTTTCAAACTGGGATTAACGTTCTATTTATATAGAATGAAATGTTTTAAAATGCTAATTCCAAAGTGGTATGGGAAAAAATGATTCAAAAATTTTATTAAAATGTATTATTTTATAAAATGTGTGATATTTTATGTTTTCAATGTAAAAAAGTGGTATTCATCTAAAAGAGTTGTACTAATTTTAATAGATTATTTTTATCTATGTCAACATCAATTTTTGGATTGTATGAATAATTGAGATTAATTGATTATGATACAATCTTCTATACTGTGTTGAATGGTATATAAATTTTCTTACTATAGTTGTTCTATTTTAATACCCTTCATGGTTTGTGGTTAACATATTAGAACTTTTATGCTAGTTTTAATATGATTGTTTATGTAATTCTTCCCACTTTTCATATATGGAATTTATTAGACAGAATAAGTGACGGTCATGGCCTGCTATAGCCCCCCCCCAATTCATCGATAAGTGTCATAAAAAAAGAGTTTTTTGAAAAAATTCTTTGATGGAATATAAGTGTACAGTCTGGTAATTAGGCATTGACATAGTGTTTAAGATGTCATATATTATGTATTCCCTCTCTATGAGATTAATTATTGATCATTCATGGTATTATTCAGATAATATAATATCAATTATAGTGTTTAAATGGAATTATATTATTTATTATTTCAATATTTTGATGAACATATTATTTTAAAATTCTTGTGTTTATTTGGACCTTGCCTTAAATTTATTCTGATTTTTGATAGTATTCTCTATATTATTGATCTTTAATAGGCATCAAACCTCATCCCTTTCTTATGTTTTATTTTCCAAGGATACAAAGATGTTCTTTATGATTTATATGCAGTTTTAATATATGGTAATAATGGATATCTAAAAGTATTATCTATGTTGTGTTTTTGTTATAAATTATAATGTAATGTTCAAGTATGTATTCTATTTTCCAAGACAAATAAACTGATCGATCCATTAGGATTTGATTCCATGCCATCATTCTAATGTATTAAAATATTGAACCAACTCTTGGATTCTGGGATTGGGAATTAATAGGGTTAATACCTGAACATACACACACATTAATCTAATGGGAAGAACTTATCGTTTATGGGTACTATGAATTGTAGCCTCATGAAATGAGGATTGTTTATTTTTCCTTTACCACCTCTCATTGTGAGAATTATGATGGATATAATCTTTATATATGATATATATGAAATTTATAAATTTTTTAAGATTTAATAATATTTATTGATATCATTCACATATTATTTCCATTTTTAGTAAATATGATTACAATATTTGGGGACGTTTTCACCACCACCCCTGAAAGTGGTGTGATTTGTTAAACCTGTACATGGAAAATATAGAGGATGGTTTTATTAAAACTTTGATAAATATATTGAACAATTTAATTCAATAGTAATATATATATATATATATATCATTAAATTTTTATTATTTTAACATGGAAATGAAATGAAAGTTGCATTCATTCTTACGTATGACCCACCGTATCCATGACATCATGGTGCCATAACTATACATCAATACTACTAAATTTTCGAGTGATGATTCAAATGTAACTATTTAACATGGCCATGTTGGGTTAAACATGTTTTCCATGCTTCTTCTACCAAACCTCTAATTTTATTCCATTCACTTTTTTGTTAAGGATTTATTCTAACACATTCAAACTACATAACTATTATTATCTCTCCTCCATCAGTGTATTGGTCCCTATAATTTCCTCAGTTTCATCATCATGAATATGATATTTTAGAGCACTATCATTGGCATGTGATGATGATAGTTGTACCTCTACTCTGGGGGAAGTAAATATAGGTTGATAAACATGTTGGTCGTCATCACTACGAGCAGTAACAGGTTGAGAGACTAGTTGTGCCTCAGGATTGGGTGCATAATCCTATTCAGAAGTCAATATCTATAGATGTGGTTCATCATTTAATATATAATACATAAATGTTGGAACAAATAGAAAATGACTTAAGGTAACTAGAATTATATTGAAAAAAATATCCTGAATATTTGAAATCATGTTTTTTAAAGGCAGAATGGATTTTAACCCCATATAGACTATCCAAATAAATTTATTATGGTATCCAATGAAATAAAAAACACCATATACATTTAGACTAGTAAATATTATTACAATTCCCTCTAAAGGAATTGTCCTTTATTGAATTTTAATCCGACCCTTAAGTGGTTTTAGTGGATAACAAAACAATTGACTAGTTTCAGTTTGTGGGATTTGGTACATAAAATACATGTACTGTCTATGATGTCATTATAATTGTTTATCATTGCACCTTTTTTTAATGAACAAACATTCAAATATCCCATCTTGTATATTTTAATATCACTCCTATTATCAACCAACCTTCAATGGATAAACAACACATTTTTGTTCATTTAATCCAACTCCCATAATTTTGTATGACACCAATGTAGGAAAGATTCACATAAATTGGATTTCTATCCTTACCACCGGAAACAAGCATAACTATATCCACAAGTGTAAATACACTATTCTTCATGGTAGTGTCTTCATCCTATTCATTAATATATAATGTATAATCATTTTTTACATAATAATTATAAGATAATACATAAACAGTTGTTCCTCCATTTATCCATCAAATTCATTCTCAAATTGAGCCTAGATTTTCAATTGACTCCATAAAAAAATTGTCTTGAAACCATCCCATAAACTACAGATTATGTTTATATGATATATATTTTTATACCATGATCAATTAAAATGCCTATGAATTTATTTTTGTGTTTTTACATAAGTTTCAGCTTCCAAACTGTTATGAAAAATGTAAAGGTGGACCGACTATCGATCTTTAATATTTATTGTGACAACCTCTCTTCCAAAACATCTTTCACCCGGAAGCTGCATAGTGAGACATTATTTTTATAGAACTATTATTTCTTCCCCAGATTGGTATTTGGTACATAATTCAGTGTCTTAATCAATAATATATACCTCTACAATATGCCCCTCTTCTTGGCACTAATTTTGGACATACCCATTCAAAATCTTCTTATACCATTCAATGGGGTACATCCATATATAGTGTATAAGACTATATAGTCAATTATCTCTCACCAATTAAACCACAAATTAACCATCTTATCAATGAATTTCAGAAGAAATAACATTTCCAATTCACATAATATGGAAACAATTTTTCATTCCATACCCAAAAATTTTGTCAGGTCTATAATATTTCAAAGTATATGTTTGAAGATGAAACAAAGCTTCGTTAACATATAGTGGATGTTCTTGTAAAAAATGGAATGTAATGATATGAGAATTATATATTTCAAGAAAATGTGTGAATCATAAGATTTTAAACCTTAAATTTTTCATTGACATGTTGTTCTTGAAATTCGATGAATACACCCTATGAAACCTTTATATCACTAAAGAAGTTGAAAAACTGATGTATCTATTTCCGGGAATGAGTGTAAGGTGCTGAATGAAGAATGTTATGTTTTTATCCATACACTGGAACCAAATATTCTCGTATTCCATTGTCATCCATGTACAAACGTTCCATTATTCCATCCTTTGTTTTGACTTGTGCATTTAGAAATGTTCCTATGACACCGTAACATACATTGTTTTACAACATGCATAAAATCAAGAATTTTCCTAACATAAAGATAATTCTAGTATGATGAGTCTAAAAACTGATATATTATTCAAACTATTTTTTATATGGTTTTTTGAAAATGATTTACCAAAAGCAGTGTCCAGATCTTTTACTTTTTACAAATGTTGATCACGAATTAGTTGAGATGGTTCTATACATTGTTCTCAAATACAATCAAATGATGTCATCCAATAACGGTACTTATTTCATCAGGGTAGAAATCTATGATGACCTAGAAAAATGGTTTTCGATGAATGTATAAACATAATTGACTATGTACCTTTTTAATAAATGGAAAACCCATGAATTCCATTAATGATATATCCTGATAAATTTCTATAAGTGTGAAAAACATTTATCAAACCATAAACCATGGCTCTCAACATGAAATAATCATTATTATAATCATCATACAAATTAACAATTAAATCCCACAATAATATCAAATCCATGATCAATAAAGCCTAATGAACACCATTATCATTACCCAGTTGTTTCATTCCGGGTATAATCATTGATAGAATGATGTGTCCATGTTTCATGGGTAACCTCAGTTGCAAGTAATAATTTACCTACATAATAGGAAATGTATTTTGTGTGATACTTTGAAAACCCAAAGGATTCACTTCACTTATAGATAGTGCAAGATGAAGGTTAATACACTCATTTCCAAAATCAAGATAATCATGATTGAATCTCTTCGAGTAAGGAGAGTCTTCTAGGTGATGTATTTTCCCATCTGTATTTCTTCTATCTATGTGCCATGTCAATTTCTCTACAATCTCTTAACATCCATATAGGCACCAAAACCATGGAATTATTGGAAGGTACCATACAGTTTTCTTATGACCAGATTCATCATTCTTATATTGAAAAGCACCACACATTGGGAAATATCATAGTTATTTTTGGTCATTGAGAAATAGTATACAGTCACACACACATGCATGTATTCATTGAGAGATCATACCCATCAAACATAGAATTCTTCTCGTGTTGTATATTTTTCTTGGGTGATCATTATCTTTTATGGGAATGTCATTCAAGAGACCAAGTAATTCTGTAAAACTAGCATCACTCCATCCACTACCTGCTTTTGAATAATAAATCATCGTTATGGCGGGAATTTTTTTAATATTTTGTAAAAACACCATACAAACTTGTATTTTCAAAACTCTTTAAAAGATCAATCAATTTTAAAAAAGCATAAAATTTATCTTCAATTGTCCTTGTCATTTCATCAATATTATCTTCATCATCATTAACATATGAAATCATGTACTCAATATGGTCTTCTTAATTTCCACAATCTGTAATCATATTTGAAAATCCATAATACTCATTAATATCCCAACCACTAGCTACAATTTCATTTTCCCTGTGTTATTTCCAAAATTTATAACATCAATCAATTTCGTAAATAATCAGGTGTTCATCTAACTCTTCTAGACTAACTTTTCTTGAATAAAAATAGCTCAAACATGGACAATGTATTTGAGAAGTTTCATATGCATGATCCTTTTCAAACATGATCTACTTTTTCCCTCCATCTTAATACACTTTTTCAAAAGATTAGAATCCATATAGTCTTTATCCATACCCCTTATATTTGAATCAGTGATATTAATATTTAACACGATAAATAGAAAAAACATTGATACAAAAATTAACCAAGGATAAACACATTTATAGACATTTGGCCTCATTTTAAAACTATTTATAAAATCACAAATGAAATCCCAAGAAAAAAAACCAACCATTAACACAAATTCGTCTTTAATATAAAACACCCTTTTAAAAATAAACCAATCAGTTTCAAACACTATTTCAAAAAACCCAAATTCCTTTTTTATAAAGAATTCAAGGAAACATACTGAACGAATAATGTTAATAATTAAAAATGAGTGAAAATAGTATATATTTTTCCAATTTTATTTTATAACATCACATTCCCATTTTAAAAATGATACTATCATAACATACACTTTAGAAACATTCACACCCCTTTATGAAATAAAATCATGTCTGTTTCGAAACACTTTGCATGAAACCTAAGACCTTATAAATTATTTAAATAGTTTTAATGTTATTTAAAAAAAGGTATGATGAATCCATTTTTCAGTAATTTTTTTAATTTATTCCAATAATACATCTTCGAAAGAACAAATATTTCTAAATCTATCAGTGGTTTTTGGATGTATCTCATTTGTGTTCTCAACTATCTGGACAGATAAGCAACCACATGACATAGATAATTTATGGTTAATATTATTGTTTTAATCAATTTCACATTACGATATTAGAAGGATCAGTCATGAATATCTAAATACTCATATTGAGCTACAAAACACAGGTTATGTATTGTATTATTCCATGTCTATTTAAATGGTATTATCATTGATAGAAATTTGAATTTATTTGTACATCACTATATCATATAATTTTATTATCATCTTTGAATCCTTCACCGTCTCACATAGTGTCTTATCTACTACCATTCCTTATCCATACCATCAATGTAGAGAGTATAACTAGCCTATGGAAACATAACTGTTGTAAAAAAGGGTAGTGATCAAGAACCCATTCTAGACCAATCACATTATTCTTAAAAAAAATAACAACTCATTCTTACTAAAATATCATAAAATGAAAATTAGAAGTGAATCAAAACAAAAATACCTCCAACATCAACACTAGTGACCACCTATATCTCAACATATCCGATATTCCAACCATAAACCAATCTGATAATCAAGAAAAAAATGGCACTGAAAAAAGAGATATAAGAGCATCAGACACTCCCATCCCCCAGTTCATATGTAGGGTGTGAGGAAAAATTATTTGAATGATTTCATAAAGAAATATCTTCTAATCCCTTCATAATATATTTTATTATGTGCTTTTTTGAACATAAGGTTTAAAATATATTTTCACATGAATTATAAAACAAGTGTAAAAATGATGAACATACATATTTTCATGCAACCACCATTCGTATAATATAAAAACATTGATGAATATAAATTTGAAATTAAAATTTTAATAAAAGTAAATAGATCCTTTAAAACCATATATGACATGTCAAATTATAGTTTATCCCTCTTTTAGAACATCCCCTTAAAAAAATTTCTTCATAAATAACCACAATGAAAAACCATTTTCTTAAAACTCGTTTAACAAATAATTTTTTTTCCTTTTTAAAAAAAATCCTGTTAACCCTTTAAATAAACCTATTTGAATGTAAAAAAATACAATCTTGAATTGAAACAATTATCATATATTGACACAAATAAACAAAGAAACATAATAAAAAAACAAAATAAGGAGCCATATTATTAAAAAATCAGGGGAATACGATCCAACTAAGAAAATAAATCCTTCAAAATGTCCTAATAATAATGTAAGCATCATGTGAAACATCTTAATACTCATGTATTTGGATCATGAATTGGAGATGAGGAAACTAGGTCGATCATATTTAACATGTCATATCCATGTAGTCCTGTAAAAATAACTATTCTCTATCATAATCAGGGGATAAAAAGTAACCCTTTTCCCTTATAGTACCTTCTAGGGACACTGAAACATCTTAGAAACTCTCCCAAGCTAACTAGGTCCTTACACTATGAAGAAATGTCCACAGTTTTTATTTCACCTATCTGGAACCCTACCAGTCTCCTACAAAACCCTTAACATTTCAATAGTGTAAGTGACCAACCAATGAAATAATAGATCATCACATAAATATAATTTAAATAATTTAAAATTTATCCTCAGGCCACCTCCTACACCCCCACAAGAAACAACCCCTCTCACATCATTTTATTATATGCAGAATTGGAAAAATAATATAAATAATCCCACATGGGTTCACAAGCCTCGACAAGAACAGTACATACATGGTGCTAAATTGAGGGGTTCTCTTATTTATAAAATAACTTCATTTAGATTACCAAATAGGATTTTACAAATGTTATGGACAAGACAATCCATTTACAACTCATTTGAGAATAAAATTTCAAATTTCATCCAAACACCATTTATCAAAATACGCGAGAACGCCCATTTAGAAACACAACCATTTTTTATAAATAAAATTTTAAAATAATAAAACATTTTATTTTTGAATGATATATGTTCTAATAACTCTTTTATTAAAAATTTATATTAGTTTGAAATTTTATTAATCCACCATGTGAGTTAAGGGACTCAAACCCATTTATAATGGTTAAAGGTAAATTCCATTTGTTTTAAAAAACATGACTTCAAAATAGTTCAATTTCACTTGAAACAATGAAAAATGTATGACCAAACATTAAAAAAAATTATGTTCCTTTATGAAATACACATGGTCCTTTTGCAAATCACTTGGCATATGAAATATTTCAATTCCAAGTATTTAAATCCTTTCAAAGAATTGAAACCCAAAAAAGATAACATGTGTGATTATAATGTCATTAAAAATCATTAAATAACATCCAAGATATTTATAAAATTTTTTACAACGGAGTTAAAAAGAGTAACCGACCTCATTCAATCAAAATCGTAGAAAAAAAATGTCGACATTAATTGAGAACAAATTAATAAGTAATGGGACATACTACTCCACCCCTAATGACAAAAATCATCTTCAATAAAATAAAATTAAACTAAAATCTTGTAGAAGAACATTTTAAATGCATAATCGAGTCACAAAAAATCAATAAAAAATATGAATAGAAACACCATCCAACATACAATTTATTTAGTGCGCAATCAAGGGCCACTAATAGCCATGATTATTAGGGGGTATTTTGACAATAAAATACACTGCATACCATCATTGTAAAACTATAATTACATGAGAACAATATGAAATAGATGAAAAAGAGGACAAAATTCACTTGCATTGGAGAGGTGGGCAGCGGAGGAGAGGCGCACGATGGAGGTGTGGTGCACGATAAATATGTGGCATGTGGATGGGGAAAGGCACATGTCGGTTTGGTTCGCAGTGGAGGAGAGTCACATGGTGGAGGGGTGGTTCAAGGTATAAGAGAGGCTCTGGGGGGGGGGAGGAGGATGTGTCATGGTACAAGGGTCGTCTTCCACAAGAACATGAGGGGTGAGAGAATGAAAGAGAATATTTGGGGTTTTTATAAAACCCTGTGAACCATTAATCGACCCGAGTGAAAAAATGCTCATAATGGTATGTTTTATCAGCGCTAAAATAAAAAGCACTAATAAAACATACCTTTATCAGCGATAAAAAAACCCTAATAAGGATATTATATTGATAATTTATTTTTATTCATATATATTTATAAATATATATATATAATAAGTAAATAATAATTTATTTATAATTATAACAATACATAAGTATATATATATATATTTGTTTAAAATAATAATTTAAATAATAATAAAATTACAAGAAATATACTCATTATATTTATAATCATATAATATATATGATAAATGTATTAATTATATATATTTATAAGACTACATATATATTAAAATATATTTTTTATAATTTTATAATTATTTATACGAATATATATATATATTTACAATTATATGAATATATATACTTATTTTAAATTATAATTATAAATTAATATTTATTTATTTATTTAAATAATTTGAAAATAAGTTCAAATTAATATTTAAAATTTTTATAATTTTAATAATATATAAATTTAATATATTTATTATGAGTTTTCAATATTTAAATATATATGTTTTTATTTATAACTATAAATATTTATATTTATATTTATTTATCAATATTTATATATATTTAAAAATATATTTATCTAATTATATGTACCATTATATATGAAAATAATAACTATTTATGTCAAATAATAATTATTTAAATAAATTTATATTTTTTATATTTATAACAAATATATAAATATATATTTACTTTTAATTAAAAAAATATAATAAATATTATTTATTTATATTTGTAATTATAATTATAATTAAATAATTATAATTTATTAAAAAATATATTAATAATTTTATAAATATATTTAAATATATTAAATATAATTTTTAATTATTTCAATATATATACAATTATTTATAATTATATTTATAACAATTGGTATTGATTTACAAATATCTGTATATAAATATATATAGTTAATATATTTATTTAAATTTTTAATTATTCAAATATATCTATATTCATTTAAAAATTATAATTATAAATATTTGTATTTATTTATAAATATTTTCATATTTTTATAAATATATTTATTTAATTATATTATAATTTTATAAGTAGTATAATAAATTAAATTTTTATAACTGTAGTATTATTTACTTATATATAGTTATTTATAATTATAATTACAACTATAAATAAATTTATTCATAAATATTTGTATATATATATATAATAAAATATATATATATATATAATTATAATATATATATTTATTGTAATTTTCTAATTATTTAAATATATATTAATATTTGTAATAATAATTTCAAATTATTATATCTTAAAAGTATTTATATATATTTAAAATTTAATAATTATTAATATAATAAGTATATATATTATATAAATATATTTAAAGTAAATTTGGAAGTATTTTTTAGACATAATTGTATATATCAGTAACATTAATTAATCTTATACTAGGAATGTTTATGACACAAGCATGCTTGGTCCGAGATTTTTATTAAAGAAAATAGTAATACAGTGAAACAAAACATACATGCGGCGTAGAAAACATCGTCAAACCAGAAAAATGGAAAAACAATGCAGCCCAAAAACACCAACAGTTCAATGACCCACACACAATCACTAATTGACATCCCAAAATCCCTTAAAATGGCCTATATTAGACCATCAAACCCACTACAAGCCTGAGGCCTTGCTATAACCGTCCCGCAACCCACAATCCGAGCAAAACAAAAAAACTACCAACACAAGCATGCCATACAAGCTATGCGCTAAAAATCTGCAGTCAACCCCGCCAATCATGCAGTAGATGTGGCCGTCCACATCTCCATCACTTTCTCTATGCCCTGAAAATGTCTAAAATAACCTCACCACCACAATGATCCTCACTGGAGCAAGAAAACTACAAATCCCCTAGCTCAACAAGTTGCCCCATCACACTCCTTCGGCAACAACATGTCATTCCAAGTCATGGACCTACGTTGCCAACACCATCACCCCACCATCACCTGATGGCCAGATCTCACTACGAGGATGTGTCCCCTCACCTGAGCATCACTGGTCCGATGTTAGAATTGAGCAGGGGACCAGATCGCGACACCTACAGCACACGCGCCCCAAGCCTCCCCTTTGTCGAGATGCACAACGTCCTCGAGATCCCACACAAAGCTGAAACCCCCTGACTGCACACCGCCAAAAATCCAAAAATTCCTCGACATACCAACAATTCAGGCTAATTTTTTTATTTGGGTTTTTAAAAAATTAAAATTTGATAAAAGGGTATAGGGTTCGAATATTTTTAAAAATGGGTCCGGGATGCGTGAACGCCGTTCACGCATCCCGGACCCGGGCGTGATGCGTGAACGCCGTTCACGCATCTTCCCGGGAGAAGGGATGCGTGAACGGCGTTCACGCATCTCACAGAATACCTAGTGAACATTTTTGAAAACTCCTTTGCACATTTTTTTCTATTTAAGATAATCTTAAATAATTCTCACTTTTAAAACATGGATAATTATCCAAATATGAAATTAAATTACATAAATGAAGAGATATTTGAAAAAAGTATAAATATATTATTTATATTTTTCATGAAGAATAAGGATTGGTATTTGGAGTGAATATGGAATTTGGTGGAATATTTTATCTAACACATATTTTTAACTTTATTTAAAAAGAATCCATCCAACTAGCTACATAAGGGAATTAGGTGCAGCCACTTTTGAGGTGGGAACTGGAGTTGACTATTGTATGGGAAGAAATGGTAGGCGAGCATGAATTCACATGAGGCACATGGTATTAGAGTGGTGGTTCAATCATGTGCAGTGGAATGGTGTTAGAGAAGACAACATGGGTCGATGCCAGTGAGGATTTGAGAGCGTACCCCAGTAATCACTTCTACCAAGCTGAAGGAATGATAAAATAAATAAGGAAGCACTCAACCGAGTGATATTATTATATGGGAAAATGGTGACACAATCATTGTCTCTCCACTAAAAACATGCAGACATTTACACAACAGTTTGATCTAACTTTTTCAAGTTGTCTAATTAGTGAGAACCTTCTTCCCTTTCTCAAGGGTTTTATAGAGCATTGGTTATCTACCATTGATGAGTCACAAAGATCATGGTTGGGAATCCTTGGATAAAACCAAGGACCCTTCCATATTAAGAAGTCCATGATGAACTTATAATATCCAACCATGATCCAAGAACAAGTCATGTTCAATATTCATGCATTGTCGTGCATGAACTGAAGGATCCCAAGACTTTTGATGAAATAGAGTCTTCAAATGAAGTAAGATGTAGATTTAATGCCAAGGTACAATCATGATAATATATTCATGAAGTTACAATTTCATTAATATAATTTAAATAATAAAATGAATAGTTCATGTGATGAGAGTAAAAATTTATTCTAAAATGAATATCATATGTGATGAAATGTGAAACATAAGTATTCGGGTGATTAGATGATCATATTTTTATGAATCCACGTGAATCAGATTCTTACATGAGTTGTAACATTTATGTGAAGAATGGAGAAGACCCGAGCATTGGGTATTTTTGATGAGTTTTTGTATTTTATTATGTAATTAAATATGAGTTACATGTATGAATATAGATAATGATTCATAGAGATAGACACCACATTAAGAAGAAAGAGGGGAACCTTAATCCTTCTAGTATTCTTTAGGATTTGCATGAAACAAAATACCCACAGAAACTAATGGGGCATTCAATATGAGGAAAATATGATACCACTACTGATGAGTATTCATATATAAATGTGTAATTAAATGTATTATTACGAAACAAATTTAAATAAGGATTTAAATGATTGATTTTAAATCATGTAATAATGATATATTACCCATGAACAATTATTGTTTGTTTTGTGAATAAAGTGTGTATGAAGGTGATGAAGACTCTGTGTTGAATTGAAATATTATTTCTGATAACTCGATACAATAATGTATCAGGTAAATACCGAAAGATGAATTGATGAGTTCTTGATTATTTGAATATTGAGGAGAATCTAGATTGCACAAAATCTGAAAAGAGTCTTAATATAATAATTTCTAAAATTATTGATAAAGTACACAAGGTAGGAGTGACTAGATTTCTTATAGAGTAAGTCTATTTGAAGAAGAACTTCTTCCTAAATTTGGAAGTAGATGTATCTTTTGGATTATAGAGTAGAATGAATCTCCAATGTATTATGGAGAAAGAGAGTGTATAGTGGATTATTTTTTGTTATAGAGAGGAAAAATGGATTATATGTCATTGTATTAACTTGTGGAGATAGTGAATAATACATGTTGGGGGGTATAACCAATATAGAAATGAGTAGTATTTTCAAAATAACCCTGTAAATAACATGTGATTCTCCCTATTTCATTACAACTACACTTGAGGAATGATTGAGAGTTTATATTGAGTGGATCAAAAACCTAAACAAATTTCAATAGGTTGAATTTAAAAAAAGAATTAGTAAAATAAGGCTACCACTGATTCACCTCCCTCTCATTACCACCTAATTGATCCTTGGCCACTAAAAATATCTCTTCGTATCAATAGATCTTGGTGAAATAGGTTTACACACATCAATTTGCATTAGTTCAATCACTCTTATTGACCATTGATCTTTAACCTTTTATATATTTCAAATAATCTTCCCTTGTTAGAAAGAATCGCATGTATGAGTATGATCACATGATAAATTAGAGAGATCTTGAGCAGTGTCACATTTCAACAGATCTTCCATGTATGATTGGCTCATATAAACAATAAATTTATACCACAACCTATTTTCTTCTTCCTTGGATATAAAATACATATCTTCTTGTCCACTCAGAAGATATAGATTCCCCTTTGTGTGTTTTCCTTACAAAACAACTCCACTATATTTTCCCTTGATAATACACACCTTATTTGTAAATATTATAGTGTGTCCCAAGTCACATAGTGACCCTCAAGGCTATGGAATGAGCATTCTAAGAATTCCCCATATTTCCACAAAAATAATATTTGATAAATGGTTTATTCATGTGCATCACTAATACACCACTCATTATTCCTTAAGATCAGTAAATATTCTGATTCTAATTCATACCAAAATAAATCTTTATCCACATAACAGGCTCTTGTGTTCTGACACCAATCATTACTGCTTTCTGTTTATGAACAATAACCATACCATTTGTGGCATTACGATGTATCATTTTCTTCCCTAAACATTTTTTAACTATTTTTTGGACCTATGAACCATAATTTCCCTTTTTTCCATCACTTGTGTGACCTAATTTCCTAATATCATATTAGGAGTCAAGAGTTTCTCTTGATCCTATATTTAATTGTAGGCCAACAAAATCCTCCTAAAGTTCTTCAAAACATTTTACTTGGTCTTTTAATATGTTATTCATAAAATAAATAGCCTTGGATTATTATTTAACCTTTATGTTGAACTTATTGAATTTATATGAGTATTATGGAATTTCTAATCATATTATTTATTATACACACATGTATATATATATATATACATTGGTAGATAATTTGATAACAGTAAGACACTTATTAAAGGTATAATAGAAGTCTAGATAACAGTAATACACATACAAAACGTATCATAAATCAAATGTCAACCTAATCTACGCCTCCGGTGTGGATGCTCCTCTGTCCCACAGTCAGGCGTATACTGGATGCGTCCACGCCGTGTCTGTCTACGTCTGTGCTCTGGCGTACGCTGCGCATCCTCATCGACAGCCACCTCCACATCCTCCTGTGTGACAGACGGTGGATGTACAGTCTCACCGCCTGTACCCTGGCCTGCATCTAAGGATAGTGGAAGATGGCTGGAACTCTCACCAATATAGGAAGTAGATGGCTGCTCTGCTGTGGATGACTGCAATAAAACATCGAACTCAATCCAGTCAGCGTCTGTAAGTACCTGTGGCTGTGCCTGAGAAGCTGGAGGAGCATATGACTGGTCATGCTGAACACCCTCCTCCAGTGGAATAATATCATGTGGCTGAGCAAGCTGAGCAGCCTCATCCTATGGAACAACAGCAGGCTCCGCGGCCTCCGCAGCAGGCTCCGCGGCCTCCGCAGCAGGCTCCGCGGCCTCCGCAGCAGGTGGTGGATCAAAGAAAATTCCATGATAAATCTCGTCCATCGACGGTAGCATCTGTCGTACAAGGCTGTGAAAATATGCTGGGTCAAAGGCAGCTCTCTCCACTGGATCAGACATATGCAGTAGATGACAAATACGAGCATCCTGCTAAAACAAATTCTGTTATTAACTAATTTGAATAAAAAATATGTTGAACTGTGAAAGAAAGAATGCATACCAAGTCATGGAAGCCCCGTCCGTGCCGTGTCAGAAATCTGACGGGAGACCTGATGT
This sequence comes from Viscum album, assembly GCA_963277665.1. Taxonomy (NCBI): domain Eukaryota; kingdom Viridiplantae; phylum Streptophyta; class Magnoliopsida; order Santalales; family Viscaceae; genus Viscum; species Viscum album. The sequence goes on along the minus strand of OY728157.1, from coordinate 674,009,365 downwards.
ACCAGCCTGCATAATCCATCTGATCCATCAAATGAAAGCGTACTGTCCCTGCCCCTCGCAACTGGGACTCTCGTCGCCTGTCCCATAACGCTACATATCTCGCATGGTAGCTCCTCCAATCAAAATCTCTCTTCCCTGACATCTTCAGGGAATGCAATGAATCCAACTGACTGGGCGGGTCAGGAACTAGCTGAAGGAATCCAAACTGTCTCATAACCCTATCCGTCTGATGCCACTCGACTATATGAAAATGAATCAGTGGAACCATGCAAGAGCCGATATCAAGCATCACTGTACAGTATGGGGGCAGACTCTGAAGGATAGCATCTGTATATGGCATCCATGTAATCTGAAAGAAAAAATGAATAATCAATTAATAAATGAATAGATTTACAGTAAAGAGTAAAGATTTAACAATATAAATAATAATCACTTACATCGTCTGGTCGAATGCTGTCTAGCATAAGTCTGTAGGCGTGAACATCATGTCTGGGAGAATCTGAATGTCGATGCGCCTGACTCCACCTGTAGATAACATTTTTTTTACATTTCATAAAAGAATTTTATACAAGTAAGTTAGATATTAGAAAGAAATAATAACATACCAATGTCCACGTGGAGCCTCTGCTACAATATCTACGGGTAATGGAGCACGAGCATGTGGAGCTAAATGAGGTATGTGCTCCCATACCCACATCTGTAGAAGAACCATGCATCCTGTGATCTGCATCTTCTCGATGCGACATGCGCTGCATAGGGCTCTGTATGTATATGCTAGGCAGGCAGACCCCCAACTATATCGACCTGCCTGGTCCAAATCCTCTAAAAAAGATAGATACATCAGGTGCACAAAAGTAGTAGAGTGGTCAAAAAAAAGCGTGCCACCGATCAGCCTCAAAATATATGCTTGTGCAAAGCGCAGCACAGTGACGTCATCAGCATCATCTGGTAAATGTGTGAAGTGCTGGTCTAACCAAGGCATCCGCAATCTACCACCGACGATGGTCCTGCCATCATCCTGGACCTCTATGCCCAGAAGTCTATGAACAAGCTCAGGAAAATCTGATGGAACTCGGCCTGTCAAAGCATGTCCGTCGATAGGGAGGCCCAACATAATAGCCACATCCTGCAATGTAATAGTCATCTCTCCCTCACTGAAATGGAAAGTATGCGACTCTGGTCTCCATCTCTCGACAAGTGCGGCAATGAGCTGATGATCAAGAAACGTGAAGTCGCACATCGCTACGCCATAAAATCCAGCTCGACGAAGATGTGGGACGATAGCGGGAGGTGGTGCAGTATGATGGAAATGGTGAGATCTACGTACACTCATGGGAGCCACAGGACGTCCCTCTAAAAGCAGTCGTGATACATGAGTAGCCTGAGATGTAAGCAATGGAAAACCTGCCATCTGCACACATGATATCATCGTTACTTATTAATAGTGGAATCATGATATATTCATTTTTATTTGGTGTCACAATCAATATTAGCCTAGTCTTACAATCAACATTAGTTAAGGATGCTCAGACACTCAGATTCCATTACTAAAACTAGACATCTTATAAGAAAACCATAATTTAAAAGTGAAAAATTAATTATTTCTTCTTATTTGTGAAATTACGTTTGTTAATTTATCAATTATCCATTAAATAACCATCAACATTATTCCACATTAAAAATTAACAGGAAAAAGTGAAAAATTAATAATTTCTTCTTATATGTGAAATTAGGTTTGTTAATTCATCCATTATCCATTAAATAACCATCAACATTATTCCACATTAAAAATTAACAGGAAAAACTGAAAAATTAATTATTTCTTCTTATTTGTGAAATTACGTTTGTTAATTTATCCATTATCCATTAAATAACCATTAACATTATTCCACATTAAAAATTAAGAGGAAAAAGTAAAAAATTAATTATTTCTTATTATTTGTGAAATTACGTTTGTTAATTTATCCATTATCCATTAGATAACCATTAACATTATTCCAAATAGATTAAGTTCCTAAGTAACTCTAGAAACTTCCACAATAGGTTATTCAACCACAACCTCTTCCTCTTAGTCTTCTACTTCTTCTCATCCTCATCCTCTATTTCTTATTCTTCTTCTTCATCATCGACACCAACCACAACCTCTTCCTCTTAGAGCAGGTACACAGACTCGATCATGGATGATGAGATTTGGAACTCTGTCCTGCCACTTGGGGACATCTCTTACGAGTATGTCCTTCTGCGTGGCAGATACTGCATCGTATTCTCCCTCCTCGTTGCCGAGGCCAATCCATCTCATTTCTGATGCGAGTTGACTTCGATCTTCCTCGAGGCCGCAACCTAGTAGCATGAAGCCAATAATTTTAAAATTGACACACATTGAAAAAATTATAAATGATACCAAAACCGACTTATGAAAACCTGGAAATATCAGGGACAATGGTCGGTTGATCAGCAGGCAATGTGATAGAATGGAAGTCACCAATAGGCATCCAAGCAGCACTATAACAGTTAACCAAAGTGCTCATGTGATACACCGGGTCAACATATGGCTCCCACGATATATTTACCGAAGCGCAAGCTGTAATAACATGTACACATGGATATCTCAATGCCTGAAAGCTGCCACAATCACAGTACCTGTTATCCAACATCACGACAAACAATCCACCATTAGTGCATGCACCCTGGTCGTAGCACTTTCTTACCCGAAAACTCCTCTTTTCCCTGTCAAAGGCTATAACATTCCATCGTGAAGCCTCATTCCGTATCCGGTCAATATCAGTTTGAAAATGCTGAGTAAAAAGCATTCCATTTTCCATCCTCTGGTAGGCCTTTTGGGACCGGTCAACAAAGTAGTGAACACATCTAAAAAATGTCTCTTGCACTAACCCTGTGATTGGGAGTTTACGCACACCCTTGTGGACCCCATTTACGCACTCCACTATATTAGTGGTCATATGCCCATATCTCATGCCACCATCGTATGCTAATGACCATTTTTCCTTTGAAATTTGTACCATATATTCATATACCTCCTCATTAACTGTTCGGATCTCTTCAAGACGCCGATCAAACCTTTCTTGTTGGGGTTCATATGCTGAAAGCATAACATAATAATGTATTAAAATGGATAGTAAATTTTGTTAAAAAAGAAAGTTTAGAAAACCATACCCAATTTGAGGATCGCCTTCTTTATGGCCTCATCTCTAAACTGCTTATGCACATTACTTGCAATATGTCTAATGCAATAACGGTGATAAGCATTCGGCTCAGTCCAAGAAACCCCATCACTACTCACGGCCTCTATAATCGCTCGATGACGATCGGATATCAGACACACGCCCTGTTTCTGCGTGACATGAACACGTACACATGCCAAGAACCAGCTCCAGCATTCAAAATTTTCTTTTTCAACAACAGCAAAAGCAAGTGGCAGAGGAGCGCGATTACCATCCTGTGTGGCAGCAATGAGTAGAACACCTGTATACTTTCCATAAAGGAATGTGCCATCTACCTGAATAAATTGTTTACAAAAGGGAAATGCAGCAATGCACGGTCTGAATGCCCATAAAATCCTCTTGAACTTCACCTTTGACCGATCAACTAAATGATTTTGGGATACATACTCAACAGTGTCCAACTGATAAACAATCTGATTATTGAGAGACAACAATTCCATAAGCTGTGGCAACATCGCATAAGACTCATCCCAATCACCATACACTTTTACAATGGCTTTCTGTTTTGCATTCCAAGCTTTGTTGTATGATACCTTATAGTTATACAACTGTTGAATTCTTTCCTGAATAAGGGCAACAGGAACATCCTGACTTGTTCGTATCATCTCACAAATAACAGTAGATATAAACTCTGCATCAAGAGAAGAGTGATCTTGTGCCAAGCTGGGATGCAGACAAGTGTGTGGGCCTTCTAATTTGGTTATCTTCCAACATCCATAACATTTATCAAATACTGCTCTTAATCGAAATTTACATTCTGACCCATATTTTTCACAAAGAATGAGATATTTGGGCTTCTTTGACTCATAAACCACAAATGTGAAATGTCGCTCAATGTGGTATTGCTTTATCACATTTTTCATGACCTGTTTAGTTTCGAACTCCTGCCCAACATATATGGCATTATCATTTGATGCAGGCATATTCCCTATAATGCCAGGGAATTCAGAAGCTGGTGTAATGACATCCCAATCAAAAATTTGTTCACGAGACATTCCTCCAACTAAGGAACTCAAAACTGAAGGCTGATTACCACTAACTGGTGGATGTAGTGGATGTCTGTCTCTCAAAGGAACCTCAGAAGGTTCATTTCCAACCACATCATCTCCTGCTGACTCCCCAGATTCTTCTTCTTCAGATAAACTTTCTTGCACTATATCAGCACAGAAAGGGATTTCATCTACATTTCCTTCCAAATTTTGATGATCTTCCTCATTACATTCTTCCACAGGAGTCGAATGAGAAGGACGCAATAAAGAAGACTGTTGTGAAGGACCAACTTCTATAGCGGTCACAAAGCATGGTTCTGTAGTAATCGATTGCACCACATCAATATCAGAAATGACAATAAATAATTCCATCAAACCATTAATACACTGTTGCCTGAATAACTGAGAAGCCTCCATCCAATCCTCATCATCGACTATAGGGTAGTCGCTGTGCCACATACGCTCAGGATATTGAAGATGTCGGTATCTAATTGAAGTGATTGCTTGTCCTGCACTCAATTTTAACCGACTATGAATCTTATTACGAACTGCATCCAATGTCATACAACCATGGAGATTTACCACTTTGACAGGTGGCACACTGTAGCTAAAACCCTGCTCGGTACAAATTACCTCACCGTTGAAATATATTTGAGCAGACATAATTACCTATTAAAAAAAATTTAAAAATATTATACACTACATTAAAATTTTAAATTATTTAATTTGGTTTTGAATAATTGATTATCTTGAGACTTTTTTATGTATTGATTTATCACTGTTAAGGTATAGTGATTGTGATTTTAGCACAAAAGCAAATTTAATATAATGTTTCATAAAGTTTGATTACTTATGAATATATAATCATGACTTGATCTTGAGACTTGCAATTAGTTTATCATTATCTGATAAACTAACCACAATTTATATGAGTAAACTCCTATCTCTATTATCAAATATTGCAGCAACCGCCAATCTCCTGTCAAATAGCAACGCCACCTCTCGAACGAGTTCTCAAATGCCTCTTCGTCGACACCTCTTCGGGGATGCCTCTTCGTCGACACCTCTTTGGGGCGTCAGTCTTTTATTTACAAATTTACTCACATGCATGTGAGAGGGTCTAGGGGTATGAAATACATAAATTAATTTAAACGGGCACGAAGGTCCTTACACTTACTGAGAGATGACTCGCAGGTCATCAATACCGAAAAAATGCAATTATTACAAATTGAATAACAACATACACAAAATAAAACATGCAATTTCAATTATGCATGGTCGGTCATCTCAAGATCAGTCATCACTCATACCGTGTTTTTTGGTATATTTATTATATTATTCGTATTATATAAAATCTATATTAAATACTACACCTATTTTACAAAAATTTAACTTCATGTGTATATATATATATATATATATTTATTTATTAAAAACATTAAATAAATTTTATTATAACTGATCTAATTGAGATTTACATAATAAACACTTTTGTTATTTTAAATTTTATGAAATTGTAATGTTTTTTGGCCATTCTTCTACTTTTCAAAATATAAGTAAATATATTTTATACTTTATTGATTAAAAATATTATTACTAGTAAATAAAAGTAATTTAATTTACACTTACATCAAAACCATCCATTAAAATAAATTTCTCCAACATAAATTACTTTTTCTAAACATTAAAAAGTTTAGACATAACATAAAACATTCAATATTTAGACAACAGACATTCAAAAAATTAAATCATACGAACATTCAACATCAAGAAAATTAAATCATACAAAACATTTCATGCATAACATATGAAATAAATAAATCATACACACAATTAAACATACAAATGAAATAAATAAATACAATTAAACATACAAATGAAATAAATAAATACAATTAAACATACAAATGAAATAAATAAACACAAATAAACAATTAAATTATTAAATAGAAATTTTACCTCAATAAAAGCAGCAAATATTTGTTGAGAAAGAATTTCTGCAGAGCTTCGCAACGAAAATCAGAGGAGAACAATGGGTATTGGGGGGGGGGACCCCTCCTTTTATAACTTTTCTCGGCCGGATGCGTGAACGCCGTTCACGCATCTTTTCCCGCGCAAGGATGCGTGAACGGCGTTCACGCTTCCTTCATCTGGTCAACAAAGGACGCGTGAACGCCGTTCACGCATTACCGTCGGGGTCCGGGATGCGTGAACGCCGTTCACGCATCCTTCCGCGGCGTGGGATACTTGAACGGCGTTCACGCATCCCAGACCCATTTTTAAAATTATTCGAACCCTATACCCTTCTTTCAAATTTTAGTTTTTTAAAATTATTCGAACCCTATAGAGGCCGCCCTTTGTATAGAAATCAAACCTTAGGAGTGATTTTGTTCAAATCAAATGGAGACACCCGAATAATATGTTCTCATTGTATCTCTTCTTTGAAAGTTCTTTTCTTATTATACATCCTATTCTTAGTTGTTACCATAATAAATTGTTAAATCCAAAATTTTATTTCTTATATGATATTTTTATGTTTATTGGAAAAAAATATTCCCTGCTTGAAACAACCTATGAAAAACTATATCACTATGCGTAAATTAGTATAGATTACCTTCTCCACGTTGTGGTGTTAACTTGTTGTCAACTATAACTTATTTTCACTAGTAAAATGATGAATATAATTGACATAAATATTAAAAATAACATAATATTTTTAATATAAAATTCATATTACATCTGATTTCATACCATTTTACCATTAAATAAATGATATCTTCACTCATGCGTACGTATAGTTTATAGTCTCGACGACTTGAACAAACTCATCTTTCACGTTCACTATCTATGAATGATTTTGAAAAAATATATATAATGAATAATTATGAAATATATGAAATAATATAGCTAATATAATAATATATATATATACATATATTTAATTCACTTACAAGAATTTAGTATTATAAGAAAATGTAAACAACGTTCATGCGTACGTATGGCCTACTGGTTCCATGAATGGTGTATTTAATTTAATATATATATCCATTATATATATTTATATAATGAATATATATGATATATAAGTCACATTATACTTTCTGGATGTATTTATGTCATTATAGAAGTAATATGATCAAGAACAACAAGTCAAAACACGTAGGATAAACAAATCAATTATTACCCGAAATGTTGCATTAACTTGGAATTGTTAATAAAAGAGTAATATAATGTCATAAATAATCATTTATCATCTCATAAATATAATTTTTTTCATGATATAAGTTAATAATATGTTTGAAAACATTAGACAGTAGTTTCACACATGTAGGGAGAGTTTTATACCCATGGTGGGGACTAATTTTGAAATCTTATTATTATATGAGATAGTTTATGCATAACTATTTATTGGGAAACAGATATTATTAATGTCCATGTTTCTTAAAAATTATTTCAAAATTAATATTTTATGTCTTTATGTAAGGAAACCTTTATCTAAAACATAATTCTAGATGATTTAAAAATTTGAACATCTCAAACCTTTCTCATTAATTTTCATGTTTGGAAAATGGTTTAAAAGATTTTTTTATATATACATAATTGTTTTTAAATGTTAATTACATTAAAATGTTTCAAAGTGGTATGGGACACTTTTATTCAAAAATGTATTTTAAATGGATTCTTTTAAAAAATTTCTAACTTTTAATGTTTTCAGTGTAAAAAAGAGATATTTTTTGTTAATTTTTTTTATGATTTTATTATATTATTTACATATATGCCAACATGCTTTGTTGGATTTTATACTGAATTAAGATTGATTTATTATGATAAAATCATGCATATTTAATTTATGGATTTATGATATGCTTTATTATGGAGGTTCTATTTTGATTATATTTATATTATAAGTTTAATTTATTATCAATTCGTACACTTGTTTTAATACAAGTGTTGTTGTTATGTTTCACCCTATTCATATGAGTAATGTATTAGAATTTGTTTGTTATTATAGGGGTCCAATATTTCCCATCAATTCCTTGGTAGGTCTCATGAGACAAACTAGTGTCTTGGCACATGGCCTGATAGAATATCTGGGCAAGAGCCTGACACGAGCCCTTGACATAGTAGTTAAGTTGTTTGGTATTGTGCATTCCCTTGTTAAATGAGTAGCTACTGATTTTACATGAGATTATTAAACTAGTAGAATATCAATGCAAATGTTTAAATTACATTATTTAATTTACTCATTCCTCATTATGTAGAATATAATGTTTTAAAAGGATTTTGGTTTAGTCTTGTATATTGGCATAATATTTTACGCTTATTTTTTTATATCTTCTTCTATATTGTTTATCCTTACCATGCATATGAGATCACCCATTTATTATATTTTATTTTCATAGGAATTAAAGATGTGTTTTATGATTGATATTAATATTTAAGCTATAGTAATAATAGTGTTATAAAAGGATTGTCTATATTGTGTTTAATGTTAGAAATTTTAATGTAATGTTCATGTTTGTAATCTATTTTCTAGGACTGCTAAACTTATCGGTCCTTCATTATTTTATTCCTTCTAATTATACCAATGTATTAAAATAATGCACCAAATATGGGATTATAGGGTTGGGTCATCATAGTGGTTATCAGAGAAAGTTTAGTAAGAACCTTTGAAGTATATTTAAACACATTGATTAGGGATTATAAACATAAGATAAACAATTAGGATAAGAATTTATGACACCCTAGAATTTTTTAATGACATTATATTACCTTGGATTAAATCTATGATGTCATATATTTAATTTACCTTCCCTAGATTTTGTATATTTATTTAATTTGATGTGTTTTCCACCCTATGCTTTCTGGTCTTTGTTAATGAACAAAACCGGAAATAATTGTATTAATGTTGAGTTTGATGGAAAATTTTGTGATTTTGAGAAATCATTGAGTAATTACCAGAGAGAATGATATTTTCATTATTCTGAATCAGTTATCACGATATATGATAAACAATGTGATATTTTTATTAATTTCTGAACAAATTCACTAAGGGAATGAAGAACATTTATAAATGATCAAATATTAAGAATCATAGAATAAATAAGTTTTGGCTTCCTACATGTCAAAAGGAAAGGAAGAAGATACTTGTTGAATACATCAAATGAAGGAGAAGAAGTTTTATCTAAGAGATAATGAGTCACTGAGTGTCAAATTGTTAGGTAGATCAATGTATCATTTGTGGAAATCATCGTTATTACCCAGCTCAATGACAATTCATAAGAATATACTTATAAACCAAGAAATGACCTATTAAATACAACCATTAAATTTAAAGGATGGATGTATTTATTTATCTGGATCCAAGTATTTTGAATAGTGAATTATATAAGGAGTATTCAGTTTATGTTTTTCTATAAGTATATTTAGGAAATGTTGAATAGTTATGCTGGACCAAAAAATTGATTTAAGGAAAATGTTTATTAGGATAACATATATTTAAGGTATAGATAACACATAATATTTTCATCATGTTAAAATCATTATGTTTGGATAATGATATTTTGGATTTGACTAAGTAAATTGGATGATTCTAGTAGACCGAGAACTAATTATAAATTTTTATATAACAGGTATTTTCTATCATGGATGAAGTATATTTTTTTTGTACTTATGGAATAATCCAAAATGCTTTAGAACATAAAATTATATATTTTTCCAATAAGGATATCATATAATTAAGGTTTTTATCATGAATCAAGATAATACTTGATGATGATTTTCACATTTTTGGAATGTGATAACCATGAATTTCCCTATAAGATATGGTAGATAAATGATAAGCCGATTTGGATAACCTCTTTCTAAATTTGTATATTTTCTTTGAATAAGAGATGAAGTTGAAAATGTTCAAGGAATGACTAACAAAAAGAGTGTACTAAAACCATGTATGTATTTCTTATCATGTCTTTAATCATTAGGTAAACGATCATGAAATCTAAAAATGTTATCCTAATTCATTGTTTCGTGATGAATAAAATAGCCCCATAGATCATCACATATTTATACTATTATGGTTGTAATAATTTTCCAAATCATATTTTCTATCTCTCTATATTAGAACTTGATCATATGTTTTCTCTTCCATATTCAAATTTTTCTATATAGAATCCTTGTATATGATATCTATAGTGACCTTCATACTTCCCTTTATTTATTTTAAAATGGAGGTCCCATTAATCATGTTTTGATGTGGGATTTCCATAAATATAATTGGAAAAGTTGAAACCATAATTCTCGATTCGGACATTAATGGTCTAGGACATAATTTATTAAAGTATGGGAGAATATAACAACCCAAGCTTCTATGATACTCTTATTATTAATAATTTGATATCTTGTGATACGGGAAACACCATGTTTGAGCACACCATGACATGTAAAACGAGACATTTAAAAACTGGTTATGGATAGTATTGACAAAATTTTTATTTTTAAATATATAACTTATAATTTTAAAATTAATCTTATGTGTTTTATAGATATAATATAAGGTGGAAAACAATTTTCCATAGAAAAGATTTATTTTAAATTAATATAGTTTTCCTCCTCCACATGGAAAATGCTTTTAAAATCCAATATTTGAAATTTTCATACATTTAATAGGACAAAATATTTTTCTTATATATAAGAAGGAAATAATAAATTTAGTTTGGATAAATATGTTGAATCTTTTTGATAAATATCTTATTTTATTGAATAGTGTGAAATACTGCATTTCAATTAAAAACAACACTTTTATCTAATTTATATATTGTAAGATTGTCATTATAATTAGTTTTAAAGTGTAATTGGATTATGTTATTATCATTTAATCCAATAATTTCCATTGGATGTAATTTCATATTAAAATTACACATAAACACCTTTCAATCATTTTAATGTTTTTATCTATTAAAAATCCGCCTTCTAGTTTTACCAATAAGTAATTTTAATTTAATTTTTGAAAATTATGGGTTTTGAATTTGAAAAAATTTATTCTATATTTGCAATCATATGATCAAAATTTTTAAATATTCACCTTTTTCGGAAATTATGAATAGTATCTTCAATAATTATTTTTAATTTCCATGGTTAAATGGTAAATCAGATAAATAAGGTTATAAAAAACATTATAATAATATAAAACTATCCTAACACATGTCATTATCATATTATATGAAATATAGACACCCATTATCTTCCTTAGTTCAATTTAAAGACCCCATGGAGCCACATGGGTTTGACAAAGACTTTTTGTAATGAATAATTTAATGAAATAGTAAATATAAAATAAACATGTATCCCCTAACTAAAAAAACATTAGTTCAGTTTATATAAATTTTCTATTATAATATAAATATTAATTTTAAATATAACAATATTTCCTATATCATTTTATTTTATTTATATATTTTATAAATATATTTTTTTTGTCAGAATGCTGATTTATGGATTATCTTATTAAAGAACAATCAAAATATATGATATTATAATTATTAAAATTAATGTAATTTGATATTTTTGATGCCAACAGTGATTTTTTGGCTAACATTTCTATGTTAGGAATCAGTTAATTCTTTTTCTGAATGAATTAATTTGTTGTGAATTTAACAAAAAAAATTACTAAAGATGGTAAAAATTGGCATAAATGTTTTTTTAAAACAAAATGAAACTTATTAAAAGATATAATAGTCTTAAAAATCTAATATTATGAAATCTAAAAAAGAGAGTGTCAAAAATTTCATTAATGATCAACTTGAGGTTTTATTGTAATTCTATAGTTAATATATTAAACATATAGTATAAAAACAAGAAGACAAGGTAAGAGTTAACTATTTAACTAAGGGGTTAATCCAAAAGATAATGTTAAATTCATGAGAAAAAAGTTTCTAAAACCGATTGGTTGAGATTATTTTGACCCATCCTTATATTAGTCTCTAAATAAATCATGTTGGATATTTTTTAATCCCAAAATAAATTTATAATAAAATAATATTTCTATATATTCTTTATGATTCCATCACATCTTCTATAAAAGGGATATTCTACTTCTCTTTTATTCACCCCTCCCAGGCCCTTTAAATGGGGAAACCCATCCCAAACCTCCCCAAATCATCCCTCACTTCAACCTAAAGGAAACCCACTGGGTTGAAAAAAATATTATGAAGTCATTTTATTCATGTCAATAGTATACCCCTGAGGAAGAGGTAATAATTTTATCCCTTCATACAAAGTTATTTTCCTCCTCAGGTTCGTATTCAACACTTATTACTATACTAAAATAATATATCCAGAATATAATATATGCTGATATGTTTTTATGATTATCGTAAAACTGTATTCCTCCATTTACCCATACTATAAAAACAATATCACCAAGCCTATGTATGTATGACTTAACGTTTTCACGACGTGGTGTAAATGGTTTTTCATCTATATGTTATTTCTATGGTTATAATGATGAATATAAATGACATAAAAATAAATATAAAATGAAATATTTACTTTTAAATTCCAATTTCATTAAATGACATACCATTTTCTTGTTAATTAACTGATACCATCGATCATTTGTATGTATGACTTACTGTCTCCTCGACGCGATGAGACTCATCTTCCACGTTCACGATCCATGAATTATTATAAAAATATATATATTATGAATAATTGTGGAATATATGACATAATAAGGATACTAAAATAATATAAATATATATATACTCATATGTTTCATTCAATTACATTCATTCAATATAATAAGAAAATATAGGCAGTGTTCATGCATACGTGCGAGCAACAGTCTACATGAACAATTTATTCCATTTCATATATATATATCAATTATATATAATTATATTATTAATTTATATGATATATAAATAATATTATACTCTATGGAAGTAAGTAATAATGATTTATTTAATATGATTATTTATAACAATACAAAACATATACGATAAACAAAGTGATTATTACCTTAAATGTTGCTTTGACATGGAATTTTTAATAATCACGAAATATAATTTCCTAAAAGAATAATATATGATATCATTAATTTTATTTGGAATCCTATATAAGTGAATAATATTATTAAAGACATTATACAGGAGTTTTAGACACATATGAAGAGTATAAAACCTAATGTTAGGGTTAATTTTGAAATCACGTTATTATCCAGAATTGTTTATAACGAAGTGTTTTCTATGACATATTTATCATTCATGTACATGTTTTGTAAAAAATTTGAAAAGAATATTTTTAGTATTTTATGTAATATACCAGTTAAATAAAACATTTTTATATATATGTTTTAATGAGTTATACCTATAAAAGCATTCTCATTAATGTCAATGTTTTCAAACTGGGCTTAACATTCTATTTATATAGAATGAAATGTTTTAAAATGCTAATTCCAAAGTGGTATGGGAAAAAATGATTCAAAAATTTTATTAAAATGTATTATTTTATAAAATGTGTGATATTTTATGTTTTCAATGTAAAAAAGTGGTATTCATCTAAAAGAGTTGTACTAATTTTAATAGATTATTTTTATCTATGTCAACATCAATTTTTGGATTGTATGAATAATTGAGATTAATTGATTATGATACAATCTTCTATACTGTGTTGAATGGTATATAAATTTTCTTACTATAGTTGTTCTATTTTAATACCCTTCATGGTTTGTGGTTAACATATTAGAACTTTTATGCTAGTTTTAATATGATTGTTTATGTAATTCTTCCCACTTTTCATATATGGAATTTATTAGACAGAATAAGTGACGGTCATGTCCTGCTATAGCCCCCCCCCCAATTCATCGATAAGTGTCATAAAAAAAGAGTTTTTTGAAAAAATTCTTTGATGGAATATAAGTGTACAGTCTGGTAATTAGGCATTGACATAGTGTTTAAGATGTCAGATATTATGTATTCCCTCTCTATGAGATTAATTATTGATCATTCATGGTATTATTCAGATAATATAATATCAATTATAGTGTTTAAATGGAATTATATTATTTATTATTTCAATATTTTGATGAACATATTATTTTAAAATTCTTGTGTTTATTTGGACCTTGCCTTAAATTTATTCTGATTTTTGATAGTATTCTCTATATTATTGATCTTTAATAGGCATCAAACCTCATCCCTTTCTTATGTTTTATTTTCCAAGGATACAAAGATGTTCTTTATGATTTATATGCAGTTTTAATATATGGTAATAATGGATATCTAAAAGTATTATCTATGTTGTGTTTTTGTTATAAATTATAATGTAATGTTCAAGTATGTATTCTATTTTCCAAGACAAATAAACTGATCGATCCATTAGGATTTGATTCCATGCCATCATTCTAATGTATTAAAATATTGAACCAACTCTTGGATTCTGGGATTGGGAATTAATAGGGTTAATACCTGAACATACACACACATTAATCTAATGGGAAGAACTTATCGTTTATGGGTACTATGAACTGTAGCCTCATGAAATGAGGATTGTTTATTTTTTCCTTTACCACCTCTCATTGTGAGAATTATGATGGATATAATCTTTATATATGATATATATGAAATTTATAAATTTTTTAAGATTTAATAATATTTATTGATATCATTCACATATTATTTCCATTTTTAGTAAATATGATTACAATATTTGGGGACGTTTTCACCACCACCCCTGAAAGTGGTGTGATTTGTTAAACCTGTACATGGAAAATATAGAGGATGGTTTTATTAAAACTTTGATAAATATATTGAACAATTTAATTCAATAGTAATATATATATATATATATCATTAAATTTTTATTATTTTAACATGGAAATGAAATGAAAGTTGCATTCATTCTTACGTATGACCCACCGTATCCATGACATCATGGTGCCATAACTATACATCAATACTACTAAATTTTCTAGTGATGATTCAAATGTAACTATTTAACATGGCCATGTTGGGTTAAACATGTTTTCCATGCTTCTTCTACCAAACCTCTAATTTTATTCCATTCACTTTTTTGTTAAGGATTTATTCTAACACATTCAAACTACATAACTATTATTATCTCTCCTCCATCAGTGTATTGGTCCCTATAATTTCCTCAGTTTCATCATCATGAATATGATATTTTAGAGCACTATCATTGGCATGTGATGATGATAGTTGTACCTCTACTCTGGGGGAAGTAAATATAGGTTGATAAACATGTTGGTCATCATCACTACGAGTAGTAACAGGTTGAGAGACTAGTTGTGCCTCAGGATTGGGTGCATAATCCTATTCAGAAGTCAATATCTACAGATGTGGGTCATCATTTAATATATAATACATAAATTTTGGAACAAATAGAAAATGACTTAAGGTAACTAGAATTATATTGAAAAAAATATCCTGAATATTTGAAATCATGTTTTTTAAAGGCAGAATGGATTTTAACCCCATATAGACTATCCAAATAAATTTATTATGGTATCCAATGAAATAAAAAACACCATATACATTTAGACTAGTAAATATTATTACAATGCCCTCTAAAGGGATTATCCTTTATTGAATTTTAATCCGACCCTTAAGTGGTTTTAGTGGATAACAAAACAATTGACTAGTTTCAGTTTGTGGGATTTGGTACATAAAATACATGTACTGTCTATGATGTCATTATAATTGTTTATCATTGCACCTTTTTTTAATGAACAAAAATTCAAATATCCCATCTTGTATATTTTAATATCACTCCTATTATCAACCAACCTTCAATGGATAAACAACACATTTTTGTTCGTTTAATCCAACTCCCATAATTTTGTATGACACCAATGTAGGAAAGATTCACATAAATTGGCTTTCTATCCTTACCACCGGAAACAAGCATAACTATATCCACAAGTGTAAATACACTATTCTTCATGGTAGTGTCTTCATCCTATTCATTAATATATAATGTATAATCATTTGTTACATAATAATTATAAGATAATACATAAACAGTTGTTCCTCCATTTATCCATCAAATTCATTCTCAAATTGAGCCTAGATTTTCAATTGACTCCATAAAAAAATTGTCTTGAAACCATCCCATAAACTACAGATTATGTTTATATGATATATATTTTTATACCATGATCAATTAAAATGCCTATGAATTTATTTTTGTGTTTTTACATAAGTTTCAGCTTCCAAACAGTTATGAAAAATGTAAAGGTGGACCGACTATCGATCTTTAATATTTATTGTGACAACCTCTCTTCCAAAACATCTTTCACCCGGAAGCTGCATAGTGAGACATCATTTTTATAGAACTATTATTTCTTCCCCAGATTGGTATTTGGTACATAATTCAGTGTCTTAATCAATAATATATACCTCTACAATATGCCCCTCTTCTTGGCACTAATTTTGGACATACCCATTCAAAATCTTCTTATACCATTCAATGGGGTACATCCATATATAGTGTATAAGACTATATAGTCAATTATCTCTCACCAATTAAACCACAAATTAACCATCTTATCAATGAATTTCAGAAGAAATAACATTTCCAATTCACATAATATGGAAACAATTTTTCATTCCATACCCAAAAATTTTGTCAGGTCTATAATATTTCAAAGTATATGTTTGAAGATGAAACAAAGCTTCATTAACATATAGTGGATGTTCTTGTAAAAAATGGAATGTAATGATATGAGAATTATATATTTCAAGAAAATGTGTGAATCATAAGATTTTAAACCTTAAATTTTTCATTGACATGTTGTTCTTGAAATTCGATGAATACACCCTATGAAACCTTTATATCACTAAAGAAGTTGAAAAACTGATGTATCTATTTCCGGGAATGAGTGTAAGGTGCTGAATGAAGAATGTTATGTTTTTATCCATACACTGGAACCAAATATTCTCGTATTCCATTGTCATCCATGTACAAACGTTCCATTATTCCATCCTTTGTTTTGACTTGTGCATTTAGAAATGTTCCTATGACACCGTAACATACATTGTTTTACAACATGCATAAAATCAAGAATTTTCCTAACATAAAGATAATTCTAGTATGATGAGTCTAAAAACTGATATATTATTCAAACTGCTTTTTATATGGTTTTTTGAAAATGATTTACCAAAAGCAGTGTCCAGATCTTTTACTTTTTACAAATGTTGATCACGAATTAGTTGAGATGGTTCTATACATTGTTCTCAAATACAATCAAATGATGTCATCCAATAACGGTACTTATTTCATCAGGGTAGAAATCTATGATGACCTAGAAAAATGGTTTTCGATGAATGTATAAACATAATTGACTATGTACCTTTTTAATAAATGGAAAACCCATGAATTCCATTAATGATATATCCTGATAAATTTCTATAAGTGTGAAAAACATTTATCAAACCATAAACCATGGCTCTCAACATGAAATATTCATTATTATAATCATCATACAAATTAACAATTAAATCCCACAATAATATCAAATCCATGATCAATAAAGCCTAATGAACACCATTATCATTACCCAGTTGTTTCATTCCGGGTATAATCATTGATAGAATGATGTGTCCATGTTTCATGGGTAACCTCAGTTGCAAGTAATAATTTACCTACATAATAGGAAATGTATTTTGTGTGATACTTTGAAAACCCAAAGGATTCACTTCACTTATAGATAGTGCAAGATGAAGGTTAATACACTCATTTCCAAAATCAATATAATCATGATTGAATCTCTTCGAGTAAGGAGAGTCTTCTAGGTGATGTATTTTCCCATCTGTATTTCTTCTATCTATGTGCCATGTCAATTTCTCTACAATCTCTTAACATCCATATAGGCACCAAAACCATGGAATTATTGGAAGGTACCATACAGTTTTCTTATGACCAGATTCATCATTCTTATATTGAAAAGCACCACACATTGGGAAATATCATAGTTATTTTTGGTCATTGAGAAATAGTATACAGTCACTCACACATGCATGTATTCATTGAGAGATCATACCCATCAAACATATAATTCTTCTCGTGTTGTATATTTTTCTTGGGTGATCATTATCTTTTATGGGAATGTCATTCAAGAGACCAAGTAATTCTGTAAAACTAGCATCACTCCATCCACTACATGCTTTTGAATAATAAATCATCGTTATGGCGGGAATTTTTTTAATATTTTGTAAAAACAACATACAAACTTGTATTTTCAAAACTCTTTAAAAGATCAATCAATTTTAAAAAAGCATAAAATTTATCTTCAATTGTCCTTGTCATTTCATCAATATTATCTTCATCATCATTAACATATGAAATCATGTACTCAATATGGTCTTCTTAATTTCCACAATCTGTAATCATATTTGAAAATCCATAATACTCATTAATATCCCAACCACTAGCTACAATTTCATTTTCCCTGTGTTATTTCCAAAATTTATAACATCAATCTATTTCGTAAATAATCAGGTGTTCATCTAACTCTTATAGACTAACTTTTCTTGAATAAAAATAGCTCAAACATGGACAATGTATTTGAGAAGTTTCATATGCATGATCCTTTTCAAACATGATCTACTTTTTCCCTCCATCTTAATACACTTTTTCAAAAGATTAGAATCCATATAGTCTTTATCCATACCCCTTATATTTGAATCAGTGATATTAATATTTAACACGATAAATAGAAAAAACATTGATACAAAAATTAACCAAGGATAAACACATTTATAGACATTTGGCCTCATTTTAAAACTATTTATAAAATCACAAATGAAATCCCAAGAAAAAAAACCAACCATTAACACAAATTCGTCTTTAATATAAAACACCCTTTTAAAAATAAACCAATCAGTTTCAAACACTATTTCAAAAAACCCAAATTCCTTTTTTATAAAGAATTCAAGGAAACATACTGAACGAATAATGTTAATAATTAAAAATGAGTGAAAATAGTATATATTTTTCCAATTTTATTTTATAACATCACATTCCCATTTTAAAAATGATACTATCATAACATACACTTTAGAATCATTCACACCCCTTTATGAAATAAAATCATGTCTGTTTCGAAACACTTTGCATGAAACCTAAGACCTTATAAATTATTTAAATAATTTTAATGTTATTTAAAAAAAAGGTACGATGAATCCATTTTTCAGAAATTTTTTTAATTTATTCCAATAATACATCTTCGAAAGAACAAATATTTCTAAATCTATCAGTGGTTTTTGGATGTATCTCATTCGTGTTCTCAACTATCTGGACAGATAAGCAACCACATGACATAGATAATTTATGGTTAATATTGGTGTTTTAATCAATTTCACATTACGATATTAGAAGGATCAGTCATGAATATCTAAATACTCATATTGAGCTACAAAACACAGGTTATGTATTGTATTATTCCATGTCTATTTAAATGGTATTATCATTGATAGAAATTTGAATTTATTTGTACATCACTATATCATATAATTTTATTTTCATCTTTGAATCCTTCACCGTCTCACATAGTGTCTTATCTACTACCATTCCTTATCCATACCATCAATGTAGAGAGTATAACTAGCCTATGGAAACATAATTGTTGTAAAAAAGGGTAGTGATCAAGAACCCATTCTAGACCAATCACATTATTCTTAAAAAAAATAACAACTCATTCTTACTAAAATATCATAAAATGAAAATTAGAAGTGAATAAAAACAAAAATACCACCAACATCAACACTAGTGACCACCTATATCTCAACATATCTGATATTCCAACCATAAACCAATCTGATAATCAAGAAAAAATGGCACTGAAAAAAGAGATATAAGAGCATCAGACACTCCCATCCCCCAGTTCATATGTAGGGTGTGAGGAAAAATTATTTGAATGATTTCATAAAGAAATATCTTCTAATCCCTTCATAATATATTTTATTATGTGCTTTTTTGAACATAAGGTTTAAAATATATTTTCACATGAATTATAAAACAAGTGTAAAAATGATGAACATACATATTTTCATGCAACCACCATTCGTATAATATAAAAAAATTGATGAATATAAATTTGAAATTAAAATTTTAATAAAAGTAAATAGATCCTTTAAAACCATATATGACATGTCAAATTATAGTTTATCCCTCTTTTAGAACATCCCCTTAAAAAAATTTCTTCATAAATAACCACAATGAAAAACCATTTTCTTAAAACTCGTTTAACAAATAATTTTTTTTCCTTTTTTAAAAAAATCCTGTTAACCCTTTAAATAAACCTATTTGAATGTAAAAAAATACAATCTTGAATTGAAACAATTATCATATATTGACACAAATAAACAAAGAAACATAATAAAAAAACAAAATAAGGAGCCATATTATTAAAAAATCAGGGGAATACGATCCAACTAAGAAAATAAATCCTTCAAAATGTCCTAATAATAATGTAAGCATCATGTGAAACATCTTAATACTCATGTATTTGGATCATGAATTGGAGATGAGGAAACTAGGTCGATCATATTTAACATGTCATATCCATGTAGTCCTGTAAAACTAACTATTCTCTATCATAATCAGGGGATAAAAAGAAACCCTTTTCCCTTATAGTACCTTCTAGGGACACTGAAACATCTTAGAAACTCTCCCAAGCTAACTAGGTCCTTACACTATGAAGAAATGTCCACAGTTGTTATTTCACCTATCTGGAACCCTACCAGTCTCCTACAAAACCCTTAACATTTCAATAGTGTAAGTGACCAACCAATGAAATAATAGATCATCACATAAATATAATTTAAATAATTTAAAATTTATCCTCAGGCCAGCTCCTACACCCCCAGAAGAAACAACCCCTCTCACATCATTTTATTATATTCAGAATTGGAAAAATAATATAAATAATCCCACATGGGTTCACAAGCCTCGACAAGAACAGTACATACATGGTGCTAAATTGAGGGGTTCTCTTATTTATAAAATAACTTCATTTAGATTACCAAATAGGATTTTACAAATGTTATGGACAAGACAATCCATTTACAACTCATTTGAGAATAAAATTTCAAATTTCATCCAAACACCATTTATCAAAATACGCGAGAACGCCCATTTAGAAACACAACCATTTTTTATAAATAAAATTTTAAAATAATAAAACATTTTATTTTTGAATGATATATGTTCTAATAACTCTTTTATTAAAAATTTATATTAGTTTGAAATTTTATTAATCCACCATGTGAGTTAAGGGACTCAAACCCATTTATAATGGTTAAAGGTAAATTCCATTTGTTTTAAAAAACATGACTTCAAAATAGTTCAATTTCACTTGAAACAATGAAAAATGTATGACCAAACATTAAAAAAAATTATGTTCCTTTATGAAATACACATGGTCCTTTTGCAAATCACTTGGCATCTGAAATATTTCAATTCCAAGTATTTAAATCCTTTCAAAGAATTGAAACCCAAAAAAGATAACATGTGTGATTATAATGTCATTATAAATCATTAAATAACATCCAAGATATTTATAAAATTTTTTACAACGGAGTTAAAAAGAGTAACCGACCTCATTCAATCAAAATCGTAGAAACAAAATGTCGACATTAATTGAGAACAAATTAATAAGTAATGGGACATACTACTCCACCCCTAATGACAAAAATCATCTTCAATAAAATGAAATTAAACTAAAATCTTGTAGAAGAACATTTTAAATGCATAATCGAGTCACAAAAAATCAATAAAAAATATGAATAGAAACACCATCCAACATACAATTTATTTAGTGCGCAATCAAGGGCCACTAATAGCCATGATTATTAGGGGGTATTTTGACAATAAAATACACTGCATACCATCATTGTAAAACTATAATTACATGAGAACAATATGAAATAGATGAAAAAGAGGACAAAATTCACTTGCATTGGAGAGGTGGGCAGCGGAGGAGAGGCGCACGATGGAGGTGTGGTGCACGATAAAGATGTGGCATGTGGATGGGGAAAGGCACATGTCAGTTTGGTTCGCAGTGGAGGAGAGTCACATGGTGGAGGGGTGGTTCAAGGTATAAGAGAGGCTCTGGGGGGGGGGAGGAGGATGTGTCATGGTACAAGGGTCGTCTTCCACAAGAACATGAGGGGTGAGAGAATGAAAGAGAATATTTGGGGTTTTTATAAAACCCTGTGAACCATTAATCGACCCGAGTGAAAAAATGCTCATAATGGTATGTTTTATCAGCGCTAAAATAAAAAGCACTAATAAAACATACCTTTATCAGTGATAAAAAAACCCTAATAAGGATATTATATTGATAATTTATTTTTATTCATATATATTTATAAATATATATATATAATAAGTAAATAATAATTTATTTATAATTATATCAATACATAAGTATATATATATATATTTGTTTAAAATAATAATTTAAATAATAATAAAATTACAAGAAATATACTCATTATATTTATAATCATATAATATATATGATAAATGTATTAATTATATATATTTATAAGACTACATATATATTAAAATATATTTTTTATAATTTTATAATTATTTATACGAATATATTTATATATTTACAATTATATGAATATATATACTTATTTTAAATTATAATTATAAATTAATATTTATTTATTTATTTAAATAATTTGAAAATAAGTTCAAATTAATATTTAAAATTTTTATAATTTTAATAATATATAAATTTAATATATTTATTATGAGTTTTCAATATTTAAATATATATGTTTTTATTTATAACTATAAATATTTATATTTATATTTATTTATCAATATTTATATATATTTAAAAATATATTTATCTAATTATATGTACCATTATATATGAAAATAATAACTATTTATGTCAAATAATAATTATTTAAATAAATTTATATTTTTTATATTTATAACAAATATATAAATATATATTTACTTTTAATTAAAAAAATATAATAAATATTATTTATTTATATTTGTAATTATATATATAATTAAATAATTATAATTTATTAAAAATATATTAATAATTTTATAAATATATTTAAATATATTAAATATAATTTTTAATTATTTCAATATATATACAATTATTTATAATTATATTTATAACAATTGGTATTGATTTACAAATATCTGTATATAAATATATATAGTTAATATATTTATTTAAATTTTTAATTATTCAAATATATCTATATTCATTTAAAAATTATAATTATAAATATTTGTATTTATTTATAAATATTTTCATATTTTTATAAATATATTTATTTAATTATATTATAATTTTATAAGTAGTATTATAAATTAAATTTTTATAACTGTAGTATTATTTACTTATATATAGTTATTTATAATTATAATTACAACTATAAATAAATTTATTCATAAATATTTGTATATATATATATAATAAAAGATATATATATATAATTATAATATATATATTTATTGTAATTTTCTAATTATTTAAATATATATTAATATTTGTAATAATAATTTCAAATTATTATATCTTAAAAGTATTTATATATATTTAAAATTTAATAATTATTAATATAATATGTATATATATTATATAAATATATTTAAAGTAAATTTGGAAGTATTTTTTAGACATAATTGTATATATCAGTAACATTAATTAAACTTATACTAGGAATGTTTATGACACAAGCATGCTTGGTCCGAGATTTTTATTAAAGAAAATAGTAATACAGTGAAACAAAACATACATGCGGCGTAGAAAACATCGCTAAACCAGAAAAATGGAAAAACAATGCAGCCCAAAAACACCAACAGTTCAATGACCCACACACAATCACTAATTGACATCCCAAAATCCCTTAAAATGGCCTATATTAGACCATCAAACCCACTACAAGCCTGAGGCCTTGCTATAACTGTCCCGCAACGCACAATCCGAGCAAAACAAAAAAACTACCAACACAAGCATGCCATACAAGCTATGCGCTAAAAATCTGCAGTCAACCCCGCCAATCATGCAGTAGATGTGGCCGTCCACATCTCCATCACTTTCTCTATGCCCTGAAAATGTCTAAAATAACCTCACCACCACAATGATCCTCACTGGAGCAAGAAAACTACAAATCCCCTAGCTCAACAAGTTGCCCCATCACACTCCTTCGGCAACAACATGTCATTCTAAGTCATGGACCTACGTTGCCAACACCTTCACCCCACCATCAGCTGATGGCCAGATCTCACTACGAGGATGTGTCCCCTCACCTGAGCATCACTGGTCCGATGTTAGAATTGAGCAGGGGACCAGATCGCGACACCTACAGCACACGCGCCCCAAGCCTCCCCTTTGTCGAGATGCACAACGTCCTCGAGATCCCACATAAAGCTGAAACCCCCTGACTGCACACCGCCAAAAATCCAAAAATTCCTCGACATACCAACAATTCACCTCCACCTAACGCCATCGTTACCAACACCCACTGATAAATCAGTTTCCAACTTAAAAGGCTACAAAGAAACATCCTCTTCCCGAGTAGTTCCTCGCCACTCTGTCCAAGAAGATCAACCCACGGTGTTTGTCCTAATTCGTTTTCTTTGGCTGATTTGAGGCCGACTCTCACTGCTCCAACAGAAAACTGTCACTGACTATCGGCAAGGCAGGACACCACCACCCCTCCGCGCATAAAAAAGAAGGTCCCCTTCGATGGGGAGACCCGTCCCAAATTGTTTGATCAAACCAGTATGATGTCTCTTAGGAACCGATCCATTATCAGGTTAAGACCGACTACACCCAAATACACATGCAAAAACATATCGAAATGACTAATAATTTCATATTCATCTCGTGCTCTTGGAATCAGATCGCCGAAGGGATCCCTAAGAGTGAGAACCTCACCCTTGAAGATAGATAACGTAAATAAAAAATATTGTAATTTATAAATGAACATTATGATACATAACATTTGCATGCATGATCAATATATTTTTTTGACCAGATTCATTGGAAACACACCTATATTGAATAATTAATATAAATAAATATATTTAAAAATTTATTTATATGAATTAATTATAAATAATATAATTAAATTAAAAATAGAAATATAAACATATAATGACACTAATAAATCTAATAATCTAATAAATCTAAAAAATATAAAAAATCTAATTAATAAATCAGAAAAATTTAAATCTAAAAATAAATAATAAATCCAATAAATCTAATAAATCTTATAAATCTAATAAATATAAAAAAATATTTATTATTTAATGAAATTTAATATAATAATATAATTATATAAATATATATATTTAATTATAATCATAGAATTTTTTTAAACAATATATATATATATATATTTAAAATATTAAAAACTATTAATTATAAACAAGAATTCATTAGTTAATGTATCAAAATATACAATACATTTTATTAAATTATTAAAAAATTTATCAGTGCTAATAAAAGTGCTGGTCAAGGTGTACCTTTTATCAACACTATTCTTAGTGATAATAAATGATACATGTATCTACACTTTTATCTAGAGCTGATAAAGGCCCCCCTTCATGAGTGCTTTGTGCATACAGTTGATAAAATGAGGTGCTTCACCTGACTTATTTTGTGGTAGTGGTTCTAGTCGCATATAAGAGATAAAATCTGATATCAATACACATATAGGGGGTCCTCCATGCCTAGGGATCATTGGGGGGACTCCATGTCATATTGGAAACATCATCCTTGAGTAGGGATAGGTTCCCCTATAAATATTGGTCACACCATGTCCAAATACCTGATCTAGGGTACCACAAAGAGATTTATTGACTGACTAAGGTTGTAGGTGAGATATATTCTCTAACTAGATGAGTCAACTATCGAGGACGGGAAGATTCAAAAAACATAGGAATACAGATCATCCTCAATTATGGGAGTATGATCGTGCATTTAACACTAATAGGAAAATACAATTGGTATGCTCTCACCCTTTATTGGTCCAACTAAAAACCCACAAGCCATCTTAAAAGGACCAACCAATAACAAAGGCCCCAACACCACTGCAGAGTCATGATTCATATGGTCTTTTGGAATGATATGGTTATTTTAGTCAAAAAGACTGATCGGGTCCGATCAGAGTCCGATCTGACCCACCTGACATGACAGAACCCGCCGGCTGACCCGCCCGAGGCCAACTGATCGACCCGACCATGATTTCCTGGCCATAACTGGCTCATCATGTGGAGACCTAGGCCCCCCCAAATTATGTCATCCTCCAAGAAATGTTTCTCTAAGATGGGTCACTCTGCCGCCACCTCGACCTCCTGTCGCGGCCCATGGTCTCCACTCATGGCATCTACCACCTCTGTTGGACGACCACTTATGGAATATCATGTCATGCTATGTCTAGCCTAGGCCCCTTGTCAGGATAGTGTTACCTCTATTGGTGTCCAACTTACAGACAAACCTGCCTTCCCACGCTCCGCCAGGACAGGCTGAATCTGCTGCCTCCCAGTGCTTTCGTCACACCTCCATGGTGCCATTGCGAAATCGATATGAGATTCTTATTTCCCGCTAATGATGCTGAAGTTTTCATATATTTGATATAGTAAAAAATTTCTTATAATCTCACCATAGTTTTATTTTATTAGTAATTTCCATTTCTTTTCATTTTAGTGGTAATTTGAGCTTAGTGGATAAAGTTCTTAAATATGAAATTTTGATTGATTTGTATCATAGGGGTATTTTGCGCATAACTTTTAATTTTTTCTTCAAAATTTTGTGATTTTTTGGAACCATTAATTTATTTCTAACATCTTTGTCTTCTGGATCATGGGATAATTCAAGAACATAGAGGCCCGAAAAAATCATTTTAGTTAGTAATTTTTTCTGGCAGAAGTGTGGACCCCACCACTATAACAAAATAGTTACTTGATTCACATTCATTGAAATGAATTGTTTCTTAATGGAAATGAAATAGGATTCAATAATGAGCTTCCTTGATGAGTTTTACATCATAATACTATCATTAAGGCATTTTTTGAAATGTTCAATCATGTGGGAGATGAAACAACTCACCAGATAGAGACCGTTCCAATGAATAACTAATTCATACAATCTGAAAATTGAGTCCAAAATGTATTTTAATTTTTGGAGAAACAAACAAGTAATAATGGTAAAACATTCCTTTGAGTCTCAAACATGTGAATAGTTAAGATGGAGGGTCACAATCATATGGGAATGTGAAGATATGGAATCTAATGTGGAACATGAATGGATTAATGGTCTCAGAGTAAAATGGTCATAACACCTTCTTCCATTGCTTAATGATGATGAAATTTTTATAATGAAACGAGGTGATATTAAGGAATAAATTTCATAAAGGCAACTATTACATATTCATTAATGTAATGGGAAATCCACCCCTAATCATTTGGATGATACTTATTGGGATAATTATTTCACCTCCTCTACCTATAAATATGTATCCACCGCCGTTCTCAAAATATTTCCCCATCTATGTGAAATTTTTTTATACTTTAGTTAAATTTTAATGGTATTTTTAATTTTTAATATATTTTTCTCTTTTTCTTAATCTCATTATCAATTTTTTATCTTTTTTTTCCACCTCGTTCTTCTCCACTACGATCTCTTGTACTCGTGATCATGAGTAATTAACCTAAGGATGTTCCTGGGGGATCATTCCAGGGATGAACCAACGAAATAATAAATACATATATTATATATCTAATTTACATAGAGTTATTAATAGGGGATATTATTGGATAAGATTCCTTTGTGTCTCCATTTTCCACCCGAGTCTTAACATTCTCTTCTACAATATTCTCCTTCGATAGAGGAGGAGGATGTGAGGTGTCTCAGAGATTGTTGATTAAATCATATATCCACAATAAAAGGTAGAAAAAGATTTTTATAAAAATTGTGGATCATTTTCATTATGTAGGTTAGAAGCTAGAAAATAGTTGATGAAGGTTCATTCTGCATAATCTCCTACTAGAATCTCCTTTCTATCTAGCATCATTTTGTCTATATTTAATTTTTATGTTAAATTTTATTATTTCAATGCCATCTATAATAAATAAATATCATTTACATTCATTATATAAATTTAAAATATATAATAAAATATTAATTACATATAGTGTGTGGTTGACCCCAAATGATTTTTAAGAGAAAGACCTTGGTCATCCACTACACTGCACTTAGTTATAAATATTTTTGCTAGGAAAAATGACAATTATTCATCAAATTCACTCCATTTATAGGGATACAAGTGGTCCTCACTTACTATTTTCATTCATATTTTGTTAATAATTTTTCTTTTTTAAAGAAAATCATAAATATAAATAAAAATAAAAAATATCCTTATTTGTGATGTCTTTTAATTCAAATTATTATTGAAGGACTGAATAATCTCAGCTTCCAATTTTTTTTTTGTAATGATCATAATGCACTATTTAAATGGATTAGTGATAAAGTGAAAAACACTGAG
The DNA here is from genome assembly GCA_963277665.1 of Viscum album. Taxonomy (NCBI): domain Eukaryota; kingdom Viridiplantae; phylum Streptophyta; class Magnoliopsida; order Santalales; family Viscaceae; genus Viscum; species Viscum album. Next base: position 673,980,577 of record OY728157.1, on the reverse strand, counting down.
AGTCAAATAGAATTGATAGGTGAATATGTACACACATCCCATGAGAAACCCACACCTGAGCTGAAACCTGAACTAGAAAAAGTGGTGGAAGTGAATTTAAAAATCATTTTTTATGTTAATGAAACTAAGGATGGCGATAAAGTGGTTCTGAAGAAACTAGTCACATCATTGAACACTAATACATTGCACAAGGAGGCCCCAAAATCACACATTCTAGCTAATTCACTAACGAGAGATCATCATTTTTTCGATGAATCTTGGATTAGAATTATCGATGTTAACAAGAAATAGGTTCTTCTCATCCATGATAAAGATACATTAGATACCTTCTACCTATCTATTTCTTCGGAAGATGATAATGAAGATTCACCTGTTGAGACAATGTTGTCAGTGGTCCTTTAAGAAGAGATCAAATTCCAAGATGACATACATGGAAGGTAGGATTTCATTATTGATTCTTCATGTTTTGATCTTATTCATGTTGAATTATTTTCTAACTTCTCTTTTTATAAAATTGTTTACACAATATAAATTAAGTAGGCAGTTGATGTTAATGAAGAGAAGACCCATGTGACTGTGAATGAAGTAGAATATATTGAGATACTTTTGTTGCGACTACCTCATTCTATATCAACTTACCTACCATAGGGAGGAGGACACCATGGATGACAATAGGGAGAAACCATACCTTATTATCCCTCCCATAGTGGACTTTAATTTCTATATTTATTAGTTTTCAAGGATGGTAACTATCTTATATTATTTTGGATTTTCTATATTCAATGTTTACTCCTGTACATCGGGATAAGTCACATGTCATGGTTTATCTCAAAGAAACCGCTCCCAGCATCTTATTGGGGATAATCCAAGACAAATTCTTGACTAGGGCAGTGAAATCCAGGCACCCCCATGGTAGTATAAACCATGTTATATAATTTTTTCCCATTCATTTTTTATATTTATTTTTATTTTGCATAATTTTTATTTCATGATTTATAGGAATATTGGAATTAGCTAAGTCCTTAACTCAAGGAATCCACTTTAAAAGTAATACCAAGATGTATGATTCTATTCCAAAGATTTTATGCCATTATATTTATATTTTTTTGTGGTGAAATAATAGTCAGTAAAATTTAAGTGTGGGGGAGTGTCAACATGCATTGTTATTCTTTTAGATTTCTGTTTCATATTTTTTTTGGATTTTGGAGCTTTAATGAATATTCTTATCACATGTAATAGACCGAATTTATTTTTAATTATTATAAATGATTTTTAAATGAATTAATTTTAAATAGTTGTTGATGTGAGTACTTCTCCCTTGAATTGGATTGTCATGTATTTTTATGAGTTAGACTGATTTTTAAAATATATGCCCATGTTACACTGACTCAAAATATATTTCTAATATTGTGAGGTATTAGAAACCAATATTAAATTTTATTCTTAATACTAACACATTTATGAGGGAAACATGAATTTTGTATGTTAATAAGAATTTGCAATTTTTCTCTTTTGATGTATGGTATTACATGAAACATCATTAATATTATAGAGGAACTACTTTGGATTTCCGAATATTTACCTGAGACCTGCCATTACATTTATCATACATAAGTCCTTATATTCCATGAATTACCTTAATATATTATGCTACATTAAAAGACTATTTTTCCTTACCTACCATCACTTTTATTATTTTTTCATCAATATATCATGTTTTTGGGTTAGGGAAGGGCCTTTCATGTGCGTTCATTTGGTTGTGTATCATTTATGGGTGGTGCAATGTCTGTGTTATTATATTAGGACATGGATAATAAATGAATTTGTCATGTGCCACTATTTCATTGTTATTTATTCATTTCAACAATTTCTCCATAAAAATTGAAATGCGATCAATTTATTCATTGTATGTTTTTTATGACTCACGATCCTATCAGAAATCAAGTGAATTTATTTTCCTTCATACATTTATAAAAATTTCCCCTCATCCCCCATGAAAAAAATTAAAAAATTAAAAATACTGGTGTTCCTTTATGAGGATTTGCCTAAAAGGGAGAACATGGATGATATCATTCATTATAATCATTATTTGGCTCATGTACCATGTCAAAAAAAGGTTGGTGTTATTGTTCACATTTTCATGGGGTATCAAGAGGGAAATGTTATGTGTTTTTATTTATATTAATTATGCATTGAACTTAAGACTCAAGACTCCTCTTTTTGGCCTAAAACATTTTCAATAATTTTCCCATAAACCCTAATCCAACGAATCATTAGATTCATTAATTAATGCTATCAGGATTTATTAGGACATATATGGATGTTTGAGGTTGAAAATATTCAAATGTTGGCAATTAAAATGATTGAAAATTTGTTTTTATAGAAGAGACAAGATGAAATATTATTATGGATAAAATCATTGATATTTTACCATTTTGTTTCTGAGGATTTTGATTTCAATGTAAGATGATTTACCAAGAGTGAAATGGTCATGTTTGGGGGAGTAATGAAGCTCGAAATTTCATATATTTTAAAATTAAAATCATTAATTATAATCCCACTATATTGTTATTATATGGTTAATGGTCACATATTTAGTTTTTAGTGGTAATTTGAGATTAAATTCTAAAAGTGTTTAAATATGAAATTTTTAATGATTTTTATCATAGGGGTATATTGGGAATAAAACATAAATTATTATTTCAGATTATGTTATTATTATTTTTATTCCTTGATTTATTTCCGAAAAAAATTTCTTCTGGATGAGGGGATAATTTGGAAAATTAGAGGCCCCAAAAACCAATTATGTTGGGAAATTAGTCAAGAAGATAGCTTGGAACCCAACCTGTAATAGAATAATTACATGGGGCACACACGTAAAAATGAATTTATTCTAGTTGGAAATAATATAGTATTTAATAAGGCACATCTTTGATGAGTTTTAAGTCAAAATAATATCATTAATACATTATTTTAATGCTTCATACATGTGAAAGATGAAACCACTCACCAGTTTGAAATAGTTCAATCAATAAATATTTCATACCATCTGAAAAAAGTGTTGAAAATGTCTCATAATTTTGGGAGACACAAAAATGGAATAAATTAACTGATGTACATACGGATGAAACACGTTAAAAGATAATTTGGAGGGTCATAATGGAATATGAATGTGATGATGATGAATATATCATGGCATAGGGGTAGATTAAATGTCTCACAGTAAAAGTTTTATAACCACTTCTAAAGGTTTTATATAATGATTGAATAATTAGGGTGAATTGAGCAGATAATATAGAACACCTTCCCTAAAAAAACCACTACAAATTCAACAATTTAATGGGACATCCAAGTGTAATCATTCGGAGGAGACTTTTTGGTATAATTAATTCACCCCTTGTCACTAAAAATATGCATCCACAAACCTTCTCAAAATATTGGCCCTTCTATGTGTCCATTTAATATTATTTTTTTGTTTCATTCCATTATAATTGTATTATTAATTTTTAATATATTTTTATCTTCTTCTTAATCTCATTCTCATTTTTCATCTGTTGAAATAAAAAAAATAATTTATCATTAAAATGACTGGTTATTTTCTTCATTACTAAAATAAGGTCGACCATGATTATTATTTCAATGGTAAGAAAAATCAATCCAATATAAAATGCTTCAACTCAAATGAGTTAGGACACTGTGCAATTTAATGTCTCAATCATCAAAGTATTATAACCCAAATAATACTAATGGATAATAGTCAACTTATATTACTATTGTAGATAAATACGAAGGATTAATATTTTTCTTTGTAGATAATTTCATTTGAAAATATTATCAATGATGTAATTGTTATAACTGTTATGAAATATAAGAGTATTTCAATTTAGTAGTTTTTTTTGTTGAGGATTTGAGATCATATGCTGAATGGTAAAAAATAATATTATTCAATAAAAATTAAACAATTTAAGAAAACAAATTTTTGTTGGAATACTGATCCTTAAAATTTTCCATTCAATTAATAACAACATTTGGATTAATATATTATTTATTGGGATAATGGAAATTGGAAAATGGTTGACTACCTTGGGTTTGATTAATGATATTTTGACAAAGTGTTTTATTCTATCATTGATGGAGTATAAAACATGATTGGATTTAAATATTATGTCCAATAATGTATTATATATTAATGTAACACGGAAGAATTGTTGTTTTTAAGAATTTTTTGTGGTAAATAATGTTACTACCATGTTTCAAGATGATACCAGATGAAGGTTCTCACATGTTTGGAATTAGATAATTTATTTATTTATTATAGGATAATTATATGTTCATATTGGAAACTTAGTAACCTTCTTTATAATATATGGAACATAGTTGTTTGGAAAATTTAACAATTTATGAAATGTTTTATTTGATCTATGGATGATGTTATAGACGTTAAGGTATTTATTCACCATATGATTCATCCGATACTAAGAATAAATTAGATATAATTCAAGGCAAAACCAATGTATATTATTATTTTATGAAATTGAAATTTATAATTACTTATATTCTTATAGAGTGGGTAAATTTTTCAATTCTAGGAAAGTGGTCTTGAAACAATATTTCTTCTTATTATCATCATTTGTGATGATATAAATAACCTTTTCACACCTATAGTCTAGGGCATTGTGGTTAATAAATTCCCGGTGACCATTTTATTTATCACACTGCATCAGAACATTATAGTTTTAATTTCATCCATGTTTTAACTAACACTCTATTATTTAATATCCTTGTTTTGTTGCGACCTTTAGAATTTCCTTCACTTCTTATAAAAAAATATGTGTTATTAACCATCTTTATGATGTAGATTTTTAAATTTTTATAATATAAATAACTAATGTAATGAAAAAATTATGAAATATCAATGATGCAATTTAATTATGGTGGGGAGAATGTAACACCCTGAATTTTGATAGTATGAAAACTATATTTGATAGCGTGTATCACACATATCACTAAGCTTGTATTGGAATACAATACCCCAACAATTTTTTATATTTTTAGTGTTTTAACTAAATTAAATCTATTATATATCTTGAAAAACCTATGACACAGAGTTAAAATGCTTCCATCACAATAATATGTTTCTTGAATGGATTTTGATACGTGGAAGATCGAGTTTTACTAAACAATAATATATTTTCAAAATGATATTATTGAATATAATAAGTTATAACCACGTCCTTAAAGATGAAGTTATGAAATATGTTAACTACAAATTTAAAATATATTTTTTAAAAAAATATAACATAAATTTATTGGTAATAAATTAATTAGAAAAAAAATATTAAAACTAATTGAATACAAAAAATGTTATTTTTTTATTCTCAGAAATCTATTTTATCATAATAAATTTAATTAATTACAATTAGTGAATGATATTAATTAAATATATTTATTATATTTTTAATGATATATTATTTTTATTATTCAAATCTATTTTATTAGAATAAGATAATAAAAAAACCAATAATACATATAAATGCCAATATTTTTATAAAGGAAAGTTTTCTACATTTTAATGGTGAACAAATTTTAAATATAATTTATGGAAATTTTAAAGATTTTACATGTCAGGATAACTTGGATATTTGATATAGAAACATAAAAACTATGTTAGGATTAATTTTTTTATATTTTTCATTGAAGATTCATTTTTTATAAACACTGAAAAATACTAAATTAGAAACCTCTTTTAGACATAATTTATTTAAAAAAAGAAATAATCTTATTAAACTTTTAAAACCAAAAAATATATTCCTAACATGGAAATAATAAATTTTCCTAAAACCTCACGAAACGTGGATTTTATCATTTTTTCCCATTACCACCACCCTTTGGAGGAATTAGGATGCAAAAAATATTTATATATGATATATAAGATATTTTTAATTAATTTATAGCTTTTTTAATTTATATATTACACATACACTTATACTTGTTAAAATTATAACATTGTTTGTTTATGTGTGGACTACATCTCACTCAATGTGATATGATTCTTTATTACTATACATGGAATATATAAAAAATTGTTTTAGTAAACATTTTTGGCATATAAGACATAAATATATTATTGTAATTACAATATCAATAAATATTTTTTATTTTAACTATTTATTCGTTAAAAAATGAATGCAACATTCATTCAAAGGTAATAACTACCATCTCCATGAATGGTGCATTAAATTTCTTATCTCCAATTTTTTTTGATTTTTATAAATATATATATATATATAATGAATATATTTTATATTTACATAAAAGTTTACATTGTAATGATGATTTAAATATAATAAAATTAATATTAACAAGAAGTAACAAGTAAATAATACTCAAGAATTTATGTAATTAACACCCAAAATATTGAAAATAAATATTATATGTAAATGGGTTATAATATTATCTAAAAATATAATATACGATTTTGTAAATATTAATATGGTTCATGTTTAATTTAGTAACATGTTTAAAACAACTATGTAGGTGGTTAAATATCAAACAAGAAATGGATTATCAACGTAAGGAATTTCATCTCAATTTTCATTCCCTTGAGAATTATTTATTGTTATTCACTTCATCACATTTATATAGTGTCATTATTTCCTTTTGACATGTTATATCATGATACTCTCAATTATCAAAATATTATAATTATAATTTAATTCCCCAGGTATATCAATTCAAATATTTTAATGATTTATTGGACACTTTATAATATTTAATGATTATTTTTCATCAAGAATATCTTAAGGATATTTTAATAGTATCCCCTTAAATAATGTCAACAAACATTGTTTTCACTTGTCCTACTGTAAATAATTATTGATAAATCCATATTATTTATTCAATATGAATATTGGATAATTCAAATTGTTTATTAAATATGGGGATGTCTTTTGGCATACAATTTTGGGTCAGACCCAAACATTATATAACCCCTTGATGCATCGATAATTTATCAATGGAAAATTAATTTTTCCAAATTCAATAGGTTTTTACATATATTTTTAAATTTTATTGAGGATGCATAATGAACTTATTGGTTTTCATTTTACTTAGACATGGAATCCAATAATTAATCAATTTCATCATTGATATTTATGTTATCAATGTTATTTTCATATGATAAAATATATGAATGAATTTAATTCTCAGTTTATTTATTAAATTGGATGTTTTTTTATTTCTTAACTTCCATATCAATTATTCAGTAGAATTTTATTTTAATATAATATGTTATCAATTATTTATCATTCCATATTGATTTATACTTATTGATTCATTATTTCTTCTTCTCTACATACCCTTACTGAGTATTTGACATCATCATTTTAATTTTTTCCTACCCCATGTTATGAAGTAGAAATATTTTAATATTAATTCAATGATTATGTTATATAAATTTATGATCTATCACGTTTTTATTTCCTAGTTTCCCAATGTATTATAGATATCGTTTATTTAATCTTGCATTACAAGAGTTTTTAACTAATCAGTCCTTTATGATTTTATTACTTGTAATAATATCAATGTAATAAGAAAATAATCCCTATAATATTTATTATACAAACTAAATGGTAGTTACTACAATTTTGATTAAAGAAATTATACCATAAAAATTAATGACAATAATTATAAGAACAAAGATATAGATGAAAATGATTCCCAAATGAAAATACAAAATTTGGTTCACACTACTAAAAAATATTTTTTCAGTAGATATATTTCCCAATATCGGATAATGAATGGAATACATGAGAATCATATAAGTAAACATTGGGAAAAATATGGGGATTAAATTTTAAGGTTAATATATTATCCATAATAGGAAATTATATATATAGACTCCCAAAAAATTCATATTAAATGATAGAACCTTATTATAGGTCCTGATAGTCTTCACACATGCTCTTTTATCCTTTAGAAAAACATTTAATTTAATTTTCCTGTACCTTCTAATCATATTCATTCATATATTTTAATATTTCACTGCATTATAATTTTCAATTACCCATTGAATACAATTTCTTCACTAAATTTAATATTTATGTATCAACTATTCTATATCCCATGCCTATTTCAGTTTGATGACTCGTGTATTCTTTATGGCACCTAAGACTATTATCCCAAAGTTAGTGGTAACATTATTACTTTGGTTCTGTATACATATGATATCATGTCCATATATTTACTATATTAATATTTTAGTATCTCTAAAAACATACATCAAACATACATTTAATTTTAAATCATAAAACACAACTTAGTGATTCCATTGCAAAAACCATTATTACCACTAAAAAATCCAAGAATATCAATAAAAATGAACTTCACAGCATCAAAAGCATGTGAAACAAAAGAAATGTGTGATATTAGAGGTTTACTAAGTGTATGCATATTGTTTATGATGTCATGTATAAATGAGGAATAACAAATATATGGAAGAAAAAATTTAAAATATAATTCAATTAATCAAAAACATAATCGTAAATAATAATACGAAGTGAATAAATTATGATCTAATAGTACCTTAAAAATAATCACTTGAGAATTAAATGAATTAATGGATATCATAAATAATGAAATAATATATTGGAAATAAATTACAAATATAATAATGAGGGAATTGAAAATACATGAAATAAAAAATATTTCATTATGGTTTTGGGCAATGATATATTTTTAAAATGGGTATGAACTTAGTCAAACACCAATGTGAGTAAGTTTCAAGAGACCTATTGAAGCAGTGAGTGACTATAGAGGGTCCCACATATCACATACAAGTAATAAAAAATTTTTCATATGAAAGGGGATTAACATAATAAACAAAAACAAGTTCATTAAAAAACTATCCTAAAATTGATAAAAACTTTGACAATCAATATACATAATCATAAGCCATCTAAGGTAATATGGTGAATGGGATCCAAATAGTACATCCCCGATATTACTAATTATAATACCTATAGAGAAAAAACATGGACGATATTATTACAAAATATATACTATTTATAATAAATAATTTTTTTAGTTTATTAATATAAATACCATAAAACATAAATTGATAAGATTATTTCAGAAAATACCCATTAATAATGAAAACCACATTTAAAAACTCAAAATTAATATAATATTATGTAAAAAATTTATTTTAAATTATCATGGAGACATGTAATGGAATCTTAAAAGAAATGACATCTCATATTTATAGTTAATTTTTTTGATGTCAAGTATATTAAAAAATGGTTCCTTTCACATTTCTAGTAAAATGTTAAAAAGTACATCTTATTAAAAATAATTAGAAGATTAATTTTAAAACAATAATTAATATATATCATGGATAAAAATTAATTTTAAAAGTAAAATGATTATATTAACAACGTTTTTGAAATTTGTTTTTTTAAAAATATAGATATAATAGAATATATTATCTAACTCTAGGGATAAGTAAACGGAATTTTCATTAAAAGTGTTCTTTCAGTGACATGTGTTTCTAAAATGGTTAAATTTAAAAAAATATATAAATTAATTTAATTAACTTATTATGATAAAATATATTTCTTTTCATTTAGATATATAAAATAATTCCGTTATTAGAATATTTGACCTAAACTATTCCAATTAATAATGAATTTGTGAAATAAAACCTTAACAATTTTGTAAATTTGAATCATATTCCCCATTAATGAGATAGAATTGTATTTATATTTATATCAATAAAATATCATTATAAGTATAATAAAAAATATTCATGGAATTTTATCCACCATAGAAATGAAATACTTGGGGAATATGGAATATGTCACATGAAACGAAATGTTATATGAGAAACATTCACAACACATATGATGTTATTGAAACATTATTAAACCACATGAAAAAATGTATATTTATTATACATGTATTATTGAACCGTACTCATATATAACATAAAATATATGATTTAATTATAATTATAATCATGATTTTATTAATAACTTTTATAAATTTCTATGTTTCATGTAATAATTTCTTCATTTTTCATGTATGTTTTGTTTTGGTAGTTTAGATCATTTTACTTTGATCTTAATACATCATATAATTTATTTTATAAATGATATTAATATAATATATATATTATATATATATATATATATATTTATATACCTATATAAATGTTATAGAGTTAAAAATGAGTTACACTATTCATCGAAACGCAAGGTCGTAAGTAGGCATGAAAGTTGATTACATTTTTTATAGATGAAACAAAATAAAGGTAAATAATAATTAAAAATTAAACAATATGTATAACATAAAACAAATGATATATTTTTTTTTCAAATAAATCCTTAATACAAACCATTTCAAAATAAATTAAAAAATGAATCAAGTCATTTCGTAGAGGTGGTAATCCACACCTACATATGAGTGACATTATCATTTTCAAAATATTTGTAGGAATGATGATTGATGTAATATTATAATTTAAAAATTATAATTATGTCATAAATATCATAGACACACACATATATATATATACACACACATTGAATCTATCATAATATATATATGTGAAAAGGGTAGATGAAAACTGACTTACATCAGATCATGAGGTGGTAGTCCATCACACAAACAATGGATGGTTTTGTGACGCATTTGATAGAATATGAGAGAAAAATATGTTATTAAATTAACGTATTAAAATAATTTTATATTTTATATACTATATTATAATTTTATATAATTTTGTAATTATTTTAAGTATTTATGATGAAATATATCAAAAATTTATGATTTAAAACTATCATATTCATTAGAAAACCTCTTTGTTTTTGTTCCTAAAACCATAAAAAAATTGTTTTCTCACAAAAAATATATTTTCAGCCATGGGGATAGATTTAAGTATCAAATTTGGATGACTATTGTATGAGAAAAGTGTTATTGACTCAAGGAGAGGATATGGGACAAGGTGTCGTTTTGTATGTTTGTTAGAGGACACACATAGAATTTATGAATGGAATAAAATATACCCACATAGTTCACACACAAAAAGTGATCATAATTCAACTATTAGAAACAATTGTATGTTATAAGGTCAATATATTTCTATAAAATATAAATTATAAATGTTTTTATTTCATTTTTCATTTATATTTTTAGTTTAACCCCTCGATGAACCCGTTTTATCCAAAACCATGGTAAAAAATTTATAATATTTTTACATTTCATTAACTCCACAAACGTGATGACAAAATGGTTTCCAAAAAATGTTTTCTTAAGTATAAAATGTTTGTAGAAAATAATTAAATTGAAATTAATTATAATTACATTCATTTTATTAATAATAATATAGTTTAAAATTTAGTTATTTAAAAAAATAATCAAATGGAACTTTGAAAATGATTTATATGGAAATTATGTAGTCAATAAAATAAATATTTCTTTGTATTCATTAAAAAATTAATATTTCCCTAAAAATCCTAGAAATTAACACTTAGATAATTTTAATGCTATAATCTCATAATTATGTTCCTTATTACATATATTTTTTATAAAATAGGGGAAATATAACTTTTTATATTTTTTAAAATGTGATGAAACATCTTTTTAGATAAAAATGTTTTTAAATATAAAACCTCTTTTATATTTTAACTAAATACTAGAAAAATATTTGTTGAATTTTAATTTTTTTCAGGAGTTTATAATATATAAATTTAACTAAAATTATTCAAATATACCTATATTTATATTCTAAAATATTAAACCTCTTTTTATACATTTCAGATATAATTTTGTTTTATAAAAACATTTCTTTTATATTCATGTTTTTATTATTTTTATTTTTAATCAATTGATAAATAATATATTTATTTTTTACATCGGTAAACCAAATAATTTTCAAAATATATTTTGTTCTATTTACAGCCACCATATTAATGGATGTGTTTTAATTTTCAAATTTAAATAATATATTTCTAGGTTCAATTAATCTTAGTGTTGTGTGTTGTATACACTCTTTAACTCAATGATAATATTTTAAAATGGTGGGTTATTACCTTCTCCCTATGAACAATAAATTGTGTCCATGAAATATGAATATTCACTACCAAATCAACGGCTTTCCATCATATAATAAAATTACTAAAATCCAAAATTTAATAAATGGTTAACAAAACATTCTCTAAATATTCGTGAATTGAATTTATAAATTTATTTTATGATAACCCATTACCTGGTTTAAAAGTAGGAAAGAATTTATATGACAATTAATAAAATAATAAATAATTATAGAGAGTGATAATGATCCTTGATCACAATAATGTGATTGATCAAGAGAAAGAAAATATCCACAAAACAATAAATCGATGTGGTTTTAAAAATACCATCAATTCATTGAAAATGATTAGAATATGACATTGTTTTTAATGAAAAGTTTACTAATGTTTTGGAATTCCGTTACTATAAATAATATAAAAATAATGTTATATAAATACATGACACCTTCCTTTTGGATATGGATAATTCCAACTTTTTTTCATCGAACCTTTTTCCAATTCATTTATTAATAAACAAAATAAATATAAAATATTCATTTATAACATGATAAGTAATAAAATTAACTTCTCACATATCGTAAGATAAATTAAAAAATATAAATTCATTCTGTATGTCTCTAAAAACATAAAAAAAATATAGCACATATTTTCCAATATAATAAATTAATCGATAAACCTAAAAAGTAACATCAATTATTCAAGGTAATATTTATACATAAAATAGTTTTATTAAAAAAATATCATATTAATATGATCATCTTGCAGGTTAATGGGAAACTCTTCACCCTTATCCCTACTTCGTTGATCATTTAGGCCTAGTAACCCTATTAGATGCAATGGGTTCACAACTAGTATGCATGTTATAGTAATTTTGAAACTATGTTTATATAATTCATATACGATTTAGAAAAATTTTATGAACTTCCTCATAATGAAAATTCACAAAAAACTACTTTTTTACTACTGTGGATTCCATTAAAACATATATTTTCCCACAAAATCAAATAATGTTAATTTAATGTTATTACCTTTACATAAATTACCATATTAACTCTAAATATCATCAATACCAATATTCATATGAAAAAACAACTATTCATAAAATAATATTTATTGTCAAACCTATGGTTTTCAAATATCTCTTCCAAATAAAACATATAAGAAAATTTGATTAACTTATTGAAAACCCCATATAATAATACATCAAAATGGGGTTTTATGAATTCAAGCCCATGATCAACTATAATGTCATAAACCCATAATGGTATCCATAACTATTATGTTAATCATATATTAATAATTTTATGTTTCCAATACATTTACACAATCCCAATATATTTCATGATTCTTATAACAGAAAAAAATACATTAATTTTTTTTCAATATAATTCATGAATCCTGATAGATAAATAAATTAGAGAGTTTATTCAAATTATTTCTATGTTATTGGTCATTAATTTGGAAAGTAATTATTCTTAATATTATGTAATTGACTCATAATATTAATAAAATTCTTAAATTCAATCCAAAAGGATTGAATAATGTATTAGTCATAGAAAACTAGTTACATACTCTATACTAAGATTATATTTGAAAAAGTAAAAAAAATATTAATTCCACCCATAAAATGAATATTCTATATAGTAAATCCCTATATATTAACCAATAATGATGTACTAGAATCATAGAGAATGGAATCATAAAAACTATGTGATCCCATGTGGTTTGATAATTTATACATACAATGAATGATATCAAGAATAAATAAATAATGGTATATATATAACTGTAAATAATGGAAAAAATTACATTTAATCAATCACATGAGCACAAATTGTTATAGGGAACGAATACATTATTATAAAATAATCCCATATAAATAATCACTTGATTAGTAATATTATCAATGGATATCATAACTTATTTAATAATCACATGGAAATTAATAAATAATTTCATAATGTGGTAACTCAAATTTTCTTACATAATAAATGTTTCATAAAGTCTTTGTTCTAATAAATATTAAAAAAATTGGTTATGCCCCAACCTAATAGCCAAACTAGTTGGTCTCATGCAACCTACCAAGTCCTCAAGGGGTTAATAATGGCCCATATAAGTAAATGTTTCCAATTCTTTCTTTATATTAAATGGGTGTAAGATACAAAACATTTTCATTAATATTTAAAACAAGAATTTTTAAATTTAATTTTTTCCCTAATAAATAAACATATTCATAATGAATGGAGATTAATTTAGAGGATTGTATCAAATAGTACAACTCCATTCTAACTAATCATAATACATTAGTATAGATAATAAATATGGTATCATTAGAGAGTATACCAATTTTTCTGTTTAAAATAATGGTAGTTATCAACGATCAATGCCAATACCAAATACTCTTCACTAAAAATTTGTAGTAAAAAATACAAATTTCATATTGAAAATAAATTTTAGAAGAAAATATTTCATGAATATTTTGAAAAAAAATTCCTATGAAATGAATCATATACTCATATAATGGAATATTCAACATAATGATCTATCATGATGTAATGAAAATACATTCATGTTTGGTATATTAATAATAATGATTCCATTCTCTTTTTTGGTTAAATTAAAAATTTAACTTATTCAAAAATGATAGAATGATTCCATTAAAATATCTCATTCATTTGTACTAGTTGATATTAACTACCTAATCTTTGTAGGAGTTTCATAGAATCACAAAATATTATTCTGAATATAATTAAAGAATCATATTCCTTCAATTTCTGAGAAATCATATTGGACATTTAAGTCTCATTTTAATCTTTTTTGTGTGAAGAAAGGTAAAATCATGTATGATCTTGGCCTATGATTGATAAATGGGGACTATATCATATCATTTATGGTAATTTTTATTGTCTATATTTTATAATGAAAAAAATAAACTATACTAATAAATATATTTAATAAAAATGATACAAATATAATTCTATGGTAAAATTGGGAGAAATGATGCAATACTTAAAATTTGGTAATTTTCATGAGTCTACTCACCTATGGGGGTTGTTCACTATGATGAGGGTCCCGTTTAAAGTATTTTAGGTCACCTAGAGTTATAATAATTTCAATAATTTTTTTATAATGAGTAATAATAATTATATGTGTTTCAAAATCCTAGAATGTAAATGATGACAGAACACCCAATCAATCTTTTAAGGCCCAAATATTATGATTATATTATTGAGATAATACATTTTGAATTTATAGCTTTCTCTATGAAATATGTCTCAAAATCAAAAAATATCATTTACAAATTAAAATTAGTTAACATATAATTCTTGATTAGGGGATCACTATGAATATCATGATCTAAAAATAGACAATATAATAGTTATATCATTTTGAAGAGTTTTTAGGAATTAAAAATATAAATTATTTAACCATGATATAAGAATGTTATATATTAACCTAGTTCAAACATAATGTAGATAAATCATATATAATTATTTACTTTATATAGTTCAATGTTAAACATGATGGATATAAGATCATTGGATTTTACTTTGTATTATTATTTTAATAAATAATGTGTTAGATAGAATGTTTGACACATAACAATGATATTTAAAAAATTTGACAAAATTTAATTATTGTAAATTTGAAAATACAAAATTAAAACATAATATATAAAAATAATTAAATATGAATCATCATAATTGAATGTTTATGTCAATTAAATATTCGTGTAAAAAAACTATGGATATAAAATATGTATCCTCATGGTTTTATATGAAGAGAATGACTCTATATATACTCTTGAAATATGAAATCAAATAAGAAATGTAATATTTATGTTAGAAGATAAGTAAATGATCAATGTGACTGATTCTATGAATTTGTGTTGGATTATATATACCGTTGAAATAGGACTATTAATTACTGGGTTGTTTGAAATATGCTCATTGGATATATTATTGTGGGGTATCTATGTTTCTATAAAGTATATTTAACTTGTGTAAATTTTAGTGGTAGTTGAAATGTAATATAAATCATATTTCAAGGAAAAACATTAAATATAAAATATTACTAAAATATTAGTTTATAAAATCATATATTTCTATGTTTCATATTATTAATATTATTAGTATTATTGAATAATTAGTTTAAAAATTAAAAAAAATAATCAATTTAATTTAAAATGTTTTATAAAATTAAATTTTAATAAACTGAATAAAACAATTTAATAGGATATGGTGATAAATATTAATGATAAAAAAATATAATTTTACAATAACTATATTTTTAAGGAAGGAGTAATTATTTATAATAAATAAATAGAACTATATTAAATGATATATCACATGTAATTTCAACTGTTATAAAAAATATTTACAATTTTAAAAAATAATATATATATAAATTATTATTATGAATAATTTGTGTTAAAAATAAATTTTCTAGAAAAATTTTCATTAAAAATATATATAAAATATTTTAATTTAAAAGATCAAATTATTATTATTATCAGTTGAATTATATTATATGAATTTATATATTTTAATTATAAATTTTAAATTTGGTAACAAGGAAATTTTCATTTTTGGGCATAAAACAAGTTAGAAAAATGAAATTTGTGTTAAAAAGGTAATGGTATAATTAGGTAAAATAGTTACAATAATTCCAAAAAATATTAGAAAAACATATATATAATGTTTTATAGTGATTAATTATAAGAACCATCTACATTATTGTCCACTTTTTCTCAAAATTAATTTTAAAATTATGACCTTACTAATTATGAAGTTCATATTTACAGAAAACCCACAGAAACCTGGATATAAAAGAACATCTCTTATACCATTTCTACACCACTGAAACCATTTAGTTGTCTCTTGTATCTATAAATATTTTCCAACATCAAAATATTTCTTAAGCATTTAGATGATTTTGTTTCCACAAAATATCCACAAATCCTTTTTTCAAAAGAAATCATAATAAGAATGATAGATGCTTTGAATTACCTAACATTCATCGTCTCTTTTCGATTATGTTCCTATGTCCATTTATTCGTAATATAAATCTCTACAATAATTTTTTATGTATATTTCATCATGATTTATTGAATTTTTTTAACTAATTTATATGTCTTATATCATTTTCATTATTTATAATAGAATGCTTCTATTTTGTTTTCTTCTACAAAATACTTTAAAGATGGTATAATACCTTCACTGTTTCAAAAATTTGTGGTTATCAAAACATTTATATACAAAATATATGATGAAAATTCCAATTTATGAGATTTGTATCATTCAATTTGGGAGAAATGATAAAAAATATTAATATTATGTAATTAATTATTGTTAGTGAATGTCATAATAAATGGATTTTACCGATTCCATTCTCAGAATTTATACCCATATTTTACCGTAAGACAAAATTAAACAAATTAAATTATAGGAACACAATGATTTCATTACCTTTAATAATATTTCAATGATTAAATTAATATAAAATGGAATTTACTAAAATCAATCTCTTGAAACATGTATACCGTATTCAAAATAAATATCATATGACGTTGAATGTAAATAAAAACCAACTAATATATTCCATGATCTATATTTAGATATCATAAAAACTAGCATGCGATCAAATCTTCTATATACATAGAGGATGTTGCTGATCTTAAAGGGATGGAATCTATCACCACTACATCATCAATAACTAATTGGAATTAGTTTTCCCAACATAAAGAAGAGGATATGTTATAGATACACACATCACAAGGAAAAACTAGAGTAAAAATATTAAAATATTTTCTATAAATGATGTTGAATAGTAAAAGAAAATAAACTCAATGTTGCTAAACCAAACCCCACGGTATAGTTTGGAAATAAAAACAAATCAATTATTGAAACTACAACACACTAATATATTTATGAAATATTTCTCATCAAATATTATTTATCCTATAGTTTTTGTTTTACAAAACATTGATTTCTTACAAACATCGATACACCATAAAACATGATTATTTAATTTCATTGTTATAAAATAGACATTAATTTTATTGTTATTAATATTATAAAATAAATTATGAAATAAATATATGTTTCCTAATAAAATAAATTGTATTGATAAATTATTAGTAAAAAATCATTCATTTTATAGAAAATTCATTCTATTATTTAAATATAAATTTTCTTCGAATTTTTTTTCTATTGAGTGAATATCATAACATGTATTTCAATTTTTTTAGAAATATTATCTGAAAAAATCAATTTATGTTTTGTATTTATCAAATAAATTTTATTTTTGAATGATATTTCTTGGAGTTTCTTGAAAGGAATAATTTTTTACTGAATATGAAATAATAATTTTTTATAAAAATTGAATTATATATATATTAATATCCATTTTCTTATATTGAAATAATACAAAGGGAACACATGTCGGAGGGGGGGGGGGGGTTAATTGTGTCTTTTTAAAAATCATTATAGAATAATGTTTGTAAATATCTTAGCGATGTATGAATATATGAATCATTCTCTTATTCATGAAAAGAATGTAGTTGTAAAATGAAAAGAATAAACACAATAATTATATTGTTGTTCAGGGAACAGATATCCCATCGTCCACTCCTCCAACAATCATTCTATGATCATTTAGAATTTCACTAGAAATGTCCTCTTAACACAAGGCATTAAAATCTACAAAATAGTGATGGAAGTTGACACCTTTACTCTATGCCTAAACTTAGCCTTTTGGTTCTTTAGTAGGGAACCAGTTTTCCAAAGAATTGAACAAGAAGTTGATACTTAAATCAAGACCGATTACATGCAGTTGATACTTCAATAAAATAAAATATTTCAATTTATTGACTGATTGAGTTGATTTTCTTAAGTACACTATAATAAACACTAGATGGATATTCTTCAATAGAAATAATATTTTTTTAGGGAAAAAATAATTATGAAGTTATCCTAGTTAATAATTCTCTTCAACAATAATAGAAATAAACACCCACGGTACTCTTAGATCAGTAGGAAAATGAAATGTATAGAACTTTAAAGCATGGCATTTTTTGAAAATAACAACGTTTGTCATTCATTTTAGTAGAATTGTAAAAGATATTTACTTGAATACAGTTGTTTTTGTATAAAACTTTCCACCATTTTAAAATAAATTTCAATAGATTATATATATCATACCTGTTAATTTGGTATTCTAAATCTATGAAAACCATCGTATTGAAAGTATAAATTCTAATTTAAATTATCATAGAAAATAATAACATTACATAAAAATATGACTTATTTTATGTGATGAAAATAGTTCATCTAATAAATCAAAAAGTGCTCCGAATCAGACCTATAGAATCTTATAATCATCCTATAATCCTCTAAAGATCATTGTAAAAATTCTTGATAAATTGAGGCTTTCGAACATTAATGATTAATACTCAATGGTATGGTTCCACAATATATCATGGGGTTTCATTTCATAAAATATGATTCCAACCAAAGTATGTTTCTATTACCATACATTAATCTACACATAATGTTGGGTAGAAAATTAATATAGGGATGATGATCCATATATTCATCTTTTCATCATTAGAATTCAAACAAATCAATGATTTACCATGAATTAATTCTTCCGGATGTTGGATTTAAATTCTGATTTTAAAATTCCTTATAGGGTTGATATTCAATTTGTTTACCATTCATTGAATAATTTGTGGCTGATCCACACAGAAAAATTATCAGCATAACATATTGATTATGATCCATACATTTTTTTAACAAACTCATGGTTTGAATTGTTTTCCATAACACAACCCATAGATTTTGAATTCTAGCGAATATATAAATAAAAAATAAGATATAATTACTGAAACGTAATCAATGAATCATTATTAGAAAACAAAAAATGGTATTTGAGATCATAATAATAAACATTTAACACATATTATCGTTGAGAAAATACCTGATGAGAAATATCCTCCATTTTTATGATGACAAAAAAAATAAAATTACAAAATGAACGTATCGGAATTTTAAACACATTTAATGAAAATATTATTGTTTCTCCAAATTATTTTGATTTCACAAGAGTATTTCAATGTAAAATATTTCTCTCAAAAATATGTGTTTCTAAAAAATTCTCTCTATTTTTGTAATAATAAAAATTAAAATTTGAAAAAGAAAATGATATAAACTCTAATTAATATAGCACAATACTGTAAATGAATGTTATAGTCTACTGGGGAGAAAAATTGTATATGTCATATGGTAGTGGAAATGTTAACATTGATATCATATCAAAAACATTATTAAAAAATATAAAAGGAATAAATATAAAACTTATGTAAAATTAATTACAGATCAATCATTTTGAAAAATTATGAGTGCCTCCCATAGGAAACATAATAATTCATCTAAATGAGGGTATGGGGTCTTACAAATTTTCTTGATCAAATAATCCATTGGTTTTAGTTACAGATAGATGATAAATTGTATTAACAACATTGTAAATTCCATTCGGAAACAGTAACAGACTTTAAAAATTATTTTTGAAGTCATCCATTAATTGTTGGAACAACTAATCTGAATCTTGGTCAGTTTTCGAGATTTCCATCAAATTCACCTTTAAAAAATCATTTACAATTTATTCTGATTAATCAAAGGATTTCAAATTATTTTAGAATTGATGATGGGATATTTTGATCTAGCATTAATTTGATATCCTTAGACTGACCATGTCTTCCTGTTTATCCTAAAGTACAGTCAATGGTTTATTGTCACATTAAAGTGTGTGTAGCCTATTTTAGAATATATCAATGATAGAGGCAATAGTTACAAATATCCTTATAAGATTAGTAGAAGTGGTTTGAGGTGAATAAGTAATACCCTCATAAATATACTAGATATATTTAAATTCCCTTATAATCTTAATGTTAATCTCATCGAAATTATACTTTTTTATTGATTCATCTATCAAAGATCTGAATTGTCTACCTAAATATGTGATACTATCTTTAGGATATCTGAGAGAAATAAAATTTTATTTTACGTCTCTATATTGAGTATGAATGGAATCAAACTCATTTCATTGAACTGTTGAACATCTAATATCTTTAATTTTATTCTTATTATATTTTAAATATTATATAAATGAAATGAGTTTTTCTCAATGTGCATGGACTTTCAAATCATAGCTTCTTAATAAGTGTCAGATGACTCTGGAGTAATAGATCTTAATGTTTTTCCACCCTCTACCATATCCATAATTTAATCTTCATGAAATTATGATCTATTTTCTAATATATATAATTCATCAACAATTGAATCTGTAGAAATGAGTGATAGTTTTTTAGGGGCACATATATCTTCTATGTGATGTTCTTCTCTATTAGCCTCTTTCTCAATATTCTTATCCTTTTGAGAATCATTCTCAATAAAATATATAGTATTATCTTTCAATTCATAAATTTTGATTATTATTCTTCTTATTTGAACACTATAATCGTATTCATGTCTTGATTAATCCTCTTCATCATCCCTTGGTTAGACCAAACCAACTGATGACATTATCATCTTCTCCCCTATAGAATCAACAGTCACCTTATATTTTCATCCAACACCAACATGAGAGAAAATATTCCAATATTTTCTTTAGATATATTGCATTTTCATGATATTCATTTAATTTATAATGATTACAAGATGGAATCAATTTCTGAGAGTCACGTTTTTGTATTTCTACTTTTTTGAGCAACAAAATGGAAAAAAAATTCGATTATGATAGACGACCATAATTACATATTTTTGACAGTAATGACATATATAACTCATAATAAAATGGTATAAATTAAATATAATTTGGTTCAGAGATATAAATAGAACATACCTAACTTCATATAAAACACTCTCTAACTTAGCCATTCTCATCAAAATTCATGTTCCATACACATTATCATGAATTTTATATCCGGAGTAAGATCTTTTGTCATTACTTTCATGAAAGATATTGTTACAAACTAAAAATACATATTGTGAACTGACTTATATTTTTCATTACTTATATTACATATGATTTAATGAAAATCCCCATCATTGGGATGGAATAGAAACATAGATATATCTTTATTTTAAATACATCATTGTTAATCTTAAAGATTATGGAGACTTAATTAATTCAAAAATTGAACTCATAATTTCAACAAAACTATTTCACTTCTATATTAACAATCCTAGGACTGTTATAATATCCAAAAGGAAAATCCATTCCTTTAAATCTAGTGGTGGAATTTAATGAAATAATTTTCCCATTTAAATACTCTATTTTTATCACTTTTCCTTGATTAAGTTTACAATAATTCACTAGAAGTCATGTAGGTACTCCCAAATTAGCATCTTCAGGATTTCTCGATTTTTACAATTCTTAAGGATTCACAATTTATGATTCGAAGGATTGTGGTTTTAGAAAAATGGAATGAAATATGTTCTATAAATGAGAGGGAAGTGACATAGAAGAGTAGGAGAAGGAGTGTAGTTTTTTCAAACCGATAGATAATGTACTAATTACTTTTTAATTTGAAAATATTAAAAATTAGTACTTCAAAATGAATTCCTTTGTTAAAAATAATTAATATTTATCTAAATAAAATAAATATAAATAAATAATTTAATAAAATTTATATAGTTTACTTAAAATAAAAATAGATGGATTAAGAAAAAAATGAGGTAAAGAAGATTGATTTAAAATTAATTATTCACAATGCCCCCTTTTTAAGATCGAAACATTATTTGGGAAGTGGATGAGTAAAAATATCAACTAATTTTGTTGGGTATTGACAAATTATAATGATAAATTTTATTAAGAACATGATCTCTTAGAAAATGATACATTATTTCAATAAGCATAGTTCTATAATGAATTATCTAATTTTTTGAAATATTTAATTTAACTACTATTTTCAAATAAAATAGGTATATTATTAAAATTTAGTCTGAAATCCAATAGAGTGTTTTTCCACCAAAAAACATGTGCATAATAAGTGCTAGCACAAAAATATTTTTTCATAGTTGTTGATTGGGAAATTAAGTTTTGTTTTTTACTCGACCATGGTATTAATTATTTTATTATAATATGGTATGTTCTATAAGTTTTATCTATATAATCTTTATCCTCCAAATTCATCATATGAAAATGAAATTAAAATAAAATCAATCTTTTTGGGGGAAAATACTGCTTTAAAAAATATTTTCTTTTCAACATAAGATATATTTTTTCAAAATAAATGGATGTGGTTCATTCCAATTGTATTGAAATATAATACACAAAAAATATAAAAAAAATTCAAGATTTTTATTAGTAATCTATAACAAAATTCAAATGATTCCTATATTTAATTTGTTTTCTACAAGGTTTCCAACATCATCCAATTCAATATTTACATTAGTTAACATGATAGTTTTATACTTCTGGAATTCCTGATGTCGAAACTATTTAAATAAATAAATAATATATTTACTTTTATAAATAAAATTCTATAATATTTTTGATAAATTAGAATTCCTAAAATGATATTCAATTCTCATATTATACTCGTTTTATATATTTTTTTCATCGGATTTGAAAATTCATTAAAAATATTTTTATTTTTTGAATAGAAAATAATGAAATCATCATAAAACTGTACTAATATTATATTAGATTTTTTTTCATTAAAATACTTGGATCATCCAATACTATAGTAAATTATTTTTTCAAAATAAAATTACATAATCTTTCATACGAGGCTCTAGGTGATTTTTTAAGGCTATTAGGAGATTTAGTAAGATTAACAATAGAATATGGTTTATGATGGTAATCAAAACATGGAAGTTGTTCATCATAAAATTTCTCCATTTAATATGAATAAAAATTTCATATTTTACATCTGTATGATATATTTTAAAATTAATATTAGATGAAGAACCTAAAATGGATTCTAGTGGCTTCTAATATTTCTATATGGGAAACCGATTCATTATAGTCTATTTCTTATTCTAGATTATATCATTTTTATAATAATGTATCTTTATTTATAGTTAGTATCCCATGATAAGTTGGTTTATTTCTAAAGACCAACATAGTTCCAATTAATAGATAATTTGATAGTCTTTCAACTAATTCCCAAATGTCATTTCTTATGAATTGGTTTACTTCTTCTGTTATTTATTACCTCCAACTCTAATCTTCTA
Source organism: Viscum album (assembly GCA_963277665.1). Lineage (NCBI taxonomy): Eukaryota > Viridiplantae > Streptophyta > Magnoliopsida > Santalales > Viscaceae > Viscum > Viscum album. Next base: position 673,956,246 of record OY728157.1, on the reverse strand, counting down.
AGTAATCTTCAATTGATTTAGATTCCAAATATGATAAAATGGTGTAAAATTAAGTTAAGTTACCTACATTTCGTATAGTTCGAATTTTAGTGTTTAGGTTTTGTTTTACATTATCTTAAGTATGGTTCTTTGTGGTTCTAGAATATCTATAAAATAAACTTTTTTTACATCAGTTTAATGTATATCATTTCTTAAATAAATTTTATTAATATCATATTCAAAATAATTTTTATGTATTTCAGGTCTCATGTTGTTAAATGAATCAATAATTTCATCATTTTGATATATCTATTTAATAAATAAGATATTGCATCACAAATAACAGGAACTGGTTCATCATTAAACAATTACTATTTATTAAAAACTATATAGGCTTTATAGGATAAATAATATTCTAAAAAAATTCTTTCATACTTTTTTTATCAAACATATGATGGTTTACCCTAGAATTCATGATACATACCTTTCATCCAAATATAATAAATTAATTTAGTGTAGGTTTTTTGTTATTTTAATGTTCATGGAGTGTCTATTTAAAAATTTGTTTTATTAATGATATATATCTAATATAGAAGGTTATGCATATAGATTAATCATAAATGTAGGACATAAGACTATATTCATTTAGCATAGTCCATGCAATTTATCATATAGTTATATTTCCTCTATTAAATTATATTGAGGTGTTCGTGGGGTCAAAAAGGTGTGTTCAGTACCAATGTATGAGAAAAATGAATTAAGATTCTGATTCTAATCTTCTCCACCATAATCACTTCTTAATGATATTATTTTAAAAACATTTTCATTTAAATTTTTTTTTCAAAAACATCCATAAATAGTGAAGACTTATCTTATTAGTTTTAGAAAATATACCAATTTAAATGAATAATATATATCAACAAAAATATAAAAATATAATTTAAAATCCATGATTGATACTCTAGATGGTGAAAAAAATACATGCGGATATGTTCTAATGGTTTAGATGTACATATTATTTTAAGTAATTTTATATTATGGCTGTGTTGTTTTCTGATTTGGCATACATCAAAGAATCTATTATTTACAAAGATAAGAATATGAAAATTAGAAACTAAATTTTTCATAGGTAGTTAATGTAAAGAATATTTATTTAAATTTCAAATTATTCTATTGCAGATCTATTAATCATTTTATCATAGAAATCATACAATTCAATTTCTATATATAGTGGAATTTAAATCAAAAGTATAATTTTTTTATTTCATAGAGATCTAAATATAATCAATTTATCAATAAAAATATAAAATTAATTCTAAAAAAATCAATATAAAATTAATAATCACATAGTTGAGTGATACTTAACAAATTTTTCATTATCTCTTTCACATATAGCACCATGTTAATGGAGATAATATTTGAATTCCTAATAGTTCCAACTCAAAAATCCTTCATTTTCTATTATCACCAAATTTTAGTATTTGTATATTAATTTGAGTCAATGTATTGAAATATAATGAGTCCCCAATTGTTTGTCTAGAACAACCACTCTCCATATACCATATATCCTTATTGTTCCTATGGGATTTTTCCTCATTTTCTTCTTCAGCCATATATAATATGTTAGGTTATAGTTTTGGTGTCTCTTCCTATAAATTATATTTTTATGAGATATTGGAGTATTCAGACACTCTATATAGTTATCTTGGCCTTTAATTCTTTTATACAAATATTATATTGTCTTCTAATAATCCTTTATACAATTATTCTTTCACAATTTAGTTGGGGTAAATCAGGTCTGATGTATACCAAATATTTTATTTCATAGAATCATACTTATCTAGGTTCTATTTCACCCTTCATAATGGATTTTATGAAGCATCTTTTCATTATATAAAATATTCTGAAATTTTCACGCTAGTCAATTAGTTTCATTTTCGAATCTGAGGAGTCTGACTTTTTTCAATTTTGGGTTCTTGTTTTGTTTTTCATTCTTTCTTATAAGATGTCACATTAAGAGCAATTTTTTCACTCTTTAAAAAATCTTGTGACAGTTAGATTCATATTTTTTTTATACATCATACATCATCAATGTTCCAATCATTTCATTTATAGTAAAATTCGAGACAAGTGATGATTCTCAAATAGTAAAAATTATGGAATATATATTTTTAGAGAAGTACACTTAGAACAATATGTGCTTGATTAGATTGATATATGGGATCTCCCAATGAAATAATATTTTTAAAAATCTCAATTAATTTTCCAAAAATTATTGTGTTGTTATCACCATCAAACATTCTAAAAGTGTCAGATTATTTTTGGAAATATCAAATATCATCTGTCAGATGTTATCCGTTCCTTTATATTTGATAGTTATTATCTTTTACATTTCATACATAGTAGTGAACTGTGAGACTCAATTAAATTCAGTAGGTCCAAGATCACATATAATAGAATTCAATTTCATTGAGTTTATTTCATTTTCAACCTCTATTTTAGTTGTACACTCATTGGTTTTTTAAGAATCAGAAACAGAGTTATGTTCATTGAATAATTGTCGAAGCAAATTTTCTTAATATAAATTATTATAAGATATTTCAAACATCTATAGTTATTACAATTGAATTTTTGATCACAATGCATAGATATTCTTTATTTCAGATCATTTATTTACAATGGATTTGTATAGAACATATTCTATTGAAATTTCTATGGATTTGTCCCAAAACTAACATATGATTCCAATTTTTAGTTCCAAATAATACAAGGATATCACAATAGGTATTTGAAATGTCTCTTTTTAATAATCAATAAATTCTCACGTTTTTTATCTATTGGAAATTTATACAGATATTTAGTGCTCACTTCTATATGAAGGTCTTGCAGCGGATAAATAGAAATAATGAACACAACAATCTTATAGTAGTTCGGGGCACCATGACCACGTAGTCCACTACACCAATTCTCTCTCTTCATTTATGAATAATTTTTCAAGAATGGTCCTCCCATAACATGACAATTAAATCCACAAATGACTGTATTAAATTGATACATTTAAAATAATGCTAAACAATTACTTTTTGTTCTTTGACAATTAATTTCATGTGCAAAACATATTACAAGAATCTTATACTTAAACTAGAACTCAGTACAAGTAAATGATACTTCAAACAATTCAAAAGTGTATGAATTGTTAATGGTTCAAGATGATCTTCAAAGTTGTAAGAGTAAGTAAATGATGATGGATCTTCTTATTTAGAAATGATTCACTTCCAGTAAGAATAATTGAGAACCGATCCTAGTTTAAAATGATATTCAATATGAACAACAATAAAGAATTGAAGTATTGTTATTACAGTACAAGGTTTAAATGTATAGATCATTCAATCATATCCTCATTCCTAAATAATAAGTTTTATCATTCCTTATGGTTTCAATATAATAAATATTCACATAAATATAATCATATGTATATGAAAGGTTTATCCAATTTAAAAAGAAATTTAAATTGAATATATAGAGCACACAAATTGTATTTTTATTCCATATCATCAAAATAGACTTATATAATGCATAAATTAATATTTAATTTATCCAATGAAGTATTAATACAAATTAAGAATATGTGTTATTTTATCTAATCAATACTATTATATAAAACAATCATAGTGAGCACTGAATTAGTCATAGAGTTTCTTTTAATCTTCATGTTGTCTTATCAATACCATTGCAAGAATATCAGATAAAAATCTGACTTTAAAACATCACTGTGGAACAATCAATTTTAGTCTTAAACTATGTAATATAGGTTTTTTTAGAGAATAGAGTTCATACTAATGTATAGATTTTAATCCATACATTTATGTAAATTTAATGTAGGGAAAAAATGTAACATAGGGATGATGATACATAAATTCATCCTTTCAGTAAATATTCCAACTATAGAGTTAAATATGGGTATGTTAATTATTTCAAATGCAGGGTATAAATAGTGATTACATAAATCAATATGGGGTTGATATTATATATAATTATCATTCTACACATATAAGGTTACTCATCCATATTAAAAATCTTCCAAGAGAATATGGATGATGATACATAAATTTATTTACCAAAAGTATCATATGAACAATGATTCCATAACACATCTCATATCATGGAATTCCAAAAAAGAAATAAATAAAAAACATGATATAAATTCTTGAATCATATATAATTCAACATTATTAGAAAACAAACAAGGTTATTTTTAACCATAAAAACAAACATTCAACATAGAATATTATTGACACAATAAATGCCCAACACCAAAATTATTTTTATTTAACCACATTATAGCTCAATTAAAAATAATTAAATATTCTCTAATTAACATCACATTATCCAATAATTATACATTATTCGAGCAGATGTACATTCGTAGAATTAAATATTATTTTTGATGAAAACTATTTTTCAGTTTGTTTTGAATAAATAGTTTTAATTAAATTCATCAACTTATAAGGGTGAATTCTTAAAAAAAATATTGCATATTTAGAATCACTGGGTTTAAATTTATTCAATATATCCCTTTTATGATTGGTTATTATTAATATTAATAATAGTAATTATATTTCCAAAATGACGACAAATCATGTAAATCAGGTTACAAAAAAATATTAGTACTATTAATAAAACCCAAAAGTTTCTTAAATTTTATTGGATGCTGTAATTCCATAAATACTCATGAATTTTCTATTTATGTCCTTTTATGGAAATTTTGATCATATTACGACCTTTATAGTGTATTAATCTAGGAATTTTGAACATGAAAAATTCTTGTATCTAATAACAATAATTTTATTATCTGGGGTAACAACCAAAAAAAGATACAATATATATAATATTTCGATATGCAAATTTTTTATCTTCATCTTGGTAAATGATTTATAATTTTTATAGATAATGTAATTAATTTAATTCTTATATAATGCTGATATAAAATATATTCAATTTACTGAAAAATCAAAATAAAAGATGCTAAATATATTAAATGTGAAATAATTTAGAGATATTTAATGTAAAAAAAAAAAATTAATGATGATAATTAAATGAATATCATGTAATAAAATCGTAGTTTCAAATTTGACTTATATCTTTAATATTTCTAATTTAAAATCAATGACAACATCAATATTGAGCTTGAATAAATTTAATGGGATGATATTTTATTATATTATATATAAATAATAAAAATAATAAATAATCCCAAATGGGATATGATATGGTCTAAAACGCAATCCCCTAATCATTATATTGCATTGGAAATTATTTTTCACTACAATATTCAAAAATATTGTAAACTTATACGAAATCCATGGAGTTCCCCTCACAATAATTATAAAATTATTTCTCCTCCCTCACTCCATTACACTACATTGGGACTTTTATGTCAACCATAATTATAGAAATTAGCTTCTAAAATTACCCCTCAACATCTGAGTGGTTCTTATCATACAAAATGAAAACCCAATAACTTATTATTTAAGATCTAAAATATTATTCTTTTAAGATAAGGTAATTGATCTAATAGATCAAATTATATTTTTACTCTCCCTTACCTAAATGAAATATTTTTTATTAATAATATAAACCAGTATTCAATATTTTAATAATATTAAATATTATTAAGATCATTAAAACAAAACTAAAAATCCTCATTCCCATCGAATAATAAGTAGAAGTGTCATTCGTGTGTATATACAACAATCTGTTACTATGTAGCGATGAAATTATTTTTTCATCACTAAATGTTTTGGATGAGAATTATTATGTGTTTCATTTTTATATATGATATTTATAATATTATTGTAATAATTTAATGATTATTTATTTTCTTACATTTTTTCATCTAATATTTTGGAAAAATGATTAAGTCACACTTGTGTACATATGGACCTCCATATCATCGATTCAATGTAATTCATTCTCCATTTATATTTTACATGGATGGTAAAAGGGAATAATATGAGGAATATATATGATATATATTCTATATTAATGTTTATGAAAATTATAATTATTAATTATAATTATTTCACTCCATAAATTTTTAGAAGGGAACAACATTCATGCCTATGTACAGACAACCATCTCCACGATTGATGTTATTCAATTTTATTTGATTAATTTTTATGAAATAATATAAATACATATATAATTAAGTATAATTATGATTATACTATCAAAATATTTTTTAAAATTATGGGACTATGATCATATTATAGTGACTGTAAATATAAATCCAAAACATGTTTGGGAAACAATGCAGTTATCACCCAAATGAGTTATTTTCATAACAAGTAATTAATAAATTGGTTAAATGAGGAAATTAATAAATAATTCATTTTATGATAGATATACGGTTCTGAAATAAATTTATAGTAAATCAAAATTTATTATATATAAGGTTTGATAATTAAAAAATGTGATTCTAGAGGAATAGGTTTATTTCACAATCTCATCATTCTTCAGGTAGGTTTATGTTTATGTTTCCACTAGAGAATATATCTCATATAACTACATGTTCTATTAAAATTTAATTAGAACAGAATTATTATATTATTCATGAGGTTTGTAACATCTTTTTTACTAATTTATTCATTTTCCTAGTTGATTGGATAATAATATTTTTCAGTTTTCCTAACAATGTACATTGTGACTTATCTAGGAAATACACTAATGAAATTTCATGTTTTAAATTATATAGAATGTGTTTATTTTTCCATAATCTTCATCTCTCAATGATAGGGATCATTCTATAAAATTTTAAATTGTAAATTTCAAAAAAAAATCTTTATAAATTCATAGTGTTTTTAAAAATAAGACATATTTAAATATATTCATTATTTTATATAAGAAATTTTCAAAGTGATCATAAAATAGTATTTTCTATCTATTATTTAATCCTTCGATGTTACATAATATTTACTATGAATTTGATAAATTTATACCATCCATATTCATCTTATAGATGATTTTTTTATTTAATGACAATATATTGGTTAATACCTATCCATTACAAGGGTTTATACATTGATGAATTTTTTATAAAATCTATATAATTTCATTTGTTATGGAATGATGAATCTTTATGGTCATGTAGAACATATATATAAATATATATAATGTTCTTTAAGTTACCTTTGGGACATATATATCCCTCCATTACATTGGGAAAATCTAAATATCTTATCGTATAACAATGGGAAGCTTGTCGATGTGATTGATCCCACTATAGGGAAACATTTGAATACTAATCTGTTATAAGAAATATATTCCTCATGATATTCAATGGGAAAAAAGAGCATACTAATATACAATGGAAAATAGGTGTGTCATAATTTTATATGGGAAATATTATTTTCCGAATCTACTATAGAAAATAAGTGCATCATGATATACAAAGGGATAGTGGTGTATTCTAATCCACTATAGGAAGTGGGAACACCCATGTATACTATGGGAAACAACTTTTTCATGATATATAATGGGAAACCGGGGCATCATAATCCACAATGTGATACCGGTGATAATATCTGAAATAATATATGATGTTAATTGATTTTCACATTGAGAAATGAAATTTTGTTTGTATATTTATGATAATAAAAATGATTTATGATATAGAATTATGTGTTATGTTTGATATATTTGGATTTCTCACTTTTAAGGACCTAGTTATATGATGCAATAATGAATTATTCCATGAGACAAGACTATGATCAATGACTTGTTGGGTCTTAAATTTTTTTGTTATGTTAATAACAACATACATGTATTTTTATCATATACTTCCATATAATCATATATTTATATAACTTATTTTTCCCTTACTCAGAATCTGAGCATACCCATTCTTATGTTTCATAACATGTGTTATGAAGAATGGTTTATGAGTGGGATTTCTTAAGATGATTAACATGTGACGAGATCATTGTGAGAGATATTATATATCATAAAAATAATAATAAGATTCAGATTCTAGTCTCTAAAGACAATAAACCATTATGGTTCTTTGGAATATTTTCTTGTGATGTTTTGAATATTCTTATGATAATCATGATATTTATGTTTTAAAATATTATATTGTTATAGTGGGAATTAGAGGAATTTTATAGTCAATATATAGTGATTAGGATTTGAAAAAATATAATCAGATCCTTAGTGATATCCCTAAGTATATATCATAGGATATATCTTGGGATATATATAAGGTTTTAATAAGGATATTTCATCTGTAGGGAAACATAATGGAATTTTGGTTATGGGAAGAGAAAAAGGATTCAATGAAAATACATCCATGTTTTGATACTAAAAGTGGATGTCTCTGAGGAAAATATGTAAAAAGGGGTAAACCATCAAAAATAGTACATTTTATAGGCTCAATTGTCCCCTAGTTCAAGTAAATATGACATGGTTCACACCTAGTTTTGCAATCTCGATGGATATTCATTTGAAATCATTGAACTCATTATGAAATATCATGATGTATTTATATATATAACATAAATAAAGTAGGTTTCCCTAATTTTTTCATAGATAGAAAATATGGTTTCATTTATTAAACATACTATAAATTATTTTTCATAATTATTTTGTTTTCCACCATGATTAGTGTTTCTAATGATTTTATTTTATGTTCTATTCAGTGTATAAGACCATAAGAAACTATCTTTATGTCGAGAATGACAATAAATAATTTATTAACCGCATGAGAAACCAAATATTATGGTAGATTGTTTTCACAATCTTGCTTCTATGCTCATTTACAATTATCTAGATTTGAATCATGTGATGATTCTAAATGATCAATAGAGGGAACTATATAATGTAAAATTTTTCATTACGAAAAATACTCATTATATTATTGTATCTTTAAATAAATTATTTTCTGATCAATGGATCATCATAATTTATAAAATATTTATTGTTCATTAATTATTGATTCATTAAAAAAATATCATAGCTATTTATCATTCAAAAGATGAAATACATTACTGATGGAAACATATTTTGGATATTATTGAATAATATTTAATTTTATCTATAGAATGTGAATAATTTAATGGGATACTTCTCATTAAGTAATTCCCTTGTATTTTAAATATATTGACAGAGAATGAATTCATTTAGATTATGAAAAATAATGAAGAATCTATTTGTACCTATGATTCTAGTTTTAAAATAACTCTATGATATTATTTGAATTTAATTATTATCCATAAATGAAAAATTTATTGATTATCTTGTGGCTTAGAACCATGTTTTTGAATGTCAATGGAAATAATGGAAAGTAGTAACTATGTGGAAGTCATTTGATGCATAGTAATGTTAGAAATGGAAATTTTTTTCTACTTTTTTTATTGTTTTTATAAGATAAGGATGATCCAACCTCATGAAAATTAAAATTGTAGAGAAAATTTACATCTATCTTCCTAGTTGAAATATGGGAAGAATCATCCAGGGATTTTTTTGAATGGAACGTATAAGATTTTTAAATGTGGAAGGATGAGTCATAAATTTTTCCAATGATGAAATTGATTTAAGGCTCCAATTAATGAATTGGGGGAGAATAAGATGCCAACTAATTCAATTCCCATAATATAGTGTTACATGAGTACATAATTTTAGAATTATGGAAATTAATTTACTATTATAGTGGCTAATGTGGATGATAATCCACCATAACATCTGAGGAAATAGAAAAAATAGAAATCTTATGCAATCACAATAGATGAAGTGAATCAATGACAGTTATGAAACATGTACCCTCCCAACATTATTTTGGAGATTCATATTTTATTTTGTATAAATAGACCCTAAGAAAATTTTATTTTTCATCATTTTGTGAAATTTCAGGTGATTGTCTCCCTCTACCTAGATTTTATAATAATGAAATCAGATTTGATATTATATTCATAAAATGATGAACCTAAGATTACACTAACGTTTTTGTATAAAATAATATATTATATAATGAATAGTAGGAGAAATAACATTTTAATGTGAATTTGTCTCTAGTACCCTAAGAGTTATGGATTACATGATGGGCTTACAAGTTTATGGGTGATAAAAATAACTATGTCATAGACAATACTATTATGGTTTTATTTGATTGGAGTTTATTACGATTATGTATATTTTAAGATACATTTATAGAATATATTCCTTCGGTTTTGTATATTTTTTAGTGTTAAATCCCTTTATGGAGGAATTCGTTCACATTTTTTGGACATTTGAGTAAAGGTACTAATAACAAATATGGTTTATCTTTGATTTAATGTTGAGGTTATTATGTGTTATGGTGGATCACTATACAAAATCATCACACATATTTTCTAAGTGAGAATATTTATCTCTTGATGCACTATAAAAATATAAATTACATTGTATGGTTGGTTGTGGTACCACATTTAATTTTATCTTATTGGGATCAAAGATTACATATATTTTTTGTGAAGTCATCAACATGATCTTCATAAAAAGTTATGTTTTATCACTGTATATCATCCTTAAAAAGAAGGAATATCTAAGAGGAGAAATCAAATACTAGAGTATATTATATGAAATTACTCTATGGATTTCACTATTTGGTGGCATCAAAATCTTCTCCAGTTGAGTTTTTTTGTTGGAATATCATTTAATCATCTATTCAACTCGCTAGTTAGGAGGGACTTTATGGAAAGGACTATAGAACTCCGATGAACTAGAATTATGTTTTAGAAATAATTCTACTGGGACATGAGAAGGATTATGGGATAGTAGATAAGGATAGATCCATAAAAAATATTTAATGATGGAATTGAGTTGATTGAAATGTCATACTCGTAATTGATGACGTGTTCTAGAATTTTATTATGAGGAGAAGGTCTTTCTATGAACCTCTATGTTAATGAAAGAATTATAAATATAAGACCTTGGTATATAATCCCATTTGAAATACATGGTGGTATCATTCCTGTAAAGTTCCATTTGGAGCTTGAAATGAACATCTTTAATGCTTATGGTGTCCTTTATGTATCACTTATGAGGATGTACATTCCTAAACTTTCACATGTTCCAAACTCATAGGTCATACTACATTAGAATAATAATTATTTATAAGAAGAACCAATATAGATTTGGATTATATATAGAATGGTTTACAAGATATATAAACATGATTGGTTAATGTTTCATGTTGAAATAATAAATAGGAGGAAGCAATGTAGGAACATGGAGATGTGATGAGGAAAAGGAAACCACATCATTTCTTATCAGATTAATGAATTTTGAGTGTGAAATTAATTTTAATGGGGGGCACAATTTAACTCTCCTATATTTTTATGAAATATTTCTCTTTCAATATTTATATTTCATGTATATCTTGTATTTCATGAAATACTATGTTTAAACAAACCGCAACACACAATTAAAATTTTATTATTTAATAGTATAGTAAAGACCTAGACCTTAATTTGACAGGTATGAATATTCTTAACCCCTTTATTAATTATAAATAAATTTCATACATAATTGATATATTGAAAAATTCAAATTAAATAATCAATCAACTTTTAGGTATGTCATTATATTCTTGAGAAATACATTTTTTTCAAAATGGGTTTTTTTGTGTGAGTAAATATCATAATGAATGACTAAATGTTTTATTAAATTTATATAAAAAACCTAATTTAATTTTTTAAATTCATTATATTAATATTATATTAGGATGATTTTGTTTGGAATTTTATAGAATGATTAATTTTTAGTTTATTGATAAAAATATTTGTTTTTATAAATATTTCATTTTATTAATATGAAAATTTATATTTATTATTTATATTTTATATCAATGTGGAATAATTAATAAATATTTTTATATAGTCTAATAAATTACATTTTATAGATTACTTATAAATTTCGTAGGTGTAAGTACAATTTTAGGCCTGAGAAACATATTTTAAAGAAACCCATTTTTCAATGCATTTCACAGGATTAAATATTGATTAATCTTTTCGAATTGTATGAGTTGAATCTTGAATTTTGGATTTCATATTTTTATTAAATTTTCCATAGTTTTTTAAATATTTCCCTTTTAAATTTTTAATTATGAAGAATAACTATAGTAATTTTATTGCAAAAGTAAGGGTATATTTATAAATTTAACTTGAAAATAAATTGGTTAAGACTATTAAATTACACCAGAAGATTCATGAATTTAACTTTATGAGTTTATTTAATCAATAATCATCCAAATTTATGTTTAATGACATTTTATTTCAATTTGAATGTTATAATGACCATAATAGTATTTTTTAGTAAAAGTCAAACATCTCACACAATTATTTTTAATAAAAGGTATATTTTTATATAGGTTTATCAATAAGATTGTTTTTACTATAAATAGTCATTAAAAATATTAAATATTTTTCTTCATCATGGACATTTATTTTTAAATTTTATTGATGAATTATTCACCTTAAATTCTTACACAACACATATATAGTAATTATTCAATTATTATAGAAATCAAGTAATTGATATTAATAAAATTAATGTTAATGTATTTGGAGATAGTTCAGGTCATAAAATATTTATATATATTAAAATTACATGTATATGAAATAATTAAATTATTTTTAAAATTCTAATTATTGTATTAATGTTTTTAATGAAAATATAATGAATAGTATAAAATTAAAAATTGTGATATTTTATTGGAATAATATTTCATAAAAAATATGAAAATAAAAAAAATATATTTAGAAAAATTGGTAAAATATATGGTCTAAAATTTCATCCCATGTTCATTTATAGACTACATGTAAGAATTTTTTTCTATTAAGTAATCTTAATATATTTTAATTTTTTGATATATTTAAAAGGTTTCCCTCACCACAATGATAGATCAACCCAAAAATACCTAATTGCATTCTATACACAACCAAACATATTTTAGAGAAGATTTTATTTCCAAATTACAAACCCTAGTTCTCTTAAGAGGTTATCTGAACGATCGTTTAAAATATGATTTAAACTCTCTAACCGATCATTTTAGATTTCTAATATCCTCCATATCCTATAAATCTATGATATTCATCCTAAAATGATAAAATCAGTATCCTAAATATTTGAAAATATACTTTTTATTATAAAAATATCAATTTTACACCCTATTTCCCTTCAAAAAAAGGGAAAGTTTCACATTGGCATACATCTACCTTACTATCTCCACTTAGGGATACAATTAATTTTTCATCAACATATTATGTGATATGGTATTTATAAAGGTTTTAATATGAATATATGATATTTATATAATTATTATAATATGATAATGATAATATAAGGTATACCTTCTTATCATCTATTATTTAATTGAAAAAAAATAATTTCTCTCCTTCCAATATTTGGAGTACCATGAACACTATGTGATGTGAATACCTTTACAATTTTATTTTAGATGGAATGAATTCAGAATTAATTTTATTAATATACATTATATATATAGTATAAGAATAAATTTATAAAGGATTATTAATATTTAACATTATTTCATTATTTCAATCAAAAAAGGGAAATATATTTCATGAGTACGTATGACATAAAATATCCATGAAAGAAATAAATGAATTTATTATCTATAATTTTTATAGATAATTATAAATATATAAATAATTAATATTTATTTAGATTATACCATGATTCAAATATTCTAAATTATGGTATAATAATTTATTTATAAGGATCATTACTATAAAACCAAAAACATATTTGGTAAATGAATCAATTATCTCCCAAAAAAGATGTTTTAGTAAATAATTATTAATAAATGTGTGATTAGAGGTTATTAATAAATCATACATATTATTATATATATATTTATATAATATCTTTATAAAAAATTATTATTTATTTTATAGGAGGCTGAAATTTTAAAAATAAAAGGAAAGATGTAAGGAAATGATTTATTTTAGATGCTCATCATTCTTTGGGCCTGTTTATATTTCTACCTCAGTTATGGAATATTTGTAAATTATGTCAATGATTTATAAAAAATTTAATTTTTTTTATAATTATCTAACAAATTTAAAATTTAATTTTTACTCTTATTTTACCTGTCAATAAATGGGTTGAAAGGATCCTTTCTATTGTATTCCAAATAAAGTACAATGTGACTTTTGGGAAAAGGTTTAGGATTCATTTGTTTTATCTTATTCTACCCGAAAATATTCTATCATAATAATTATTCCTAAAATATTTGATGTATCCATTAAAATGTAAAAATTTTATTTTCAAATAAGAATTTTTCATTTTAAATTTAACATGTTTTTTTAAGAAAATTTCATTTCTAATAGGAAAAATAAATTTCCTAAATAATTACTCCTAGTGAACATTCAAATTAATTTTTCATCTATGATGTAATATAATGCTGATACATAATATTTAATAGGGATATTATCCAAGGATAAAATTATTTTTGTATATCTGAATGGTTTATGTTAATAATATTATAATGATAGTGGAAACCATTCCTTATTCCATAAATTATTATTTGATAAAAATTTTATGAAATTCATTTTATTTCATTTTTTCTATGATTAATTTTTTTTTTATATTTTGGAAAAAATATTTTTTATTTGAAATAAATTTTTGGGGGGATCAATATCTCCATCAAGTGAAATGTGTAATTTATAATATCTCTTGAGATAAAAATTGGTATCAAGTTTAAGGTATTGACTACTCTATAGGGAAATAGGTGCATCCTGATCTACTATGAGAAACAGGTATATCCTAATCCCTAATGGGATAGAGGTTTATCCAAATATACAATAGAAAGCAAGTTAATCCTAATATACAACAGGAAATATGTGCTTTCGGATCTACTATGGGAGACAGTTTCTTCTGATCAAATATGTGAAACATGTGGCTCCTGATATATAATGGGAAATAGGTTCCTCCAGATACACTATGGGAAATAGTTACATCCAAATAGAATATATGAAATATGTGTGTGCTAATATACAATGGAAAATTTTTATTCCTTATCCACATAGGGAAATAGGTGATAATATTTGATATAAAATGTTTATGGTCATTGTTTTTATCCTATAAATATGAAATTATTGTCTATATTTATGATGATGCAATGCTTTTATGAAATGAAATTTTTTTCTTTATATATTTCAAAGATTTATCACTCTTATAGTCCTTTTTTGAGAATTATAATATCTTATTTCCAAGCTCATTTTTATTTTCTATAAATGGATGTGAGTCGACATTTTAGGTCATTTTTATGACCATAAACCCTATTTCTAATTTTATTATTTCATATGATCAAATATTGATATCTCCTTTGTTTAAAATTATAGATAATAAAAGCTCAATCTTTCTACTATTTACATCCCATGTAATAATGTGTAGTTTATATTGAGTATTCCTAAGAATACTGTTACATTATAATATATTTTTATAAGATGTTTAAGATCCTTGATGACATAAGAATATTGTATTTGTTGTCTCAAAACACACTAAACTATTATGGTTATTTTCATTATTTTTATTAAATGACTTCTATATTCATCTAAAATATGTGATATTTATATAACAATGTACGGAGTTGTTAGAAAACCCATATAATCAATGTGATATGTGGGTGAAATACAACTATATCACTACTAGAAACCCATACCCTGCTTTCAAAAAAATCACCTACTGTCATTGGAAGCTATCCTTTCCCTAAAGTAAATAAAAATTTATTAGTATAGTCACCCCAAACGGGTGTGCATAGTGTGATGAAAATAGGGCCAATAAGATAACACTCAGTTGTTTGATATATAGTCTCTATATAAATAGTCCCCTTACAAACATTTCAAATGAAAACATGACATTATATGTAATACAACTTTTTTGCATAGAATTACTGGTAAATATTTCAATTTTTAAAATAATCTAAAACAAACAAGGTAAAAATAATTTCAATTCATAATTTAAATAATAAAATCCAACAAATATATAACTATTAAATTAGTAAAAAAAATGTTAAAGTGAAAAGGTATCGAAATAGGTTAAGCTGGTAGACTACATATTCCATAATCAATCACTACTTGTATACATTTTCCATTGAACAAATTCAAACCAAGAAGAGAAATACTAGTGGAGTTAACCCTAAAAAATGTTACTCATATCCCTAGATAAAAATTTATATGGAATAGTGGAAGACCCCTTGAGAAAAAACCCTAAAAATACAGTGGATTATAGTCCTAAGATACAACTTTCATCTATGTACCCATGGATTACAATGTTCCTCAATTGATAAATTATTTCAAAGGGTCCACATTCTATAAAAAATTTTACAAAACATTACTGGACTAAATAATTATTGTAAATCCCATTTCACCAAAAAAATTATTAATTAAAAGACACTATTTTTCTTTACCCGAAACTAATGGAAATCATTTTTTAGAAACCCATTTTTGAATAAAGTCAATGATTAAAATTAATTATTATTAAATTTATAAGATAGTAGAATTATAATTAATCTATGAAATTTTACATAAAGAACCAACTAAATAATAATTACGTATCAATATTTCCAACATGGGTTACACTAACAATATAAGGAATGTATAACTACCAATAGAGGGCCTATGTTGCATCCATGTTTTCATGGTATTAACCATTTGATTATGTATTTTAGAAATATAATTTCATTGAATGATATTGTGTTTGATTGGAGGATTTTATAAATAATTTTGGACTTTTATAGAGGTTCATATTTTGAGAATGGTTAGAAGAAATTATGACACAACTCCATGAAACCATGAAAATGGAAACATTGGGAAAATGGTAGGTACAGGTATAGTGCATTGTTTAGCCAAACCATGCATCCTCCCAAGGGAAATTGTGTAAAGTGAAACATAAAGGATTTGACTGGGTTTTTCAATGTCTGTCTAACATTGTGATCAAACAGTGTTAGTGGTGTTTGGAGGCAATTGATGGATCACAATTTGTCCATATTTTTCATAATTTTCTTCCTAAACAATATACTATTAAAAATTAGATCTATATTTGGTCTATTTAATACAATTTTAAATTTAAGTACTCTATTATCCTTTAATATGACAATAAATTCATTTCATATCCCTCCCATATCTATAGAGACATGTCACATAAATCCGAGAGCGATCCAGTGGAAAATCCTGGTGCATTGCTGTCCAGATTCTATAGAAAGTGTTTTCTCTTAGTGAATATAATTAGAATCCATCTTATTCCCTCTATTGGATTGATAAATCTAATCCATTTGGAGTGTATCTTTGTTTTGTGATGTCCATAAAAAGGATTAATGATAGTACTTATGATAGGGAACAATATCCATGGAGGGTTTTGAAATATATAATACTTTTTGTTGCAATTTTGTTCAATTCACTATTTTTTCCAAAGATGGGAGGTATGTGGCCTCAATATTAACTCATCTAATTATAACATGAATAATGATTTTTAATTGATTTGATCTCATCAATGAAATTATGAGATTAATGCCAAAGATTTTTAGAAACCCCCTTTAATAATGGTTTTATAAAATTATGCAATTTTATTAGTTGTGAAAATTTGAATTGGTTACATTATTTATAAATGTGTATTTTAATCTCTTTTGGTTTTTATTCATTGAAAATTGGTTGGAATTTCTTTTCAGTGATGTGATTATTTTCTTGAATTGGTTTGGAATAATTACTTTGTCTTGGTTTTGGGATTAAACGGTTGGTGTGGGTTCATTTCTTTATGTTATGGTTAATGGAATGATAGTTCACTATAATAAATGGGAGGTATAAGGGTACCAACATTTCCCTTTCAAAATGGTTCACCAAGTGATGGTTTTTCAAAACAATGACTTCCCACTCACCAATATATAGAGGTCCATGGTTTCCTGCATACATAGATATGTGTAATTGTATTTGTTTGGAAAAATAGAATATAATAAATGGTTTCAAATAATTTTTTCATTATTTATTTCCAAATTTTTTGTTTTGTAAACTATTTTAATTCATATTAAATTATTTATAGTTTTTATATAATTTGTTTTATAAATATGATCTAACATGTTATATCCCTATGTCATGCGATAGGATGTTATTTGGGGAAAACCTACTAAATTTTATACTCATACATTTCTTTTTAATTTTGGTGCATTTTAAGATATAGTATATATGGAAATAAGTAAAGTAAATGTATCATTGTTCTTTAGTGACAAATCATGATACCATGGTCATGGTCTGTTGAGTTGGAACATGGAGCTTGTTGGGAGTTTCTGCTAAATTTCTTGGTTGTCCTGGAGTTTTTGTTTAGGGTTATACTTTGTACAATGATATAGTTCATGAATATATTTTCTTATTATTCTATTTTTTTATTCTTTTTAGTCATATAACAATGTTCCAATGAACAATATTGTGGTTGTTTGGTTATTTTATTCATGATTTAGTTGTTTTATTTTCAGTGGGGAAATAATCCCCAAACAATATTTTAATACAATGGTATTTAAATTAATAATATAGTTTCTTGGGCATGTCACATAAGTCCAAGTAATGTTCCACTACTATATCAATCTATTGAGTAGTTGTGGGGTGATATAAATGATTTTTTTGTTAGTTGTTCCGTGATTCATTTTGGAAAAATGTCATTGTTTTTTCATTCATTTATTGGAATAAAATTCTATTTTAGTTCCTGATTTTGGATAGTAGAATGAAGTGGGATCATCAAGACATTAAATGTAGAGCACAAAGAGGAATATATAACCTATTTATGATTAACAAGTTGTTGTGTAGTTGGGTACATAAATGTTTTAATACACTTCTTGGAGATGTTATGTCATTACCAAGGGTTTAACCAATGAGATTTTGATTGAAAATATGTATAGAAATAAATTCTCACAAATAGTTATAATTTCTAATAGATTAATGATTTATGATTTGAGTGAAAATATGTTTATTTTTTAAAATAGTTGAAAATGGGTTGATTTTGAAAGATCGTGGCCTAAATTTCAAAAAAAATTCAATTTGGGAAATGTTGAATTTTCAGTAGACATTTTCTTATTTTTGGTTTGTGGTAAACTAGATGTTTATAAAACTTTTTTTTCTATAGAGTGAGACTATATGGTGTTTCCATATAGTTTTAGGGAAAGAACCTTGTAGGAATCCCTAAAACCGACTAGAAGAAGAATCATAAAATGTGGTCTCACCAAATCCATAGGTGAACCAACCACTTGGATAATGTAATATATTGGATTTTCAATACATGGTTAGAGGGGAAAAGATGGAATAACTATAGAGTGTGGATAATTATGATCATTTCAAAAACTAGAGTTAACCCATATTTTAGTGTGATTATGAACCAAAAAAACATATGGTTTTCGAAATAAGATGAATTGATGTATCAATTTCATACGGACACAAGATAATATGAAGTCTAGTTGGAAAAATTCATGGTGGATGATCCAACATTCTAGTGAGGGTATTTATCAGTTCTGGATAAATAATAAAAATTCATTGCATGTGAGTATTTTAAAGAATTTATCAACAAATAATTCAATCCTCATAGGTGGATAATTTCTACAAATAGAAAATGATTTCATCCGGAATAACTAGTGCCTCATAATAATAAAGTACAGATTTTAATTAATGAATATAGTCATCCTTGAATAAGATTTTTCTTCATCTAAATCATTGAGGGAATATATTTTCTAATAATAGTTATGGCAATAGATTCGATCAATAATTATTGTCATTTTTGTAATGGATTCCACTAACACCGTCAATAGATTGATAACTATATTAAGAGAAATATGAATAAATATTGGTGGAGGAACCATGTTGATACATATAAGAAATGGTGTGAACTCTAGTATTGAGTATTAGTGGAATAATAACAGTTATATAAAAGGTATGGGTATGAATCAATATTAAATTTATATATTAGTGAATCTTCCTCTTAAACCAAGGACTTTGGGATGATGTTTCAATGTGTTTCATTTGATCACATGAAATGATACTGTAGAACACCACCTAGATAATCCACAATTTCAGATACATGATAAATCCTTAGTTCTACATCCTTACTAATCAAAGGGTTGGTGTTTGGGAAAAATATCATTTTTCATAAATGTTACATACTTTGATTCGATAATATAAGAAAAATAATTCTCCTTAGAAGAACTAAGCCTGCCCTTTTGATTATAATATCTCTATGACTACTCAGATGGTGAAATATAAAAAAGGAAATAATGAACAACATCCGGTGAGTAACAAATGGTATATATATGATATGATAATATTGTAAGATCAATATAATCCATTGACAAATAGAGGTTTGATTCTTTTTAATTATACCCGATTTAATACTTTTTGGATACGGGTGAATCCCATTCCTTTCCTACTTCTTTTGATATTGATATTATGGGTATTTATAATGAGGTAATTTTATCTATTTTGAATCATAAAACTCGTATTTGTTAAAGGGAATTATGGTCCTTCATGTGGAAATAATGTTCTATATGTATCGATTTAGTTAAATTGAGAATGTATTTACCTATTGCTGAGATGGATGTCTATGAAATAATCCTGGGTATTATGCCCCAACCTTAAACCTTACTTAATCTTGATTTATTACAAGATTAAACATTGAGGACCTTTTTAGGTTTAGAGTTTTAGAGAATTAGATCATAAAACATTCATTACATTCCACATTTAGAAAAAGTGGTTACATAAAAGATAGTATTCATTTTTCCCATCAACGGAAACATATTTAAAATAAAACATTGACTCTTTTTTGAAACTTCTTTGACACTATCATCATATCATGTACCATTCCCTTGACCTGTGAAAAACATTTCAAAAACATGGGATGAGCATGAAAAGCTCAGTAAGGGTTATAAAAAGTATGGAAAGGAAACATGAGTACATATATACATAAGAATGAAATCATACTTTACCCATAAAACATAAGCACATTAACATACCTCATAAAATCATGAATAAATCATAGAAATCATATGACATAAAGGTAACTTGAGGAATTCATAACATTCTTACGTAGAGAGTAACCATGTTGGTTACGTTTGGAATACCCATAAAAGTATATTCCCTAAATCTCTTGGGATAAACCTTAAATGTTAACTCCTTCGTGTTACCCAATGCATTGGAGAGCTATATCGCGATCACCCGCCCTTAGTTTATCACGGAACCACCCGTCTTCATTACAATGCCCAAGAACCACAACATAATTGTATCACATAAAACATACATAGAGGAAACATAAAATTTCCACCTTTCAATCAAAATATATCAATACAATACATTGACATAAAAACATTATGAAAACCATTTTCAATACCAAAATAAAAGAAAAGTAAAACATGGTATTTTTCTAAAAAAGGAATGGCTTGTAGAGGAAGCAGAAACTCAAATAATGGTCACGGTGGTGGAGAAGTCGTTGTCGCCGCATATGTATGACAAAAACATTCCGTTTTGTCATTTAGTTAAACTATTTGTATAAAAAAGATTCCATTTGGACAACTGTAAAAGTAAAAGGGGTATATACACCATATAAAAGAAGGTTGTGTACAAAACAAAATATTCCTCAATGAATGGAGATTGAGACGAAGTCCCTTACGAAATTTTGGCAGCCTAACGACGCCAATTAAAACTTCCAAAATGGATTGATTAGATAAAATAGGGTATCTCATCATATGAACATAAAAATTACATTATGTGTAATATAAAATAACATCCAAATCATAAGAAAGATGATCTTAAAAGAAATGACATAAAAGAGTGTAATTAAAAATAAAGAGAGGGGTATGATCCCTTACCCCGGGACCGACTTGAATCGATCGTTCATTAAACTCCTGAATAATAAACTTGAGTTAATTTCTAATTGCATAAGAACCTTTTTATAGTTCATTTATCCTTTTATCACTTACTACCATGCTATGAACACTATGTAATTATTTATGTTAATAATGGTCATTTTGTAGATCATCGCTACTTGAGCAAAAATAAACTCTTTATAATTACAAGTTGTTCATGTGGTAAAATATATATTATATCTAGATATATAATCATTATGTAGATATCATATATATCATATATATCCATTATATACATTCATTTATAATATTACATAACATTTAGTGGTAATAAATGAAATGCACCGTTCATGGAGACGGTAAGCCGTACGTACGCATGAACGCAACTTCCATTTCTATATCTTATTTAATGGAATTAAAACATAATGATACAAAACAGTATTATAATTCCAATATGGTATCATATATAATATTATTAAATCTATCCTTTATACGTACCACATATGGTATTAACAAATCAAATCTTTTTGAGGGGGCGGTAGTCCGCACTTCCTAAAATAAAGATATCTTGTTTAACCATAATCGAAACCATAAAGGTATGCCATAAATGAAAAATACATAAGTTTATGTAAAACATAAACATATTATATATCATATATAAATATAGTGACATCTTAAGGTCCACCTTTGAATGTGTTAAAAAAATATTGAACAATCATCGTTTCATAAGGCAGAAATTCACCATCCACAGAAATAGTATGTTCATTAGCCATTAGATGTAGGTGTGTGTATGTTTAGCTAGAATAATTATTATAACACCATCCTAGTATATTTAATATAGTGTATTAGTTAAAAAAATAAATGTATAAAAAGAGTTTAGGGGGTTGGAGAAGCAAAACAAAATAACACAATTGAAGACATTACCTTAAAATCAGGTATCTCTCTTTGATTTGAGTTGAAAGGATTCCTTGAGAAGACTTCTGCACAAAGTGAGGCTTCTATGAGTAATAGAGGGATGTGGAGAGACAAAATGAGCATGGTTTGGCTGAGCCAAAGGCTTTAGAGGTGTGGGTAAGGTTGTAGAGGTGGGGGCATTTTATAAGAGGAGAGGAGGGGCACTCAAGGAAAGTTACAAAATGTTACATATTTTCAAATTCGTTTCAGATTTTAAAGGTCCCAAATTGATGTATTTCAAGGATAAGGTGTTAAGAGTTCTAAATATACTCATATAATAGGTTTTTGACAAGTATATGTTATAGTTTTAACATTATATTTTCATTTTATTTAAATCCTTTATTAATGAGGTTATCACCGCATCATCATGATGTCATAAATAATTTAATTTATTTAATGTTTAAAATTATGAAAAATCTCTAAATATAGGAAATCTTTTTATCTTACTAATGAATATTTATAGTAAAAAATATGAATTGTATAACCCCATTTAAAATTTGTTTTAGTAAAACAACTCATGCTTGTGACATTTTTATATTAACTTTAAATAAAAAGATATTTATGTAATTTTCCAACCAAAGTGGCTCCATGGGGTCCCCATGTTGACCCATGGATTTTCTTGGTCGGCCATGACACATAAAATGAGGGTAGGACATGTGTCTGGGTCATTTAATATTATTAAAACATTATTTTTACCTTAAATTACACTTATTACCTCTAATCGCGATTAAAAAATTAAAATTTACTATTCACCAAAATATTAATTTAACCCATTGAACCAAATTTTACACCCTAATGACAAACATGTATGTCATATTTTTTAAATTCAAATCATAGAAGTGGTAATGTTTCATTTAAATGAAAAATCAGTTTTTAAACTACCACTTAGTGGTTTCACTATTCATCAAAAATTGATGTTTTTCAGAAAACTTCCAAAAAATCACCATAAGCTATATTTGATATTCCGAATTCAAAAATGATGTCTATTTTACCAAATGTAAAACATATATGTTGAATTAATTAATTTAATAATTAATTCCCACTGTCAAAACAAATAGTGTATTTTTAAGAAACAATATCTATTAAAAGATTGACACCAGTTTAAGTCCAATTTCAAAGTGAAATTAATTCCAATGAACACCATTAGATTAAATGGTAAAAATATTTTATAAATACTCTATAATCTAAATTAAAAATATAATCTATCCATATAAATAAATCAGATTAAAAGGAGTTTTTGAATTAAAATGAAACATTTTCAATAAAAATGATCTTTATCGGAAAAATAACAAAATTTTACACAAAGTAAATTTTGATGTCCAGATTCTAAAGAAGGATTTTATTTTTTCAAATAAAACATATAAATTTGTCAAATGTATATTTAAAAAGGGTTATCCATTAAAAGGTGGTTATTCGACCTTTTAAATAATATTAGAAGATTTATGCTTAAAATTGGATTCATTTGCATTTTAAGCCTCCAACATTTATTGTGTAAAAGTAAAAATATTTGACAAACATATATAATCATTTTGTAGATAGTTATGTTCATTCCCACCATTTCAATGGATAGGCATTAACAACCTTTTAAAATAATATTATCTTATTATTAGAATGAAACATATGATTTCAAAGAAACTTTGCGTATTGGGTACGCCCTCGAGCATAAAATTCCATTTAAAGTAATATTAATATTTTATTCAAAAATATGGATAAATCGGAAAATTTCATAATCTTTATTTACCTAGGGTGTTACATCCTTCCCCCCTTTTGGGAATTGCATTCTTGCAATTTTAAAATTGTGCTTGAGAGCTTCATTGAAAATCCCACATCGGAACAAGAGTCAGTAAAACTATCTCTTTAAAAGAATGGGAGAGAAGTAAAAATGTCACCCTAGTTAACCCATACTAGGATTCCAAGTATGAAAATATGGATATGGAGGAAAAACAAAGGGTTATGTTCTGATGGAGAGTGATAGTAAACATGCCTAGGAGAAAGTTAACAAAAAGAAAATCACAAACATGTGATGGGTTAAATGGTATTTGATTCCCCAGTAGGAAAAATTAACAGACAACTTTTTTGTTTTAAGTTAATTTTCATTGAGGAATTTATTTATGAGATTAACTAAAATATAAGGAATCATACATAATTGTCATGTTGACTTTCAACTTTTACTATATTTCATACAAAAACTCATATTTCCCCCAAAAGACGAGTATTTATGATGACTGGTTGACATTAAGAGAGCAATAATCAACTTCTAAAGAGTCACCTAATCCACCAAATAGAACTATATACTTCCCATGTCTTTATACCTTAACCAAAACTAAAACCCAAAGTTCAACAAAGACCATTCAATAAACATCTATACATAAAATTATACAAAGTAAACCAAACTCAGATAGAAACCCAATTCTCTGAAGGATTTAATCACATAGTCTCCTAAGTTAAATTTTAACATTTTTCTCCAAAATAACATTAGTTACTCTTACAGTCTCATACTGAAAAGTAATTAACCTAATCACATATAATCAATGATAGGCTAATAATTTCCATTGATAACCAAAAAAAATCAACTTACTCTTAATTTATAAAATCATCTAACTAAATGGAATCATTCAAACTTACCAGGGACATCATGTAGTCCAGTGGTAGGCAATAAATACCAGTTGCACGTTGGTTGTGGGTTAGATTCATGCAGCTTCATCCAACACGATGGGTTGTCACATGGTCTGAGTGTTGTCCCTTTTCAAAAACTATATTATTTTAAAACATTCCTCAAAAAGAGATAAATTCATCAAAAATAACCATAACATATTTTAACCAAAAAGGTTATCTGATAACTTCTATTTTGCAAACCATAATGTATTAACCTGTAATTGCCTCAAATTCAAGGATCATATAAACCCAAATGGTTCTTTATAACTACATCCACAAAAGAAAGGATAATTATTCCTTGAATAAAATTTTCATATATAAAACATCAGGGTTACTATAAAAAGTATTCTAATGTAACCCCATCATCAAAAGAGTCTTAATACATCTAAGAATTTGACAATCCTAAAATCTACCATAACCCTTGAATCCCTTATATGATGACTTCTTACTCATTCAACATTCTTCATGATCCATTAGCCATTCCTTTTCAACTTATTCTGAAATACTTCATTCCTATATACAAAATCATGAATCATATCCTAAGATTCCAATAATAGGAAAAAATATGTTAAGAAATAATCCATACCTTTCATTCTTCATTGTCAGTTTCTTCATCCTCAATCGGAATGGCATTAGGTATTGGTAAATGAATATTTGTACGATCTTGGTAACCCCATTCCCGGAACATCTTCGAAGGACATATGTTTTCATAATGACCATGGACACCACATTTAATAAATTCAATTGATCCTTCAGAAAGAACTTCTTTCCTTTTCCTAGAGTCAACTAGATTCTTCCTTTTTCAATGGAAGGTTCTTGCTTTATGACCTTCATTTCCACATCTATAGCATCTTTCTATCCCTTTGAAACATTTTCCTATGTGTTTCTTTCCACATATTTGACACATAGGATTTTAAACATACTTACCTTTATGATTATTACCTAAACTTCCATAGGGATTTTTTTCTCGCATACATGATGCCTTATAAAAATCACTAAGGATTAGGTGGTCAATCATGACTCCAGATAGTTTCTTGAGGATAACCACAAGAGTTCTCATTGCAGCTCCCATATCATTCAGTTGTTCTTTCATAAAACCGTCATAGTTTTCTTCAAATCCACTATTACATTGGTGCCTTCTAGATCCAGCCATTTACTAAAACCAAAAAGGTCAGTGTGAGTATATTAGTAAAATCATCAAATAAAAAAGAGGAAGATAAACACAAATATATAATTATCCATGTTATCTCAAAATCTTTTTAACTTTAAAAAAAACGATGACTCCATCTAATATACTAACCATCGTGGTTATACACAACCTGTCACTTTTTCTTAAACAACACTCTAACATCTAAAGTTATCTAAACCGACCTCTGATACCAACTATAAGGCCCCAGCCTTAAACCTTACTTAATCATGAGTTATTACAAGATTACGCATTGAGGATATTTTCAGGTTTATAGTTTTAGAGAATTAGATCATAAACCTTTCATTACATTCCACATTTAAACAAAGTGGTTACATAAAATATAGTATTCATTTTTCCCATCAACGGAAACATATTTAAAATAAAACATGGACTCTTTATTGAAACATCCTTGACACTATCATCATATCATATACCATTCCCTTGACCTATGAAAAACATTTCAAAAACTTGGGATGAGCATAAAAAGATCAGTAAAGGTTATAAAAAGTATGGAAAGGAAACATGATTACATATATACATAAGAATGAAATCATACTTTACCCATAAAACAAAAGAACTTTAACATACCTCATAAAATAATGAATAAATCATAGAAATCATAATACATAAAGGTAACTTGAGGAATTCATAACATTCTTACGTAGGGAGTAACCCTCTTGGTTATGTTTGGAATACCCATCACATTATATTCCCTAATTCTCTTCGGAAAAACCTTAACGGTTAACTCCTTCAAATTACCCAATTCATTGGAGAGCTATATTGGGCTCACCTTCCCTTAGTTTATCACGGAAGCACCCATCTTCATAATAATGCCCAAAAACCACAACATAATCGTATCACATAAAACATGCATAAAGGAAACATAACATTTCCACCTTTCAATCACAAGATATCAATAAAACACATTGATATAATAACATTATGAAAACTTTTTTCAGAACCAAAATAAAAGAAAAGTAAAAAATGTTAATATTTTTAATGGTATGGCTTGTAGAGGAAGCCGAAACTCAAATAATGGTCATGGTGGCGGAGAAGTCATCGTCACCGCATACGTACGAAAAAACCATTCCATTTTGTTGTTTAGTAAAATGCTTCGTATAAAAAATATTCCTTTTGGATAAACGTAAAATTCAAGGGGGTGTATACACCTTATAAAAGAATGTTTTTTATAAAACAAAATATTCCTCAATGAATGGAGATTGAGACGATGTCCCTTACGAAATTTTGGCAGCCTAACAGCGCCAATTAAAACTTAAAAATGGATTGATGAGAGAAAATTGGGTATCTCATCATATGAACATAAAATGTACAGTAAGAGTAATATAAAATAACATCCCAATCATAAGAAAGACGAGTTTAAAAGGAATGACAATAAATATGTATACTTAAAAAGAAAGAGAGGGGTAGGATCCCTTACCTCGTGTCCGACTTCACTCGATCGTTCTTTAACCTCCTGAATAATAAACTTGAGTTAATTTCTACTTTATTAAGAACCTTTTTCAAGTTCATTATTCCTTTTATATCACTTAATACCATGCTATGAACACTATGTAACTATTTAATTTAATAATGGTCATTTTGTATATAAATGAAACTTGAGTCAAAAATAAACTCTTTATAATTACAAGTTGTTCATGTTGTAAAATATATATTATATCCAGAATTATATTCATTAATTATATATCATATATATCATATATATCCATTATATACATGCATTTATAATATTATATAACATTTATAGGTAATAAATGAAATGCACCGTTCATGGAGACGGTAAGCCGTACGTACGCATCAACGCCACTTCCATTTCTATATCTTATTTAATAGAATTAAAACATAATGATACATAATAGTTTTATAATTACAGTATGTTATCATATATAATATCATTAAATATATCCTTTATACATACAACATATGGTATTAACGAATCAAATCACTTTGAGGGGGCGGTAGTCTGCACTTCCAAAAATGAAGATATCACATTTAACCATAATGGAAACCATAAAGGTATGCCATAAATGAAAAATAAATAAGCTGAAGTAAAACATAATCATATTATATATCACATATATATATATATATATAGTGAAATCTTAATGGAAACCTTTTAGGATGTTAAAATAAATTTGAACAATCATCATTTCGTGAGGCAGAAATTCACCATCCACAGAAACAGTATGTTCTTTAACCATTAGATGTAGGTGTGTGTAATTGTAGCTCGAATAATTATTATAACAACATCATAGTATATTTAATATACTAGATTTGTTACAAAATAAATTAATAAAAAGAGTTTATAGGGTTGGATAAGAAAAACAAAAGAACACAAGTGAATACATTACCTTAAAATCGGGTATATCTCTTTGATTTGAGATCAAAGGATTCCATGGGAAGACTTATCCCCAAAGTGAGGCTACTAGGAGTAAGAAAGGGATGTGGAGAGGAAAAATGAGTAGTGTTTGGCCGAGCCAATGACTTGAGAGGTGTGGCTAAGGTGGTAGAGGTGGGGGCCTTTTATAAGAGTAGAGGAGGGGCACTCTTGGAAAGTTACAAAATGTTACTTTATTTTCAAATGAGTTTCGGATTTTAAACGTCCCACATTGATGTATTTCGTGGATAAGGTGGTAAGGGTTCGACAGATAATCATCCAATAGGTTTTTGACAAGTTTATGTTATAGTTTTAACATTATCATTTCATTTTATTTAAATCCTTTATTAATGAGGTAATGGTTGCATCATCATGATGTCAAAAATAATTTAATTTATATAATGTATAAAAATTACAAAAAAATATCATAATGTTGGAAATATTTTTATCTTTCTAATTAATATTTATAAGTTAAAAATATGACATGTATAACCCCATTTAAAAATTGTTATAGTAAAACAACTCATGCTTGTGACATTTTTATTTTAAATTTAAATAAAAAGTTATTTATGTCATTTTCCAACCAAAGTGGCTCCATGGGGTCCCCAAGTTGACTCATGGATTATCTTGGTCGTCCATGACACATCAAATGAGGTTAGGAAATGTGTTTAGGTAATTTAATATTATTAAAACATTATTTTTACCTTAAATTACACTAATTACCTCTAATCGCGATTAAAAACATAAAAGTTACTATTCACCAAAAAATTATTTTAATACTATTGAACCAAATTTTAATCCCTAATGAAAACAATGTATATCGGATTTTTGAAATTCAAATCACAGAAGTAGTAATGTTTCATTTAAACGAAAAATCAGTTTTTAAACTACCACTTAGTGGTGTCACTATTCATCAAAAATTTATGTTTTTTGGAAAAATACCAAAAAATTACCCTAAGCTATATTTGATATTCTAAATTCAAAAATGATGTATATTTTATAAAATTCAAAACATATATGTTTCATTAATTAATTTAATAATTAATTCCTGCTGTCAAAACAAATATCATGTTTTTAAGAATCAATATCTATTAAAATATTGACACTTGTTTAAGTGCAATTTCAAAGTGAAATTAATTTCAATGACCACCATTAGATTAAATGGTAAAAATATATTATAAATACACTGTAATATAAATAAAAAAATATAATATATCCATATAAATAAATCAGATTAAAATGAGGTTTTGAATTAAAATGAAACATTTTCAATAAAAATGATCTTTATCGGATAAATAACAAAATTTTACACAAAGTAAATTTTGATGTCCAGATTCTGAAGATGAATTTTATTTTGTCAAATACAAAATATAAATGTTTCAAAAGTATATTTAAAAAGGGTTCTCCATCAAAAGGTGGTTAATCGACCTTTTAAAAAATATTAGAAGATTTATGCTTAAAGTTATTTCATTTTCATTTTAAGCCTCCGTCATTTATTGGATAAAAGTAAAAATATTTGTAAAAAATATATAATAATTTTGTAGTTAGTTCCATTCATTCCCACCATTACAACATCTAGGCGTTAACTACCTTTTAAAATAATATTATTTTATTATTAGAGTGCAACATAAGATTTCAAAGAAACTCGTTGTTGCGTATTGGGTACGCCCTCGAGCATAGAATTCCCTTTAATGTAATATTAACATTTTATTCAATAATATGGATAAATATGAAAATATCATATTCTTTATTTACCTGGTGTGTTACACTGTGTATGGATTGGTTGACAATACTTATAACACAAAATGATTTTTAAACCTGAAGTGTGAGTTTTACAATTGAGGATGGAGTTGAGCATTTGTTTTTTGGGATATTGAAATATAAAATCAGTTTCAATGTAATGGTTAGAAATAATATTTGGAAGAATATAATAATATTTGTTAGCATTGAATTTTGAATTAGTGGATGAGATTGGTGATATCAGTTTTCATGCAATTTTCAACCAATATCTTTATTTTTTTCTTCATAATTTATAAGGTTTTTAAACTGAAGGTTAAGTGGAGTTTATGATTAATATCCTTCCAAGGATATGTACTATATCACTTCAATCTTATCAGATAGAACCAATATAATTAAAAGAATCAAATTTTATATTTTAATATTTACAAATAAAATGGTTAATTTATCCTAGTATATATCCATGGGTGTCACCCTTATTGTTATTGAAAAGGGTGATTAAACTATATGTATTTTTGTGGAATAACATAAGAAAAACAATGTTATAATAATTAGTCAATATAGAATTATATGAATTCATTATCTATTTGATCAACTAAGGTGAGCCTAATAGTTCTCAAAAATTGACTACTGATCAGGATATCAAATGTTGTAGGTTAGGAAGGATGGAAATCCCATGAAAATTAGGATCAGATATGGCCATTTGATGTATGTAGTAATTCTTTTGTATATTATGAATGTACTAGATTATTTTATGGTATTGAAGGATTGGATATTTAAAAAGTATATGGATTATTTTTTTGGTGAGGTTTTATTAATGA
This sequence comes from Viscum album, assembly GCA_963277665.1. NCBI lineage: Eukaryota > Viridiplantae > Streptophyta > Magnoliopsida > Santalales > Viscaceae > Viscum > Viscum album. Next base: position 673,924,627 of record OY728157.1, on the reverse strand, counting down.
CATATTGGTGTATTCAAGGATTGGGATTGACCATGAAACACACTGGGAAACAATGGTTAGTATATTTTTGGGATCATCAATTGAATTCCAAATTATCAAAGTGTGATTTTTGAATACAAGATAAATTTATTAATTTATTCATTATATCTGAAATTGGTTTTTCTATGGAATTAGTTAATATAGAGATTGTGATTTCTTCAAAAATTACAACCCTTATCTTTAAGATATGTAATTTTCTTGTAATATTTTACCTATGAATTTTTCCTGACATTTAATGACTAGATTCAGTAATGAAAACCTTGATATGGGAATATGTTTTGTTTTATAGGTATGAGGAGTGTCATAGTTTTTTTAAAGATTAATGTTCTCTACACATCAACCCTAATATTGATACCACAAGAATTAAGATAGGGTTTTGTGGTATATGTTTACCCTTTAGAATCATGTTTGGGATGTGTTATATTGTAAGGATGTCATTATATTTATTATAGACGACAGGGTTGTGGTAGAAAGAGAATAAATATCAACACAAAATTCTGAGTAAGATGATATAGTTCATGATTTGAATACATGGCATCATAACATATTTAGTACGGAATTTATAGTGTTTAAAGATCATAATATTATAAAACACATTTTATCACATTGATATTTAAATTTTAGAAAATATGTATTATGGATTATCTTCAATAGTTTTACATGACTTTTTTATACCTCAGTTAAGGAAAATATTGTGGTCGATGCATTATGAATAAATTCATAATGATTATTAACGAGTGAGACTTCAGATCATTATCAGCTGATGTCTGTGATAGTGTACATGCACTTGGAATGTGAATACCAAGGTATTGTTTCTGTTTTCAGTCTAGTTTTTTTTCATGATTTGTTTGAGAGAGTTAAATTGACATAGGAATATGATTCTAAATGTGTTTCTATGAGGTCAAAACTCAATGGTGGGGAGAACATTGAGGGGTGGGAACTAGTTGGGGGTTTAGTTTTGTGGTTTTGAGATCATATAATTGATCCTTTGACTTGAATATTACTACTTCTTCAAGAATTGCACCATTCTAGAATGTATTTTCATCATATAACAGACATGGTGTATAAGGTGATGAAATGACAATATTTTTGAGTTGGAATGAAAATAATAGTGGCTGAGTTTGTGGTGAGAACCCTCACATTTCAGTATGTTAAGGCATAACACTTGTTACTAGAGAGTATGTTATAGTATATATCTATTTATTTTTGAAAATGGGAGAAGATATCTTTGATTTTTGTGATTGGTCCCAAAGGATTATTTAAAAACATGATGCCATATGGGTGGTCATGGATCATTACACAATTCCATTCAATTTCATATTTATTTGTGAATCTCATTGGTTGGAGGAACTATATAAAATCTAAAATTGAGAATCTGTAAAGAGGCATGGAATGCCAGATTCTATAATATGAGACCAATATCAATGTTTTATGTCTCGTTTTTTAATCCTTACAGTACTCAATTATGGAAGAGTTCACTATGAGTATGGTGTATATCCACTAGATGGATGGAAAATATGAAAGGATGATACAAATTTTAAAAGAACATGCTTAGAGATTTTTAATGGATTATGATGTCTCATGGGAGGATGACATATCATTAATCGATTTATTATATAATTTTTTTTATTTTTCATAGATAAATATGGATCTTTTGTAGCATATTAATAGAATCTAGGGAAATTCCCCCTTTATTGGATGGAAATAGGTGACACTTGAATTGATGAACTGTGACTTGTCAAATAGAAAACATAGAAGATTTAGTTGGTTATGAAAAGGATAGATACAACTCTGGTATGTAAAAAATCATATGAGGATCATTATAGATGGTCGCTGTCATTCTAGTTGAGTAATATAATGTTATAGAGAATCTCTCCAATGATGGAGATCATTGTTTTTGCAGTAAGTGAATTATAGTTTTCCAATACATATTCCCTTTTAGATTCATTAACTAGTTGGTTAGGTGTAATATCAGTTGTATTTTCATCTAATGTTTAGTATAGTGCTTTATTTGTATCACATATCTCAATTGAAAAAGCATCACCCAGATCCTGACAAGGTGATATTATAGTAATATGTTGGCCAAGATCCCTATGATTCATTGGGTCATGTGTTGTTACATATTGTGGATTGTCTAGAGAAATTATGATTTTGGGAAAGCATAGGTCTTGTGCATGTTTTATGAAAACATAGTCAGATTTAGGAAGAAATAAGGGAATTGGAAACGGAAATAGTCTAGCAGTGGCCCATCCTTTTTTCCCAATAGTTGGGTTCAACATTGTGAGGATGAAAACAAATATTTTGTGGAGAATTTAGAACACATAGTTTTAGTTATTTAACACATAATTTATTTATTTTATGAATATAATATTATTTTATTATCTTGTAATGTTTTGAAAGAGTTTTGTAATGTTTTTATATATATTTCTAGTGGTTAAATGATTGGGAATGATAAGTATAAACCGTGAAACACATCTTGAATATCATGAAAAGGGAAAAAATTGGTAATGTGTAGGCTCACATTTGGAACACAATTTCTAAAAACCCTGAATCAACCAAGGTGAAACCATATAAAGTGGAAATGCGAGTTTAAGTATGTTTTTCCTAACCATTCTATCCAACCATTAGAGGTGTGTTTAGTGGTAGAGGCTGGCACATGGTTCTCACAGGACTTTCCTAACCGTGCACTTAAACTGTGTTGCATTAAAAATTAGATGTTTATTTTTTTGGTTCTAATTTAAATCACACATTTTTTCAATTTCTTCCCTTCTTCAGACCATATATAAAATTATTCTACATCCTAAATTCTGGAGTCCTTTCTCATCAATGTGGGAGTGATCCATTTAAGATTCCTAGTATATTAGAGATAAAATTTCATTGTAAGTGCTCATTAATGTTGGTTGGAATTATATTTTTTCATCTCCCTGATCATAGCTTCATGGAAAAAATTCATTTTGGGTAGATACACATCTTTTTATTATAATCATGATTCTCTATGGTTGTTTTTACAATAGGGAACAAGATCTACGGTGGGTCTTTCAAAATATATGCCACTCTTTTGGTTTTTTTGTCATTATTCATTTTCTTATTAGTTTTGATGTAGGTGTATCCACTCTCAAGAACATATATTTGAACATAATGGATTAATTACAAATTTGAGAATTTAATTGAATGTAATTATGATATTTATGTGAAAATATCGAATGAAACCATATTTTGTGATGGTTTCCAAATTATGAAATTTGGATGGTTCTGAAAAGTGAAATTGGTAACAATATTTTAAAATTATGATTTTGAAATGGTTCTTTAGATTCGGAATATTATGATTGGTTTGATTATTCTTTTAAAAATAGGATGGTTAAATTGAAATGGTTTGGCACAATCATGTGGGCCAGATTTTTGGAAAAAATTGTTGGTGTTGGATAATTTTCATAAGGGATAAATAAGGGTATGATGTTTCTCCCATTTGAAGTGGGATCGATAAGGGTATGAACATTCCACCATAAAAAGGGTTCATCAATTGATAACAAGTATCAGGGATAGCTCACAACATGTGAGTATATGGAAGTCCATGGTTTAATACATGCATGGATATGAGAAACAAATTGGTTTATTCCAAATTGTATATCAGAAATAGATTTAATTAATTGTTGATTATTATATTTTGATTTTGGTTTATTTTTAAAATGGTCAGTCTTTTAATAAACTATTTTAAAGTGTCCTAAATAAATTTTTTATATAAATGTTTAAACATGTCATATTCTATTTATTTGATTAGGGAAGTGATTTTGGGAAAACATATTCAGTTTTATGCCCAACCCCTTCTTGGACACATTGGTGTGTTTGTAGATTTTTTATATCATAAAAAATGTAAAGGCAATGTAACAAAATAATTTATCAATGTATCATTATACATTTTGAATTGATTTGTGAGTTGGATCTTGGATCGTATTTGGAGTTGCATCATGATTTGTTGTCTATCTTTGAGTTTTTTTGGTTTCTTCTTTGAACTCTGATGTGGTTCATGACATTAGTTTGGTATTTTTTTTATTTTGGTATTCTTTTTTGTTGTATTAAATTTTAATTATGCATCATATTGTAGATTTTTGAAATTTTATTCATGGTTTGGTTTTATTATTTTCAAAGGGAAAATTATCCCCCAAATTCTTATGAATCCCATAGAGTTTATTTACATCCATTAATGTCATGGGGATGACACCTTAGTCCTAGTAATATTCTAAAACCTTTTTAAGAAAATGATTAAAGATGGGATGTTATCACCTTGGATTAATTCTCATATCTCCAAATTATAATCACTAATAGAAACGGGATAATAGAGGTTTATATCCTAGATAACTCAAAAAAAACAATCGTTGGACGAAATCCAACCTTATGATTAGACTATAGGAGATGATAAATCATTAGATATATAATTAATCAATCAAATATAACCACAATGTCAAATAAACCACATGAAAGGTGAAATTATCATTCCACAATAAAATGGAATTTTAGAAGAAAAATGGGTTCTTTCTGGGAGAGGAGGTATGCGGTTTCCCCAGAGAATGAACATTGAATGAAATGATACAAAAAGAGTAGAGACACCCAACATCCCATGGACTTACCACGGGTTTGAGACATGATGGTTTTGAGATGAATAAAAAAATTGATATGAATAATTTGAAAAACTAATAGGATGAATGTATTTATGTAATTAAAAGGATACTTATAGTGTATTCTCCCCATAATGAATTTACACCATTAAAAACCACACCCCAGATTAAATTTATCCTAATAGTTGATTTTATGGTTGAAACAATGTTCTTCTAATTGAAAGGAAATTTATAGTATAAATTATGAATATTATTTTATGAATGTTTTTTACACCTTAAACCATTTTATTGATGGTTCCCTGTAAATATCTACAAGCATATGAAAAAAAATATGACGTAAAAGAGTATAGTAAGAAGTGAAAATACCATGTTATATAAAAACCCCTAAAATAACTACAATTCACTATGAACCGAAATCCAAATCCCTTAAACTCTAATTGATCATATATTTTAATCTATTCTATTATAATCTCCCCAATATAGTAATTTTCCTCAATGGGAATTTCTATTGATGATTTGTTCCCCAGAAATAGGTGAAGCTACATCTTCCTAACAGATGTCACACTCTCACAAGATGAATGATAATTTAATTCATATTTCCATAACACTATAACCAATAAGAAACATATTTAATGTAAGAAATGGAAGTGATAATCCATGATATCCTCTAGTTTCTAACACTAGAAACTTCTAGTTCTAACTCAATATCATCAAAAATCAAAACATGAGAGGGATCAAGGTGATACTTCCAAAGATAAAATATATTTAAAAAGTAAATTAGACTAGAAGAAACAAAAAATATGAAACCTACCCAAGCCACTCACTTACCAAAAATAGTATACCATATATCTATATAAAATATCCATCTTTTCTAAGAACATAGTTACTCAACCGAGAGGAAACATTAATGATGACCTTATTACCTACAAATTATTCTAATGGATAGATTAAAAGTTCTTTTGTTGATATTAACTAAATATATACAATAATAAGATTCAAAATTTAATCCTTAATCCACCCTAACAACTCCATAATAAGGTCTGGTTCCATAAGAGATCCCCACCCACCTCTACCCAAAAAAAGTTGATCTTGATAGGTGACCATACAATGACTCCAATGGAGAGAACCTAGTCAACGAAAAACTATTATTATATGAAAAATAAATAACTCCTACATAGATATCCTATAATCCAATAACATTAAAAAATAGGAATATATAATTCCCATTATGATAATAATTTCATGCCCAAACTGATTATCAATCTTGGTTTTATACGTTGTACTCAACTAAACCGATGCCCCGTCACCTCTTAAAGACTCTTCCAAAATCGAGTGGAAAAAAATGAATACCTATCCAAATAAATATAATATTGAACCCCATGTATATTCACAACCCCCTACAAATATACAATTCTGATATCATAAACTTTAGTAGGGTAACTTATCATAATGAAGTGTGTTTACTTATTCTATAGAAAAACAACATAACAATGAGAATTTCTCTATCAAAGAAGCCAAGGTAATACAACAAATAATCTCATGGTATCCTTGGCCCATTTCCAAACATGAAATAGAAAAGTTTGCGGAAAACCATATGGTCTCGGATGCACTACCTTTATCTATTGTCCAGTATAAAAGCATGACAGATAATGAGAAAATTTTCATTTATACCCAAACACCAAAAAAATATTTCATAAGTCATAATAATTATAAATAGTACTATGATTAAGAAACCACAATAAATTATGTAATTTATACACTAATATACACATTACATATCTTGGCTGAATAATTTTTCCCCAAAATAGAAAATACTAACAGAAGGGATAATGCAACTAGAAATGGACTCCCCATCATAAAGGTATTAATTGATTCTTTTTAACTCATAATCCTATAGTGCATTTTATATAATCAACCCTGAGATAGATGATTGTTAATAAAAACTATTAAAAACGATTCCTGAATAATCTTATTATGCAATCATATGAAATTGTGTGAAGTATCCCATTAAGATCCACTTTCATTCAATTTGATAACTATATATAATTGAAAATTATTATAAATAGAACATTAAATGAAATTTTGATTTTTAGTGCTATAGGTGATATTGAAGCTAAACATAGGTAGGAATTCCACACACCACATATATTTTTTAATAATGTCCTTCAAAGAAAATAAATAACTCTGGTTCTTATAATTAGAAAAAAATAATGAATCTGTAAAATGAAATATAATTACCCAAACACTTAAGTGCACATGTAGTGAAGGTAAGATTCAAATCATTATTGGGGTAATTTTTCTAATTCTTCTATATCTATTTAGATCCATTCATTATAATATTATCAACCTATATAATCAAAAACCCAATCCAATCGATGAATTATCACAATACACCATCGAACCCTTAATAGTATGTTGTATAATCAGAATATGCGTGGTTGAATGAATCTATTTAAACACATCAAAAGATGTATGAAATTTTTTATCCCATATAAATTTCACCCCTTTCTATTTAATAAAATTAATGGTTGAAACTAATTTTAATTTATCCATGAATAAACATGGATATATTCCTCCAAGATCAATGACAATCGTAATCTTTGGACACATTCTATGGGTATTTCAATGACAAGACAACCTTCACCATCTGAGGATTCACTAATAATACCTATTTATAAATTATGTGTCCAATAGAATATACTTAATGTATCTAAAAATATAATTTCTCTTAATTTAAATATATACTTTGACTCATCATGATTTCCCAAACAAAACTAATATCGTGATCAAGATCATTCTTAGACCATTTCTAATAAAATATCTTCCATGAACACAATGAATATTTATTGAGAAACTAATGTGATATATTATTAATCTGATCTAGTTAAATGTTTTTATTTTTATTCAGGTGAAAATTCATCAATATACATTCAAAAATGAAATATGTTCTCTAGAATTTCATCTTCGGTATATAAGACACCAAAAACTAAGATTAATGACAACCAAACTGAATATCGATATTAAAAACCAATTTCCTTTTATTATCAAATAAAAAAATAATCCAAATGTGTAATAGATACTTATTGTTAACCATAATCTAATTTTACATCCAATATTCCTTGAACAATCAAAGTGAATCAGAATCCTTCCTAAAAATGAGAACCTAGTGCACCCATGGTAAAGAACTTAGGAGAACAAAACCCATTATTCTAATAAGAAAAATAATGTAACATAACCTCTATTAAATCTGCAATTTCCCAGTGACATGAGGGTTTCAAGAACGATTATGTACTCTATGATAGATTATTCAAAAATATTACCTTATCCTATAGAGGAAGACCTAATAAGTCTTCAAGAAAAATATCAAAAAATTTATAAACAAATATGAGAAAATACAAAATTAAAAAAAAATCAGGATCATGAATTACATAAGGAAAAAATATCTTGATATCTAGGTTGACTTGTATTTCAAGAGAATACCTCATGTACCACACTCTCAGAAACACCCAATATGCCCCTTTGTATTAGGGAACATGAAAATTCAATGATAACAATAAAACTCATCAAATTTTAAAAAAATCCAATCCATCTATATGAATAATTAAAAAAAATATTCATCAAAAATATAGAAATACAATAATATTACTTATTCATCTATCGATAGAGAACATTAATGAGATCAAAACCGTTGATCATTACACATTTCATTAGGTGTAAATAACTATATATCAAAGGACATTAGTTATAATGGATGTATAAACACATTAATAATTTGATATGATATAAATTAATTTGAAGAATTTATATATAATAATGTAGTTGATATAGATTATAAATGAAGGATATTACTTCTCACTGTTAATGGATCTGTGTCAATCTAGGCTGAAAAAACATTCACTGTGTGGAAGTTATTCACAATAGAGTCCTATGTTCAAATCCTTGCTTACATTGATGCATCTTTATACACCATAGTGGAAATTTGAGATGAAAATAAATCACTGCAATGAGGTGTGCACATAGCCTGAAAGAATTACTATATATGTAAATGTTGACCAAAAGTATTTAAAACATTTTTATTGTATGAAATTAACATCAAGTGTGACCATCCAAGACACAATAATAAAAGTATATGGGCACACTACAAGATATAACTGATTGTTCAGATGAGGCCCAAAACTGAGAATGACCTCCAAAACTCCTATTATGTCCATTCTAATTTCTCTTCATTTCTGATGATAAATTGAATATTTAAATCATTTAAATGGAATGGTATAAATAGAGGATCATATCTATTATATCCATTTAATTCCTCATAAATCTGTCTACCATCAATTATAATGGAGAATTTATTATAATAATTATATGAAATCTGATATCCTACTATAAACCTTATGAGTAATTCCAAGATTTCAAATTATCATTATTTGGATCCTCTAGAAAATAAGCAGCTTTTCAATATTATTGTAGCACTCAGACACTAAACACTATCTATACTAGAAATATAGGAACTCCAAAGAATTTTCCACCAAAAATGACTTTTGAAAAAATGATTGATGAATATTCCCTTAAAACCCTTTCTAATCCAAACCAATGAACCTATTTTTTAGTATAATAAAATACCACATCTTCTAGTTGGGACTTTCACATTTGAGAGATATTCACATGGTGTTGATATTCACATGTGTATCCAAAAATTTGATGATATGATTGATATTACATATCCATTTCTAGAAATCATGATGTTCATTCTAACCCAAAAAGGATATTGGATTCTCATATAATAACTTCGAAGATTGATCTATTTCTCTTCCAGATCTAGGGTATACATAAAAAAATATGTTTTTATCATGTAGTTTACTTGTTTCAACAACAAAAACTACTCACATGATAGCCTCTATAATATTGTAGTCTACATGAATACTCCCATTTGGATAATCCATTGAAACATCTTGTAGAATCCATCAGATATGTTTTATAGGCATAACACTACACATCACAAAAATGATATTTTTAGATAATAGGTAAATGTTAGTTCATACCAGAAAACAATTGGAATAAAAATGATATGAACATCAAGAGCTCATGTTGAGACACATAGTAAAAACATTCCATCATAACATGAGTCTCTAAATTTATAGAGATGTCTGAACACTCACCAGAACCTTCCACTAATGTTTTTATAAACCTATCTACGGATTACAAATCATCCCAAGACATGGGGAGAATATTAAAAATAACCATCCCATGAAAAAATTCACAATATTATCTAGAATACCCTCAAAACCTATAACCCAACCCCAGATAAGAAAGACCTCAAGTGTTATCCAGGCCATCGCATGATGGTTGAAGCACTTAGGGTTCTATAAAAACTAGAGCGAATAATTTCAACGATCATAAAGCATAATAAATTATATATAAATAGACAGTAGATAGAAAAAACATATATAACAAGAAATTTAATTTTCAAATGTTTTCTCTATAGAAAATCCCTTCTTATAATTTTTTATATGATATAAACACATTAGAGACCATAATATAATATTTATAATGGATGAATTAATGACATAAAATATCATTCTAAATGTTAAACAACCTATATCGATGATATAGTAACTTTTCCTTTGGAAATGTAATGTGATCGTTACGAATAGTATACTAGAAATTTGAATAATAACCTCTTCAATAAAGGTGAGAATAAATTTTATCCATTTTATAAGTGGTAATATGAAATAATTTTATAGTATTATATGTTAATAAATATTTTAGAAACTATTGATTAATTATATGAATTTTATTAAGTCATAAATATTTAGTCATAATTTCATGAATAATTTTTTATTTTCAATGGATATATATTTACATTAAATGTATTTAGAAATAGATATTTTGATTTATTATGATTATATCATAATTTAATGAGTCCTTAGTTAATTTATCCATTTGTTATAAATGTTTTTATAATTATGAAATCTGTATTTTTTTAGTATATTATGATTTTAAATAAAAATTAAATTTATAATATTTATAAAATCATTCTCAAAAAATTAAATTTTTATTTTAATTATACAAATAAAAAATTAGTGTGGTTATTTTATGGTTTTTTAATGAAATAGATGATTTTTTCTGTGAATAATAAATGATGTTTAACGATATATATAAAATATAAGTAAAATACACTTTTCATTTGGACATTGATGATGTAAGAACTATTGAGTCAAACTCACATAATCTAATAATAGTATTTAGTCTCAATAATAAAAACTATTACTTATCTTGAAAAATATAATAATCCAATGAATTAAATAATGAAAATACACTCCTCTCCTCCACTGTAAATGCAACCCCTCACCATCTCTTGTTCTCACACCTCTTAAGACATTAGCCTTGTCCAAATTCTACTCAAATATCCAACCAATACCGTTTACCATGACCATGATATTTTGGTTTCAATAAATGGACTTAACCAATCCCATACGAAGGTTCTTAAGAAGAATAAATCATGAGGTAAAATCCTTTTTGATTTTCATTCAATTTATTTTCAAGTTCATTATTTTCCTATTTATATACTCACCTCCACTCAACCATAAGGCACAAAAAATCTTTTATCATACATATAATTCTATTTTATCTTGTTTATGGTATAATTCATTCACATATTTCTTATTCTCTATTTTATATTTCAAGAATGAAAGTATCATCTGTGATATACTGATTTACCACCTTTATGGACATCATGTTTTCATCTTTCAAATCCATATCCATGGATGTTCATGAAACTATTTATTTGGTTAAACCAGATAATAATATATATATAACATTTTATTTAATATTTATTAATCATTTTTTCAAGTTGATATTAATTAATAAAACAAAATGATTTTATTGTGATAAAAAATCTAAATTAACCAAAATGATTATCGTTAATGATTGATATAATGAATCATCATAAAATTTTATTTTTTTATATTATAAATGTTCATTAATAACATATATGTTCATTTTTGGTCAAATATCCATATTCTACATGTTTTTCCATTAATATATACTTGTAAATAGAGGTTGAAAACCATGGAAATAAGTGCACCCAAACAATGACATTGAATCATTAATCCCCTCAAAAAGTACCTAAATAAACATAATAAATGTAAAATAATAGAAAGAAATGTAAAATTTGCCCATTAATTATTATTTAATGAATATAATTTGATTATTCAAGTCATTATGATTAAGTAATGAATCGTTTTGCACAGAAGGTATGGGATTCCACCATAACCGACATTATTTCTTTAGCTTACTCTATATCATTCAACCCGAATGAAATTATCTTTTACATTTATCTAAATATTATAAATTATATTAGTAGTTTTCAAAATCAATTATATACATCCATTCATCCTTCGTTTTTTGGATATTTATTTTATTAAATGTTTCCTAACCCAATTCTTCCTGAACAGCGACCCCTAATTAAGGGATCTTTCTGAATTCTTACCCATTTGAATGAGTTCTCATTAATTTGTTTTATGACATAATTATTTTATTAAAATAAATAAATAAATAATAAATTCTTTTTTATGTATTTTTTTATATTTAAAAATTAATCCTTTTCCGTTTTACAAAATTTTCTATGTATTCCGTCAAATCAAACTAAAATGTTTTATATATAATGATTCTCAAATACTCTAATCACATCATTTTGACATCACATGTTATGAAATATGACTATATTACACTATAAATTTCCTTTTATTATTTAAATCCTCTATTTCAAGGAATCTATTATGATACTTCCATATATTATTATGTTGACATGATTATGATACCCAATACATTCCATGGATAACCATTATGTTTATGTTTCATTACATATGATGGACAATTTTTTTGGAAAAAATTTGATGAAAATGTTACTATTATTGTTCCTAGATAGTGCTCTAATGAATTGGGTAACATTTAATCTAAAAAGACATGATGTGCAACGACCTTTGTGGTATCCTTGACTTGTAGTCCTCTATGTGAAATAAGCCTTGACTCCTTCTCCTCTATGTGCAACCATCCTTGACTCATTCTAGCATTATCTTTTATATTCCCCCCAAATTACTATTATTCTATAATTATATGGTCCCATGTTTTTATTTCTCATGATTAATCATGTTCCGTTATTTTTATCATTTTTTTATTACTTATAACCCATGTGATGTGATTTATTTTAATGTTTATTCACTTACAAGGATTTTTAGATCATCCCTTTGATAATATAATCCCCATGTTATCCAATATTGATGAAAGGGATCAAATGAAGTTAGAATCACATAATTGAGGAAATATAAATATCTTTTTATTTAGTCCTATGTTTTATGTTTTATGATAATAGTCTTCCATGAAACAAGACTTTTCGATCCTTGGATTTATATTTCATGTTTAATTATGATTATAATCATTTAATGGTATATTTAAAATACTAGGGTATCTATAGATGTTATCAGAGAGAATGTTCAGTTATTTTTTAGGAATAGTAATAGAGACCATTATAAAGATCCTTATGGAGAAGACAATGTTTATGAAAGCATCAATAAATTTTGGTATGTGTAGAGAATGTGGATTAACAAGAAAATACATCTCAGTTTCGAGACAAGAAGTTGACATGGTTCGCGCATAGATGTAACTAATAGTGAAAACATTGACATGGTGTTCAATGAATGATTTGGGGAAACCTAGTACATTACAAGGGTCCTTACTATGCCCCTGGTTTGACACTCCTGGGGGATATGGTTTGGTAAATTCATAAGCACATTAAAAAACATTATTAATATATAAATAGATAATGTTCATAAAAATATATACTATTGTACAGATCTGGGATAACCATGATTTAACATATCTAATAACAATTTATTTCATACGTTTCCTTTATTATTTTATTAATTTATGTTCAATTATTTTTATGCTTCTTAGAATAGTATTGAATCCCCCAAAGTGCATATACAGTTTCTTAGTTAATTATTGTAAATAGAAGAACATGTTCCAATGATCAATGTTAAACAGAATGTGATTATTTCCCTAATTAAATGACAGATATGATTATAATGGGTGCCAATATTTCATGACTCTACTCCCTCAATTGGTCATGTTATGAATAATAACCAGAATTGTATGGGGTTCCCTCCTTCTCTAAGGAATAAGAGAGATACCATCGAATCCATTATGTGGAAAAAGTCTCCCGTGTTTATTGGAACATTTGATAACCTCTTCATTTAATAGTATATTAATTCCACATAAAATATATTCTATATCATTTAGTGCTATAAAGATGAGAATGTTTTGGTGGTGGTCTATAATTTTGATATGGAATATGATCACTCCTGGACACCAACCACAAATACAAAATCAATGGAAGAAATTTATTATACGTATTAGGAGAAATTCAATAAAATGATTTTTAAAAAATAATTTCTCTAAAACATCCATATGTATATAAATAGAGAGTACATCAGACTTAAGTAGAAGTACTCTAAGTCTATCAAGGTATTTGAAAAAAAATTTACAATAATTGAATGATATGACTCTAGCATTGTCATGACCACTAAAACCAGGGTGGATCCCTTTATTAGAGGAATAAAGTTGAGTCTACAAAGGCATTACTGATTCAAGAGTTCAACAATTATGGGGAGATAGTTTGTTGTCCCGTGAAGAATTAAATAGAGATTGAAGAATCTCAATAGATTCATGGGATCAGTGAAAAAATAGGAATATTAATTCTAATATGGGTGGATTGGAAAATAAATCTCATGATGGGAAAAAGAAAGAACATACCATGTGTCTCAATTGTGGGAAGAAGCATCACAGGAAATGCCTAAATGGAACCAAGAAATGCTTCAACTGTGGAATAATGGGGTATCTGGATATGATCTTCTAAAGGGATATGAATAATTATACTCATTTGGATGAAGAAAGGAAGATTCATATCCACACTAGTCATGTATTGAAGTGTTTCAACAATATGAAATGCTGTTATTTTGAAAAACAATTCCCTAAATCGATGGTTTTAAGATGAAATTAACTAAAACCTCTCAAGAAATAGGGAAGTGTTTATGTTAGCACTTCTTGCTATTGGGGAGCCGAACCCCGATATGTTAACAGGTATGTTGGTTATTCGTTCAATGATAGTAAACATACTCTTTGAATTGTGTTCAATGAATTTTTTCATATGTCTATTGTTTTGTATAACTATTCAAACTCAACCTCAAAATTTGGATTCTGAGTTATCTATTTGAATAGATAATTGGTAAATTATTGCATCAAAACTACATAACTCATCCCCAATTATTGTTTTTGTAGAACCACCTAAAAATACTATGTTACATACTTTGTAAATTTTGATGCTATTTTGGGCATGGATTGACTATCATTATACAAATACAGCATCATCATCCTGGAAATGGGGACCTCTCCACACATCATGATGTATCCTCTAATATATCACAAGTATAATGGAGAAGAGGAGTATCTTTTAGAATCATAATGTCAGGTGTGGTTATTACTATGAAATACTCAATCATATCTCACTCAAATGATTTAGACAAAATAGATGATCTTTCTCAAAGTCATTACAATCATTATTGAATAAAAAAATGTAATCCCTGATGATTTTCCAGGTATTCTACATGATCGATAGGTTGAGTTTCCAATTGAACATATTCCTAGAACATTAACAATATAAAATACACCTTATAGAGTGGCCAGTATTGCGCTGGAATAATTGAAGAAGTAGTTACAATAAAATTTGGGAAATTGTTTTTTATGAATGTGTGCTTCAACATGGAGTTCACAAGTACTCTTACTCAAGAAGAAGGATAGATAAATAGGCCTCTGAATTTATTATCATGAGCTCAATAAAATCATGATAATGAAAAATTATCACTTATCAAAAATAAATTACATGACAGATCTACTAAGTGGGGCTATTTATTTTTTTAAGGTGGACCATTAGTCATGATACTACCAAATAAAGCTAAGGACGTAATGTATTCCCAATACCACCTTTTAAATCAAGAATGGACATTATTTGTTCATATTTATTCCATTTGGACTCACTAATTCTCTAAATTTTTTCAGGGATTTAATTAATTGGGTCATTAGGGATTACCACAAAAAATTTATTTTATTCATTATCATAGATGTTCTAATATTCTCCAAGAGTAAGGAGAAACATGATGAGTACTGGAATACTATGCTCAAAACATTTCAAAGGGAGAAACAACATGAAATTTATATTAAAAGTGAGTTATGTAATAAAGAAGTATAATTAATGGGGAATGTAAATACCCTTAAATGGATATCTTTAGACCCTTCATAAACAAAGGAAATTGAAGTGTGGAAAATGCCAATAGCTATAATAAAGATACACAACTTTCAGGTTTGATACAGTTATTACAAATTATTTTTTAAGAACTTATCATGATTATAAAGCACAATAATCATGATTACATAGAAGAGAGAGAATATTTTCTAGACATATGAATGTGGGGAATGCTTAATGAGATCAAAAAGAGTCCAATCATTATGCCAGTACACATACTATTAACAAGTGGATAACAATTTATGGTTTAACAAGATGATTCAAAGAAAGGATTGGTTATTTTACTAATACAAAATGATAAAGTGATATCTTAGGCCTTAGGGAAGATGAAAATTCAAGTCCAAAACTATCCTACAAATGATCTAGGGTTTGATGCTGCGATATTTTCATTTAAAATCCAGAAACATTATATCCAAGGGGAGAAGTGTGAAATATATAATGATGATAATATTCTAAAGTATATATAAACAAATAATACACTAAATATTCACCACAGAAGATGTTTATAACAAATCATGTATAATGACTTCTTAATCCACTCAAATCATGGTAAGGAAATAATTTGGAAAATGATCTATGTAGAAATGATCATATATCATTATCAATGATGAGAATTGAGAAAGATAAAATATGTTAGACATACAGTTAATGTAAATGGGAATCATTATGAAAGGAACATGATCCATAATTTTTCAAGTGATTACTCAACCGTCCCTTATGGTGAAAATAATGGATTCTTTACGAAATGATGTAGAAATTTTAAAAAGGGTGGTAGCTATCAGAAACTGAAAATCCTCCAAGTTAACGGATGTTGGGGATGAAGTTCTGTTATTTTGGTCCTGGAAATTTGTACAATCTAATCTAGAGATAAAGAGAGAGATTATGAATGATGAAAATTTAAAAACCATATTTATTCACCAAGGGAGAAAAAAAAAGATGTATCGAGATATTCAGGGGATCTTTTTGTGGGACAATACGAAAAAGGAGGTCATTGATTATACATCAAAGAGCATTGTTTATCATCCAGTAATGTCTAAAAGAAAAATCATTAAGAAATGTTATAACCATTACCCATACCAACACAAAATTGAGAAAAATAACTATTGAATTTGTTAATGGACTTCCAAAGAAAACTAGAGAAAAAAATGATATATGGGTTATTGTGGACTATCATTCAATGACAAGACACATTATTATAGTTCGAGGGGACTTCTCACTGGATCAACTTTCAAATATATACATCAAAGAATTCATAGAGATTCATGGAGTCCCAATATCTATTTTATCCTATTAATATTTCATATTTACCACCAAGTTCCAACAAAATCTACAAAATTCCCTATGCACTAAGCTAAACTTAAGTACAGCATATAATCCTCAAACTGATGGACAATATGAGCAAACTAATCATAATGTAAAAGTCATGTTGAGAGTATGTTTTATGTACTCCAAATGAGGATGAGACTAACATTTTCCATTGTCTAATTCTCATAAAATAATTTTTTCAACTTGAGAATCCAAAATGCTCTATATTAAGTCCTTTATGGGAAAGGTGCAGAACACCGGCATGCTAGAATGAATCCAGTGAACGTAATATGTGTGGAACTTAAAGGGTTGATGAAATGGCGGAGATGGTAAAAACCATTAAAAAGAACAACAAGGTATCACAAAGATAACAGAAGTTCTATATTGAAAATTATCAGTGAGAATTGGATATTATGGTTAGAAACATGGAATTTATACACCTATCACATTATAAAAAGATCAGGAGGTTCAGGAAGAATGTGAAGAAAAATCCCATGTATATCAAGCCCTTTGAGATCCTTGACCATATCAAAGCAGGGGCCTTTCAACTATCACTTCTACCAACCATGTCTCAAGTACCAGATTTATTTCACGTGTCCCACTTAAGGATGTACACAATAGATTATTCAAAAGTGCTAACATAAAAGGTGGTACAATTGGAGAATCATATATATTATGAGGAAAAACTAGTGAATATCATAGATCATAGAGATAAATTACTAGGCATCAAGAAAACATGCCTAGTTAAAGTACTAGGGAGGAACTATAAGTAAGAATTAGTTACATGGGATCCAAAGGATGTGATGAAGGAAAACTTCTCAATCCTGTTTTCTCCTTAGTATGCAAAATGAAATTTTGAGGGAAAATTCATAAGGGGGGAAGAACGAAAAAACTTGTAGTTTTACAAACAGAATTACCATTATTATAATTATTTCATATGCTATAAACACATAATATAAGACTATAAAATATTTATAAATAATGAATGAATTAAATAACATGTATTTCAATATGTTAAGGAACTCGTACAAATGAAATAGGAACATGAATTTTATAATAGTATTGTGACTCAAATGAATAGTAAAATATCCAATTGAATATTAACCTCACCAATTATCATATTAATAAAATTTATCCATTCTATAAGGGAATATATGATATAATTATATCATAGTATAATTAAATAAATATTTTAAATATTATTACTTAAGTGTTACTATTTTTGTATGCCATAAATATTTAATTATCATTTCAGGAATAATTTAATAATTTAATAGACAATTTATTATCATTAAATGAATACTTAAATTATTATTTTGATTTATTATGAATATAATTTAATTTTAGGAGACCTTAGTTAATTTTTTCAACGTGATGAAAAATCAGATATAATTTTAATATTTATATTTATCATGTAAATAATTTTGTCAGATAAGAAATAATTTTCTCATATATATAAAATTATTTTCATAAAATGAAGTTACTTTTTTAATTATAATTTTAGATATATTGTTATGGTGAATTTTTATGAATTTTTTTGAATTAATCTATTTTTTGGTAAATATTAACACACGATATTTTATGGTATATATACATTATATGACAAATTAATTATTTATTAGTTCATGGATGATAAAAGGAAAATTAGTTATATGAAACATGATATAATTACTATATTTATTCTTAAAAGTAATTACTATTTCATTTCTTGAGAAAAATAATAAACCAATGATTTCCATAATGATAAACACCCTTATCTTCCACTATAAATATCACCCACACCACCTCTTTTCCTCACAAGTATAAAAACTATATCAATGTCAAAAAAAATTTAAAATATCTTAACAATACCCTTCCCTTCTACCAGACTCTTTTGGTCATAATATAATACCTTAACAGATCCCTTAATGAGGTTCACATGAAGTAAACAAGAGGTAAAAACCTCTTCCATTTTCATTAAATTTCTATTCATGTTCCTTTTCTTTTCCTCTACTCAACTCCCCTCAACCGTATGGAATTAAAAATAAATTATCTTACATATAATGTAATTTTTTAATGTTTAGAGAATAATTTTTCATCAATGATATTTTACCAAATTTTTTATTTAAATAAAGAAAACATCATCCGTGAGATGATGATTTACCACCTTCATGGATAGCGCTCTTTAATCATTCGATTCCATCTTAAAGAATTGTCATGGAATAATTTTTATGCCTATTACAATTTAAAATATTTTTAATTTATATTATCTGTTGTTATCTAATTATTTTTACAAATTATATTAATTTTTAACACACAATGTGTTCATTGTGATAAAGACACTAAATTAATCTAAACTAACATCATTAACGATTTATCTAATGAATCACCCTCACTACAAGAAATTAATATAAATTTAATATTATATAAGTTTATTAATAACGTATATGTTTAGTTATGGACTTATATAATCATTATACAGGATTTTCCCTACACATATAAATGTAAACTGATCATGAAAAACAAGGAAATCAACACACCCAAATGATGAAATTGAATCAAATAAACCATAGAAATGGTTATAAAAGAACATAATTAAGGTATAATAAAACAAATAAATGTATATTTGGTTATATAATTATTAACTTATTATTCTAAATTTATTATTCTGGATATTAAGATCGATTTCATAATCATTTAATATATATGGTAAGGGATTCTAACTGAACCTATATTATTTGTATGTGTAGCTCTTTATCTATTTTAACCCAAATTAAATTTCATATTATCTTTATTTATATATTATAAATTTTGGTTTTTTGTTCAGAAATCATGTATCAAGATCCATTTACCCTTATTTTTTGGGGATATAGATTATTTACAAAAGGTTCCGTACTCAATTTTTCCTGATAAACATGAATTCATTAATGGAATTTCCCAAATTCATACCCATTTCCATGTGTTACTTATAATATATTTTAATCTTCCATTATTTTTATACAAATCACACATCATATCATGACAAAATAACTTGGTTCAATTCTTGTTTTATTCAAACAATTAATCATTTTCTATTTTAAATAATACTGATAGTATTTCATTACACCATGCTAAATTTTTTTATCTCTTACAGTTCATAAAAAATATTTTCACATCATATTGACATTACGTGTCTATATATATTCATATATTACTATATTAATTTCCATGTATTATTTAATTAATTTCAATTGGAGAAAAAATTATTACACCCCCATTTATTATTATTCTTAGAGGATTATTATACCCAATTATTTCCATGGGAAGCCCTTATGTTCATGTTTTATTATTCATGTATGATTATTTATATGGAATTAATATTCATGAACTTGTTATTATGGGTGTTCATAGATAGTGATCCATTGAATTGGGTAATTTTTAGTGTATTGAGTTGTTATGTGAAATGGTTTTGACGGTACCCTTGACTCATACTCCTCTATGTGGAACTAGAATTGAATTATAATCCCTTATGTGAAATGATATATGACTCATTCTAATGTAATGTTTTATAATACTTCCATGTTACATTGAATCAATTATTATATGATCAAATGATATTATTTCTTAAGATTAATTATGTTCCATGTTTTTCTATATCTTTATGTTATGCCTTCTAACCCATGTGTTAAGAGTTATTTTAATGTTTATTCCCTTAATGGGATTTGATGCACATCCCTTTGATCATATTATCCATAGGTTGTCCTATGAAGATGTAAGTCCTAAAAAGAAGTTGAGATATTATAATGGATGATAAATAAAAATTATTATTTTTTACTAATATGTTTTATGTTTTATGTATGTAATTTTCCAAGATATAAGACTTTAACATACTTGGCTTGTAATTTCATGTTTAATTATGATGATAATCATGTAATGATATGTGTAAAAGTCTATAATTTCTACAAAAAAATATTTTATAGATGAATGAAAATAGATAAAGAGATACAACTCAAATGAACTAGACCAAAATCTAGGGTAAATGGATGATAATAAAGGACAATGAAAATTGAAATCAAATAATCCTTATGATCTGTTTGAAATGGACCAAAACATCAACAAAAGCTAACCATACCTATATTACCTAAAATTCATCACCTCACTATGGACCATTCCTTCCCAAGTATCAAAATACATAACCAAGTGTACTCACTTCCATAGGTGTGTGTTGTGGGTGAACCAAATATTCCTAGTTGGATCCCACCAAAGAGTTACCAAATTATTTATCTATACTAATAATCCTGATACCATTATTTCAAATGAAATCATGGAATGATAAGCAATAAATCTTTCTAAAATTAAATTAATAGTAAATTTTTAATTTTACCCACATTTTTAAAATAGTCCATGAAAAAAATTCAATTCCTCACAATAACTCTTGATTGGTGACTAATCAATCCACAATAAATTACAATGGCACAATAATGTCCTTATAAAATTATTATTTGGATAATAGTAACACCCCTAAATTAAACATCACATCAATGTTAATCATGTATCTTTAACGACGTGCCTACAGAAGAGGGACACCCATGAGTGAACCCCCTATAAACAATTTTACAATTGACCAAAGCTATACCTTCCACCTAAGTAACCAATTAATCTCGTGAGATGAATTTCATAAATCATTTCAAAGGGATCCAAATTTTAAAAATATTTTCATAGCACTTTATTCCACCAAATAATTTTTTTAAAATTCATTTCAATTATAATTTCCAATATATTGAAAGCATGATTTTACTTTAATCTAACCATGGGAAACACCATATTATATAGGAATAAATTTAAACACTTAAATCAATCATAATAATTCATTTAAAAACAATTTTATAAAATATGATATGTATAGTTATTAAAATATAGGCCTAATATAGAACCAAATACATCAGAATATGTAATCAAACCTCCTACAAAAGGATTGAACCACACATGATGGAATGAAGAAAAATAATTGGATGACCTAGAATATAAAAAATTAATTCCATAATTAAAAAGATACAATTGATGTTTTGATCCCACATACCATAGAAAACACACCGACCACACAAAAACCAACATAAGGTTCATCTTCTTGAAGAATATCTCACAATAGATCTATAATGAGTGAAAATATTTAAACAATAGATTAATTAACCCCAAAAAATGTGAAATTAGATCTCCATGACCAAGGAAATGATGAATAAAAAAGGATAATTACCAGAGATATGATAATCACTCTCTGTGGGTATTGAGTAATTAATAGAGATATTAATCAATTGAAGACACCCAAATCACCTAGAACTACCTAGTTATCTATAGAGTAGTTTTTCATCATGATAATGGAAAAAGACAAGCATGATATTTTAGAAAACCTACTAGGATGATGGTATTTAATTTATAAATAGGTTAGTTATGGTGAAAACTATCCATAAAATTTTTACATTGTAAAACACATCACCTCATGTTAAATTTATTCTGATTTTAAACTTTAATGCTTAACCGAGGTTATTATGATTTGAAAAGCAATTTAGTTTTTAAAATAAAAATCTATAAAATAACATAATATTATTTTTAAACCACTTAACAGTTTTCAACCAAGAGAGGATATTAATCCATAATCCGTAATATTCAATATAAACTTTTCTTGTATGATATTATAGAACAAGGATCAATATAAACCCCAAAACATCTCATTACTTCTAAACGTGAAAGACAAGCTCATGAACAAAAAATGAACATACAATGGAAAATATTATTTTTACAATATATTTGAAATTAATGATTTTAAATAAACATAGTAATAGAAAATATATATTAATGAAATTCTAAAATAATTGACCAAGATGGTTATTTTTGTTATACTGATGGATAAAGGGAATTCATATATTCTCATTTTGAAATTGATGTGGTTTATGTTTGAATATACATTTGCAGAAATTATTTCTCATATTTATAAAACCCATTTATTTTTAGATGCTATGGTTATTCATGGGGTTTTTATTCCTTCGAAATATTTCCCATTCTTTTATCAATAATAAACAGTATTAATATATTTAAGAGCATAATAAGTTATATCTTCCAATTGTTTAGTACCCCCATGGTAACACTCTTTATATTATTGGAAAATATATTTATATTTTCTTCTATAAAATAACATGGACTTTTATATATATATGAATTAAGGTATTAAAATAATCATCATTTATCTTTTTGAATAATAAAATTTTAAAATATTTTCTTTATGTAAAATTATGAGAAATGAATATTAGTTTTTAATGTTATTTACATGGATAAATTTTCCAACATTTTTATTAAATTTTATCTTAGAACATTCCATTTTTCATTGAATTATAATGTAAATTTTTCACTTATGGTTCTGTACTTTTCTCACTAGAATTAAATTTTTATGAAAATCATAAAATAGAAATTCTTAACATTTATCAATGTAATTTTACAATTATCTTACCATGTTTATTAATCTTTTTAAATACATATTATAATTTCCATATATAATTGAGGATATTTTATAATAATAAAATCCTCATATATTGTATGGATATCATATGATCATGTTTTTTTGGATGTGTTCATGGAAGCTATTTTTTCCATTGATAAATTAAGTGAAGATGGATTTATGATTTTTTTTCATTCATGTTAAACACATTTGTTTGGGTTTTCATTATTTAATGGGTATCCCTATATTATATATCCCACTATTGATTTGGGAGAAGCATTATCATTCATTTGATGACATTTATGGGACATGGGAGTAAAAAAAACCTATTATTGAAATATTTATTCTTTGATTAAAATAATTTGTTCTAAATCCAAAAATATATCATAATGTATCCACTCTGTTTATAGGAATGGGTATTTTATACAATCTACTATGGGACTCCATCACATATTAGATAATGGTATTGGAAATGATCCTTTCCATGGAAAATTATTTTCTATGCTTATGAATGTTCCACAAACCTATCATTAGTTCGGTAATCAAGGGTCTCAATTCTTTACCAATGATTAAATATTCATAAATATCACTTTAAATATTATTTTAAAAACTATATTCCAAAAATCCTTATCTATTTTAATGTGTATGATACTATTTGGTAATAACCATGTACCATGATTATGGTCTCAGAATCAATTTTTCACATGACAAATTATGTACATGGATTGATTCAACTTATAATTTTAATTAACATAAATATATGATCTCAATTTATTGTATTTATATTCCCCAAGTTATGAAAAACTTATTATGTTTGATGTTTCGAAAATGGTATCATTTTATAAGTCCTTTCATGGGGAAGATGATGTTGAGTTAAAATTAGTGTTTATGTATCTAATCTCCAAATAAACTAAACCTATACCATGTGGGTCGTGATTTTATATGACATACAATGAATAATAATATAAATTTAGTTAACATCATTACATTATTTGGTCTTGTCATGTAAATTGGAACTAGAATTAGGTTTAGTTAAATTTTGTATTTAGGATATAAAAATGCAGATAAGGGGCCTTAAATAACCTATATTTAAGAAAAATTGAGTTTGCGTAAACATTAGATGTTATTAAAATAAAAGTATATGTCCTAATTTAGGTCACTTATAATTTTTTATTATCTAACTTTTTACTCTCTTTATTAATTGATGAAATACATTATATAAGTTTTCGATTTATTGAGGGAATAAATATAGAATAATGAAATTATGTCCTTAAATATAAGAAACTCAATGAAAAAAAAATTATTGGAGAATAAATTTATTATTTTAATACAATCAATAAACGTTGAAAATGATTATTTATTTCCCAAATATCATGATATTGAATTATTGGTGAAATATCATAATTTTGTGATGATTTATTGTGATGTTTATAACTCATATTGGATATATGTATTTAGGAATGTAATACATGGAAATTTTTTTATTATCACTTTAATGGAATTCTTTGTGATATTGGTCAAGGATTAAATCTCTCTATATAGATCCCATATTAATTTATAGGGTAATAAAGTTACTTTTCATATATTTATTTAGACTTTGATCATCTACTAATGCATGGGTAGCCATGAACTACATATAAAAATCACTTCTACTATAGGGGTTTTAATAATAAATAAAGAATTATATTATCGTTTATTGGTTGGTAGAAAATATAATTTTAATATCATTACATTTATATGGGAATGTGTCAACATATTACAAATCTATATGGAAAATAATGGACTAAAACATGATTAAAAAAATCATCTACCTTGAATTTGTGAAATTTTCTATCATTTATATGGGGAAAAATAGTTATCAATGATTTTTCATCAATCTATATTAGATAAATAAATGGAAAAATGAAAATATGTGCCCAAGATAGACATTCATATAATATATGGGCATTATACATTCATATTAACTTCATTTGAAGCTACAAATTTCACAAATATTGACTAAGATTTTATAAATAAATAATTTAATGATTATATTGATATGTTTTTGAAAATAATTTTAGATGATTTTATTATATATTCAATGTGAAATGAGGAACATTAAAATCATTTTAGAAATTTCATATAGACCACCAGAAAAGTGAAAATACCTAAAATTATTTAGACGTGTGATATTTGGATGTTGAAAGTATCATTAATTAGTCGAATATTAATAAAATAAGGGTATATTATTGAACATATCAAATTCCTAGGTTATTTAATAAATACTGAAACAAAAAATTATCAGATATATTTTTATTTTTTTGATTGGATATATATTTTATATGATTTGTTATAACATTCTTGTAAATATTAATTCCCTTTAAAGTGTTAACATAAAAGGTGGAAATATTCCTATATACAAATTAATGTCAAAAACATTTCATGGACCTAATGGAATGTTAAATAACTTCAGTAGTGCACATATTACCCTAAAGTGTATAAAAATTAACAATAAACATTATTTCTCCAAAAACTTTATTATTACATGTCCTCATTAATAATGAAATGTTGTCAGCTTTCGCCTCAAGGAAAAAATATTCCAGAGAAAGAATTAACCATTTAAATAATTGGTGTTATAAATGGAAATATTTACATTGAATATATTGAGTAATTATAAATATGGAAAAAATGAATAATATATTTTAATAAAAAGAGGAAGAAATATATATTAACCTAGATGGATTTAATAATTAAATAGATGAGATGGTTAATGTTGGTAACATTATTTAATTGAATGATATCTTAAATCCCTGGGAATGAAAAACAAGGATATTGATTCTTTGATAAAGAAACATCATGCTACCTTATACATTTTGAGAACTAAATTAGATATAATAATCAATATTTGAAAATAATATACCCTTAAATCATGAGGGAAGATGATAAATTCTATCATTTCCAAATATCTACACATCAGTACATCCATGTTACGATGAAGGATGAATAAAGAGATTTTATGCATCAGTAAAAGAATTTATGGAATATTAAGTAGTTGAACAATTAATATGACATAATAATATTTTTAATGAAACTAATATCTGTTCATTCAAAACTACAGTTGAATATATATATATATATATTGTGATTTAAAAAAAGTCATCAATATCAATCCACACATGAAGAGAAGTTATTAATACATACCTCATGAATCATTTCATTTGGTAAACTATTAATATAGAAATTATAATGTATATACCTAGATTGGTGGTATGACAATATTTTAATGTATATTTAAATATTTTTATTGAGATAATGAAATCATTACTTATAATTCTGTCAAAACTAGAGAACATTACTTTGGATTTTTTTACTTCATCAATGAAATAAAGATGTTTATAATTCTATTTTTTTATAGTGGATCGCCTTATAAATTTATAATATCTATTTTTATCTAGAATATTTTAATATATATCTATATAGATATATATATATATATTGGATGTAATAAGGCTAAAATAAGTTCATCTATTAATTTTATCTTATTGAGATCAATGGTTATCATGAAAATTCTATTATTTATTCAGTATGTATTTGATATAAATATGAGATTAAAAAGGAAACATCATCATTTGATAATATCAAAATCATACAGGATAAAATATACACTAGATGATATGTTTATATCTTGTTTAATATTGTTACACGAAGAATAGTTTTAACCACATACCCTATTAGAGTTTTCATGTGATTATAGTCCCCATTATATAATTGAAATGTATCCGTATGTGTCACTATATTAGAATAAGTTTGGAAATAAATCATTTTGAGATGATGTTGGATTGTAGAAAAATATGGTACTAGGTATTTCTTATGAAATTATTGAGGATATTTGAACCGTTAAACATCACACAAAAACAAAAAAAAAATTATATTTATAATTTATTGGTCATTATTTTAATTAAATGTTACAAATACCCTTATTGTTTTTATTTTGTGTAAATATGATAAAATCATGATTGGAAGTTTAGATTACTGGCCCCCCAAAGTGATTTTATTCATTATCACTATTCATGGAACATATAAATGATGGTTTTATTAAACCTATGTGAAATATATTACATAAATATAATATTATTTATTATAATATATATATATATATATATATATCATTCACTATTTATTTTTTTATTATATAAAAAAATGAATGAATCATTCATGTGTGAAAATGGCCAACATCTATATGAGCGGTGAATTTAATTTCATACCTCAATATATTATTGATTATTATAAATAAAAATATATTGAATATATTTGATATTTAAAAAATGGTTCAGAATCTAGATAAGATGAAATTTGGATCAAATTAATATGACGAACTAGTAAAATGTCAAAACATACTCATGAAACTATGAAATTGACCCCCGAAATTGTGAAAATAATAATAGATTTGAAACAAATATGATATGAGATATTACATGAAGATAACATTTGATATCATAAATATGGGTATGGTTATATTAAAATTTAATAATTTTTTTTATAAAACTATATAAGATGTTAAATACCACATAATATCCATGTAAAAAAATATAACAAAAGAAAAATAAGTTTATGTTAAGGGATTTGGTCTCAATTTATATTCCCTTGAGAATTATTTTATGTTATGATCCAATTCCTTTTTATATCTTGTTTTTATTAACTTTTGACATGTTATTCAATATATCTCTATAATATGATTAAATTATTAGATTCATTTAATTCACTAGGAATTATGATTCAAATTATTCAGAGTGGTATTGGACACTTTGGATTGTATAATGACTATTTTTCCTAGATAATGTTTTAAGGATATTTAAATAATATTTACATTAAACAATGTCAACAAAACATTTTCTTAATTTGGAACCTATGAGGAATTATTGGTAATTCAATATTATTTATGCAATATGGATTTAGGATAATTCATATTATTAATTCAATATATGGAATGTTTTGGAAAGGAAATAATCAGCGGGGGATCAAAATTTATATGGCCCTTCGATGGATCAATATGTTCAGAGAAGAAAATTAGGTTTTCCAAATTAAATAGGTTTCTACATATTTTTTAAAACTGTTTACAGGATGGATCTTGATAATATATTATTTCAAGTTTCTTAGACATGACGTCCAATGATAAATCATTTACCTCATTGATATTTCAACTATAATTGTCATTTTCACATGATAAAATATATTTATTGATTTCATTCTTAGTTTGTTAAATAAATTGAATGTGTTTTAATTTTCTTACATTCAATATTTATTATTCATTGCATTGTTATATTAATGGAATGTGTTAACAATTATTTACCTTTCCTCATTGATTTATTCTCATTGATACCTTATATCATCTTCATTACATACCCTTACTTATTATTTGAGATAAAACTTATTATTTCCATTTCTCGATGTTATGAAGATTAAATACATTCATAAGATTTCAATGATAATGTTAATTTAATTTTATTATATATCATGTTTTTATTATCTATTTTCCCAATGTATAAAGGATATAAAAAATTTAATATGTCATTCCAAGACTTATAAACCGATCAGTCCATTGATATTATATTCCTTATAATATTGTCAATGTAGTGAAGTACCACACTCAATCTGGGTTTTTATGGTCACAATATTACAAGCATGACTCAAAATTTTTCTTTTTTTGATTATCATGTTGTAAAATGTAAATTACTTTGCTTCATAATATATCCAATATTCAACTATTTGAAAAAAAATAAAACAAAATCACCAAGAGCATTTTCAACAAGTAGATTTCATAAATGTAATCCATTTTCAAAATATATTTTTATAAATATGATAAATCTTATTTTTTACATGAAATCCTCATTTATTCAAATAATATTGATCTTAATATTATAATAAATTTTTTACCCTTTAATAAATTACATATGGCCTCATCAAATACTACTACAATTATAAGAAAATATAATTTTAATTTATGAATTCATTTTATGAAAATTAATTTTCTTTTCAATAAATATATTCATTTCAAAATTACTAATAAAACATTTAAATTTTATTCAAAATACAAATACTTAATTTATCATAGTTAAAACATTTATATACTTGTACCATGATATAAATATATAAAAACATTAGTTTATGAGATAAGTAAATATTATTTTACAATCCCATAGTTGGTATTACTATTCTAATTGAAAAATTACTATTCATTTCTCCCACATTATTATTCCAATGATCAAGATACTATTACAGCGGTTCTCTAACTATCCCAATTATCATATTTACAATAATAATATGTCTTTTATACTTATAATAAATAACCCATGTTACAATATATTTAATTAAATTCAATTTCTTATCATTATTACACAAAATTTCATCTTCAGAATGAATTTTTTATCATTAATATTATGATTTATTTCAACACATTTTTTATGACTGTGGACATTCTAATAGATCGAGTATATCCAAATTATATTATTATTATTATTATATTATTTATGATTTATTATTACACTACAATATTTGGAATTATTATTAGATTATTTTTAATCTAATGTATAATTATCAAAATATGTGAATATTTATTTTTTATTCTCTATGTGATTTCTGCTCTTTATACTACATGAAATATTTATAAGAATAGGAATTAAATTGATAAAATTATAGGTAACTACCTTCTTCCCCCTAATCATATTTCTAATAAGAAATATCATTATAAATATTAATGTGAAAAAATGATATGTTGATTCTCCTTAAATAATTCTTTTGGATCACATTTCTCTTCTTCATACACATGGTTCCACCATATTACGTTCACCAAGTGAGTAGTCTTGTTGCATTATAACATTATATCTATATCATGTGATCTTTATTAGCTACTCCTCAAAGGAGAGATCATTTTAATATCTACCTCCATTTCATTTAGTTTATTTGAAGGATCTTGTATGTACATCCTAAAGAGGGAAACATGGAATAAATCATTTAAATGGGAAATTGTTGAGGGACGTTCTGGCCGATAGACCATAGTTTAGACATGATCATGAATCAAAAAGGGGTCATGGTACATTGGACTTATAATTATTTTTTTAAAAAAATATCATGAATTTCATCCATATATATAAGTTATAATATCTTATCTCCTTCCTCAAACTATAATTATCTTTATGGATTGTCTTCATGGATCTATTGTTGATATTTGGAAACCTTGATTTGATACAGAACCGTGTTAACGTTTTATGCCATTTCCTCAACCATTAAAGGTCCAATATGTTTTTTCTCCAACATCATAAAATCATGTATGTGGTCAAAATATTTTCCCATAAATTGATTAATATATAACCACTTGTAATCTTGAGGGGAATCTATTTTTTAACAGGAATTCAATAATAGGAATATGTTTGTCCAATTCTCATTTTATTTCCATTAAATAATGCTATCGATATATCTTCAAATGAAAAAATAGTCCACATAGATTGGACATCAGTCTTGGGGTGATAATATATACATATGATCATCCCAATCCTTATGGATTACTGAATAATTTTTATGAACAAAGATTTAAATCATGGATCTTGATCCAATAAAATCAATAATGGTTCTCTATTCAACCCTTCCTCTTCTCTAATTTATATATGTGCAACATTTTTGAGTGATTACTACACTCAAATTGTACTAATGGGAGTTGTGTTTTTATTATTCTCTTAGAGAAACCATATATCATTATATTGTTGGAATGTCATTCAAATCCCACTCACAATGACTATGGTGAAATTTTCCCATTTTTATTTTGGAATGGTTAATGTTTATAACATCCCATTATAATTTTTCCCTCCAATCTTCACTTTCTGACTGAACAAGGACATTATTGCATATTCATAGTTCACCTTAATCATATTGAACCACTAATATAACTATTGATGATCTTGATACATATTTATTCTACTAGGGTGGATGAAGAAGGATTTTGTATGTGAATCACTAAAAATATTTTTCTTTAACAAGTGATTATATTCTACACATTGTCATGTCCTAGATCATACAACTCATTCCTAGTCAATTTTGAACTCTTAGTAATTATCATTTATGAAATATTCCACATTATTCTAAATTTTCACATCATCTATTTGATCATATATTATCATCTACAAATTTTGTGGTTAATAAAAAATTTAAAAAGGGAATGATGATTTTACATCATTTACACATTTTATTTCCCTCATTTTCATGTCATTGAATATTGAAACCTCTCAATTATTATCATTGATAGTGACGCGATATCCTTTCATCATAGTGAATCATCATCATTATTTGTCTTATCAATGTTTTAGTGGATTTAGAAGTTATAAACAATAATGGGATCTAAGCATCCTCCTTGGTGAATAATAAGATTTTTCGTTGTGAATATATTAATATAGAGCATGTGGCCAGTATATAGATCCCATTTCTCTCTTAGGAGATAAATCATATTGAAATTTAACCTAATTATCCTAGCCTTCAACTCCAGATAATTTGTGAGATTGGTTTTACATTGAAATTTCAGCTTCATGGAGTTGTGTGATATTTGTTTATCGTTTTTAATCTCTCAATAATCTAATCAATTATTTGATTTATCATTATTTTCGAGAATTATTTTCCCACTAGTGGGTATTATGTGTAATTGTGTAGTGATAAGGCTATTTTCCAATAGGTTAAATAATTATTAAAATTCACTCTTATAGAAATATTTACTCCTAGTCAAGTTATCTTGGTTAGTGGTTTTTAAAAATATGTGAAGTTACTAAAAATAGTATGGAATACCAAGCTAAGCCATGGATGTTATGGAACTATTATGCAAATACTGGTCTCAGCCACCCAATAATTCCATTTTTATAGAAGGTTTATATATATCCTTTTTTGTTGATAAAAACCCCCATGGAAGATGCTTTCCTCATCCAGAAATCCCATTTATTATAGTATTTATATTGTCTCTCCCTCTATTGTGAATTTAGAACAATATTCAAATGATTTTTAAGCACCTATATTCCCTTGGATTATATAATAATATCATCAATAAATAAAAGAATAAATTCTTTGAGGTAATATTTAATGAATATAATCATTATGTCCACGAAAACTAATATGACATTAGAGAGTCTTAAGGGAATCATAAAGAACTCATAATTCCCAAATATCATTTGATAGAATGTCTTGGAAGTATGTCTATAATTCCCCATTAATTTCAATGATCCTTACTGAAGTTAAACCTTAATGGAATTTATGTAAAAACGTAGTGGATCAAACATGTCAACTATACATGGTAGAGGTTACCTGTTATTTACAGTGATTTATTGGAGCCCACAGTAATAAATGCAGAGGTGCATTGATCCATCCTTATTATTGATGATGATCACAATGACATATCTCAGTGAAGCACATGGGTTTATAAAACACCTGTACATATTCAATTATAAGTGTTTTATTAGTTTATAAAAACAAATTATTTTCATCCGATAATATGTATTCTTTATGGGTATATATCTAGTTATAAGTAAAATTGTGAACATAACCTATAGATATAACATGATGATTGGTAATTTATTCAAGGAACATAACAGTGTAGTCTCTCAAAATGGGAAGTTTTTGAAGAATGTTCATAACAACTATTTCAATAACGTGGGATAAATAATCCTTATTAAAATGAAATAATATCAATACTTGAGAAGAATATTCTAAATTATATTCAACCTCCTCCTTTAATGTTTGCATAATTATCTGATTCCTTGATATGTGTATAGTGATCTAACTTCCCTATTAGTTAATGTTGTTTATATATCATTATTTTAAATACAATTATAATATTGAAACAAACTCTACCAAGGAACTAAGATGTATTTTTATTAGAGGATTAGTCTATAACAATTGACAATAGAATAGATATATATTTTATATTCAATATTATCCTCATTAGTGATTGTTATGCAAAATCAACCTATATATTTTGAAATACTTAATGAATAGTTATAATACAAAAACATGATATGACTGAATACATAGAACTAGAATAAGAAATAAAATTTTATATTCATTAATGAATTAGCATCATACATGTCACCAAAATAATTTTTAGGATTCATCATTATAGTAGTGATAGAATATACGCTTACTGCTTCAGATGTTATTGTAATTTATTGTTTTCGAAAACCCTCGACTTATGGGAATTGGATCACATAATGTATGTGTTATTTATTTTTGAAACATTGAACTATATTAAAAGTCTTCAAATGAACCTTCCCTTATTCTTCCACAATAGTGGGATTATTCATATACTTATATAATGATTATCCCAATGTACCACTATTCCACTGTTGAATCATCTTTTAGTTCCCCTGAAATAGATCTTAAGATGGTTTTCCCCACAAATTTTACAAGTGGGATGATGTGTTTTGATTAATCTATTGATTTTATCTATTGATCCACCCATATAAAACTATATTTTCCTTGTTTTTTTATATATGTTCCAAAAAAACACTACTGGAAGTCTGAAATATATATCTAAACCATAAGTGCCTAAATAGAAATATTCTCATAGTTGTCATTATATTGACTATGAATGATTATTATATAAATTTCCTTAATCTAATAAAGAAGTGATCCACCTTGCATTCAGTGTTCATTACAAAGAAAAAGTAATACCATGAAATCCTTTTATAGTTTTCCTTGTATACTCTAATAGATTCATCTTAAATTTACATTACTATAATTAATTTCATATCTATCTTATGATGAAGTGTTTCTGGGATAACATAAATGAAAAATAATGTATTGAATCCTTCCCATATCATGGAATCAATTAATTATATATACTTCGTGTTCTTTATCAGTTTCTACCACTGATTAGGTTCTCCATTATAATGATAGTACTCTAGAATGACATTTTATTTTTCTAAGAATGGGAGTACATGTAATTCATTCTTCATGGAGTTAATCCACAATATTACAATGATGGGATTGGACAATTCACTAATGTTATGAGGAATTTTTTACATAACAGATTAAATCACTACTTGATCATGCTCTTGAGAAAGAGGGTGTTCCACATGATTCATGTTATTATTCCTAACATGAACTAATTAATCCGTTAATATCATGAATTTATATGATACAGTTCCTATCTGGTTTGGCATCTCATTGGGTAAATAATCCCAAAGACAATCACATTGGTTGTTATAACTTGTTCTCTTATTTTAAGCCATTTACTAAAAATATTAAATAATAAAATATGGGGGATTTAATAATTATAAAATGTGAATATAAAATATAAATTATGAACATAAATGTATAAGTCATATATTATATTATTATTCTAACTTATGATACCTCTGTAATCAATGTAGGTTATACATGGTTATATATGTAACCGAAGGAATTTTTCAAATTTTTTCATTCATAATAAACTGAAATATCTAGACTTCCCTTTGGTACCAATTATATTGACCCAAATAATGGTTTCCATGCATTTTACACATATTCTAACATGATTTGATTCATTGTAATTCAACAAATAAAAACAAGGATTGAAAATACTATAGTGTTATGAAGTATAGGCACATAATTTGAATCAATGAAACTATAGTAAAACTAATTTTTCTTAATATCCATAATGAGATTAAACCGCCTATGATCTCTTATAACTGCATAGGATAATCTTGAAAATACATGAAAAATGGACGAGCTAAAAATTTCAGTCAGTGAACAAACCAAGAAATAAAGCATATCTCATGAATCAGAAGGCATACAATGATAACATAAATGGCATAGATCATAAATAAATATATAAAGGGATAATATATACAATATAAAATTATATGATCATTTATATATATTAATATTCATGAAACATATATAATTAAATAAACATGATTTAATTCTAACTTCCATGAAGATTTCCCATGGTGGATAAAGTCCCATAATGGGATTGGATTAGGCCCTATTCCCATGTATAACGTCTCATGAGACAAAAATACTATCCAATTCATTAGAGCACTATAATGTCAAAAAAAATTAACATTTACATGAATATTTGTTTCATATAAAAAATTCAAACATATAGAATAATAATATGGGTGCTCATTAAAATAAATGTGTTTTGTAATCATGAGATAAGGAATAACCAGAGGGTAAAACACAATGATATCCAAGAAAGTAGGGACATGAATTATTCATTGAAATTAAAAGAGTAAACATAAGAAAATACCATGAGTAATAAAATCCTGCCATTGTAAAAACATAAAAGGAAAGGTAACATTTGAAATGTATCACTTAAGCATAGTTTTATGGAAAAAACTCCAAGGTCTTTCATGAAGATAATGACATAATTAATTTCATCAATAATAATGAAATAAAAATAATTTTCATGATGAAATTAGTTTTATTGCAATAATTTTTGTGGATTATAATATTTTATAGTGTTTAATTGAATATGTGAGAGAAAATAATAAGTTTAATTCAATCAGGATGTCTTATTTAGAGGAATTAAGAATTGATCTCTTTAAAAACAAGTATTAAAAAAAAGACAAATTGGGATACATATATATTTTTGTGTAATATATATAGAATATGGGTGAATTTTAAATAAAATATGAGTATATATGATGAGTAAAAGAGTTGAAAAGTGTTACCCAAAAAATTTGGAGGTTCGGAGAGATCTTTTACCTTATGTATGATTGAGTTATGGACAAGATCATATCTTCTTTGTTAATGAAATTATATTATCAAATAAATAAATTAAAAATATATTTAACATATATTTTTCGAATTATAATTTTATTATGCTCATTTAAAGACAGTTTTATTTTTGGTGAAGTATAATTTCATTATTTGGGGTGCTTTGGTTTCCTTATTTCGTATTGTATTCACATGGGTATAAATTTTGAAGATCATTTTAAGTTGAAATATATAAAATAAGATAAATTAAATATTATTAATGAAAATAGTGAAGTATAACAGGACCAATATAAAATATTTTTATGATATAAAGTTTTGTCATTTAATAAAACCTTACTGATAAATGTTTAGATTAATTTAGTGGTTTCTATGACCATCCCAAAATATTTTAATTTTATTTTCTTATGTAGTCATATTGCATTTATATAGTGGAAATATATATTATATACATGATTATCTCATTTTAATGAATAGTTAATTAATTTAAAGCAACAATGAAGAAACTTGTTTAAAATGAAAACTTTTCGTCCACTGTAAGATCCTAGATCATTATTTCAAGTATGTCTAAAATTTTCCAAAAGTTTTTGACAAAGGAGGGGTTTCTAGAAATTTTTGAATTACACGTTCTGTACTTTCTGAGTACACACTGTGTATTCCCTTATCATGCCAAACCATGTGATGGCCATGTCCGGGCCACACAAACGTTGTGTAGGGGTGATGCGGAGGCTACATAGAGAGGAGTACAAGAAAACAGAGTACATTCCATGTATTTTCTTTTATTTTTCATTAAACAGACCGGGGTCGCGCCTGACGGACAGAACGCTCTTCTTCTTCTGGTTCTTCGACATAGAGCAACCCGTATGACCACATTTTTTCTTCGAGCCCCCATTCTTGCATCCGATCTCTGTTTCAGCCACCGACTATTGTGTTGGAACCGTAGTGGTGTGTTATTTTTCTCCTAGAGACTTATTTTAAAATTCCTCTTCTTTCTCATGTTATCATTGGTTGAGCGTTTTTTGACATTTTCTCAGATCATTGATGTTATAATGAGAATCAATCATCGTGGTTAACTTATATCGTTCTCCTACCATTGAGGTATGTGGTTTGTGACTTTCCATATGATGTCTGTGAATATTTTGTGAAAATCCTTCCCATTCCCTTGAATGGGGTATTGCATGTTTCCTATTTTTCCCTTGTTGTTTCCTTCTTTTCATTATTGCTTGAGTAGAGGAAATTGCTTGTGTGTAGGGTAATTCTTTTACTGTACTCTGGATGTTTTTCCATGCTTGTTTTGCTAGCTCGGCATTTTCCCAGTTTCCATGCATAGTTGTAGGATAATGAAACTATTGAACTATTATGCTGTTGTGCCTTAGAATGATAGCCAAGTAGTTTTTGAGGATTACTTGGTCCGATACGCATGCTATCAATGTTTATTTTACATAGGGCTATGAGAAC
The DNA here is from genome assembly GCA_963277665.1 of Viscum album. Classification (NCBI taxonomy): domain Eukaryota; kingdom Viridiplantae; phylum Streptophyta; class Magnoliopsida; order Santalales; family Viscaceae; genus Viscum; species Viscum album. The sequence goes on along the minus strand of OY728157.1, from coordinate 673,886,700 downwards.
CTAGTGTAGTAGACCATAGAACGAATGGACGAAAGGGATTCTCAAGTGTGTCTTTAATTTACGATGTGAGACCACAGGGGGAATTGACGTTGAGTGCTTCCTCAGAGAGTCTGTATTTCCTCGACGCATGACATAGGGGGAATAGACATTGAGTGCTTTCCCAAATATCATTTAGTACGATAAAAGACAATATAGGGAATTGACGGTGAGTGCTTCCTCAGAGAGACTATTATTTAGCTGAACCAGAGGGGTGAGACTTTGTGTTCCTCCTAAAGGGTTTCTAGTACTTTTAAGTAGACCCATAGAGGTTAGGTAGTGAGAATAACCCAGATTTTACCTTTTTGTTCTATTTTCTTGAGTGGTTGTTTCGTGTTGCTATATTATTTTCAAGAGACTGTGGTTTGTTACTATTGTGTTTTATCTTTTTTACTGCTTACTATTTAATGCTTTCTGTACTTTACCTGCCATATATTCACTGAATGTTAGGAATAGATCTTTGGGTGGTTTCCTATTGGTACATTGTCTCACACCATGTTTGGGTCATGTTTTTGGGCCCAAACAGATTATGTTGTTGTAGGTATAGATAATGGAAAACACCCTTCTACATTAAGTACTTGACTTATTGTAGAGCTGGAGAGCACAAGACCAATCTATGACTTACAATGCTGAGGTGTTTTACCTGTTTTGTTTTTCACTTTGGTTTAGTATTGTATTCAGTATTGTGAATTGTTTGGATTCTTTCCTAGACATATGTATCATGCATCATTTTATATACATGTGTGCGTGCTCCAATTGTTTATTGTTAGTCTTCCGATGTTTATCATTTACTCTTGTATGATGGTTATGGTTTTTGCTGCTATCTATTTGTTTTTCTTCTACTGTCTACTCTACTAATGAGGGAATTTTTTTCCACTATCACACCCAAGGACCTCGCTACTAGTCGGTAGCCTCTGGCTTTTGGGGAAATGTGCTTGAGGCTTTGTGACCAACCGGGTACGGGGCGCCTCTGGGTGGCTTTCGGAACCGGGACGGTACAAAGTGGTATCAGAGGAGTTTGTTCCCCTTATTTATTGTTTAGAGCCTTTATCCAGGGATTGGCTAGATTTGGAACTTGGTATTAAGCTGTGCTCGGGAGTAGCTAACCTGTGTACATGGAAAATCCCTACTACCACGATTATTGTAGTTTTCTGGTTTTCACATTTTACAATTTATATGATTTCACCTAGATTGATTCACATGATTTGTGTTGTTATTGTTATTGATATTGTGGTTCTGTTTTTGTCGGATCCTGATGAGATGAAGGTATGCCATCTCATGCATCAAATAGGCACATGTTAAAAATCACATGCCATTCATTCTTTCCATGCCATATAGGGTGCATTAGCGATCGCATGTTGTTGTGATAGAATTGTGTATATTATGCATGCTGTTGTGATAGATTTTTGATAGAATCTATGATGTTTGATAGAAAGGTTGTTTGTTTTGTACCTTGCTTAAATGAACACAGAATTTTTGTTCTTTAGGTGTTATGGGCCCTATTGAATCTAAAATTGGTGAATCGTTGACCTTTTTTACTTATATATGACTGTATTGGATCCCAAGCATTGATTCTTGGGGAGTATGGGCCCTCATGGGTCAACATTTGGCACCTTCATGCTATTTTTTTGGTGATTTCTGGGCTTTGGTGAAGTTTCAGAGCTACTGTTGGAAAAAACCAGAATACACGGCGTGTATTTTATATATACACCCTATATAGGTTTAAACTGTGTCACTGACTATGTGAGCAGAAACACAGGTTGTGAAAAATATCCAAGAACATGCAGTGTAGATTTTATACAGGCCAAGTAGTAGTAAGCTGTGTACCCGGTCATGTCACTGACAACACATGTCATGGAATCTCATGTCATACATGTCGTGTTGTGTAGGAACACACCTTTTATCCTTGTTCTCAGTACTCAACTGTGTCACGAACAACATTGGTCAGTGTTCTCTCTTACTATACACACCGTGTTTGTTTAGAACAGGCTTTGTACTAGGCCGTGTCGCCAACAACATGAGTCGGGAAAAATCTTCACGTACATGTTGTGTTTCTTCGAAACACACCGTGTAGTCTCAGTTGTGTAGACGACCATTTAACCAACATAAAAAATCCTGAAACCTAGTCTACTACACACCGTGTCTACTCAGAACATGTCGTGTAGTATCTATTTAAGAAGACAATGTGATTCAGCTGTGCAAGGTGACACGGGCAGGGGAATAGAGTTAAGTACACGTCGTGTAGTCTTGTTTGTAATCCTTGAGTGTATCCTTCTCATGTTTTCATTTTATAATCATTCTTTCTCTTTCCTTGTTTTCGTAATCTAAGGAATGATTTTGATCTTTCAGAGCTATGCCTCTGAGACATCCTCTGGTTATATGTCTGTTGTCAGGCAGTGATCAGACACCAGATATGGTTGATCAGGTACTTCCTACCGATCCTCCAGTCAGGCCAGCCTTGGCACCAGCTGTCATACCAGTAGCAGGCATTGATACGCATTTCAGGGAAGGTTTAATGAGGATGATGCAGACCTTTCAGGGAGCACCGCCTCCTTCCACGACTATGGCAGACTTGAAGCGGGTTTTCCGGCTCCAGCATCCTCCTACTTTCTCACGCGAAGGAGGACCACAGGTTGCAGAGTCTTGGATGGAATCCATTCTGACTATCATTAAGAATCTAGAAAAAACTCTAGAGAGTCGAGTCAAGCTCTCTACCTATATGTTTCGAGACTCCTCTAAGAGGTGGTGGGACATGATATCACAGGCAAGCCATCAGTAGGTTATGGATTGGGAGGAGTTCCAGCACTTGTTTTACGACTACTTCTACCTAGAGACCCTAAGGGCCGATCGAGCCTAAGAGTTCATGAGTCTAGAGAAGGGTAATCTTTATTTCATGGATTATTCCTCTCGTTGCACCGAGCTGCAGTGTTTCACACCCCTTCACGATGGAAGTGGGGTGTTCCTAGCAAGGAAGTTTGAGGATGGTCTCAAGCGGGTGATCCGCTCACATGTGAATATATTTCAGTTTACTTCCATCACTTCCATCGTCAACCAGGCACTGATTGCGGAGCTCATTCTGAGAGACTCTGGAGCTGCGAACCATGGTGGTTCTACTTCTAGAGCGAGTATTCCCCCAGTTGACAACAAGAAGCGCCGTAGGGAGTCTATGTGCAGTGATCCGGGGAGGTAAGATTCATCTTCAGGTAGCTAGGTAGTATTTTACCAGTGTGGAAGGGCAGGGCACACGAGGCCTCAGTGCTTGAGAGACCCAGTGGAGTGCCGATCTTGTGGAAAGATGGGTCACCTTCAATGTTTTTCCAGGATTTATCACTAGTAGCTAGTGATGGGGGTTCTTCCATGACTTCTCATTGAGGAGAAGCACCACCAGTTTCCCAAGAGTCAGGAAACTCGTGTTCTTCCGGTTGTTCGGGCCAAGGTGGAGGTCGAGGTCGTGGCAGTCAGTGACCAGTCCTTCAACGTCAGCAGGGAGGATCAGCTCAGAGTGGTCAAGTAGGGTCATAGGGCCACGGGGAAGGCCATAGTTTTGTGGTGGTTCAGACCTATCAAGAGCAGGATCCCAGAACATCTATCGTTCTAGATACGATTTTAGTAGCCTCAATTTTATCATCAGCTCTTTTCGATACCAGTGCTACGCATAGTATTATCTCTATTCCTATTGTAGAGATCCTTGATCTCTGCATCCTTCCATCTAACAACATTTTGACACTAGACAAAACTTGGGGATGAGGAAATATTGTGTACGTCAGTGCAGAGACTGCCCTCTCGAGGTTTCATGGTATCGTTTCTTATGGGATCTCTCTATCCTTCAGATGACATGATATGAAATCATTCTCGGGATGGACTGGTTGGTTCCCTTCCAGGCAGTCGTCAAATGTTATCTCCATAGGGTGAGTTTCATTGAACCAGAGCGTGAATATTTTCTTCATAGAGGCGAATGGGATGTTCCGGTGAGTTGAGCAGGACATGAGCATCGTGGGCTAGGAAGGGTTACGACCGCGATTGCTAATCTTTATCTGGATGATCAGGGGACATCAATGTTGTACTTTCCTCCAGTCGTGGATCATTTCAGAGACATATTTCTTGTGGACTTTTCAATATTGCCTCTAGAGTTTGAGGTGGAATTTTCTATTGATCTCGTGCCAAGAGTGGAACTGATGTCCATTCCTCCCTATAAGATGGATTCACCTGAGTTACAGGAGCTCAAGAAGTAGTTAGAGGAGTTACATGCAAAGGGTTTAATCTGACCCAGTACTTCTCCTTGGGGTTCCCCTATCCTATTTTTGAAGAAGGCAGATGGTGCCCTTCGACTATGTGTGGAATATCGGATGTTGAACCAGTTGAAGGTAAAGAACCGATATCCCTTTCCAAGTATTGATGATCTCTTCGATGAGCGTCGAGGAGCCTGATTGTTCTCAATGATTGATTTGTGGTCCGATTATCATCAGTTGTGTGTTATACCATCATATATACCTTTAGCATCCTTCAAGAGTAGGTATGGTCTCTAAAAGTATATGGTTATGTCATTCGGTCTAATTAATATGCCATCCGTTTTCATGGCACAGATGAACCGAGTGTTCCATCCTTACTTGGATTCCTTCTTTGTGGTCTTTGTTGACGATATATTGGTTTACTCTGACACTCGACATGACCATGATAACCATCTTGAGAACGTTCTGAGTACACTAAGAGATCATCAGCATTATGCTAAACTCTTAAAGTTCCACTTTTTGATGGATTAGATTCACTTCTTGGGTCACGTCATCTCAGAGGCAGGAGTATTTGTGGACCCAGAGAAAGCGAGAGTTGTAGTTTCCTGAGAGAATCCGAAGAATGTTTTTGAGGTATGGAGTTTTCTAGGACTGGCTGGATACTACATACGCTTCATTCAGAACTTTTTGTGCCTTGCATCACCATTGAGAGGTCTGACCAAGAAGGGTCTGAAGTTCTTATAGTCATATTCTTGTTAGTCAGCCTTTCATGAGTTGAAGGGAAGGTTTATTTCAGCACTGATACTAGTCTCGCCAAATCTAGGTAAGAGCTATATGGTTTACTGTGATGCATCAGGTATCGGGTTGGGGGTTGTGCTTAAGCAGGGAGAGGGAGTCGTTGCGTATGGGTCTCGGCAGTTGAGGCCACATGAAAGGAACTACCCAACGCACGATATGGAGTTGGCAGCTGTTTTTCATGCCTTATGATTTTGGATAAATTACCTTCTTGGAGAGAACTTTGTGGTTTTCACTGAGCACAAGTGTCTCAAGTACATCCTCACTCGCGTGATATGAATCTGAGATAGTGCAGGTGGGTCACGTATCTTCAGTCTTTTGATTTGGAGCTTGCCTATACGCCAGAAAAGGGAAACACAGTGGCAGATGTGTTGAGCAAGTGAACTCAGATTCAGGATGTTCAGGAGGCCAGTATTGAGTGGCAGCTAATGGATCTATTCACTGAGATGCATCTGGAGGTTGAAGACAGATTGGGACAGACCTACCTATCTTTTGTAGCTATTACCTCTACACTTTTGGATCCGGTGGGGATGAGGTAGCTATCAAAATCAACAGGCATAGTCCTGCGGGAGAGTGTGTCAGGAGAGGACCCTCTTCCTTGATGGACAGTGGGCAAGGAAGAGATCTTGTGTTTCCAGGGATGCATATGGGAGACAGTAGTCATACACGAGGAGCTGACGTGGGATTTTCATTCCTCATTTTGGGTAGTTCATCCTGGCGTCACCAAGATGTATCAGAATCGTCATTACCAATACAGCTGTCCAGGTATGAAGAGGGATGTTGCTGGTTTCATTTTAAGGTTTTGTACTTGTTATCAGGTGAAAGCGGAGCATCAGCGACCAGTAGGACTTTTGCAGCAGTTACCCATTTTGAAGTGGAAGTGGAATGATGTCGTGATGGACATTGTGACCGGATTTCCAAGGTTGCCCCAAGGTAATGATGTTGTTTGGTTTGTCTTCTACAGGCTTACGAAGGTTTCTCTCTTCTTACCGATCAAGGAGACCTTTAGTGTTGATGATCTGGGACGACTATACATCCGTGGGATTGTACGTCTGTAAGGAGTTCCACACTCCATTATTTCAGACCGGGATGCAGGCTTTGCTTCTTGGTTTTGGCAGGGAATTCAAAAGGCCTTGGGTACATAGGTACTTTTGAGTACAACATACCATCCCCAGACTGATGCCCAGTCCGAGCGTATGATTCAAGTGGTTGAGGATATGCTCCAGGATTACTTTATTGACTTTTGTGGTTCTTGGTAGAAGCATATTCCTCTGGAGGAGTTTACCTATAACAACTGTTTCCATGAAACTATCCAGATGGTACCTTATGAGGCTTTGTATGGTAGGACATGCCGATCAACCTCATGCTAGCTGGAGGTAGGAGAAGTAGCTTTGCGGGGACCTCGTCTAGTTCAGGAGACCTCAGAGCAGATAGAGTTGATTCGGAAGAGGATGGCTACAGCACTGTCTTGACAGAAGTCTTATACTGATCAATGGAGACGACCTCTAGAGTACGAGGTCAGGGATCAGGTTTTCCTATGTGTCGCACCATGGTTGGGACACAAGAGGGTTCAAAGACAAGGAATGCTTTCATCATGGTATGTTGGACCATTTGAGGTATTGGAGAGAGTTGTGTCGGTTTCCTATCGGTTGCAGTTACCTTAGAGGTACCAGGCCATGCACGACGTCTTCCACGTCTCCCAGCTCCAACGTTACTTTTCAGACCCGTCTCATGCCTTTTAGCCTGAGGAGGTTGAGCTCGAAGCGAATGCATCATTTGAGGAGCATCCTATCCGGATTGTCGATCATAGTATGAAGGTTCTCCATGGGTGGACTGTTCGTCTAATATGGTTGTTGTGGGAGCACAGGCGAGTACAATATGAGACCTGGGAAAGGGAGGCTGATGTACAATCACAGTGGCCGGAGCTGTTCGGGTTTTCTTCTTCTCCACCTCGTTAGGGAAATTTGGGGGTGAATTTATTTAAGGGGGGAAGTTTGTAAGAACCCAGATCTTCATTTCAGGTATCTCGTCCTTTTTCCTAGAGTTTTTTAGAAAAGAGGGGTTTTTGTAAATTTTTAAAGTACAAATCATGTACTTTCTGAGTACACGCTGTGTACCCCCTTGCCCTGCCAAGCCATGTGTTGGTTGTGTGTGGGACACACACATGGTGTGTAGGGGTGATGTGGCGGCCGCTTAATGTGGAGTATGGAACAACAGAGTACATGCCATGTACCCCAGAAGTACACACCCTGTATTTTCTATTTTTTCATTAAATGGACCGGGGTCATGCCTGACGAACATAACACTCTTCTTCTTCAAGTTCATTGACCGAGAGCAACCCGTACAACCATGTTTATTCTATGAGCCCTCGTGCCTCTGTCTGATCTCCATTTCAGCTGATGATGATTGTGATGGAACTGCAGCGGTGCGTTATTACTTCTCTTAGAGCCTTGTTTTCCTATTCATCCTCTTTCTCATGTTATCGTTGGTTAAGCGTTTTTGACATTTTCTATGATCTTGGAATTTATATGGAGAATCAGAAATTGTGGTTCACATATATCACTCTATTAACATCGAGGTAGGTGGTTTGTGACTTTCTGTAGGATGTCTGTGAATATTTTGGGCAAATTCCACCAATTCCCTTGAACGAGGTATTGCGTGTTTCCTATTTTTCCCTTGTTGATTCATACTTTGATTGATTCCTTGAGTAGAGGTAATTGTTTTTGTGTAGGGTAATTCTTTTACTGTACCATGAATGTTTTTCCATGCTTGTTTGGCTACATCGGCGTTTTTCCAGTTTCCATGCCTAGTTATAGGATAGTGGAACTGTTGAACTGTAATGCTGTTGTGACTTAGAATGATAGCCAAGTAGTTCTTGAGGTTTACATGGGACGATACATGCGCTATCCATGTTTATATTACATAGGGCTATGAGAACCTAGTGTAGTGGACTATAGGGAGAATAGATGAAAGGGATTATCTAAAGTAAATTTAATTTTCGATGCTAGTCCATAGGGGGAATTGAGGTATAGTGCATCCTCAGAGAGTCTATAGTTCCTCGACATTGGCCATAGGGGGAATCAACGTTGACTGCTTTTCCAGAGATCCTTTAGTACGATACGAGACTATAGGAGGAATTGACAGTGATTGATTCCTTAGAGAGTCTATTATTTAGCTAAACCAGAGGGGTGAGACTAACTGTGTCTCCCAGAGGGTTGCTAGTACTTGTAGGTTGAACCTTCAGGGTTAGGATGTGAGAACTAACCAAGGTTACCTTTTTTGTTCTACCTGCATGAGTGGCTGTTTCGTGAATGTAAATTAATTTCTAAGGACTGTGGTTTGTTACTGCTGTGTTATACCCTGTTTACTACTTACTGTTTACTGCTTACTATACTTTACCATCCATATATTCACTAAATGTTAGGCACATATCTTTGGGTGGTTTTCTATTGGGAATTTGTCTCACACCCTATTTGGGTCATGGTTTTGTTGCCAAACAGAATATGTTGTTGTAGGTATAGATAAGGGAAACACCATTCTACTTAGTTACTTGACTTTATGTGGAACTAGAGAGCACAGGACCAAGTTCTGGCTTGCGATGCTGAGGAGTTTTACATATTTTCTTTTTCACATTGGTTTAGTATTGTATTCATCATTGTGACTTGTTTGGCTGCATTCCTAGACATATGTAGCATGCATAGTTTTATATACATGTGTGCGTGCTCCTGTTTTTTATTGTTAGTCTTTCGTTCTTTATAATTTACTCTTTTATGATGGTTATGGATTCTGCTGCTATCTATTTGTTTTTCTTCCACTGTGTACTCTGCCAAGAAGGGCATAGTTTCCCCACTATCACACCCAAGGGCCTCACTGCTAGTCCGCAGCCTCTGGCGTTTGAGGAAATGCTCTTGAGGCCTTGTGACCAACCGGGTACGGGGCGCCTCTGGGTGGCTTCTGGAACTAGGATGATACATCCACAAAGGTGGTTAACTTAATTAATATACACAATGTTTTCGTAATTATTTTAAAAACATGAGATGAGTAAGGTGGTTGATAAAAGATAATAAATTATAATATAAAATTAATTTTCATATATTATAATATAATTATATTTTTTTTATGGATAAATGATGTGAGCAGTAGGGAGGAGAATAAATTAAATTAAATTTAGTAGTTTGAGAATGTCCACTCTTGAAAATAAAATTATTAAAGGACCCCTTAAGGAACATAAAATTGATCTCTAGTGGTACCAAAATAACTTGGATGTGGGTAGAGTTGGAAGGATGCGATTTTTAATAATTTTTTTAATCATTATGAATTATATGTTGTGAATATATGGGTGAGTGGGGTGGTATTTATAAGAGGGATATATTGGTGTTTTTTCATATTATAATAATTTGATTATTATTTTGGATCAAGACTATAAATATTATTTATTTTTGTGGATATATACAGTAGTTTGTAAATATTTGTTAAAACTAATGGGTTATTACATCATCAATGAGTCATTATTCTTTATTTTGATTATAATGTTAAATTTATATTATTTTAGAACATAACTATCCTACAAAAAATAAAAAATTATAAAAAAATCATTAAAAAATAAACCTATATATTTTTCCATATGTTGAATTAAAAAACATAATCCATTTCATTCAAATAAATTTCTACCTATTAGAAATTTATAATTTAAATAAAATAAAAATTTATTAATAATAATATAGATTTTAATATTATAATCAACATTTTGACCCTTAGAAAAATTACATATGGTATCATAACATTGTCTTATAATAATAATTTTACATTATATTAAATTATAAATCCATTATTTAAATTTAAATTTATTTTAAAATTTATATTTTCTGTAAAATTGAAAATAAAATTCTTATGGATTACAAAAATACCAACACATAATTTACCAAATTTAAACAAAATATATACATATACCTTGATGCAAATTTTCCATAGTTTAATTTTATAATAATTAAAAATATTATTTTACATTTCTATATGCGAGGATGTTATTCTAACAATTAGATTACAATTCTTAATGGTCAAAATTTCTATCATAACAGTCATGTTACTATTCAAATAGTCATATTAGAATTATAATGGTCATATTTATAATTTTCATATTGTTTTTATACATCTTATAAATACCACAAATTACATTAATTATTCATTAACTTATATTTCATGTCAATTTTATATATACTTTCATCATCAAAATTGTATCAGCTAGAGTTTTTATGTACCTTTTTTAGAATAATTAGAAAAATAATTTGTGTCTTGAATTTTTTTAATTAATACATAACATTCAAATGATAGAAAATCGGTGTAATTTACATGCAACACTAACATGGTGTACGTTACATGCAACATCGACTTGGCGTACGATACATGTAACACAGAGTTTCTACGAAAGACTGTTTTAATGAGATAATTTTTTAAATGAGATAAGTATAGCCTATAAATTAAAAATAGTAATTTGAACTATAATAAATACATTCCAAATATTTTTTATAATTTTTTTATATAAATAATTCATATTGGAAATGAATGATATGATTTTTGGTAATGTCCATTTATGTTTTAAAACACTATTTATTTTAATGAACCTATTTTAATAATAAAATTAATTTTAGAATGATTTAAAATGTGAATTTAATAAAATTAAATTAAATTTTTATTTCTGATGGTTGAAGTTCATTTATGGTGAATTTTATGGATTTTTATGAGAAATATAAATTTTTTATGAATTATGGAAAATAATCCATTATTTTAAAACTAACTTTTTTTAATTAATTATTAATGATAAATGAAATTATACCTTTTTTATTTCCACATGGGTAAATATTAATTCTATTAATTCAATTTACTTAAATTGTATAAATTTCACTTTAATATTTATTTTAAAATATTAATAAGCCATCAAATATTTTTCTATTTTAAAAACTCATTACTTTGTCCCATTTGAGGGATTTGTATAAATGATAATTTGTTCACTTAAGTGATTTCAGTTTAGAAAAACCAATATTAACCATTATATATAGAATATTATTTATGTCTAATAGGACCAATTAATTTTTTTCATAAAATTATTAGAAAAAGTCATAAAAATTAATCAGAACAATTAAGGACAAATTAATCTTAATGAGGGACTAAACATTTATATTAAGCTTCCAACAAACCTATCCAATTGTCCAAAACCCATTGGATGTCAATTTTTCGTCCATACAGCTTCCATTATTGTGTTTTATGGGTTTTATGACTTTGTTAAGGTTATAACACGTATACACGTAACTTGTTTCTAAAAAAACCAAGTGAAACCTTTTCCTTCCCTACAAAATGCAAGCACCTATCCCATTTACTCAAATACCTCAATACTATTATGATTGGAAAATACCTACTCAAACCACATCATAAAATCCCTCTATTCCTTATACAATTATTCCCTTTTCCAAAATGTCAATCCTGATATTCCTTTTGCACAATCTAAAAGGAGTTACCCAATCAATATGTAACGCCTTCTCTCAAATACCTTATTTTATTTTATTTCTACACCCCTAAAATTTATTTTCTTTCTTATTGTATAAAAAATGTGTATTGTAAATATATTATGATTTTGTAATCAAAGGATTCATACTATATTTACACACACCTCCATCTAATGGTTAACGAACATATTATTTATGTGTGATTGAACTACTACCTCACTAAATGATGATTTTTCAATTTTATGTACCACCTCGATGGAAAATAGGTAAATATATATTATATATGAAAATTATTATTTCATTATGATTTTTTATTATTTTTAAAAATTCAATGATTTTTATTTTCATTTGGTGTTAATGCTATAATCTCGTCTGAGGAAGTGTGGACTACCGCCCCATCAAAGCAATATGGTTCATTCACACAACAAATGGAATGTATTAAAGATGGGTTAATTGAATTATATTATATATATACAATAATAATTCAACATGAAATGTTATTTATGTATATAAATAAATACACATATTTCTTTTACATACATTCATTCAATAATACGATAATAACAGAAGCAACATTCATGAATATGTACGAATTACCTTCTCAATGAACTGTGTCTTCCATTTTGTACTTCAATATAATATTAATTATTATTATATAAATATAATGAATGTAAATTTTATTTATAGAATGGTTTATATTTTTGAATCATTATATATGTATAAGGACCACGATTATAACTTTTTGAGAAATTTATGAAGAACAAAGAGAATATTTCCGTTAGTAGGATTGTTAGAGAACGTGTTATAAAATGTTATAATTAGAATATATATGGTATTAGATATAAAAATATGTTTCGTTAAATAATTTATAGTAAATATATATTTATTATAATGGTGGTTGGAATTATAACGATTAGATTCAAGATAAAAGGTAATGGGATTTCTTCTCACTTTTTATTTTTATCAGATACCTGCTATGGCTGCCACTCTCTCCTTTTTTGAGGTGAATGTACATATCGTGATTGTAATCTATTTATGTTTTAATTATATACATGGTTGTTAAAATATCCATTTTATGGATATTATTTAACAGGGTTTAAGTTTCAATTTTTACCAAATTGGTAAAAAATTCTTTGTCACAAATTGTATTTATTGAGACTCATGTATCGGTATGCACCTAACCTCCTCTTCCATGCATATATACTTCCATTTTATATCAAGAATCTTCTTATTTTCCTGGTATTTTATTATTCATGTAATTTCATTTTACTACATGAAGAGTATGGTCCCAAGTAAAAAATTCTTCAGATTTTATTGAAATATCTCATTATTTGTATTTGTGATTGGTAATAACTATACATATTTGAAGAAATCATATGATATGTTCCTCATGAAATCTCATTTGTTTCCTTAATCACTATTTCTTCCATTTATACACATGTTTTAGTACCATTTACACTATTTTTTAGATAAGATAATATTTTTTGGTAAAACATGATTGTATCCCTCTTTAGATAGAAATTTATTGTCTTCCAAAATCTTGTTTTTGGAAAAGTTTAAAAAAATTTATTAAAAAAATTATTGGATACCATTTTCAATGAAAAAGGATTATACAATTGTTTTTATGTTTTCAAATGGTCCATTAATTTTATTCAAAGTTATTTTTAAGGAAATTGTTTTCCAAACGTTTTTATGTTATAAAAATAATTCTCTCAATGATGAAATCACTTTTTCATCAACAAATGTTTTTAAAATATCTTTCAAAATTAATTCCCCTCTATGATTACATCCTTTAGTGTTACTTGTTACTATAGGTTGAATGTAATCAATGTTTATATTAATATTATTTTATTGAATAAATTACTTTTTTAGGGAATTATGTTTATGGAACCAGTTTCACAATCACTAGTTTTATGCTTTTGAAACTCGCTTATTTTTTCAGGTTATTTTTATGATGATACGATTGTGAAACCGGTTTATTTCCATATGTTTTTATTTGATTACAATATTATAATACAAAATTAATTTCATAGGTTGCGATATGATTATTTTTTATCTTTTGCAAATTGGACGTTTGATTTCATTATGAGATGTGTGGGACTTTATCTCCCTCTAATGAATTAGGGAATGACTTATATCAAATTTGAAAAACTAATATGGTTTTGTGTATTAAAATTGACTTCTAAGATGATAGTTGGAGTGAACCATGAATTCAAAGATAGTCTGTGGATTGAACTCATTTTAAAAATATGGCCATGGGAGTGAACCATGTATACTACGATGATATTGGGAGTGAATATATAATTCCAATATGGTATTAATAGTGATTCCTTAACTACAATGAAAATCACTTTATATACTTATGTGCCTATAAAAATATCAAGTTGCATTACTTCATTAGGAATTCATGGATAATATTCTTTATTTCATTTTTATTAATGTCTTATTAACGGTCATGATTTATGTAATGATTCATGTATATGATCTTTGATGTGTATGGTATGATATTCTCTTTTCATGATCATTATCTCATACAACTAAGATCAGGATTATGTTTACATGTTTCCCTTGATTACCCATTGTGAGAATTTGAGCTCTCCCATATTTTTATTTCCTTCCACAAGTTATGAAAATATGTATTATATTTTATGTGCATAATAAGGTTTCTAGTCATTAAGAACCTAGTGGGAGATAATTTAGCTCATTTATGTAACTGTTTTTATTTTCTCTTGTTTCCGAAGACACCACAAAAGCATATTCTTCACAAAACTCATTGTGTAGCATTTAATATATTCCCAAAATGTGGTGTAATGTTTATGTATGTATAGACTGGGTAATTATAGTTGGTATCAAGGGAAATGTCTATTTACCCTTTTAAATCATGGATGAGAATAACTTCATGGGAATGCTAAGGCTATTTCTAAGGATAAGTATAAGGATGAGTAAACGTTCTGGAAATTTACCTGGAAATTTGGAAAAGTATAGAGTGAGTGTTTTCTATGAAATTAATGCATCTATAGATACTACCAGAGGATGTGGATCTGGAAATTTTTTTACCTAGGGGTAAAAAATCGGACAAGATGTTCTAGGCGTAACTCTTTGTAATTTGGTACATGAAAATGAGGCTTGCATCACACATGGTTTGACACTCCCAGGGGATATGATTTGAACAATCACAAACTCTTCATGAACAATCATGAAATATTTAAATATAATATGTCTATGAATAACTGATGGTAAGTCTAAAGTTTCATATATAAAGGAATTTTTGATAAGTTGTAAATCCAATAATTTATATATCATGATTAGGTGGTTCATAATTATGATAACCATTTCTTACATTATGATTTTGGATTTATTCGATGGATGGAACCTGAAGGAACTATGTTAATGGTTATTATGATGGAAAATGCAATGATTTTCCTCCTGAGAAATTGAATTCAATCATTGTTGGAAGGAATTCTATTTTTGTTATTCTCGCATAGCCTTCTCAATATATAAATAATTGTGGGATTCCCAATGATAAATATACGTAACAAAATTCTATTTATTCTTTCATGATGCAACACCAACTATATATCATAGGGTCTTCTAAAATACTTATTGCTGAAAAATGGATCAGTAACACTGAAATGATATTTTCTATTTCTTATTTTTTAATGAATGAGAATTTCATGTTTTCTATTTATCATTTAGAAGGATAAATAGATAAATGGTGGACTCTAATCAATTATACAATGTTGGATGATGAGATTGAATCCATGGAATGGGATGATTTTATTAAATTATTTTCCAATAAGTAAATTCCTCATATTCTTCTTACCAGGATATAGAATGAGTTCAAATAGTTAAATAAAATGGTTTATGAATCTTTTGGTAACTATGAGGATAATTTCACAAGACTTAAAAGGTAAGAATTATGAATTATGATCCAAATATAATGTCGAGTTTATATGTTCTTTAGTGTTTTAGAGCCAAGTCTCAAATTGGAATTGACCATAAGAGTATTTATTATATATGAAGATATGTCTCATTGTGAAATCTTGGTTTAAATGGATGTTGGAGTGAAGTAACAATCTCAGGGTATTGACAAGAACAAGAATATGGAGTTTAATGAAAAATATAAAAACAATGAAGAAATGAA
Source organism: Viscum album (assembly GCA_963277665.1). Classification (NCBI taxonomy): domain Eukaryota; kingdom Viridiplantae; phylum Streptophyta; class Magnoliopsida; order Santalales; family Viscaceae; genus Viscum; species Viscum album. Next base: position 673,870,996 of record OY728157.1, on the reverse strand, counting down.
GACGAACATTCCATTATTCTCTAAGAGTAGGAACATGCATGTTGGTAATTTCATTAAGGCTTCCCTTAATATTTTTTTGTATATAAGGGATAAAAACTGATAAATTGATCACCAATTTTATGGGAATAAGTTATCTATGGTTTTAAATGTGAAAAAATGGCATATAATGCACCTCCCAGGATTCCAAACTATAAGGTAATAGAGAGTGGTCATTATGACAAACACTACCCAAATAACAGGGTTAGTGATGATAATCAATTTCTGCATCCTCTAATGTTGAGGGAGAATGAGAAATCTCATGAAATTTTTATTTTGGATGAGGTGTCCAATGAAACATGATGAAAGGAACATATACCCTCAATTACAGAACAACTAATGTCGTATGGAATTCTAAATCTACCCAATCATTCATATCTAATGAATTTGATAAGGGTGTTATGATTCTACCAAAATAATTATATTTGGAATTAGTATTTTAGACCAATAATAGTATGATGACTCACTAAAAAGTCTTTGATTCCTCTCCAGTTGATATTTGTGTGAATTTACTTCCTGAAAATAATTTCTTTCTTCCTTTGGTTTAATTTTATGTCATCTTAGGCACGGACTGGCTTTCTCTGCATAAAGCTGATGTTAATAGTAATGGAATTAAAGTTACATTTAATATTTAAAACCATAAAATGATCATCCATACATGATATAATATGTGTTATGTTCTAGTCGATATAAAATGTATTTTAAGGGTCTTACATAAAATATAAAATGTTTTTTATCTCAAATGGTTGGGGATAGAATTGATATCAATGGTATTCATATTTTTTTGGTATTTTGAGGATGTAATTTGAGAATAGTTTACTATCATTCCACAAAAATGTGAACTTGATTTCTCAATATAACTCATAACTTTATCCACAATAATTTCAAATACTCTTTATATAATGACCATGATTTAGTTTCAAAAATTGAAGATGAAACTCCAAGAAACCCTTTGTAAGTGATTCATTTGTCCATGCGTGTCACCAAGGGGTGCACCGGTTCTTTTTGTGAAAAATAATTATGGATCAATGAGCCTCTATATTGATAATTAGGGTTTGAATAAGATCAAAATCAAGAACACGTATCCTCTTCCCCATATTGATGACAATCTAGATGAACTACAGAGAGCTCATTACATTTCTATGATTGACCTTCGTTATGTATATTATGAATTTATGCTCATAAAAAAAGATATACCCCTCACAAAAATCTATACAATTTATGGAAAATATTAATATATTGTTGTATATTTTACTCTTACTAATTACCCTTATATCTTTATTGATTTAAAAAGTATTTTGTTTAGATATTTCCAAAATATGTTTCTGGTAGTCTTTATAGATAATATTCATATATAAAAAAATAGAAAAAAAAGCATGAAGGTCACATGAGAATCTTACATAATACCAGAAGGATGGATAAATATATGTAATATTAAAAAATATTAAATTTTGGTTGTAAATGGTTTCATTTTTTGTTCACATAATCTCAAGAGAAGTTATAGTAGTATATCCCTCAAAGACATAGGCTATTACATGCTATCCTAGACGAACCTTGTTGACTAATATCCATATAATTCATGGTTTTGCTATATTTTATCAATGTTTTGTGAGAACTATATCCATAATATCTTCTACTCTGACCATGTTAACTCATAAGGGTGTCATTTTCCTCTAGAAAGATAAATGTGAGGAATATTTCATGGAAAAAATAGGAATTTGGGCAGTGAACCTAAGATTACATTACCATGTAGTGAAGGAGGATTCATAATATATAGTGATGAACATAATAAGGTATTGGGATGTGTTATTATGAATTAAATATTGGTTATATCCTATTCCTCATGACAATTGAAGATTCATCAGATGAATTACCCAACTCATGATTTGGAGTAAGCTATGGTATGTTATTCATTAATGATATAGAGGCATTATAATTATTGATAATATTGTTATATATTTACCGATCATTAAAATTTGGAATACCAATTCTCATATAAGGAGATGAACATGAACCAACGAATATGGTTTGAGTTGATAATGTATTGTGAATTTATAATACATTTCCACCTTGGGAAGGAAAACATGGTGGTTGATTATTTCAGTTGGAAGGATCATGTTAAATTATCCATGATGACGATCACAAAATGTCAAATATTTATAGATTTTTAATGTGTGGCACATGAAATCATGATGCATGGGGGTAATTTTTTCTTTAAAAAATTAATTTTCAACCCTCTATCAATATAATTATTAAGGAGTCTAAAAAGGATGTTTATGTTTTTAAAAATACAGGAATAAATATTCCTAACTTTAACATTGATTAAAACAGAAGGTTATGGTTCTTGAATAGTGTATGTGTTCCTTCCATTTCGTATTTGAAGTTTGAGCTGCTAGATGAAGAATATTGGTATAGATTCCTTATTCATCATGTACGTATGAAGATAGATAAGAAATTAAAATAATAATTCTGGTGGGATGACATGAAGAGAGATATCCTGGAGTTTGTATCTCGGTGTTTTGTATGCCAAAAAGTTCCAATTAAAAGGCAAAAGCCGAAGGATAAATTTCATCCATCGCCCATACCAAAATGGAAATAGAAGAACATTGCTATAGTTTTTTTCATTGGACTACCCAAAACCTCAAAATGGATTAATTCTATATGGGTGTTAGTAGATCACGTTACTAAGTCATCACACTTCATTACTATTAGAGATAATTTCTCATTGGATCAATTTTCTAGGATATACAATTAATAAGTGGTAAGGTTTCATTAAATACAATATTATTTTCTTTCATACTGAGATCCAAAACATTCCTCAATATTTAGGTGAAGTCTTCAACAAGAACATGATACGGAATTGAGTATTATAACTTCATATAATCCATATAAAGATAGTCAATCTGATATAATAATTATAACCTATTTTGGATATGTGGGGATCTTGTACTACAGATTTCAAAGGTGGTTGGGATCAACCCCATTATCTATATATTTTTTAATAAAACAACAGATTTAACTCAATAATTCATATGGTGACGTATGAATCCATCTATGGGAAGAAATTTTGACCTCCAACATGTTGTGATGATGTTGGAGAATAAAATATTTTGGGATCTGAGATCTCTAATGAAATTGTTGAGAATGATAGAATCATTTATCATCATATCAAAGAAGATCACCTTTGCTTGAGAATGTGTACTGATAATCATATATGTGTTCTAGAACATTATGTTGGTGGAATGGTTTTTATACGAATCTCACCATAGAATAATATTATGTTATTTAGAACGAAATGGAAAACAATCCCAATGTATATCAGTTCTTTTGAGATCCTTTATCATATCAATTTTTTAACCTATCACTTGGTACTTACTAATAATATCTATCATGTCCATGATGTGCTCCAAGTATCTCTATTGGTAATCTAAATACATGAACAATCACATTTAATTAACTCATAGGATATACCACTGGAGTAGGATTTGTCTTATAAGGAACAACCTGATAAAATTTAGGATCATTCAGGGATTGTTCTACAAAACAAGACCACTCACCTGGTAAATGTTGTGTAGAAAAATAACATGTTAGCATAAGCTACATGAATACTTTTGGATATGATGAAGTAGAAGTATCCTCACTTTCTCTTAATTTAAAGAAAACTTTTGATGGAAAAATTTATTTTATAGGGGCTATAATGTAACACCATGAGTTTTCATTGAGATTTTTTCAAATAAATTAAATATCTATTTTTTACATGAAATTAATTATGTATGATATTCCTTTCATATAAAAAATCAATATATGTTACATAAAACACAAAAATAAAATATGATACATGCAACACCTACTTGGTGCACGATACACACAACAGTGACTGAGCATACACCCCATACAAAAAAAATATTTGATGAAACATCATTTTAAATATATCATTATTTTAATGATATAATTATAACTTAGCTATTGAAGTATTAATATTAATAGTAATGAGTAATTTTAAAATATTTTTTATTATTGTTTTATAGAAATAGAACATATTGATAATGAAAGATATGATTTTATGTATAGTCTATTTAAGATATCAAATGTCGTTTCCTTAAATGAACCACTTTTATTAATTATAATATTATTAGTCCAATTTAAAATTTTTATTTGATAAAATAAAGAAAATATTTTGAATACGGTATGTCGAAATTATTTTAGGGTGAATTTTTGGGATTTACCTAGGAATAATTTATTTTTTATATATATTGATGCGTAAGTTTTTTAAAACAACCCTTATTTTTATTAATTATTACTATTTTATAATGTTATAAATTTTTCTAATTTCAAAATATATAAATAATAAAACTATTAATACAACTTAATTCTTGATAATCAATTTATCATTTAAATTTAATATAAAATCCTAACAATGCTTTTAATATTTTCTTATATTAAAAAAACATTTAATTTGTGCCATCTACGATATTAGACTTAATCTTATGTTTCTGACATATAGGATTTTAATTTCAAAAAAATAGATATACACCATTTTTTTTTATTTAAAATATTTATTCTAATAGGAAAATTTTATTTTATTTTCCAAAATTATTAGAAAAAGTGATTAAAATTAATCATAGTGAATAATATCAAAATAATATTAATTATGGACTTTAACAAAAAATTAACTCCCCAATGATCTTTAAACTTTTCCAAAACCCAATATTTCAGATATAATCCTTTAATTATTTAGTTTTTTTATTTGGTATGAATTGGTTTAGGTAAGAACATGTTCATAACTAATATGTTTCTTAAAATTTCAAGTGAGTCCTATTGCATCCCTATTAAAATCAACCACCTCTCCCACTTCCACAAAACTATCAAACATATTTTGTTTTGTCAATACCTTCCTAATAAACTTACAAAAATATCTCTCATTTATAAACCTTCCCTTTTCTAGAAGCTAATCCATGGAAACCTTTTGGAATAAACTAGAAGAAGTTACCTGAAAAAGAGGTGACATCTCTTTTGAAGTTATTTAATTTTTCTTCTTTCACAACCCTACTACATTTTATTTATATTTTTATTACAATTAAATTATCATTAATATACTAGGATGTTGTTATTATAATGATTCAACCATCAATTACACACGCCTCCATTTAATTGATAAGGAACAAATTGTTTACGTGTACGGAGAGCTACCACCCCATAAATGATGGTTATATGATATATATGATATAATAATTGTACCGTAATAATGATATATATATATATATATATATCATTTTTTTACAACCCATCCCATGTCAGAGCTCATGTTTTAGCTACCCAAAGCCTGCCTCCCTAGGGAAGGTGGTGGGGACTAGCGCCAAAGACACAACAACTCAGGGGGGAATTTTCCTATGAACTGGTACACACACACACATCAAATTCATTACAAAATAAGAGAGAAAAAAATTAAATACTACTATAAAAATTAAACCAAACATTCATCACCATATAATCAGTACTAGTAAAAACCCCGAAACAGAAAGGGTAAAAATACATTCACAAAAGAAATGTGCCCCAACCTAGATGTGGTTATGAATGAAAAATATTTGAGAGAGACCTACTCCATAATAAAAATCTATGACCACCAAAAGTGGTCCATAAACCTATATCCCTATTCTCCTCCGATGTCATGATCAACAGGTTTGTCATCTGTGTAAGGCATGAAGCATGACAGAAAATATTATGAGGGGTGAGTATAAAAATAATCAATTGGAAGCCTAAAAAAGGAGAATGGAGAACCATAAGAGATTCACATAGGCGGAATGAAGTAGATATTCTAAGGTAAAATAAATGGATTAAATCTCAACCCAAATATATAGTGAAGTAAGCTCATCTAAACACAAGGAATTAGAAATATTGATACGTTGAACGTCTCCTTGAATCTCCAATACCATTAGTATGAGAGTAGACTCTCCAAAACATGAGAATCTCTACTTAGAAATCAGATGGAATACCCCACACGTATTATCCTCATTTGGAAGGTGTGTAACCAAAACCCAAGGAGTGGGTAGTAGATATAGATTATATATACATATTTTCTCAGTCAAAGAAACCCCAATGAGAGTGTAAGGGGATCCACATATAATAGATGAGCATATGAATGTAATTAGACAATAGCCCTAGATGTAACCACCATCAATTCCAAGCATCCCACACATTTTCCATGGAAATATCACAATGGGGAATGATTACATGTTTCTCATGAATCCAAGGTTAGTTGAAAAAATTCTCGTCATTGTGTTGCACAACATAGGGACCAAACACTCATAGTAGAGGTCCCACACCCTTGTGTGTTTGGTGGATTCCACTCTAGTAGTATTCATAGAGGACCCACACCCTGGTGCACTAGGGGGATACAAATTTAGTTAATCGAGGAACCACTCCCTATCAAATTAGGTAGATTACACTCAGATAGTCTTCATAAATGACTCACACAATGGTGTACATGCGGCATTCCACATTTATTCATTAAGGACCCAATATCTAAAACATCAAGGGGATTTTCTATCATCTCAGGACCTAGCTATAGAAATATATGTCGACATATTTATATGATTTATAAGGTGAAACCAAGTTTTATAGATCGTTAACTACTTCATGATTATCTTCCTCAGAAATAAAAACCATGGAAAACTCTAGATACATAACCATAACCTGGATCTCCTCCTCCCAGGAAAACTTTCATGTTTTCAATTCCATTATAGAATTTGATCCAAAGGGTTGGTACCTCTTAATATCATCTTCTACTATCGATGAAATGTGTATGAAAATGCACAAATATCCTCTATTGGGACACATGGGAGACATAATTTATGAACTCTAACAATTGAGGTTAGGTCAAGGTGGAAGGATACCTCATTATCCATGTTCATGATCCCAAACTGCCTGATGAATATAAGGGGATAGTTTTCTGCCTCACCTGAACCTCTACATCCCACCTCTAGACTAGAATCATTGATTTTCCTAGAACATGCCCTCATGATTCTGTAATTCAAAATATCCATTTAGTGAATCATATAATGATATATTATCATGAAATTTTCCATAGTATATGTATCTCAACCATGAATTTATTTCTTTCACTAGGTGTGATGGAGTTAACACCATTGACTGACAAAAGGATGTACCCACCTTCTCCACCTAGGTCTCCTAAAAAAAGCTAACTGCTATGAAACATCTTTGAATAAGATAGTTTGGAGCTTCCAGATAATGATATCTACTAAAAAAATCAACCATCCATAGTGTATAGACTATATTGAAGTTGTAGTCCTATAATAGGTTCAACGACCATCACTTCCTAAGGTTTAGGTCTCTCTAAATAAAGATTAACCTAAGACACTTGTGGTTTGTAAAAACTAGGATGGGGATCTCCAAGAAGATTGTGTCTCCACATACTCAGGGATAAAAATATCGATAATAACACCACATAGTTATTCATATAGTTATTTTCATGTGGTCTTCATCACCTTGACATATACTTGATTACTATTGTATCATGATTTGACGTTGATCATGAATGGTAACAACAAACATGGAAGTTTATTATACTCATCCAACCAAAAAAGGATAAACACTGAATGAAAAAGGAATACCTTGTCGGTCATTGCCTCTATTGGATGTGAAGAAACCCCAAACCTGAAACCCCTATACACCCACTAGTGGTATAATAAGAAAAATGTGTCGATATGAAAAAATCTACTATAAATTCAAGGAGTTTCTCTGACACTCCCCCAAAAAACCTCACCCCAAATTCTCATGTTAGAGTCTCATCAACTACACCTAGATACAATAATCATTGGGAAGCACTGAATCACCCACAAATTTTGTTATCACGTCACAAAATTCTCCTTCTTGGGGAAGGACCCATCTCCCTCGTGCATTCAAAGATACGTTGATCAGTAAAACACTAGGGTTACACCAATTCCATACGTCATCCAAATAAAACCTCAAGCATGGAGTAGGGAATAATGGGTACCCCACCCATTTTAAAACATGTTATACTACAAAAGGTAGATAAGACAATGACATATGTATTATCATAACATGCACTACATGATCATAAATATTAATAGCATGTTGATATCCAGGTCCATGATCGCCAGCTCAATAAAACTGGCATGGTACAACTGGTGGGTCTACAAGGAATTCATAGCATAGTCCACCAACCTCAATTATTCATTATTCTCTTCCAACATCACCTCCCAAGGGGTGAGTCATTCCTCACATATGAGATCCCTAATTATAATAATATATCTCTCATTGAGGTTTGTTTACTATCTTTAGACAAATATCAGAACTTCTTGTCGGGGTGTCTCATGACATGTGATCTCGCTCATCAGAAGCATAATAATTTTCCACCATTGACATCCACTAGGATCAACGTTTCCCCAAACCACATGCATGAGTCTGATCATGGGAAGGCCTCCTATGTCGAGGCCCTACCAACTGACAACTACTATATATGTTCAAAATATCAATTATGACGTGCCAATTTCCAAAAATAGATAACTAGAATTCTAGAAAAAGAATGCTCCCTATCACCAGTGCCTACTCTTGCACCCCGACATAGGTGGGGTTGCATAATAGAAATATTTCAATGTATCTCTCTAGGGAGTCCCTTATCAAACTTGCACACTCTAAAGTAGATGGTTTAGATCACGGTTGTTGAGTAGTGTGTATGGTCTCCGAACATAACCATGAATTCAACCACTAATATCCATCTATGGAAAATCACTAGAATCCGCTGAATCTAGACATAGTGCATGATGTAGGGGGAGTAGTCCTCATGGAATAGTTAATAGACGTCTCTCCATTAGAGTGAAAAGACATCATTAAACTGTGAAACCAGGCTCTACTAACACCCAATATCTCCTTTGAAATGACCATCTACCAAAGCCACTATTGGATATATTAGTGTCTGAATAATCCTGAAGTAGAGGACCATCGACTTTAGCCAAACCACAACTGCATGAGGATGTGGCTTATTGAGCATCCTCAGGGGTATCTAGCAATGTAACTTACATAGTTCACTCAGAACATTCTTGTCTTCATCCGACATTGATGGGACTAACTACTGCTGAATATGACGAGTTGTTGTGAAGTTTCCACCTAGAGGATATGGGTCATTTGATGGATCATAAACTGAGGCGTCATCACTCATAGAATTTTCATTATGAATATAAGATTTTATCCTGGGTGGATACTATTGTTGTGGCCTCTTAAATGTTATCATGTAGTACCGATGTTTGTTGAACATATATATATCAACAATAATGTGGATATGACTCGAGAAGGACAGTCAATTAATCAATCATAAGTGATTCATCTACCAATGTTCCATGCATCAAATATATCAATATATAGACTCAGTATTTAGTCATGGTCTCAGTGAATGGCTATGTTACCCTCCATATATCACTAGACTCAATGGCCTGAGAGAAGCTCTTGAGACATGTTGACACTATTTTCTATAACCCAACAAAGGTCTTTTTAGGGGAACATCATAACAACATCCCAATGGGTCTAACCAGCTATAATACTAATTTTTGACAACCCATCCCATATCGAGGCTCGAGGCACAACTACTGAACGCCCGCCACTATAGGCTATAGGTTGGCGATAAGAGCCAAAGGAAAAACAACTCAAGCTCGCCTTTACCTAAGATCCTATACACACAAATGCAGGTAACTCAATAAAAAACTACACATGAAAATGAAATAAATATACAACACCATTATAGAAAGGAAACCAAACATGCATAAACATCTAATATTTACATGTATAGAAATGTAAAATTAAAAGAAATGGTTAAAAAATAAAATCTCAGTATGAAAAGTGAATAACCTAGTAGTGACTATGAAAAAAAAATAGTTTAGAGAGACCTACTGCTAAATACCAATCTATTTCCACCACACGTGGTCCAAACACACATATCCAATTTCTCATATAAAGTCTTAATAAAACTATCTATTTTCAACAAAAGTCACGAAATGTTCGAGAAAATCCCATGTAGGGGTGAGTATAAAAATAATCTCTAGGTCACACTAAAAAGGCGAAGGGGGAGCTGTAAGATATACAATGAATAGAAATGTAGTATATAGGTTAAGTTACTATAAAATCAGTGAAGCTCAATGAAACAATATAGTGATGTAAGATCATCTAAAAAAATGTGCTAAAAATAGTGGGTTGTTGAACTTATTGTTAAGTACTAGATTAGTGGTAAAAACCATGTAATCCTACAAGAAAAATGGGGGTTCAAAACCCATGGGGCACAGGTACTATAGCTGTACTTTAGAGCTTCTGTAGCAGTGGTTGTACTATTGATAGGAGGGTACAGTAGTGGCGGAAGGATACTATAGCGGCAACATGGTACTATAGCAGTGGCGGGCACTGTAGCAGTCGAGTAACTATTCACAAAATGGGCCTTAGGCCAAAAATTTCAGCCTACAGGCTATGTAATGGGATACAAGACCACTTGGACTTCAGGCTATGTAATGGGTCTCCCTCTACCCAGTTAAAAGTGGTCTTTTCTTTGATTAAATTATAAAATGAGGTTTCAGTCCCAACATTTAAAAAAAATATTAGAAGATATGATTTGTCCAACCACAATAACCTAGTCATAAAAAGCACATGTCAGACCTCACACATCATAGCCTCTCCTGGAAAGTGAGTAATAAAAACCAATTTAGAGGGTACTTTAAATAGAATATATATATATATAATCTTTTAATGAATCTCAAATGAGAGAGTAAGGGGATCTCCATCTCAGAGCTCAGCCCAATAATGTGAGTAGCGAATTATTCTAGAAGTAACCACCATCGATGCCCAAAATCCCTCCTTCCTTCTCAGAAAATGAGATTCAATGGGACTCAATAAACATAGGGTGACACTATCCTCTTTAGTTAGTTTTATCTCATCCACATGGTTTTAGTTTATGTCTCAAAGATGCAACTTGTTTGGGAAAACATCCCTCTATCTACTGATTCCAAAGCTATGTCGGCCACATATCATTTATGTTCCATATAACCAAGAGATCAAAAACTCCTAGAAGATGAACCACCTCCTAGTGAGTTAGGTGGATTCCACATTGATAGTCATCATAGAGGAACCACACCCAAATTTTCCTTGGGTAATCCACTCTAGTTCATCAAGGATCCACTCACAAGAACGTTAACAAGATTCCACTCGGATATTCATCGTAGAGAACCCACTTCCTGATGTGCCACCGGGATTCCACTCTTGTTCATCATGGAACCACTCCATATAATGTCAAGGGGATTCTACTAAGATAGTTATCATAGAGGACTCACACCCTAATGCATCTGGTGGATCACACTCTAGTTCAACAAGTACAAACTCTCTAGTGCATCAGAAGGATTCCAATCAGAACTACCATTGGGGAACCACTTCCCAACCCAACCAGTGGGAAAGCCTAGAATAACTCTATCCATCCCTAATAGATGGTACCTTTTGGAATACACCAATGATATATAATGATCAGACCAACTATAAGGCACTTCTCGGTCAACACATTGATGTATTCATCAGTTTTTTCACTAGATATGTGTCACACTATGATCACCTCGCATTGAAACAGAAGCCACTATGGAGGGAACCATCCCATTAAATGTGAAAAAATAGAGAGGATATGATACTTTCAGGAAAAAATATGATTCCAAAAAATTTGATATAAGAGATAGATGAATTTGAAGTGGTACACGGTGCATGTGGGGAATACACATCGTGTGACCCCACCTCATCTCCTGGAATGTACATATCCATTATTGGGTACCAATAATTGAACATGTAACCCTAGTAATTCCATGGTAATCCCATTGTATATAACCAATCTCCTTAAATGGTGAAAAAATTTATCACACTCATCAATGATCCAATGGGAAAAAATGTAATTTCTCAGATATGCCCCATTAAATGGTCCCAAAACAACTTACCACATCTCTTCATACATCTTCCCCACTTTAACAAGAGTTTATAGTGATCTAATATGAGAGTTATCATAAAACAATAATGATGTCCCATCGATATTTCTACACTGTTTCCTCAATTAATGAGACCACAAGTAATGCTACACACATCTAAATGAATCACACTGTTGTAACCTTTGCGGAAAAATTCACATGACTGACTATACATTCTCCTCAATGGACATCCGACAAAAAAATTTGTGTCACCAAATTGTGATCAAAAGACATATTATGGTGCCCAAATATCTATCCTAAACTAATTTATACAGATCACACCATTCAGATCATATTGAAGAAAACACAGGATATACCACTCAGTCCTCCAAAATAGTTACCTGGTGAAAAAGATTCATTTCACTACAACACATGAAAAATGGGCCTCGTGGGTCCTACACCCTAAAATTAGTTTAAAAATATTAATCTACTTTTGAAATTTATGTACAGTAACCATGATTATACCACCACTGATAACACATTTTATAAATGTTCTGTTTAAAAGATAGGTATAATAAAAAATCCTAAATAATAATAATAATAATAATATTGTTTTTATTATTATTATTAAACTCATTCATTTCATAGAATTAATGAATGAAACTAAAACATAAATATCATAATGTGTTAGAAAAAGATTATACATTATTAAAGGGATTTGTGGTAATAGAAAGTGAATTAATCAGACACCATAGTTAGAATATATGGCTTTTTTAAAGCCTAGTGGGCCTGATTCAAACCAGCCCGAACCAGTCCAAACCATTTTTGATGGACCCATCTTCTGTGGCTGACCCATTCCATCCTACCTGACGTGGTTCTCCATAGTGGCCCATGACCTCACCTCCATCTCATCCACCTTTTGGTGCTTTGCTTCTATAGACCCACATCAACATGGAACACCCCACATCGCCCGACCCCTTTGGGCCATCAGTTCGTTTTCACTGGCCGTCTCACACTCTAACCCGCTGGCCCGATCGACGTTGCACGACCCAATGCAGTATTCTGAGCACACAACTGTCTCAACGTCGGTATCCTGTCCAACTCTTGAATACCTTTCTCAATGTGAAGCTCACCAACCATGCCACCTGCCACTACCTCCGTCCTATACACCCCCACCTCCATGCAGACCTCCACCGTCATGCACCACTACTGGATTCAGATGGCCAGTGGCCCTCGGGTTGTCCCTTCTGTAGACCACTATAACTCTACCAGATGTCAGAAAAGTACATTGTGTTCGGGGATCCTCAGGATGATATCTTCATAGAGTTAATCTTTTCGCAATGTTTCTTTGAGTATTTGACATGTCCAAGAATAAACATCAAGGAAACCAAATAACAGGTGAAGTACATGATGAAAAAAGATTTCTATCATGGATTGATGGCTGTGTTTCTGAGCTCATCAATCGATATAATAAAGAAGATTATAAAAATTTGAAAATAAGTACTTTCAATCTAGAAATGTTAATAAGAAGCTAAAATGGAAGAAGCCTATCTCGATTCTATATGCTAGATATAGCCAACACATTCGCCTCCACTTAATTGCAATCCGTTAGAGTTTCATTGAGTTCTCTCTTAATTTTTTGATGAAGTGAGGGAGTGAGAAGGAGAGATATTGTTGAAGATAATAGGGGAAAACCCTAATAAAGACCCCTTAACACAAATTTATAAATAAAAACACAAAAATCCCACCAACAGTTGCATTATCTGATACTCATACAACCTCTCATTTGATGGCATTTATTGGAGTAACACCTCACTTGATACTAATTAGAGGTCTCAAATTTTCAATATGTTTTCCCATTCGAATATTTGTTGATTTACCATTTGAGATATGTAATTATGTTTAATTATTTTATTTATGATTTTCCCCTTGGGTGACATTTCTCATAGAAGTCCTTCATCAAAAATGATTTTGCCATGCGTAGGGTAAACGCCACATATCAGAATCTACTGTTGCCTCAAATTTCTAATTCGAGTTAATGTTTATGAGATATTTAACTTCCTCGTTATGCATAGTTTTAAAAATAATTAATATTTTTTATATAATTAATTCTGGGCACATCGAGCCCCAGAATTGCAGGTCATCATAGCGAGTAGATCTGAAAAATAAATATTGAAATGTTTAAAAGCCTAACACGGTGAAAGAAACATCTCTATAACATTTACATACATGTCATACGACAATATAAATAGAAACATAGTTTATGGGTACATATGGCTTACCATCTCCCTAAATGTTGTAATCCATTTCAGATCTCTATAATCAATATGTTATTATAATATAATATATTTTACATACATGATATTTATATCATGGATCACAATATTGATTCCGTATATAATATTAAGGTCCAACGATGTAGAAAATTAAGACATATGCGAAGAACAAAGTGAATATTTATTGAAGTAGGATCATGGTCAAGCGGGAAATATTAGGTCATAATCATAAAAAATATGATATAAGATATAATGATATAGTTCTGTAAAATATGTACAGAAAATTTATATTTATTATACTGGTGGTTTGAATTGGTACAATTAGAGTCATGATACAGGGTAGGGGGATTTCGTCTCACTTTTTATTATTTCATAATATACACACTTTTTTCTCCACTCTATTATCTTGTGTGGTGTATACATGTATAATTATTGTATTCTATGTATTTTGCACATTAATATATGGTTATTAACATATCCATTTTACAAATATTCATTTGTGGGGTTTATTTTTATATTTTACCAAATCGATAAATAAATTCCCTTCATTTTCCTTCAATGAGAAAAATGTATTATTATGAACCTAATATTAATTTCGAGGTGTATATACTTTTATATTATATCAGTAATATACTTTTGTAAAAAATAATTTAATATTTATGAAATATCATTTTACTACGCCATGATTATGGTCCCAAGTAACCAAGTACTAAGTGTTTATTTAGAAAATCTCATCGCTTTTCAATATTTTCAATGATTATGAATCATTCATGAAATGTTATGATCCATCTATCAAGAACAATTAAAAATTTCCTTGAAATCTATTTATTCCAGACATACACATGTTTTAATGTCATTTTTTATTCTCAATGGTAATTAAAATAATATTTTTCTATAAAATATGATTCAATCTCTCTTTAGATGGAAATATATTTTATAGAAAATGATGCTTTAGAAAAAAATTTCAGAATTTTTTTCAAAATATTATTTGAAATAATTTTCATGGAAAAAGGATTTTAAAAAAGTTTTATTGTTCTCAACAAATTATATATTTGATATGCAATATATTTTAAAATATTTTTTTTTCAAAAAGTCTTCTGTTATAAAAATAACTCATTCAAAGAAATAGTATATCTTCATCAAGAAATATTTTTAACAAGCATTTTGAAATTATTTCCCATTTAATATAACATCCATTGGTGTTACTCATCAATATTTTTAGAATTTATTGAATAATTTGATTCATATTATTTGTACAAATTGATTATGTTTTGATGACATGATTTTTATGAAACCCCTTTCACATTCATGGGTTATATAACTCTGAAATGAGATTCATTACAGGGGATGTGTTTTTGATGTAATGATTATTAATCCTATCTCTTAAAAAATTAAATGATATGACTACTTGTTTATAATACTCATTTCCTTCCATGGTTTGTGATATGATTTTTTTATAATCTTGTGTCATATGTATATATGATTATAATATGAGACTGGTAGTATCTATATCTCCTCCAATTAATTGGGTAATTATTTATATCTCATGAGATATACTATGGTGGAAGTAGGAATGAATCTGGTCTACTAATTTTGCCAAGGGAGTGAACCATGAATACTAAGATGGTATAAGGAGTGAACTCATGCTACCAAGATGTCATTAGAGTGGACCATGTCTTCCCAAATGGTATATGGAGTAAACCTATACAACTATAAGGGTCATGGAATCAATTACGTGGCTAATATTGAAATAATATTATATTCTTATGTGTATTTCAAAATTTCATGTTTCATTACATGGTTATTCATTCATGGATTTTGTTATTTATTTTAAAATTATACATGTCATAAAAACAACCAAGCATTATGCCATGATTTATAGATATGATCATTGATATAAATGGTATGATATACTCATTTATTGATCATGTTATCATTCACTTATGCTCATGGTCATTGTTAAATGTCTTTGTTTTTTACCCTTAATAAGCTTTTGAGCTCATCCATTTTCATGTTTCTAACCCCATGTTATGAAATTATTTATTATGTTTGATGTGTCTATGAAGGGTGGTAGTCAAGAAGTGCCTAGTGGGAGATAATATTTCTAATTTATTTACATGGATTTGAGTTTCCTTTTTTCCAAATGCATTAGAATATTTATAACATCAAGCGTCTATTGGTGTAATGTTTTCTCTATTTTTCAATAGTTATGTACAGGTAATGTATGTCATGAATATATCATTATTAATGTGAAAATTTAATTATTTACATTATGTATTAATAAAATATATTTTTTCATGAGTGTGGTCATTCTTGTAGATAAAGATGATCTAAATTATCCAATTATTATTATATTATTTTGTTTCTTTTGAGACTTTAATATTTTGTAATATTATTGGTTTGGACTAATGTATATTTCATCATTTATGAGAAAGATGTTTTTTTAGTTTCTATCTGTGATTTATGTGATTAATACTACATGAAATAATCATATGAAGGGATGTTCCATTGAAAACAATATGGTTAATTACATAGATTGTAAAAAGAGGAAGTATATACCCCACAGAAAAGAATAGTTGGTGAATATAGAATATATCTCAAGAATATAAAATTTGGTAAAAAACATACCTGATGTTAAAAATATTCTGTATGTGTACTAATATAAAATGAATAAATATTGGTTAATTATACTTAAATTAAAAAACCATACTCATATATATCAGGCCATATCTAATTTACATATAGTTTTTAACAATAGTTTATTAATAATTCATTTTTAAAATTAGTAGTGTTGGTGAGAATTTCATCATTTTTCATGTTTGTTTTGATTCAAATATTTTATTACTTTTTCATTGATTGGGGTTATATATTTTCTATAATTTAAATCATTATTTAAATATAATATATAATTTAATTATATATTTAATTAATGTCGTCCATTAAAGGCAACTATAGAGAATGCAATACACCATTCATGAGGATGGAATTCCATACTTACACATGGACATTGTTTCTATTTTCTAAATGGATGAAATAATAGTAAACTGAATATTAATTTTAAATTCAAAAATATATATATATATATATATAATTAATATTAATCAAAAATTTCCTTATTACCATCCAAGTATAAATTACAAAAAAACTATTTCATATTTCTACGTGGATTCGATAGTCCACACATACACACGAGTTACAATATTGTATTAAAATAAAATATTAGTTAATAAGTTGTATGTAATATTATATTTACATAATTATGGAAGGGTCATAAATACCATGTATATTCATTAATTTGATCATAATAGAAAAATGAATCACACAACTTCGTTAGGTGGTAGACTACTTTATACACGAGAGATGTTATCATACCCACCATAGAATGGCAAGTACGATGGTATATATGATATAATAATTAAATATATATAATAAATGAATATAATATAATATAAATATATTAAATTAATAATTATATACATCAAAAAAATGTGGTCATTGAAAAAACATACATCTGTTTGCAAAGGGGTTTTTTTCCATACACACAATTGACGATTCTGTATCCCATTTGATGGAAGAGGGGATAAATATAGATGAATCAATAAATATAATAATATATCATTATATAAGAGATAATTTTTTTATTATATTTTCATATTAATATAATATTTTATGTATGTGGAATAATAAACTAAATAAAAACTTCCGTATAAGAATGTTACTTATTCATGGAGTAATATCATTAGGTTTACATATAATTCCTCGTTTAATGATTTTATGATCAAACCAAGGACAAGAATATGATTTTAGAGGATTATGTAATTTATATGATTAGGTATTTTATAAAACAAATTTTATTTTAACTGTGAAGTATATAGTTGAGGGGGAGCTCTTTCATGGCCGGGGTATAAGACACATGTGTATGTTTTGAAAATATAGGATTACACACATGTTCTTATCATAAAAAATGGTTTTAAAAGGATAATTAATATTAATTATATCTAATATGAAATATATATATTTCTGTAAAATACTTTTTTTCATGTTATAGGTCATTTTTCACCTATATTCTTAGATTAATCTAAAGGTAAACCTGTTTTCAACTTAACAATGGTAATTAATATTTTTACTAATTTTAATATTCAAAATAGGGAAAAATTATCAAGGTAATATTATAAAATAGAAATTATTATTATTAGATGTGACTAATATATTTTTACAAATTAAATTCTCAAAATAAGATGAAATTATTATATGATTTCATCTATAGACTCATCAGAAAAAACCAATTTTCTATTGAATAAATTCATTCAAATGTTTAAACAGATTTTCCATAATAATAAAATATGAAATTTATTCAAATTAAATAAATTAGTAAATTATTATTATATTATTAATCTATTTTTTTTAAAAAAAAATTCAATTTAAAATATAATTTATCTTTATAAATAAATTAAAAGATAATGCATTTTTGAGTAGAAATCGGTATTTCTTACTATTCGTCATAAAAATTGACCATTTCATAAAATTATAAAAAAACACCAGAGAAGATTATTTTTTCATTTTTTATTTTTAAATTGAAGTTTATTTTTTTATAAAAAAAAATTTTTAAATGTAAAAAATTAATTTAAAATTATTTACAAAAAGAAAATCTAAATTTCTTATTAGAAAAAAAAAAATTTTTTGAAAACATTTCTTTTGATTTTATGTTTTTCATGTTTTTTAATAAAAAATATTTTATAATAGAATTTTTTTATACATATATAAACCATATAATTTTCAAAATTAATTTATTTATATTAATATAATACATCTTAAAAACAACATAACAATTGTAATATTTAAATTAAAATATTTTAATAGATAATGGATTTTCATTTATACTTGGTGTAGTGTAAATCATAATCTATTGAAGAGATTGAAATTATTTAAAAATAAATATATAAAAATCTTTTTAGATTCACATTCTCTTTATAGTTTGGTGTTTCATAACTTATATTCTTTAATTCATGATGTAAACATTTTAAAATCATATGGTGTTACAATTAAACATTGTGACAACCAACATAGAGTTCTTTGGTTTATACTTGTAAGACATTTTTTATACCAGAACATCATTTAGGGCTATATAGTCAGATACTCGAGTTTTATAATGACAGGTATATGATCATTCATAGTGAATGAGTACTTTGAGGTCGTATTAACGTATGCATATTCCTAGTGAGTTTTATCTCATTATCTTTTATAAAATTATATCATGGAAATCTAGTGAGAAGATCATTTTAAACATGTTGATACATTATAACATCTTGGTTGGATAACACGTTTTAGGTGATTTCATTTTAAACTATTCCTCATATTAATAGTTTTGAATGGGTATTGATTAAATTTTTTAAATTGCATCCTATTGGGTCTATTTTCCATAACATGGGAATTGAAAACCTAAATAATTTATCTTTGGATGAAATATTATATATATCATAAGTTGAGGATATATTTACTTTCATTAGTGATGATTGATAGGTATATTTAATTCCCTTTTAGATAGTTTTTGGGATTATTCCCTAAGATATGTTACTTTATTGAGAGGTTTAATTTGTGGGATATATGGTAGGGAAGAGTGACCTATATGGAGAAATCATCAGTAGGTCTTTGTAAGAGAACTCCAGAACATCTAGTTGTATCTATAACCCTTGTAGGTTATCATTAAATTTGATTGAGGAAGACGTATGAGTGGAGTTTTCCCATATTGACATATTCATTTTTAGGTAGTGAGTTTGGTGGACTACACTTATTGGTACCGATGAATGTTAGGTTCTATGGTTTTTCAAAATTAACATGGTGACATCTTTGGTTTTGGAGGAATCACTAACAGTTCATTGTTATGAGACATATGTAGATTGGTAGGACTGTTCATGTTTATATCCATGTCCACCAAAGGATGTTTTGAATTTTTTTTCATTGAGTATATTTTAATGACTACAATGATGTATTGTGAATGTCAGTTACATAATAAATACTGGTACATGAGAGATGCATGGTTCTGAAGTGGTTTAAGAAGGTATATTCATGGATAATGAGACTAATCTGATGTGTATAATGGGTATCTTATATTTATGATGGAATAATTGAAAGATCATGATTTTTTTGATAATGTAACAAGCTAATTAAAGATAGTACTATTTAAATCAAGAATCAATGAGGGGTCTATTATGAGATGTGAAGTTATAGTTTCAAAGAACTTTTATGGGGATATCTACATGATGGTTGTGATTAAAAACTATATATCTACATACATCATCCTCATCTTATCGAATATAGACATTAAATCATTCATTATGAATATTCCATAATTTACCCAAAATACATGCCAAAGTACCATAATAGTTTAGGGCCATTGGAAACATGGAAAAAGAATCACCGGTCCATAACTGACAAAAACTATATCTCACTATGTTTTTCTTAAATAAAATCAATTTTAGACATATCATGAATACTAAATTTCTCCATAAAATCGGGAAAATAAACATTAAAAATTGCTGGATCGGATGCATATTAAGGGTATACAAGAGATATATGTAAGAATAGAATGAAGATAAGTATATCTTAATTTTTGAGTTTAATTAGAAAACGATACCCTGAATATCCAATATCATAATCCTGGGTCATAACATTGATATTGTTAGTTCATAATACACGATCCATAAGGGAATCACATAACATGAGGAATGAGAGAATATTATTGGTATAAGACACGAAATATGGGTCATACATATAAACATATAATACCATTTCCACATTAGTAAAAGATCACTACAAAGACCATAATAGATGACAACATCACTTATTGAAACAGGTTCACTCCCCATTCTTTCCCTATCTTACTGAACAATGTGCACTCCCCATTTCCATCCTGTATTACATAACCTAGTTCATTTACTATTCTAGTTATTTTTATCTCTTGAGATATCAATATTTACTCATTGAATTTGTCGGAGATATAGGTCCCAAACATCAGATAATAAAATCAATATTTATTTATCATTCCTAACCCAGAATCCCCAAATTCGATGTTCTATATCGGGTCACCATATGACATCATACTCCCCAAACAATATGATAGAGGGTTTTCAGTTGTAGAGAGGGTCTAACCGAACATTTTGGGAGACTCTAAACTCTAAACTATATAATAAAATATTAAATATAGTAACAATAATCAAAAAACTATTTAATTTCATTTCAAAAAATATACCAAACTGGGCAAAACCACAACAAAAAATAAATATGAAATGACATACTAAGAGTGTCAAAAGAGAAAGAAACCCACTAGGAATGATCAACGAATGAAAAGTATTAGGATTCTAATTACGGATCCTCAACCATTCACATCCCATGACCAACTCATCTTTGAATTACATTTCATTTTATAATTTCCTGAACTATGACCTAGAAATCTGCTTAGGTACCAATGGAGTCATATGCGGGTGTGAGTACAACTCAGTAGGCCACCGCCAATAGTGTCTTCCAAATATCCAATTTAAATAGGTAGTTCATTAAATTACTAAAACATTACATGTTAAATAGAATATAAGTTGGAACACATTACATAACAATATTTACTTTAACCAATTTGATCATTTATTTCATTTTCATTATTTGTTCCATGGGTTAATCATTTACATCATTTACACTATGTCCTAATCCAACAATTTACCATGCATAATGTAAAAATTTGACTTCCCTATATTAATGGGAATTCAAATTTCATAATAATTTTTGTCACACTAAAATTTGAGCCTTAGTCCAACTTGTATCATCAAATGCATAAATCATGGACCTAGAGCCTCAGTCCAACTACCTATCCCATGTAATATAGGGGTGGGGTTTCGAGCCTCAGTCCAACCGGACTCATCAGAGTGTCCATAGTCCATTTCCCCACTCCAAAAATCCATATGCACATTCTTATATACATAAATTTACCATATAAACCAAATAAAAAACCATACCCAACCAACACACATAACACATACAATTCACATTTCATAAAACATACGAATCATCATCAACCCTTAACACATTTTCAAATTTATTAGATAATTATCATAGACTAATTATCCCAGTTCAAAATTTATGCCTTATCCCCTTAATCATTAAATACATCTCTTATACACTAACCCATTTGACACATTCATCAATTCATTTAACCAATTCTCATAACATTCCGACTTATCCCATATGCCAAATCAATCAAGTGGACATAAATACCATTGGAATTTAATTATAACACAAATCAGCATTTAATCTTATTTTTCATTGTCTCTATTTCAACACAAATTAATTCTATTCTCAACATTGTAATTTTCTATTTTCTTTTATGTTGGAACACCCCATTGGAATCCATAAATCAGTATAATACATCTCCATACATTCCATAGGGTCATGAGAGTTTCAAATCACAACATAGCCAACCATTTTACCCAATCTCTCCAGTGGAATCAATTTCAAAAAATTGGTGAACTAATAACACAAGATCATATTAACAAATCCACAATAAGACTATAGGGGAATAACTTATAAAACACAATCCTCAATTAGGATGATAAAAACATGATAAACTATATACTTTGACATGGATTAAAACTCCCCTTTTATCCCCAACCTACAAGCCCTTAGAAAATTAGGTTACAGAGATTCATAAGATGATGAATTAAACCAACTTCTATAGTATGGTAAATATAAGAAAGAAAATAGTTATATAAACCCGAAGCATTGATTATGAAACAATGACACTGTTAAATACCATGAAATGAAGGGAATCAACCATTTTGATAGTATGGGAGATTTGGTTCCTTAATATGGATGGATGAGGTAGAATGGGTTCTAAACTTATCTGAATAACTAAAAATCATGTGGGTGAAATGGTATTTTTTTAATTTTTTATTGGTTACATTGTTTGGCCACACATTATTTCAAATACTGCTCTTACCTATATTCAAAAGGGGTACATGTTTCTTGGTTACCGAGGAATCCTACATGGTGTGACAGACTATGTTCAAATCTTTTTTAGTGCCTTTCCCCAAGGTCACACGGTTTCCCTTTCCAACTTGCACAGTTTTTACTAACCTTTCTCTAACTGTGATAAATGTAAAGGATGGCCCAATTCCATTTTATTTAATGTCCTAAAACCCCAAAACAACACTGCGGTTTCATATACAACCGATAAACATTTAATTACCCAATGTTATGTTATTTAGTCCATAATTGAAACATTAATATACTTACACAAAGTTTGGTTTACTAAAATCCTTCCACATTTTAATGGATCTTATACGAGTTACAGTTCCAATCGTAACTAATCTCTAAAAGAAAATATATTTGTCCTTGTGGCCACATATCTGACTGTATCTCTCTCCTTTCATCCAGAACATTACCATGTTACCAAAAAACTCAAATCAAAAGAATAGTTTTTTCACACAATACATTCTATCTTTGATCCATAATATGAAATAGATTCTCTTAAATGGAATCATCAACCTCATGCAAGACATCCTCAACAACAATCACATGATCTAGTTCTGGGCGATTCAACTAAAACATTGACAGATGAAAAAAACATTGATACCAATAATCACTATAGAATATCCAATTGACATGACCCCAGTCCAATCCTCTCTATGATCTAAATCATCCCAACGTACCAAGGCACCATCTTACCAAATTTCTAAATCCGATGATGTCAAAACCATTTGAACACCTAGAAAAACACATGATTACCCACCATAAACCAAAAGAGTTTACGATGCTTCCCCGCATAATTTTTTTCCTACTTTTAGATATTTCTATAGGTTTCCAAATTTTATGAATCAATTCTGAAGTATTCAAAAGATGTATCTGTCCCAAAAAATATACTTCTCAAGTCTATATACAACACAGTTGATATATGCATACTCTACCATAAATTTTGTCATATGGTGACATCTATATCATTATATGTGAACTATTATTATCATGATACTGAACTAATGATAGATTATTTTCTTATAATACACCAATATCTAGGACACAATTTCCTCAACATGTCCATTAAAACCTAGAGAGTATGCAATGATTACCCATCTTCCAAATGATAAAATGTTGTCATGAAAAACAACTAAGTACCATGTTCCCTATTTGATCCCTTTCGTAGGATTGATGAGAAATATCAGTGATGATTTGATAATATAGTCTATGGTACCCCATGCAATGATGTCATCTAATAAACATACAACTCACCCAAATAATCCATGGAAAATTTCTCTCGAATTGGCATGAAATGTGCCACCTGTGTTAACCAATTATAAACTACCCATATCACATTATTCTTCTAAAGAATCCATGGAATACCCAACCTAAAATCCATCATCAAATAAACAGATTTACATTCAGAAATGGGAAATGTCTCCAACAAACCACCCATCCTCAAATGCTCAGCCTTCACCAACTAACAGGTAGGGCATCACGACATGAAATCTAAAACTTCATTCTTGAAACGTAGAAACAAAAACTTCTTATGTGTATCCTGATAGATTTTGGAAAAAAGAAGACACACATCCAACATCAATGCATTAAACTCACACATCATGTGTTCTTGTGTGTAGTTTGGCATAATAAGACCATGAACAGAAAATAAATTAATATCTACAATCGTTTAACAAGAAGGAGACTCCACACAATTAAGACTCTCTTTCAAGTACATGTACTGTAGATCCTCACATTGAATCTCCTTGATCTGGCTCAAAAGTGTGGAATCAACTTCAAATTAATCTAGGTTCATCTTCTCTTAATCATCATGCATCTCCAGATTCATATCGGAAAACAACACCATCATTCTCTACTATAAATTATATTATTGAACCTCCAAATTTTGATTCTTTCAACTCAAAGAATATAAATCACCTTTTACATTTTCTCAGTGTGGAATCCTTCTCTATATATAATGATTACATGTACTCAACACATATTCACTTCTAAATATTCAGATCTTGATGAGACAATATGTAATGAATAATTTTTTGATCAATTTATGATATGAACCACTCTCTGAACAAGTTCATATGCCCACACATTATGGAATACACTAATAAAGGAAACTATAGATCATGATTAGGGTAGATTATTTCATGAGGCCTCAACTTTCATGACCCATATTCTAGAAATCGATCATCCTGAATCAACACTATGCCATGTCAAACAAAAAATTCTACAAAAAAGGTATACTCCATACTAGTATTAAGTATGGTCAGAATTAGTGTAGTTGTTAATCCTTTCATTAACTGTTTTATGGAAACACTTCACACCCCAAAAAAATAAAAAATATTCCATTTTGAAACCTAAAATTGGTGATTCAAAATGGGAAGAATATTTGATAATCCTTCGGTATTAGTAAGTAAGGAACAAAAAATAGTTAACATAAGAGACATTCTTAGGTTTCTCCCATGATACAACTATCATCACATTATCTGGGTCTAATTCCACTCATTCATATGATATTATGTGACCCATGAAATGAACATTATGTATATACATACATATAATTGATAGCTTTGAGTATACCCTATTCCATTTTAGTTTACATAAGATGATGTTAAGATGGTTGGAATGAACATAATGAGTCTTACAGTACACCAATATGTGAACAACACAGAGAAAAAACTAGTCTTAGTAAGGGTTAAATATTTGGTTCATTAGGGCTATAAACACTACCATCGCATTTGTCAACCCAAATGTGATTTGAACAAACTCGTACAATCCATAACTACTTATGAAGGAAATTCAAGGTATATCAATAGGTATCACCATCAACTGATTATATATTATCCTCATATCAGTATTGGAGAACACTAAAGAAACTCCTAGGTGGTATAAAAGATCATCAATTCAAGGGTATCAGTTTCAGTTCTGAACCATCATCAGATTCAGAATCCAATAATATATAAACAGTATAATCAATCCATCAACCTTATTATCAAAAAAAAAATTTGTGATCCCCATAGTGACATACTAGAAAAAATAAACCCTTTATTATGAAATTCCTCTAACTAATTTCTCGCACATTATAGTTCTTCCAGTTCCACTATTTATGGAAGAATAGAAACTATTTATGCAGTAAGTCGCAACTTGATTGTGAACTCAACATCTATCTTGAGCGGAAACTCTAATAAATCTTCAATAAACCCACCCTTTAACAAATACACCACTGGAGAAAGTAAAAGATACACTAATCACCTGTCATTATGAATAATTGAAACCACTTGGGTTGTGAGTTCACCCTACTACTAAAAATGCATCCCTGCACGAGCTACCCGAACCTCCCACTGTCCACGATGAATAAATGCATATCTATCAAAATAATTGTGTGCTACACTTTGATGGTAATAAAAAATATGGTTTATTATTAAAACTATCCAATAAATACACCAAATCAGATCAAAACCTGGAACATCAATCATTAACAATTCTCACATAAATTGGGAGCCACTGAACTAGAGGGAACATCCATTACACTACCTGATATTTTATTCTCGCACCCTGACAATGTATCAAGATAAAAAATTCCAAAAAAGAATTCCCCCACTACACCCAACATATCCCCCAATTAATTAATAAAATAATTTTAAATACATATATCATATAAAAAATTTGTGAGAATATTAGCTACAATGATTGTACTTTGATTAATTGAATCTCCGAACATCACATCCTCTTGGTGTAGATTGAATGACATGAATCTTACCCACTCATTTTCCTTGGTCCCTGGCCTAAAATCCTAGTTTTGTAATACCCTTCTGGTATAGACACTCTCATTCCAATGTAGTACACCTGCCACTGATACCAGTATGTCAACTAGAGATCTATCAAGATTCCTTGTAGAGGGATACCGAAACCCACCTCTAATCGGCAATATCCTCAATCCTCCTTCCGTACCTGATTGTCAAGGGTTCTTATAGAACCTATACACATGCCCCTACCCTCCACATGCTTAGAAGTCTACTAGTGTCCGAGGACACTATCCATTGATGGCCACAATTTTCCACATTGATAGAATAATTTTTGGTATGTTCCCTGCGAGGCTAGTAAATTTTTTATAATACTCTGTCTACCAATTCCATGGTGTAAACTATCTAATTGGTTATTCATTCCAAAAAAAGTATCAACACAGATTCTTATAAATGGAATTATATTCATACAAGCATAATCCTCCTTGAATACCCCTTCTGATGTATGGGACTAATCCACTACATCAACAAACCCCTTTAAATGTAATATATTTATCATTCACATAATCTCATGTCTATGTCCATCCATGAAAAGTTTCTCTATAGCTTACTCATTTAAAAACAACATCCTGAAAAAGTGTTGCATTCCAGTGAAGTGGGAAACATACATCATCACTAACATAGACCCCTAGGTTATCCTCATAAAATCATAATCCTTTTCCTTCTTTAAGGCCAAAGGATATAAATCCTCATGAAAATTATCATGGATGTGTTTCCATAACATACCATCTACCTATAATGTCTGAAAAAAAAATCCTGACAACTCTTTTCATGGCCCCACAGCATGTAAGACGTTAACTTTACTAACTTCTCAGGAGGAGTATCGATGTTATCAAGAATCATGTTAATGGACTCTGTAAAATATTTGGTTGAATTACGTCCACCCTCTATAGAAAAATTCTATTGTTTCTATATATCAAACTCCCTAGTCAAATAATACAGACTTGACACAACCTACCCTGGGTCCCATTACTTCATCAGAATTAAATAGGATATGTTATTGCAGAACTGTTCTTCTTTGGATATCCATGGATCCCTGGTTATCCTTTCCCAATTCTTTTAGGATGATTTTTGGTGACATAATCTTTTCACCCAACCATCACAAGTTATCATGGTGATATTTATGTACAATATAATTCATATTTAAAATAAAAAATATTCCACAAATTCCACTATTTATTTTGAAACTAGATCTTCACTATCCTTAACCAACCCATTTCAAAATCACTCTCCCAACATATTTTGTCACATCTAAAAAACAACCCTCAACCTTCTCTATTTTGAGTCATGGTCAACCAGGGGTAAACCAACATTCATGGTTACTTGTATTCTATTCAACACCTTTTTAAACCATTTCCACTTTCAAGACATATTACAACCAACAATTCAACTCATTTTTAACTTTTCGTTAAAAACTACTCTCTAACTATTCAATCAACTTATTCACATATTACCATTTTGGGCATATTTATTAGTCTCCAATTCAACCTTTTTTTATGATGTAAAATGATGTCTATCCTTTATATCCCAGACACATATCTCATTTGTGGAAATCATGATGCATTCCAAATATATCCCAACTTTCCTATAATGATCCATGAATGCACAACCTTGTTCGATTTTGACCATGAGTAAAATATCATAAAACATTCACATAATGCATGAAATGCATCAACCTTTGGTGTAATATCTTCCAACCATTACAACAGACATCATGTACTACTATTCCAACCATGGGCTCATGGTTTTCCATTTAACATGGGTTATCTACTCCCAAGTATGAGATAATTTCCATGGATTGATACTTCATTACCAATTTTCTACCATAACCAAATAGTATTAAAAATGAAAGTAACTCAATTGATACAAGTTTGTAATGTCCCAGAACTAAAATCGACCAAACTATTTCTCTAAGATGGGTATCCACCTAACCTCAAGCACACCTCTCATTCACTAGAGGATTTTGACTAGTAGTGATGGTATAATAGATCCCATGGTGAAACTATAACCTAAATGATATATTAATCCATTATATATAAAATAATAAAATCAAGGAAAAATATTAAATAAACCATAACCTATAATTACCAAAAATTTCCCAAACATGTTACAACCACAAAAAATAAAAATATGCCATGTTATGCGAACAATGATAAAATTGAAAGAAAAAAAGGAAATTCCAACAACTGATTCCCCAAAATTGGTCTTGAATACATATCCAGATCCACATCAATACATATCCCAATCCTAACTCAAATCCCCTGCATAGGGATTTTATCCATTTTCTAAACTAGTGACCCTGAAATATTCTTTGGTACCCAATACGACCCCAAATTATGATTGAGTACAACTCAGTAGGCCAACAACAACAATGTCTACAAAATATATAGTTTAAAATGACAATCCATATATGTACTAAATAAATGACCAGTAAAAAAGTAGAAAACTCAGGTTCATTTATCAATCAATATTCAGTTTAACCATTCTCATCATTCATTCCATTTTTATCACTTGTTCCAAGGGTTAAGAATTTAAATCATTTACACGAAGACCTATGAATGTTATTTACTATGAATAAGGGAATATATAAAGTTACCTATAGAACTAGGTATGAATATTAAATAAGTAATTACATTTTAGATACCTTGGATCCTCAATCCAAGAACACTCATCAGATGCATACATTAGGGTCAGAGAGCCTTAGTATAACTCCCCAACCCTTGCATTCTAGGGGTGGTGTTTAGAGCCTCAATCCGAATAGGCCAATGAGAGGAGCCTTATTCAATTTTCAAACACCACAATCACATGTTCACATGCTTATATATATATTTTCCAAATAAACCACATCACAAAACATACCCAACCAATAAACATTACATTTTGAAATGAAAATTTATACAACATATGAATAATACTCAATTCATAACCCATTATCTCAATTATCATTTACATACGATAGAAAAGATAATCCATTCCTATTTTATGCTTCGAACCCTTTATAATGATAATAAATTCTCATACAGTAACCTATTTTACATATTCATCAATTCATTTAACTAGTTATCATACTTTTCCAAACAATACGTTATTCTATTGCCAACAACTAGAACTAACTACCAAAGAATACTCATTATAACTAAAACCAACATTTATAAATTATTTTCATGTCATGTACTTAAAAACTAAATAGCTATATGTATAACATTTTAATTTCCATGTTTGGGAATGTTGGCATAAGAAATTGGTTGCCCGGAATCTGTCTAATCTATATCAATGCACCCATATGGGTTCATTAGAGGTTCAACACATAATATAGACAAAAAGTATTCCAAATTTCACTAAATTAATCATATTCACTACATTATAGAGCCAAAAGCACAACTACATATGCAAAAATAATGAATGAGACTATGTGGAATTACATGTCGACCACAAAACACAATTTCAAAGATAACTGCAATATTTAACATTGAATTTGACACTGATTCAAACATACACTAAAGCCCCACCCTATAATCCAAAAAACGTATTTTAGGGATTCATTATAAGAGGAACAAAACCAAAATCCCTATTTGTGTAATGAGTAGAAAGAGAAGCACTATAAAAACTTGGAACATCGATTTACACCAAAAGGCACTCCAAACATCCTAGAAATAAGGGAGTTCTACAATTCGGATGATTTGGGAGTTTTATTTCATAACTAGATCTAGGGGCAGATGTAGGGGTAATAAAATAGGTTGAATCACATAAAACCAAGAGGGTGTAAAATGGTAATTTATCAGTTTTTAAAGAATGGAATAGTTTGGACACATAGTTTTTGAAATTGTGAACTAACCATGTGGGTACCTCTTTCCAAGATGGGTTATAGTCCCAAGGATACCTAGGAATCAAATAATGTAAGACAAACTTCATTACAACTGTGTGAAATGCCGCTATCTGTGGTCACATGATTTAACATTCCACCATGCATTTTCTACACTAACTGTAAAACAACCAAGCCACATGTACTGGATGGACATATTCCCTAATCTTTAATTTCCCAAATCCATGTTACACCCCAAACTTCTTCGTACTGTTGGTAAAAAATTATGTTTCCAAAATTAACTAATTCAACCTAAGGTTTAATAAAAAATTTCTTCTATAAAGTGTGGGATCATATAATTTATGTGTTCTAGAAAGTGATGAAAATTCATCATATCATTACCCATAAAATGAAATGGGTATAAAAACATTTCATCATATTATAACATCTGGAAAAGAAAAAGGTATCATAATCATTTCATCATTTTATAAACCATGTAATGAAGAAGGTATCATAATCATTCTTCAAGGATTTACAAGTGGAATAGAAACAATTTTAATAAACATCATTCCATAAAAATGTTAACCATATAGAGAAATAACACAAATGGTATCCTTGGTTCATATATCTAATAATTTAATCTTGCACTTGAAAATTTATTTTTATATGAAATATCATTTTAAAATATCATTTTTAAAATTTATTGGAGAAAATATCCATTCTGATTTTAAAATTTCTTCTAAAAAATAAATAATTTTGAAATTTTTTTAATTTAATATACACTTGTAAAATTTTAAATTATAATTTAATAATCATATAATTCTCCTTATAAACATGAAAAATTGATATTGTTTTAATTGAAAATAGCCTTTGAAACTTATAAAAGAGGATTTCAAAATCAGTTAATACTCTTTTTTAAATCAAAATAAAATTTCAAATTCCCTTTCCTTGAAAATGGTATTAAGATAAATATAAATTTTTTAATACATTTATGGAAAACATGGTTTTGTAATAAAATATATTTCAAATGAAAGAGAGAATTAGATTTTGATTTTATAAAAAACAAGTTCTCTATTATTTATTGTTCCAAATGGTGGGGAAATGGTTCAAAAACATGAACATATAATAAATAAATTATAGTGATTAAAACCATGAGATTCATAAGATTTGGTTCATAATATTTTATCATTGGAATCAAAATCATAAAAATTCTTGATAAAGAGTGACATTGTAAATAATAGTCATTACAATATAGGAAACATTGAATCAAAATCCTCATTAAATAAAAACATAAAATGGAACATAAAATATAATGAGTTAAAATATATTTCTAGTATTATATGTCAAATGGGATATATATACACCTTGTGAATGTATATAGGTGTATATAATAACCTACTTCTTAAAGAAGGAATATTATGAAAAAAAACCCTTATCAATTTGGTAAACATTGAACTGTAATCCCCATGAAATATGGATCTTATAATTGAAAATGTAAATAAGAATAATATTAATTGTAATTTACATGAAATAAATTTATTGGAAGAATATAAACCACATAAAAAACATGTGGTAAATAATAAATTTTTCTAATAGAGAGAAAAAGTGTGGTGAAAGTCCCTTAACATAAGTCTTGATAGACTTGAAAAATGTTAAATAATACTTTATAACAAATACAATTTCAATATAAATAAATTTTAAAAAATATATTCATATATATGATACCATATATGGTTTCATTATGACCATTTTATTACATGTTTACTTAAAAATCCATATAATATTATGTTTTAGGAAATGAAATCCTTTTTTAGTATCGGTTTTGATTTTTTATATTTTTTTTCGATTTTTTAATCTTGGTTGAATTATATGCATAATTATAAAAGTGATCAAAATATCATATATATTCATTATATAGGAATTTATAGTAACCCATACGTTCTCGAGAAATGAAATTAAATACACACATCATGGAGAATGTAGATCGTACGCATGAAGATTACTATTTTCATTTTCATGTTTGTTTAAAATAAATAATGGTAAATTAAATGTACTATAATTCATTAATTATTGTTATGTAATATATATCTCTAATTTATATTAATCCCTACCCTAATACCATCCATGTAATTATTTAACCATTGACATCACTTTGTGAGGTGGTAGTTCTCGATACAGATGAATGACATTATCATATTACCTCAAAAAGAAAATATGTATGTTTCTGTGAAATAATAACCTCATAATAATAATACATAATTAATATCATACATAAAATTAAATCTATCAATAATACTAGCCCATATTAGTGGTGACAGAAAAACGAATGACATTGGTTTGTCGGGTGATTGTCCATCATACACAAAAAATTATGATTTTGTTACACATTTGAAGGAAGTAGAGATGGGTTATCACCATCAACATAACAATTCATTAAAAAAATATTTGTTTAATGTAATTATTTTATAATATAATAATTGAAGACTAATAATTTAAGGGGGTATATTATGACATAAAAAATGCTCATTGATGAATGTAACCTTCTTTTAGTGTATCCACATTATGATTTCACTGAAAGCCTTCTACAAGTCGATTTCAGTCCAAAATATGTATTCTATGATTGTGTGAGGAATGCGGGAAATAATTTATTTTTTGGGTCAATCTAAATGGGTTTAGTGGTGTGGGGAAGTGAGGGTAATGAGCGAACTTTAAAAATAGAGGACGTGTGGAATTTTATTAGTAACAGTAGTATATACTATTAAGAGGACACTATTACATCATGTCGATCCAGAATTGAATAATAATTGAGGGGATGTTAATAATTTCTAATTACAAAAAATTCATCAATTAATATAAACTCATTTTTTATCTTATTTCTCAATGTGAATATTTATTTAATTTAAACTTTATAGTTTTTACCAAGGTTTGTTGTATCATTTTATTTAGTATTGTAATTTATAATTTAAGATTAATAGTAAAATAGATTTAATATATAATTTAAAACTATTGACTTGAAATTTGAAATAAAATTTATTAAAAACCATATACTTTGAGTGAAGACAATCAATTAGGAAACAAAAACATGTAATGTACAAAACTCAATTTTAACCTTAATCGCAGTAATAAATTTTATCTTTTAACCCAAATCATTATGGGGAAAAATTTATTTATCCTTAAATATAAAATAAATTATTTTTATGCAAAATAATGAATCAATATTTTCAAATTACACTAACATAAGTGACAGAATTCAATTTAAAAAAATAATCATATAGACGCGACAAGAAAGAGGATTTTAATAGTGAAAAAATTGAAAAAATTGAAATATTTTGATATCAAATATCAATATTTAATAAAATTTCATGTACTAAATTGCATTAATTTATGTATAATTAAACTAATTATAAATTAAAAAACTATTTAAAATAAAAAACTATTTATATAAATTAATTTAATTAAATGTTTTTTCTTATTTAAATTATAATATTTTGAACTATTCATCAAATAATTAATAATTTCATAAAAAAAATATTTAATTTAATATAATTATGAAATTATGAATTGAATTTATTATTATTATTTCATAATTTATATTTATTAAAAGTTTTAGAATTTATATTATATTAAAAAAATCATTTTTTTATAAAAAAATATATTTTGAAACATATAATGACATTACTGGTAATTATTTATTTTATTTTCAACATGTATTCATTATTTAATATCACTATACTAAATATTTTAAAAGTATTTATTAATATTTATATCTATATGTTTAATTACTATGCTATGATGGTCATGTTTAAAAAAATTTATAATATATCATGGTTTTTTTAAAACACGGTATTGTTCCTAACACATGTTAAGACAATATTTTCTGTAGTGTAAGAATAACATGGTATTGTGTGTAATTAAATACATCAATGAAATTTAATATATTAGTAAATAGTTAATAAAAATGTCGATATTTAAATTCTACCCCACATAAAATGAATTTCACTATATTAATTCGACATTTATATATTTTAAAATAAATAAACTTAAATGTCATCATATCCTCAAGTTCCCATATACCTTCCTATGACTAGGGGCATGGCTAAAAATGTTGAACTAGTGAGTGATTTTTTTTGGAAGAGCATTCCATGTAAATTTAAATTCTCAACTAGTTTATCCTATTATCAAACATCCTTCTCCAGTGGTATGACCTCTATGTTTAGTACATGTGAGGGGTTAACAATTTAATTCCTCCAGAAAGATATGTGGAATACAATGATGACTTTAGATATGTCTAATGGATGGCCCAAATGATACGACACCATTCTAATAAGTTGAATATTTTCATAAAGTCGAATATTCATATGGAATAATTTACATTTTCTCCGGAATCATATAACATTCTTTTAGGGAGAAATTATTAGAAACACATTATCACAATAATCAAATTCTATATCATGTATGTGATTGTTAGCATAAATTTTCTATACACTAAGAGATGCATTTATATGTTTCTGATTTTATTTAACATTATATACCACTTCTTTGCTATCGAAAGTCCCAACAAATTTTTTATCCAACATCATTCCAACACATTATAGATATACATTCCATTCCATTGAATGATTCATAAGAAGCCATCCGAAAAGTTTATTTATAGGCCATTTTGTAAGAAAATTCATCAAGTGGATAATTTTGATCCCCACCTCCATTGAAATATAATGAAAAAATATATCATCATATCCTCAATGGGTTTAATTATTCTTTTAGTCTGACCATATATTTTATGATGATATGCAGTGATGATACTCAACTCCATGTCAATAGTGTGTTGAAGAATACACTATAACATCAAGGTAAATGTAAGATCATGAGCAGACAAAATACAATGTGGTACTACATTATACCAAACCAATTTTTTAATTTATATCAATTACTGAGGATATATATAGAATTATTCTATGATATGGATAAAGATTACTGAATTTGTTAGGAGATAAACTAAAAAACATATAGAATTATTCCCTTTAAGTTTTTTTTGGGGAGTCCAATGAAAAATTTCATGGTGATGTTTTCCTGTTACCATTCTAGAATGGTGAATGGATTAAACATCAACTTAACCATTTGAAATTAATTATTAATATTTTACCATTCCATGTACCAAGAAACATACTATATGATATATCTATTCATCCCATCCCCAAAGAAGTAATCTATCAAATATATATATACATATTCACACATCACAGTTTAATAGAGAATGATGAACTATAATTTTCATTTAAATACCCCTTATTAATTTTAGGTATTGATGGAAAATATTCATGTTTTCTGAACCGTTTCATCCCATCATTATCATTTTGAATCTTGGGTACATTTCTAAGCATTTATTTTATATATAAAACTTCCATTTCTGCCTCTTTAATCTTCAATTATATATATGGTTTATCATAAAGTTGATAAATATAATATTCCCATTTCATTTAGTATTTCCATATCCAACCATTTTAAATCCAAAAATATTTGATATTTCGTCATCTACATCATAGATAAGGTCAATTGATCCATTCGACACAAATATTCAAGAAACCTTGTTTTCTTTTGGAGTGTTGATGTTTTTTAGAAATCATAATCATTAATCATCTTTAATTTTTTTCTAACATGCGTGTTCATATGAATCTATGTAATTATATATTTTAATCATGTTTTATCAGTATATGTATCAAACTTTTTTCGATGAAGATAATTCCTCCATATATATAATTGAAACTTTACCAAACCTAATTCCAAATAATGAGTTTTTTAATATAACTCATGAACCTTTATTTTTTTTGGGAGTAATGTATAATTTTTTTTTTCATAATAACAATTCCTTATATATTTTTTATTCATAATTATAGTTTATAAAACCTTATCCACTTAAGGGTATTGTAATCATTGGTATGTAGACTAAGCTATTCTTTTTTCCCTAATATTTTCCTCACATTCATCTATATAGAGGGTGTTGGATCCATTAAGAGATAATATTTTAAGTAAATATGATTACTGTGATAAATTATAATAAAAAATATATAATAACCAATTAAAATATGAAATCAATGGATCTCTATAGCATGTTTTGTTTTGGGGTGACATTAAATATTCTATCTCATTTATGGATCTAATGACACACACTATCTTGTGATTATATGACATAAAAATGAAACATTTTTCATCAAAGAATAACAAATTTTCCATTTTTCCTATATTTTATCATCCCCTAGGGAATTTTGTGCAATTTTCATATTGTAATCAAGATCATCCATAATAATTGAGTTGATATAAATATCTTTTATAAATAATACAAAAATTTGATTAGTATAGTATCTTAAGACTGTATTAATAAATTCCATGAATATATTAAGGGAATTATTTGAACTGAAAGGTTTCAAATATATTGATAGTGTCCATAACATTTATATTGTGCTACCTTTTTTTATATCCCCCTTCTTGAAACTCAATTGACAATATCTATAATCAAGGTAAATATTTAGAATGAATTGATATCCACAAAGTAAATGAGACATTTCATCAATAAAGGGAATAATATAGTTGTTTTTAATTGTGATCTTGTTCATATTTATATAATCAATGTATAGTATCATTGTTCCATAAATATTTATATAAAAAATAAAAGGTTAATGCCAAGGTGACATGATTTTCCAAATGAGTCACTTCTAACGGTTCTCCTGGTGTTTCATTTTCAATTCCAGCATATAATTTGTGGAAATTCTGTTGGGATTCGATGATATTTTTCTGGAACTAGGTTTAAGTTATATTGAGAACCCTAAATCACATATTGGTGGATTTTTATCAAACTTTTTTTAGAAATAGTAAGATATTTCAAAATAATATGAATATCATCGATGACAAGTTTCTCCCTAACCATCACTGATGAAAAAAAATATTGATGAAATTAAGTCCCATACAATTGATGTTTTCTTCCTCATAAGTAAATAATTATTATAAAATTGACATTTTACGATTTTTTGGTTGGGAATTTCAAATTTTAGTTCCCTTTATTGATAATTGATGTGGTATTTATTTAGAGAAATCTAATTTGTTCCTAGGATGACAATAAATTCAACAAAATGTATAATATAACTTCATCTTATTTCACATGAGTACATGTTTTATAATATTTATTTACACATTATACGTCCCATAATATATATACGTATACATTTTATAGAAATTAGGAACATTAAATAAAAATTTAAAACGTGAAAAACTAATATCTTTATTGAAAACTTACTCAACATATTCCCACTTAAAACATCATGGTATTACATGGGAAAACAATATAATGGGGTAGGATATAAATCCCAATATGGTAATTAAACATGGAATAAAATTAATAGATCGATTCAATTTATAATATAAGTATATAATTTTAGAATATACTGAACTTGAATAATAACGCTTTATATAGGATGATAATAAAAACAAGAAAAATGTGGAAATACCATAAAATACTACGTCATAATCATAGCTTAAATTTTTTTTTCTAGAAATCATGAAAAATAAAGTCCCATAAAGGTATCGGGTTCACTCCATGTACCATCATTTTGTACCATGATACTACACATTACCCAATTCATAGGAGCACTATATAATTTTAGGTACACAAGCCACATTTATTTCAATGTCAATTTTATGTTTTCCACATAGATAATAAAATATGGATTCAATAGTCATAAATTTTAATTAAATTAACATGGAGTTATATATAAATACATTTATGTTCCATTTCATGTAGGTATATTTATATAAAGGTGGATTCCCTTGATATAAAATTCGTATGGAATTCACCGCACATTTGTTTTGACATGAAAAATCATGCTCAAATATCAGTAGAATAACGACATCATTTAAAAAATATTATAAATATTTTTATGAGAGATAAATATGTATATCATATTATAAACATTAAAAGTGTAGTAATGGGGACATGTATATACATTTCACAAAATTAGGAATATGAAATAGAATGCATAAGATAATAATGAAACTTTAATTAAAGGAGATACGAAAAAGATCCCTTACTAGAGTGTGTGACACCAAATTCTATGGAGGAGCTTCTTGAGAGAATGGGGAGCCCTTGTAGGATGCTGTATAAGGGAGGTAAGAGTAAGTTAATTCTACAAGGAGTATGAGTGAAGTGAAAATGGATTTCTGGGATTGTTTAACTAAAAGATTAAGAAAATTTCATTATTATTTATGTTTTTCACTTTACATTAAAAATATGAAAAATCACAAAACCTCCAATAGTTTTTACAATATGTGACTTAGTATCATTATTTAATAAGGCCTTGGGACAAAATTAATAAAATAATTACCTTTTTTATGTAGAGGTTAGCTACACTATTAAAGAAATTATTTTAGAACAATAAAATACATTTTTTAGAGGATTCGTTATAGATTTTTAAAATAAATAAAATTAAAAAAAATAAATTATTATAAAGTAAAAACAAATATTTTTTCATGGATACCTTTTAAAGTTATTATTATTTAACTTTTGGGACATTATGATGCTAAAATAATATAAGTATATTTATAGGGTATTTAATTTTTACCTGAAATTCGAGTTTCAGAATGTTATTAAAAATTATCCATTTTATAATATTGAGCATTTGATTCAAAAAATAATATCAATTTTATTTAAATATTTTTATAAATATGTGATTTTTCAGTTTTTATATAAAACCATCATTTATAAATGAATTCTGTATTTTTTGACAATAAGAATTTTCAAACCCTTATAAAAATTACTTTTGGATTCATAAAAATTATATAATATTTTATAATTGATAAATATTATTTAAATATATTCTTAAAATAACATATATTTAAAAAATTAACCAATTCATAAGAAAAAAAATCCTTAATTGACTTCGAATATTATCCAATAGTACATTTCATGTTTTATTATATAAAAATAAAAATCAAAAATAATATGTTTAAAATATATTCATTATTCTACACAAATTAAAGATCATACTCATATTATAGGGTTCTTGATATCTATTACATTAATACAGAAGAAAATTCCCTACGAGTATAGTGTGTGTTTGAGGGACATTCATGGGGAGGTTGATGTACTCGGTTTGGTATGTCATATTGATAAACATGAATATCTCTTTTAAAATAAATAATCCATGATTATATTATTGTATCATTGCAAGGGATTGGTCATGGGAAATGTGATGAGTTTCTATCTACCTCGAAAGCCTTGATAAATTTACTTAAAAGGGTTCATTCATAATAGTTGAGTCCATCACTTCCTATTGTCTGTGTCAATTGGATTTTTTTTAAAACATATATTTATAATAATCACGGGATCACTATTCAATGTCTATAATATCAACGATAATTACAATTAATGGTATTTTAAGTAAAATTGTAAATAATATAAAAAAAATTAGTACATGAGTTTTCTATTACCATATAACCTATTGAAAATTATAATTAAATCAAAAAGATGGTATTTTATTTTTAATCATTCAGGTTGTTTCAAAAGGAATAATGAAAATATATTCACGAATTACATCCTCATGCAAAATCAGCTAGATTGGAATCATAGACATCAGATTTAATCATCATACCATTATTTCTTTTCACAGATAATTCTACATCTAATAGATTGTTCGGAATATGGATTCCCCTATAAAATTCATTAGATATCAATTAATTGGTATATCTAAATTCATATAAGAAATTATCATTTTGAGACTAGATGGAAACGTACCATTTCCACATCATTATCGCATCCCTCATCGATATAATTGATCATAGATATTTCCACATATCATGTAGATAAATTGTTTTTTAACATCGATCATCATCATTAATGGTTAATTTTAATAAGTGGTTAAAATAATTTTAATTCCCTTATATTTGAGTCACTGAATATCATGAGTTGAATTTTGGGTATATTTATATGTATTTGATTCATTAACAATCTTCAAACCATCACATTGGAAATCAATTACCCAATGACATCCCCTTCCACACATAAAAATTAACAACTCCCCTAAATAAATTTATTCTATGCTTCATCAAACACATTGATCAATAAGGATATTACTTATTATGATGGAAATAGTTATTAGATTTCATAATAAAATCCATCATCCTTTTTTGGTCACACCCTCAATATTGATATATAACTCCAACCACCCTTTCCACATTGATTTATCATACAAAATACCCTTCCAATATACTAGGGTCTCTTACAATTAATTCCATTTAGAGACATAACATTAATCCATTCATGAATCAATCAACCTTATATTATGGTTGGATGAAAACACCAGAAGTGTGCCTCAAAGTTCTTGTAAAATTTATCCATTAGTACCAATAAATTCATCATCCATTTTTTGCTCTAGGAACTTCCCCTTATTTTTGGAATAATGAAAGTAAATTAATCCTTCCAAAATATTTTCAAAAATCCATTCCAATCCAAGGAGTCATTTTCTTCATGTTTCCTAATATTCTTGATAAGATTCAACCATTTATTGTTCTCACCATCAAAATCATAGACAACCATAATTAAAATTTCATGTTTTGAATACTGGAAAATGGAGAATATCTTTTCATTGGTACTAATCCATTGATAAAAAACTGGTGGATTGGAAGTCCCACTGAATGAAGGTGGATATTTCCTCATTAAGGACTCAATATAATATCTTTTCTCCACAGTTCATATAGATTTCTAGAATTAATCTTATCATTAATAATTTTTATAGGAATAATGATAATATTTTTCATACTATATCACATAAAAATTATATTCTAAAGTGAACAATCATTACACTGACCATTCCACAATGCATTAACACACTTCTTTTGGTATGTATCTGTTGATTAAAATAGAAAATCAGTTTTTATGAAACAATAATCCTTTTCTAGAAAAATTAATATTGAAAAATAATTATAGTTTGTCTAAATCATGTCCCCAAATTTTAAATCTATGATAACTTTTGTTTATTATAGTTCATTTAGAGTCATGATCTATATAAATCAATCAACGTGGTTTGTGAAGAGTGTGTGAATTTATAATTCATATCCCCTTGGAGTGTCAAACTGTGTGAGGATTACGACCCATTATCATGCACCAATTCCTGATGTAGTTTAGATCAATATGATGTTTTGAGGCCTTTACCCCTTTTTACATTTATTTAAGAGACACATCGACCTATATTATCTAGATTGGAACTTAATTGGTCACTATAGTCTATATAAAAAATTATAATACCTTTCCATATACATTAACTCAATCAGGAACATGTCCTTAGACATGTCCTTAGGGGTCTCACTATAGTTTTATAATCATAATTTGTAATGGATATAAATAGGAATCTTATGATACCAAATATGGAGACCCCAACATATCACACATAGATATTATATCATTTTTTAAGAATATTCATTAGATTACACATATACACACAAGTTGGTCATAATAGAATAGTGCCTTTGAAAATTTAAAAACATAAAAACTAGTCCATAAGTGTGATATGTCATCTCCCAATAGGATATTAATAACTATAAAACCTATTAGATATATCATACATACAATATATCTTTATAACAAAAGGAAATGAAATATAAGAAAGGGTGATCTTAGATGATGAGTATAAGAAAACAAGGGAGATACATAAGAATAAGATTGGCATAAAGGAATGATAATTTGAGAAAAAAATTTCAAACCAAACTAGGTATATCGATGATGATAATATAAAGTCATATAATAAGAATTGGTTTTTCAGAAGGCATGCCTCCTAATGGAATCAACGAATATGATCTATGAGGGAATTATATTGGCATAAGACATTGAATTGTTTGTATCCAAATAATAATAGATAAAATTTCCATATTTGTCAGGTAATACAACGAAGATTATAATATCGTACTATTTCTAAAATAAAATGTTTTATTTCCCCATTGTAGCCATATATTTCTAAACCAATTACTCTGTATGTTCTAGATATATCTTACCAAACCATGTTCACATCCCAATTATGTCCTATTTAATTCATTTAATATATATTTGTTTACCCATTCCATTGCAGGGATATATAAGTCCCATTACTCACATAATGAATACCATATTTATGTGGTCAACAAGTTCATATAAATTCCTCAAATCATAACCCATGAAATTAAATGGGTACCATGAAAAATTCATTATATCATAACATGTGAAAAATTGAGTTGTTTCACAACCATTTCATAACCCAGAAAAACATGTGTTGTCCATTCACATTTTAACAAGGTATAACCTATGAAGGGAAATTACTTTCCTAAGTATAATTTCATAAAAACATATTTCATTAATTGAAATAATATTATTTTTTCAAAAGATCATATTCCCATTAAGCCTTAGGTAATACCAATGGATGTCATAATATATGAAAAGTAATTTGAAAAATCATTTAGAACATTTTGTGAGGAAAATTACCTTTTTATTTGGGAACATATTTTCAAAAAATAAGATATTTTGGAAACATTGTTCACTAAAACTATCCTTGAGAAAATATAAAGGAATATCTTAAATTCATTTCAAACACTTGTTAAACAAAAATATTAGCAAAATTGATTATTTCTAGTATTACCTTTGAATCATATGAAGGAATATTTGAAATAATTTAACAAACATTTTAAAACATTAATAACATTGAAAATATGATTCTTAGGAATAATATTAAAATAAAATGTTAAATAATTAAAAAATTTAAAAAAATATTTTTGGAATAAAATATATTTTTATGTAGAGAGTCAAGTAGACTTTGAGTTTCTTAAAAAAATGAGCATTATTCTATGTACCAAATAACTAGAAAATTATATTATTATAGTATAATTACATATGTCACCATATGATAATAAAATCATTTATATTATTTAGATATTTATTATAATATATTATTATCATAATCAAAATAATAAATAATCCTGATAAATGGTGAGATTGTAGCATAATGTCATTACAACATTGGTAACGTTTAATCATAATCCCCAAAAAATATTAACATAAAAAATATTGCATGGATAAATAAATTAAGGATATTACACGTAAATTTTTCTTTAAATACACTTATTAATAGAATATAGGTCCATATATTATCATACATATAAAAGAATTAAAATTGAGACAAATATCCCCTTACTGATTTGGTAACTATTGAACTATAATCCCAATAAAGTAGAGATCCTCAATCAAAGATTTCAATACCAACATTTTTATTCAAATTTATAAAAAAATACATTCATTGGTAATTTATAACAAACATTTATGAAACATGTGGTGAATATCACATTTTTCTCATAGTAAGTAAAAGTGAGATGAAAATACCTTACCTTAAGTCTTTATTTCCATAACACACATTAAAACATCTTTTAT
This sequence comes from Viscum album, assembly GCA_963277665.1. Taxonomy (NCBI): domain Eukaryota; kingdom Viridiplantae; phylum Streptophyta; class Magnoliopsida; order Santalales; family Viscaceae; genus Viscum; species Viscum album. The sequence goes on along the minus strand of OY728157.1, from coordinate 673,826,678 downwards.
ATTTTATACGAAATATAAAATTGTAATTTATATATTATATAATATTATTAATACGTGAAATTCTATAAATGATTCTCTTATTAAACTTTTTTTATCTTTTTATTAACTATTCTAGCTTAATGTTATGTTTTTGGTAAAAAAACCTTTTTTTCATTTTAGTTTTTTTGTCCAATTACATTGTTCATGGTTCAATAATATACAAAATTATAACCATGATATTAACATCATAAATATTAATTATTTTTTTATTTATAGTATCCCATAAATATTATTTAATGGATATATAATACACCATCCTTGGAGACTTTAGCTCGTATATATGTGTGATGTATATTTTTCCAATTTTCTAGTTATGTTGAAAGGATGAAAATTAACTAATATTCCATATCATTTATGAATCAAGGTAATGTAATATATATCAAAAATATTTATTAATCTCATCCACTTTGTATTCCATGTAAATCTTGAACGAATCACATCACTTCGCAAAGAAATAGTCTACCACACTCTTAAACAATGTTATCATAATTGTAAAAAATATAAATATGATAGTAAGTGTAATAAAATAATTAAATAATCATTATAAATTACAAAATATCATGAAAATAGTAAATAAATAATAAATTGATCATAATTACCAGCCCTGATAGGTGGTGATTGAAAACCTAATAACATCGGTTCATGAGATGGTTGTCCACCACAAACATAAATAATGATTTCATAACACATAGGATTGATGTGGAGATGGTTGAAAGTAATTCAGATAATATAACAACATCTATTTATATATAATATACTGAGGTTGTTTTATAATAATTGTATATTATGAATTTAAGGGGTAGGGGATGAAAATAAAAAAAGACACTCATTGATGAATGTTATATATTCTTCTGGTGTCCTCCATATGATTAAAATTAAATACTTTCTTAGATGAATTTATACCCCAAAATAATCATCAAGGATGAGGGGATAAGCATTGGATGTGATTTCTATAGCGTTTGGTCATGAGTAATTGCTCAATATATGTGATGAGGTGAGGGTAGTTAGTGAGATTTTATAGTTGACGAGGAGTGTATTTCTTGTAAATATATAAAATTATTCCCTATTGGTAGGTCAATCATACTAAATGTTGCTCAAAACAATGATTAATAATTGAGTGGATGGTTGGTTTTTTCTAGATCCACCAACACTAGTGAAAATAAAATAATCTTGTTATAATTGTATTTATTTTTTATGATTAATATATTTTATACTTATATATTTTTAAATGGATACCTGTATCCTTTTATTTACCTAGGTGATTTATCACTAATAACTAATATTCAAAGTTAATTATTATATAATTTAAACCAACTAATTCAAGATATAAAATAGAATTGATTAAATAAAAAATTCTATTTGAGTGTAAAATTAAATCTAATAGAAACAAAAGTGATCCACAAAACTCCATTTTTTACATCAGTCGTGGTAATTACATTCAACTCTATTCACTTATCATTGTTGTAAAAATTTAATTTGATATTATAATATAATATTAATTATTTTTATTTGAAATATGGAATTAAATTATTTGTAATTGCATTCATATAAGTGGTAGAATTATTTTGAAAAACATATCCCACATACATGATGAGAATCTTGGTTTTTAAAGAAAATTGTTCAAAATATTGAAATATTTTTATATTTAATGTTAATAAGATGTTTATTCTAACGATATAAATTAAATTAATATATGTATAATAAAACTAATTATACGTTAAAAATAATTTAATACATACTTTTTATTTACAAATAAATTATAGGAAATGTATGTTTAAGAAAATCATTTTTCAAAATTCATCAAAAAATTGAACTTTTCATAATAATCAAAAAAATAAACCCAATGACAATTTCAAAATTATTCCTTCAAAAATAAATTTTATTTCATTATATTTAATTACTAAAAGTGTTTAAAAAGTAATTTATCTTTAAAAATAATTATTTATAAAACATCATTTTTAAAAAATATAATGACCTTCAAAAACTATGTATTTTAATATCAATATGTTTTCATTATATAAAATCATTATTCATAGTACTTAGTTTTTTTATATTTTCTTACCCTGAGCTTTATCATCTATGTAATGAGTTTAATCTTTAAATAAATTAATAATATATAATTTTTTTTGTTAGAATTATATGTTTCTTTAAATTAATTATAAGAATGTGTTTCTTTTAGCACAAGATTAACATTATGATTCATGTAATGACATCCATCAAATAAAATATAATTTATTCTAAAAATTAATAAAACTAAGGAATTTCACTATGATTGGAGAATTTTTTAAATCATCGACAAATCTAGGGTCATGAGGTGGTCGACCTATTCTTAGACATAGAAACACATGATTAGAAGATGGTTGTTAGCGGTTGGGTAATGAAAATTATACTAGTTTTATGTGAACACAAATCAGTTTTAAAGACACACGATTAATGATGAAATATTATGGAAACCCTTTTGTAGATGAAAATTCCCACATGGTGATATCGTCTTGATTACATTGAGAGAGAAGCATATATATTCAAAGAAAAATTAAATTATTTTCATGTATGTCAATGGGACCCTTTCTTAGTATCACTCAATGAGTGGTAAAATATTAATATATATAGTTCGGATTACCTCATTTTCCTTAGGAGGGTTATGTCCCTCATTACATTTTGAATATTTTCATTTTACTGAGTTTTGATTTCATTGATCTAGAACATGTGACATGTGATATTTCGATTTATTTATAGGTATAAGAATATCTATAGTCATTATAGTCCTTATATCCATAAATTGAATAGGAATGAGATGAAAAATAATATTCTTTCTAATATTGTATGATTACATGGATAATCATAATAAGGGGATCAGGTTTACTCATGTCATTATTTTTTTGTTTGAAATTTATATTTCATTATATATACGGAATTATGTATGACTAGATTTGTCAAAAAAATAGAGATATTGATTCAAATATAGATATGTGTAATTTATGAGGGTGGTTTTCATGGATGAGATATATGTGATGATAAAACGGTATTTTATTATTTTATTTCTATTGTTCATGTCAATAAATGACAATGAAAATCAAAAAGGTTTTGGTTATGTAATAAAACATCACTAGATGTTTGTAAAAATGTTTAGTTAGTATGCCTAGAATTATATAGATGTGCCTCGACATAACAACATTGGATCATGTTTTAATGATTTGTTTGAGGTTTAATCCATATGTTTTTATGAACCATTAGTAGGATGTGGTTTGAATTTTATTATTATGCTTTGTTGGATGAATTAGATGAGTAACCACATTGGGAATGGCATTGGGACGAAATTGGTGCAGTTTAAGGTTCAGTCAGTGCATTTTATGGAAAAGATGTTGAGACTATTTCAACATGGTTTTTGGGTTTAATTCACTATGATAAAATTTTGAATTGTTTTTGGATAATCATTAGAATTCTAGAGTAATGTTTCATTTCTAAATTCCCCCAGTGGAATTACCACTGTTGATAATTTTTCATAAAATAATGTACCATTGGGGGATGATCCTTAGGTAAGTTATTGGAAGAGATGAAAACGTGATTATTTGGGACAGATAGGATCTGAAAGTCTTTTATCAGGGTTTAAGCTTTATATGTATGTTTTTTCTTGGGTTTTAGAAGTGTAATAATCATATATTTAAAAGGGAATTACTAGAGTCTTCGATGTTATGAAATAGAGAAAATTTATTTTCATATATTTTACAACCTAAGTATCTCCGGATATTGACTTTGATTCAAATTAATATTACTAAATCATCATAAGATTTAATCTATGGAGTTTTTTGGATCATATGTTTTAATATTTCAAAATGTATGAAATAATTTAAATTTTTAATTACTATGTGATTTAAATCTTCATCTGATATTTAGATTGCGATTTTAAAGGATTAAATTACTCTAAATAATGAGTTTATGTTGGTTTTTATTTGTAAATGATATATTTTAGGTTTAAAGGGCCTTTTGGTGGTTCATTCTTGGAATATGGAGTCTTGGAAAGGGTATCCTTTTTGTGCATAGTTGACGTAAGGTAAGTGTTAACTAACAGAACATTTTTGTAGCACTTTTTGTGGTAGAGAATATTTTTGTAAACAATGATAGAATCCAAGGGAATTAATGTGTGGGTCTTAAATTTTTTTCAAAACTATCACATGTTTGGAAAAATGTATAACATACCATGATCCAAAAAATGTGAGGTGGTGGTACATGTGGAATGTAGAATGACTTGATAAACACATAAGATTTGGGACCATTCGACATAACCATGCACCTCATTAGTATAGAAAAGTTAGCATATTCGCTTTGAATCAATTACCATTGTTTCTCTTCAATTTCATACCATATCTCATCCACATTCACCATCCACTTAATCCCTTATTACATTAGCGATCTCCCTCAATTATTCAGAATAAAAATGCTTCAGATATATTGTGTCCTTGAGGTAAGAATTCAACTCTATTATCAATCATTTAGTTAATTTCCATCTTTGTATATTCATGGATTTTCATGTCTGGTTTTTTATTACTATATAAAATATAGTTTTTATGAAATTTATACTGATGCAAGGGATTTTTCGCTTCCTAGGAAGAAGATGACCAATGAGACCTTTCAGAATCATCAGAATGTTCTTTCATCCCGGTACATTACAATGGAAAATTTTCTCATTTTTTATATTTTAATATTAAATTTATGTGTAGTCATGATGAAATATTTTATTCAAGATTTTTCATGATTTGATATTGATGATATGTCAGTTCTTCTTGATTAGTGTTTGATTTACTTTATAGTGTTACATGATCCACTATTGTATTTTTCAACATTAATTCATTGTAGAATGTTTTGTAAAAAAATTATAACCAATGGCATTAATGTGAGAAATTTTTACAATTATAATTACCTTATTTAGGTCTGTTCATTATGAGTTGGTACATAAAAAATCCCAATGATCTATGGAAATAGCTAAAACCCCCCAGAAAAATAAATGGAAAGCTTCTTAATGATTTTTAGTCTTTTGTAAAATCTTTATAACAATTAATCTTTTTTATTGTAATATATATGTTCGTGGTATTTACAATGATGGTGATTCTCCCTACTTTTATTTTATATCAATGGAATGTTTAATTAGTTTTATATGTTTAATTAAATGGATGAAATCTAAGTTTTACTAACACCTATCGTATTCTAACGTAGTGCCTAAACATGAGATTAGTGTGTCAATGGACACCATGTAGGATACATCGACTATAAGATTTAATTTCAACGACCCCATGATGGATTCCCTTTTGTATGTGTTGAAATATAGTATCCTAGGAGGGATTCTTTTATTTAAATAGAAACCTATAGAATTCCAAGAAGATTTCGTCTATTTAGTATTATCCTAGGTGCCACCATGGGTTTCCCAATGATTGACCAACTCGAACGTAGTGTTTTATGGGTTTTGGATATATAATGTAAAGGGTGTGACACTAAAACCCATAACAAAATTTTTATCCCAATGGGTTGTGGTAACATTTTTGGGTCTAGGAATTCAGAAACCCTCATACTTTTATTTATGCTTTCACATAGTTGCGATTAATAACACTGATATCCAAATGTTATTCCTTTTATTTTCTCATGCAGGAAAGATTTGATTTCAATTTCATGGGTATTAACAGAGGTATATCATTGTATATGTTTTCTGAAAAATAAAATTTTGGGATTTTGAGGCACACTTGCATGGATATTGCTGTTATGACTAATGGATTGATTATTTCATTGAGGATTCCCATATGTACATAATGGGATATTTATTTTTATCCTTACATGATCTGATGATGTACATGGACCACCTCATCACTGATTGGGAATTTCTTGACATGATTCTATTTGGACTTCATCAAATAAACTTTTATATGGTTACACTCGAATCATGAGAAACAAAAAAAATTCTCTAGGTTTTGGTGGACAAATCATTAAAAAACATAATGGTATTATGTTGGAGAGGGTTTTTTATAATTTTATTAAATTTTTTTCAATCCTATTCAGGTATCGATAGATAATTCAATACATTTCACATAGGGGTCATCACCATTTGGATCATCTGAGTCATAATGTCATGATTTACCTATGGTATGAGATATTGGAGTTGGACAATAGACTGGATTTACATGGGTTGAGTGGAATAAAATGTAACATCCCAAGTAATTAATGAATAATAGATATTTTTATCTATTCCTATTAGTGAATTATATAGTGTTTTAGAGGCTCAAAATGATAATAAATCCAATCTTAAGCATGGAATACACTAATATTTTTAAAAGATTGTTTTACTGCCTTTTGATTGAAAACCATTTTTCAATCTACCTTTTGACAATTTTATAAACTATGTTTGTAAAAATAAACTTATTCTTTATGATTGGGACATCAAAATTTACTTTTTGTGAATTTTTGGTATTTTTCTGACAATGTTCATTTTTTAATGAATAGTGAAAAATACTACATTTTACATCAAAAATGCTTTTTAATCTAATTTATTTATATGATTAGATTATGTTTTGAATAGGTTTTGAAGTGAAATTAGAATATATTTTTACCATTTAATCCAATGGTGGTCATTGGAATCAATTTCATTTTTAAATTGGACTTAAACTGATGTCAATCTTTTGATACTTATTGTTTCATAAAAACACACTATTTGTCATGACAGCGGGAATTAATTATTAAATTAATTAATGTGACTTATATGTTTTGAATTTTGTAAAATTGGCTACATTTTTGATTTCGGAATATCAAATATATCTTGGGGTGAATTTTTGGTATTTTTCTGAAAAACTTCAATTTTTGATGAATAGTGAAACCACTAAGTGGTAGTTATAAAAACTGATTTTTCATTTAAATTAAATTTTACCACTTCTGTGTTTTGAATTTAAAAAATCCGACATACATGGTTTTCATTAAAAAGTAAAATGTTGTTCAATGAGATTAAAATAATTTTTTGGTGAATAGTAACTTATTAAGTTTTTAATCACAATTAGTGGTAATTAGTGTAGTTAAAGGTAAAAATAATGCTTTATTAAAATAGCATGACCTAGAAACATGTACTAACCTTATTGGTTGTGTAATGGCCGACCAATACAAGCCATGGGTCAACTTGGGAACCCCATGGAGCCACTTTGGTTGGGAAATGACATAAATAACTTTTTATTTAATGTAAAAGTAAAAATGACACAAACATAATATGTTTTACAAAAACAATTTTTACATGGGGTTATAAAGATCAGATTTTTGATTATAAATATTCATTGGAAAGCTAAAAATATTTAATACATCATAGTATATTTTTTATAATTTTTAGAGTTTAAATAAATTAAATTATTTATGACATCATGATGATGCAGCGATGACCTCATTATTTAACGATTTAAATTAAATGGAATGATAATGTAAAATCAAAGAACTACACACGTCCAAAACCTATTGGATGGGTGTATTTAGAACCCTTATCACCTTATACTTGAATTATATCAATGTGGGACCATTTAAATTCGAAACTCATTTTCAAATAAAGTAATATTTCATTACTTTCCAAGAGTGCCCCTCCTCTGCTCTTATAAAAGGCCCCCACCTCTACCTCCTTACCCACACTCCCAAACCCATTGGCTCAGCCAACCCCTGCCCATTTTGTCTCTACACATCCCTCTATTACTCCTTGATGCCTCAATTTTTACATAAGTATTACCAAGGAAGCCTTTGAGCTCAAACCAAAGGGAGTTACACGATTTTAAGGTAAAGTCTTCACTTGAGTCCGTTTGTTTTATTTTGCATCTCCAACCCCCTAAACCCTTTTTATTCATTTATTTTGTAACAACTCCAGTATCTTAAATATACTAGGATGTTTTTATAATAAGTATTCAAGCTAAACATACACACACCTACATCTAATGGTTAAAGGACATACTGTTTCCGTGGATGGTGAATTTATGCCTCCCGAAACGATGATTGTTCAACATTCTTTTAACACCTTTAAAGGTGGCCATTAAGATGTCACTATATTTATATATGATATATAATATGTTTATGTTTTCCTTAAGCTTCTGTATTTTTTATTTTGGGCATACCTTTATGGTTTCCATTATGGGTAAACGCGATATCTTCATTTAAGGAAGTGCGGACTACCACCCCCTCAAAGTGATTTGATTCGTTAAATACCATATGTGGGACGTATAAAGGATGGAACTATGATATTATATATGATATTATACTGGAATTATAATATAACTTTATATCATTGTGATTCCATTCTATAAAATATGAAATTGAAATGAAAGTAGCGTTCATGCGTACGTACGGCTTACCGTCTCCATGAACGGTGCATTTCATTTCTTACCTCTAAATGATTATGTAATATTAAAAATGCATGCATGTACTGGATATATATGACATATATGATATCCACATCATGAATACCATTCTGGATATAATGGATACATGAACAACATGTAATTATAAAGGGCTTATTTTTTACTCAAGTACCAATGATTGTTAAAACGACCGTTATTAACTTAAATAATTACATAGTGTTCATGACAAGGCGATAAGTGATATAAATGGAATAATGAACATGAAAAATGTTCTTAAACAAGTAGAAATTAACTCAAGTTTATTATTCATTAGATTAAAGAACGACCGAGTCAAGTCGGACTCGATGTATGGGACTTCGTCTCAATCTCCTTTCATTGAGGCATATTTTGTTTTATACACAACATTCTTTTATACGGTGTATAAAACCCTTTGAATTTTACGTTTATTCAAAAGGAATATTTTTTATACGAATTGTTTACTAGACGACAAAAGGGAATGTTTTGTCGTACGTATTCGGCGACAACGACTTCTCCGCCACCGTGACCATTATTTGAGTTGCGGCTTCCTCTACAAGCCATACCGTCTTTTTAAAAGAAAATTAAATACCATGTTTTACTTTTCTTTTATTTTTTTATTGAAAATGCTTTTCATAATGATTTTATATCAATGTGTTGTATTGATATCTTGTGATTGAAAGGTGGTAATGTTATGTTTCCTTTATGCATGTTTTATATGATACGATTATGTTGAGGTTCTTGGGCATTATTATGAAGATGATTGGTTCCATGATAAACTAAGTGTGGGTGAGCCCGATATAGCTCTCCAATGCATTGGGTAACGCGAAGGAGTGTGACGTTAAGGTTTCTCCGAAAATATTTAGGGAATATTCTGTGATGGGTATTCCAAACGTAACCAAGAGGGTTACTCCCTACGTAAGAATGTTTTGAATGCCTCAAGTTACCTTTATGTCTTATGATTTCTATGATTTATTCATGTTTTGATGAGTTATATTAAAGTGCTTATGTTTTATGGGTAAAGTATGATATCATTCTTATTTATATATGTACCCATGTCTCCTTTCCATATTTTTATATCCCTTATTGAGCTTTTTATGCTCATCCAAAGTTTTTTGAAATGTTTTTCACAGGTCAAGGGAATGGTACAAGATATGATGATAGTGTCAAGGAAGTGTCAAGAAAGAATCTATGTTTTATTTTAAATATGTTTCAATTGATGGTAATGAAAAATACTATCTTTATGTAACCACTTTGTTTATATGTGGAATGTAATGCAAATTTTATGATCTAATTCTCTAAAACTATAAACCTGAAAAGATCCTCAATGTGCAATCTTGTAATAACTCAAGATTAAGTAAGGTTTAAGGTTGGGGCCTTATAGTTGGTATCAGAGGTCGATTTAGATAACTTTAGGAGTTTTAATTCTATTAAATGATTATCCAAAATTGTTGTTTTTGAAATGATATAGCATTTGAAGATTACCATGTTGCTTCATCTAAGACATGTTTGTTCAAAATGGTTTTCCGCAGAGGAAATAGGGAAGCAGTGCTAGGAAGGCATACAGAAGGAAATAACCTTCTGAATCAGCATCCTGAGATGGTCGGAATTGGAACTGAACAGTTTGATGCAGTAATGGCACAGTTGACTCAGGCTATAAATGTCGGTGGTATCCATGCACGAGATTAGCTAGATCAACCGCAGAGGAACATGTCAGTGGTGGAACATTTCATGAGGCAACATCCCCCATCATTCGGAGGATCATCTAACCCTGTGCTAGTTGAAGGGTGGATTAATGCACTGAAGAAGATTTTTGATTTCATGGGGTGTTCAGACAATCAAAAGGTTAGTCTTGCTATTTACCGTTTGGACGGTAGGGCAGATCAGTGGTGGTCTATGGTTAAAAATATCAGGGACGCTGATGAGATTGATGCTCTCAACTGGGATGAATTCAAAGGTACATTTCTTGAGAAGTATTTTCCTAAGGGTGTTCGACTTAGGATGGAAAAGCAATTCTTGGAATTGAGGCAATAGGAAGACTCAGTGGCTACCTATGAAGAAAGGTTCACTCGATTGGCAAGGTATTCTCCAAATTTTATCCGAGACCTTGATTGTAAAATCAATTGTTTTTACTCAGGATTAAATTCAAAATATCGAAGGGCATGAGCTTCTCGTGAGTTTAAAAGTTATGAAAAGATTCTTCGATGTGCTGAGAAGGTGGAAATGAAGTTTTCCGACGACCAAGTGTTCTATAACAACCAGCCGAAGAAGAGACCAAGGTGGCAAGAGAAAGGTAAGACTTTTTCAAAAACGTCTGATGGTAAGAAAACTACGTTTCCAGTTTGCGATAAATGTGGAAAAAGGCATGCGGGGGAATGTCTTCTGAATTATGGAAAGTGCTACCGATGTGGTAAGATGGGACATAAGGCTCAAGATTACACTGAAAAGTATCAAGGTGAGGGTAAGACCAAATTTTATTTACAGTTAGTGAAATGTTATAAGTGCAATGATATGGGTCAATATGAAAAACCAGTGTCCGAAAAAGAGCATGAGTGATGGGAAGCAGTTATACTACAAGAAAGAAGGGGTTTAGAAATCTTTTGCAACTACTTTGGTAGACGTCGGTCCATCAAATGAAGTTGTATCAGGTACTTTGTTTGTTTTTTCAGATTATGCCAGTGTGTTGTTTGATTCGGGGTCTACACATTCTTTCATCTCTGAAAACTTTTCTAGTAAAATGGGAATACCATCTCAAGAAGTGACTCCTGAACTTGTGGTAAAAACACCTGGGGGAAATGTTGAGGCAAAAAGAATTTATAAGAATCTTCCTATCCTTATATGTGGAAAGAACCTACATGAAAACCTTATTGTTCTACCTCTAGAAGAGTTTGATGTTATCCTAGGTATGGATTGGCTCTCTACTTACCATGCTAAGATTGACTGTAGAGCTAAATAAGTTTCTTTTCAGAAAGACTTTCAGTTTGTGTACAAGAATGAACCCTTACTGTTGATAATGTATCAAGAGGCCAAGAAACTTGTAAAAGATGGAAATGAATGTTACCTTGCACAAATCATTGAAAATAAAGGAACTGTTCAGATTAATGATGTGTCAGTGGTAAATGAGTATCCTGATGTTTTTCCTGATAGTTCCCTGAAATAATACCAGATCGAGAATTTGAGTTTACTGTTGACTTAGTTCCTGATGCTAAGCCAATTTCAAAACCCCCTTATCGAATGGCTCAAATTGAACATTTAGATTTGAAGGAGGAATTGCAAGATTTATTAGAGAAAGGTTTCATTCGACCAAGCACATCACCTTGGGGTACTCCTGCATTATTTGTTAAAAATAAAGATGGTTCTATGATACTTTGCATTGAGTATAGGGCCTTGAATAATATCACTGTTAAGAACAAATATCCTTTGACTCATATCTATGATTTGTTTGACCAGATCCAGGGAGCTCAGTATTTTTCAAAGATTGACTTGAGATCGGGGTACCATCAGCTGAAGGTAAAGGAGGCAGATATTCCGAACACCGAGTTCCATACAAGATATGGCCATTATGAATTTTTAGTAATGCCTTTTGGGATAACCAATGTGCCTGCTGTATTCATGGACATAATGAATAGAATTTTCCATGAGTTCTTGGATATGTTTGTGGTGGTTTTCCTTGATGATATTTTGGTGTTTTCTAAAAGTAAAGAGGAGCATGAAAGACATTTAAGGGTTATCTTACAAACCATAAAATAAAAGAAACTGTATGGAAAATTCACCAAGGGTGAGTTTTTGTTGCAACAAATTTCTTTCCTTGGTCATATTGTTTCTAAAGATGGAATAACTATTGATCCTGCAAAAAAAAAGTTGTGGAAGAATGGCCAAGACCCACGAATGTAACCGAGATTCGAAGCTTCCTTGGTTTGGCAGGCTATTAACGAAGGTTTGTTAGAAATTTTTCACGATTATCTAGTCAAATGACTAAGCTAACTCAGAAGGGTGTTAAGTTTATCTGGACAAAAGAATGTGATGATTGTTTTCAGGAATTGAAAAGAAGATTGGTGAATGCTCCAGTTTTGGCACTACCTTCCAGGAATGGTGAGTTTGTTATATACAGTGATGATTCATTGAAAGGACTTGGTTTCATCCTAATGCAGAATGATCAGGTAATTGCTTATGCTTCACGACAGTTGAAGACTCATGAGGTAAATTACCCTACACATGATCTGGAATTAGCTGCTATTGTTTTCGCTTTAAAAATATGGAGGCCTCATTTGTATGGAGTGAAGTGTGAAATATATACTCATCACAAAAGTTTAATGTATATATTCACTCAGAAATAATTGAACATGAGACAAAAGAGACGGCTAGAATTAACCAAGGATTATGATTGTACAATTCATTAACATCCGGGAAATGAAAATAAATTAGATGATGCTTTGAGTCGAAAAAGTAATGCTTCATTAGCAATTTTTCGTTTGGAACGTGATCCTTTGGTTAAGGATTTGATGAACTTTGGCATAGAAGTTATTGGTGCAGGAAGTTCTTCTGTTGTGTTTCAGGTATCAGTGAGATCATCTCTATCAGATAGAATCAAGCAACCACAGAAGCAAGACAGTGAGTTGCAGAAAAAGGTAGAGCTGGTTTATAAAGGTAGTTTTCTTGAATTGAACATTGATAATGATTGTTTTTTCAGATTTGGGAAGGGATTGTGTGTGCCTTGTGATTCACAGTTGAAGAGATAATTGTTATGTGAAGCTCATAGTTCTCCGTTTTTAGTTCATCTAGGCAGTACTAAGATGTATAGAGATCTACGGGAGTATTACTGGTGGGATGGAATGAAAAGAGATATTGCTGACTTTGCTGTGAAGTGTTTGACTTGTCAACAAGTTAAAGCAGAGTGGCAGTTATCGAAAGGGATTATTCAGCCTCTACTAGTGCCAGAGTGGAAATGGGAGAATATATCCATGGGCTTTGTTGTGGGATTACCGAATACATCTCGAGGTAATAATGAAATCTGGGTTATTGTTGATCGCTTGACCAAGTCTGCTCATTTCCGTGCTATACGAGATACTTTTTCCCTGGATCAACTTTCCCGTTTGTATCTTAAAGAGATAGTTAGGTTACATGGAGTTCCTCTCTCCATTTTATCTGATCGTGATCCCAGGTTCCCTTCTGACTTTTGGAAATGCCTTCATATGTCGTTGGGTAGTGAATTAAATTTAAGTACAACTTTTCATCCTCAATCAGATGGGCAGTCAGAACGAACAATTCAGACCTTGGAGGATATGCTACGTTCTTGCTCTATGGATTATCAGGGAAGTTGGGACCAACATCTTTTTTTGGTTGAATTTTCTTATAATAACATTTTTCATTCCAGTATACAGATGACACCATTTCAGGAATTATATGGGAAGCAGTGTCGAACTACAGCTTTCTGGGATGAAGTGGGTGATAGGATGTTGATGGGACTAGAATTGGTGGAAGAGATGGCAGAAAAAGTTCAGCTGATTCAGAAGCACATGAGAACAGCTCAGAGCAAGCAGAAGAGATATGCGGATAACCGGAGGAAGGATCTATCTTTCAAGGTAGGTGATCATGTTTTTCTCAAGGTTTCTCCTTGGAAAAGTGGGATGAGATTTGGTAAGAAAGGAATGTTGAGTCCGAGGTTTATTGGACCATATGAAATTCCGGAGAGAGTTGGATCAGTTGCATACCGGGTGGCTTTACCTCTGAGTTTATCTCAGGTACAAAATGTTTTTCACGTTTCGATGTTGAGAAAGTATATGCCAGATCTATCTCATGTTTTGAGTCCAGAGGTAGTTCAGCTGGAAGAGAACCTATCTTATGAGGAACAACCGGTCCAGATTCTTGACCACAGTGAGCAAGTGTTACGGAATAAGGTGATTCATCATGTAATGGTTTTTTGGAAAAACCACATTATTGAAGAGGCATCATGGGAATCTGAAAATACAAGGAGGGATAAATACCCCCATTTATTCGATAAGTAAATAAATTGCGAGGACGAAATTTTCTAAAGGGGGGAAGGATGTAACATACCAAGTAAGTAATGAATAATAAATATTTTTATATATTCCTATTAATGAATTAGATAGTGTTTTAGAGGCTTAAAATGATAATAAATCAAATCTTAAGCATGGAATACACTAATGTTTTTAAAAGATTGTTTTACTGCCTTTTGATGGCAAACCATTTTTGAATCTATCTTTTGACAATTTTATAAACTATGTTTGTCAAAATAAAGTAATTCTTTTTATTGGGACATCAAAATTTACTTTTTGTGAATTTTTGGTATTTTTCTGACAGTGTTCATTTTTTAATGAATAGTGAAAAATACTGCATTTTACATCAAAACTGCATTTTAATCTAATTTATTTATATGATTAGATTATGTTTTGAGTTGTTTTTGAAGTGAAATTAGAATATATTCTTACCATTTAATCAAATGGTGGTCATTGGAATCAATTTCACCTTGAAATTGGACTTAAACTGGTGTCAATCTTTTGATACTTATTGTTTCATAAAAACACGCGATTTGTCATGACAGCGGAAATTAATTATTAAATTAATTAATGTGACTTATATGTTTTGAATTTTTTAAAATTGACTTCATTTTTTAATTCAGAATATCAAATATAGCATAGGGTGAATTTTTGGTATTTTTCTGAAAAACATCAATTTTTGATGAATAGTGAAAACACTAAGTGGTACTTATAAAAATTGATTTTTCGATTAAATGAAATTTTACAACTTCTGTGTTTTGAACATCAAAAATCCTAAATACATGGTTTTCATTATGAAGTAAAATTTGGTTCAATGAGATTAAAATAATTTTTTGGTGAATAGTAACTTATTAAGTTTTTAATCGCGATTAGTGGTAATTAGTGTAGTTTAAGTTAAAAATAATGCTTCAATAAAATGAAATGACCTAGACACATTTACTACCCTTATTGGTTGTGTCATGGCCGACCAAGACAAGCCATGGGTCAACTTGGGGACCCCATTGAGCCACTTTTTTTGGGAAATGACTTAAATAACTTTTTATTTAATGTAAAAGTTTAAATGACACAAACGTAATATGTTATACAAAAACAATTTTTACATGGGTTTATAAAGATCATATTTTTATTATAAATAGTAATTGGAAAGATAAAAAGATTTCCTACATAATAGTATTTTTTTATAATTTTTAGACTTTAAATAAATTAAATTATTTATGACATCATGATGATGCATCGATGACCTCATTATTTAACGATTTAAATAAAATGGTATGATAATGAAACATATAAGACCTAAACATGTACAAAACCTATTTGATGGCTGGATTTCGAACCCTTATCACCTTATCCTCGAATTATATCAATGTGGGACCATTTAAATCCGAAACCCATTTTCATATAAAGTAATATTTCTTTACTTTCCAAGAGTGCCCCTCCTCTCCTCTTAAAAAGGCCCCCACCACTACCTCCTTACCAACACTCCCAAAGCCTTTTTATCGGCCAAACCCTACCCATTTTGTCTCTCCACATCCCTCTATTACTCCTTGAAGCATCACTTTGGGCAGAAGACTTCCCAAGGAAGCCTTTGAGCTCAATCCAAAGGGAGTTACCCGATTTTAAGGTAAAGTCTTCACTTGAGTCCGTTTGTTTTATTTTGCTTCTCCAACCCCTAAACCCTTTTTATTCATTTATTTTGTAACAACTCCATAATCATCAATATACTAGGATGTTGTTATAAAAAGGATTCAAGCTACACTTACACACACCTACATCTAATGGTTAATGGACATACTATTTCTGTGGATGGTGAATTTTTGCCTCCCGAAACGATGATTGTTCAACATTATTTTAACACCTTCAAAGGAGGCCATTAAGATGTAACTATATTTATATATGATATATAATATGTTTATGTTTTCCTTAAGCTTCTGTATTTTTCATTTTGGTCACACCTTTATGGTTTCCATTATGGGTAAACACGATATATTCATTTAAGGAAGTGCGGACTACCGCCCCCTCAAAGTGATTTGATTCGTTAAATACCATATGTGGGACGTATAAAGGATGGAACTTTGATATTATATATAATATTATAATGTAATTTTCATATACCTTTATATCATTATGATTCCATTCTATAAAATATGAAATAGAAATGAAAGTAGCGTTCATGCGTACGTACGGCTTAGCGTCTCCATGAACGGTGCATTTCATTTCTTACCTCTAAATGATTATGTAATATTATAAATGCATGCATGTACTGGATATATATGACATATATGATATCTACATCATTAATACCATTCTAGATATAATGGATACATGAACAACATGTAATTATAAAGGGCTTATTTTTTACTCAAGTACCAATGATCGTTAAAACGACGGTTATTAACTTAAATAATTACATAGTGTTCAAGACCTAACGATAAGTGATATAAAAGGAATAATGAACTTGAAAAAGGTTCTTAAACAAGTAGAAATTATCTAAAGTTTATTATTCAAGAGATTAATGAACGACCGAGTCAAGTCGGACCCGAGGAATGGGCCTTCGTCTCAATCTCCTTTCATTGAGGCATATTTTGTTTTATACACAACCATCTTTTATACGGTGTATAAACTTCTTTGACTTTTACGTTTATTCAAAAGGAATATTTTTTATACAAAGCGTTTACTAAATGACAAAAGAGAATGTTTTGTCGTACGTATGCGGCGACAACGACTTCTCCGCCGCCGTGACCATTATTTGAGTTTCGGCTTCCTCTACAAGCCATACCTTCCTTTTAAAAGTAAAATAAATACCATGTTTTACTTTACTTTTATTTTTGTATTGAAAATGGTTTTAATAATGATTTTATATCAATGTGTTGTACTGATATCTTGTTATTGAAAGGTGGAAATGTTATGTTTACTTTATGAATGTTTTATGTGATACGATTATGTTGAGGTTCTTGGGCATTATTTTGAAGACGAGTGGTTCCGTGATAAACTAAGGGCGGGTGAGCCCGATATAGCTCTACAATGCATTGGGTAACGCGAAGGAGTATAACAGTAAGGTTTATCCAAAGAGTTTTAGGGAATATACTGTAATGGGTATTCCAAACGTAACCATGCGGGTAACTCCCTACGTAAGAATGTTATGAATGCCTCAAGTTACCTTTATGTCTTATGATTTCTATGATTTATTCATGTTTTGATGAGGTATGTTAAAGTTCTTATGTTTTATGGGTAATGTATGATCTCATTCTTATGTATATATGTACCCATGTTTCCTTTTCATATTTTTATAACCCTTACTGACCTTTTTATGATCATCCCAAGTTTTTTGAAATGTTTTTCATAGGTCAAGGGAAAGGTACATGATATGATGATAGTGTCAAGGAAGTGTAAAGAAAGAATCAATGTTTTATTTTAAATATGTTTCCATTGATGGGAATTAAGAATACTATCTTTATGTAACCACTTTGTTTATATGTGGAATGTAATGCATGTTTTATGATCTAATTCTCTAAAACTCTCAACCCGAAAAGATCCTCAATGTGTAATCTTGTAATAACTCAATATTAAGTAAGGCTTAAGGCTAGGGCCTTATATAAAAACTGGCTCAAATTCATTTACAATATTTTTAGTTACTACCTATAATCATTCATTATAGTTATTAGAGGTGAGTGTGTGTGATCCTATAGTTAGGTAATGTATAGCCCTATGGTGACATAGCTTTCTTAGAGACATTTCTGGTTTTATTTCAAAAATCATTCCAATTTATTTAGATCAAATAATTATGGATTAGGTATGGTTATAATTTATACTTTTATCCCACATTTACGATCTCGATTTGGATGAGTGCACTATGATATTTCTCTTAGAAAAAAATAAATTGTCCAAACCTTAGTATTTAATATTATTTTCATAATTTATTAAATATTAATACTATTATCCGGATGTGTACCTCACACACCAATAAACTATATATTTTTTGGCAATGTATGAGACTCATTGGTGGTTCTCTACTTGGTGTTGTAATCACATCCTTCTCAGGACACCATTACACCAGGATATTCGAGTAAATAATCACATTAATGTCAACATTGTTTAGGTTATAACCAGTTACGAATTGAGCATGATGGCTCCAATATGTACATGGAGTTTGTGTAAATTATTTGGCTCATAGAGGTAAATATAACTTTGTACTTTTATTCATGATTCTTGTATGTAATAATTTATATGTGGTCATGTTAATGGGAGATCAATTTATTTTATATGACATGGCCATTCTAGCCTTCAACACAATCATTTTATTAATATATCATTCTTCTAATTAAGTTATTTTTATTCCTTCAAAATTAGATTATTTTATAATATATATTATGTTTGGTATATATATTTTTTCACTAATATGAGTGAATATTATTCCTATTATCAATCCATAATCCCACAATTCTAGTGGAAAACGTCCTTCATATATGGAGGATCATATAATTATTTATCAAAAACTAATCCAGTTACTATTCATATATTAAACTAGGACTTGACATGAAAATGATGCTATCATGATTTCTTTAAAAAGTGATAGGGATAATTAGAAAGAACTATGCATTATTTTTAAAAAGAGGAAATGGAAATGTTATTTAAAAATTTAGTTAAGGTGTTTTTTGTTTTTAGTGGACATAACTCAATAGACACATCAAAAATAAATATGGTATAACTATTGATCTTAAAAAAATAAAAAGTGGATGATGTAAGGACAATTTATACAAAAGATAAGGAAATTAATAGATTCCATTGATTATCCGAATACTATTGGTAGTTTTATGAAAGTATTTCATGGTTATCTAGAGCACTAACTTCATTAACAAGAATGGGTACCCAATTCATATAGGAAAATTAATGCATTGGTTGTTACTATGAATTTCAAATAATATTTGGGAATGATATATTTTATAACCCAACATTCTGAAATTGATACATTTCAAAAAAAAGTGATGCTCAATAATGGGTTTATGTTTCTTTTTTAATAAATATTGATTAGGTAATTGCTTATTAATAATCTTAACTAAAACCTCATGTGAAAAATTATCTGACAAATGAAATTGAATATTCAAATATTATGTTTCAATTAATAATTTAGAGATAATATTTATATGGACAATAGAATTAAATATATTATTATCATTATATATATATATTAACTCATAAAGAGTTAAACATGAGATGGAGTAAATGAGTAGAATTAATAAATTATGATGGCTTCAAAATTTGATACAATCTAGGAATATAAAAAAATGTTGCTTTGATTTAAAAAGATAATACATCAATAACTATACTATACCTAGAAGATGATCCCTTGGTTATTGGCATAATGATTTATGGATTATAAATTATTTATGCATGATCTATATCTATTTTTATTTAGGTGTTATTATAATCATCTCTAATAGAAAACACAATTAAATCATATAACATACCCTATGATTTAAATTAATAGATATATATTTTTATAAAATGAATTATTCATTAATTTAATGATAAAAAGGAGAGATATTTTTATATTCAGAAAAGTTTATGTGTTTCTTGTGACCCAAATCTCATGAATGAACTCTTGAGTGATTCTCATAGTTCACCATTTTCTATTCATCATAACCCCACAAACATGTATACATACCTTCAGAAATATTTTTGGTCAAAAATAATAATGGGTTTTTTTTTATTTTTACTAAGAAATAATTGAATTTGAAAATATGTTAATGATGAATGACAAATACTGTAAAGGATCGATTATCCTCTACCTGAGCTACTAACAAAATGGGACCATATATCAATGGATTTCAATTTGGGATTACCAAAATCATATTAAGGAAACAAAATTATTTTGGTTATTTTATATCAATTAGAAAAATCATATCATCTTCTTCCCATTTGAGATAATGTTACATAATGATGAATTTCATGGAAATATGTTAATGTGATAATTAGAATATATGAATTCCTTCTTCTTTTTTTATATATGACCATGAACCCGATTCGAAACAAATTTTGTAAAAAATTATTTATAAGTTTTTGGGTAAAAAATTGAATTTATCTACATACTGTCATCATCAATATGATGGAAACCAATTGTTAATGATTCGTACTCTATTGGTCAATCTACAAAAAAGTTCAATATAATTTTATAAATGTTTGTGAAAAAACATATGGCTTAAATTTAGTTTTCTAATTATAATATTTTTCATTGTAGAATACCGGTGGATATTTTTTGAGGTCTCATATGGAATAAGTTGTTAGTACCCAGCCATATGGGATGATGTTAAGAGAATGATGTTGTTGGGATAATAATATTTTTACAAAACTTTTGAGAAAGTGATGATGATCAAGTATCATATTAATATTGTAAAATTAGGTAGAAAATCAATGTTGAAAACTAGAGGAAGTATCATTAAATCAATAAAGGTGATCATATAACTCTTACAATATATTTTTGTAAAAGTGTTATTTTTATGGTAAAAAGGGAAATCGAGTTCTATATTTCATTAGATCATGCTAAATTCTCTAGAATTTTGTATTAGTTCCATACTGAGTGGAATTGGATCCATGTATAAACAAGTCATAAAATCAATTTTATTATTTAATATTAAGAAAATATCTACAGGATTCATTTAATGATTTTGTTCCTTTATGTAGTTAAGTTGGACGATGACTGTTCTTATAAGGAAAAACCTATTTATATTCATGACCATATAAATAATTTATTTTAGAATAATTTAATTTATCAAGTTATCATTTTTTTTAATTCTTATTATCGACGAAGTAACAGAGGAATCTAAATCTACAATTTTGAAACCATATCTGAAATTATTTATTAATAGAAAACGTGTGAGGAAAAAATTTAATAATGAAATGATGAATTTAATGAAAATTTAATGATTGAATAAACCATTTTAAAGATTAATATTAGTCATTTATTATATAGTAATATTTTTAATAAAAATAATAATATGTCTTATATAAAAAATGAAATATTTATATTAAAATAATTTCTTATGAGGATTTATTTAAAAGAATAATTTCTAAATTATATTGTAATAATTTAAAAATATGAACTTTTTTTATATTTTTCATGTATAAATTATTTAATCATACATATTTTTGGAATTTTATAAATAGTTTTGAGTCAATAATGTTTTATTTTTGACTTTTTAATTCCACTTAATTCTGAAAATCAAAAACACATTTTATTAATAAAAAATTAGCTATCTCTATGAAATTTTTTCTTAAGGAAAATTTCCCCACTATAAAAGTTGTATTCTTACCATAGTATTTAGTGAATTGTTTAATGTCTTTCAAAACCAAGTCTTTCCATTTTTTTTACAAATTTGTAAATTCAGATGCTTAATAAAATGCTCGAAATCTTCTTGTTTCATGGATATAAAGTCTTTTTATTTTAGACTTTAAATTGTCTAAAATTCAGACTCTAAATTCTCTGAAATTAAGACTCCGAATGAACAAAAATTCATACTCTGAATTTTCTGATATTCTGACTCCCCATTCTTGAAAATTCAGACTATGAATTCTCTATAATTCTGACTCAGAATTATCTGAAATTCAGACACTAAATTATCTAATATTAAGACTTTGATTTCTCTAAAATTCAGACTCCGAATTCACTGAAATTCAAACTCTGAATTCTATGGAATTCAAACACTAAATTCCTCACATATCAAACTATGAATTTATCAGAATTAATACTATGAATTACTTAAAAATTAGACTTCTAATTCATCATAATTCTAACATTGAATTCCTTAAAATCCAGACTATAAATTCCAAAGAATTCATACTCCCTATTTTTTGAATTCCGATTCGAAATTCCTCAGAATTCCAAATGAAAATTCATTATAATTAAGATTACGAATTATTTTAAAAATATTATCCTAATATCCATGTTTCAAGAATTAAATTTTTTATATTTTTAATATCTGATTTCCGTTTTTCCATAGACTCCAATTTTTTATATTTGGTTACCCTATAAAATTTTCCTTACACATGATTTTATTACAATGAAACGATGTCTCAAAATTTGATTCTAATATACGGTTTGTTGAGTGAAATGTATAACGGTCAATTTAGGTTAAAGGAATAATTGGATCATTGGAGGAGGAATACGACCATTGATGTTTTTACAACAAATAAGAGATCATTTTAATGGTCTCATAATTTATCAAATCGATGGATTCATTTCACGATTTTATATACTACATCTAGGAAGTGATTTCTAGAAAGGAATTCTCTCATGCCTTGTGTGCTTAATGAACATCTTATTCTGTCATGAAAATCTTTTTTATCTTGCTTCACATGACACCAATTGTTGAGGAGTATAATCGAGTGATTCCAGGGATAAAAAGACAGATGTACTGACTACATTAATGTTCACAGGCTCGTGGGGATATCAAGACATACTACTATATTATAATTGATGGATTACTCTAGTGTGGGTAAAACAGAAAGTCTTGAACGTATAATTCAAGGGACCTTTATCCATGGTTTTTTGATACCCAACTATTTTAGATAAAAGATTTCCAATTAGTTTACTTGATTTTTATTTAATGTTGTATTTCCACTATATTCTATTAAATAAATAACGTATAATATTCTTATACATTCTTGTACTTTTAGATATGCTGGTAAATATGATTCTATATGCATTATGGATGAATCAATTGATCATATATTTTTTCTGGATCCATACATCTAGACCCTAATATAATTTTTGTCACAGTTAAAACCAAAAGAGGGTTTGCGAATTTACATTTTTTAACTTTGTAAAATTTTTATTTACATAAGGTTAAAAATGAATGTTTTCGATATGCATTTCACCCCCTTTGTAACTATGAATCTACTTGTACTATCTCGATCCTAAAATTGGTATCATTGGGAGGTCTATGAAATACCTATACTTATATATATGTTTTCTTGATCGAGATTTTCCAGGTTCTAAATTTTATTGCTTACCTTTTCTTGTTAATGTTTGTCTTAAATTTTTTTATCTTTGTTTATGAATTTTCACTTTTAACATGTCTTATGGAAATGTATTTTCTTTTATAAAGGAAGGTATAAATATTGGTACCGTAGAAAACATTAATTTTACTAGACAACTGATCTTGGATGGTAATGAATCTGTGTATTGGAGAGATAGGATGAAGACTTTTTTAAGTTAACAGAAGAGTAGAAAATTTTGTAACGCTCACCGAGGATTAAAAAATTGAATAAAATTAATTCATAACCATCACCAATAATGAAAAAGTAAAATATCTAGAAAATTACAAGGTATAATATACATTGTAGTTTTATATGACCATTAATATATGTAGTCAAATATATTATTGTGAAGCTTCCAACTACATTTGTAAGAAACATAAAGTTACAAATTTTGGGAATTCTAAAGTGATAAAAACTAGAAGTACTATTTTAAAATCTGAATATATTGGATTAAAATTTCATTATGGATAACTATTTTCAATGTAAAAAAGATATTTATGAACATTTTCAACAATATTAAATCAATGTTAGAGAAGGTATTGATGATTAATTTCATGTGGAAAATATAATTAACATCATACCCTATCAGTGGGAGTCTAAAAGGATAGATATTGTTGAAAATAGGAATGTATCTAACATTATGCTTTATTTGTTCTTTGGAAATATTCTTCCAAATGAAGGAATAATGAAGAGAAATACAGATTTCACCATAAATAATAATGGTAAAGGAAGAGTCACATTCACTACTATATCTAATTCCAAGACTCCAGGAAGGGTATCTTGATCTAAAGAGATGAGCGTTGTTTCCATATCTTAATCATGTGACAATGATTATTCAGAGAATAAATTTTCCAATCCTTCTCTAAGGATGAACATAATTGTGGGAAAAAGATATATTTTCCATACAGATATAAGAAGAAAGATTAAAATGACAAGAATGATTCTGAAGTAACAAGTTATGAATGTAAAAGGTATAGATATATCAGGCATGATTTTCTTTTGATGAAGATAAAATACTAGAAAGAAAATAATTCTAAAGGAAAATGAATTTTTCATTAAAAATATAAGGCTAATAATGTTCCAATTGAAAATGACACATGGATTGTTAATGGGGGTGATTGTTTAAATAAATCCATAAAATTTGAATCTTATAGCCATAGTACCTATTGAAAATCATTTTCTTATAGATAAGGTACACAATACTGAATCCTTAACCAATTTTTATTTAAATACAAATTTTCCAATTGTTGAATATTATAAATCCTCAGGTGATGAATCTTCCTTATCAGATGATAACACCTTTCATTTATTTGAATATTTTTCTTGATTTTCTAAATACCTGAATATAAAAATTGAAAAATAAAAAAGAAGTTAGAGAATGAAAATTCTATGTTTATTGTTTTAATAATATAAGTATCAGATCTTTCTAAGGATATTTATAAAAAAACTCTTGATTTTGATAGTATTTCTAAAAACCTTAAGAAAGTTAATTCTAATAAGGATAATCATTCTAAGGATCTTGAAAAAATTAATTATAAGAAAAATATTTCAGCGAATAACCCAATTTCAAAAACTAATGAATTTTAGGATAATAATTTAGCCCTGATTAAAAAATCCAAAACTTTTCCCTTAGTGAATCTTTATTAAAATTTTATTTCATGGAGGAATTAAATTGATAAAATATATTCACAACATTTTCTTCTAAGAAAATTTTCGAGATTTTCTTATACACACTTGAAAGAAATTTTTATTAATAATAATTTTGTTCCCAAAAGTGGTCCATTTAATACTAAAAGTCAATGTGGGGGACATTGGGAAAGATGTTTTTAATTAAATAAAACCAATATTTTTTTTTTCATAAATAGTATTTATCTATGAAAAATTGGATTCCAAATATCATACTTTATGAAATTTTAGGATCCAGGATTGTTTGGATTCAAAAAGTCTACCTCTTTTATTTTCAAGAAAATAAAGATAGTTCCATCAGTAATAATTGGTACATGGATAGTGGAAGTTCCTAGTACATGAATGGTAACAAAAACATCCTCGGCAAGATAAACAAGAAGAAATGAGGAAAAGTAACTTTTGAAAACAATTATAAGGGAGAAATGTTTGGTATAATTATCAATGTTCTTCATGAAAGAACATTAATTTCAAATGTCTTATTTGATAAAGGTATTAATCACAGTCTCATTAGCTTAAAAAAAATTTCTGATGAAGGTTACCTTTTCAATTTTAGGAATGATAAATGCTTAGGAAAAAATTCAAAGGAATAATTTATTCTTTCTACCCATCAGCATGAAAATTATTATACACTAAACATAAAAGACCATTGGAGCCAAGACCTACCTTCGCTCATTGCAATAAAAGATCCATCTTGGTTATGGAAATGAAGAATAAGACATTATAACCAAATGAACATATTCAAACTCTCAAAGAAAATACTTGTTAAGGATATATTAGATCTTAGATTTGATTCTTCAAAAGATTATGATCGATTTCAATTTGGCAAGAAACATAAGTCATGATTTAATTCAATTTGTGAAGTCTCAAATTTTGATGAATTACAGTTAGTATATGGATCTTTTTGTTTAAAAAATAGATTTATTACACTAAATATTATGTATTTGTTTTAGTTGGTGATTACTAGAAATTTACATGGGTCTATTTTCTCAAAATGAAATCTAAATCCTTTTCTAATTTTAAATATTTTAGAGAATGGCATGATAGACTTACAAGATCTTTCATATAAAAACTGTTATTTTTAAAAGAACTGTTGATCCAAATCATTTTATAATGATAGATGATAAAAATGTTTTGATTGTTAAAATATATATTGATGGAATTATATTCTGATCAAATAATATATATTTAACATATTCTTTTTTAAATCCCATGAAATCAGAGTTTTAAATGTGTGTGAGGCATGAGTTAACATTTTTCCTATGTTTCAAAATTTCTCAATTACTAGAAAGACCTTATATATCTCAACATAATTATATTAAATTTCTTCTTGAGAAGTATAGATATGAAAAAACTAAATATATAAGCACTTAAATCAGTGGATCGAATAAACTTGATCTTGATGAAGTTAGGAAAACAGTAGATCATACGTCTTTTTGAGATATGATAGGAATTTTATTATAATTAATAGCTAGTCATTTAGACATAATGATTTCAGTATGATTATGTACCAGATATCAATATAATCCATAGAATCTAATTTCAATGTAGTGAAAATGATTTTTTTTATTTCAAGGTAACCACAAATTTAGGAATTTTCTATCCTTCTAGAAATGATATTTTTTAAATATTTTCATATGCAAAATTATGTTGAAGTATAATAGACAGAAAAAGTACATCCAAAAATTTTCATTTCGTAGGAGATTCATTAGATTCTTGGTCTTGCATGAAGCAACACTTAGTAGTAATTTATACTACTGATGCTGAATATGTAGCGGCTAGAAGTATTTGTGCTCAAGTATTGATTGTGCAACACACCCTCAAAGACTATGGTATGAGTTTTACCAAAACACAGATATTGTGCGATGATACAAGTGACATTTTCCTATGAAAAAACCATGCACATCACCCTCATACAAAACACATAGTCATTGCGAATCACTTTCTTATGGATCACGCACTTACAATAGATATCATTCCTACAATTATCAGAATGGATAAAGAAGATCATGCTAATATTTTTAAAAAATATTTACCCACTAATAGATTTGAATACATTAAACAAAATTTAGGAATGAAAACCATTTGATAATATTCCAGATTATCTTTTTGTTTAAACTTATCTCTTTAAATTAATAAATTATTTTTCATTGGAGGAGTACATTTAATTATTGTTTCCCAAAATTTTTCTTTCTTAATATAATTTTCATAACCCTAAATTCTTATATCTTTATCAAATATTTCATAAACGAAAATTTATCATTCTCAATCAAATTTTTCATAGCAGATATTTTATTATTTCATAGTCAATGTTTTTTTCCAAACAAAAATTTTTATTTCTTAATAATATATTTTGGAACACAAATTTTTCATTCCCAAATTTTTCAGAATCCAAATTCCCAAAATTGAAAATTTCATTTTCTTAACATAAATATCCAGAATCATGGATTTTATCCTTATTAATACTTACAAGTCATTCTACGAAGTCCAGAAGGTATGTTCACACACATAAAATTTTTAATGAATTTTTTTCATGGTGGTATTTTATCTTTTTTATAAGAAAAATCTATCAGATTCACCTTCCATAAATTCAATTTTTTCATAGAATCTAACAAATCAGAACCTACCAAATCATTATTCATAACTCTTATCAACTGTGAGATCAGATTTTGCTTATTTCAACTATTGGAAGATGTCTGGAATTCAAACCATAACCTTGAATCCTATATAAAGGTCTCCATATTTCTTATCCCACATTGGTTTTTCAAGTATTTTTGTGTCTAATAACATATTCTCTTCAAATTGGTCATTCATTTTTTGGTATTTTCTTACACTCCATATGTCACTGGATACTTCCCTGTAGGAATAGTTGTCTTCAAAAACAAAAATCTAGGATTATAAAATCTGCGTGGAATAGTAGGTCAACCCATATTTATTTGACAATTATAATTCATTGATTTCAAAGATTATCAAGCATAATGGATGAGATATTTTTTGTTGTTGTGAAGATGAAGAGT
Source organism: Viscum album (assembly GCA_963277665.1). Classification (NCBI taxonomy): domain Eukaryota; kingdom Viridiplantae; phylum Streptophyta; class Magnoliopsida; order Santalales; family Viscaceae; genus Viscum; species Viscum album. Next base: position 673,798,514 of record OY728157.1, on the reverse strand, counting down.
CAAGATTCATTTTATTCTAACCATCTCATTGGGTTTTATGATATAGTGAATTTTTATAAAGAAGGGGGAAGAGATATGTTTTCTTTGAAGAGATATATGAAAAAACTATTATGTTTTCCTTCAATATGACAAATAATATACATGGAATTCCTTCTTTAGTAGTATAAATAATTTTATCACACACGTTTCAAAATAAGTTAAAATGCTTTGAGAAGTGAAAGGAAATTGGGTGCCTTGGACTTAAGGTGGTAAAATCACAGAAGATAAACCATATTTGAATGAATTTCTGGATGTTTTCCATGTTGGTAAAAGGTTTATGTATTTCGAGAAAGGGAGACAAGGAATCCTTAATGAAAATTGATATCATTATAATATAATTTTTTGTTGACCATAGATTGTTAAACATGGTGAAGTACATCCTTATGACAATCTAAAAAACTATTAATGGAACTCTCAAGGCCCAGAAATTTATTTATCTGATGATCTTGTCGATGAATATAGTTCTTTAAATATAATCCCTTAATTTTTTTTATATTTCTAATGCTAGAACCTCTAAGATCATGTCACTGTTTGATGATATGTTGAAGATAATGAATGTTTGTTTTAGTACCAAATCAGAAGAATATTATGATCCTTATGAAACTGATTTTGATGCATTCATTAAGAAAAGGTAAGTAGGAGATACTTCCATTAAATCTAAGACGAAAAGAATAGAGAAGAAACCTGAAACCAAAGAAAAATCTACAGTTCTAGAAACTTAGTCAACTCCTCTGAATATGATAAAGAAATGAAATATCTAATAAAGTGGTCCAAAATTTATGGATAAAAAGTAGGAGGAGGAGGGAGTTCAAATCTTTGTTTTAGATATTATTGAGGAAAAGTCCTTGAAAATCCGTATTTTTGAAGAACATGAAAGGAAAGAAATTGAAAAAAGTTGATGAAGAAAATTTCAAAAGCTAAAATTGTCTGAGCTTTAATCAAATATGCAGAAAATCCCTCTAAACCAATTCAGGTACGATAATACTTTCATCAAGAATCTATTATTTTAGAAATCTAGGTAAGAAAATTTTAATATTTGAATATATTGTGGAAGAATAGATAGTTCAATAAGTATAATTAGTAGAATAACAAGTCGAAGAAGAAGATGAATGTGTTGATTTGATTAAGGATGTGGAAGAATACAATGAGTGGGAAATACCATAAAACATTATTTCATCGAAACATCTTAGGTTGAATCAATATAAAATGTTTCTCAAGAAAAAAATTTATTTAAAAGAAGAGGGTGATGAACATATTAATGAATAGATTAGTAAACATGATTTCATTTAACCTAATGATTTTAAGGATAATATAGAGAATGAAGAGTTTGATGAAGATAATATAGTGCAACTTTAAAATAGTTCTCATGAATCTCCAAAGGTTGAGAATTTTATTTCCAAAGTGGATCAAAAAAAGGTGGTTATTGATATGGAATAGAAGGAGTTATTGTTAAAGAAAATAAGGATGTTGGTGGATCATCTATGAGAAATGTTGAAGATCCCTGAAACATATCCTCTCCTGTAGGGGAATTAGATTTCAGATACTCATCTTCAATGGGTCGGGATTTTTTTGTCTTATACATGAAGAAGTAAGTGAATCTATTCCATGTTTGGATTCGAGAAGAAATTTGCATCAAAAATATTTTAATTCGAACTCTGACATGTAAAGAATGCTCATGGAAATGTCTATCGAGCTTCCGGATAATTTCAAAACCTTTATTGTTTGTTATGTTACTCATATGAGATCATTATCAAAAATAAAGAAAAGGTAAAGTAGAATGATTGAAGCCATGAAAATCTCAGATGAAATCCAAAATACAGTGAAAGATGATTTTTATAAGTTAGATTATCAAATAAAATACCCTTCGACAATTTTTGGAGAAAAGATGATTCTTGAGAAACTATCCCGAAAGAAAGAGTATAATTATCTGAATGGGAATATAAAAGAATTTTACTTAAACCTAAAGAGTTAATATGAGATCAGGGAATAGCTGGAACATATTTTCAATCAACAAGAATAGATATTAAAGTCTCACGTCTAAATTTTGAAGTCTCAGGAAAAAAATGTTAAAGCTCCCAACAAGAAGATTCATGATTGGGAGTAGTTTCTCAAGAGGTTGGAGGATGATCAAAAATATTTCAAGAAGATTATGGTTACCTGGAGGAAGATCATGGTGAAATAAATGAAAGATGAATTATTTTTCATGTCAATCAAATCTTTTTTTGTATTTTTTCCCTGTAACACTTTTTCCTATCATAATGAAAATTTTGTTATCCTTCAATTGTTTTGACATCCAAATAACATATCTTTCATGTGCTATTATTTTTTTATTCCCTCATTTCCTTTTTGAAAATAACATAGGGTGAAAAATAATGATAAAAAAATACTATATATAAAGAAAATAATTCTCTATTTAAGGGTGAGATTATATAAGGGAGAGTCTTCTCAAATAATTTTCTCTCAAATATGAAAAATTATCTTCTTTAAAAATAGATAATTCATATCCTTCATGATTTTAAATCCTAAGGTAGAGTTATTCATATTCATCATGGTTCATAAGTAAAGGTGATAATATTTTCTTTTATAGTTTTAAAATAATAATATTTATTCCTTATATTATTTTTCGAAAGGTAGTTAGTGATTTCTAAAAAATGGTTAGATTGTTGAGTAAATGAGGATTACTTATGACATTTTCATTCTTTTATGTTTTGAAATTCACAAACACATTTTTTATGGAATATTATCCTTATAAGTATTTTTTGTTCAGGAAATTTTTCCCCCTCAAAATATTTTATCCTTACACTAGTTTCCAATGCATTTTTCAATGTATTCTCAAAAAAAATTCTAATAATTTTTTTACCAAGTCAAATAATTAAATCCTTATCAAAATACTCCGAATCTAATAGTTTATTTCATATCATGTCTTTCGGGTTTTAGACTCTGAATTCTGTGAAATTTAGACAATGATTTCTCTGAAATTCAGACTCTGAATTATCTGAAATATTGATTATGAATTCCCTAAAATTTAAAAACTATATTCTCTAAAATTCAGACTCCAAAATACCATGAAATTATGACTTTTAATTCTGTGAAATTTAGTCTCTGAATTAATTAAAATACATACTCTGAATTTTAGGAAATTTACACTCCGATTTCAATAAAATTACAACACCAAATTCTTGGAAATTCAGATTCCAAATTCCATACATTTCAAACTACCAATTTATCAGAATTTAGACTACCAATACATGATGAAAAGAATCTGAATATATATGTTTCTATAATTTTATTTTTTATATGTTTACACTCTAATGATGTACAATTTTTTTCTAATTAACCATTGGTTGAATGATACATATACACGTCCACTCAGATAAATTAAATATATGACTATTATAGTAGGGACCTAACCGTTGATGTTTTTCCCATAAATTATAGATCATTTGAACGATCTCACAATTAATCAAATCAATGATTTCAGTCAAAATTCTATTGATTAAATATATTAAAATGATTTCTAGATATAAGAATACTCTTATGCCTTGTGTGTTTTATTAACATCTTGTTCAATTATGAACATCTTGTTCAGCTTTCTTCATGCGACAACGATTGTTGATGTGTACAATTATGGGCTTCCCGGGATATGAAGGCATAGGTGTCAACTACCTTAATGTTTGTAGGAATGTGGGGATAGAAAGAAAAACTATTATATTCTTATTGAGGGCATACCCTAGTGTCGATAAGAGATAAATTCATGAAAGTATACCTAAAGAGACCATTATCCAATGTTTTTGGATACACTACTCTTTGGGATGAAGGATTTTCTACTTGTTTACTTGATTTTCCTTTCATATTTTAATTTTGATGTATTTTTATAATGAAAGAAATTTAATTTTTTTTTATAATTTCTTGTAATTTATCTTACTACAGTAAATGAAATTATATTCAATTTAATGTTATTAATAACTGAAAATATGTTTCATTTCCAGATCCATACTTTTGAACCCTAATCAAGTTTGATTCTTTGTTAAGAACAAAAGAGGGCTTGTGAATTTACCATGATTATCTTTAATAAACATAGTTTTCTATAAGCTTAAAATGGATGATTTTAAACATACAAATAACCCCTTCTTGTAATTTATAATTACATATACTATTTAGATCTTAAAAAAAGACCTATGTTTCAATGAATAGTGAAAAATATGGATTTTAATTGGAATTTTATTTAATTTAAAAGTATTTACAACGAAAATTTATATGTTTGATTAGTTTTATAATTTCTATAATTCTTGTTTTAATTAATATCCAACTATGTTACTTGTGATTATTTTTAAACATGAATTTGGTTTAAAAGGTTTCTATTCATGAATTTTCTGGATATTATTTTTCATTAACTTTCTGGGGATTATATTTATACATTTTTAATTAACATCTACGAATTGAATCATGAGAAATATATTCCATATTTTTAATTAGGAAATGCATATTTAGTAAATTTAACAATTTTAGTGCTATTATTATGAAAAATATCATTAGATTTATTTTATCACCATAATAAGTGTAAGTTAGGTAATTATGTTTAAAAAATATGATATTTACTAAAAAGTTACCATAACACTTGAAATAATTATATTAAATGATTTAATATCATTAATTATAATTTAAAATTTTATTATACTATATTATTTTTTATTTTTCCATGATTTATACTATTATAATATTTTATATAATGAAAATAAAAAAATATCATTCCCTTTATTTTATTTCCAATATATTTACAAAAAAAGGTTAAAAAAAGGGTATGGCTTATTAAAATGTAAATTTAAAACAAAAAACATTGTAATTTAATATTTTAAATTATTAATGATTTTTAGTTATGTATTATTTACCTAAAATAGTATGCAACACCAACATACTATTTATATAATAGGCAATATAATAAATGAAAATATAAATATGAAAAGTAATAATATTTTTATGAGGTATTGTTCCCTATTAATTTTAATTATAAATATTAAATTTTATGAATATGTCAAATTATTATATTGTAATTAAAATTTTTTCATGATTTTTCAATGCAATGTAAAATGAATAGTTAAAAAATTGACAGTAATGATATTTATGGAAAATTGTATTTTTTTAATTGATTTTTTTTTTAAAGTCATATAATTAATAATGTGATTGGGATATGGTTTTTTATTTTATATATGTTCCATATATGGGAAAATTTATCTTTGTGCTAATAATTTTGAAACATAATGTTTAAAAACATTAATATCAATGTCATTTTTAAAATGGTTAATTGAGGTTAAAACATTAAAAAAAAAATAATATCATGTTTTAAAATTTTAATTATAGGAGGGTATATTTACAAATAATTCCCATATATTGTAGTTTTATCATTATTGATCCATATGAATATGAAAATTAATTTAAATTCATATAATAATTTCAGTATTCTTTATGTTCCCCGCCCCTTTCTTATAAATGGGTCAATATTCTCCACATTTATTTAAAAATATAAATATTTTTTATTTCTCTTTTTCTAAACAAAAACAATTCCTTACATCCTTCGTCAAATCTTATATGTATTAGTATGATCAAAAAATTTTCCAATTAAATATTTTTGTGTAATCATTAAGTGGTCGCCCCATGAAGAGGTATAAATTATAATCTTGTTTTTTCATTTTGATTTATCCTCTATGTGATTAAGAAATTATTCAATCATTTAAAATAATAGCACTGATATCTCTCATATACTGATATGTGATCATGTTTCTGGAATGAAATATATCCATACTCTCTCCCATCAAATGGGAAATGTAACCATCATTCGCGTCTACAACATACTGTCACCTTGCAAACTTCTGTAATTAATTTCCAATAAAATCTTTTTCATATATTTATAATGATTTATAATATATATATATATATATATTATTAAGTAATATTTATCATTTTTAATAATTAATATTCCATCTATCATCATATCACTAAATTCACTGAAAAATAATAATGGTGTACATCTATATGTGTGGACTACCACCTCCACTAAATGATATGATTTGTTTTTCATCAAAACATCACATTTAGAAGATTTATAATTATATTTAATTTAAAAAATATGGTATTTCATATATTAAAATGATTCTATAATGAAAAAATAATACATACCTTTTTTCATTTATTATAATTGAAAAATTGAAACATTATTCATTCACATATATGATCTATTTTCACCATGATTGTATCATAGTTAATTTATCATAACAAAAAATTATTATGGGATTTAAATTTATAAAGGTTATTTAATAATGATAATTATTATATTATTATTATTTAAGATATGATGTAATAATAACTACTTTAACCATAACATCTTTCAAAATTCATTTTGTGCATATGAGCTAAATATCTTCGACATAATCATTACAAACATAATTAAATATGTAATTTAATATATCCTAGTTTTAAATAAATTAATATTTATTGAAATATAAAGAAAAATTATGATAAATTTGATTGCATAATTTCATAATTTTGTATGTTAAAAAATATATATGATGAGTATGACATGAGGCCCAAGACCATGTATTTTAAGAACTCATTTTTATATATTTTATATATATATTTTCCAAATAAATTTAATCTATTTTATTTTTTGAATATTATTTACAGAATTCATTATATTATAATGAATGAATTATAAATAACATTTAATTTATCTTTCTTTATACTTTTAATGGGGTTTAAATGTAATGCTATTTATTATTTTATATATTATGTTTTAGAAAAAGAAAAAAGGAATGATTTATTTTAACATATACATCATCAAAGGTCTTCTCCAATAACATAACCATTATTTTATGTTTGTATTCATTTATAATCATCCATATATAATTCAAGTAAATAAACCAACATCCTATGTTCCATTTATTTAAAAAAAAAATTAAAATTTAATCGGTGTTTCCATCTCTGAAATGTTTCTTAATCTGCTCAATAGATATTTCTATTACTATATTGATTAAAAAGAATGAATTTATAACAAAAACAAATTTTTCTGACCATTAAATAAAAGTTATTACCTAAAATATTCCCTTTATACAACATTGATGATCAAAAGGTCTTGTGTATTTGGGGCTTAGGAACATTACATAACAACATAGAACTATAAATACACATCTTTATTGAAAGTTTCTTTTACATGGCCACACATAATTCATTGTACATATCATTGAATGGGATAAGTTGGGGTTATGGATATGAATAGGATGATTTATATATCCTTATAAGGGAGTAAACAAGTAAAAACAGAAATAATACAGTACATGTTTTGACATAGGTATATCAATGGAGCATAATATAAATATAAACATAAATGCATGATATAACATGATTATCATAACATGGAAATATGCTAACATATTTTAACATGATATTTTCCTGAGAAAAGGCTAATTGCACATATATCATGAGTAAACTTTTATTTAACATGAATTATAATGAGTAAACCCTCATTACAGTAGATGTATCATGATACTATTCTTTACCCAAAGCATTGGAGTGCTATCAAGGCATGCCCTTCTTAATCATTTAATTTCTTGCATATGTGTGCCACCTAGATCATGTAACATAGATTAATTAAATATTTTCATTTATTACATGATAAAGTACCGAGGAATTCATATATGAAACTATATTATAAAATTGTAAATGTCCATAATGTTGAATAACCTTGATAGATAAATGGGCATGGTATTCACTAAACAATAAATTTGTCTGGGAAAATCACGATGCAATTTCGGTAGTATAACAACGTGACATAAGAATTCATAAAAAATGGTTTATGAGAGATAAAGGGGTGTCTCAAAATATGTACCTTAAATGGAATTTATGGAGATCATATTTCTTTTTTCTCCAACATATATGCTATTAAATTCATATTTATTCTATAAAAGAATTGTTTGAATGTAAATGTGGAAAGAGAAATCCCATACAGAATTTTTTCATGGTAACAAGTGTACATGGGAGGAATTAATTAGAGATAAAGTTATCTATCATCATTAAATCATAATTAGATATGTATATGGGAGGTGATAAATCATAACCGAAATATTTTAATTGAAAATACAAGGGTATATGATCATAAAAAATCATAGAAGAAATTAGAGAGGAACCAATCCCTTACAGAATTTTAGCATGGTAATGAGTGTACATGGGAGGAATTAATGAGTGATAAAGAGGTTCGTCATCATTAAAATATAAAGAGGGATGTACAAGGGATGTAAAAATTCATACCCCAACATTTTTTATTTAATAGAAAGTGGTATAGAAACATAAATAAATTTGGACAAAAATTAGAAAAGATGAAATCCTTTACTTGGATGTGTGATCACAAAGGCATGTGAGGGTCTTCAGAGAGGCTACATGGGAGATTGGGGCACATAGAGAGAATTTTAGATAGAGGAGGGATGGTTAGGGACACGATTTAAGGGTTTTTAGTGAAGATAATTGGGAGCAAGTGTGGGTTTATATAGGAAAAGAGAGTGAATTCATTATTAATTTGGTTTCGGACACCACACATTTAACTAATCATAACCACTAACCAACCCATGGTTTTTCCCCATGATTTTTTCCATAGGGGAGTGGAAAAAATTATATTATAAGTCTTGTAGAAAACATTCTTTATATATTAGGCTTGAATATTTGGAGGTGAGTACACTCTCTAGAAAATAATTCTAAAAGATACAATGTATTATAATTCTGGGAGGGTCAAATAAGGCACCAAAAAATTAATCCAACAAATATAAAATCTCATTATATTAATGTTAAAACATATATTTTCTGAAAATATCATTAATTTTGTTTTATTACATCAATATTTGGTTATTATGATGTCATAAAACACATTATATAATTAAATAGTATTTATGTTTTACCCAAAATTTCAGTTGTCTCAGAAAATTCTGAAAAATTCACAATTAGATAATTTCAACATCATAAATAAAAAATGATATTAATTTATCTATATAATTTTCAAAATATTTTAATTCATAATTTTAAAATAAAAACTGAAATTTATCAAATATTAATGGGTTTTGACAAAAAAACATTTCAAACCACAATAAAAATTACAATTGTATTCATTAAAATTATAAGTTTATTTATATTTAATAAAATTTAATTTAGTAATAATATATCATTATAAAATTATTTAATTCAAAAATCCCTTAATTCATCAAAATATATTTCTTAATTGAATATTAACTCAAAATTTTATTTCGTTCCATAAAAACATTTTACAATGTATCAATAATAAAATGAATGTATATTATATAGATAAAAATAATGTCCATATTCATAATTCTAAGGTATTGTTACATAACCCCTTATAACACCTTCATAAGAAAGATGGGTATGGTGTGTGATGGTGATAGACTCTTCAAGAGTCTTAGATAACATCACTCTGTTGGTAATGTCTATTAACTTCCTCTTATCCTGTAGCCAGTTCTTCTTAAACTTTTCATATTAGAGTTCTTATTGGGATTTTTCACGAGTGAAGCCCAATGATGCCACCTCCCTTCCGAGCTACTAAAAATGTGCTTCGTTCGGTGAAATTCTACTCGATGAGGCCGACACATCCATTTTCATAGTAAATTTGATTTGGTAAAGCCAAATATTTATACTAATAATGTGATAACTGTTCAACATCTACACTAGAAACAATGTCAATTTATATCATTATTTTTAAATCTAAAAACATAAAACCAATGATGTGAATATGTTATATAATCATTTTACACAATATGAAATTTAATTATATGAATAGGAATTTTAATTAATAAAATTCTGGGTTGTTAAAATCTTACCTCTTAAGAAATTTAGCCATCAAATTTTCCTTTTACCACACTAAAATAGATGTTGGTATCTCTAGTTCATCACTTCTGTAATTCCCTCATTTCATCTTTAAACTTGTAGTTTCTCCACAATACATTCATGAGGGGAATTATCTTATTTTGTAGAACTTTTTACATAGTATCTAATATCATCACCAGATTTTATTCGTAGTATAGGTCATTCTCTAATGGTACCACATCTGGATTGAGTACATGCAATGGGTCAGGATTTTAGTTCCTCAAGAGTGATACATGGAATGAATCATGTATATGAGATAGGTTCGGTGGGAGTTCTAGTAGATAGCCCACTGTTACAATGCGATCGTGGATCTCCAAAGGGCATACGTACCTTGGAATAAGTTTCCCTTCAACCCAAATCTCATAACTCTAATCCTCAGTGATATGCAGTAGAGTACCATGTATCGAACATCAAACAATAGGTCTCATCGATAATTATCATCATAGAACATTTTTTAACATTAACAAGCTTTAATGTGATACTGGATAGACTTAACATTCTCCACCATTTCTTCGTCCATGTCTAGACATAGGAGTTTTCACTCCCCAATGTCATCCAAACATAATGGTGCTCTGCACCTCTTCCCATAAATTAATTTATAAGGATCGATTTGGTTGTTTGAGTAGAATTTGTTATTGTAAGAGAACTGAACCAGAAAAAGATTTTGATCCCATACTACATTGAAGTCCATTGTGAATTCTCTCAAAATTTTCTATAGTGTTTGGATAGTCTGCTCATATTTTCCATTCATTTTAGGATGATAATCCATACTAATGCTCATCGTAATAATCAGAGAAAATTGATGCCTCTTCCTTAATATAGAGGATAATATTTTTTTCACGATCAGATACAATAGAAAGTGTAACTCAATGAAGCCTTACCACTTCTTGATGTATATTAGATCCAGTTGATACAATGATAAATCCTCAATAATTTCAATGATGTGTTCAGTCTTTTTATGAAAATCTACAAAAACCATGATATAATTGATTCCTTTTGATGTCTTTGGAATTCCGGTGGCAATGTCCATGAAAATTTTATCTCATTTTCATACTGGTATGGGTAATGTTATCATTATCCCATTTTACTTATTCCAGTTATCCTTCTCATGCTGACATACTAGACACTTTGATGTATACTATGTGATTTCCTTCATCAGGTTATCTATCCAATAATCGTAATAAATATATTGAGACATATTTGTGAGTCACGAGTAAATAAGGAAATTCAAACTATGAACGTCATCCAAAAGTTAATTCTTTAACTCTGAATTTGATGGAACACCTAGAAATTTCTCAAATATCACAATTTATTCTTCATTAACAATAATATCCAATGATTTTCATTTTATAATAGTTTCTACTTTCTTCTGAATTCCCACATCATCCTTTTGATCATCTTTTATCCTTTACAAATGACAAGGTTGGGTAATCATTTTTGAAATGATTGATGATGGTCCCTACATTGTAATTAACATGTACATCTTCAACAAATCTAACAAGATTGGATCCTTTTCAATTCTCAATAATTATAGAATTGTTAGGTCACTTATAATTATAGCATCTTGCACCTTGTTCTTTTTCTAATGGTGGTAATGGAATGAGAAGTTATTCTTTTTTATCATCTGTATCCTTCTTCGTTGGACCTTATTCATCTCTTTCTGTGTGAATATATACATTAGCCTTTTGTGATCTATGTATATTTCACACTTCACCCCAACGAGTTAATTTCCCCAAATTTTCAATGTGATAATTATTGAAGGTAACCCTAGTTCAACTAGTGGATGGGTTTTCTCATGAACATTCAAGTACATTGATGAATAGACATTGACTTAGGTATGTTGCATCAACACAAAACACACGGCCTTCTTTAATACATCACTAAATACCACAAAATTCCTCCACTTGTGGGTATTGTGAGCACGAGTGTAGTAATAGCCCCCTTTTTAACTCCTTAAAGATATCTTTGCATTCATTAGTCCAAGAAAACAACACTCCCTTGTGAGTAATCATGGAAAGTGGGTTGGAAAATCACGAGAAATGTCTCACAAATCAGTGAAAATATCCAGCTAACCACAAGAAGTTGGGGATATCCATTACCAATGATGGCCTCAACCAACTCTATATTGTATCTATCTTGGCGGTATCCAAATATATCCCATTACTTGTGATGATATGAAACATAAATGATACCTCCATCAACTATAACTCACATTTGTTGTATTGTTCATAGAGATTCTTATTTCGTATGTTATTTAGTACAATAATTAGATGATGTTCATACTCCTCCTTGGTATTGGAGTATATTTTAATATCTTTAATAATGAAAACCACAATTTTTTCTGGGTAATATCTAAAGACTCCATTCATAAAGTCCATGAAATATTCTGAAGCATTAGTGAGTCTGAAAGTCATTACTATGAATTCATAGTTCCCATGCCTTGTATGAAAAGTTGTCTATGGGATATACTCCTTCTTCTCCCTAACATGGTAATATCTCGATCATAAATCCCCCATGGATAAGTATTTCAATCCATGTAGCTGATCAAACAAGTCATCCATTCATTGTAGGGAATACTTTTTCTTTATCGTGATTCTGTTAAGATCATGATAATCATAGAAATGGCACATTGACCCATCCTTCTTCTTAATTAATAGGAATGGTGCACCCCATGGGGAAGTAATTGGGCATATAAAACATTTATCTAGATTTTGATGTAGTTGTTTCATTAACTCCTCATGCTATAAAATAGCCACTCTATACAAAGTCTTGGATATTAGCAATTCCCTAGGTATAATATCAATGGATAATTCAACAACTCTTTTGGGAGGAAGACCATGCAATTCTTCGGGAAAAACATCACAGAATTCCCTCACGATAGGCATGTCTCGATGGATAGTTACATCCATAGAATCACTTATCTAAGAAAGATACATGTGCTGTTAGGGTATTATTATCCAAAATTGATATGATGGTGCTAAGGAATATTCATCCTCCTCCTTGCACTTGAACAGAAATAGGGGTCGATTAACCAAATGGAAAGTGATTTCCCTCTCACAAAAATTTATGTTGGCTTTATGTAGGGAAATAAAATCCATGAAATGAATTGGATCAAATTCCACTAAAGGAGCATGAAGATGTTTTCCAAGAGGTTAAATCCACAAATTGTGACAGGGGAGGAGTTATATTCATGGGATTCAACGATTTTCCTATTTTCCATTCTCACCAACATCTTCACATCCAAGATTTGTGGTGGTTTTGGGATTGTTCTAGTAATTTTTTTGGGATATTAAATATTTCATAGAACCAGAATAAGAAAATTATTTCACTCTTCTTGAATGAATATCTAGAGTACCTATCACGAATTTGTTGTTGAGGATCACATCGGCGTTTGTGATGGAAAAATCACACCCTTGATGCATTGGAAGTTTTTGGTTGCCTACAAAAACACTTGGATTAGGGCACCATAATGCAAATTTATAGGGTTAATTATAGTTTTAGTAATGAATAATGTGTTGAGAGTTTAATAGATAATTCCTATCCTTTTCCATAGCTTTATGTTTTTCTTGTCAACATTTAATGGCCAGGTGTCGTTCTCTTCTACACCCAATGCATTTCCTTGTCCCCTTCAGGCATTTTAAAGGGTGATTCCTTCTATACCTTTAACAAGTTTGGTGTTGGATTATCATAGCACTGTTAGTTGTATCCATAAGACCACCAAAATTAATTTCTACCTGATTATTCTTATCCCCATGAACCTCATGAGATTATTCGATCGACATTTTCAACTTTTATAGCATATCAAACAATTTCCACATAGCTCTCGAACTCACAGATCACTGGGGATATTTGTAGGCTTGGTTTTATCCCACTAATGGAGCGTAAACCATGCATTTAGAGGTAATTACAAAGATGGAGGTGTATTGTGCAAGCCATGTGAAGTATTCCCCATACGCTCTTATTGATTATTCTTTTTTTTTCTTGATGGAATGGAAATCCCTTTGAATCAAAAGTTGGAGGGTGGAAGGAGAATATTTTTCAACAAATATTTTTTTGGAAATCCTTCCATTCCAATGCTTCTATCTCCTCCTCAGGCATATTATTTTTTTATCAATGTCCACCATTGATCATCTTGAACCTCCATTCGATATGCATCTATAAGAACCCTCTCTTGTTCATGAAAATAAATGATGGATAACAACATTCAAATGGATTTGATCTGTTGTTCGAAAATTGAGGGATTGGATTATCCATTAAATATAAGAGGCCTATGTCTAAAGAAGCTCTCGACTATGGATTTCTCTTTCTTGGGGGGAGGGGTTTAACATTCCAATTGACCCATGTTTATATTCAAAAAATGAGTTAACCTAGACAGTATCGTCCCAAGGTTCGCGATTCCCACTCCTATCAGATTGGGCATCTCATTGGAATAATCATCACATTGATTTCACATCGGTTGTTAGCTAGAGTCATCCTATTACCTACCATTGGATGGAATAAAAGAAATGTTATGGGTAACACGTAAAGGGTAATCCAATGACAAAAATAGATGACATATAAATTAATTTTATTTCCATAACTTATGAATATATTGGCTTCAATCTATATTAATCTAGATTTAATTAATGACATATATTATTTGGGAAATTTATCTTATTCCCATAAAAATGGTATATACTAAGATAATGAATTTACAAAATATTATCCCCCGTGAGTTTCAATACCAAGACTGCATCTAGGCACGTTGTCATGCACCAGCTTCTGTTCAAGACAAGCTCAAAGCAGTGTTTTCGGGATTTAACACTATATACCCCTTTGGTAGAGCCACCTTACCTACTCATATCTAGACAAGGATGTATTTTCTTGATAAACCACTTACAAAATACACACCAAAATTTAGGGATTTTTTTATTACACAGTCTTTTCCCTAAGGCTCTCAATAGTGTTTTTTAATCCTAGTCCCAAAAATAACTAAACATATCCTCTGTTACAAACTATGACAAAAAATATATTTATTTAAAACATAAGCACAAAATATTAATTAATATATTCACATCATTCATGATTGAATATAGAGTGTTCTAGTTTCTTTGGGTCTTAGGAACATTACGTTACAACTTAAAACATGAAATTCACATCTTTATTGAAAAATTCTTTTACATGAACACACATATTCCTCCGTACATAGAATTGCATGGGATAACAGGAGGACATGAATAAAAAAAGGGTGACCTAAAAATACTTGTAAGTTAGTAAAGAATTCATAACATGAAATACAGATTACTTATTAGGAATTAGGAATATTAATGGATTATAAGAGAAACATGAATATAAAGTCATGTTACAACATTATTATTATAACATGGAACTTTATAAACATAATTTAACATGATATTAACATGATCCAACGATCATTGAACATGTATAATTATTAAACCTTCATTGAAATTGAATTATCATCATTAATACCCCATTTCACATTATTTATAATGATAAAAATCTTTACCCAATGCATTGGGGCACTATCGGGGCACACCCTTCTTAATAATTTAATTTCATGCATAAGTGTGCCCCATGGATCATATAAAATTGATTCATTAAAGATCATTATTTATTCCATGATAAAGGAATGCGGAATTAATAAATTAAACCCAATAATCAATATGTAAATACATTTAAAGGTGAATAAAAATGATAGTTAAATGGGCTTGGTATTCACAACACAATTACATTGTCATGGAAAATAGTGGTGTAATTTCGGCTGCATAATGACATGGCATAAGAATATATACAAATTAGTTGATGAGATTGAAATGGGTGTCACATCATATGTAAATAAAATCTAATGTAATGGGTCATATATATACATGTCTTAACATATATAATGGAATTCATATTCATAATACCTAATAATTTCTTGAATGTAAATGAGGAGTGGGAAATCCCTTACAGAAATTCGGTGAGGAAACAGGTGTACATGGGAGGAATTAATGCGAGATAAATCGGTCTATCATTATTAAAAATAAATAGGGAAGTATACGAGAGGTGGAAAATCATATTCCAACATTTTTCATTTAAAATACAAGGGTATATTATCATATGGAAAATTTGACAAAAATGATAGAGGAAGAAATCCATTACTGATTTTTTGCATGGTAACAGGTGTACGTGGGTGGAATTAATGAGGGAGAAATGGGTATCTCATCATTAAAATATAATAAGGTGTGTATTGAAGAGGATTTAAATCATACCCCGAAAATTTTAATTTACATGATAGAGGTATTGAAATAAAAATAGAATATGGTCAAAAATGAGAAAGGAATAAATCCCTTTGAAATGTGATCACAAAGGATTGGGAGGGGATTTATAGAGGATTTTTAGGAGCATGGAGAGAATTATGAGGATATTAGAGAGAGGAGGGTTGGGTAGGGATGTGAAACAATGGTTTTTAGTGAAGATAATTGAGAGAAAGGGCGGGTTTATATAGGAAAGGAGAGGGAATTATTTATTATTTAGGTTTTGGAAACCACACATTAATCTAATCAAAACCACAAACAAACATATGTGTTTTGCTCATAGTTTTTTCCAAATGTGTGTTGAAAACATTATTACAAATGTAAATGGTGTAAATTCTTAAAATATTAGGCTTTCTTATGTGGAGTGGAGTCACACTGTTGATGAAATCATTTTAAATGTTTAAATGTTTTATAAGTCTTTAAGGGTCTGCTAACGCACCATAAAATTAATCAAAAAATAAAAAACATATTATTTAAATGTAAACATATATTGGAAAAAAATATAGTTTATTTTTTTTAATAAATCAATATTTGGTCATTATGATGTCGTAAAAAAATTAAATAATTAAATAGTATTTAATGTTTACCCAAAATTTAGACTGTCTCAGAAAATTATGAAAAATCCACCATTAGATAATTTTGATATCCTGAATGAAAAAATGATATTCATTTTTACTAAATAATTTTTTAAATATGTGAATTTTTATTTTATAGTAAAAACCTCCATTTATATAAAATTCATGGTTCTTGACAAAAACAGCTTTCAAAGATTAATAATAATTATACGATCATTTATTTTTACTAAAAAGGAATTTAGTTATCATATATCATTAAAATATTATTTAATTCAAAATTTAATAATTCATCAAAATAGATTTATTAATTTAAAATTAAATAAAAATATAATTTTTTCTCTAAAAAAAATTTACAACGTAATAATAATAAAATGAATGTATATTGTCTATAAAAAATATTGTACATAATAATTGTGCAAGGGTATTTTTACATAATCCCTTATAACACCCTCATAAGATCAAATAGAATGGTTTGATATGGGGAAAGACTCTTGGGCTGGCTTAGATAACATTTCTTGAGAATTAATCACTTTTAATATCCACTTATTTTATAGGTAGTTCCTCTCAATCTTAACGTGTTGAAGATCAGATTAGGCTATGTAAGGAGTGAATCCTAATGATGCTACCTATATTCAAAGCACTAACAAATGGGCTTTGTACGATGCATTTCTACTAGGTGAGTCCATCACTTCCTTTTTCTGAGTCAAATGGATTTGATTAAGCCATATATTTATACTAATAATTTGATGACGGTTCAACTACTATATTAGCAACAATAAAAATTATTAATTATATTTTGAAATCTAAAAACATAAAACCAATGAAGATTATATTTTATATAACAATTTTATGTAATAAAAAATTTAATTAGATCAAGCCGAGTTTTCATTTATAAATGTTTGGGTTGTTACGGTTTTAATATTGTTTGATTGTGTTACAGATCATAGAATTTTTTTAGTATGACATATGGTTATATTAAAAACCAAGGATGGGTGGTTTCATTTTAAGAAATGGATAAGATGTTCCATTATAATCAAAGTATGGGTGAATCCTCTATATCCCTCTAATGTATTGGGTTTAGCTGAGAATTATAGAAGTTAACAGTATTGGTTATTCTATATGTCTAATTGCTATGAAAAATTATTTCACACATTACCTAAAATGGTTTATTTAAAATTTATATTTTTTTATATATATCTTATGGTGTGATAAGGTACAAAAATAAAAATATGATTAAATGGAATTATTTACTATTTCTTAAGGGGGAAATGTATAACTTTCTAAAAAATAATTTATGTGATTTTCATTACTATAATGAATCCTTTATTATTTTTATTTTCTCCTTTAATATTTATTATCAAATTTTTTTATAAAATCTATAAGAATAATGTTTGTTTTATTAGGAAAGGAAAATTTTTATTTTCCCAAAAAATATTAGTTTGAATAATAAACATATTGTATGTATTGGTGGATTAAAAAGTTTACTTTTATCATTATTCCCTAAATATTATTTTTCAAGTCCTGAAGAAAAAATTAAATGGTGTAAAGGATGTGTAGTGACATAATTGTGGTCATTATGAAAATTTTGATTTTTTGACATGAAATAAAAACATGTTATATAATAAAATATATTTATAAAAATAATGGATATAATGTGGATGTGTAAATTTTATGACATAATATTTAGTTATAAAATGGTGATGAACTATTTTGATAAAACTATAATACAAAATTTTCAATTTGAATACATGAAAAAATAAGTATTTTCCAAAGAAACTAGAATATTTATTTTTATGGATGGGCCCTCATATACTTTGTCCCTTACATGAATGATTTTTCTCATTATTCTATTTCAAATAATTTGATGAGACATAAGTATTTACCCATTTATTTGGAAAGATTTATAATTCTAGGAACTCCCATACCATAATAAAATCCATAAATTAGTTTTCAAGAAGATCATAAAAACATAATCATTTCTTCAATCAATCATTTATCATTATGAATGATATTATTCCCAATAAATTATATTCAAAACAACATCATAATATTCCATACATTGATGGAATGTGGATAGTAAGATAATATCATATACCCACAAAATCATAATAATCTATTAATTATAGTTAAATTAATGAAAAATATCAATTACAAAATTATTTTAAATGAAATTTTAAAATTAACATAAAATATAAAATTTCCATTATTATATTTTAAAAACTAAATCTACTTGAAAAATAAGAATTTTATTTTTTAGAAACCGTTTGACAATATAAATAAATTATCCTCTTGATTTTTATATGTGATTGTTTTAAAAAAATTTGATGTCATTCTCATTATAAGATACCATTATTTTATCATTCTTGTAAAAAATAAAAGCTAGTCTTTTGATAATTTTTTGAACATATTACTTACCATAATATTTTATTAATTTCAATGGTAGTTAATAAAAAATTAATAAAAACTATATAATAAAATACTTATAAAATAATTATAAGAACATATTAATTTAAGGGAATGATTCCATCATGTAAATACATAAGTCGGTTGGGTCATAATAAAAGTATTTTTTAAATAATTTTATTTAATAAATATAGGCCAATGATTGGAAAGAATGAAAATCAAAGAAATAAAAATATAGAAATAATATGGGGATTAAAATTTAATGATCTTATATTTTTCTAAAATTGAATATTTTTAAAATAGAGCCCCAATAATAAGTTATATTGTAACATAAACCCTTAACATGTAACCTGGAATTCTTCATACAAGATTCTTTTTTACTCTATAATAAATTTTCATTTATTATACATCTCCCTCATAATAATATTCATTACAAACTATTTAATATTTTCTTCCTTAATAATATCAATTAACCCACTGAAAAACAATTCTTCTTTAAATATAATATTTTTGTAATATCTATATTATATCCCATGAATGATTCAGTTCGATGGTTGTTATCTATTATAATGACCCTAAAACTAGAATCCAAGAGTTAGTAGTTACTTTTCAACATTCGTTATAGAAACAAATGAATTCTTGTTAAATAATTGAGTAGTTTAGTAGTATTTTTAATTCTATATACATACATAAAACACAGATTTTATTTGAAATCAAGAAATTAAACTATGTAATTGCTAGGATTAAGCATTATTACCATTATCGTATCCTACAGTAACAACCAAAATGAACTTCTTAGCATCCATGAAATGTTAAACATACAAAATGGATGATCTTAGATGTTTAGTATGTGTTTTAGTATAGTGATTGATATCATGAATAAAATAAGCATAATAAATATATAAACGTAAAAAACAAAAAAAAATTGTTACTTAATCCATAACATGGTCACAATAAATAATATGGAATTAATAAATAAGGATCAAATAATTCTTCATAAATAATTACATGAACATGAAACATATTCATGGTTATCATAATTATTGAAATAATCACATAGAAATTGATAACTAATCTCATAATGAGGTAATGAATAATACATTAAAAAAGAAACATAATGTTACGGCCTTATAAAAATACATCTTACCTAAATGGGTATGACCATGGCATAACACCGATGATAGTTAGTTTCATTAGACCAATTAATTCAATGTTTGTATATAGTAGGTCCCACTCAATACTTACAATTTCTAAATCATTTCTAATATGGAATAGGAGTAACATAATACTAAAAGAAAGCATTGAAAAACTTTCATAAGAAATATTAATACTTTCAACAATTAATAAACATATTCATGAACTATCTAATGTACTAGGGTGAATGGTATCCAAATAGAACATGCCCAAAAAAACTATTCATAATCCATCTAGATGAAAGTCATGGATGGTATTATGACATCATATATCCAATTTAGATATTTTATAATAACTATTTTTGTCATGAAGGACTAGAAATAGAAAAAAATTATCTTTGGAAATATAATTAATGAAAAATACCCACTAAAAATGAAAATAAAATTAAAAAACTAAAAACATATATAATATTATATAACAAAATTCTATGAAAATTATCATGTGGTCGTGTAATGGGTTCTTCAATGTACTAACAAGTCATAATGTTAAGCAATCATATTCATTTCAAGTATATAATAAAAAATTTCCTTTCATAGTTTGGGTTTGTCTTAGTGTTAAGTACCCCATAATCCTATCTAAAAAATGTGGGTTCAAAACCCATTGCGCATAGTTAATGTATAAATACTATAGTGCACTGTAGCGGTGGCATGACACTGTAGAAGTGGAAGGGTACTATAGCAATGACTGATACTGTGCAGTACTATAGCAGGCATAGTAATGTAACATTACTATTCACAGAATGGGCCTCAAGCCAAAACATTGGACCTACGGGCCATGTAATAGGATAAATGCCTACTGGGCCTTCGGGATATGTAATAAGTCTCCCATTACCATGTTAAAATGGTTAATTTCATTACTTTAAATAATAAATGATGTTTCGGACCTTACCATTTTTTAAAATAAATTTTCCCTATCATTTTCAGTAAAAATTAAAAAAACCACCTTGTTAAAAAATAACGGGAAGATTGCTTTTCATACAGTTATTAAAAATTCATACATTGAAATAATTTAATTTTAAATAATTTTTATTAAATTATAATAATTTTTGTAATGATTTTTATAAAACATATATATGGGAGAGAATGGTTTTTTAAACGATGTGAGAAATGAACTCAATTTTCCTTAAATGCATTATTTCAGTCATATAAATTTTTAAAATGGGAATATATAAATTAAAAATAATAATTTCCACAAAAAATAGTGGATAATAAAATATATCTCATTCAATAAATAAATATCAAATAATTTCCCCAATAGAAACATTAACGTTAAAAAACCCAATTAATAATGACATTGTAAAATAAACCATTACAAATTTTGTAACTTTTGAATGAGAAGAACCATGATTGAAATAGAATTATATGGATATTTATATCCCATAATTTTCATGATAATAATTAATAGTAAATTAATAGGAATTTTTGCACCATACAACTAAAATGTATGGTGAATATGGAATATGTATCATAGAACTAAAAGATATATGAGAAACCCTTACATCACATCCAACATTATTCAGACATGTTTGAACCTAATGAAAAATTATGAATTTATTATACACATATTACAGAACCATTCTCATATATATCATATGATATTTTATTTATTTATATTTTTAATCAACCTTTTATTAGTAACTTTTGTTAAAAATCCATGTTTTGTATGATAACTACTTTATTATTCTTGTATGTTTTGGATTGGTAGTTACAGTCTTTGTAATATGATTGTGGATAAATTATCTACGAATGTTTTTAAATTATATTAATGTTATATATACTCATTATATATGTATTTAGTGTCCTCTAAAAAAATTTGATTTAAAAATGAGTTACACCATTCATAGAATTGTGGGATATATGTATGCAAGAAAGTTATTTACAATTTTGTGGAAAAATGAAATGGAAGGAAAATAATAGGTCACCATTATAGAATAATCATTATATCATTTTAATGATATATTTTTGTCAAATAAGACCACATTACAATCTATTTCAAAATATATTGATAAATGAATACCATCATTTTGTGGAGGTTGTAATCAACACTTATGCATGCGTGACATTATCCTTTTCAATAGATTTTAAGGAATGAAGGTCAAAATAATATTATATTTTAGATATTATAATTATTCCATATATATATAATTTATACATTAAATAAACAATTATATCTATACATTTATGGTGTTGACAGAAATCATATTACATCCTTTTGTGAGGCCGTAGTTCGGCGTACACAAAGTTCACAACGTCATGTCCCATTTGATAGAAGACGGTGTAGAAATTGGTTATTAATTTACAATAATAATATCTAAGTATATGAGATATATCTAGTTTCTATATTATAATATTTTAGGATGATTTTATGTTGTTATACATTGAAATATAACAAAAATTCATCATTGAAAACTATAATAATATTCAAACAACCACTTTATATTTATACCTAAAACCTTCCTAAAATTGCATTATCAAAAATCAGAGGACTCTAGGTCATGGAATGAGATTTATTTAGTATACTTGGGTAAATATAGGATGATAATAAAGGGTTATGGATTCATATATATGAAAGGAGACGAGGTCTCCTTTTATAAGTGTGAAAGAGGAACCCTTAGAATTTTTGGAAGGAATAATTTTATTCCCATTTCTCAAACACAAAATAAATCCCAAATGGATGATTACGACCCATTATATGATATAATCCCCAAATATTTCTATAAAATATAAATTTCAAATTCAATTAGTTTAATTTTAAAAATAAATATTTACATTATCCCCTCAATAAACCCATTTTAATCTTAACCATGGTAATTAATTTTTCCTATTTCAGTATTTCATTATAAAAAAATGTCTAAAATATTAAATAAAAAAATATTTATTATTTTAAATATGGAATTGATGTTTTTTATATTCAAATAAAATATCTGTTTCAATTTAATTTATAATTCAACAGACAAACATGATGATAAAATAGTTTATAACGAAATGTCTTATTAGGAATGAATTGTTTTTAGATAAAAATTTAAATTATAAATAATTATAGTGACCTACTTTGGATTATTAATAATATAGTTAAAATAAATTTTTTTTAAAAAATTGATATTTTTAAATTCATTTAATGGAAATGATAGATTCACTAAAATGAATATTTTTTTGTATTCATCAAAAAATTAACATTTTCGAAAAATTCAAAAAAAAAATAACTGTACATTAATTCAAGAAATATTATCTCAAGAATTGTGTTCACTTTTTAATATAACTATTATTAAAATTAGTATAAATTCATTCTAAAATAATTTTTAAAAATGTAACGAATCTTCTTTTTAGAAGAATAATGTTTTTAAACATAAAAAAAGGATTATTATTATATAACTACATGGAAAATATTTGATAAATTTTAATTTTTATATTGAATATACAATATTAATACTTCAATAAAATCATAAAAAAATATTTTTAAATATAATTTATTAATATAAATACACATTTCACAGATATAATTTTTTTAAAAAATATTTCTTCTACATTCATTTGTCAATTATTTTCATTTCTCATAAATTTAAAAATAATAAATATCATTTATAAATATATAACCCAAATAAATTTCATAAGATAGTACGTTTTATTTATAGCCACTATTTTAATGGCTATGTTATAATAGTCATATTTAAATAATAGATTTCACTATTTATTTAATAATTGTTTTTTTGTCATATACAATTTTGAACAAAATGATATTCTATTAAAATATTGGGTGGTTACAATCTACCTAGGTAAAATAAATTGTGTCCCATAAATTTGGACATTCACTCTCCATTAAAGGGATTTCAATATAAAAATAAAATTATTGAAATACGAATTTGAAAAATGGAATAATAATAAAGTCCCTCACTAAGAGTAAAAGGTATGTATGAAGGTATTTTAAAACTAACACAAAACCTAGTTACTAGTATCTAAACATTTGTGAGATAATTAATAAAATAATAAATAATTATGGAGATTTATAAAGACCATTGATCAAATGAATTTGATAGATCAAGATAAAGATAATATTAAGGAATCTATAAATTAATGAGGTGTGAAAATTATAGTAGATTTATTGGAAAATATTATATTAAGATATTTTATTTGAATATTATTTTCCTAATGTTTTGGAATTCATTTACTAAATTGACTGAGGACATTATGAGTTACACATAAATGATACCTTCCAATTTTATTTGAGTAATATAATTTGTTGGTTTTACATATATCAATTTTACACCTAATATATTAATCCATATAATATATATTAAAAGATTATTTCTTACAACCTAAGTAACAAAACTATCTTGTAAATGATCATATGATCTATAATAAAAATCATGCAGTTTGTCAATAAATAATAATAAACAAGAAACCTAACACATGATATCTAATATAATATATTAATCAATAAACCTCAAAATTAACAACCATTATTAATGATAATATTTATATATAAAATATTTCATTTAAAAACAACCACATAATAATATAATATTCACATTAGAGAGTAGAATTCGAGGCACGCTGGTCACTATTTGGTTGTTCTTTAAAGCCCGCAACCGTATAAAATGCAATGGGTTTTCACCCAACCAAGTATTTGTAGAATTTATTAAATTATTTTGAAATATTTTATAAAAAAGATTTATAACATGATTAACATCATAAAAAAATTATTAATTGTAAAATAACAATTTATCTACTGTCATATTATTTAGAAATTTTTCACCTCAAAATAAAAATACATTCATTTAATATTATTATCCTAACAAAAATGATTATATTAAATAAAAGTTTCATTAAAAAATAATCATATTAAAAGATAAATCATCCTGAACATATATTATATGTTGATATTAATTGTTTCATATATCCCAACCATATAATACATTTAACAAAATGTATTTATCAACAAGAAAACCCAATATACTATAACATCAAAAGGTGTGTCTATGAATTTAAACATATGACTAACCAAAATATCATAAAGTAATCATGGTATCCATAAATATTATGCCATTAGTATATGAATAAATATATGATTCCAATACATTAACACAATCCTCATATGTTTCTTGATTCTTATAATAGAAATTGAACTTATAAAAATTATTGAAAAATATAATTCCTCAATCCTAATACATTAAAAAATAATCCCTTTTATTCCAATTATTAGAATGACATTGGTATTTAAATATTCATGAAATTATTTTATATAAGAGGAAATTGACTCAAAAATATTCAAAGATTTCCACATTCATTAAAATGAACTATAAATGCATCTCTATTGTTATATATATTTATCTCCATTTAACTCATAACATTTTTTTTGGAATTTCATTTGATTATTCCATTATCTCCCACACATAAAATATTTTCAAATTACACTGAGAAATTCCTCTGGGGGAGTATTTCAACATTTCATACATGATGAAATTGAGACTTCCTTCTTCTAGGGTCGCCACCATCCAATTTCTCAATAAAATCAAATTTTCCCATTTTTATAGAGTCCAAGAGTTCATTAAGACATATATTTTTAATGATATATAGTGATAACTTATTAGAAATAATCATGATATCTTTAAATCAACTCATCACCCAATTTTTTTATTATTTATACAACATTTCATAGAATATTCATTGTTAACAAAATTTATTCATGAACCTTACATTGAATAAAAAAACATGATATTTTTATGAAAAAAGATTTAGTCCAAAAAATATATTATAATTTATAGTATTTCTAAACATGAATCATTATTTTCAATCTATGAAACCTAAGTACTATCCTACATCATTCATTATCAATATCTATACAAATATATCACAATGTATCATAATGAAAATGAAAATTAACTAAAGTGTATCTCTTGAGTGAAAAACTAGGTGTTCCATATTGGATTTTTTTCATGCACTATGAGATTATTGAGTTAAAGAAAAATCTATAATTTTTATGTTTTTACCCTTAATAAAACTATTACATTACCAAAAAAAACCTGTACAGATATTAATTTATTAGTGGGAAAACAACAAAATATCCACCATACTACTAATTTATAATGTTATCTTATACATAGACTTATAATTAAAGTCAGTTATAGGGTTATTTTATCCATTCATGTATTCCCCAAATATACATCCGACAGATTCTTCTAGTATTTATCTGAATCCAACTATAAATACCATGAAATTAGTAGCCCGAAAATAGTGGTTATTTTGTATCATTGGTTATAGATATATAAGATCACATCATAAAAGGATTGAAAAGATTAATATTTGTAGAAAACATGTTACATACTTGAAAATAAAGTTATATTTGAAAAATAAAAATACAAAATTGTAATTATTTCATAAAATTACTATTTTATTTATCACATTCAAATATATCAATAATAAACATTTTCCTTTAAAAATTGTAAAAGGAAACATAATAATGGTGTGATAATATATTTTTAAGAAATGTTTGAAAACTAAGAAATTTATCATGAAAAATTAATGGAATAATATATATATATGTAAATAATAGAAAAACATACAATTTAATCAATAACATGACCAAAAAACTATATGGGTGAAATGAATGATGATAAAATAATACAATATAAATAATAATATTTTAATTAATCATTTCAATGGTTATCACAAGCTATTATATAATCACATAGAAATTAAAAATAAATCTCATATTTAGGGAATTAACTATTTCATCTGTAATAAATGTATCATCACATCCATGTTCCAACACATATTAGAAAACTACGTATGGCCATAGCCAAATACCCATTATAGTTTGTTTCATGAGACATACCAATAAATAAATTGGCTAAAATTTTTCTTATGTCAGTTAATAAGTCTAATTCATTCCTCATATGAAATTTACAAGACATAATAAACATGAAAATTAATATAAAAGACTATAAAGTGATATTGTTACTTTTTCGCTAACAGATAAATGTAATCATAAAACATCCAGAGTAATATGGTGGATGGTTTCAAATAGTAAATCTATATTCAAACTGATCATAAACCATTATGATATATAAAAAAGAGGGTATCCGTAGATAACATCTATAGTAGAGAATATTTAAAATAAGTGTTTATATAGATGAATAATACAAATACAATAAAAATTTAATTAAAATATTTGGGAGGAAAATAAACTATTCACAGAAAAAAATAATATTTAAAATTTCAAATTTCTACAACCTCAGGAAAATATTTCCTATAAAAACAATGATATAATCATTTAAATTAATGTTCAATGTAATAAAATTACATAATAGAAGGAAATTAAATTCTTGTCTAGTATATTAAAAACACTGATTACATATTTATTTTTAGTAAAAAGTAATAAATTAAAATATTCAAAAATTGATTGAAATATTCCTTTACAATATATCATTCATTAGTACTTGAGAATATAATCTAAATACTATATATATGATTTTGTTAGAAGGATGAAATTGAACAGATAATGTTATTTAGTAATTTCAATTACTCAATATCTGAAATAAATTACACATTTAAATCACATTTTAGACATTTTTGTGTGGATTGTTTACATGATTCATAATCTTGAATATATTTGATAAATGTAGACAACATCACATCATAAAATGAAATTTTCATTCTATAAATTTTTTATTGAAATAATGTCACCCGACTCATAATAATATTCATACAATATAATAATAATAAAATTCGATGGTATTATGGGGAACAATTTTGTATTACATTAATATTTCTTAATTTTAATGAGTCTAGTAGCCTATGAGAGGTTGTTCAAAATGAAGACGACATCATTTCATTTTTTGGGTCACCTAGAGTAATACAAAGTTCAATAATATTTTTTCGATGAGTAATAATCAACATATGTATTTTAAAATCCTAAAAAACATATGATGATGGAACACCTATCTTAAATTTGTAGTCCTGAATACAATGATTATAATAGTAGTAGAATAAATATGTAATGTGTACATTTACAATGAAAATAGTTCTCCAAATCCATAAATATCCATTTCAAATAAACATTTATCCAAATGTACATTTTTCTAAATGTTTGACTATGAATATCATTCCCAAAAAAAGGTAAAACAAAACATTTATATACTAGTATAGAGTTTTTTGTGGGATACACAATTAAAAATTGTTAACTATAATAGAAGTATATAATATATTAACCTATTTTATAAATAACATAATCATTTCATATATAATTATCTATGTTATATATTTTATTGTCCTACATGATTGATATAAGATCATATGATTTTAAATTGTATTGTTTTTTAGATAAATAATGTGTTTAATATATTATTTTACACATAATAATGATCCAAAACCAACTATGAATTTTTTTATTAATTTTAAAAAATTAAATGAAAAATGAATATAAATATATAAGGATAATTCAATAAATAATATCATAATGATATAGTTATGCAAAATAAATAGTCATGTTGATAGAAAAAACAGTGGAAATAAAAGCATTATCCCCATTGTTTTACATGAAGATAAAGAATATATAGACTCTATTAAAATGAGGAAGAAAACAAGACATGTAATAGCTATGTTATTATATAACAAAATTATCTATATGAATAATTCAATGAATGTGGTAGTATAATATAAATGATTTAAATAATAGAATTAAATAATGGTTTATTGGAAATATAGATATTATAAATATTGTCATTGGATAAATGGTTCTTTGGTATGTGTGTATATACCAATAATATTTAACTTTTGTAAATTGTAATAGATGTTGGAAAATAATATAATTCCATATTATAGGGGAAAATAAAAAGATAACATTTTATTAAAATATTATGTTAAAAATATATATTGATATGTTAAATATTAAATTGTTTACTACAAAATAATTAATTGACAATTTAAAGAATTGAAATTATTATGATAATTATAATTTATTTATAATATTAATTAATAATAAGTAGAATAATAAAATTTAATAGGTTATCGTTGAAAATATTAATGATAAAAACTATAATTTATAAATGATCTTTATTATGAGATAATGTGTATATATTTATAAGAAAAATATATTGGAATGTTTTAAATTATTATTCATATGTAATTTATATTTTTATAAAAAATATTTTTAATATGAAATGTAAATAATTTATATAATTTATTAATATGAAAAACTAGTTTTAAAATACTATATTAATATAACTTTCTTTTTAAAATATATAATAAATTTTAATTAAAAAGTTAAAAATATACTTATTATAATTTAAGATAAATTTTATCAATTTAAATATTTCAATAATTTATTGAGAATTTTTTAAATAGGAAAATATCATTTTTAGTCATCCAATATGTTACCAAAATGAAATTTCAATTTCCACGGTAAATGTATAATTTTTTAAAGGGTTACACTAAGTGTAAAATTAATGAAATATCAGTACTAATAATTTACAACATTTTATAATGAGTGGTTTCATGAACCAACTCCCTTATGTTGCACTTTTCATTACCTTAATTTTAAAATGATGACCTTACACATTAAGAAATTCATACATACAAAAATTCCATAAAAACCTAGAAATAAAAGGACTTCTCATTACCACTCCCACACCACTCTAACAATGTAGTCTATGAACTAACTCAAAATATTTCCTTAGAATTTAGTGGCTTATTATTTTATAAAGGATATATAAGTCATATTTTGGAAGGTACTCTTATCAAAAAGAATAAAATATTTGAAAAAACAGACATTCATTACCTTTTTATCAATTATGTTCCCATGTAATCATTTTATAATTATAATTCTCAACTATAATGTTGTTTTGTTAGTGTTGTTATAATTTTTTGGAATTTATAATACTGGTTTATAACACTAATATCAAAGTCAATTTTCATTATAGAATATTATTATTATTTTTGGTTAAACTAAACGTATAAAATATGATATAATACCTACATCATTTCAAACAAATAGATGAGTATCATGACATTAAAATTCTGAATATATGATTAAAAATGTAATTAATGATTTTAGTATCATTCCCGACGAGTGAAATAAATCCAAAAATTATAAAAATTATGTAAAGAATTATTATTATAGAATTTCTTTAAAAATGACTTTTATTGATTTCATTTTCAAAAAAATACCAATATATTACATCAAGAGAACTTGAAACAAAATAAATTACTAAAAAAAATTATTTCACTACCATTAATAAAATTCAAATGGTAAAATTAATATTAAATGGAATTTACTTAAATCATCCTCATGAAAACTATATTCAATAATAAAAAATAAATAAATCTATTGATGAATTTAAACAATAGTGAAATAATATATGTCATGTCTAGACCAATGATATCCCAAAAAAATTGTACGCAACTCGATCTTCCATATAACTTAAGGAAGTTTCCAGTCCCGAATGGATGGAAACTATCACCCAGACATCATAAAAATAGGAAATTATTTTTACTATCATAAATAAGAATACATTTTATATGTAAGAACATAAAATATATAAATAATAGAAATAGTAGAAAAATATTTTCTTTAACTGATGAAAAATTGTAGAACCAAAAGAACACAATTTAGAAAAAAAGGTATATGTCGGAAATAAAAAAACAACTATTGAAACAATAACACCATGATTCTTTATGAAATATGTCTCTTAAAATAATTTTTTTTCTTTTATATCCAGTATTTCACACAACAAAGAGTTTTGATGAACAACGATACACTATAAAAACAGGGTAATTTAAATTTATTATTATAACATAGCCTTTATGTAAATTTCAAATGAAATATATTTATGCCTTTAATTCATGTGAAACATGGCCTTTTTATGCCTTTAACATAATAATATATTTATGCCTTTAATTCATGTTTTATTTCAAATGAAACATGGTAATATATTTATTATTATAACATAGCCTTTTTATCCCTTTAACATACTAATATATTTAGCCTTTATTATAACATAGCCTTTAATTTGGTGGATGTAAATTTCCTTATGTAATTTATGAAATATATTTATTTTTCCAAAACAATTTCAAATGAATCAATAAATTCTTAGTTAAAAACCATTCAATTATTAGTATGTTTAATATATTCATAAAATATACATTTTCTCGAAAAAAGGTTTTTCATGTGAATGAATATTATAACAAATTTATAAATATTTTAGAAAATTTATTTGGAAAATTTATTTTCATTTTTTAATTTCACAAGTATATATTATTTATAAATTTTTTTGGAATTTTATTAAAGGATTACTTTTTTAGTGAATAGGGAAAAATACATTTTTTTATAAAATAAGAATTTTATTTATATGAAAATAAATATTTATTTTTATTATTTGACTTTAATGTAAATTAATGAATAATTATTTAAATTTATTATAATTAATATCAAAATATCCAATAATTATACAATATTTTTATATTAGAACATTCTTTGGCTAAAACATATATTTTCTATTAAAATTTCATTTCATTCTGTTTTGTATGATTAATTTTAAATAAAATTCTACAATTTATATGGGATAAATCATTACAAATTGACTCAATATTTTGAATCACTGGTATAATTTTTTTTAAATATATTTCTTTTATTCATGGTTATAAATTAGAGTAACTATAATAGTTTAATTACCATTGTAATGTAAAATCTTGTAAATTAGGTGAAAAATAAAATTATTTTTTCTGTTAAAGAATCACAAAAGATTCCAAAATATTGTTGGATCATCTAATTACATTCATATACATTCTATATTATTTATATATTATTTTTTTGGAAATTTGGATCATATTTTGACATTTAGAGTATTTTATTTCAAGAAACCAAAAACACAGATCAATCTGGTTTGTAATAAATATTACTTTTTTAATATGGGTAAATAATAATGAAAAGATAAACTATAAATAGTTTTTTGAAAGGTAAAATATTTATCGTTATCATGGTAATTACTTTAATTATTATGGAATAGTTAATTAAATTAATTCTTACAAAGCCCTGACATAGTTAATATTCAATTAATGGAAAATTCAAAAAATGATATTAAGTATGATAAAAGTAATAAAATATTAGATAATTTTGGTGATCTGAATTTTTTCTTCATGATCATGAAAATAATTATATAAAATAATATAGGTTTTTAATTTGTAATTTTTTATTAATGTTTTAATGTAAAATTAATGATATTATACAAATTGAGATTAATTTTATTTTATGGTATTAATATTTTTTTAAAATTTATAAAATTAAGAAAAAAATGTAAATAATCCCAAAGGGGATATGATATGGTCTAAAATTTAATCTCATAATCTTAATATACCATTGGGAAGTATGTTTTACTAGAATATTTCTAATATAATTTAATCTTTCAGGAAATCCCAGATGATCCCCTCTCCTTAATTATAAATGGATTCCGCCTCCATCAATTCATTAGTCCGCATTTCCCTTCCTATCTCAACTATATTCCAAAAAAATATCTTATATAATTCAAATTTCATATTTTGGATGTTGTTTTATTCTAAAATACTAACCCTATATCTTATAAGAAGAGTTCTAATAGATAATTTTTGAAGAAGAGGTAATATGTTTAATTGATTACACTTTATTTATAATTTTTATTACCTCGAATAAGTCAATGTTATTAATCATAAAAAAATGTATTTTTACTTATAAATATTATAATATGTTATTAAAATAATGAAAACACTATTATACACCCACATTCCCATCAGATAAGGAGTTATTGTATCACTTGTGAGTTTGTACACATTATCGTCTCCATATAACGATGTAATTCACTTTTCATCACAAAATTTTATGGATGGGTATTATTATGGGTTTCATGTTTATATATGATATTAATAAAATTATTGTACTTCTTGAATGATATATTCATATCAACCATTTTGTGATCCATTTTTTTTAAATTTTAATGTATCACTTACATACACATGGACTACCATAACCACGAAGTAATGTAATCTATTTTACTATTATATTTATCATGGAAGGTAATAAGTATGAATAGTATGATCATATTTGATATATATAATATAATAATATTTATGGAAATGTGAATTATTTTTTACCATTAATTCACTACATCAATTGAATCATAGAAACAATGTCCATGCGTACGTACAGACGACCATCTCCATGAACGATGTAATTAATTTTTGTTTGACTAATATTTATAAATTATTATAAATATGTATATATTTAATTTTTATTATAATTGTATCATGATTTTTCTGAAATGATGGTACTATGATCATATTATACAAAATTGTATTCCCATAAAAAACATTTTTTGAAAATAAAGTTGTTATCATACCGAATAATGATTTTTATAAAAATAATTAATAAACATGTTAAAATATGTAATCAATAAATGTAACAATGTATGATTAATATATGTTTAGAAAATAAATTTATTATAAATCCATTTTTATTATAGAAGTGTTTTTATTTTTATCAATAAAGGGTGAGCATTGAGGTAATGGATTATATCGGAATCTCATCATTCTTTAGGTTGTCTTATGATTAAGTCTCCATTGGAGAATATTTAACGTATAAGTATATGATTTTTAAAAATGATTAAAAAATTATTTCTTATATTATCTAGTAATTTGTAATGTAATTTTAACCATGTTTTACATTTTACTAGATTATTCAAAAATAATCTTTTCTCTATTTCAAAAATGTTTAAATTGTGGTTTTTTTTAAAATAAAATAATGTTATGTTTTATCTAATGAAGAATAAGAATATTTTAACATAAGACTAAATTTTCATTAACATTAATCATAATGTTGAATTTTAAATGATTATTTTCAATTAAAATGATTTTATTTATGAATTCATAGATTGTGTTAAAAAAAGAATATATTTCAAAATAGAAAAGTAATTTTCAACAAGAATTATTCTTATTGATTGTTAAAAATTATTTTCAATCTAATATAGAATCCATTGATGATATATCTAATTTATTAAGAATGTGATAAAATTATAACATCCATTATCTTTCTCTTCATGGTTTGTTTTTGTAATTAAAATATTCTTTTGAAAACCATTCCTTTTTCCTTTGTTTATAATTTGATTATTGTTTTTATTAAATTTGATTCTCATCATGAGTTATGTGATGGAGAATTTTTTTCCATGTGGAATAGACATATATATATATATATATATTATAATCTTTTTGTGATGGGTGGGACCTATATCTACCTCCAATAGATTGGGAGAATCTAAATATTTCATGGTATAAACATGAGATGAATATAGATGATCTAGATCCTTGTTAGGGGAAGCATGGACATCCTAATTCCTTATGGGAAATAGATGCATATGGATTTACTCTGGGAAATTGGTGCATCCTGATATATAGTTGGAAATTGGTTTGTCCTGGTCTACTATTGAAACTTTTATTTTCATGATCTAATATGGGTAATAATAGAAGCATGATCTACAATAGTATATATGTGAGACCCAATACCCCTTGGGAAATTATTATGCCTTCATATACTCTGGGAAATAGGGAATTCCTGATATATAATGAGAATCGGGTGCATCATTATCCGCAGTGGCTGTAATGTGATAAGCCTTCACCCAATATGTTGATGTTATTGTTTTTTTCACATTGAAATATTAAATGGGATTATATATTTAATATAATACCACACTTTTATGAAATAGCCTTATGTTTAAAGATTGTTTAATTATATGTATCACTCTTACGGACCATGTTATCAAAATAAATATTGTTTTTTTCATGAATCATGCTTCTGATCAATAGCTGGTTGGACCTGAAATTTTTATGTCAAGTTCATTACCACATAAAATTATTCTTATAATATAATTGCATATGTTAATATATTTATATGTTTTATGTTCACCCTTACTAGTATTCTAATATAACCATTTCTTACATTTCCTTCACAATATTATGAATAATGTTTTAGGAACGGTGTTACTATGAGGAGTAACATGGGAGAATATTTTGGTGGGAGATGTAGAAGATCATACATAGAATAAAAATATTTTAATTCAAGTTTATAAAGACATTAAACGATTAATGTATGTGACATGTTGATGAAAACAATAAACCTCAAAAAACTGAGAAGTAATCTAATCCATCAAAATGATGAATTCAAATATATATTGATCATAAATATGGTAATAAAATAATAGTTTTTCCTAATATATCAATATATAATATGATAGATACTTAATCACATGATCATTACTCATTCTAAGAGGTGTCACTAGTACTTTGTTAAAAGAAATGAGATCCTTTGGATGATTGAATACATCACTAAAATTATCTAATATATATCAGTGTAAAAAAATCATTAAAAGTAGTTGTCGTAAAGGATCCGACAAGGATGTTACCTCTCATAGTTGATTGATCTGCATTAACCTGTACCAAAAAGACATGCACTACGTGGATGTGCTTCAATATGGAGGCCTCTGGCTAGATCCTTGTTGTATTTGATGCATCTATATACACCATAGTGGAATTTGGAGATGAAAATGCATTTCCAGAATGGGTTTTATAAACATCATGAAAGAATCACTATATATAGAAAAATAATCCAATACTATTGAAAATATTTTCTCATGCGGGACAAGAACGACATGAGTGGCCAACCATGCCACACTAATAGAAATATAGTGGAACAATACTAGATATAATTGATATTAATGATGTGTCTCACTACAGAATACTACCAAAAAATCTCCAATTATGCCCATTAGACAATCTCTTAATTCCATATGTTCCATTGAAATATCCACTCATTGAAATAGAATGGGATAAATAGGCTATTGTTCCTATTATGTCCATTTATATAACCATAACCCTATCTGTATTATAATTATAGGAGTAATGAATTAGATTAGTTAAATAAAACATGATATCCTAAAAAAACCCCATGACTACATCAAATATTAAAATGATCATTGTTTAGAACCTCTAGATAAAAAACATAGTTCCAAAATATTGTTGGAGTATTGAGACACAAAACACACTCTATGATAAAAGTATAGAAAATACATAAAATTTTTCACCATCAACTAATTTTTATTAAAATTTGGATGAATATTATCATAAAAACCTTCTAATACAAACCCATGATCATATATTTCAGTAGCACAAAATCCAACAACCTCTAATTGGGATCCTGAAGGATGAGTAATATTCAAATCACCTTGATATTCTCTTGTGTATCTTGGAACCAGATGATCAAAAGACATTATTAAGCTAGTTCTATACATCCTGACATTAATGAATACAATTAAATGATTTTTATTTCTCATGTAATAACTCTAATTTTTGATATATTTCACCTATTTCTCATAGTTTTGTAATAATAGTTGTGTGTTAAACATGAATTACATTATTATGCACAACATGAGCTACTATTATAATAGATTATATAAGATTTTTATATATACTTTCATATTATCATGGGGAGAATAAATTTCAAATTGTAGTTGAATCCATTAGAGTTGTTTCAAAGGTACATCACAACCCAACAAGAAAATTTAATTACTATAAGACATGTAATTCTCATTAAATAACATAAAACCACAATAATAAAAAATTAGATTAACATCATGAACTAAATAAGAGAGTCTTGGTCAAAACATTCCCTTGTTACATGTGTCTCGTCCTGGACAAATCTATATAAACACTTAGTAAATGATTCCTATAATGTTTTCACAAACCTATCTTCATAATAACATGCATCTCAAGATAAGGAGACGTTATGAAAAATCAGCCTCTCATAAAAACAACTTCACGATATTATTTAAGAGATCATCCTAACCTGGATCCCAACCTCATATTAAAAACACCCCACGCTCTTTCCAGAACTCCATAATCTGGTGAATATCACCTAGGATTCTACATAAAATAATGGGAATGATTTTACCCAAACTAAAGAATAATAAATTCCATATATATAAAAAGGAGAAAGAAACAATAGCTAATATCTAGAAAAATACATTTCATAACTGAAGGAAATAAAACAAGTGATACAACTCAAATTAGCTAAACCAAAATAAAAGATACATTTTTGATAAAAATGGATAATTAAAATAGAAAACAACTAATCGTTATGATATGTGAGAAATGTCCCCCCACCTCCCCACTATGTAAACATACCCAGCTAACTGAAAATTCACCACATTACTATGGTGCATATCCATTCCCTTCATGAAAAGAGACAACCAATTCTATACACATCCATATGGTTTTGTATTTTTGTAACTAAATTAGATTATTTAAATCCCACAAAGTATACCCATATTGTCTCTCTATACCAATATGCTCAGTACATTTATTTTAAAATAAAAAAATACATGATAAGAAATAATACATTTTTATATCAAAATAATGGTGAATATTTCATTTTCTTGTCTATTTTAAAATAGTCCAGGTAATAATGTCATGGATCAATATAAGTAATTATAGTAGACTACCCATACCACAATCATTTATTGTGTCCCAATTTTTTTTAAACATAGGAATAAGGAGGATAGGAACACCACTTTTGTGAACACCATAAAAATTTAAATCAAGTCCCTAGAACAAAATGCATATTTTGTATAGGTTCATCCATGAGTGAACCCTCTAAATAAATATTGAACAATTTTACAACATTATTCCTTTAACCAATTTACCCATGGAATCCCATGTGCAGAATTCCATAAATCATTTCAAAGGGATATATGTTTCTCAAAAAAATAACACTTTATTCAACCAAATAATTCTTTGAAAACCCATTTCAAAAACCATTTTCTATACAATGAAAACAAAATTTTACCTCAACCAAAATCAAATGAAAAACCAAATTTTATCAAAATATATTTTGATAAAAAAACAAATCAAACAAAATGATTTATATACAAATTTATCAAATAAGAGAAATATAGTATATCATATTTAAGAAAAACATGGAACCAACTACATCAAAATCAGGGCTTAAACATCTAATAATGTGATCCACCCTCACAAGATGGAAGGATAAAAAATTTGGCAACATATGATATCTCAAATTTTTAATTCATAATGAAAAGGATAAAATAGAGGTTTTTATCCCATATACCCCAAAAATCACAGCCACTGAACCAAAACCAACACATGCGTAAGGCTCTTAGATAATATCTAACAATAGAAATATAAATAATAATAAATGATTCTACAAGGACTGTGACATTCTATTTTTGTGACAATTGAAACAAAGAATAAAAATATACTTGTCTAGAGAGTGGATATGAACCCTCCATGGATATTATGTTTAATACAGAGAGAATGAAATACAGAGAAGATACTGAAAATATAAAAGAAATACCTAAGCTTCGATTGATGATCTTTTCATCAGGAATATGAAAAATGACATGCACAATATTTGAAAAATTATATTATGATGTTTTGATTTAATTTAAATATTGGATACATGCAGTGTAAACTCTACAAAAAATATTTTACACTTTAAAACACATCACATTATATTAAATTTATATTTATTGTTAATATTAATATTTAAAACAGGTTTTTAACATATTAATAATATTTTTTCTGTAAAATATTAAATTATTTCTAGAAATATGTTTATTCCATAAACTATTATACTTCTGGAACCTAGTGAGGAGATTAATCCATAAGCCAAAATATACAAAATAAAAGTGTCCAATATGAATTTATAGACCTAGGTTATGTATAAACCCCTAAAAACATATCTTTACCTCTAAAAGATAAAAACAAGATCTAATACACAAAATGTGTGTACCATGAAATTCAGTTTTTTACAATATATGTGAAATGAATGGTTATAAATGAAAATTATATGTGATTATTTCAATGAATAAGATTATTATATAATTACATAATATGATTATTTATATTTTATTTAATGTTAAAGATATTCATGGAATATCATTTGGATATTGAGGTAGTTTTGGTTTAAATATCCATCGGGGTAAATTAAATGTTAGTATTTATAAAACCAATCAAATTTTATCCCTAATAGTTTTTATGGGGTTTTTATTACATCATAACATTTCAAATATTATTATAAATACTCAACCGAATGGATATACATAATCATAGAAAATTTTATATCTTCCATTTGGTTAGTAAACCACATATTCAAAATCATTAAATTATTATAATAAAATATTGAATTTTTTGGTAGGATATCATGTGATCATTTTAAATATAAAAACAATTTTTATTTAAATATAGTCATTTATCCATTTTTGAAAGCCATTTTACAAAAATTGGAATTCATTACAATTGTTTGAAAAGAATATTTCTTTTAATATTCTATACACAAAAAAAATTCATCCATTATAATATTTTTTATACGAAATTATAATTTTGTTAATAAATTGAAACGTAATTTTTTTTCTAAAATTTACGATCATTTTTCTCACAATAAAATCTATTAAAATTGAAATGGTTATTTCCTCACATTTATCAATGTAATTTCACGATTATTTTATAATATTTTCTCATCATTGTTAATATATATTATGATTTCCCATACATAATTTGGGATATTTTATAATAATAAAATCCTCTTATATTAAATAGAAACCATATGACCTTTTTTTTGATGTGTTCATGGAAATCACTTCATTGAAAGGGTATATTAATTGAACATGATATTATTAATATTTTCATAGTCATTCTTAAAAAAAATTTAAGTGTTTTATATATGTAATAGGTTTCAATGATTTATATACCCCACTAATGAATTGGAGAAATAATTATATTCCATTGGAAGTTATTTTTGTGACTGGGGAGTGAACCTATATCATTATGGTAATCATTACACTATGTTTATAATAATTGTTTTTGAACCTAGTAAAATATCGTACATTTCCCACTATGTTTATAGGAATGGGGATTTAGTAGATACATCCTTGGGGCTCTATACACTATGAGATTTTATTATTGAAAATGATCATTTCCATGTTATATTATTTTTCATTCTTACGTATATGCCACAGACACATACCAATGTCATGTTAACATGGATCACAATTATTAACCCATGATTAAACATTCATACCACTCACTTATAATTCTATGCTAAATATTGAGTCTCATAACTCGTTATCTTTGGTTTTCTGAGTATCGTTCTATTATGTTATAACTATGTACCATAATTATATTCTCATAAAGAAATTTTTATTTATGAACACTATAATAAGGGATTTATTCTACTTATGTTTATCATTAGCATAAATAAATGATCTCCCTTTTTATATATTTATTCCCTATGTGATAATATAAATTATAATGTTAGGTGTTTCTAAATGGTTATTATTTTATTATTATTTTCACAGGGATGTTGAAAATTTTGTTAAAATAGTGTTTATGTATCTAATATCCAAATACACTAAAACCTTAAAATGTAGGTAGTGATTTTTTAATACTTAGAATGAATATTCTGGTTAAATTAGTTAACATGTATACATGGATTGGTCAAGTCATTTCTTTTTGATCTAGAATGAGGTTTAGTTATATATTGTAATTATGATAAAAAGGTTAGTAGATGGAACCCGAAAGAGCCTATGTTTAATTAAAAGAGATTATGGATAAACATAAAAATTTACGTTGGTTTAATTTAATATTAAGTAATTTATGTAACTTATGATTGGTTTTTAATAATATAATTTCATAAACTCATTACTAATTCATGATACTCATTTTCGATTTTTTTTATTTATTAATGGAATAAATATAGAACAATGAAATTATTGTCAAGAATGAAAGACTCTAAATGGAAAAATAATTATTTGAGAATAAAAGAATGTTTTTTATTAAAACGTGAAATGTTATAAGTATAGTGTTTTAAATCCCTAATATCTTGATTTTAAATTATTAGTGATCTCTCATAATGGCATGATTATTGAATTTTATGATTATGACTCCTCTATGATAGATAATTTCTAGAATATACTATTGCACAATTTTAGTATTATGAATTTAGTGGAATTTTATGTGATATTGGCCAAGGATTTGATCTATATATATATAGACCATATTTTTTATAGGATAAAGAAGTAATATTTTATATCCTAAATAGGACTATGATCATTTACAGATACATGGATAGCCATCAACTCTGTATAAAAATAACATATACTACATGGGTAATAAAACTGAATAATGAAGGATATTTATGATTAATGGTTAGTGAAAATATGATTTTTATTTCATTTCAATTATATGGAAATTTATAGGTGTATATTGAAAACAGATCATCCCAATAATAAGGTTGTTTTTATAGTAGAACTGTTAAATGTAATTAATCAAACATTAATGATTCCTAATAGAATATAAATTATTAGATTTAATATTTAAACAATAAATAAGATGAAAACATTTATAATGGTTTTATACACCAAAGTGTTTCACCATTAGGGTGAAACAATCTACTCTATAAATAAAAAATAAATATTATTTCACCTGTACAATTATAATATTAGACTAAACAAAACAATGAGAAAAAATGTCATCTACCTTTCATTTATGACATCTTCTATCATCTATAATGGGATAAAAACTTATCAATGATTGATATTCAATCTTCATATCATTAAATAATAATGAAATTAGTGAATGTACACAATATCAACATTCATATATTATATGGGAAATATATATTCATTGTTATTTCATTTGGAGAAACGAATTAACATAATATTGGCTAGGATTTGATAAATATGGAATTCAGTTATTCCGTTGATAATTTTATGGACATCATTGAAGATTTTATTCTTATAAATTTAGTGTGAATGGAAAAACAGGATAATTATTTGAGTATTGATATATATACAACATATAATGGTAAAATTACAGTTTTATTTTGAAAATTTTAACACCGAATGTGGAATGTTTCATTCATTTGTCAAATAACTAAAAAGGGTAGATATAAAATTATATCAAATAAAAAGGTGATTGAGAAATGACTCAAAACAATAGTTGAAACTAATATTTGTAGTTTTTCTGTTGGTTATATATGATATATCATTTATGATAAATTTATGTAGACTATAAAATCCCTAAACCGAGTTAACATAAAAGGGGGACATATTATTATGTACAGAATATTGAGAATAATATTTCAAGGAGATCAAGGGAGGTTATCTTATTTCAGTAGTACAATATTACCCTAAAGTGGATAACAGTTGTTAACAAAAATTGATTATGAATAAAAGGTATTAGGATGTGTCCTCATATATAATGACATGTTGTTAGATTATGCCTCACTACAATAAAATATCCGTGACAAAATTAATAAAATTCACGATTTTGTGCTGGAACATGAAATAAAAACATTGATGATATTGAGGAATTATTTCCATGGTGAAATGTTTATAATATATAATATTAAAAATAGTTTTAATTATATATTCACATATATGGATTTGAGAATTCATTAATGTAATTGATTAATAATATAACATTATTTATCTTTATGATCACATACCACCCTAGAAATACCTATAGGGAAATTGATTCTTTGATAATGAAATAGCACCCTACCTTTTCTGTTATGAGGATTTAATGGGATATAATACACCATTGTTTTAAAATAATTGATCTTTATACCATGATGTAATAATACAAATTTATTCATACAAAAATTTCTACTCATCTATCCATCCATGTTATGATCAGTGATTCATAAATAGATATTATAAAATATTAATAGAATTTAGGGAACATTCCGTCATTTAACTATTACACTGATTGAAGGATATTTTTAATGAAACTAATATTCATTAATTATATACTATAATTGATGAAAATATATATATGGTGCTGAACATAACTCATTAATTTCAATACATCCTTGATGAATTTTTTTGTAGAGATCTCATGAATCCTTTATTTAGGTAAAATATGAATATAGTGATTATGATGTATATAGCTTTATTTATGGTATGATGTTCTTTGGTGTAAAATAATATAAATTTAAGAAAATGATAGAAAAATTACATATACTTTTGTTGAAATTATAGAACATTACTCTCAATTTATCTTTAGTTCATTCAAGTAATAATTAAGATTATAATTTTATTTCGTTTGTAGTGGATTACCTTAAAAAATATCACAATTCATTTCAATTATTTAATATTTCAAAATCGTTCAATTTATCATTATATATATAAATACAATGTATGTGGTAAGTCTAAAATGTGTTATACTTTCAATTATATTATTGAGATACGAGGGTTTCCAAAAAATTATAATATT
The DNA here is from genome assembly GCA_963277665.1 of Viscum album. Taxonomy (NCBI): domain Eukaryota; kingdom Viridiplantae; phylum Streptophyta; class Magnoliopsida; order Santalales; family Viscaceae; genus Viscum; species Viscum album. The sequence continues at coordinate 673,754,786 of OY728157.1, read as the reverse complement.
TATTTAGCATTTATTTTATATATAGTTGATTTTAGTTACATATCATCATCCTCTAATAAATGAAAAATCATAAATGTAAAAATATACACTAGATGATATGTTTAGATATTGTATAATATATTTTGGACATTGTTAGTATTAACACCATCCTTATGTAGTGTTCTCATATATCAATATTTTTCATTATAGAATTTAATTTTAACTGTATTTGTCACTATATTGGAATATTTTATAAATCAAACATGTTGATACGATGTTGGATTGAAGAAAAGGTTAGTAGTGGAAATTCATCTTGAAATGGTAGATAATATTTTAAACATTAAAAATCACACCAAAACGATTAAAAATTGTTAGAACAACATATTTTATAATCATCGATGATATTTTGAATATTATATACTAATAATGGTATTCCATTGAATACCACTAAGGGATAGGTGTATGAGATTTAGTGATAAGGTAATGATTAACCCTTGATGCATTATCCCTTTCAAAATCCTCAATTGTGGGGTTATGGTATGGTATCGTCTTTTAATTACAATAATCCCCTCCCAAGTGCTTCATTTATTTTATGTATCACTTTTGCAGAAAAAGAAACTTAACCATTCGTATGTACTAAACAAAAATGTTTCAAATATATAATGTGGGCTTACTTATATGGAAAAACTAAAAAAAATCTTGGATCATTGGGAAAAATTAATATGATACATTATAACTCACCTGGTAAATGTTCTATATAGAAATCATATCATCGAGGATTCTATTTTTGGGATCCCATGTTGATGGGATGCAAATTTCTCCTCAAATATATTTTAATGATTAATGATTTTTTTTTGAAACACCCTTTGAGGATACAATGTAACACCACATGATTTTACAATTTATTATTACATAAAATAAATACTTTTTTTAAAATTATTATATGGAACATTACACGAAAATAAAAAAACTATTAAAATTTTATTGATTTAAAATTTAATAATAGAAGAAAATATTAATTATATTATGAGAATAAATATAAAACATCATGACTAAATATTATTCTAGAATAAATCCAAATGTAAATAAAATTTCAAAGAGCATAATATATCTATCCGCGTTATTTTAAAAAATGATGATAAACATGATTGTACATAAAATATTGAATAGAGTATGAAATATAATATAAATGTTGGTTTATTTTGATAATAAATTAGATAAATTTTATAAGAATCTCTATAATACTATATATTGGAAGGATATGACATCATATTATATTTTTTCATTATAAATTTTTTCATTTTTAAATATGTTCATTATCTTTTCATGTAAAAATATTTTATTATAGTTGTTTAATTTATATTATCAAATTTAAAACCTTTAATTTCCCATTCCAGAATGAAATATAAATGAACAAAATTAAGAAATTTTTTTATTATTAATATAAATATTTATGCATTTCTTATTATTTATGTTATTTTCTATTATTATTAAATAATATATATTTTTAATTATATTAATAAATGAATTATATTAATACCATTATATTGATAAAATAAAATGGTGGGTAGATGAATAATTAATATTAATATATCTTTAGAAAACTGTTTTCTATTAAAAAATAAAAATTTATTATATGATGAATCTATTATAAAATTTAAATGGATAATAAATCTTTATGAATACATTAAAATTATAAATTTATAAATAATATCTTTATGATCATATTGTGATAGAAAATTTCTATTTTATTAAAATTATATTATTTTTAATGAACATAAATATTTATTTAATTGTAAAAAAAGACATATTTAGAAATACTATTATAATAAATTAATTCAAAATTTTCAATTACAATGTAAAAAATATTTTAATAGGACAACTTTATATTTAGGCATGAAACAGATTTTACTAAGGAAAAAGTTTAAATTAACATGGTAAAAATATATAGAAAGAAATGTTTATCTAAGGGGAATATAAAAACACTATCATGAAACCTAATATCTATATTATATAATTCATGTTTTATATTATTTTATATCTTTAATATCATACTCAGTCATTTTTAAAATATCTCATTGTTTGTGTTACTTCAACCTGATACATGAAAAATGATATAATTCCAACACCATTAAATATATGAATAAGTATCATGGAATGTAGAACATTATAATATGAAATTGAATTGTTACATTTTAATAAATATTGAATTGGATGGATGAAAATGAATGATTAATATTATTTACATATTATTATTAATAAATTACCTAGAATCATTTCATAATTGATTCCTTTCTCATGAACCATACCCATACATTCTACTAAATGAATGTGGGAATGAATGAATTATTAGAAAAAATTATTTCAGAGGATTTAATAATATTGGAATTATGAACATTGAATAAAGTAATGTAAAACCACACCACTATTATGAAACATGTATTAACTAATCCAATTTAGTAACATAAAATGATAAAAACACCAATAAATGGAAAATATAAAATAAACAATTTTTTTAATTGAACATTATTTAAGGTAATATATAAGATTAAGGATAATAAATAAGTTATTAGGATTGTGTTGATTATTATACATTAGGTGAAAATGATTTAATTTAATTTGTGAGTAAATTTAAGGGTTTCATGACAAATATCATTATGAAATCATTATAGTTTATGTAAGGACATCCATATTGGTTGAATTAAATTTATTCTCAGCAAAATAATTTCAATATCATACAATATAGTTATACATGGACTTCACATATCATAACACTTATTCCCATCCCTTTTGATTACAAATAAATTGAATGGATGTTGATATGATGATTCCTTATTATATGTTCTTTTTTGTTGTCTGAAATAATTCAAATCATTTCTTATATTATATATTAATTTTAATGGATTTCAGTGTCTCAATATATATTAAGATTTATGTTATTTTTTAATTGAATTTATTTTTATTATAAATAGAATCTTCTTTCTTTTGATATGATTATTTTCCAAACAATTTATCCATCTATTAAAACAATATATAGAAGATAATTTTTTGAAATTCAATAAATTATAATATTTTCCAAAATTTTTATTTCTTCTTAATTAAAAATATTCTACATAAAAAATTTATTTCTTCAAAATTCAATTTTATTTTATATAATTTTTAATTTTATAGTTTATAGAAATTTTTTTGAAAAATGCTTAATTCTATTTCATTATGTTCTCTAAATTTATTTCATTCTACATATGTGTAGTGATTTTTTTCTATGTCATCATAATAAAATGTTTCTTATTATTCCTTGGGTATAGTTTATATTGATTCCATCTACTATGTTTAAGTTGCTCAAAAGTGATCAGTTTTTATCAATACTTTATTAAAACCATTTTAAATCCATGTGTTAACTATGAAGTGAATGAATATTAGATTTTTTTTCATTTTTATGTGGTACATATATGTATTGTTTTTCATTATTTGATTTATTTGGATAGAATAATATATCTCTCAAATTAGTTGGGTGATATTTTTAAATATAATGGGATGGCATAAATGGGGATCGGGATTGAATCATTAATAAAATGTGACTCTTCCCAAAAAGTTTATGATAATGGGATTTGAAATCATTCAAATATGTTACTCTACCTTATATGTTTATGAGAATTAAGAGTTATCCTAATAATCTATTTGGATTGGAATAATATGAGATATTTGTATTGGACATGATCTTTTTCCAAGGAAATTATTTTCAATACTAATGCCTGGGCCACATTATTATTCTTATTTTACGTTATCATGTCTTGTGATTATTTACTCACTTTTAGACTATTATATATCTCATTTCCAAAGGTTTTCTAAGAGCATAAACATATTATATATTATTTAATATCTATGTGTTGTTGTTTATATTTCACATATATTATGATCATTTTTTATTTAATATGCTTTCATACATATATCATTAATATATGATCATGTACGATCATTGATTGATATCTCATATCTTAACATATAAAGGGACTCTAAATTAGACCTTTCCTGTATTTTAATTCACTATGATATTAAAGATATTATTTTGTATGATGTGATTAAAAGTGAATCACATGACAATAATATTTATATGTGAGGTCGTAAATTTGTTTAAATATGTTTTCTAAAAACACAACCTTTATTAACACTAGATATTTAGGATATAAGGTTCCATTTAATTTGAGATTTAATGATTATCCATGTAATGTTATTAGATAGGTATATATGATCTTCACAAGAAATTTAAATATACTATTTTATTATTTATTTAACTTATATACAATACGGGCCATTTAATATAAAATTGATCTCTAGATCCCACATGCATGTGGAACAGACGGCTATTTAATATTTTTTGGAGTTGATGAACCAAATTTTAATTTATATATTTTTATTATGGACCAGTTGTGGTCCCATTAAGATTTATATTATTTATAATTATCATTATATATTTTCTCAAATCAATTGAAATAAAATTCTTGGGTTCATGAACATTAATTTTTTATAAGAAACTCTTTAATGATATATTGTAAGACTTATTTTGTGATTTTTCATTTACATTCGTTAACATTCTTATGATTTCACAATTATGGAAAGGTACATGCCTCAAGACATATAATTTTATTAAATAATATATTTTTTTAATCCAAGTTTTTGAGTGAAACACATTATTTCATTCATAGTATATAACAATAGAATTATTTCCAATGTATCAAGTGTTTATGGTCACCAAAAAATTGATGAAAAAAGTGAGATGGTCTACATTATATCATCTGTAAGGAACGTTTTACATTTATGATTTCTTAATTACTAATGAAGTCACCTTGGTGAAAACTACACATAGTTTTCACTCATATACCACAAATAATTATTTCATCATGGTTAGTTTCACATTATGTTTAATAGAAAACAATTAGAAATTTTAAATAGTACAATTACTTCTCTATGATATACGATTTGTAAGGTATGTAATTGAATCAAGGAATTCATGTATTCCATATCTATATATGCTTATTTATGAAAGGGTGAAATAATTAAATTTCAAAATCTTACATTAAAAATAAGGATTCATAAAAAAACTTAGCATGTATCTAAACTGAATCCTCATGAATTTTTGGGTTATTGAAAAGAATAAATCATAAAAGATGAATAACCTAGAATATGGATCATTAAAACACAGTGGAATAGTTTAAAAATTAGTAATAAATAAATCATCCTAACACATTTTGGGAATATTGGATGTTGTTAATGATAAATTTTACTTTTTCTCTAAAATATCTCATTGGTGTTACTTAGGGCATTGAAGGAAACGTTGGTTCTCATTATGTTTTTCTAGTGTTCTGTATTTTTATATTTAAATTCTGGTAACCAATAATTCTATGAAAATTGGAACCAATAAGAATAAATAGTTTATCTTTTTTGGATTCCATGTGTAATATCTAGAGATGTTTAATTTGGTTTATTATTTTTAGGTGTTAACTATAAGAAGAACCTTGATATTGAATTGAAAATTGAAGATGGTTTTTAGTGCTATAAAAGTTATTAAACTATATATTGAAAACATTATTATGTTTAATGGATATAAATTTTAATTCTTGGGTATATAATAATAATACATGGTGGTATACTCCTTTTAATGTGGGTTTTTGTTCATGAATGACATTATTAACATAGAACATTTTTTCCCACGTGATGTGGTCAAAGTGTTTTAAAAATATCATTTTCAATAGTTTTTGGTTCATAATTGCATATGTTGACATTTTCTTGAGAAATTTATATTTTGTTTAGATCATTGTTCCATTATAATTTTTTGTTATATGGTTTTCCAAATCCCAATATGATAATGGATTATAGGGTTGTGACAAGACATTTACTCCATCCTCCCATTTTGATATTTTAACATGAACGTCCTATTAGTCTATTTTAATTTTAATTTCACTATATAGAAATTTGGATAAGGAATGTACAATTATTATGGATATATATATATATATATCATTTCTTGTGATTTCATCAATTTAGATTTTAGTGATTGGTGAGATAGTCTATATAGATGGGATGTAGTGAAATGATTTTTATGAAGATATTAATTATTTTATATAATGCCTCATTAAATGGAAAGATTTTATAAATTTCACGATTCATAACCCATATAATATAGTTTCTGTATGCATCTTGGTCTAAGATAATATATCAAGGCGTCACATCAGGTGATAACATATCTTGAATTATGAAACATATAGTTTCTAATAAATTGTATCTTCATTGTTATTTTTCCCACATATGTAACCTTACTATTTTTCATGGAATTGGTTTATGGGTATGAAAAATTAACCAAGAACCCTAGTCAGGATATGTATATCATGTTGGTGTTTTTGGTCACAATAATGGACCACTCATAACAATTTAAGGTCGTGTATAGTGAACTATTTTTTATTCAGTTTAACATCATGTGATTAGGACATTGATATCATATAGTATAATATCATATAATCTTGATCATTATATATATGATGTTGAGTATATCTTATATACTATCTAAAAATTGGTTTGTATCTATTTTGAACCCATGGACTGAACCCTCTAATTAATTAAGACATGCCACACAGTAAAATATACTAGGTTTTTGATTTGGATTAACATTTAGGCCCATGATATGTAATACATAGATCAATACAAATCATGATAGAAAATAAATCATGGTACATGTAATTATTACATGGTACAAATATGTAGATAAACTTCATTCAAAGGGAAGCTTAATTTTTTATTCACAATATATGGAAAAAACAGTCAAAGTAGTTTACGGCCATATAAGGTAGTCCTCTTGCAGTATTTTATAATCATTTGTGAACTAATTATCCATGTTGTGTATGGTCAAATGACAAATACCATATATCAATTACTATATAGTAATATGTCAATGAAAACATTTAATGATGATTTGGAAGATTGGAAAAAAGAAATAATGTCACACAGTTTATGATCATATGATGAGGAACACATGTTATATAGTTTACATTCATTAATCTATAATTCTGGTCTCCCCAGTTCAAATTATGATATATCATTATCAGGATTGTTGGGATAACCATGTACAACTATTAACATCACATCAGATATGTATGGGGTTAGAAATAAGTGGTGAATAGTAAATTAATACTATTACATTAGAAAAAATAACATTGAATCATTGTCTTGGTTCAGGATGACACATTAAAAACTATAAAAGAATACATTGAGATGAGGATTATAGATACATATGAATCAAATAGTATTGATTTTCACAAATCATTTTTGTGTATCAAAATATATATGGAATATTTTCGGAATAGTGATAATTTAGTCTTGATATGATTTATTATCTATATATTTTATGTAAATATTTAATTGATTTTTTGATGTTCTATAAATAGACATACATCCGAGAATAATGGTGGTTGTCCTCGTGTAATTTTATGAATCATTGATCATTGTTGGAAACATAGTTTAATATCATGAATCATGGAAATGTGTACTAATAAAATATTCTATTTGGGTCCAATATAAGCAACCTAGGCTCTATTATTTATATTATGAGGACATAAAACAATCCATACATTGTTTTTAAAGGTAATTTAAATTATCGTAGATTTTTTATTACTTATTTATTATATTGAAACTAAAAATATAGGTATAGTAAAATAAGAAGGAATGAAACCTAAAATGATATTGGTTATAGTGTTATAGATAGGTGAGGATGTTTTCTTCCAAGAGAATGTTTATTTATAAAATTAATAATTAAATGGAGAAATAGTAAAATAATATCCTTATATATATATCTTAATAATAGATGAATAAACATACATGTCATATAATAATACTATATGTCATATTATTTTGCGTCATGAAATAAATTAAAAATTCAGGAAATTTATAGTCATTTATAATGGAGGTCATCCTTAAAACTTATTGTCATGTTGTTAACATGATATTGTATGAACTTGATTTTTTTATATGGAAAAAAAATAGAAATTTAGTTTATTTAAATACAATGATGATTTTATGCCCTATCATTATACAACATTTAAATTTTTCCTCCCTATATGGTAAATCATGAATGGTTCCCTTAAAAAGGACTGAGAATGAATCATTGAAAAAAATAATAGGCTCTCTATTATCTAACTTAATTTGAATTGATTTTTTCCTATTTTGGGGAAAATATATAAAAATAAAAAAATAATTAATTAAGTTTCCAATTTTTTTTATTAAGATAGTAATTTTAGGGGTCTTTAATAACTAGAACCAAGTGACTTTTCATATTTGGTTGAAATGAAATTCCATTCAAAAATGAACATGATAGATATTTAACCACATGTTCAAAAATAAATAAATATAACTTGAATATTTATTTATTGATATGGATTAATCGAACTCTCTCTTATAGTATGTTCGTTTTCATCTGTGGGTATTCATGACCAAAGAAGATATTTGGATCCCCATGGATCCATTATTAAATTATATACATAATATTCCAAACAAAATTGTTAAATATATTCCCTCAATATATTTTATATCCTTTGAATCTATGCGAGGGCTGGGGGTTTGGGTGGTATCATAAATAATAAAATTTTAGACTTTTATTCCTAGTGAGTATAATTAATTCATTCTCCATAGAAAGGATAATGTATATAGAAATATGATCTAATAAGAATACATATATCTAACTATGTATAACATTCTAAGACTAATTATGTCAATATTTTTACAATATACCATTTATTATTTAATCAAAATTTTCTAAGGGATTATATCTCTAAGGAAATTACACAACATTGAATAAATAATGTGTGTATGTTGAAGCTAAGTATGTTGGTAAATCTTTGGCTCCACCTCTAGAATGAGGAATACTGGTTGTCCTAGGGACTAAATGGGGATCAAAATTATCAAAAAATGGAATTATTTTTTTATTGAATGTTATAAACCTCCTTTCTAAAGATGTGGGAAGGGACAGAAAATTGTCACGCCCTTCCCTCCCCAAGATGTAGGAGAGATAATAACCCCTGAAGTCCTGCCTTAAATAGGCCCAAGATAGGAGAATTGCACTAAGTGTAAAAAATATCACATAATATGAATGGAATTATAGTTTTTATAGAATAAGATCAGGATATTAGATGGTAAATCCCAAGAAACACAAAATACCAAATGTAAATGTAAATCCAAAATCTATTCCCACATCCATGCTCAAATGTAAATCTAACACAAGATACAACAAAAATTAAAAGTAATGTATTAAAAGAGAGGAGGTAAGTAGAAACAGAAAATAACCCTAGTGCCCCGGCTACTAAATTCCAGCACGGTCCATGAAGTATTCATTGAAACCTAAAAAGAGTTATACAAACTTAGTGTGAGTATACAAGTATACAAAGTAGGAAAACTAAATCCACACGTGCACAAGCAAGGGAATATACTAATTCCCCTATGAGAATATAGTAGAACCTCAAATAACCTACCAATGAGTTATAACAAACCCATCCTCACCAAGGAACACCCACCAAATAACTCTTGTCAAGTAAATTAGTTGTATAAGAACACCAACATTTGGGAACCCCACACCACATTCCCACCAGTTAACTGCTCATTCATTTCACCCAACGTCTTGATGAATCACATCTCCCAAATGTAGTTCCAATACCACAAACATACCACACACACACCTGGGCCTCAACCGTACAACACATTTATCCCATATACACCTGGGCCATAATAACCACTCCTCTCACCTGAAGACAACTATTACTCAACATGAATACACATGAGAAAACAATCCTGGATTGAAAACACCTAGTCATATCAGCCATAAAAACCTTTCTGATGGATCTGTGACTATGGTAATCCTCAAGCCATTATAGCCTACCTAGATGCGTTTGAGCGGTAAGAACCAAAAGATGGTGTGATGAAGAAAGTTAGTATACATCCATCAATCATCCAACATACTTTTTTGTAATGACACCCTCTCTTGTTAAATGGTGGTGTTTAAATCATGTATCACAACAAGGGTGGGTTGCATACAGAAATTACATGGAACTACAATTTAATTATGTATATGAATAAAAAAACTCATCCTAAAATACATGTAACACCCCAGGTAAATAAATAATATGACATTTTCATATTTATCCATATTTGTGAATAAAATATTAATATGTCTTTAAAGGGGACGCTATGCTCGATGGCATACCCAACACGCAACAACGAGTTTCTTTGGAAACTTACGTTGCACTCTAATAATAAAATAATATTATTTTAAATGGTAGTTAACATATAGATGTTGTATTGAGAATAATAGATAGAAATAACTAAAATATGATTATATATGTTTTTAAATGTTTTTACACTTATCCAATAAAAGATAAAGGCATAAAATACGGAAAGAATTCAATTTTAGGCATATATGCCCTAGTTTTCACTAAAGGTTCACTTATTGCCTTTTGATGGAGAACCATCATTAAATATAGTTTTGTTCACTCTTATACATACTTTTGGACCAAATAAAACTCTTCTTATGAATTGGGAAATCAAAATTTACTTTGTGTAAATTTTTGGTATCTTTCTGATAAAGTTCATTTTTTAATGAATAGTGTAAAATGTTGTATTTTAATTCGAAACCTCTTTTTAATCTAATTAATTTATATGATTATATTATCTTTTGAATTAGATTTAAATTGAAATTATAATATATTTTTACCATTAAATCCAATAGTGGTTGTTGGAATTAATTTCACTTTGAAATCAGACTTAAACTAGTGTCAATCTTTTGATACTTATTGTTTCATAAAAACACGCTATTTGCTCTGACAGTGGGAATTAATTATTAAATTAATTAATGTGACTTATATGTTTTGAATTTTGTAAAATATAATTCATTTTTGAATTAGTAATATCAAATATATCTTAGGGTGAATTTTTGGGATTTTTCTGAAAAACTTCAATTTTTGATGAATAGTGAAACCACTAAGTGGTACTTATAAAAACTGATTTTTCCGTTTAAATGAAAATTTTCCATCTTTGTGTTTTTAATTTCAAAAATCCGACATATATGGTTGTCATTAAGAAGAAAAATTTGGTTCAATGGGATAAAAATAATTTTTTGGTGAATAGTAACTTATTAAGTTTTTAATCGCGATTAGAGGTAATTAGTGTAGTTTAATGTAAAAATAGTGTTTTAATAATATGAAATGAACTTGACACATGTCCTATCCTCATTGGTTGTGTCATTTCCGACCATCAAAAACCATGGGTCATCTTGGAGACCCCATGGATCCACTTTGGTTGGGAAATGACATAAATAACTTTATATTTAATGTTAAAGTAAAAATGACACAAACTTGAGTTATTTTACGAAAACAATTTTTACATGGGGTTATAAAGATCATATTTTTTATTATAAATAGTAATTGGAAAGCTAATAATATTTCATACATCATATTATTTTTTTATAATTTTTAGACTTTATATAAATTAAATTATGTATGACATCATGATGATGCAGCGATGACTTCATTAATGAACAGTCTAAATAAAATGAAATGATAATATAAAATCAAAGAACTAAACTTGTCCAAAAACTATTGGATGGAAATATTTAGAAGCCTTATCATATTATCTTAGAAATATATCAATGTGGGACCATAGAAATTCGAAACACTTTTGAAAATAAAATAATAGTTTCATGATTTCCAAAAGTGCCCATCCTCTCCTCTTATAAAAGGCCCCCACCTCTACCTAATTTCACACACTCCTCAAGCCTTTGGCTCGGACATACGCTGACCATTTACTCTCTACACATCCCTCTCCTCATCATAGAGGATTCCCTTTGGGAATAATCCTTTCAAAGGAAGCCTTTAGGCACAAATCAAAAGGAGTTACACTTTTAAAGGTGATTCTTTCTCTCATGTTCATTTGATTTATTTTGCTTCTCCAACCCCCTAAACTCTTTTTATTTACTTCCATTGTAACAACACCAATATATTAAATATACTAGGATATTGTTATAAGATTTATTAGAGCCACACACTCACACAACTACATCAAATGGTTAAAGAACATACGGTTTCCTTGGATGGCGAAATTCTGCCTCCCGAAACGATGATTGTTCAATACTCATTTAACACCTTCAAAGGTGGCAATTATGATGTCACTATTTTTATATATGATATATAATATTTTTATGTTTTACTTAATCTTCTGTATTTTTCATTTTTGGATTACTTTGATGGCTTCCATTATGGGTATAAGCGATATCTTCATTTTAGGAAGTGCAGACTACCGCCCCCTCAAAGTGATGTGATTCGTTAATGCCATACGTGGGACGTATAAACGATGGATTTAATGTTATTATATATGATGTTATACTGGAATTATTATATACCTCTATATAATTATTATTTCATTCCATTAAATTATGAGATAGAAATGAAAGTAGCATTCATGCGTACGTACGGCTTACCGTCTCCATGAACGGTGCATTTCATTTCTATTCCCCAAATTTAATGTAATATTATAAGTACATGTATATAATGGATATATATTATGAATGATACATCTAAATTATGAATATAATTCTGGTATTAAAATATACATAACTCTCATTTAGTTTTAATTCCATTAATATGACAAAGAAATGAAAGTAGCGTTCATGCGTACGTATGGCTTACCGTCTCTATGAACGGTGCATTTCATTTATTACCTCTAAATGATTATGTGATATTATAAATACATGTATATTCTAGATATATATGATATATATGATATCCAAATCAGGAATGTCATTCTGGATATAAAGAACCTTTGACCACATGAACAACATGTAATTGTAAGAAGTGCACTTTCGATTTAAGAACCAAATATCGACAAAACAAACATTATTAACTTAAATGATTACATAATGTTTATAACATGTAAATAATTGATATAAAGGGAATAATTAACTTGGAAAAGGTTCTTAAGAAAGTAGAAATTAACTCATGTCTATTATTCAGGACGCTAAAGAATGATCGAGTCAAGTCGGACCCGAGGTAAGGGATCCTACTCCTCTCTTTCTCTTTAAGTAAGCCCTTTTATGTCATTCCTTTTAAAGCTCAACTTTATTGCTATTGGGATGTTCTTTTATATTACTCTTACTGTAATTTTTATATGATGATAGACCCTATTATCTCTCATCAATCCATTTTGGATGTTTTAAGTGGCGCCGTTAGGCTGCCGAGTTTTCGTAAGAGATTTTTCATCTCACTTTTATTCCTGTGAGATTTATGCTACATTTGCTACAATTTCCTTTGAGTGGTTTATGTACTGCCCATTATTACACTCCTGTTGTAATATAATTCCATTTATGGGTATTTAAATATTCATTGTATGACACTTCTTCAAGGGGGTGTACTTTTCGAAAGTTACCCAAGTCGGTAAGGGAACCTTTCACCCTCATCTTTTTAAAAGACTTCGTTTGTTATGTCTTTTAATTCACATACTATTATGTTGGGATATGTTCTTCTATATCCTGATTGATGTAAATTTTATTTCCAAGTTATGAGATTCCATTTTTATCTCTCATCAACTCATTTTCTGAATTTTTGATGTGAAGCCGTTAGGCTGTCGAATTTTACCAAGGGAACTTTTTAACCGAATTTCGATTTCTTCGGGTTCAACATGTTGTTATTGAATATGTCATCCTTTCAATATATGTGAATGAAATTTTATTATTTTACACTTAATATTCAATTATATTGGGTGTATTTATATTTGTCAATCATAATTTTGAGATTGATTTATCATTAATTTAAGGATACCTTCTTTATAAGGGATTTCATCACATTTTACATATCTATTGAGACTTCATTGTTGATATGCACCAATTCATTATTATATGGTGTATATACTGTCCTTTGGAATATTATATCATGAATCCATTTATTTTCATGATATTATAAAGCTCTGATTAAATGTTATTCCTCAATTGTTGTATTCAAGTGTCTCTAATTTTGGTAAAAACCCATTAACCAAAATATCGCTTTAAATGTTTTAATGATTTGTTCTTATTAATATCCCTGTATTCAAAATGGTTTTAAGGATTTATTTATATGGATATTAATGGTTTAAATTGTTAAAATCTTCAAGGTGGTATGGGACACTTTGATTCAAAAATCTCTTTATTAAATATTTTAAATGGTTTTGAAAATGGTTTTTTTTATGGATTCATTATTTCAATATCCTAAAATGTTATATTGTGATTGAAATGTGGAAATGTTATATTTCCTTTATGAATGTCTTATGTGATACATTTATGTTATGGTTCTTGGGCATTGTTATGAAAACGGGTGGTTCCGTGATAATCTAAGGGTGGGTGAGCCCAATATAGCTCCCCAATGCATTGGGTAACGCAAAGGAGTGAAACGTTAATGTTTCTCCGAAGAGATTTATGGAATATACTATGATGGGTATTCCAAACGTAACCAAGAGGGTTACTCCCTACGTAAGAATGTTATGAATGCCTCAAGATACTTTTATGTCTTATGAATTCTATGATTTATTCATGATTTGATGAGGTATGTTAAAGTGCTTATGTTTTATGGGTAAAGTATGATCTCATCATTATGTATATATGTACCCATGTTTCCTTTCCATATTTTTATAACCCTTACTGATCTTTTTATGCTCATCCCATGATTTTGAAATGTTTTCACAGGTCAAGGGAAAGGTACACGATGTGATTATAGTGTCAAGGATGTGTCAAGAAAGAATCTGTGTTTTATTTTAAATATGTTTCTATTGATGGGATGAATGAATATTGTCTTTTATGTAACCACATTGTTTAAATGTGGGATGTAATGCAAGTTTCATGATGTAATTCTCTAAAACTCTAAACATGAAAAGATCCTCAATGTGTAATCTTGTAATAACTCATGATTAAGTAAGGTTTAAGGCTGGGTCCTTATAGTTGGTATCAAAGGTCGGTTTAGATAAATTTAGAGGTTAGGGTATTCTTTAAGCATAGGTGACATTACCATAATGGTTAGGATTTCAGAAAGAGTCCTAGTTTTAGATAAAGTGAATGATTAAGTATATCTTAGTGTTTACCTTCCCCATTCGTACATGATGGTTTTTTTGATATACTCACACTGACCTTTTTGGTTTTAGTAAATGGCTGGATCTAGCAGGCACCAAAGTAACAGTGGATGTGAAAGAAACCGTGATGGTTTTTTGAGCAAGAAACTGAATGATATGGGAGCTGCAATGAGAACTCTTGTAATTATCCTCAACCAACTATCTGTAGTCATGATTGACCACCTAAACCTTGGAGATTTCTCTAAGGCATCATATATGTGAGAAACGAATCCCTACGGAAGTACAGGTAATAATCATAAAGATAATTGTGTTCAAAAAACCTATGTGTCAATGATGTGGAAAGAAACACCTAGGAAAAGGTTTCAAAGGGACAGGAATAAGCTATAGATGTGGAAATGAAGGTCATAAAGCAAGAACCTGCAATGGAAAAAGGAAGCATCTAGTTGACTTGAGGAAAGGGAAAAAAGTTCTTTCTGAGGGATCAATTGAATGTTTTAAATGTGGTGTGCATGGTCATTATGCAAACACATGTCCTATAAAGAAGTTTCGTGAATAGGATTACCAAGAGCGTACAAATGTTCGTTTACCAACACCTAATGCCATTCCGATTGAGGATGAAGAAACTGACAATGACCAATCAAAGGTATGTATTATTTCATGACTATTGTTTTCCTATTTTGGAATCTTAGGATATGATTCATGATTTTGTTTGTAGGAAAGAGGTATTTCTAAATAAGTTGGAAAGGAATGGTCAATGGATCATGAAGAATGTTGAATGAGTAAGATGTCAACATATAAGGGCTTCAAGAGTTATGGTGAAATTCTTAAGAGTATTAAGTCTCTTTTGATGATGGGGTTACATTAGAAGACTTTTTATATTATGTGTAACCCTGATGTTTAATATAGGAAAATTTTATTCAAGGAATGGTTATCTTTTATTTTGTGGACATAGTTAAAAAGAACCATTTGGGTTTATATGATCCTTACTTTTGAGGTAATTATGGGTTATTATATGTTATGATGGAAAATGAAAGGCATGAGATAAACTTGAGGTTAAAATATGTTATGATCATCTTTGATGATTTTATCTCATTTTGGGGAATGTTTTAAGAATTATATAGTTTTGGAAAAAGGACAACACGCAGACCATGTGACTACCCGTCGCGTCAGACAAAGCTGCGGGAATCGAACCCACAACCAAAGTGCGACTGGTATTTATCACCTACCACTGGACTACGTGAAGTCCCTGGTTAGTTTGACTGATTCTTTCTAGTTATATGATTTTATCAATTAAGAGTAAGTTGATTCTGGGTTATTTATAAAAATGATTAACCTATCATGGAGGATATGTGATTAGGTTAATTACTTTTCAATACGAGGCTTTAGGAGAAAATGATGTTGTTTGGAGATAAATGTTACGATTTAACTTGGAAGACTATGTGACTAAATCATTCAAATATTTGGGTTTCAATCTTAGTTTGGTTTACTTTGAAAAAATTTATGGAAAAATTGATTATAGAATGTTCCTCATTGAACTTTGGGTTTTGTTGGACAAAATTTGGAGATTATGAATAGATTTTCTTTTTATAAAGGGTTATCCTTTTCTGGATTATCTGACCTTGTACTATCCATTCTGGTTTTGGTTTTGGTTAAATCCTAAAGACATAGGATGTATATAGTTCTCTTTTGTGGATTAGGTGATTCTCTAGAAGTTGATTATAGTACTCTTAATGCGAACAAGTCTCCCTAAATACTCGTCTTTTGGAAAAAATATGAGTTTGATTAAGAAATCCAGTAAAGGTTGAAAGTCAACATGATAAGTGATTATGTTTCCTTATGAATAAATTCCTCAATAGAAAGTAACTTAACACGAAAATGTTGTCTATTATCTTTTCCTACTGTGGAATTGAATACCGTTTAACCCATCACAAGTTTTTGATTTTCCCATTTTTAACTTTCTCCTAGACATGTTTACTATCACTCTCCCTCAAGAACATGACCCTTTTCTTTTTCTTCCATGTTCTTGTTTTTCTACATGGGATCCTAGTATGGGTTAACTTGGGTGACCTCTATACTTATGTTTCTTTATTTTAAAGTGATTGTTTTACCGACTCTTGTTCCGATGTGGGATTTTCATGGATGTTTCCAAGCTCAAATTTAAAAATTTCGAGGACGCAATTCCCAAAAGGGGGGAAGGTTGTAACACTCCAGGTAAATAAAGAATATGACATTTTCATATTTATCCGTATTTGTGAATAAAATATTAATATGTCTTTAAAGGGTACGCTATGCTCGATGGCGTACCCAACACGCAACAACGAGTTTCTTGGGAATCTTACATTGGACTCTAATAATAAAATAATATTATTTTAAATAGTAGTTAACATGTAGCCATTGTATTGACTGGAATGGATAGAAATAACTAAAATATGATTATATATGTTTTTAAATGTTTTTACAATTATCCAATAAAAGATAAATGCATAAAATACGGAAAGAATTCAATTTTAGGCGTATATGCCCTAGTTTTCACTAAAGGTTCACTTATCGCCTTTTGATGGATAACTGTCATTAAATATAGTTTTCTTCACTCTTATACATCCTTTGGGACCAAATAAAACTCTTCTTAAGAATTGGGACATCAAAATTTACTTTGTGTAAATTTTTGGTATCGTTCTGATAAAGTTCATTTTTTTAATGAATAGTGTAAAATGTGGTATTTTAATTCAAAATATCTTTTTAATCTAATTTATTTATATGAATATATTAACTTTTGAATTGTTTTTAGAGTGAAATTAGAATATATTTTTACCATTAAATCCAATAGTGGTCATTGGAATTAATTTCACTTTGAAATCAGACTTAAACTAGTGTCAATCTTTTGATACTTATTGTTTCATAAAAACACGCTATTTGCTCTGACAGCGGGAATTAATTATTAAATTAATTAATGTGACTTATATGTTTTGAATTTTGTAAAATAGAATTCATTTTTAAATTAGGAATATCAAATATAGCTTAGGGTGAATTTTTGGGATTTTTCTGAAAAACTTCAATTTTTGATGAATAGTGAAACCACTAAGTTGTACTTATAAAAACTGATTTTTCCGTTTAAATGAAATTTTGCCATCCTTGTGTTTTTAATTTCAAAAATCTGACATTAATGGTTGTCATAATGAAGTAAAATGTGGTTCAATGGGATAAAAATAATTTTTCAGTGAATAGTAACTTATTAAGTTTTTAATCGCGATTAGAGGTAGTTAGTGTAGTTTAAGGTAGAAATAATGTTTTAATAATATTAAATGAACATGACACATGTCATACCCTCATTTTTTGTGTCATGGCCGACCAAGAAAAGCCATGGGTCAA
The DNA here is from genome assembly GCA_963277665.1 of Viscum album. NCBI lineage: Eukaryota > Viridiplantae > Streptophyta > Magnoliopsida > Santalales > Viscaceae > Viscum > Viscum album. The sequence continues at coordinate 673,736,318 of OY728157.1, read as the reverse complement.
CTTGGGGACCCCATGGTTCCACTTTGTTTGGGAAATGACATAAATAACTTTTTATTTAATGTAAAAGTAAAAATGACACAAACTTGAGTTATTTTACGAAAACAATTTTTACATGGGGTTATAAAGATCATAGTTTTGATTATAAATAGTCATTGTAATGCTAAGAAGATTTACTACATCATAGTATCTTTTTTATAATTTTCAGACTTTAAATAAATTAAATTATTTATGACATCATGATGATGCAGTGATGACCACATTAATGAACAGTTTAAATAAAATGAAACGATAATATAAAATATAAGACCTACACTAGTCCAAAAACTATTGGATGGAAATATTTCGAAGCCTTATCATCCTATCTTCGGAATATTTCAATGTGGGACCTTATAAACTCGAAACACTTTTGAAAATAAAATAATAGTTTCATTATTTCCAAAAGTGCCCCTCCTCTCCTCTTATAAAAGGCCCCCACCTCTACCTCATTTCACACACACCTAAAGCCATTGGCTCAGCAGTACCATGCCCATTTACTCTCTCCACATCCCTATACTCATCCTAGAGGATTCCCTTTGGGCAGAATCCTTTCAAAGGAAGCTTTTAGGCTCAAATCAAAAGGAGTTACACTTTTAAAGGTGATTCTTTCTCTCATGTTCATTTGTTTTATTTTGCTTCTCCAACCCCCTAAACTCTTTTTATTTACATCCTTGTAACAACACCAGTATCTTAAATATACTAGGATGTTGTTATAAGATTTATTCAAGCTACACTCTCACACAACTACATCAAATGGTTAAAGAACATATGGTTTCCTTGGATAGCGAAATTCTACCTCCCGAAACGATGATTGTTCAATACTCATTTAACACCTTCAAAGGTGGCCATTATGTTGTCACTATTTTTACATATGATATATAATATGTTTATGTTTTACTTAATCTTATGTATTTTTCATTTGTGGCTTTCTTTTATGGCTTCCATTATGGGTATAAGCGATATCTTCATTTTAGGAAGTGCGGACTACCGCCCCCTCAAAGTGATGTGATTCGTTAATGCCATACGTGGGACGTATAAAGGATGGATTTAATGTTATTATATATGATGTTATACTGGAATTATTATATACCTCTATATAATTATTATTTCCTCCCATTAAAGTATGAGATAGAAATGAAAGTAGCGTTCATGCGTACGTACGGCTTACCGTCTCCATGAATGGTGCATTTCATTTCTTATCCCCAAATGTAATGTACCATTATAAGTACATGTATATAATGGATATATATGATGAATGATACATCTAAATGATGAATATAATTCTGGGATTAAAATATAAATACTTATCATTTTGTTTTAATTCCATTGATATGACAAAGAAATGGAAGTAGCGTTCATGCATACGTACGGCTTACCGTCTCCATGAACGGTGCATTTCATTTCTTACCTCTAAATGATTATGTGATATTATAAATACATGTATATTCTAGATATATATGATATATATGATATCAAAATCAGGAATTTCATTCTGGATATAAAGAACCTTTGACCACATGAACAACATGTAATTGTAAGAAGTCCACTTTCGACTTAAGAACCAAATATCGACAAAACAATCATTATTAACTTAAATGATTACATAATTTTTATAACATGTAAATAATTGATATAAAAGGAATAATTAACTTGTAAAAGGTTCTTAAGCAATTATAAATTAACTCAAGTTTATTATTCAGGACGTTAAAGAATGATCGAGTCAAGTCGGACCCGAGGTAAGGGATCCTACTCCTCTCTTTCTCTTTAAGTGCGCCCTTTTATGTCATTCCTTTTAAAGCTCAAATTTATTGCTATTGGGATGTTCCTTTATATTACTCTTACTGTAATTTTTATATGATGAGAGACCATATTCTCTCTCATCAATCCATTTTGGAAGTTTTAAGTGGCTTTGTTAGGCTGCCGAGTTTTCGTAAGAGATTTTTCATCTCACTTTTATTCCCGTGAGATTTATGCTACATTTGCCACAATTTCCTTTGAGTGGTTTATGTACTTCCCATTATTACAATCCTTTTGTAATATAATTCCATTTATGGTTATTTATAGATTCATTGTATGACACTTCTTCAAGGGGGTTTACTTTTTGAATGTTACCCAAGTCGGTAAGGGAACCTTTCACCCTCCTCTTTTTAAAAGACTTCGTTTGTTATGTCTTTTAATTGACATAATATTATGTTGGGATATGTTCTTCAATATCTTTATTGATGTAAATTTTATGTACAAGTTATGAGATTCCCTTTTTATCTCTCATCAACTCATTTTCAGAATTTTTGATGTGACACTATTAGGCTGTCGAATTTTACCAAGGGAACTTTTTAACCCAATTTCGATTTCTTTGGGTTCAACATGTTGTTATTGAATATGTCATCCTTTGAATATGTTTGAATGAACTTTTATTGTTTTACACTTAATATCCATTTATATTGGGTGTATTTATATTATTCACACATAATTTTTAGATTGATTTATCCTTAATTTAAGGATACCTTCTTTATAAGGGATTTCATCACATTTTACTTCTCCATTGAGACTTCATTGTTGATATGCACCAATTCACTCTTATATGGTGTATATACTGTCCTTTTGAATATTATATCATGAATCCATTTATTCTCATGATATTATAAGGCTCTGATTAAATGTTATTCCTCAATTTCTGTATTCAAGTGTCTCTAATTTTGGTAAAAACCCTTTAACTGAAATATCACTTTAAATGTTTTAATGATTTGTTCTTATTAATATCCCTATTTTCAAAATGGTTTTATGGATTTATTTATATGGATATTAATGGTTTAAAATGTTAAAATCTTCATGGTGGTATGGGACACTTTGATTCAAAAATCTCTTTATTAAATGTTTTAAATGGTTTTGAAAATGGTTTTTTATGGATTCATTATTTCAATATCCTAAAATGTTATATTGTGATTGAAATGTGGAAATGTTATATCTCCTTTATTCATGTATTATTTGATACATTTATGTTATGGTTCTTGGGCATTTCTATGAAAACGGGTGGTTCCGTGATAAACTAAGGACGGGTGAGCCCGATATAGCTCTCTAATGCATTGGGTAACGTGAAGGAGTGAAACGTTAAGGTTTCTCCGAAGAGATATATGGAATATACTATGATGGGTATTCCAAACGTAACCAAGAGGGTTACTCCCTACGTAAGAATGTTATGAATGCCTCATGATTCTTTTATGTCTTATGAATTCTATGATTTATTCATGATTTGATGAGGTATGTAAAAGTGCTTATGTTTTATGGGTAAAGTATGATCTCATCCTTATATATATATGTACCCATGTTTCCTTTCCATATTTTTATAACCCTTACTAAGCTTTTTATGCTCATCCCAAGTTTTTGAAATGATTTCACAGGTCATGGGAAAGGTACAAGATGTGATGATAGTGTCAAGTATGTGTCAAGAAAGAATTCGTGTTTTATTTTAAATATGTTTATGTTGATGGGAAGAATGAATATTGTCTTTTATGTAACCACTTTGTTTAAAAGTGGAATGTAATGCAAGATTCATGATCTAATACTGTAAAACTCTAAACCTGAATAGATCCTCAATGTATAATCTTGTAATAACTCAAGATTAAGTAAGGTTTAAGGCTGGGGCCTTAAAATACAAGTCTCCACATAACAACCACATAAAAATCACTACCAAGGGATTAACCAACCCCATTTTCATTTAACAAGATGAACTTTATTAATTAAGGGATTCAATTTAATTTAACCCTTCACTACCTAGAAACTACTAACAGTAACCATATTAAAAAAATAAAAAAAACAAGATTTGCAGTCCCACTATACGTCCCCATTCAACCACTAACAACTATCATTATTCAATTTTATACAACACAATCCTAATAATTCCTTGATGTAGTACCACAAAAAAATAAGTCCATAACCACACCACAGTACCACTACACAATGTTGCTTGAGGACCACTACACAAAAAATGCTATTTTACTACCTACAAGTCTATCCATTCCACAATCTACCAATCTCTCAAATTGGGATACCAACAAAACCCATGTACTTCCCCACACACAAATCCCTCAACAAACACCATGAAACCTCATCCAGGCTACACATACACACCACTCCCTTTTCATAGATCAAACAATATTTCCCTCCCCTATACTAAAAACCATTCTCCAAACAGCTACACCACATAGATCACACAAAGTAAAAAAACCAAAAAATATACAACACTAATCCAGAACAATCAATAGGATATTTTCATATTTCATAAAAACTATTATTTTAGATCACATGATAAAAAAGTGTTATCATAAAAGTGTTTTTTCATCCTAGGTCATTCGTTTCATTTATATGGGTATACTTTATTATCACGCTAATAATTTACACCAATTATTAAAAAGGAAACAACAATAATTATAAAGGGTCACCCATGAATATACATAGACTACCATTGATCATTATTTTTATAACTCATACAATAATGAAAAACATAAAAGAAATAATTAAAACATATAAAACAAATGATCAATGTCATCCTATCTTCAATTTTCATTGCCTGTTATTATAATAGGTCTTGTTATAATTTTATCATTAACATCCTAGACCCATATTTATTACTCATAAAAAAATATTTCACCTATTCATCACAATGAATCATTAGTACACCCACCCCATATGATGAAAAAATAAATTGAGTGAGAATAAATACCGACCTAAAACAACATGCGACCAAAAATCCCTATGCTCTAAGAAAAAAGGATCACATGAGGGATCAGAAACTCCAAAAAAATATAGTAGGAGGGCCTCTAGAATAGGTTGATGACTCATCATGGGAGGAAGTCTATAGGCATGATAAGGGGAAATGGAAAACACACTGGGAACGTAAAATCCCATATTTGAAGAGACATATACCATATTAAAGGATGAATGCTTTCTAGATGTCATTAACATGGGATTGGGGTCACGATCTCATGGTTTGAGTATCTAAAATCCCCTGGGATGTTGGAATATTGATTATATAATTAATATACATAGAAATTCCATAAAAATCCTATGAACATCATCAAATTATATTTACATCAAATAAGATATAAGAGGGGTGAAAATGGGAAAACTCAAGAAATTGGAAATTCTGTAATGGGTGAGACATAGCCTAATTTTCCACCATTTATGTGTGGACCATTATGATTCCACATTTATGGGTGACCATTAAAATATTCCCATCATTTTAGGGCACCATAATTATAGAGCTATAGTTTCAGTGAAACTGTTGGGTGAAATGTTATTTTTTTTAAAACCCCCACACCAAATCACTGTGACCCCAAATAACACCACAAGAAATGGGTTTTCACAAAAGAAAGGCTTGAGAAATATTTGGGTTATTACATCAGATACATCTAAAACTAATTCTTTCCCTGAGTAATTAGAACCAACATATAAGGAAGAGGGGTCGAAACAACCACACTAAAAGATAGCTCCCAGAGAAAAAGAACCCTGTGTCTTTTCGAAAACTAGAGAGAAAATATGAACATCCATGAACACCCACTTAACATATTTAACTGAAAAACTATTTAAACACTAAGGCACCATTGCCTCATGAAGACACCAAAACACCAAGGTCACACTATCCAGATACATTGATTAGGGATCTCGTTCCTCCATGTCAATATATTTTCCTTTATGTGAGACACTAACTCGACTAAACTGGTTTAATTGCACTAAAATTAATTCATCTAGATTATGGATCATGTCCTCTTTTCCCTATTGTAACCAAATACCTCCCATATTCAAAGAATATGGAAACAACATTATGTAATATTAATTTAGGTCAACAATTTCATTATAAAATAAATCACATAATTAAAACACACAAACAACCATCATAATAACTCTGGGTATTGTTCATGCATAAATGCTTCTCACTCCCATGTGCACTCTTTGAGGCCACTATGCCTCCATAACACACAATCCAAAGGATTGTTCCATCAAAAAAATGATTTTTTCCTCAAAACCATGATTTTTATAGGTTGGTCCATTAACGTTGGGTAATCCTCGATATCCAACTCTCCCTAGTCTTGGAGTTGGGAGTCATCGTGTAGATATTGACAGAGTTGGTAGAAATGGATGAAATTGTGTAACCTCTCCAACAGTGGTGGAAATGACCGGTGATATGCCACCATAACAACTCATCCCAACACCTTGAAAGGTCCAATGAATAAAGGATACAACTTACTTCGTCATCTAAACTAGTTCTACCCCAACTGAGGTGAACCCATCACGAAAACATGGTCCCGATCCTCAAAATCCAAAGGCCTCCTCCTATGATCGTCATACGACTTATGCCAATCCTGGGATGAAATCATCCTATCATGCACAAACTGTACCTTTTCTATCATTTTTTCACTACCTGTGGTCCATGAAGTGGTTCTTCCTAACCTCTTTCCATCATACAAGTAAATGAAATAGTATTCCGTAGAATGTATGAAATAGTAGCAAGACAATGGTACAATGATTTCTATTATTATAAGAAAAAACTACAAAGGGCATGTGTCATTCCCATGATCTTTCTAAGTCCAAGACACAATCCTGAAGAATTTCCTCCAACATTTGGATGGTACTTTTAATATTCCCATTTCTCTTAGGTTGGAAAGTAGTGCTAAGGCATAGCTGGGTGCCGAAATCTTATTGTAATCCCTTCTAGAATCGTGAGGCATACCATGTGTCTTCATCCGAGATGATGGTTCATAGAACTCCATACAACCACACCACATCACATATGTACCTCTATGGAAAGGTATCCACTACGCTCAACTCCTTGAACACTATGAAGTGAGCCGATTTCATCAATTGATCCACCACTTTGAAAATAGAATCATTGTCCCCTTGATCCATTAGTAGTTAGATGGTGAAATCCATAAATATTTCTTCCCAAATAATCCTATGGATGTATATGGGATTCCAAAAAAATATAGAAACACGGTTCTTAGATATCCTGTGGTAACACACTAGGAACATTTCCACAAACTCCTCCACTTCCCACTTTAACCTAGTCCACCAAAACATTCCCCTCAAGTCGTGGTACATATTAAGGACTCCAAGATGCAACACCATGGGTAAGATATAGAACTCACATAGAACTACCTCAAACTTTTTACTGGGGAAAATATATTCCTATGAAATTGAATCTAATTCTTACTATCATTCGATCATTCCTCTATAGAAACACGCTTGGTAAGATGATCATGCAATACTTCAGTCTTTGAGTCTCCCCATTATACTCATCTACCTAAAACATAAAAGAATACTGTACAATTATTTTAAATTGGCAGCTCCTACTATCATACACTCTCACATCAAGATACAATGTGGCCAACTCAGCCATTAACTTCTAAGAATCTGTGGATTCCCAACCAACATATTTCGGAGAATTTATGCTTAAGGCATTAGTCACCCCATTATATTTTCTGGAGGTGTATGAGATATCGAAGTTTTAATCTTGTAGAAACTCTACCAAAATTTCCCTCAATATGTTTGAGTCTCATTGGGAAAAGATATACCTCTAGATCATGTGATCCATGAAGACCACTATGCTCTCCCAGATGATATGATGCTACCAAAATCCTAGTGGGAACACAACTGCTGCATGCTCCAAATCATGGGTGGGATATTTAAGTTCATGAGGACATAACATCCTAGAGATATAAAGTACTACTCCTTACTGCTGCATCTGCAAACATACCATTCTTAGGCCAGAATTTTCATAGAAAAACATGAACATCACGCCTTCCTATAGAATCCTGAGCACCAGAGCACTGAACATCATTCCCATCAAGAAGTTGAAGGCTCCCTAACACTGATCACTCCACACAAAGGACATTTCATTTCCGGTAAAAATTGCCAATGGATCCTCAACTATAGAGTAGTAGGGTATGAAACTATATTAATGGCCATCTAGACCTAAAAAACTAAAATCCTCCACCAATTATTGGGTGCTTCCCAAGAATAAATTGCTTTGACCTTTGATGGGTCCATTTCTATCCCATGAGGAGACACCACATGTACATGGAAGTGAACCTCTCGCATCCAGATCATGCACATGTAAAACATCCCATAGAGGTGGTAGTACTGGAGGACCTATAAGATTGTACTTGTATCCTAGGCGTTCTCTTTATTTAACAATATGTAGATCCATATTTCATCGATGAAAACAATGAAGAACTGGTCCCGAAGATCACGAAAATTAGGGTTCATGAATTCCATGAACACATGTGATAGATTCGTGAAACCAAATGGAATAAACACAAACAATAAGTTCACATACCTTCATCATAAATTATTAATTGTGATGTAACCCTTTTTAACCACCAATCGGTGATATCTAAACAATAGATAGGTATTAGAAAAACAGCCTAATCCATTGAACTAGTCGGAAATACCATTGATGCTCATGAGAGGGTAACAATTGTTGACTGTCATGTGATTCAGCCTCCAGTAGTTTGTAGATAGTCTTAGACCACCAACTTCCCTTGTATTGGAAAAGACTATTTCTCCCCATGGTGAAACACTCATTTGGATAAACCCCTTATTCATCAAGTCTCCAATTTGAAACCAAAACTCATGCATCTCTGATGGCTCCATATGATCTGTATCCATCGAAGTCATACGTGCACCTAGATGAAATTCTATCTTGATCTCAACATCATGAAGAGGGGGTAGAGTAAAAACCTATTTGGGGAAGACATATAGGATGTCACTGAAAACCCTCGAAACAACCACCATCTCTATGTCTGTTAATTTACTTGTAGCTCTGCTGATAAAGAACGAAGCGACTCCACACGTCGACTGCTGACCTGAAACTCTGCAAACTAATAAATGCTAAGTGTTGGTCATCCATATATGTGAACTCAAATCTCCTCCAATAGATGTTGATAATAGAATATAATGAAAAATAAAATTTGATGCCTAGGATAACATTTTACGATTGCATCTGTAGTAGAATAATTTCACCACTGGAATGAGGCGGCCTCATTATGAGTCAAAATTCATTGAAAACATCAGAAAACCTGGATTGACCTCAAACCAATGTACTCAATACTAGTTGAATATAAGGTCTCTCTATGTACAGACCATACGGGTGGGCTATAATTGTTAAAAAAGTAGTGAGGGATACTCAATCAAAAAAAGAACCTGTAAGGGTACTAAACAGATTGATCGTACCCCAAACAACCTATGTCCCCACTATAATTGCTTCCTTAACGGCGTGTTATTATCCATTCCCAAGTCCACTACCTCTCTGTTATTGAAAACCTCCCCTACCATGCCCCTGCCAAGGTCCCTGAAGTGCACCCATAGGTCAGAATCCCCCGGAACCGTCTATCCTTAGTGGTGTGGGATCTCACTGCCCATGTTGCTAGAACTTACTAACTAGAAAATGCTTCTACTGGGGTTGTTGCTAAAACTACCCACCCACACTGTACTGCACTCGAACTAGGCACTGTTTATGAATATGTACATGGAATCAACATAAAAATTACCTCAGTCTAGGGCCCAGGGGGAATTCGGGAGAATTTTTAGATAATAAAAGGAACTACTATGGAATACTTCCTAGTTGGAGAAACCTGGAAGGCCATAATTCTAGAGACATGATACTGATGGCCTTCTCCTTCAATAAAATCAAATGGATCCCCTCTCATGTCACAACTCCGAGTTAGTGCATCCTTGAATCTACCTTAGACATCTTCAAAATAACTACAAATGTAGGTAGAGTACAGGGAGAGAAGACATAATAAAAAGAAGGTTGGAGTACGTCTTCAAAGCATCTCTCTTGGGACTCCTCATGCATAAAGAGATCCCATGAAAACTGGAAAAGAACCTTTAACATGATCCCTAGTTACCTTACCGACATACTCCCTTATTATATAGATAGTGTCTTTAGCCTCTTCTCTCCATTCATCATGGAAGAATGGACTTCCTCCCGAAACACCTTCTCAATGTTAGCCCACGAAACCTCACTCTCCTTCCTCTCCCTGTGGTAAACCATTCACCACTAATGCACCAATTGTCAAATCTAGCTCACTAAAAGAGGAAACTAGTACTCTATAAGAGCCCAGATTAAGTTCAATGTGATCACAATCTCCTTGAGCCAGCTCTCTATCTCCACATTCAAGATGATTATCTTCTACTTTCCCATAGTCTACCACTATAAGGCATACAACATCTTCTTCCAATGGTCATTTTCCTCTTCTCGATCATCTCTCCACCGATAAACCAAGTCAACTGTTTGGACCTCAACTACTCATCCAACATGTGGAAAATATCTGAGTTCTATTGGTGAAAAATTAAAAAAAAATTAAATCGTAGGCCTATGTAGTACATAATTCATTTAAGATCCATTTTAACTTTTATTTTTTCCTTAATTTCCGGAAACACCCAAATAAAGAATGAAAACATTTCATTATAACACATGTAACATTCCTGGGGTCTCTACCCTATCATAGGTATGGCACCAAATGGTTGTTTAGTAGGTCAAGAGTTCTTGAATTGGATCATGGGGCCCCCTAAAATCCAGTGTCCTATCCTGCCTTACCTAACCTATCTCACGCACCATGATTTCCTAACAACATTTCACTACCACCGCAGGCAATCCTCACTATTCATAACTCTAAAATCTATATAATATATAAAACCTCCCTCAGATACCATTATTTCATGACCAGACTCTTCAAGATGAGGAAAGGGAACCAAAGTGCCACATCCTTCATTCCTCAAGATGAAAGATATATAATGACCTCCACTAGTCCCTCCATCAACAGGCACCAAAGTATCGACTAGTCCTAAGGGTAAAAAATCAAACATAATATGGAATTCATTTCACTTTTTATCAAGGAATATTATGAGATTATATGGTAAAACCCAAGTAACTGAAAATACTAAATGTAAAAGTAAATCAAAAAACAATTCCCACATGCTTGTTCAAATGTAATGATTATACAAGGCACAGCAGAACTCCAATTTAATGTACCAAAATAATTGATATAAGAATCAAAAGAAACTAACCCTATAACCCAAGTTAGTAATGTCTATTATGGCCATCAAAGCTCCCTAGAAACCTAAAAACTTTTTACACACATAGGATGAGAATACAAGTATTCCTAGTTGGAAAACTAAGGTCACCTCTACACAATTTGGGGATAATAATCATTCCACTATGAAAAATAGTAGAAATTTTGAGAACCAATGAATGTCTACTAACATTCCTAGTCTACTCAATGTACACTCTCAAAATAATTCAATTCAAGTAAAGTAGTAGTATAAGAACATCAACATTTGGGCACCCCGCAACACTTTCCCATTGGTTAACTGATCATTTATAAATGAAAATGTTTTAATGATACCACTCTTCCAAATGAAGTCCCACTGCTACATTCCACCTCTACACACCTCGGCCTCAACCATACAACTCATATAACACGTAGACACCTGAGGCACAACAACCAAACCTCTTAGAAAAAGACACATGGGCCTCATCCTGATGAAACATGGAAAAATAATCTTGGACTGCAAACACCTAGGCCTCTCATCCCTAAAAAGACTAGGCCAAAGGATCTTGGAATATTGTAAGCCTCAAGACATTACAACTTACACATATATGCTGGAGCGTTATGAACGAGAAGAGGCTGCGAGAAATAATCTCAGTAACCCTCTTATATTTCCTCCCACCAGGATGTTAGGATAGACAACCCCCATGAAATTGGGGTCTTCGGAACATGGTTCTCTACAATGGTGGGGATTATATAGAAATCACAAGGAACTACAAATGATATATATATAGGTATGTCAAAAACTCAGCCCAACTCAAGGATCCACACAATAGACATCAAACACTTACAGAACCACATTAGCTACTACCCCTATATGCACTACCACATTACAAACACTGTCAAAGAATAACCCCACCACCTTTTCTTTTATCCTCTTTATATTTATTAATTAATGGATTCAATTTAATTTATTCCATCACTATAGAGAAACTACCAACCACAACCAAATCAAAACAATATAGAAAACCGGATTTGTAGTCCCCCTACACTCCCCCATTCAACCACTAAAGTCTAAAGTTCTTCAAAGTTATATTGAAAAATTATAATATTTCCCTGATGAAGTCCCACTGCATAATAATTCCATAACCACACTACAGTCTAAATAGAAAATTTTGTTCAATGGAAACTACCCAATAAATCTGTTTTACTGCTTACAAGTCTATCTATTCCACAATGAATTAGTTTCTTAATCTGGATAACCAAAACACTCCATGTATTTCCCTATACACAAATCCCACAACAAATACCAATAAACCACCACCCCAATTCCTTCACACGCCACTCCATTATCAAGGATCCAACTCTCCTACCCACCCATGTACCCACAACCAAGCTACTAAAAGCAGCACCACACAACTCACAAAAAGTAAAAAAATCTAATAGAACACACCACTCAGCCACACCTATCAATAGCATAAATTCATATTTGGTAAACACTGTTATTTTATTCCACATGATAAATAGCGGTGACCATTCAAGGGGTTTTCTCATTTTGGGGAATTCATTTCATTTAATCAAGTATATTTGATTAGACATATTAGGATTTACAAAAATTATTCAAGATAAAACTACAACAGTTATAAAGGGTTACCCATGAACAGACAAAGGCCACCGACACCCTTGATTTTTATAAGTAATATAACAACAAAAAACATAAAAGATCCAATGATAACAAAAAAACATGTGATCAATGTTAGTCCATCTTCAATTTCATAACTGTTATTATAATCTGTACTGGTATATTTTTTATAATCAACATCCCCATACATTATTTATTACTTTTCAAATAAAATGATTCATCCATTCTTCACATGGGTTTATTTGAAAACCAACCTCACAAGATGAAAAAATAAATAAAGGGATAATAAGAACCTACATGAAACAAAATGAAACTAAAACTCCATATACGCCAAGAATAGTCGATCACAGGAGTTGTAGGTCACTCCATGTCAAAATATTTAGAGGGAATCTGGCATAGGCGTACAACCTTTTCAGGGAGGAATGATCTGGATACAACATGGTGAACAAGAAAAAACAATATGATTGGAAGATACTGTTTTTTATGATCCAGATCATTTATTAATGTAATAATAGTTTCAAAAATCCATTAATGTGGGATTCTGGTCAAGATCACATGGTTTGTGTATCTCAAATCCATCCATACTTTAAAATGATAAATATATATATTATACCCTTTAAAATTCCCATAGAAACACCCCAAGAATTCTTAAAACTAAATTTATGTCAAATAATATGTGAGAGGGTAGGAACTGCAAAAACATGAGAAACTAAAAATTCAAAAAAGGGTGAGACACTATTTGGTCTTCCATCGTTTTGGTGTGGCACCATCACGGTGACACCATAATGGTGCCATCGTTTCGGTGTTCCACCAATTAGGTTCCATCATTTTGGGGCCACCATTTCAGTTCCACCTTTTCAGTGCCGCTATTTTAGTGTGCTTCCATTTAAATGCCACCGTTTTGGTGAAACTGTTTGTTGAAATTTGATTTTTTTCAAACAGTCGCCACAAAAACAAACACCCTAATAAACACCATAAGCACTGAATTTTCATAAAGGAAAGTCTTAGGAATAATTTATATTATTAAAATGAATGTGGGGGGGGGGTGTAAAATTATAACCCCCACCAAATTATATAGGGGTACATTTATAAAAGGAAGAACACTATATTAGGGTGACAACATATCAACATGTTTTTAATTTTTTTTAAGAAATAACATAGTTATATTGTAGAATGATTCATTTACACACTATAATTGGGTGATTTATTCATATAAATGTTATCATTTTCAACCCCTTGGGGAATTCATGAAGGAGACACGATGACACTAGTACCTTTTAGAATGGAAATGTGGTTTGCTAAAAGTTGAAGTACAATTATAGAGTCCAAAGAATGGATTTTCCATTCAAACAAGGTTTATTTTCATCAATCTATGAATTCTGAGGGGAAAATAGGTGTTTTGATGAATTATTTATTTTGAGAAAAAATATAAAAAAGAACTCCTTAAATAATAATTTGAATATAGAATGTAAAAATCATGTTTTACTTAGTTCACTATATTAGTGTGAGATCATTAATATTAAAAACAAACTCATCATGTCTGTGTTGAATTTATTAATATATTAATAATACCACAATAATGGCAGTATATGTGAACATGTTCTAACAATATGATTTTGATATCATTTAGTTTGATGGTGTCAATATAATCATTTTATTGGTTAGAGTATATATGATGTCTTTATTTATTAATTCCAATTTTTTTCCTTGATGGGATAGTTCATGTTGAATTTTTTATTTGGATGGCCCTCTTTTTCATTATGTGTGGGACATATAATGGTTTTATATTTTCTAGAATAGTGACCATTCTATCATTATTAAGGGAATATATTCAATATTATATAGGGTTATTTTTTGAATCACTTGGAAATTTTTTTTATCTTTATACTATACATGATTATTATATTTTTTGTTAGATTTACTATAGTATAAGTAATCACAGACATAGACATAGATGGAATTTTAATCATGACTGGATTAATCACACCCTCCAAGTTATTTTTTTTCTAATTAGCCACTAATTTCTAAATCATATTTTTATCACTTTATTATGTATCACCATAACGTGTGTCTAAAATTATTTCTATTGTTTGTAGAGAATGGTCAACACATATGTTACTTGTGACATATGGTATTCCAATAGAATATGATCATAATAAACCATGTCATTTTGTATATAATTAATGATGATTCATTCTGAGATCATGTGTCCTAGTAAATGAGCTTAATATAATATTTATGGTTATTATTAAAAACTACATTAATTGAATTATTAATTTTTTGCAATTTTATGTAGTGTTACCTAAAGGAAAAGATATAGTGTATAAGAACATGATAATTATATAATTAATAAATTTTATTCTTCCTTCTTGAAAAGAAATTTTTTCAAAAATATTTTTTTATTGTGGTTTTATATAGATTCTTTTGATTTAAAAATTCTCCCATTTCATGGTTTTTTAGTTTTATCATATCATTACAAATTTCATTGAATAATATCTCCAATATGTTTTGATATAGTAATGAACATTGGGAACTAACATAGATACTTAAATTAGATAATCTGGTTAATTAACTCATCATATAGTTTCTTTATACATATATCTAGTATATTTTAATGGGAAATCTATATTTATAAAGAATATGTTATATCCTTCTTATCATTCAGTCAAATAAACAATGCTCATATTCTTTTATTTATTACATTTGGATTGGTAACGTGTAGTGGCTTTCATTTTTATATAGATGAATTGGAAGATGAATTGCCTATGGAAATATTAGAAACATATATTTGTTCTAACTATAATATTTTTATCAATAAAAAATGTGGGATATTACCTTGTATAAAAGAAACATCATATATTGGTATCCTATTATTACTATGTGGTTCAAATCCTTGAGCCACACTTTAATGTAAAATGTTGGAGATTTTATTATTGATCAACAATTTCATTGTAGGTTTATGAATTTGGTTTCCCAAAATTGAATATTGGAGTATAATTTATGAAATAATGATATAAATTCATCTCTTTGTGTATTGTTTCACAGTATCCTACCAGATATCCCACTTATATAGTGAGAGTATGTATAAATTTGTAGAATTACATTTCCTCAGTTATCCTTATCTAACATTCCTAAACTAGTTATTGATAACGCACAAGATATTGTAACTCTTGATAAATAATCTGTGATTCGGTTAAATGATTTGATTCATATGATATCACATTTTAGGGGAGGCCTGATTATACCATTGTTGGTTGGGAAATCTCACCTAATTGAGCTGGGTTACATAATAAAGGCATGGAAGGGAAAAGATGAGGATTATATATAGTGGGATTGTTTCTCATGAGTATGTCAGTATATATCATCTCAAAAATCACTCTTATGAAAATGAAAAAATCAATATTTTCATTACCCATGATGGATTCAATATTAATAGGTGGTGGTTGGGCTATGAATGTTGAAAAATATTTTTATTTTTCATCAGTTCCACCATACTTAGTGGAAATCCAAATAAATTCCCCCTCTAAAGTTTAATGACTCGAGATTTTTTCTCTATTAAATTAATACTTTTATTTATGGATTATGTAACTCAAAAAAGTAAACTAACTGAACACCCTACTAAATAGAAATGTGATACCAAGAAATTACCAAGTAATTATAAACATTAGTTAATGAAAAGATAACATTTTATAAAAAAACAATATATTATTAATTTCATTTAATATATAAATATTGATGACTTCTATTTGAAAGAACCGTTTTAAAGAAGAATATTTTATTTTTAATTTAATGAATTAAATTGATCATAATAAAATAATTATTATTATATATAATATTTGAATTTACAATCTAATATGTCAAAATTTAATTATTTATTATTATTTATTATGGGTAAATTATGTTTAGATAATTCATTCATTAACAAACAAAATTTTCTTTTTCTTTTTTATTTTCATTTCAAACATTATTTTATTCAGTCATGAATATTAATTAGAATAAATAAAACATATTTTTGAAATCATATATCAATAAATATCAAAATATAAATTATGTGTATCTTTCATAAATAATTAAAAGAAATACAAGGTCAACCCTATTAATTAATAGTGAAAAGTGGACCATAATGTGGATGAGGATGGGTCAAACATGAAAAATATGCTAACATTAAATCATAAAGTAAATAAAAAACATCATACATCATATTTAAAGGATTGGAACCTCCATTTTTCTAATCCTAGATAAAATCATTTTCCAATGAATAGATTTAGCAAGGATGAATCATCAACTAGTCTATAGAAGTTGTCAAGGTAGTTCTCAATGTGTTCGTGAGATGGGAGAAATTATTTCATATTCTTTATTCCATCACTAAATCTGTTGAAAATCCATTAGTATCTTAATAATTTTTTTAATAATAATTTATCTAGTAGATATCTTTTATGATGTGTCATTATTATCCAAATGATTTTATTTTCCCTTAATCAAGTTACGATTTCATCTCTTTTTATATAGATCCAAATATTGAAAACCTAAGATGGATTAGGTATTAAAGTACACTTCCAAAGGGTGTTTGGTATATTCACATTGTCTAGTTTACCCCAGTGACCTCTATGGAAATAGATCCAACATAATGTCTATTACCTTTCCAAAACCAATAATAGAGGATTGATGAAAATTCTGGTTCCCTACATGATAAATATTGTTAAATCACACCCTAGTAGAGACTCTCCCTACACACAATGGTTTCAATTTACCCATAATTCTTTCCTTTTTCTTGACTGTCTAATTACCCCTAGTGATTTATTGTTGTGTATCATATCTCTACAAATTTTCACTTCCATCTTGATAGAATAGATCTATTTATAAGTGAACCATAATACTTAGTATACTGTGAACCTTATCATCCCATTTTGGATCCCTTATGAAATGAAACTGATGTGTTTTTTTCTTGAGGCATCCAAATATAGAAATTCTCATTGTAAACACTTTAGAATATTCATAAAAAAGGATAAACCTTACTCAAATCTACAAAAAAAAACAATAAGTTACATGAAATACCACGTTGGTAGAATATTGTGGAAATGGGGCCCAAAATCTAGCTTTAGAATCCAAACATTTGAAATCCACCATTAGGGGATCACTAAATTTTACATCATCATGATCGATATTTGACTAAGGATGGAATGACTATCAAACATGAATACCCACACCAGTTCATATTTTATTCATTATCGTACAGTGATCCTCACTATGCCTTGAAGATAAATTGAAATACCATGTAATTTTCCTCCAATAATTAGTATTTGGATGTCCATTATTCTTGAAAAATAATCAAAAATAAAGGTTGATTCTAATAATAACCCCTAAGAATAAATTCATCATCATGAGGGACCAAATCCACATTTTTAGTAAGGTGTGAATTGAAATCCCCTACAACTAACACCAAATAGAAATACCTATATCTATCTTTTTTGGTGTTCCTATCCACTTATATCCAAGAAACCTTTTGAAAAAAAATATCATTTGAAATTTTAGGATTTTAAATGATACAATTTAATCTATATAATTTTACCCAAAAATGAGAAAAATATTTTTTTTATTTAAGAAGATTAAGCGTAAACAATCCTATTCTATATAGATAGCATACCTTGTTTAACAGACATCAAACTATATCCCCATAATATTATCATTAGTTCCTCTGAAAGAAGCATGTTGTGGAAAATACCTAGCTCACAAGTATGCATCCCTAGTTATAAAATTTCCATATTAAGGACTAATAGAAAAAAAGATATTCAATTTTCAAAAAATTATCACCTCATGGAAGAATGAACCATTCAATAATAGAAAAATTACAAAAACCTGGTATTTATGCAACCACATCAGGTCTCACATTTTCTTGGGCAGTGGATCATTTCTTTAAAACACGACCATATCCAACATATTGAAGTGATGTGAATAGACACTCATTCAAAAGAACCATATTTCTTTGAATCACATTATTGGGTTAAACAAGGCCTCAAAATATGGATTTCATGTCCATAATACTAATTATTTAGTGTCTTATATGTAATATTTGGTCATAATAAATGAAATTTTCATTTTTCAGATGATTGTGGGTGAAACAATATTCATGGATCATAAAATATACTTACACCATCAACTAAATTTATTTATATGTAAGAAAAAGGTTTAACATATTCTTTTAATCATAATATTAAAATTTCGGAATATTTTATTTATATTAAAAATATGTGAATTTATTAATCATTTCAAATATTCATTGATGTATTTATATTTTAATATTATGTGTTTTAAATGTTATTGAAAGCTTATAAAATATATATTTAAATTTTATAAGTAATGTTAAATTTTATATATTTTTTAAAATGTTGACAAATTTTAAATTTAATAAAAATATTATTTCAAAATATTAGATTGGACTACTTTAAAATAATTTTATGTAATGGGATAATTTTATCAAATAAATTAATTAGACTGTTATTTTTATACTATATATAATGTTTAATCCTAAAATACACATTCATTATGGATTTTTTGGCACGTTTTTTATGATAAAATCATAAATAATTTTCATAGACCACGAATAGTATAATTAATAAAATAATTATCATAATTTTAAAATAATATATCCAAATTATGCAATATAATATATTTCAATTTTGGTTGGTAAATTTAATTATATATGTTAAGAATGAGTTACCACGTGAAAAGGTAAATTACGGTTAATGTCAAATAATATGGATAGAATCCCTAAATCACTAAATATTTTCCCAAAAGTGATGTCAGATTGGATTATATTTAAAAACAATATTTATGATAAATTATTTCCCAAATATTTATGCATTTTCCAATGAATAGTTTTATGCCTTCATTGAAAATTAATGTGTAGTCACAAATGATCATTTTTGTACACTTGTAAAAGGTACCCACTTTTACCAATTAATTAAAACCTATTGTTTAAATTTTTATAGTATAAATATTCCCTTGTTTTTCCCAGAAACTATATCCCATTTCATTTGGACCATGTTTCCTAAGGATTTCCACTCCCCATTAAATATCATTGTGTTTCATAAATAATAAAAATTTCTTTTAAATAGGTATTTTACTTCTATTATGTTTTTCACCAATAAATTTATCATTTAGAACCCCCAAATTTACATTATAATATAATAAATTTAGTATTATTCCAATATTAAAATGTTTTTATAGTAATAGAAGAAAAAATTTATTTGCATCTCTATCAATAGGTTAAAAAAGAATATTAACTAAGCATTCATATAGAATTCCACCTCAATGATGGCAGTCTTACTTTTTCATCAACACCTATCATGAATGATACTAGGGATGCTATTATTTACTGAATGGATTATCTATAATAATGTTAATTTCGCAAATGAAAAATTATTTTTTACCTTAGATGTTACTAATTCGACTAGGAATGAAATCATTACGAATTCATAAATACAAACCACCACCTAATCGAGTGGAAATTTACATTTATCATCACAACTAAGCATGGATGGTCTTAAGAATGTATTTAATGATGAAATATTATATATATTACATGATGAATCATCAGAAATATTTTTGTTGATATTTTTTTACATCATGTTCTTACTCATTAAATGAATATAATAAGTTCATGTTTAGGTCAAATATAACACCATTGTAAAAAATGTTGTCATGTTTATATCATGAATAATAAATACATGTTATTATTTGGTTAAAAATATAATTAAATTATATTTATAAATTATTATTTACTTTATAATTTTAATATTAATATCTAAAATTGTTGTTAACATATCAAATTATTTCTTCTTAACTCACAAAAACAAGATCATTATTAATTTCATTATCTAATAATATAACTTAAATAAATTATAAAAGAAACTATAGAAATAAAAATAATTTTATAAAATATATTTAAATTTGTAAAATGGGGTCATAATGTTGAACCATGATGTTATAATCGTTAATCGCCATCCCTAATAAAAATCTAGTGCAAAATAATAATAAAAATAACATATGATGTTAAAAATTAAATATAATTGACTAGTACTTTAACAATTAATTATTACAAATAAGGTTTATAATATTTTAAACTTATTAACAAAACAAAAAAATAGGTTTGGAATATATTATTTTAAATGAGATTGCAGTTGGATTTACTATACGGAGAAACATGGTAAGGGTCTTTTCTAAATAAATTACCATTAAATAAGTTAAAATAATAATTATTAATATCATTTGTTCCATGTTTTCATAATTAATCCAAATAAATTAATTATAATTGAATGATTTTTTATTTTATAGGATTTTAGAATTATTTATTTTTACTTCATTTTTAAAATATTATTTAATCAAATACTATTTTACTTATATTGTTTCCATGTCACAAATTTCATTTAATTAAGACATATTGACGGTGTACACCATGTTTTCCATTTTATGGTGCACTAAATTCCCCATTATCATGATATATAATTGATATATTTTATTTTATTTTTTTAATTTATTAATTCAATGTTACTTATCACATGATGTTTTGAGTCAAATGTTCTAAAAATGTAACAATTTGTTTTCTCTATTTTAAATTCATCATGAAATGTTTGATCTTAAAGACCATCAATTGATTTATATGTTGTGAATAAATAATTATTAGAAATAATAATAACTAATATACTTTATTTGGTGATATTTTTATTTCCATTTCACAGTAACCCTCTAATATTAATTTAATTATAACATTAAAACAATGGATATAGTTTTTTCATTAATATTATGTTAAATTCGAGATAGTTATTTAAAAATAATCTTTCTAGATAATTAGTATTCTTTTTATTTATAACCCCTTAACTGTTATTTTATTATAATATAATTATTTTTTGTGTTTTCATGGATTCTATGTATTCCCTTTTTCTATAATTTCTCCTCAATTACCCATTATATGGAAACTGATCCACCACCTTATTTTAGTTTAAGATACTCTAATTCCATGAAATTATATATTGAATGATTTTTAAAATGTTTTTATTTATTACATTTTAATTAATTATTTTCATAATCAACTACTTCTAACATATTCAAAATATTTAAGGAATATTTTAATATTTTTAGTGTGTGTCAGTTTTCTCAAATCCTGAAATTAATCTTCTTTAATAAATTTTTGAATAAATTCAAATTATATTCATATTTTATTTTTTAAATATTTTTCCAATGTATTTTCAATAAATATAAAAATTATATTCTTCATATTTTAATAAAAAAATAATATAAATATTTGTTTTCAGAAATAAAATTAATAATTTGTATTCCCAATGATATTTTCATAATGATATTATAAATAATTTTTATCTATGATAACATCCTCAGACATATTTTATGCTTCATGGATAATATAACTCATGTGATAACAACAATATTCTTCTTTAGAGTGGATTGTAACCTTTTTAATTATAAGATTGATCCATTAGAACCATTTTTTTATAAATTAACCATTAAGAACTGGCACGTCTTTTCATTAAACAACAGTAAGTGGTGAATCCAATGTTATAAAAAAATCAATGTTTGTTCTCAGAAATTTCATGGATACCATGATTTGTGAAATTTATCTCTGAACTATAACAAAATTATATACAAGATATTATTTACTGCCCAGATTGAATTGTATTTTTTAATATGTAATTTAATATCTTCAGATAGTCATTTTATTTCCTTGGAATTATCATGTTATGATTATTGAAAAAATTATGAATGTCTTCCTTATATAATACCATTTATTAGGATAAAAAATACATTATCCTTCGATGCCCTTTTATGATATGTTGAATGGTTTATTATAAGTGTCACCCACATCTATGTGTGACGATGAGTGATGTCTAATATCCCCATCCAAAATATTGCTTTCATTTTATATCTAGTAAGGTACAAATGTGTGGACATAATTATTTATTTCAGGAACATATGAAAATATGTTGTTTCTTCTACAAGGGATTAGGAATACTGTGTTTTTATCCATTTCTAATTTATTCAAATAATGAATATCTTCAAAAATGTGTGGGTATAATAGGTTTTTACACTTTTTAATTTGTGGTAACAATGAATTTTCTCACAAAGGCAGGGGATGGTTGAGTTTTCTCAAAATTTAATGTGTGCACATAATGAGTTTTTTAAAAAAATGTTTGTGAATAAAATAAATTTCTTAAAGATCCTCTGTTTATGATTGTTATAACCATCAATGTTTAATTTCACTTTAGGCTATAAAATATTTCATATTTATGCCTATATTTATATATTTCACACTTCAATTTAATGTTATGTCGTATTAAAAATTTTGTGATATATGTGAAATTAGTTATAACATCATTATGTATCTTAAATATTCCAGTACAATTATATTATTGATTCATATGTAATGAATAAATGTGTTGGAAATCATCCATGTGAAGGAAAAAATGGACCAATGAGAACAGAGCAGTCAGAAATTTTGATATTTTAAAGGATATTCCCTTATTAGATTAATTTGTGTGAGTCTATGCATGTTTTTATTAGAATGATAAAATTAAAGAATGGGGAAAAATATTCTCAAATCATGATTAGGTTGGTGGTGGGGGTTATGGATGTATAATCATTCACATTCAGTTCACCACTCATCTTTATATATGATAGAAATGCACAATGGTTCCAACATCCTTAACATAGTACAAACCTGATTTCTAAAGGCAGATTGTAGATTAATGTTTTAGGAATAATGTCACAAATTTAACTCTGATTGGTCGATAAGATAAGAGTTTGGGCTCACCATGCTATTTTGGGGGGAATTTTTTCCTACACTAATAATCTCGTAAATATTTAATATATTTTTAAAAAATAGCTTCCCAATCTAGACACATGTAAATATTGTATAAAAATAACCATGTATTGAATCCATCCATATTTAAAAGGGGTCATATTAATTCTCAAATCGAATATATCTAAGGTTCTTCATCCATCCATCATTATGGGGTAACTATTTATATTTTAAATTTATATGTCTAGGATCTACAAATTTTAATTATATATAAGTAGGTTATTACTTTATTGAAGTTGGGATTGAGCCATTATGATGAGTCCTACATATCTTGTTTATAATAGGAATCAAACCCCGCATAGTTCTTTAGACCCCACAAGTTTAACATAAAGAATAAATGACATATATGAGTGATCAAATGCACTTGTTATTGAGATCAGAACTACGGGGGACTTACTTATCCTAGTATAACTAGATATAGTGTTCAGTTAGTTCCTTCACATCTATACGAAAATCACTGAGGTATATTCCATTACATGGGAGAAACTATATCATGATACTGAGTGGGGCATGAATAATATGTCTACCCTATATAGTGGAAATTTATTCTATGAATGTTATGACCATTTCAACTCCCTAATCACATTTTATCCACACATGGTCATAGAAAAAATAAATAGAATATAATCAGTAATACAACATATAGATGTGAGAATTATGTGATAGGACAACCATTTGAATGTCTAATATAGAGTTCAATCTATAAGAAGGCACCCTATGTATCGAAGTTATTACAAGAATTATATTTATCATATTTCAGTTTCACTCTCAATTTTTAGGTGGATAAGGTGGAATGATTTTCCCTTGCAAGATATTTAATCATGATTGTTGAAATATTTGAGACTTATGAGTACTTACACTGATGTGGATTCATAATAAATAATGTGTCTTTGGAAGGAATCCTATCTATCTAGGTTATGGTGGGAATAAGATATCTCATAGTCTGACTAAATTCTCAATCCATTGGTCAATGATGCAGAATGATCAGCCCAAGGGATAGATCAGGTCCCGATGGTTTAAATGTAAGAGACATTGTAGGACTTACAATAAATTGGATACCAATTTCATCTTATCCATTTGGAAGATTTCCTACATATCCTTGTTATGGTAGAAATTATATTTCATTTAGTTAATCTTGATTAGGAATTAAAAACTATCGTTTACCTCATAGAAGGGAATTCATAGCTTTCTATAGATTGAGGATTACACAATGAGGTTTCCCTTATATGGGGTGTATCGTATTATGACAATGATCAGGCCTTACACTCTACAGTTTTCGTAAAATGGGGGAATATAATAACATTTCATTGATTGGGAAACAAAAAAAGGTATCCATTATATGTTGAAATATCATATTACTTAACATATTGAGGGTAACACAATGAGGTATCCCTGGAATACTCAATGGATATGTCTATCATGCATAAGATATTCTACTTGACACTTCTTAATTGTCATCATGACATTTCAAAATTTATATCTGACATTGATATAGATTTTTGTAAATTTTATAGATGTATATAGGACATTTCTAAAGAAAATTGTATGATCAAGTCATCTTATTCAAAGGATGTTACATAATTTTAAGGACATGTTTGAAGAACAATCCATGTACAAGGATGAATTGTCTAGAAGAATTAATATCACCATGGCATACACACTTGGAGGGTTCCATGTGATCTAGGCTCACATGTCTATATGGTTCTGCATGAGCTAGTTTACATGACTTGAGGAAGTCACATGATTTATACTTACATGTATTTTGTGTTCCTCTTGATATGAGATTTCATGCCTAGATGTCATCACTTGGTCAAGTTGGACATGTATGGAGGGTGCTACATGATCTGGCTGGCTTGTCTGGAGGACATCGAACGATCATGGTGGATATTTCTTTGAGGCTTTTGTGCGACCTTGATTACAATTCTCTGGGAAACTGCATGATCCAAGATGACATGCATCAGTGTCACTATGAGATCTAAGTAACATTTCATGGTGTTGCTACACAACAATATAGACAACTCTAAAGTACATTGCAATATTTATCTTGGAAATATAAAATTAAATTAAAAGGGTTTGTGTGGTATGGTTGGATGGAACCAAGTGAATTTCTATAACATGTACAAGGGGCATTAAAATAACCATATATTATGTCGAGGGTGTATCAAATGATTTGAGAAACATGTTCTATGGTAGTACCATGATCTCAATTATTATTTTGAGGAACATGAAGATCATATTAAAAGTTAATTAATTAAATTTCATGTGTTTTAGTTTTAATCTATCATTTGGTTGTATACGTGCCTTTGGTTTTTCTAGAAATATCTTATTTTAGGTTTTTCATGACCCGACTCCAAAGAGAGATGTCTGTCACATAATACAGTTTCAATGACAGAATTCCATTAGGTTATCTCATGTGATCACATGTTGTACCTATACATTTATTATGATCCATTAAGTTATTGCATGTATATTACATAGTGAAAAAAACCATCACGATAAAGTGATTGGGTTCTTTGAGAATTGCACCTCTGCTCTCTCATGTGTGATCGATCATTGATGTTTTTTTCATGTTATTTTTCGTTGATATGGGGAAAGATTTATATGCCTCACCACCTTGATTAAACATAGAATTATGCATCTTGTATCTAGTAGATTTATGCTAGAGTTGGTTGATTCATTTGGTATCACACTCTTTGCATTATCCTAGCATGGGTCATTTGTTGGCATAACCTGATGATCAAAAACCATATAAAGGTTCCTCATTTTATAATTTTATTATACATATGATGATTTAATGGATTTATCTAGGTTATGTAGACATTTACAGGAGATTCTATATGGTCAGACTGACATATCTAGGGGAAATCACTTGATAATAATTCCTTTTGAAAGGATTTCACATGAATAATGGTGACTTGGTCTGGGTCATCAGTCACATAGTGATGTCTTCCTAGGGTGCATCATGAGATCAGGATTCCTACCCAGAGTGATTATAAGGGATCATACAAACATGTGGTGTGGGGGGGGGGTCCGTGGAATCAATGCGTATTTCTTGAGGAACATAACCCCTTTTACATCATGATAAACATATCTTCACTCAACATGAATATTCTAACTATTACCTTTTTAATTAATTAATTTTTTCAAGGCCTATGGATATCACAATTCATTGAGAGTGTTATTAAAAATATTCACTCTCACCACCAAGGATATGTTGTGTAACCAACAAATGATCTTGTTTCAATGTGTGAGCTTTTTCATTGAAACACCTTCTGTTTGTCTATAGAGATTAAGGGAACAATATAAACCACATGGAATGTCTAAAAACATTTAAATATTGAATGTGTGGTCTTACATGAACCTTTGTACAATTCACCAGGGTTTCCATGGGGTATTTTTAACTGTACTTTTTCTTCACATGAATATTAGTGCCTATACAAGGAATCTGTCTTCAATATATTTTCATCATTATTATACAAGAGATTTTGGATGGTTTCAAGGAACCATCCAAATTTAATTTTTAGTGACTCATAATAACCCATTTTCCCCACCACAAGATCTTCAAATATCATGGATTTCATCGAATTAATATAAGGATTTATAAAATGGTTTCTGCATGATACCCTAGAGGCCAATCACTACATTTATCTCTTCCTCATGACATTATTAATTTCATGTGATAAAATGAATTTCATAATGTATCTAGATCTATATGATATGGTCACATTCTCTTTTGTTATTTTTTAGATAACATAATACCCTTGTTTGTTTTATTTCTTCCAGAGTGGATTTTTTATGGTCAATTTGGTGGGTGGGAAAAATTTCCCCCAAGGGAGATACATCTTCATGGACAAACACATTTTTTTAGAGAAATATTATTTCCTTCCTCGGTCTCTTTGGACATTTTGTGGTCTATAAAATAATACCCTCATTGTTAAATATTTTATTCTAATCTAGATGTATTTTTTTATTTTTTCTAAAAATTATCATTGTTGTTAATATAAAAGATGTGAATTTTCATTCTATATGTAGTTCAATTCAATACGGTAAAGATTTATACAACAAATTTTAACCTTAGGTGGAATGACGTGGATATTATATATATTATAATGTCTTTATTCTCGGACATCGAATACTTTACATACTAATATCATGATATTATGAATTATAATATAGTGCAGTTTACAGTCACGCTAAAAAGACATCAAAATATTTTATAGATAATAATATTTTTTTGGACATTAAGTATTATTTAGTTTAATGTCTTTATTCTAGTCCATGATTGAAAAAATATAATATATGGAAGACATGATAGGGTTGTACCCAAACTCTATTTAGTTTTGATGTCCTCCATATTGTTCCCAATATTAATGAGGATTGGAGTTTCATTCCTACAAGGAGGAGATACCAATGGTGGGTAGGTCAAATCCATTATGCATCCATATAATTTTCAAAAATAGGTTTCATTACTATTTTCTACTAACCATGGAATATTTATCATGGAAATATTTGTTTACGATGAGTTAATAGAAAATTATAGAACACTAGGACTATTGGAGCATGTCTGATATAAGGTATAACTCAAATGATTCAATCAATGTATATGTTGTAGAGAAGGAATAGTCATAATAACCCATAACACCATGAGCTGATGGGTTCTATCATGGTGTTACCAAGGCTCACAATGGTTAGAGTTCCTTTCCTAAAAGGAGGTGATGTCTTCAGTTTTTAGATTAAATATCTGAAATATTGATATCATGATAAAAAAGGTGTCCCACCTTTTTTCAATGAGAAATTGATGATTTGTGAGGAATCAAACCTCAAGATGATGAATATGGTTATAGAGAAAAAGGTATCATGTAAAGTTTCTGATAGCATGTCTGTTTTAGCACTCAATTTTGATGTTTTAGTCTTAAATTTTGTGGTTTCGAGTCATGAGGTATGGGCCATCAAAAGGTGTGGGAATTGAGTTTCATATTATTGGTTGTTAAAGGGTATAAAAATGATGATTTTACCTTGATTATGTTAAATCCATTTGAATATTATTGTTACATGGAATTTTAATCATGTTTCAATATTCTTCGATCATATGGTTGGTATGGTACAATCATGCTATGAATGAACCAAAACACCCTCATGTGATGGGTTTTTACAATGTGATTTTTGGATCAGAATAATCGTAAATAAAATTATATAGGGACAATATTTCTATATTTTTTTAGGTTTATGAACATATAATTTTTTATCATGGTCAAACCTATATATCTATTTTTTATTCCAAGGGGTGTGAATGGTTTTTATTAACCCAATGCAGTCGAATGATATAGTGTTTTTAAAAAAAAATGTAATATTCAATAAGGGTCTGATCAACATAAAATTTCATTAACCAAATAATGATCATGTAATCATGGTTAAAAGATATGACAAATCATCACTCTAGATTTTTCCTTAACTTGGAGTTCTATAATGAATAAATAGACATTCACTGTATCTAAAACGAGAGCCCAATATTATTTATTCTTCTTTTATTTACCCACTAATAATTTCCTAAACAAAAAGATGAATATTTTATAGGGTGTAGACATTAATATTACTAACAATTATTTTTTTTGGGTTTTCTTCACCATCAATTGAGGATTATTCCCTTTTAATTTGGACAATCAAATGGTTGGATTTACGGTTGTACATCTTTGTTAAAAGTGCAGGTAATTTATCGTCCTGACACACATGGAAATAATATGAGGGGAATGTCACACAATAGCCCAGTTATGATACTAGGAGTCCAAACCATTCTAGTAACATTCTAACAGGGAGACAATATTTTTTTTAAATCACATCTAAATGGACATTGGTTATGATTAATGATATTCAATAATATTCTTAGGGATGGTGTAAAAATCCCATAGGTGGTGGGTTCTTCCTTGGTATTGTCAATATCACAAGAATCCATACACCATTCATATAGGGACAATATGTATATAATTGGAATTTATAAACCCATATTCATCAATATCATGGTCAAACATATAGATATATTTCCATTATTGTGGTTTATGAAATGTTTATGGAAAACCAATTTGATTATGGCATGAAGTGTGATTTTATATTTGAGGTTCTTAAATGATGATGTAAGAACCAAATACATTGGTTGAACCTCATAAGGTTGATAGGGTCCATTGATATGGTAGAATAATGGGTGATGACCTATACATTTTAATGCATGAATTGTGGATTTATCTTTCATTCAATTTTTATGTCATGCACCCATAATATTTTCCTTTCTATTCAGTATCATTTTATGATATAATATTTGATTCTATTTAGATTAACATCATCTGTTTAGGATATGGGAATTGAAATGAATTTTTTTCTATATTTCCTTGAGTCCAAATTTCACAAGTTTTAAAATTCAGATATAGGGAGAAGAACTTATCAATGAACATGAATATTTGTGGGTAAACTTTTTCCAGATCCATTATTAGAATGATATATAACTAGTGAAAACTATTTGTACACATATATGACCAATATGAAGGAATGGTGGGATATATTTTCATTAATTTCTGGTCAAAAGATTTCAATATAAATTCCTCCATATTTTATCTATGATAATAGTAATAAATCCACTAAAAGATCGTAGATAAGAAACAGTGAACATAGGTCTGACCTTTACATAGAGGGGGTAATTTTTCCCATTGATTATTATATCTGGTCATTTTATTGGAGATCCGACAATCACCACATACCATGTGATGATATATATCTTTCCCCAAGTATCTGTAGAGAAAAAATGTATTCTAATGGAATGTGGATTCGACATTGGTTCCCTAAACTAAAAGATGTAATGGTATATAAGGTCCTAGATATGGGTGTTGGGGTTTCACTATATATATTGTGATGGAAGGAATAAAAGATGATTTAGTTCTAATTTAGATGTGTAGTGGGAAATCGATATAATAGATTGTGGTCCTCTCAAGAGAGGTCAATAATGATGCATAGTTTTTTTCATGTAAATGATATCAACCAAAATTTTTAGTATCATGCTAAAATGACTAATGGTTTACATTTTATTCTTATGAATCAAAGAGATAGATATGTTTTGGATGAGTTCATAAGTCTCAGTCATGTTTGGAATCCCCAAAAAATTTATTAAGATTACATGATCTATTCTCAATGTGATAAATAAGGAATGAAAAAGGATATCCTAATGAAATTAAAGAATTCTCAGAAAGGATTGGCATATTTTTTATCATATTATAGTTGGGCCGTGATATATAATCAATGAATCAATAAAAAACTCATTTGGATGAGAATAAATCCATTTATAGTTCTGTAAAACCATACATTTTATTATTATTTAGGGGGGTTTTCAAAAATAAAGTTTGATGTCCGGTGGTAAGGATGATGGATCCAAAATGTGAATGAAGAGAAATGTGGAAACTCGGCCCAAGAATAGTGGTTCAGTAATCCCTACACATCCTTTTATGGATGGAATCAGACAACACATTGATCTTAAAAATCATATAGTTTAGTGTCAGGTGATTAGGATATAAGTTGTGCAGTTTAACGTATTATAGTAATCACTAGATTTTCCCAATATGGAAAAAATATTATAAGGGTTGTTAGTATAGTCTTATGTAATGATGAATGGAAAAAATATATCAAACATTAAAATGAAATACTATATATGAATCCATGAATATAGGCTTAGGTATCATTGTGTATCCTTTAGGGGAAGGAGTCGAGTCTCACAATGTTATTTAATGTTGATTTTTCCTATGTGGATATGATTCGCACATTTTATCATCAAACATCATTAATCGTTTGAATATATATAGGTCGTGTTTTATGAAACCTTATTGAGAGGGATCTTTCCATTTAGTTTTACAACATATTCTTTGGATTAATTCTATTTAGTTTATCCCCATGTGGTAAGGACATCAATTGTGTTCTTTAATGTGATGAGGTCAGGACATGTTACATACAGTTTATCCTCCTTTGGACTAGATTGGTTAAATTAAGATTATGGTTATGTGTTTTATATATATTATATAAGATTTAAAATCATAATTTTAGGATTAATATAATACATGATTTCATTTATGAAAAGTACTTATTCCAAATTCTTTTGTTGGATTGAAGTGTTACACATTCACATCTGTTGTAGCTAAGGAGTAAAATATATTTTTGTAGAAATTATTTATGATATAAGGTCCATCCAATTTAGGTTCAAAAATTGGAATATTTTTTACTAGTATAATTGGGGTCCAGATACCCAATAACATCTCTCATTGAAGAAAAATATGATGTAAGACCATTTTATTCATTTCTAATGTAGTCCAATTATAACAGACTTCATGGTTGTTCAATGTACCAAACATATTCTCATAGATCCATTCCTATTCATCCCAATACATTAGTTATATGCCATCATCAAATAGTTTTCTAATGATATATATTTTATTCATGTCAATCTATACTTCTAAGGGTTACACTTCCTCAGTACTGTACACTAATGAAGATGGAGTTTCTTGTGTAATAGTACGTGTGGTGGTACAGTTCACCGATAAAGCATAAATGAGATTTTTTGTCTAGTAATTCCTTACATTTTAACCATAATCTATAGTATTTTCAAAGTATTATTATTTAATTCATCTATCTATAAACTTTTTAATATAGTAGAGTTCGCATAATGACTGGATTTTACATTTTACTCCATGTACAATTTTATCAACCCTATGGAAAATAATTTGTTCTTATCTATATTTAGTAACATGTTATTGACTCCATACATGTTAATTATATGGGATTTAATTAAATTTATTATATTATTATACATTATTTCAATGAGGGGTATTTCATTATCCCTTGTGGAAAATAAGTTAGTAATATTAAAGATGTACTTGAACAACTTAGTAGTTACATGGGGTTACAGACACATAACATTGATTTCCCATATATAAAAAATCCATGAATATTTAGTTATATTTATAAATTATGGTGGATTATGGAAGAAGTTCACATGTATCTAGAATTCATGAAATTTCTTTGGGAGATACTCGTAGTCCATGGACATTATTTTCCAGTAGTAAACCAACCACAATATTTGGTTGGAGCACCAAATACCAGACTAATGACCATCGCGGGATCCTTCATGGACTTCAACGATTAAGGAGGGAATATCTATTAATACTATGAATCAAAGCAGGATTCTATCAATGAACTTCTTGTATAATGATTTCTTCTCATTTGGACTATACAACATGTTAATGTTTACAACATGATATTAAATATATTCCATTCCAACTCGATATTTTTGGAGAGTCCCATTTTCAAGAAAATAAATTAAAGGATCCTTTATTATATGGGTGGATATAAGATCATCATTCTATATGTTGTTGTGGATATAATTGATTCCATCAATATCATATATGATGATTTATGGAACTATTAATTTTTACGTGATGCAGAAGATCACTTCCTCCTAATTAGGTTTGTTTGAGACTATGTCTTCATTATCCGATAAACCTGCCAAAGAATTATATGATCAAGAAGCTTGATGCAACACATGTTTGAATGGGAGATCTACCATCAATATTATGAAATAGATAATAAGGGGGATATATCATCCTTTTTTATGGAATATTTTCCATTGATATTATTTATCACTAGTTCAAAATACAATTTGATGTTTAGATATTTTATCTATATCTCTAGGGATTTTTCCAAGCTAATGATGCTAGATTTTAATTCTTATTTATTATTCATTAAAACAAAAATTTATTGAGAATGTGAGGGGATAATGTTCTATTATTGAAAAAAATACTATCTTTATGAAAACATTATTGGTTTTTTCAATTCTTATTCTATTTCCATTTGGACATAGGTTGGCATCATTAAAATAAATCCTCAATGTATGGGGAGTTTCATAAGCATGGAAAAACTCCTAATATATAATTTTGGTATCTAATGGTTTTCATTTTGGGTGGTATGTTCCATCAGGAAATTATACAGATCATTCCATATCACTAACTTTTATGACACAAACATAATATAATGATTTTGAAGAATGATCTCC
The DNA here is from genome assembly GCA_963277665.1 of Viscum album. NCBI lineage: Eukaryota > Viridiplantae > Streptophyta > Magnoliopsida > Santalales > Viscaceae > Viscum > Viscum album. Next base: position 673,702,644 of record OY728157.1, on the reverse strand, counting down.
CCTGATGATAACTACCTCACCTGCATGACATAACTACAATTATAATTTAGCAAGTCAATATGTGGTTTTGGGTTGACATCAAGGTGCTTCAAGTGAGACCTAAACATTTTCACTACAAATATGAGTGAAATATTATTATTTTCAACATTATATTATCGAGTTTCAATTCCATGAATCATGTGAATGAAAAAATAGTGATTTTTGGCATCCTGAACATCATTTGTTTTTGTACTAGGAGAGTGCTAAGTGATCGTTACATGGTGGCCACATATATGATGAGTTTCTATCCGTAAACCATTTGAATCAAGACTGATGGGTGATGCTTGTACTCTATAATATACTCAACAGCAAGTATGATGTCGCCATCCCATCAATAGGTGATATACTTCTTCATTTTCTAGGTGAAATGGTGGAGATTTTCCATCTTTGTATATTATGAAATGAAAAATCTATGCAAGGAATCGTTGGACCCCCACCCCTGAGTTCATTCAAATTATAATGGGGTGAAATTTCTAGGATTGCAAAATAATTATTAATTTCAACCTCAATGACATGATTACATAACAAAAATCCATGGAAGATTCATTATATTACCACGAAACCACATTTCAATGTATTTAACATTAAAATGGAATTTGAAAACAAGTTGAATACTAGTCTATGATCCATGAAGTAATCGTATAATTATTGTGATTTAAACACTTGGTTGTTGATGTGCCATACGGCTATTCCAACAAATAAGTGTTTAAATATATTTCGGATGACGAATTGATAAGTAGAACCATCCATCACAATTCCAAACGACATAATATGATTACAAATTATCACCAGGGGTCCCCTTAAGTATATGGAATCATTATCAGCAGGGGAAATCATTATCTGATTTTATTTTAAGTACCTATCCCTGAATGAATTGTATTGGAATCTAGATGATGCATCACTGGAGAGTTCTGTGACTAAAAATGGGAAATATTTGTTTATAAAGTCACTATTAGAGTCTCTTAAATACATGCATTCCCTAATAGTCCCATTATTTTTCTTAACTTGTACGATATTGGAAATACATTATTGTTATTACAATTTTAAGAAAATCTTGACATTGATCATTTTTTCAACATCATATTATACAATAGAAGCATGATAAGGGGTTTTCTTATTGAATACTATCATGAAACATTGATGGTACTTAGGTAAGCTGATATGGTGCATATCCACATCTATATTTAGTACAATTATTTTAGTATAATTCCAAGAAAACACATATCGATGTTCCTTTAGAAATAAAATATACACATCTAACTCCTCAGGAGGCATCCTAACACTAACCTGTGTAGGTCATGGGTCTTAATCTATTCATAGAATTTTTTTCATGATATCAGCAATGATGGTATAGATTTCTTCCTCAAATAAAGGGGGATGTTCCTTATGTCATCCTCCTTTCCTTCTACCTATGTGTCTATGGAGGAATCTTTAGATGAATTTTGAAATATGAGTGCATCTATATCACTATCACTGTGAGATTAGATATGAGAATGTACTATTTCATCTAATATAACTATAATCATACCAATGATATTTTAGAGATAATTTTCTTTTACACATTCAGTCAGGAGAGAAGTATCTTGGTCATCTATGATTTTATCAATTCTATTAATTAGATTTAGGGGTAGAACATAATATCTATTTTCCATACTACAAAGAATTTATATGGCCGTCCGCAATCCATTTGGGGAAAAAAATATATATTTTAAACCACCCTTGGATGTTTTCCTACCCTTTTATAGAATCATAACTTAACATAAATTGCATCACTAGACTCTAAAGGGGAACTGTCACCATGTAGTATGTTTACCTTTCCTTCGAAAGGGTATTTAAAAAATTGATGAATGTTGATGTCACTGCCACATGGATGTATAGAAAATGGCCTTATAAAAGGGTATTTTCTATGGTGTCTATCTATATAACCATGAATATATCATTAAATTTGAGATCCCCAAACTAATATTTGAGATTGATCATTGGGAGAGGTATTTTCTTATGCAAATAATAAAATTGAATGTTTACCTATATGGGAGATAAATATATCTTTCTATATTACAATTATATATGGGTTTCAATCATTATGTGGTTGATCTCAGAACCAATGTAAATAAAATCCGTTTAGATATTCAGTTTATTTATTTATCCTGAAACATATAGGGATATTATGTGTCCCTGGATAACTTCATTGTGATCCAATTATATGAATGGGTTGGTAGCATGATATTATGATTCAATGGTCCCCACATGATAAAACCTAGATGCATTGAATTCTATTTCAATCGCATTTTTTCTTTTGGAGGGACTTATAGAGTCCCTCTATCAGTTATGTTTAAATATTAAGCAATTCATAATTGAGATATTGGTTAGGATGAACATCGATTATAATAGAATGTCAAACATTATTTCACATTGGTGGGAACTTCCTAATGTGTGTCTTATACTTATTATTTAGTTTAGGAGATAGGAGATATTATTATATTGGTCTGGTACTTGTTTATTGTTTTTGTGTGTATATACTGCAAGTGGAATAGGTCACACAATCACTACCCATTATCTTGGATGATCAAACAATCACACCCCCTCCAGTCAATCATGTATGAATGTTAGTAATAGATGTCTATTGGAGTATTATGGGATACCTACATGTATCTATTGGGTTTTATGGAGTAATTTCCCATGATTTATAGCAATATATATGTCCTTTTTGTGGATGTGACCAGAATATTTGGTCTAAACATGCCCGCATTGTCCATTTTATTGTTTGTTCCATAGCATAAAACCTCTTGTTCCCCATTAAATAATGTGGGACTAATTCTCAAAAGAATATTAATCATTAGATAATATTTATAATAGGTATAATGTTAATTCAACCAAATACATTATCTTATTTGGAAGAATGTTCCATTTGGTGGGTTGAATATAGTGTTTTAGATGTTCCATGGAACAAATCTACATGAGTAGGATATTTTATCAGAGATAATTATGACTCTTCCACTTCATTCTGTTCATATTAATTATCTTAAAATGAAACTTATTAGAGAATATTTTTTTCACATCCCTGGGTGATGGAATCATTTGGGATCATCAATGTAGTTCTCTCACGATTTCACCAGATCAGAAAAATATCTTTCAAGTCATCCAATTGTTGAAAATATTTCCATCCCTAGCAAGAATGTTTTCTTATCAAATTCATTATCTACTGTTAATGGGTTATACATGTATCTACTGTTAGGGAATTAGCCAATGTCACCTGTCTAGAATCATACATGCATTGGACAGAATATTTAAAGATAAAGAAATAAGGTATGTTATAAACCACCATTTCATTAAAAGGGAAGTAGTCTGGACAGTTAGTGGGGTTAATATCATTGGAATTTCTAGTGTGTAGATATTTTAGAATGTTATTTACTATTTTTTCAGGGAAAAAAATAATAATTATTCTATTTCTTAAGGATTATGAGTTATTCATCTATTACAAAATTCCTCAATACCACTGATTTATAATTTAATAAAATGGAAGGAGAATTTATTTTTTTTCATCTCGATAAGATGAATTGGCTGGTTTATGACATTACTAGGTGACTGAATGGGAGTTTCTACTAGTTTGAGGATAATAACAGTAGTTTCTACCTTTTTGATACTTTCCTTTAAGGATTTATAAATGAGACAGGTATTAGTTTGAGTCCGATAAATTGAATCATCCAAACATTTTTTCATTTATGAAAACTCAGGGAATCTACATGGATATTTCATTAGGATAAGTCATAGATATTACACTTTTTATTCATTATTAGAGGGATGTTTAGTGAGTATTTTTAAAATTTTCATCCAGATATGAAGTCAAACACCCTTTATTTTTTGTGTTACATTCACTTCATTTGGACATAAATTGTCATTTCCTCATTATTCAAATGAGCCTATAAACAAAATGATGAAAATAGTCTTCCCATTCCATAATGAAACATTTTGTAAAACTTATGTTAAAATGAAAAGTTAGATTTATTAGATTATATATAAAACAACATAGTTTTTTTACATCATACTAATCCTGAGGGCCCATCATTTGAATGCATCAGGATATGAATTGTGGGAGATATTGTTTGTAGCCACTCACATAGTCAAATTTGGAGTAGGGATAGGATTTCCAAAATTTGGGGCGGATTTTTCATCCAAAAGCTTAGGATATGTAATTCTATCTATCTAGACAAGTTTTTGTCTCCCTTATAATTCATTCATTTGTGTAGCTAGGGAATCAATGACATAGAGCAACACTTGTGGTACTATATATTGAGAAACCTATTATCTATAATGATCAAGAAAACCCTGATGATGTGGACCCATTTTTCTCTCATTGATTCAATATATGTGTCAATTCTAAATTATCACCTTAGAAAATGAGGTGTTTTCACTGTAATGGCACCAAGTCATGATCATTTTTTACATCCCCAATTAGGTAGAGCAGATACTTATATTCAAAGATGGTATTATGGATAGATATCCCTCTTGAATGGTGGATTTTATCTTTGTTGATTTATAGAAGGGGTGATATTTTCCAATACCTAAAAACTAAACCTAATGTGAATGTATCCCTTGAGTTATCATAATTGTTTTTTCTATTATTTTTATCCTCATTCTCAAAATGAACCAACTGCTCCTCCATGGAATGAATTTCAGATTTTCATGGTGATTAGTGGGGTATGAAATCTTATTTTCCTTTTACCTTCTTAGTGTTACACCAAATATGTTGAAATCAATATTCGAATGCGTAGGTTTTGGATCATCCTCTAGTCCCAAGTATGTGTAGTTTCAATATATTCATTTAGATCCTTTTTTCTGGTTACATTTTCAATATTTCACCCATATGAAACTATATCATTATCCAAAATATCTACTATGTTGAATATGTTAACATTCTTAGAGGGGTATCAGGCAATCGATGATGTCCCATCAATCTTTATTGAATAAGATGACTTTGTATTGAGTATATTATGTATCTTTATCCAACCATTTTCTATGTTGTGATGTTCAAAATAATGACCCCATTGGTATCTTATTACCTACTCCACACAATCCTCAAATCATGGTTTTTGAATAGTTACATTGATTAGTTTTCAAATAAATTTTACAGACACACCCAAAATATGAGAGGACCATCTTATTGTAATATAAATATATGGGATTCTGGCCATAGATATTTATCTCCCAACATGGTGAATACTGATTCCACATACAATGATGATTATGAATAATTTTATGCCAGATATACGGGATGAGAATTTTCGGTGAATCAATCGGAATTGATTGATCTTGTTTTTTATGTTTAGATAAATATCTTCTAGATTTGATTATTCTCAGTATGGAAATTAAGATATAAATTCCCCTATCAAAAATGGATGGGGAAGACCATGAATCACTATTGATTTCCCTGAAACCCTGTCTAGGGATGATAAACATAGTTATGATGATTGAGATAAAACATTCCACAACCAAGATATGGGTTTTGATTTTTTCTTCAACTAATAATATGTCAAGGATCCTCTCAAGAATTGATAATATGAAAGGTGGAGGCCGTTGTAGAGATATCCATTTCCTTGTGTTATAGGTCTACTCATAGGCAGCTATAACTATGATTCACTTGATTCTTTGTTGGTGTGCTCATGTATGATATTAGTATAATGGATTCCTTGGACGAGAGTAATTAATTACAAAAAAACTTTGAGTTGAAAAAAACATAAAAATATTTAGGTAAAATGTTTTTCAAAATGGTTTATGGTTCCCACTTCAATTATTTAATTGTCGTATAATACATTAATTCATTATTACTTATCACCATTTAAATGGGATAATTACATTGTAGTTCTCAAATGGTTTGTCTATTACCCATTCCCCTAATCTCTCTAGAGGACATAAAATTAATAGATGAAGTACCTAAGGGGATCTACGTTTTCAAAGGCATTGTGAAGGGAAATTCTTTATACATTCCCCATCATCGAATATGGGACCATGTTGTGGATTCAGCGATCAACTGTTTAAGAGAATTAATGTAATGAAAGAATGAATGTTCTATATTTGTACTGTGATTTTTTATTTTGGGCTCCCAAGACATGGATATAGAAGTTAGGTCTAGCAACAATATAGTGTATTTTTGTTCTGATGGTGGACATCATATCCTAATTAGGGATATGTCAAGCCATCATTTGATGATTAGTATCACAAAACCATTCTCATAGAAGGGGAAAGAAATATTTCTCTATGAAATTTTGGATCTCATATGTTGATGTATGAAGAGTCCATAACAATGTTGGAAGGTTTTTTCTAGCTAACTGACTCCATAATCCAGTTTTGAAATCCTCTTCATCCTATACACATGCCTCTATATATGTATACCACATAATGTGATTCTCATGGATGCCTTGTAACTAATGTGGAGTGAAGATGTTTTTTTATGGGGAACTATATAAAGTGGAACCCATTGTTTCAGGAACCTCTCTATTCAATTTCATCGCAGTTTTAATAGTCATCTAATGCTATGGGAGTAATATCATCCTATTTGGAAGCTGATGTCGTATTCCATGAACATGTCTTCACAGAATACAATAGTTTTCCAAGGTAGGTTCCCTAAATACATGGTGTTCTTCACCCACAATATGGATATGGTCTTAATGCTAGTCCTTTAGAATATATCTCTGATATTATTTTATATGAATATGAGTTTTCCATAAATAATGTGTGACTCCCATTTGGTGAGCTTTGATTGGAATGGTAAAATGGTCACGGTCTAAATATGCATCATCTATTGTTATATGATAAGAGAACCTTGAAATTGGGATGGTATATATATCACTTCTAATATATCATTAGAAGGAATCAAGTATAGTAGATCATTAGTAGAAATATTTATATGATATTAGATTCCATGAGAAGTAATAATATTCCTTGTCTCTTCACTGAAAGGCATGTAATTTTTCTTGAGGCATGTGATTGTCTCACCTTGTGGAACTCTGTCAATATGGGGAAATGGGCCCAATCATTTGCCTTTGGAGTATGCGTCCAATCCTTTTCAATATGAACATGAGCATGTCCCCAGTCATGTGCCACCCTCACATGGTTATATGCGATAATAATGAGGATGTGAGATATATCCTCAAACTTTAAAATTTGAAAATCTTCATAATATGATAATAATCCCCATATAGGGGATGAAGAATGTGTGCTGTTTTTAAATAAAAAACATTTCATACTGATCATATTGTTGCGAGTCTCTGGATATTTGGATTTGAATATTTTCTAATATCCATATTTGTACTAATGATGGAAAATTTGAGTGGAGTTCTTCAACTATTTCTAGATTATTATGGAACATTATAAAATATTTCTTAAGAACGTAAGCCTTCACATTTTTAGTCACAACTATAAAATCGAAGATATGTTCAACTAAAAAAAGGATATGATCCCACTAATTTCATATTTTCTAACCCAAATAATATTAAGATTGAATTCTGGAATGGTGGTAGTGAAATGTACCTACCCAATTTTTCCATAAAAATGTCCCCACAGAACTATTTTAAGTGATAATATATATAATCTCGCTTGTTGTCTACTGAAAAAATAGATAAGCAGTCTTCCAAAACCAAAAGATGGGATATGTGACCACTAATAGTTATCAATATATTTTAATACACTACATGTCTTAATTTTTTTTCCTCCATTGGATTTCATAGTTGTAAATGTTCCTGGTGGTGCCCTTAGCAGGAAACTGAGGTTCAATAATCAGTTGGCAATGGTGAAAAGTTTTGAAAGGATCCACCCTAAATGGAACCTAAACAAGAATGTGTTGTATATGTCACATTTATCTCACATCAAAAGATACAGAATGTGGTGATTTTCACAGATTAAGGAATGAATTTCAATCCAATTGGTGATGTCAATGAGCATCACAAGCTTTATCCATCTTTATTTGGATGATTATGACTCCATAGATTAATTTTTTGGTGACTCTCATTAGAATCCTAATGATTTGGAATTGTACCATGTTGATGGTATTCCTAGACAACTACTTATTCCACCTAATGTTGAAGGTGTTAGGGAGCACATGTTATTTACAGACCCAAGGGGTTTTATCAATAACATATTTTCTATAATAGTCACTGGATGAAGACATTATTGTAGGCAAGGGTTTTATTTGTGATCGAAGTATCTTCAGTCACAAATACAACAATGAACAAGTACGATTGTTCGTGCATCATCATATTCATGATACAAGAAAAATAAGATATGAATGGGTAACCAAAAATTTAACCCTTCTTGGTATGTCCATTCTACTCACCATGAATTTTTACATAGAGTATGGAAATATTTCATGTAACCCCTAAATAACAAAGATCATCCAATAATTTTTATCATTTAGAAGAGTCAGGTTAGATTCCCCATTTCTATTTTCATAAGATATTTAAACAAAGTGACCTAATGCTTGGTAAACTGATCGTTTCAATATTTAAGAGATTCATGTCAGGTTTACCATTCTTGTTTCATCAAAAACTGAATCATTTGTGGTGATAATATACGTGTTATGAAAAAACACATCTGACATGACCTATGCAATAAATCATTTATATCTTGTTGAGAAGATGTCATGGCTAACTATTTTGTGTTTAATTTTCATTTTGTTCAAGGGAATTTCCACATGAAATGTTGTTTCAAAATTATTTGATGGCTTTATTTTGTGGGTTAGATGTCTATAGAATCATTCATTCATAGTTCACCACTAATGGATATCTTCTATAGTAACTGCATATGGTTCCCACATCCATAACCATATATAGAAATGATTTCTAATTGCATGAGGTCATTTAGGGTCTCAGAAATAATGGAACTTATCAACTCATATATAATAGTCATATATGATTGAAAATAGGCAAGATGTGTTGAGAGAATACCTCAAGGAGGCATCCTACTAATCGATTTTATGATTTTAATAAGATTCATCATAGTTAAGTCATTTTCATGGTACATTCTCCAATGTATATTACCTTTTATGGGGAAATAATGTCATGAAACTATTTTTTGAATACACACTAAGGGTTCCCTAGTTATTATATATTCATGATGGGAATGATATGACCATTTCAACTCCTTCATACCACATCATCCATGATTAGTTTAATAAAAAATGTATAGAAACTAATTTTACTCACTGCATATAGATGTTGTACTTATTTTGTAGAAAATACCTTTGAATGTTTTTAGTATAGATTTAATGACATAGGATGGAATATATTATATCCCAGTTATGATAATAATCTGGGTAATTTTAGTTCAACTCCCTTTTAAATCCACTAGTGGATGAGGTAGAATGAACACACCATGATAGATATTGGGTCCCGATGGTAGGATTATTGGAGAACTAGATTGAAATATTTTAAAGTGGATTCCTATTTGACTGTGTGTCTTTGGATAGTGTCCTACATATCATAGTTATGGTATGATTATGTATTATCATAGTTCAACTGTATTCTTAATCTACATGTGGATGAGGGATAATGACTATCCTTTGGGAGAGATTGGATCCAATTGGTTGAAATGTCAGTGAGATGACATGACTTATACTAAAGTGGATGCAATATAGATCATGGACACAAATAAGGCATCCTATGAATCTTGGTTATGGATTTAATCATATTTATCATAGTTTAGAATGAATAGGGATTACATATTGTTGTTTACCTTATATATGGACGACAGTATTATGTCGTTTATTGGGTAATTTACTGTGAGGATTACCTTATATGGGGGAATAGAATATTGTTTAGTTGATTAGTGACTATATATTGTGGGTTTTCTAACATTGGAGAATACCATTTTATTCAATTTATTTCTTATTTTACATTAAAATTTCCATTGAAGGGGGTGTATCATATTATGTCGCAGATGCAGGCTTATAGATTGGGGTTTTCTTATCACCCCTACTAGCCAACGCTATCCTACCCTAGGTTATATTCTTGGGAGGGCTCGAATTTCTTCATAAAATATTCTCATTTCATATCTTACATGATTGAGAATGTATATAAATGTGTTAATTTTAGAGATTAAATGTCCAAAAAATTATTAGGTTTAACACGATTTGTTTGGATGACATCGCATAACATGAATTACGTGTATGGGAACCATTTCCGGATATATGATGTCATTTCTGAAAGGCACCAAACGATAATGTCAGACATTCTTATAGGATATAATGAAATATATTCGACTCAACCACATGATTTTACATGATCTAGTATGACATGTCTTGAGGTTTCCATGTGATATGGAATTCCATTTCTAACAGAAATTACATCATCAAGGAGAACATGTCAAGAGGGTGCCACGTGGTATGGATGACACTTATAGAGGACATCACATGATCTAGGTGTACATGTATGGTGGTTGAAACCTAGTCTGGATGGATTTTCCAGAGGGTGTCACATGATCTGGTTTGATATTTCTCGGTATCTCCATGAGACATTGCTGGATTTTCCACTTATTGCCATTTTTTTCACCATGGATGGATGACATCGCAATATTTTTCTTTGAAAGATTAGATCACTTTAAATACCTTAGTTTTGTTTTCACATTTGGTTTTCAATAAATATATTTTAAAATTCAAAAGGATATCAAATGATATAAATAGTATCTCAAGGGAGAATCACATGATTCAAGTGAATTATATCAGTGTCATTGCATGATCATAATGTGTCATCCAAGGAACATAAGGATATGTTTATATGCTCATTATAGAACTCTCTCATGTTTGGACATTATTCAAGCATTTTATTGTATCTGTGCCAAACGATATGCTATAGTAATATTATTTTAGGTTTTATGATACCTTGACGATATGTGGGCTGTTCCTAAAATAATCCAGTTGTCATGAATTAATTTCTTCATATGACATCATCTGATCACATGATTTTTTATGAATTATATGTGATGCCTTAGGTTATTCCATGTAATTTATCCAGTGGAAAGCATTTGTGATCACATTAATGGGTGCTCCAAGAATTCCTCTTATGCGATCCCAAGTTCAACAATGGATGCATAAGTTAGGTTCTTTTTTGTGATGAGGTTGAGGGATTTATAACCCTCACCACCACAATTGTATTCCTTATTTTACATCACATATCACACAATTTTTGGTTGGAGTCAATGGAGTGATTTTGTGTCACACACATTACACAATACTTATTTGGGGAATTTGGGGGGGGTGTCATGATGTTGAACAATTGGAAAAGATTCCTTATTTTTCTATAAGAGATAAAAATACCTATAGAAATATATTGTATGATTATGTGAAAAAGTGTTGGGTTCCTCCGTGAGAAAATGGTGGCTTTCCTAGGGTACCTCATGAGTTCTATATTTATATCTACAATGATTCCATGCCGATCATGCTGAAATATCTAGGGGGCCTCCATGATACCAAAAATGAAAACATGGTGAGAATATCTGATTTCTTGTGATGAACATCATATAAAATCTATTAATTATTATTTCATCATTTCCAAATTTATTTTATTATTTATTTTTTAGGGGATGGGGATCTCGTGATATTGCAGGAGTGTTGTCAAAAAATTCCAATCTCCCGTACTTTAATGTGTCACATGATGAATAAAGTTCCGTGAGGTGATGTGTGATAATTTTAATGAAAAAAATTCTATTTTCTATGGAGTGGAAGGTGAAGTGTTTAATCGACTAGACATGTCTGAAACCCATTGTATGATTATGTTGACTTTTCAGTGTGATTTTTCATGACGCATTGAACATGTGGTTAGTGCATCCCAGTGTATTTTAACCATAGTAGTACATTAGAAGAATATAAATAACCATATAATTCAATTATGTTCTATAAATTTCAGCTCTATTTTCAAGGTTTTTGTGGATTTTTTTCGTGTCCATGTTGGGTAACAAGTCATCTTACCTAGAGGATCTCATCAAACCATCATCACATAAGCATTGAATGTCTTAGATTACATTAAACTAATATTAGGGTTTCTAATGGGAATCCTTGTAATCACCCACATGTCATGTGTTGTGCATGTACCAATGTAATGCACTTATGAAGTACAAGCAATCATGTGTCTATCAAGATATTATTAGATCTGTGTGATTTTGGACACCTTCTCTTCCTTTTAATTGTCGATACAATAATAAACATGTTTCACTTATTTATTTAATTTTATATATTTTGATGTTCATTCTAAAGGATGAAAATAGTTATTCCCAAAAACATTATTTTAATGATATCAGATGTGTTTTACCTTACATAACATCTAAGCTCACCTAATTATTATTATTCTCTTTTCAAATGCTTCGAAGAAAAATTATATATATGATGTGTCTAGAAGAGTATATTATGTGTAAAAGTTTTGGTAGATATAAAATATATGATAGGGATAATGAATATTCTTATTTGATTGAAAAATTCATATAAGTTGAAAAAGATATGAAAATTTTTATTTAATGATTTTTCCAAATTTAAAAAATCTTTAATCCAAAAATGTAATTGTAATTTAATTGGAATATTATTTTTAATGGAATATGAAATTAAGGATGTTTATCAGAATCAATATTTTAGTTTTTTTAATTATAGAACAATATCAAAAAGTGTGGGTTTGAAGGTGATTTTTTTGTCATTATATTTGTGTTTTGATAACAATATATGTTAAGTTGTCATCATATGAAGATGATTTGGGTTCTCGAAATGGAAGGAAAAGATGACATTTTATGGTTGGACATAATTTCAATTTTATGGAATATTCATCAGGTTAGTTCAAGTAATATTTAAAATTTTATATTTTTATGGATTATGATTAGATAAATTTATAATGTTTAATGGTAATTTCTATATTTAGGATGCCATTCAATAATTTTGGTGATGTTTTTAGAAATTGGATTTCCAAAAAAGAACATCTATTATTTGATACTATAATTTGATGCAACATATATCATTAATGTGACAATGATTTATAACCATGAAAATGTTTAATTGGGTGTCAAATTTATTACAACCTAGAGCATGAAAAAGAGGCATAACTACGCACACGTTTTGACAGTCTCACATTCTATTCAATAGTCAATTCATATTAAATTCTCTAAAACATTATCAATAATTTGTGTATTATGTTAACTAATAATGTTATAGAAAATGACAAATAAGATACCATCAATATCTAAGTATTGATGAAAATAATTCAAAGGTTTAATAAAAAGTATCATATGTCAAAAAAGGGTTTAATATATGAATACATCCTCATATCTATATATTAATATTCATAATTTTGATATCATAATAAAAATATTGGTTTTAGTGTTTTATTAAAAATGGATCATGAAAATAATTCTGAAACTAGTATGTACCATGAAACCACCATATCTCATACATGAATTTAGGATGATATCTAAATTTTTTGAAAAAATTATATATGTAAGTTTTTATTGAAAATGTGAGTCTCTTAGTCTTATAAATGTTAGTGACATTTATATATTAATATGAATAATGCATTATCCACTTATCTATTTTCATAATCAAGTAAAATTTATCAATTATATTCTAGATAATCAATAATGTTATGATGACTATTTCAAGCATTGAAATATTTTCATTAATAAAATTTTCATTAATGATTTGGGAATATATGTTAAATGGTATGAATGAATTCGTTATGTGATATTATGGAAGGGGTATATTTTTATTGTCAAAAATTGAGTGGAACATGATTTAGGGATGGATAATTATTCTGTTTAATATAGGATAAATATAGATAATTTAAGGAATTATTAATTATGAAAATATATTTAAGATTGTATTGGTAATATTGGGGTTATGAATTTTATAAATATTTTTTTGGTCTTGTTATTTACATAATAGGGATTTTGGTATGTATTAAATTCTATTTAATTTTTTGACCTACAGAATAATACCCGTTTAGTGGAAAATGTAGTGGTAATTTATGTATGAATATATGAATTCACTATGATTTAGTGACCTGAAGATTCTAATGGGGTTGTAAAATGTTTATTTTAGAGAATGTATTATCATGGCATATAAATAGTTTTGTATATAATTTTATGAATGGAAAATATTTTTGAGGAATTTCAAGTGACATAATATAGTCTAAGAGAGTAAGGTTGATATGATAATATAAGTTATTTTATAATAAATAAAATTCTTTAGAATACCCTTTCTTATATTCATCATCGGATAAAATTTAAATTGTGAGGAAATAATTAATTCTAGGATGTCGAATGCAACAACCCAAGGTTTTGTATCCGTCAAATTAATAACATCATTGATAACTTCTTTATCATAAAACACCAATCCAATTATAAACATAAATAAAATGAATCATGAAATATTAAAATTACAAAATGAATATAATCATTGTTAAATGAAATGATAACAATCAATTAAAAAAATTAATTACTTTTTATTTTTAGTAATTATTATTTTATAAATGATGTGTTTGGAAAGAACATATAAAAAAAGTATTTTAATTTAAATTGATAAATAAAATGGATTAAATTTATTAGTTTATTATAATATGTAACATTTTTATTTATAAAATTATATGTCATAATTCTTTTGATTCGAAATTTTTTTCAATGACTCATTTTGTTTAAAAAAGACATATTTATAATAAAACAATTTTTTTTATTTTTTATTTTAATTTTAATGACTATTTTTATTATATTTTTAATTTATATTGAATGAAATAAAAAATATTTTATGAATAATAAATTCAATAATACCATAAAGATATTTTTGGATTTTTTATCAAAAATTTTTTATGTGAAATTTGAAAAATTATGTTTTTACCAAAATTATTAATTTTATAAATTTTTCATTATATAAGAAAGACATAGAATTTTTCTGAAAAGTAAAATTATTTAAATGTGTATTTATGGGCTAAAAATAGTTGTTATTTATATCATTCTAAATACTTAATACATAAATTTAATTTTTATAACTTTGTTCAAATAATTCATGTTCAAAAACATATTTCATTTATTACAGTCAATTTAAATTTTTTATTATAAAATTATATAGTAGTTTTTCTAATGGAAATTTTTTTATATATATTAAAAAAAATTTGGCCATTGAAAATTTAATTTTGAATATTTTTTCCTTTGAAATAAGTTTTATATTAAAATACTCTTTTAAAAATTATTTTTACATGTTATGGGTCCCAATTTATTAATTAAAGTTTCTAACCCTAAAAAAATATGAATTGGTAAAATAAATTTCATATTTATAATTAGAATTTCCAAAATATGAAATAATTTTAATGTTAATTTCTTAATAATAAATAATTTCTAGGGATATGTATAAAGTATTATCATCGAAGCCTTATTATGGTAAAAGATAATAACTATTTAGAAAATCCATTTTTTACTCAATCATTAAAAAAACTGATTATTGGATAAGAGCGATGGAATAATTTCTATTTGAAATACATCATTTAACTATTTTAATACTGAACAATCATTTTTTTGTTTTAATCAAAATTTTATATTTTGTGGATAACTAATATTTTTGTTGAAGAATGTTTTTGATATATAAGAAGTTGATGTTTTTTGGATTTTGGTTGTTTTTCATTGTTTATATGGAAGAAATATTTTTCTATGTTTAAAAGATGTTATTTAAGTCCTTTTTGTTTCTAATGAATCTTGAAAGAGGATGTAGTTAATTATTTAGAAGATACAAATTTTCTAAAACATTCTAATCAAAATTATATAATAGTTCTCAAATTATAATGTTCTCACCAATCAAGAAAATTTTCACGATAAAATATGTTGAAGAAATAGGGAAGAGGATTGATGATTTACACTAAGAAACATTCTTAGAAAATTTAGAAATTGATTTCTAAGAACACCAGAACCTCGTTTCAGAGAAAACCAGAACATGATTTTTGAAAAAACTAGAACCAGATTTTTGAGAAAACTAGAACGTAATTTAATGAAATTTAGAACCAAATTTATGAGCAATACAGATCCTGATTTCTATGAAAACTAGACCCTAATTGTTGATAAAATCATAAACTAATTTATGGTCAATATGGAACCTGATTTCTAGGTAAACGATAAACTAATATCAGAGAAACTTAGAATGCAATTTCAGAGTAAACCAGATCAATATTTCTAAAGAATTTGGAAATTATTTTCTGAGAAAACTAGAAACTAATTTCAGAGAAAAGTAGAACATGGTTTTTGAAAAACTGGGAAATGGGTTTCTGAACAATCTGGAACGTAATTACTGAAAAAAGTTGTACCTGATTTCTGAGAAAACTAGAACCTAATATCAACGAAAATAATATTCTGATTTTGAAAGAATACAGAACCTGATTTATGAAAAAAATAAACATAATTTATAAGAAAACCACAACATAATTTTACCGAAAACCGGAACTTTTTCTTTGATATAACTAGAACTTAATTACAGAGAAGGATGAAAAATGATTTCTGGACATTCTAGAACCTAATTTCTAAGAAAACTGAAACCGGATTTCTAATTAATTCGGAATGTGAATTTTTTATAATTCAGAACCTATTTTCAGAGTAATTTGGAACATAATTTCAGAACATTTAAGAACCTGATTTCTCTATAATTCAAATCCTAATTTCTTAACAATTCAGAACCTAATTTCTATACAATATCGAACAAGATTTTGAGCATGTTTCTGAGAAAACCAAATCCAATATCCATAATTATCATTTTGAGAAAGATATAAAGTGTTAATGAATGAAAAACTGAATTTTGACATTTCGTAAATCTCAGATAAATTTAAGGAGGTTTGAATAAGTCAATGATTGAATATTAACTATGGAATATTTCTATAGTTTTGGAGATTTGGGGAAGAAATAAATATTTTCATGATTACCATGATTGTTTTCCGTGTTTCCAATAAAAATGTGTTCATGTCAATTGATCATTTTTAGAATTCTCAGGCACATAAAATTCAGAGCGCTAGAGAATTCAAATTGAAAATTCCCACATAGATAGAAGACTGTTTTCATTTACTACTAAAGGAAAGCAATAATTAGAACCATCCTTTATTCTCTGAGAAGATCAGAATCTACCAAACCAGACTGAGGATTCATACTGATAATCAGTGGATTAGATTCAATAAAGGTTTATTCTTATTTTGTCTCATTTTTTCTGTACGAAAATATTGTAAACTTATGGGAGTCGGTATAATCATTCCAATCACATGATAGAAGGTGTCTAACTGGATTTGTCATAAGTAGTATTCACCTCTCTAATGTAGAAAATATTCATAGACCCATGACAATGGATTTGAGAAAAATATGGGTTCCCACCTTATGGAAGAACCATGTAAATCATATATTCCTTACTTGTTTTTTCATTCAGTCATGGTTATGTATTTGACATAGGATGATAAGGAAATAATTCTTAACAAGTTTCAAGGGTTATGTTTTTTTTGAAACATATATAAAGTGAACAACAGATTTAACCCCCCTCCCCTCTTATTTGTTACTCGATCCTTGGGACTTCAGGTGGAATATGTTTTATGTTTCCTTGTTTAATCACTATCATGTAGAATATCAATTCTATCAATATTAGAGGAATTACTATAATTGATGGAAATAATTAGTATGAATGAAATAATAGGATGACTCGTTATCTCCTAAATCATATCTTTGAAGATATTGATGCTACTACTATTGTCTTTCCATCTATTTATAAAGACTCCCCTATGAAATTTTCAGATAATAGAAATATAGAAGTTGATGGAAAGGCTAAAAATTCAATTCACATGTACTTATAAAAAAATGACTATCAGATGGTGATGGGTCTCACAACATCAAAAAAGTATGTGAGACTTTCTAGAAAGTGCTTTCAATGGAAATAAAAAAGTAATGAGGCCAAGGTACAAATCTTTCATAGTTTGTATGAAGATATTAGATCAGAGATGATGAAACAATTTAGGAATACTTCATCAGAGTTAATGAAATTGTATGTAGAGGATTTGGAGAAGACATGGATATTTCTACAATTATTAAGAAACTTATGAGAAACATTCTTGATAAGTTCCTTTCTGAAATTTCTTCATTAGAGGATAAGTATGATTTAACTCTTGATGAACTGCATAAAATTGTTGATTCTTATGAAATGAAGAATGAATCAGTATTTAAGAATAAATTGAATGAAGAAGTGGATTTTAAAGCCATGAAAAAGATGAAAATAAATGAAGTTGAAAATGTCAAACCTTGTGAATCAGATGACAAGGAATATGATGAGATGAATGAAAAGATCAAGTTTCATATATATAATATCTATGATATATGAAGAGAAAATTATAGAGGAATTATTTTACACATGTGTGTTGAGGGTGTTTGAATTGGGAACTTGGCTATGAATTTTTCTAAGAAAAAAGATTAGAATTTTGAGATTATTCTGATGAAAAAACTCAATGGAAAAGGTGGGGAAAAAGATAAAGAAGATAAGTATTCCAAAAAATTTAAAAAAATTCTTTTAGTATGAAGATAACCATGTCGACCAAGATGGTTAAATCAGACTCGACTAGAAATAATTCATATAAATTAGAAATTTCACAGAAATTCAGAACTATTATTGCAAAAGTTATGAAAAAAATAATGCTCAGATAGTGAAGAGGTTGGAAAAGAATATAATAGATAGTATCATCTCAGAACTAAACTTCTTTCTTTTCTTAAAAAAAATCTCAATAAGGAAATTAGATCAATGAAGAAATATCGTGAATATGTTCATAATAGAAGAAAAAATGTCATCAAGTAAGAGGATAAATACATTCAAGAGATTATAAGATACAAACAAAGAAATGCTGAATCGGTAAATGTGATTGATGACCTAAGTAAGAAGATGGATGATAAAGAAGAAGAAGTGGACAAGGTGAAATCAAAACTCCTTGAGTACATAAATTCCTTAATGAAGATGAATACGAAATTCGAAAAGCAATTGATTTAAAAGCTAAGACCTAGAAATATTTTGAGAAGGATTATTATGACAATTAGGAGAAATCTTTCCCTACAAAAAATAATGTTCCATCTGACTCTTCTGATATTTTACGTTCTGGAAAAGGTTTTCGGATGCTTGGGTGGAAAAAGGTTCTGATAAACCTATCGACTCTTAAAAGTTTAAATATCGCTCAAAGGGAAAGATGGTCCACATCCTAAGAATGTTAGGGCTGAATGATGTCACATACCTCAACGGTGTTTCTCTAAATAAAGATCATTATTTAATAGAAATTCAAGATCTAAAGGCTATAGTTGGTGTTGCAGAATATATTTTAATAGACCTAATAATTTTTTTCAAAATTTATCTCTACCTGTTAGAAGGTTTGAACAAAGTGGATGAAATAGTGAAAGAAGAATGAGTAACTTTCCCAAATTATAGAAATATGGAATGGTAAATTCTCATGATTTCAGAAACATTCCAAAAATAATCAATTTGAATGTCTTAAAGACGATTGTGGAAGATGCGAGTAGTCTTGTCATTATTCCCAAAGATGTATGGAAACTCTTCCAGAACATGTTTATTCTAATAAGAAATAAATGAATGCTAAAAATAAGAAGCTTGATGAGAGAGCTTTCATTATTGAGAAAACATTGAAAGAAAGTAAGAGGAAAAAACCAAGGAATTTTGAAAGTGGTTGTTATTAACACATGATAGGTGATATAAAAATCATGGAACGGGTTGGGTTTCATGATAGATGATCATTTTCATTTGGCAGTGATAGTTCCTTATACATTAAAGTAATTTGAACAACATAGATTTAATCATAGAGACTAATGTATAATGAAATATTGCTTATTGATGGGTTAAAACATAACTTACTCAGTATAAGTCAACATTGTGATGATGGGAAAGAAATGATTTTAAAACATTATTATTGTATCAAAAAAAATTGTGAAAACTAGAAAATTCATTACAAAAGGAAAACGAACCGTTGAGAATCTCTTTCAAATTAGATAATACAATAACTCATGTTATTTGAGTGCTAAATATGAGAATAGGTTGTGGCATCGATAAATTTTCCATCATAAAATTAATAACATGAACAAGCTATCTAATTTTGATGATGCTCGTAATTTTATAGAATTGAAATGAAAAGAGGATGATGTTTGTATTACATTCCAGAATTAAAAGATGACTAAAAATTCATAATATTGTTGAGATTAAATCTAGAAAACCACTTGAGATTATTCATTCTGATCTATGTGGGCCGATGATTCATCAATAAAAAATGAGATTTATAGTTTTTCACTTTAATTGATGATTTCACTCAAATAATATACATCATGTTCATGATACACAAGTTAGAGGATATTGAAATGTTAAAATTCAATAGAAAAGATTTTGATAATGAATTGGGGGTTTCTAAAAAGAAGCTGAGAACATATAATGGTACTGAATTAACAAATAATTATTTTGAAACTTATATATGAAATCATGGTATCGAAAATTAGTATAGTGATCCCTTTAATCCATAATAAACTGGAGTATCAAAAAGAATGAATAGTATATTTGTTGAAATATGAATAATTATGTATCTGAATACAAAAACATAAATTTCTTTTGGAGGGAATCTATTAGAACTGTTGTACATGTTCAAAATAGATTCTTTTTGAGACTGGAAACCAACATGACTCCTTATGAAATATTGTATAAAAAAACATCATTGGAATACTTCAAATTATTAGTATGTCCATGTATGCTTAATGTCAAAAATCTAGATTTGGGAATGTTTGATGAGAAAGTTGAGGATGAAACTTTTATAAGGTTTTCACCAAATGGGAGAATTTACAAATGTCAGAACAAAAATTTATAAAGATGGTGAACTCAAATAAAGTAAAGGTAATTTAAAATAAATGCTCTTTAACAAATTTTTTTGAGAATGCTTAGGTTGAAATATTGGGTAAATCCTACTATAGTGAATATTATCCAAAACAACCTCATCATTAATTAGATTATTCATGTGGTGGAGAAAGTGATTCTGAGGAAGAAACCATATGATTTCATACCAAATATAAGCATGTTGAATATTAAAATATTATTTAGAACTAGATGGCTTTAGTTCATAGAAGAATGAAATTGATATTATAAAATAAAACCTCACATAAATTAAAAGTTGTACCAGAATTAGTTCCAGAGGGTATTAAATATAAAGAATGGGTAGATGCTATAAAGGAATAGCTTGATCATATTGAGAAGAATAGAACATGAGAACTTTTTCCAAGGCCAACAAATAAAAAAGATATTGAAACAAAGTTGTCTTATAGAAATAAATTGAATGAGCATGGAAAAATATCAGGAAACAGAGCAAGACTTGTTGGTAAAGGATATGCACATGTATAAGGTTAATATTTTGATGAAATCATTTCCAATTTTGGAAGAATAGAAAATATTTGAATGTTTCTTTCTATGGATACCCATCATAATTACAATATTTATCAGATGGATGTAATTTCAACTTTCTTAAATGGTGTAATTTCATCTTTCATAAATGGTGAAATTGAGGATGAATTTTACATTAATCAATATTGTGGTTTTATACATGATGAGGATGAAAACAATGTTTTTATATTGAAGAAATAATTGTATTACTTGAAACCAGATCTATGAGAATGGTATTAAATGATTTAAAATTGTTTTAGAGAGATACAATATTTTATAGAAATAGTTTATATTGACTTATATGTGAAAGATGTTTATTCAGACAAATTAATTTTAATAATTTATGGGGATGATATCATTTTTACTAGGTATGAAGACAATTTTTGTGAAGAGTTTACCAAAGAGAGGATGAAGAATTATGAAGTGTCAATGTTGGAGGAATTGACTTTCCTCCTTGGATTACAAGTTCAAAAAAATATAAATACATTTTCCTATCTGAAAAAAGTATACCAATGAATTTTTGAAGAAGTTTAGAATGATATAATAGAAATATTATTCAACTCCTATTTAAGTGAGATCAATGTTAAATAAAGATGAATCTAGAATCATTGTAAATCAGAATGATTTTTGAAAGCTGATAGGAATTATTATTTACATTATAGCTCCACGACTATATATTGTTTATGTTGTTACCTTATGTGCCAAGTATCAAAGTAATATGAAATAATCACATATGTTGTAAGCAATGTGGATTTAGAGATATGCCAAAGGAAAAACATTATATGGGTGTTTATACAAAATGAAACAGTGAGTTTTTGTTTCATGGTTACTCTTATGCCGATTGGTCAGGTGATTTTATTGATAGAAAATAATCTTTAGGAGGAACATTTTTGTTAGGCGAATGTTGTGCGCGATGGCATATAAAGAAACAATGTTCGGTAACTTTTAGCATGGATGAATACTAATATGTTACAACTACTCAAGATTTTACTCCAATGATGTGGATGAATGTTCATCTAGATGATTTGAAATTAAATGTTTCTAAACCGATGAAGATACATTTTGATAATCAGAGTGAAATTGATCATTCTAAGAATCATGTATAACACTCAAGATCAAAACACATTGATATGAAACTTTACTTCATAAAAGATAAAGTAGTTTTTGGAGATGTTTATTTGAAATACACATCAACCATGTATCATATTTCTGATATCCTTACAAATGAAATGTTGAATGAATGGTTTTTCATATTGTAGGTACAGGTTCATGTTCAGCTTCCTCCCATGTCTTCCTAATCCTAAAAAATAAACAAACCCCACTATGCATTGGATTATGCTGACAAAGGGGGAGATTAAGAAACAACCTTGTAAAAAGTTTTTCGTTCTTTATTTTTTGAATATGAAGTTATTGTTATCATATAATGGGGTATCGAAAAGAAAATTGGCAGGGAAAGAGAAAGATAATAGAAAACAAGTGATTTTATCATTACCTATCTACAAAATGTTCTTTTCACAGAGGGATAGAAATCCTTCAAATACATTACATTATCTGGTAGTGTGGTGTCCGGGCACTCTATTTTGACATAGGATATGTTTTCATTAAAGTAAAAAATTAGTGTTTTTTACATGTGTTGTCATAAAAACCAAATGTGTAGATTAAATAAACTTTGTGGTGTTTTTTAAATATGTTTTGTATTTGTTGACAACTATCCTTTGGTTGCATAACTATTCTGATATATAAGAAGATTGTGTTTTTGGTTTTTGGATGTTTTTCGTTGTTTCTATGAATAAAGAAGATTTTATGTTTGAAAGATGTTTCTATACTCTTTTTTGTTACTAAAGAATCTTGAAAGAGGATGTTGTTGAAGATTATGAATATATAACATTTCAAAATCTTTCTAAAAGACCAGATAATGCTTTGCAGATCAAAATGTTCTCTCCAATGATATAAAGTTTCATGATTAAAGATTTTGATGAAATTTTGATGAGGTTTGAGAATTTTTAATGAGCAACATACTGAGAAAATTCATAAACATATTTATGAGAAAACAGGAACCTGAATTCAGAAAAATCTAGAACTTGATTCCTAAAAAAAACAATGTTTGATTTTTCATAAAAATGGGAACCAGATTTCATTGATATCGAGAACCTGATTTTAGACAGAATAGCAACATGATTTCAGAGAAAAATAGAACCCGAATTTAGTGAAAACCAAATTTTTTTATCAATCTGGAACATGATTTTTGATAAAACTATAACCTAATATCACAAAAAATGTAAACCTGATTTCTTAACAATCTAGAACCTAATTCTTGCTAAACTGGTACCTGATTTCAGTGAAAATCAGAAACCAATTTCTGATCAATCCAAAAAATGATTTCTGAGAAAACCAGAACCTGATTTTTGAACAATATAGCACATGATTTCAGATAAAATTGTCACATGATTTTTAACAATATGGAACATGATTTCTGAAAAAAGCAGAACATGAATTCTGATAAAACCAGATCGTTATTTTAGAGAAAATCATATCCGGATTTATGAACAATTTTGAACATGATTTATGACAATACTAAAACCTAATTCCAGAGAAAAATAGAACATGATTTCAGAGAAATATAGAAACTAATATATGAACAATCTGGAACCTGATTTCTGAGAAAACAGGAACCTGATTTTAGGGAAAACTAGATCATGATTTATGAATAATCTAGAAATCGATTTTGAGAAAACTATTACCTGATTTTTGGGAAAACTGGAACCTGATTTCTTAACAATTTAGAACATGAATTCTATAAAAAAATTTACTACATTTTTGAGTAATTCAGAACCTAATTTCTGACCATTTAGGATCTTGGTTTCTTTATAATTCGAAACATGATTTCTGAACAATTCGTAACCTAATTTATGACGAATTCGGAATTTGATTTCTGAGAAGGGTTCTAATAAATGCAAAACCATGATCCAACATTATCTTTCAGAGAAATATATAAAGAGTTCAAGAAGGGAAACATGAATTTGAACATTACGTAAATCTCGAGGAAATTTAAGGCAGTTTTAAGACGACAAATATTGAAGATTAAATACAAGATATTTGTAGTGTTTTATAGATTTTAGTATGCGAGAAGGATTTTGATGATCCCCAACATTGTTTTCTGAGTTTCCTATAAATACAGTCTTAGATCAATTTCTCATTTTTAACATTCATACAGGCAAAAAATGTGGGGAACTAGAGAATTCAATGTGAAAAGTTCCCACAAATATTGAAGAATATTTTCATTTAGTGAATTAGGAATGGATTAATCATAACCTTCTTTACATTCCTAAGATGATAATAATATTCCAAACCAGACAGACGATTCAAAATGAATATTTTTTGTGCAGATTTAACAATGTTTTTATTTTTTTGGTTAATAATTTTATAAGAAGACAATTTTATCTGATGGGAGTCGGTATAAAATTTCCAATCATGAGATAGAAGGAGTCTAATGAGAGATTGATAATTTTTTATTTACTTTTTTATTATAGTTTATTTTTATAGTCCCACGACAGTTTCTAAGGAAAGGTTTTAGGTTCTCACATTGAGGATGATCATTAGAAATCATGTGTTCCTTTCTTTTCTATTCATGAAACCATATGTATTTGATACAGGTTGATAAGGAATGAAATATTAACAGGTTTCAAGGATTATGTTTCATAATGTCATACAACATAAATAATGTGAAAATATTATTAAACCCCCCTTTTCATTTGTTACTAGATTAATTGAACTTCAAATACATTTGTCATTAAATTAATTCTTTACATTATTCAAAAACTCTTTGTATTCAAAAATATTTATTCTATTCACTTATATAAGGGTCACTCATTTAGTACTTCATGACACATAGAAGACATAAAATATATTCTTAATACTATTCCATTTTATATCTAGTTTAACCATTCAATGTGTTCTTAATCACTTTTATCCTTAATAAGTCACATACCCCTTCAAAATCAAGATGGTTTCCAAGAGAATATTAATATCTTCTACATATGTGTTATTCTACGATTTTATATTTGTTTTACACATTAATTTACCATCACCCAAATATATTATAATATAATGATTTATGTATTGTTACTATTAGTAAAATCTATAATATTAATGGAATGATCATTATTCTTTCCTCTTCTTAAACTATGAAAAATAATATAATATTAATAATTCTTAGGTGAGGACACATACTTGACAATACAATGTCCTATATTCTTTCAATATTTATCATATATAATCATAAGAATGGTATTCAGGAATAAATATTTTATGTATAACATAACCAAGGTTACAAATTTTAATATAATTACATACATTCAACCACCATCATTTATTGAGAAATAGACAATTATAAACATTCATATGTGAGGACTTCCACATCCTAGAGTGAATATTATCATCACCACTAAAAATAGATGATTATAGGAACGGATTTAAAATATATATATAATATATATAAGATATATGATATTTTTTATAAATTATATTATTTATTTATTATAAATTATTCATACTAATTTTTGTAATTATAACATGCTACTATCTGGGATAGATATTCAACCTAGATGGACAGTTTTGAAATGATTATTTCATGAATGATTAAGGGAGGATATGTAATTCTAATGAACTATACTACATACCATGGTACCTATATATTTATGCCAGTAGTATCATAGCTCAAATGGAATTATTTAGCCCCACAAAATTGCAACTACAATATGGGAAAATGAACGATAAAATATTGAACAATTTTTCAATAAAATAATATAAATTATAAAATTACAGGTATGTATAGTCAACACTCCATGGGAGAAAGTACTAAAAGATAAAAACTGTATATAAACCCCATAAAAGTATATCAACAAATTATTCAACAAAAATGATTATAAAACTCAGTCTTACCAAAGAAATAATCATCCTCACCCCATTGTCCAAATGATCTCAAACCACCACCACCTCTAAGGGGAGCATTCCCTTTTGTCGGACATAGGTTGAGAACATGTAAAAAATTGAAAGAAAAAGTTAGGTTGTAAAATAATCATATCAAAAGGTTCTAAATAATTATTCCATAATCAATATTATACTAATTTCAATTTTCTTCTATTAGATAAATTAATAATAGGTTTGAAAATTTGTTTCTCCTATTTAATGTAAAAAAATGTTTTCAACTCAAATAAATGTTTCATTTAAAAAAACATACATCTTTAAATGTATTTTTTTTAAATGTTGGTATAAATTACATTGAATGAATAAAATAGTTAAACAATTTAATAGATTTTAGATCATGTCAAACAATTACAATCCCATTAAAGGGCAAATTACATTTCCTTCCACTGAATGGAAAATTATATCCACACTGACATAAGGTAAAATAACCTCCACTCCCGTATAAGTTAATATTTTTTCCACTCCCACATAGTGGAAAATGAAATTAACAAAATTGGATGTCATTCATTTTGAAACATTATAAAATACAATTTCATAATTCTAATTCATAACATTCATATTTCAATTGAAAACAAAACCATAGGTCATCCCTATTTCATACCATTACAATTAACATTTAAATTGTTTCATTTTTCACGAAATCTAAAATAAATAATTTAATTAAAATAATTACTGAATCAAAATGTAATTTTTTATAAATCCACCCTACAATTCCAATTACCTTGAAAGAAGAGTTTTTCTAAAATATTTTGCCCATTTTTATCTGAATACTAAATCATTAATATTGAATTTATTTTAAATTAAATAAAAAGTCAATAAATATTAATTTAAAAATCTAATGTTTCAGTTGTGGTGAAAAGAATTATGGAACCACCAACCTTTAGTAAATTTTTTAGAAAATAACACCCGAAATTTGATCCACCAACAAAGAACGAATGGGTTTACTACCAAGAAATAATCATAGAATCATGATACAGTTAAAAGCAGTCATGATTCTTCAAATACAATATAATCCATACAAATATCTAGATAAATCAACGAGAGGTCAGGATAAAAAAATATGGGAGATCCACATTCCCAAAGCAGATCAAATGATACCAACCATGCATTAACCCACAATTGAAAATGTTTTTAGGATGAAAAAAACTTCATGAGATCCTCAAAATCAATGTATATCATATATGGATTACAGAGTATCAACTTGTAGGTAAAATGGTGGGTAATTATTTGGAAATTAACATTCTTAATTAAATATACATGCATGCACTCTTTCATAGAAATGGTTTCATGGTTAGGCTAACATCGTTCCCTTACTATGAAGCCCCACCCATGTGTGAACTATTTCTCTAATGTGGGTGCATGATTTTTGATACTATAAACCATCCATATATTTCCACTATTCATGGGGTTCATGAGATTCAATAGTGGGGTCCAAGGTTTGTGAGAAAATTTTCTAACCATGAGAATCCAAGAATTCATCCAAAATTTTCAAAAATCTAACTAAAACAACCAACGACTAGCCCCATAAAAATAATGATCAAAGATAGGGTATAGGGATAATTAAGAGAATGTAAAGGGTTTTTATGACCTCCGCACCTTAATAACATTCATTCCCCAAACATAAAGTCAATATGGTTACAAATCATAGTGATGATGGCATTTATCCACTATCACAGCATTATACTCCCAAGCCTTAGTGGAATCAAAACCATTCTTCCATAGAACACCGAGCAATGGAATCATCCACCCAAAAAGTACCTTTACCTCAAAATCAACAATCCTAATTTCATACTAAATTAATGATAAGTCATGATGAATATGAATATCCTCCTAACTAAACACACGAGATGGTTCAAAATTATTCTAGCGATGATTTGATTCATGAAACACATTATGTATTAATGTAAACTATGGTGTATGTGTTTAATGTTATTCCAACTTCCATACCGTCTAAATAAGCTCAAAAGGAAACACCAAAATATGAACTTGTTTAC
The DNA here is from genome assembly GCA_963277665.1 of Viscum album. Classification (NCBI taxonomy): domain Eukaryota; kingdom Viridiplantae; phylum Streptophyta; class Magnoliopsida; order Santalales; family Viscaceae; genus Viscum; species Viscum album. The sequence goes on along the minus strand of OY728157.1, from coordinate 673,674,192 downwards.
CTTGCTTCCCAAGAAAGTAGTGACAAAACTAAGGTCAATCTCTAAAGAACAGTTTATTAAAACCAGAAAAATTTCAATGGTCTACATTACTAATAATAATAGGATTTATTCTGGCTATATTTAATAAAATTTTTTGATTAATAAACTAAATAATTGTTTCAATATCTTGGAAAAAAATGGTCTAACAAAGGCTTTTTGTCCAATATTCAACCAATAGAATAGATATAAACACGGAACATTGTAAAATTCTTCAAATAGATCCATTATGATTTTAGAATAGTGACTAATGTTATTATAAAAATCAATTAGTCCCAAATGGACATCCCAAGCTCCATAAAAATCAATGATGTGGGCCTGCAACATTTTTTAGGTATTTTTATAGTAATATCCATCTATAAATACATCGGTAGGTTGTATAAGGTACTCAAATGATTCCACGATATAATTTCCTCACATATGCCTCTCTAAAAAAATATGTAAATTGTGGTTTTATATAAGACTGAAACACATGGAAATCCATGAAAAAAATAAATCTCTTTCAGATATAGATTTTCCAACACCCCGGATTTGGTTGTATCATAAATGTTTATCAAGTGAGTTTACATGGTTAGTCGATTAATCACAACCCATATATCATTATAAAATATAGGGGTATGTGGAAACCCAACCAAAAACACAACATAAATCTCTTCTCACATCCAAGTTGGCACTATATGTGGATGGATCAAATTTAAATGTCTCTAATTATATTCTATGAAAAGTTATGTAGTTAAATAATGAGAATCAATATCAATGCTTTCAAAACTCATATATGGCCCCCAAAATCATCACCACATATCATAGAACATCATTGTGGTTCCTGGGTACATTTTACAAAAAGGAATTATTGAAATAACAAATTACATATTTTATACCTAATAAATGTACTATACATAGTTTTGGGAAACATAGAATACTATCCATTTTAATTTACCAAAAAAATTGTATTTTTTACTATTAAGAGAGTATCTAATTATACATAATTCATCATTAAGATACTGTTCAAGAAGAATAATGTAAAGACCCGTAAAATTCAAGGGAAATTTTTTCTTAATTTTCTTTGGAATTTTACAAGAGCGCGGTTTCGGACGGCACCTGATTCCGAGGCCCGGTGTGCCCGGAATCACTTTCTGAAGTTTGGCTCGGGTACGTTCAGTGAACGAACGAGCGGGGATTCCTAACTTTTGATCCGGTGCTCGTAATTGAAATCTGAGGGCACCGATGAACTCGCAGCGCCGATTTTTGCTTAAGGAGACCTTTTCAGAAGTTGCGTTTTTTACGGGTAGAAAGTTAGTTTTTGAGTTTTTAGATTAAGTTAAATAAAATTTGTGAAATACAAATTTTATTTTAACTTGATGTTTTTTTATAAATCCTTCCAAAGGGAGTTGGGAGTGGGACCCACATCCACTTAACCTCCCTTGGGAGGATTAAGTGAGGTGGGGCCCACACGAAACACAACCTTCCACCTCCCTTTAACTCTCCTTTTAATTAATGTTTGACAACTTAAAGTATTAATTGAGGTGAGTTGTTCAAATTCAAACCTTTGAAATTCATGTGGTAAAGTTGTATAATAAGATAAGCTTAAAGCTTATTTTATTCTAGGATAATTCTTTTACCACCTTGAGAGGAATTTTGGAGCTTCTCCTTATTCTTCTTCTTCTTCAACTCTGACGAAGAACACGAAGAACCTTCGAACTTTGACGAAGAATGCTCAAGCCTTGACGAAGAACGCTCAAGCTCCGACGAAGAACTCTGCTCCTCTCTTCTTCGTCTTCCGTGTCAACGAGAGGGAGCGCCGCTTCCTCCTCGGACTTCCTTCGTCGGCATACGAAGATTCGCCAACGACGTACCTCTTCGGACGTACCTCTTCGTCATCGGATTTGACGAACGACTACCGTGACGCCCGACCTCCGCGACGTTGTCTTCCGTGGGACGTTGACAAATCTTCGAACCTATACCCAAGGTAGGGGTTGTTGTTATTTGTTTATTTATTCCTCCTTGTTCGTGTTTCTTGCATGACTAACGTAAGGATTTTAAATAAGTATTATTGTTTAACGTGAGGGGGCCGGACCGCATGAACACGGCCGAACCCCCTCCTTCGTTCTTGATGTTTTATATTGCGGATGAATCAAGGTGGCGTAGTGCCATCGCACCACGCGGATATTCGCCCGAATTTTATTACGCGACGCCGTCGCGCCGCGCCATGGAAGAATCATCAAGAACGCGACGCCGTCACGCCGCGTTGAAGGAAATCAAAGGTGCGGCGGAAGGGCGCGGTGCCGTCGCACCGCGCTGGACGACGAACACCGCGGCCGGTTCCGGGCCACGGCGGGACGAGAAGACCGGCGGCCGGGCCTCCGGCGTCGGGAGCCGGAAAATGGGGACCCGTTTACTAGTCCCGTTGAAGAAAAACCGGCCCGCCATCTGGCCGGCCGGTTGGTCAAAATCCGGGGGAAATTAATTCCCCCGGCCAGCAGTTAAAGCCCCCCCCCATTTAATTGGGGAGGGCGGTTTCCTTGAGGGGGGGCAGGCGGCCCCCCGGTTCCTTCTCAAAGCGGGCCCCCAGGAGGGGGGCCGCTGATTGGCAAAATGGCACGGCTATGTCGCGCCTCCAATTGAAGAAGCGGGGGGCTTTGCCCCCCCCCCCCCCCCCCGCGTGCTGCCTCCGTGCGGCGCTAGGCCGCCGCGCCGCCGCGCCCCCGCACCGCCGGCCGGCCGGGACGGGTCGGACCCGGGTCGGGTCCACCCGGTTCGGGTCGACCCGCTTCGGACCGACCCGGGGGGTCGGGCCGGGTCGGCCCGGACCCGGACCCCCCCCCCCCCCCCCGTTTCGAATCTGTTTCAGTCTTTTGGCCATATCTTGAGCCACGGACCTCCGATTGACGAACCGTCTGCGGCAACGCGATCCTTGGATCGAGACGGTCGTTTTGTTATATCGCACTCAAGGTTTCGGAATACTTTGAGTTCGGCCGGGTTGGTTCGTTCACGAAACTAACCGGGCCTTCGGAGTGGAAACACTTATATCTTGAGCTACGGACGTCCGATTGACGTGCCGTCAGCTTTGTTGTGTTCCTCTTAGTGAGACGGATCTTTTGGCATACTCCGCCCGAGGTTTGGACGCAGGTGGAGTACGGCCGGGTTGGTTTTGCCTTAAAAACCCAACCAGGCCCCAGGGACGAAAATGCCAATAACTCTCAGACCGGGCGTCCGATCGACGCGCCGTCTGTTGCGTAGAGTTCCTATTGACGATACGGAACTTTTGGATACATCAACTCTGGACTTTGTGACTGTTGATGTATCAGCCTCTCGGCTCGTGGAGGGGACCCTTCGAACGAGCTTGTTGTGTGCGGGAACCCTAGTGTTGGCTGCGACTGTTACTATGACTACTACTACTTCTACTGCTACTGTGACTGCGATGACGACAGTACAGAGATCCTGTGTGGATTCGACGATGACGACTACAGCACTCAGCGGTCATACGTGGATTAGTGCTACAGGTCCTGTGTGGGCCCGATCCTGTGTGGGTCCGATCCTGTGTGGGTCTTTGCGATCAGCGGTCCTGTGTGAACCAGCGCCTACAGGTCCTACGTGGGCCCGATCCTGTGTGGCTCTTTTGCGGGGGTTAGTTACCTATCGATCCTTCGTGGGTCCGACGACTTAGATGGATCAGAGATCATCTTTTTTTCATCTTTTGAAGAAGTATACCTGTGTGAGATGAATCCTGCTGCTTTCCTGTGTGGATTGTGTTATGCTATCCTTTGTGGATTACGTTTTGCTTTCCTGTGTGGAATACGTTTACTTTCCTGTGTGGACTGATTTGTACTTGGGCTCGGAGGTTGGAGCGTATTTGAAATTGATGACATAGGTATATGTATGGGCATATACCTAAGCAGTGTCGGTTATTACTTCGTGATTGTTCCTTTCTTCGTGGTTTATCCTTTGTGGATTTGAGAGACCTTCAGGGGTCTCGGGGTCCCTACTGAGTAGCTTATACTCATCCCTGCACGGGGTTTTCCCGCACTACGTTGTGTTGGTTGCAGACGACGGACAGCGTTGACCTTAGCTGAGGCTTGCAGAGAGGGACTGTACCCGGAGGTGGACCACTGGGCGGGACGTTCTCGGGGCGGACGGCGGGACCCGTAGAGCAGAGGAGCTATCTGTACCCACCCTTCAGGTGGGATTTCCAGTGGACAGCTCGGTGTAGCGTCTTTTACCTTTTAGTTGCTGTTTTCCCTTTCGAGTTGTACTTTACTTTCAGTTTGGGTTTGTATACTGGCCCTTTTACTTCTCCACACTTTCAGTTGTACTCTGCTTTTGCTTACTGTTTACTTTCCGCTTGCTTACTCTGTGGTGATTGTTTACTTTACAAAGGCAATGCCTTCCCATTTTACCGGGATTTACGCCTTGGTGCTAGTCACCAGCCCCTGGCCTATGGAAGGCGGGCTTGGGGTAGTCACGGCACGGACCCCGAGGGCGGGTCGTGAAAAATTGGTATCAGAGGAGTTCGGTTCTACCGCGAACTCTGATCTTTTCTACGTGAAGCAATAATGTTTAGCGTATTGAGTGTGGTTATCAGTCCAGGGAGTCCAGTGTTGGTGCGGCGGCCGAGGTATCCATACACTAGGACCCTGACTTCTGATTTCCGACTTAATGCACGAAAACATTGATTGCGTGTGTGTTTCAAAGTTTTTTTTGTGATTACTTATATCAGCTCACCAGGTATACTGTTCTGACCGTGGCGCACCTATTTCCTTTTCAGGATGGCCCCACGACGGTAGCCAGCAAGGGTTCCGAGAGTCAAGCGTGACGACAGCCCACCGAGCGACGAGGCCTCAGTGCAGGGCCCTTTTTCAGCAGTGGCACCGGTGGTAGCTCTACCCGCCGAGCCCCCGATGCTTCCAGCATCAGCTGCTGACGATGAACGTCGCCTCAGCGCACTACATGAGTTTCAGCGCCAGAGACCACCCAGGTTTCGCGGGGAGACGGATCCCCAGGCAGGAGAGGACTGGCTGGAGGCAGTGGTACGAGTGTTTAGGCTAGTGAGGACACCAGCAGACCTCATGGTGATCCTCGCTGCGAGCCTACTACACGCAGCAGCAGGACGATGGTGGAGTTTGATGCTCCAGGTACAAGATGAGGAATCTCTACTTTGGACGGACTTTGAGAGCCTCTTCCGCTCGGAGTTCGTCCCAGCCACCCTTCGTGTGGTGCGTATCCAAGAGCTTCTACAGCTGCGGCATGGCAGCATGACGGTCGCTCAGTACTCGGCGAGATTTATCGATCTCTCGCGCTACTCGACCGACATGGTACGTGACCCATTCTTCTGGGCCCGGACCTTCGAGCAGGGTTTGAGACACGAGATCAGGGAATCGCTGATCTCCCTCATCATACCGACTCAGACAGGAGTACTGGAGCGGGCCCTTCTGATCGAGAGCTTCCTTGCTGAGTCTACACCAGCGCAGCGACCCACCGCAGGGCGGCACGTGGCAGAGTCATCTGCAGCAGGAAGTCGACGGATGACTCAGGGGTCCAGACAGACCAGACCTTCGGGCAGACGACCTCAGGACACTGGCTCAGTAGTGCGGGGCACACAGTGAGGAGCCAGTCTTTCGAGAGGCAGACAGTGCTACTCGTGTGGCGGGCAGGGCCACATGGCTCGTGACTGCCCGACCCGCCGTGCCGAGGAGCAGCAGACGGTTGAGGGACCACCGAGGCAGAGGCAGAGGGTGGACCGTGGCAGTCCACAGGGAGGAGGCGGACCAGGCAGATGAGCTGGACGAGCAGCCGGTGGTGGACGACGCTTTGAGGCTCTGCCACCACCACCACCAGGAGGTCCACCCCGACCACAGGGAGGTGGCCGGCAGAGACAGGCACAGCTCCAGGCAGCAGAGGCCTATGACCACGGCGCACCCGAGATGATTCGAGGTACTATCTGTGTCTATTCCACCCTTGCTGCAGTTCTTATAGACACAGGAGCAAGTCACTCTTTCATAGCCACTGCCCTTGTTCAGAGCTCGGAGATTCCGACAGAGCCGTTGGCTCGATCCTTACGGCTAGAGACTCCTACGGGAGCAGACTCGACGATTACGCACTGGTGCCGGAAGTGTGAGCTTACTCTAGGAGGCGAGAGCTTCGGCTAGGATCTTCTTGTAGCAGCGTCGAGGCCTTACGACGTCATCTTGGGCATGGATTGGCTATCTACGGTCCATGCACAGATTGACTGTTTTAGGCGCAAGGTGCGATGTGTACGCACCGACGGGAGCAGGTTCACCTTCTCCGGTGAGAAGGGAGCCTTAGCAGCACAAGATGGACTTCCGCGGAGGAGAGGACAGCCCATCACTCATCAGTTAGCTAGCCTCATCCTTGGAGCAGTTGACGTGCGGAGTCCTGGTTTTCATGCAGTGGTGGATCAGTTTGCGGACGTTATTCCCGATGACATTCCAGGACTACCTCCTCACAGACAGGTAGACTTTTTTATTGACTTGTACCCCGGGAAAACCCCGATATCCACTCCAGCATATCAGATAGCCCCCGCCGAGCTTCGAGAGCTACGGGTACAGTTGGAAGACTTTGCAGGGCAAGGGGTTCATCCGACCCAGTGTTTCACCCTGGGCTTCCCCGATTTTGTTCGCCAAGAAGGCGGACGGAAGCTTGTGACTTTGTGTTGACTATCGTCGCCTGAATCAGGTGACAGTGAGGAACAAGTATCCGCTACCAAGGATTGATAACCTCTTTGATCAGCTCAAGGGAGCACGGTGGTTCTCGAAGATAGACCTCAGGTCAGGCTATCATCAGCTCAGAGTCAGAGACGAGGATGTGCAGAAGACGGCTTTCAGATGTCGGTGTGGCCACTATGAGTTCTTGGTTATGCCCTTCGGTGTAACCAATGCTCCAGCAGTGTTCATGGCTCTCATGAACAGGATCATTCAGCCATACCTCGATCGGTTTGTCATGGTCTTCATCGACGACATTCTGATTTACTCTACGACAAAGGAGGAGCACGCCTATCACTTGCGAGTTGTACTAGACACACTCCGAGAGCACCAGCTTTATGGTAAACTCTCGAAGTTTTAGTTCTGGATACGTGAGGTCCACTTCTTGGGACACGTTATCTCTGAGGCGGGAGTTGCAGTGGATCCCGCGAAGATTGAGGCTGTGTTAGCTTGGGAGCCACCCAGGAGCGTGACTGAGGTTCGAAGTTTCTTGGGACTAGCTGGATACTATCGGAGATTCGTGCCAGACTTCTCTAGAGTTGCGGCATCACTCACAACTTTGACGAAGAAGGGGAAACACTTCGTTTGGTCAGACAGATGTCAGCAGAGCTTCCAAGAGCTGAGACAGAGATTGACTAGCGCACCTATCTTGAGGTTGCCCGAGGAGGGAGTAGGGTACGTAGTCTACTGCGATGCATCAGGGACCGGACTCGGATGTGTTCTGATGCAGGAGCGGGCAGTGATTGCCTATGGATCACGTCAGTTGAGGCCGCATGAGCAGAACTATGCTACCCATGACCTGGAGTTAACAGCAGTGGTCTTCGCTCTGAAGACATGGAGACACTATCTGATGGGCGAGCGCTTTACAGTCTTTTCCGATCATCAGAGTCTCAGGTATATCTTCTCGCAGAAGGACCTGAACATGAGACAGTGGTGATGGCTCGAGTTCCTACAGGACTATGACTTTGAGATAGTCTATACTCTTGGGAAGGGGAACGTAGTAGCCGATTACCTCAGCAGGAGGACGGGCATTCAGCTACTTGAGCAGGCGACGGAGCAGCTAGCCTCTTTGCAGATATCCTTCATGGATAGAGATGGAGTAACCTTCCTCCTGTCTCTCACAGTCACCCCTCCACTACTGCAGCGGGTCAGGGAGGCACATCGTGAGGATGCTGACTGTGAGACACGGCGTGCACTGATATCCTCGGGACAGGCACCTGATGGTTTCTCCCTTGGAGAAGAGCACGACATCCTTTTCAAGGGACGTACCATGGTACCAGTCGCTTTGCGAGAGAAAGTGCTGAGAGAGTTTCACACTTCTCCTTTGGCGGTACATCCTGGAGTGGAAAAGATGTACCAGGACCTCAGACGATAGCACTGGTGGCCGGGCATGAAGAAGGCGGTAACAGAGTTCGTTTCTCGATGCCTCACCTGCCAGTAGGTGAAGGCAGAGCATCAGGTACCAGCAGGCTTGGTACAGCCCTTGGAGGTTCCGGAGTGGAAGTGGGACGACATATCTATGGACTTCGTGACTGGACTTCCACGCATTTCCAGAGGTCACGACTCCATCTGGGTGATTGTTGACCGACTCACCAAGTCGGCACACTTCTTACCCTTCAGAGAGCAGGGCTCAGTGGAGAGCTTGGGACGTCTCTACGTTCAAGAGATTGTGTGGCTCCACGGCGTGCCATCATCTATCGTATCCGATCGAGATGCCCGCTTTACTTCCCGGCTTTGGAAGGGGTTACAGGAGGCGTTCGGGACGCAGCTACGTCTGAGCACAACCTTTCACCCTCAGACGGATGGTCAGATGGAGACGACCATTCAGACTCTCGAGGACATGCTCCGCGTATGTGTTCTCGACTTTGGTCGTAGCTGGGAGGATCACCTACCCTTGGTGGAGTTTGCGTACAACAACAGCTACCACTCCACCATCGGGATGGCACCGTACGAGGCGTTGTACGACCGACCTTGTAGATCTCCTTTGTGCCGGACAGACCCTGGAGAGTCAGCACTGGTGGGACCGGAGATGGTCCAGGCCACGACAGAGAAGGTCCAGGTCATCCAGGAGAGGATGAGGATAGCTCAGAGCCGGCAGAAGTCATATGCTTATAGGAGGCGGAGGCCACTGGAGTTCGAGGATGGTGACCACGTCTTCTTGCGGGTCTCACCTCGACGAGGTATTCGGATATTTGGCCGAGGCGGCAAGTTATCTCCGCGCTTCATCGGACCCTTCCAGGTCCTCAGCAGGGTTGGCGAGGTGGCTTATCGCCTGGCTCTGCCACCTCAGTTGCACCGGGTGCACGACGTCTTCCACGTATCCCAGCTGAGGAGATACGTGCACGACCCGACGCACATTATTGACCATGGGGAGCTTGACGTTGACGATGGGGCAACTTTTACGGAGGTCCCGGTGGAGATAGAGGATTGACAGGAGCGGGTCCTGCATGGGCGATCGATTCCTCTTGTGCGCATCAGATGGCAGCACAGGAATCTCCAGGAGAGCACATGGGAGCGGGAGGCTCAGATGCGTGCTCAGTAACCTCATTTGTTTCCCTAGTTTTTGATGTATCTTTACGGGGATGTAAAGCCCTGAGGTGGGAGTAATGTAAAGACCCGTAAAATTCAAGGGAAATTTTTTCTTAATTTTCTTTGGAATTTTACAAGAGCGTGTTTTCTGACGGCACCTGATTCCGAGGCCCGGTGTGCCCGGAATCAATTTCTGAAGTTTGGCTCGGGTACGTTCAGTGAACGAACGAGCGGGGATTCCTAACATTTGATCCGGTGCTCGGAATTGAAATCTGAGGGCACCGATGAACTCGCAGCGCCGATTTTCGCTTAAGGAGATCTTTTCGGAAGTTGCGTTTTTTACGAGTTGAATGTTAGTTTTTGGGTTTTTAGATTAAGTTAAATAAAATTTGTGAAATACAAATTTTATTTTAACTTGATGTTTTTTTTATAAATCCTTCCAAATAGAGTTGGGAGTGGGACCCACATCCACTTAACCTCCCTTGGGAGGATTAAGTGAGGTGGGGCCCACCCGAAACCCAACCTTCCACTTCCATTTAACTCTCCTTTTAATTAATGTTTGACAACATAAAGTATTAATTGAGGTGAGTTGTTCAAATTCAAACCTTTGAAATTCATGTGGTAAAGTTGTATAATAATATATGATTAAAGCTTATTTTATTCTAGGATAATTCTTTTACCACCTTGAGAGGAATTTTGGAGCTTCTCCTTATTCTTCTTATTCTTCAACTCTGACAAAGAACACGAAGAACCTTCGAACGTTGACGAAGAACGCTCAAGCCTTGAAGAAGAACGCTCAAGCTCCGACGAAGAACGCTGCTCCTCTCTTCTTTGTCTTCCGTGTCAACTAGAGGGAACACCGCTTCCTCCTCGGACTTCCTTCGTTGTCATACGAAGATTCGCCAACACTGCTTCCTCCTCGGACTTCCATGTGATTGATATTTATTTTGATTACCCTTTCTGAGAATTTGAGCTCACCCTTTTGTATGTTTTCTTTCCACAGGTCAGGAAGAAGGTTATTAGGTAAGATATTCCAAAAGGGACTATAGATATGATGAAATATATGGGAGACATGGTAGATGCTTTATGAACCAGTTGTTTATGTTTACTAGTTTCTAAAGACACTATACCTATATGGTCTTTCATGGTTTTTTTATATTTTGTAATAAGTATGCTTCAATTTTGAAGTATAAACTATGTATGTAAAGTATGGGTCTCTATAGTTGGATTCAGAGGAAAGGTATTGTCAACCTTTGAAAAATAGGATGTGAAATACTTAGTATGAAACCTAAGGATATGTCTAAGGATAGAACACAATCTTAGTGTTTTAGAAATGTCCACGAACAACCTATGATAAGACCTTAAGTACGAAATTTTATTCTTGATTATGTGGTTTTACAATTATAATTAGTGTTTCTCACACTATTATTCTTGGATTTAGTCAATGTCTGGAACCAGAAGGAACCTTGTTAATGTGGAATGCGACAGGAAATGCAAGGATTGTCCCCCTGAGCAACCAAATGTTATGGGAGCTGGAATGAAAAATCTTCTATCTATTCTCACACAACTTTATCAAGCTAGGAATCATGCAGGACATCCAAATGAGAAAAAGAAGGAGCAACATTCTATTGAATCTTTCATGAGGCATCGTCCACCTTCATTCAGCAGGTCTTCTGATCCATTAGTGGCTGAACAATGGATTAGTACCACTGAAAATATATTCAGTTCTTCAATGTTCTGAACATGATAAATTCATCTTAGCAGTGTATCGTTTGGAAGGTGATGCTGATCAATGGTGGAATCTTATTAAGAATATGAGGAAAAGGTATGAAATTGAGTACATGGAATGGGATGAGTTCAAGAACTTATTTTTTAATAAGTATTTACCTTGTATTCTTTGAACAAAGATGGAGAAGGAGTTTCTTGAACTGAAGAAAAAGGATGATGAATCTGTTGGTACCTACGAAGCAAATTTTACAAGACTTTCAAGGTACGCATCTGGAATTATTATCCAACCTGAGAGTAAAATAGATAGATTCTTTAGTGGCTTAATAACAAGTCCTCGAATGGCGTTATCCATAAGGGACTTCAATAGCTACAAGGAAATTGTTCGATGTGCTCTCAAGGTTGAGATGGAGATTTGTGTAACCCATCAGTCACATGGGTTTGATAAGAAGAGGAAAATTGAATTCAAAGGAAAATATAAAGACCACACTGAAAAGAAGATGAGTTTCCCTTACGCTCAAAGTGTGGAATGAAACATGGAGGAAATTGTCTTAATGGGACAAGAAAATGTTATAAGTGGAGAAAAGATGGTCATCGAGCAATTGAATGTCGAAATAATGGGAAGAAGATGTCTAATGAAAAAATCAAAGGAAGGGACACACAGAATTAACCTACTACACATCAATGTTTCAAGTGCAAGGATATGGGGAATTATTATAATCAATTCACAAATAAATGGGTTGATTATGATGATCGATGTCAACAAAATCTTAAGGCCAATGACCATGGAAAGTCGCATGCAATTACTATCGGCGATGTGGAGTACGACAATGAAGTGGTGAGAGGTACACTTACCATCCACAATAAAGTAGAAAATGTATTATTTGATTCTGGATCCACCGACTCATTTATTTCTGAAGAATTTTCTAATGGTATCGTCGTATTTCCTCATCAGTTAGATGTTGAGTTGGATATAACAAATCTTAATGGCACAACAGTCACATCAAAAGTTTACAATTATTCTCTGATTGAAGTTTGTGGGAATGTGCTTCCTTCAAATCTTGTGATCCTTCTTATAGTCGAATTGGATGTGATTCTTAGCATGGATTGGGTTTCTTTATATGGAGCTCATATCAATTGCAAAAGAAGGGATCTCACATTGCATATTCCAGATCAACCAATGATCGTCTATCGATGCAAGGATGAACATAACCTGCCAGTGGAAATTTCTTCAATCTTATGGGTCTTGATTCCACTAAATGAGGGTTATTTATCTCAAATGGTTGGAGAGAAACTCAAGATTAAGAATATTCTTATTGTACGAGAGTTTGATGATGTCTTTCCGAAGGAATTGTCAGGTCTTCCACCAAATTGTGAAGTAGAGTTTTCAATAGAACTCCTACCGGGTTCTTTGCCTATTTCAAAGAAACCTTATAGAATGGCCCCAATTAAGTTGCAGGAATTGAATAAGAAACTCCAAGAGAATCTTGATAAAGGATTCATACGCCCTAGTGTGTCACCTTGTGGAGCACCAGTTCTGTTTTTTATGAAGAAAGATGGATCAGTGAGACTCTGCATTGATTATCGAGAACTTAACAAGAACACTATCAAGAACAAATATCCTATCCCATGCATTGATGACCTATTTTACCAACTATGCGGAGATCAATAATTTTCCCAGATTGATCTTCGTTCAAGGTATCTTAAATTAAGGGTCAAAAGTGAGGATATACCAAAGACGACCTTCTGTACAAGGTATGGACACTATGAATTTATAGTGATGCCATTTGGTCTTACTAATTCCCCTGCTATCTTCATTGTTCTGATGAATAGAGTCTTTAGAGACTATCTTGATCAGTTTGTGGTAGTCTTTATAGATGATATTCTTTTCTATTCAAAGAGGAAGGAATAACATGAATATCACATGATAATTGTATTACAGACCCTAATAAAGGAGAAGCTTTATGCCAAATTTACCAAGTGTGAATTTTGGATTCAAAAAGTTGCATTTTTGGGTCACATAATCTAAAAAGAGGGGATATCTATGGATCCAAAAAATAGAGGTTATCGAAAGATGGTCGAGACAAACAACAGTAACCGTGATCCGAATTTTTCTTGGTTTGGATGGATATTATTGACGTTTTGTGAAAGATTTTTCATGATTATATAATCCACTCAAAAAGTTGACACGTAAAGGAGTTAAGTTTGTGTGGATGGAGGAATGTGAAGATAATTTCATGGAGTTGAAAAGATGGTTATCCAGTGCACCTGCGCTCACACTGCCTTGTAGTGAAGAAAAGTTTGTGATCTACAGTGATGCATCCAAGAAGGGATTGTGGTGTGTTCTTATGGAAAATGATATGGTGATAGATTATGCCTCACGACAATTGAAAATAAATGATAAAAATTGCCCAACTCATGATTTGGAGTTAGCTACGGTAATCGTTGCATTAATGATTTGGAGGCATTATCTTTATGGAGAAAGATGTGACATTTATAATGATCATAAAAGTTTAAAGTATATTTTCACACAAAAGGAGATGAATGTGCACCAAAGAAGATGGTTGGAGCTGATTAAGGATTACGACTGCTCAATTCATTACCACCCTAGGAAAGCAAACAAAGGGGAAGATGCATTAAGTCGACAAGACCATGCTAGCTTATCCATGATGAGTATCACAAAAGGTCCAATATTTCTATATTTACAATGGATGGATCATGGAATTATAATGAAAGGGGAAAAATTGTATCATTCTCAAATTAATGTTCAATCAACTATACATGTGAAGATTAAAGAGGCACAAAAAGAATGTGTCGAGTTACAAAAGTAGGTGATAAATGATCCAGAATTAAACCTTGATTGTGATGGGATAATAAAGTTTAGGAATCGGGTTTGTGTTCCTCCCATCCCCAAATTAAAGATGGAGCTGCTGGATGACGCTCATAGTTCTTCATTCTCTATTCATCCTGGAATCACGAACATGTATTGGGACCATAAAGAGTACTTCTGGTGGTATGGAATGAAAAGTGAAGTTGCTAAAAATGTCTCTCGATGCTTGGTTTTCCAGAAAGTTAAAGCTGAGAGACAGAAGTATAAGGGGATGTTACAACCATTACCCATACCAGAATGGAAATGGGAAAACATCACTATGGACATTGTCACTAGACTTCCTAAAACATCCAAAGGAAATAATGCTATCTGGGTCATAGTTGATCGTCTTACAAAGTCTCACACTTCATTGCTATTAGAGAGGATTTCTCTCTAGATCAGCTTTCCAGGATATATGTAATGGATGTGGTCAGATTGCATGGAGTACCACTTTCTATTATATCTGATCGGGATCCAAGGATTACCTCAAAGTTCTGTAGAAGTCTTTAGCATACTCTGGATATAGTGTTGAGTTTCATCACTACTTATCATCCTCCGACAGACGGTCAGTCTAGGGGGACAATTCAAACTCTAGAAGATATGTTGAGAGCTTGCTCTATGGATTTTAAAGGTGTTTGGGATCAAAACCTACCTTTCGTGGAATTTTCTTATAATAATATCTTTCACTCCAGTATTTAGATGGCTCCTTATGAGGCTCTCTATGGAACGAAATGAAGGACTCTAACTTGCTGGGATGCTGTTGGGGAAAGAAAGCTATTAGGACTTGATCTTGTTGATGAGATGGCAGAAAAGGTCAGATCTATTCAACAACACATTAGAGAAGCTCAGAGTCGACAAAAATGTCATGCCGAAAACCGAAGAAAAGACTTAGAGTTTGAATTAGGTGACAAAGTGTTATTACGAATATCTCCCTGAAAGAGGGTCATGAGATTTGGAAAGAAGGGAAAGTTGTGCCCTAGATATATCGGTCCTTTTGAAATTATGGATCATTTTAGGTAGGTAGATTACCGATTGGCGCTTCCACCTAATCTCTCTCAAGTTCACGATGTGTTCCATGTATCTCTCCTGAGAGAATACATACATGATCCTTCACATGTACTCAGCTGAGAAGTTGTACCGCTGGAGTAAGATATTTCTTATAAAGAACAATTGATAGAAATTATAGACCATAGCAAAAAAGTCCTACAAAACAAGACCACTCTCTTGGTTAAAGTTTTATGCTGGAACCACCAATTAGAAGAAGCTACATGGGAACTTGAGGATATGATGAGGGATATGTATCCTCATCTGTTTGTAATGATGTGACGAATTTCGAGGGTGAAATTCATTTTAATGGGGGTAGAATGTAACACACTGAGATTTTATGAGAAATATTTTTTTATGTATTATATTATACGCAACACCAATGTAATCGTTCACAACACACAATACTGACTTGGCTTTCATTACACACAATCACGAACTTTCTCGATAGCGTGTGTAGTACGCAATACCGGTTTTCACTAAACAACGATATATTATTATGGACTAGACGTTATGAATAGTATTAAATACATTTGTAATTTTATAACATTATTATTCATCTTACACATTTTCTAGAACAAGTTAAGAGAACAAAATAAATTTTTCATGTAAAATAAGTATTTTTAAAAAAATACAGTTTTTCCACCTTTTGGTGGCCCACCCACATTAACAATATTTTTTGACATGTTTATAAGTTCAATTTGATAAAATAAAATTCTCCTTTTGAATCAGGATATAAACATTTACTTTGGATAAATTTTTGATATTTTTCTGATAACTTTCATATTTTGATGAATAGTAAAAATATGCTAATTTTTAATTAAAAACAAATTTTTTTCATTGAGATAGTTTATATGGTTAAATTATATGATTGAATGGTTTTAAAGTATAAATAGAATATATATATTTACTATTTAATATAATTTATGTCATTAGCATTAATTTTACATTGAATTCATATGTAAAAACATTTCAATATTTTGCAATGTTTTAACTTCTAAAACCAGTTTTCTTAACAACGAGATTAATATTTAATTAATTACTGCAAATTATGTGTTTTGAATTATGAAAAATGGATTCCCTATTTTGAATCGGTGGGTCCAAATTATGTTAATAGCCTAATTTTTATTTTTCATCTTTATGAATAGTAACTACGGTAAATTTTATTTACCATAGTTAAAGGTAAGTCGGGTAATTCAGGGTAAATATAAGATTATAAAATTACCTTAACACCTTCCAAAATCCTATTGTATGACTAAAAATCGACCCATATCACCTAAGAGTCGGATTGGATTCATTTAATGGAATTTTGTCTTTAAGAATAATTGAATTATTATTAAAACCAAAGAATGTGACCACATGTTACTTTGTTAAATATTATAAGTATAATAATTTTAATCTAGTAATAAACTTAATGAAACTTGGAACATGAATAGTCTCCAGAAATCTAATACAATTTTATACATCATAGGAATTTATTTAGAATTTTTAGGGAGTAAATAATTATCATTAATTATGACACAATAGTGATGTTGAAATTATTTTATTAATTAAAATATCAAATAAATTGTTTTAAAAATATTAAAATAAATATTATATGAACTATTTAATGTTATCCACTATTATTCTAGATACATATGACATTTTATGAATCTATTAATTATTTTAGTTCGAACATATATTCTGTATATATTTTATTTAAATTCAAATAAATAAATAGTTCCAAAATTGACACTATTGTTTTTTTATAAAAATAACATATTATAAAATTATTGTAAAATCACAAAAAATCTTTAAAAATTATAAAATAAAACATATATTGTCTAAAATGTCATAAAGTGTCTAATTATAGAAATTTCACAACACATATGTAATTATTTATAATAATTTAAAATTTAGAATATTATTACCACAAATAAAATTAAATAGATAAATAATGATAAATCAAGTTGATAATGTTTAAAATAAATTCCTAACATGTATAAATTTTATTGGTTGATGAGATAAAAACATTAGATAATCTAATATTTAAATATGAGTCATTTTGGAGTTTTTAAGTGGGGTTGGAATTTAATATAAACTAATATTTCTTATATTTCCAAAGGTGCCCCTCTCCTCCCTTATAAAAGGGCACCTCCTCCCTCTCCTCCTCACACCAATTTGAGCCTTCAAGCTCGGAAAAAACCTTCTCATTTCACTTCCCCACATCCCTAGGAACATCCTATAGGTCATGGTCTTCTTCAAAGACCAATTTTAGTGCCCTAAGAGGAGGTCTCAAAGAGGCGCTTCAAAGAAGAGTTATGGCCGTTACCGATTCTTTCAACTTTATTTATACTTCCACATGTTCTTATTTAGTTTTTTCATTATGAATTAATAACATCAGTATCACTCATATACTGATATGTTATTATAATTATTAAACAAACCTATTTTACAATCTATCTATCCTAGGGTAAACGAAATCACCGTGCGTGCGTACGTACGGAATACCATCTCCACGCCTTGGTGCAATCTATTTTCAATCACCACATTAGTTTTATGGGTATAATGGTGCAAATAAATGACTATATATGATTATTGTAAAGTTTTATTGATTCTAAAATAGTATACATACACTTCAATACAATTCCACAATCATGGGAACGATATCATCGCTCGTGCGTACGTACGGAATATCGTCTCCACGATGTGATGCGATTCGTTCTACATGATCTTCATTGCATAATGATTATATTAATGAATTTAATGAATAAATATGATATATAGTACACTAATACCATTATTGAAATGAGATATCTATAACATAATGATAAGAATAATAATTTATTCGACAAAACACGCATAAGAACAAAAAGTAATAAACCCCCGAATAACAAGTAGTAATGAAATATTATAAATACGAAGCTAATAATATGACCATATATTATTTCATAACAATAATTATTATTCTGGAATAATTAAATAACATTATTTAAATCATTATACAGGAGGTTCAGACACTTACGAAGAAAATCAGACCTATGATAAGGGACAATCTCACAATCTCAATTTTTATACGAGATTGTTTATACTTCAGAATTTACTGGGGAATATTTATCATCCACATACATGTTTCCTCAATATGTAATATTAGTTAAATACTCATAAAATTGTTTAAATCCAATTTTACCCTTCAGTGTGTATTTAGTAAAATATATGAAAGGAATCTTTTATCGTTTTTCATATGAGGTACTTTTTGACTTTTCCGAAAAAAGTACGAGAAGAATGTTTTTTTAACTTATACGACACGAATGGATTTTTAAAACATTATTTCCAAGAATATTAATTTAAAAGTTTTCAAGTTTATTTTTAATCAAATTCTTTTAGTTTAAAATTATATGACTTGTTAAGAAAGAAAGAAAATTGAAGTAGAAAAGGATATTTTCCTCAAGAATGGAGTTCAAGTGTTTTATCAAAATTATTTTCCATCTAAGATAATATAGGGTTCTGTTTCTATCCACATTATTAAATTGATTTGATTATGTTGTGATGGAAATATTTTTATGAATTCCTTTACCTTATATGAATTGTTTTATGATGTCACGATGTTTAAGATTCCCATTTTTATTACATGTGTTATGCTATGATGTATGGTTTATGATTTTGTAGAACACATAAGAATGGTATCATTATGAGATCGGTGGTACCTATATATCCCTCCAATGCATTGGGTAAAAATTTTATATCTCATGAGATAGACATGGCTGGAACGGCAGGTTAAACCGGTTTAGTTAAACAAGACTAAAACAAGGAGTGAACTCGGTTCAGAAATGGACTTTATCCACTAAGATAGTCTTGGAAATGATTCTTGACTTATAAGAAATGATTATCTATGATTATGTGTGTATGCCACAAAGTTTCATGTTTTATGTTAGGATTATTGGGATTACATTTCACTACCATGATATAAACCATGTTATGAAATTATGATCTTTTCTGCAGGGTAAGATTTCCAAAATGTTATGTTGTTATGAATATGATGTGATTGATAATTCTTTTGTTTACCCTTACTGAGAATTTGAGCTCAACCTTTTGTATTTTATCTTTCCCCAGGTCAGGAAGAAGGTTATTATGTAAGATATGCCAAAAGTGATTATAGATATGATGAAATAAATAGGAGACAATGTAGATGTTATATGAACCAGTTGTTTATGTTTCCCACTTTCTAAAGACACTACACCTATACGGTCCTTTCATGGTTTTGTTATATGTTGTAATAAGTATGTTTCAATTTTGAAGTATTAACCATGTATGTAAAGTATGGGTCTCTATAGTTTTAATGAATTTTAATGTGTTTACATAATGAATTTATTTATTAATTGTTGTGATTAATATGATTCCCCGTGTTATAATGTGTGGAAATATTGAGTTTCAATAATGGGTTTAGAATAATAGTTCTTCCCATAAGGTTAATTGGTTTTTGGATATGGAACTATTTAATGTCGAATTTCTTTTCATACTATGTTACATTTCATTTTATTGCACAATATATTAGAGTATACATTTTCTGATATGATATAAAGTATACCATGAGTTAAATTTTTAGTTATATCATTTTTATTTTTCTCAATTAAACCCATCGAATAATCATATTCCCACTTATTATCATTTTTTGATATTGGTTTTTACCGTTATAGAATATCTAAGATAACCATATTACTAAGTATCCATTTCCCAATGCTAAAAAATAGTATATATAATATTTTCCTAGAATAGAATATTATACAGATATTTTCTGGTAGATATTGAATATATGATATAAATTAACCAATTTCGTATATAGTTGGATAAATTAATATTTTTTGAAAATTGAACGACTTTAATAGTTATTATTCTTTATTAATTCTAATGAACTCTATTCCAAAAAATAATTGGAATGAAATTGCTATATTATTTATGAATGATTGTTTAATTAATTATGTTTATAGAAGAAAATGTTTTATTATATGTATTTTAATCACCAGATGAGTGATTTAGGGTCCATGGAATCTTTAAGATATATTATATTATATATTAGATCTAGATATTATAATATTTTTGATTAATTATAATATAGATGATGGATATTTCATCACAGGTTGAAAGGTTAAGGTCAATCATAATTTAAATTTTAAAGATAACACAAATGGTATGTTAAAGTAATATTTTATATTTTATATGGTTTAGATATTTGGATATGATAAATTTTGTATTTATAATGGATACATAGGTTCTTATAACATGAAAAAACAATTATGTGATGTTTTGGGTACTTTGTTTTTCATGCAATGGGAACCTTGTCTAGATACTAAATATAACACCATAACCCGAGATTCCTATTGACGGGCATTATTTTATTACATTATTATGATTTCAATGAATCAAATCCCAAAGGACCGATTTGTTATGAACTCCTGGAAATATTGATTTCATCCATGATACATGTAATAAATTTGGAAATAGAAAATAAGAACATGAAAAATAATAAAATGAAATAAACTACATCCTTGAATTCTTATTCAATGATTTAGTCATTAAAACCTAGTTAAAGGAAAAAAAATAAATTTTATGTCAAAATTATATCTATGGTTGTGTAGTGTTGAATAGGTAATTTATCAATTGAAATAAACCAACATTATATGGTAAATAACTGATACTACATGTCATTAATGCAACTAGATAAGTCAATATCTTAATGGAATGGTAAGAAAATAAAACACATGCCATATAAAAAATATAATTGAGAATATAATTTATTCATAGATATGTAGATGAAACATATAATGGAAAATAATAATAACTTGTTTTTAATAATGTAAATACTGATTTATTGGATTCCATGTTTCTTAGGTACATTGAATTGTTACCTTTAGGAACATTCACAAGATGGTTTAAAAAAGACTGGTTATAGACCAATTTAGTTTCTTCAACCATAACTCTATTTTCTTAACAATTCCCAATATTTTTTATAATATACTTGTTACAAACAGGAAGGGTTTTATCTAACTAATTTTTTTCTACGAGACTACTAATGCTTTGAGGGGTATTCATTAACTAGTCCCCAAGCCCTAGGGATTACGTTAAACGATCCCTAATCCATGTCTTAAATATCAAATTAATTCACAATGATGAATAAATAATATGTGTTTTAAAATAAAAAAATTGATTAATTTATAGTGTCATATGAAAATTTCCACAATGTATGATAGGAAATGAATGTAGTTACCCTTGAAGGACCATTAAAAATTTCATCAGGAATCTAATAATTAAAAAACACAAAGTTTCCCGTACGACTTAGAAATATTTATAACAGTATTCCCCAGGGAGGAATAACATTAAATGTAACACAAAGTAACATGATAATAAGGATATTCATGAAATAAAATTTAAAATATAGTACATGCTCCATATAAAGAAAA
Organism: Viscum album; assembly: GCA_963277665.1. Classification (NCBI taxonomy): domain Eukaryota; kingdom Viridiplantae; phylum Streptophyta; class Magnoliopsida; order Santalales; family Viscaceae; genus Viscum; species Viscum album. The sequence goes on along the minus strand of OY728157.1, from coordinate 673,652,836 downwards.
CTATGTTATAACAATAATTAAGTCTCAATGTTGTGTAAATGGAGACAATTATCCCTTACATTGCATATGGATTGTCTTATGTGTCCTTATATTGCTTAATAATGAACTTATATATTTATTTAACTTATCACAAACCTTTTTCTTATTTATCATTACTTTTGATTCACTTATTACAATGTTTTATATGACAACAAAAACAATTAATTCTTCATCGTGGGTTTTGACCAAATGTAGTTTATGTGTTAAAGGAAATATTAATAGGAAAACTATAGTAAAATGGGTCATTATATAAAATAAAAAATTAATTATTACATAATAGTGATATTTATACATATATTATACTTTTAATATAAATTATTAAATATTGTTATTAAAAATGAACTAATATTTCAATCATAAAGACATTCACTCGTACATATGCATGAGTATCGTTACCATTTTTCAAAAATTGGTATGGAATGAAGTTATGTAATATTATGTCTTCCGAAAATAATAATTATATCAAAAAATCAATGTCATTGAGTGATATATTATTATATATATTATTGTGGTTTTGTAAATGGAATCACATCGCATCGAGCATGTGGTAGTCAAAACATCCATTATCGACATTATAACTTATTGTGTTTCAAAATGATAATTAATCAAATAATATATAATATGTCGAAAAAGTTAAATATTTAATTTTAATAAAATATATATTGTGTATGTCACATATTTCCAAATTAAAATATTCTTTATAACTTCCTTGTGTAGTGTGGATGAATCACATTGCTTTTGAGGAGGGAGTTGTCCACACATTTCCACAAAGGATGTTATCGTATTTACAAAAATGGAATGTATAATGTCATGTGTTATTAAATAATTAGTGAAGAATTAATAAATAATAAATAAAATATATAAAATATATAGATATATTTTCTATCTTAATGGCCACCATTAGTGTACTTATAGAAAAGATGCACAATCGTCGTTTTGTGGGGCAGTAGTTCTCATATACACAAACAGTATGTACATTTCACATTCGATGCATGTTTTTGTAAGTTAAGGTTGAATACATTTCATGAAATAATATTATTATATTTTAGATACTAGTGGTGTTATATCAATATGGAATTTGTAATGTTGGGGCAGTGGATAATAGAAATAAAAGACATGAACATTAGGAAAATGTTACCTCAAGATTGGGTAACTCCTTTTTTGTTTACCCAAAATGATTACACAGAAGGATTTAATCTAGAGGGTAGGATACTAGGAGGAGGTAATATATTTATAAGATTTATATGGTTAGATACTGGTCATGAAAGAATTTGTTTATTTTTTTTTCAAGAAGTGGGAGGAGTGGATTCCTTTTTATAATTGAGGTTGAGTGGCCCACATGTAAATAAAAAATGTTATTCATTAATGGGAGGTCTCCTTTACATAATTTCAATATAAAATGGAAAAATAATTGTTTAAATTGTAATAATGTTCTAGAAAATTATCTATCATAAAAAAATATGTTAATTTTTATAATTTGGTTCCATTACTAATATAATTCCACAATTTTATTATATTTGTATTTATTAAAGAAACCATTTTTATACCCAATGTAATTTAACCATTAATATTAAATATAGGTGAAATTTATTATAAAAATTTGATCAAATAAATTATAAATATTACATTTTATTTATATAATAATATTATTTCGTTGTCAAATTAATTTTAATACAAGCTCTTGTAATGCGTAAAAATACTACTTCACCGGAACCTTAGTAACAATGTTTTTTGAAACGATGAGTAAATAGGTTAACTATAAAAGTTAAAATTTTACATTAATAGACCATATTTAATATTTATTAACACTTTAAACTCTATTTTAATAATATATTTTATTCATTATTTTAATTCAATCCATAAAATATAAATTATTATTAAATAACATTAATGTTATATATGAAATTTTTTATTTAATTTAAATTTAAAATAAATAGTAAAATATTGAAATTAAAATATATCATCTTCTAATATGTGTAAAATTATATATTCACCTACAAAAATAATTAAATACCCTAATTCAATTATTATTCATAACATTTATCTTTAATAGTATTGTCTATTTAACTTGTTTATTAATTAAATAATCATTGAGTTGGTGTTTCGTAAGAATTTATAAGTAAATAATTTATCTCTAAAAATTATTGATAAATTATTAGGTTGAAAATAACCCATTTATCTTTAAAAAAGAAATTTATAACTAATAATAATGTGCTATGTGCATATTTGGAAGTGTATTAATTGTTAAACGTATATAAATTTTCTTTTTTGGTCATTTTCATATGATAATATATAATTTAAAAAACATTCAATAATAATTATAGAATTCAACTATTAAAATAGAACTAACAAACGATATAATATAAATATTGGTTTCTAATGTGTTATTTACACGTTTCTAGAATATTATTATCCGTTAGATTAATCTTAATCCCATGGTATGATTAATTTTATCTTAAACATTGTAATTAATTTTAATGACTTTATATTGTATTTTTGGGAAAAATATATGTCTGTATTATTATAGATTAATTACCATAGTTTTTGAAACTAATTATGTCCATCTTTTAAAATTAATATCACAGAAGTTGGAATATTTAGTTCAATGATAATCTCATAGACGTGCTTGGAAGGAAGGGTTTTAATGTAAAAACTGTCAAATGTTCTATATGAATTTATATAAACTTTTTATATAAAACGATTATAATGATCTCCATTGGATTACTATATATTTTAATAAACCATTCAGACATTAAGAAAAAATTTAATTTATAATTTAAAATTAATAATATTTTTTAAAAATTCATTTTTTACTTAAATTTGGTATTTTCCTCATGTCCTCCAAAAATGAAATATTTCAAAAAAATATAAAAATTTCTCGATATTTTATATTTTTTCAGTAAAATTTAAAAAATTATATTTATTTTTTTAAAAAAATTATAAGTTTTTCTTAATTGAATTTAATGATACGTGTGACATTAAAAGGTTGTAAAACTATATCATCCATGTAACACAATACAATTTGGTGTTTTGTATAGAGAATGTGTACCATTGTGTATAAATAATTTTAAAAAATTATTTATTATTGAAGGAATATATTTTAATGTCTTGGGGTTTTATATTCTACAAACTTTACCTAAATTTCTTCTATACCATTCAAACATAATAATATAAATCAAGGGAATGATATTTGAAACTTCTTTTTCTATAAGACCCAAATTGAAAATAGTCTCAATAACACAATCTATTGATAAGATAGAAAATGTTATTTGATGTTCACAACAAAATTAGTCTTTATAATTTGAGAACATTAGTAACAATCATAACATGGAATAGAAATCTAACCACCATGTTCAAATGGAGAGTGATAGCGAACATGATAAGTTGATAGTTGTATACAACAAAACCATAATCTAGAGGTCTGAATAAGGGTCATTAATGTCATAAAAATAATGATAAGCAGAATTTTTTTTGGTTTCAATAGCATTTTTTATATATTTTAGAAATTCATTCATTCAATATAAGTAAGTATATGTTTTTATTTCATAAAAAAATTATTTTAATTTGGTAGTGACTGGAACTATTTATAATTCATTTCATAGAACAATTTGAATCATAGGGTGAAGTAACCCATGAGGGTCTAAAACATGATACAATAATCATCTGAAACCATTTAATATACGGTTAAACATTACAAATGATTGTAATCTAATTTCTTCGAATCATTTAAATTATAGTTATTATTTTCCAGTTAACATTATCCATATTAATCATGTATTTGTGTGAAAATAATTATCTCAACATTAGAGACATATTGAGGCTTATATTTCCCTTAATCATCTATTTTCTAAGAAGTAAAGCCTTTTTCTGGATCACATTTATTGATTATCAGTTTTGATCAACACAATATTTTAAATACTATATAAAATAATTACACTATGAAATTATTACTTATTTCATAATTCATTTAACCATGAAATCACTGATTGATTAATTTTATATCATTTGTCAAGGATCTAAATACCTAAGAACATTAATCATTCCACTTCTGTAGTATCAATAACCTAAGTCGAACATTGATCCCATAGATTGATCTGAGGTATATTTCCTTGATTTTTGGGCCTTCATTGGTGAAGTGTTCAATATCCTAAGAGTGGTATCATTAAATATTTAAATTTTCTTTCATTATCTTGAAATAAAGAACATGGTATAATTTTTCTCCATACATATAACAATCTCCCATTCCCTTCAATAGTGTTTCGAGGTGTTTCATTCCACTATTATCACATTTAGTAAATTAATTCATACCCTTTTTCTATTATCTTTTTTCTGGTATACCTTCATTTTAATATATTTCTTCCCTTCAAATCCATAATACATAGATAATTCATTTACTCACTTCATGTAAAAAAATCTTCATATGTTGAATAACTTTGGTATAACCTTTCCCCTCGAACACAAGGATTATACCCTTCAAAAATGTGATAAATATTTCCATCAATGTTTTGAATGTAACATTTAGAATACCTATATATCCTTGAAAATGATTCTATATTATATAAAACACACACTTATTAATTTTTTATTAAGTTGTACAAATTTATCTTCAACTCAATTTTATGTCCCTATCGTATGTATTTATTGAATAATGTATCCTTAATGGTTCTTGATTCTTTGAGATATATTACATCATCTTCTATTGTATTATGGATTGTAGACCACCATTTATCAGTATAAACATTGATAAAATACACTAATTGTTTAACCATTTCCTTTTCACTTTATCAAAAATCAAAAACCATCTTCTCCAAACACATGATCTAAAGTTCATATACCTTTAGATTAGTAGTCATAATAAATAATGGGTGCCTCTATTGAATAAATAAATCCCACATTGGAGAGTCTTATTGTGGAATATGTTGATCCATCTATGCAAGGTTATGTTTCATAACCTGATTATGCTACCATAATATATCCATTACTTTCCCTGTTCTAATACTTATAATATAGGCTTTCTCTGCAGGGATACATCTAAATTTTACACTACTAATTTGACATTTCCTCCTTATAGGATCCATTTATAAACAATGAAATATACTTGATTAGTTAATAAAATTATGCAATATTTTTATCTCTAAACATGGTTTAATGCTTAATGAAACTTTGAATAGTTAATGCAATGCTAATCTCATTATAATAAACAGTGTTTCGTTGGGGTTATTTTTTTACATTCAAATCCTTCATAATTGTTTGTAATAAATATTTGAATTATCTTTAGAGTATCCTTTAGGTCTGTAAACCATGTTGTGTAGTAAGGCTCATTGTTGTGTCCCGAGTTATGAAAAGTCAGGCCTGGCAAACCTTGTCAGAGTTTTTACTTCTAGGTATACCTATGGTAGAACCATTCCTACTTATACTATCTAGATTAGAATTTAATACAAGAAATAAGCAAATATTAACTACTTTACAAAAATTCATTGGAATTTTTTATACTTATCCTCTAATTATACTATAGGGTTATTTTTCCAATGCTATGTTTTCTAAATCTAGTTTCAAAGGATTATGAAAAAAATCCTTTCATTCCAACTGAAATTCCACTACCCTAGATTCTTGGAGATGATGCATTATTTTATTAAAATATAAAAATTTCAAATAATAAAATACCTAAGGAAAATTATTTTATCAATCTTGTAATGCCATATTACACACATGATACCCATATTACATTGGAAAACACGAAATATAGTCATGATACATAATAAAATGAAATAAAATGCATCATTGAATGATTATTTATATATTTATTCCGTATATCCTTGGGAAATGAATCATAATAAGGGTGAGGTTAAATGCACAATAATGTTATCAAATGTGTAATAAATAAAGAACCAATAGAAATAATAAAAAAAAATTTTATTGTAAATAACTAATAACACATACCGTTAAAATAACTACATAATACAATATCAATATGAAAAGGTAAGAATCTAGAACACATTCCCCTTAAAAGAAAAAACAGAGGATAGAATCAATAAATAGATATATATATATATAAAATTATGGATAATAATTATAACATTTTTCTCATTAAATAAAAGTATTAATTATTCGACACCATGATTTCTAGGTACCTGGAACCAATACCATCATGACTTTTCATAAAAAGGATTAGAACATATTGGTTAAAAAATATTTTATTTTTTCCAACCTTAATAGTACTATCAAAAAAATAAAAAATGCAGTTTATATCATAATGTTTATAAAATCAAAGGGGATTTCCAACATAGTTTCATCCCATGAGACTATTGATGCATTGATGGGCCTTCATAAACTAGTTCCCAAATCCTTTGGACTTCCTTAAATGATTCCCATCCTTGGTCTTAACAATCCAAATCATTATAAATATTGAATAAATTATATTCTTTATAAAATATATTTATTGAATAAATGATATAGATTTATATTAATTTCCTCAATGGAGGATATTTATTGAAATTAGATACCATTTATAGAAATTTTAAAATTCTTGTTTAAAATAATCCTTAAAAACCCAATGTCTCGCCTACCACATTTCGACATTGAGAATTATAATACCAAAGAAGGAATAATATTAATTGAAACATTTATTATCACAAGAGTATGTAGATTGATTATACGACATGTAAAATGTAGTTTATAAACCATATGAATTATAAAACGTGCATAACAATAATTTTGTCTCAATAGAATGTAAATTGAGATGAAAATACCGTTCCATTAGTCTAACATGTCTCATTTCTCATTAAATTAATGATTAATAAACATAGCTTGTTTATTTACATGACCCAGAACCTAGTTCAGGTTTATTATATTTTTTATTTCACTTATTACAATTATGTATACAACTAATTAAACAAATATTCTTACATCATGTGTTTGAACAGTATTCAGTTTAGGTATCAAAATAACATCGGTATGCCATCTATGGTTAAATTAATTCATTATATAACACATAATGAATAATAATCATGTGATATTTTGGATTTTTACTGATAAATAATACCTTTTAATATCCATCATTACATATGGTTATGAAAAATTAGCAAACATTACAACCATGGAGACTTTAGGCCGTACGTATTCATGAGTAACGCTCCAATTTTTCAATGATCATTAAGGAATAAAGCTAAATAATATTTTGTTAACCCCAAATAATTATTATATGAGAAAATACATGTTATTTTATCATATATACTTATATATATATATATATATCTTGTGATTTAAATGGAGTCACTTCACATCAAAGAGGTGACAATCCACATGTCCATGATCGATGTTATGACTTTTTGTGTTTGAAATGTGAAATAATGAAAATTATATATTACATATCTATAAACATAATTTTGTAAGGAATAAAATATTTATGATTTTTATTTCAAATATGATTTACTAAAACCATCCTTTACACAACCCACACATATCATAAATGAATCAGATCACATTGAGGACACGATAGTCCACACATCCATAATCAATGTTATCGTATTACAAAAAAGAAATATATAATGGTATGTTATATAAATGAATTAGAGAGGAAATAGTAAATAATATATATCATATATAACATATATAGATATAGTTTCCTTCAAAAAATTCACCATGAGAGGTGGTAAAAGAAAAATAAACAATCATTACTTCATGAGTTGGTAGTTCTCCATACACGTAAACAATATATTTGCTACTCATAGGATGGAAGTGTGTATATGTGTAGGTTGAACCCATAGAATAAAAATCATCATTATTTTTAGGATATTTTTGTTATTATCTAAACATGGAATAATGATATTTGAGTTAGTGGATAATGAAAATATATCTAATGAACATGTGAAATGATTTTACCTTAAAACTGAGTAAGTCATTTTCACTTGTACCCAAAGGATTACATGTATGGATTAATTAATAAGGGTATAATTATTAAATGAGGTGAGGGAACATAAGTATATTTTTTGGTTGAATTGTTTGAATGAATGTTTTTTGAGGGGTGTAGGGATGATTGAGGTGATAAGATCTTTTTTTATTGGAAGAGTAGTGATACTCTTTTAAATTCCAAATAGTATACATTAATGGGAGTTGTACCAAACATATTTGTCCAAAAAAAGTAAATGTAATGGTTTAACAAGGAATAATGGTCTATAAAACACACTACCACACAAAAATAAGAACATTTTTAAAATTTGGTTCATTAACATCTATGTTGTTTCAATTTAATCATTTTGGTTTTTATTAAAGTGAATAGTTTTCTAAACTCTATAAGTTAACCATTAATACTAAATTTAAGTCATATTTTTGATATAAATTATTTAAACTGAATATAAATACTTTATATAAATTACAATATAGAAAACCCCTATGAGTTGGAAATTAATTAGAAAACAAGCTATTGCGAAGCGCAAAAATAGTATTTTAACCTGAATAGTGTTAGTAATTTTTTTTCATTAAATTCACCTATAAGTTAATAATAAAAGATAAAATGGACCATTAATCGACCATATTAAATATTTATCTAAATTTAAAAATAATATTGTATAATATAATATTTTTATTTATTTAAAATCATTTAATATTATTTAATTTAATATAAAATATCTATAATCTAAATTTTCAAAATATTTTATTAATTTAAATTTAGAAAAATCTATACAATAATGAAATTATAATATATTAATTTAAAAGATGTTTAAAATTATATATTCATCTAAAAAAATAATTATAGATTGTAATTAAATCAATTATCATCAGTTTTCTTATTTATACTATCATTTATTTTAGATGATTATTAAATAAATAGTCTTTTCATTGGCGTATCATAAATATTTTAAGTAACTAATTTATATCAATAAATTAAATACAAGTTTTTATGACAATAATAACCCATTAATGTTTCCAATGGATATGTATAACTTAAAATAGTATGGTTTCTAGGTTTATGAAAGTGTTATAATTTTTAAAGGTAAGGAAGAGTCCCTTTTTGTCTTTTTTCCTTACTTAAAATATCCAATACGAAACTTTTATAAAATATTATAACAATGAACCAAATTAAATGATACCAAGAGGGTCTATGGTCGAAATAGTGTCATCAAAATGATTTTTCACATGTTTCAATGTTATTTTGGGCCTTATGATTAAAGATTAGTCCCGTGTAAAACATAATTTTAACTTATTCAATATAATTAAATATAATAATTTCCCTAATTTTTGTGGTAAAAAATTATGTATATATTCATAGAAAAAAATATTATATTGATTACAACCATATATATATTTTTATCAAAATTTAAATCCCAAAGGATGAAAAATTCTGTTTAATGCATATCCCACAGAATTAACGAGAAGGAATGTTTTTAATGTAAAATCATTCAAATGTTCAATAAGCCTTCATATATAATTTGAAATAATATTATTCTGTTGATATCCATTGGATTTATTAATCTATAATTGATCTATTATGACTTTAATAACAAATTTAAAATATAATTTATTATTAATAAATATTTAATAGCTTAGTAAATTTTTAACAAAAATGTAGTATTCTTAGCTATTCATCAAAAATGAAAATTCTCAGAAAAACACAAAAAATTAACAGTAATATAAATTTGAAATTATGAATTAAAAAATGTTGTATATTATGACAAATAAAATTTACATATTTGTCAAAATTTGGTTTTAAGATACATTTCGTGACCCATACTAGAGGGGCCCATGTTGGCACTACCCAAACCTACATCCAATAGACCAAGGGATGTAGTCTAGAACTTGATTATCATATCCCTCAAATTGGTGGAGTTTTCCAAATTTCCAATTCACACCCACCCACACACACACACCTCCAATCCCAAAATGATTAATTGTAAAAACACCTAGTAATCAATGTATGCATTCACTAATATCCAAAAAACAAATTATGCTAATCGGAATATAGTTTTCAAATATGGAATGAATACAAGACCACCCAAAGAATGAGTCCATCGAAATGAATTCATAAGTTCATGAAACTCGTTCATAGGAAACCCTACATGAAGGGTATGTGTTGGATAACTGTCTGAAGCCATCCGAGCAGACCACATTTGTCTGATCCCTCTACGCCCCACCTGGTCCTGGTCCACTTAACACCGTGTCAAGTAATTGATCATCTAAAAAAGTCACGTCACGTGCAGGAAAATCCCATGTAGGAGTGATTAAAACAGAACCCAAAAGTACAACTTAAAACCATAAGGGATAACCCATAATGGAAATATAGAAAGTGAATAGTATAGTAAGATGTACACAGATATATGTTTGTAACACATGTTCAATGGATATCTAGGTATCCTCACAAATCACCACAAATTAAAATGGTAGGTCCCAACCAATCAATGCTGAATGATTTTCTTTGAGGATCACTCGTTATGGGAGAACCCACTTCTCAAGAGAAGATGTCATCAGAGACTCTCATAAATAGGTCCTACTAATTTGGGCACCACCCAAAGAGAAACATACTAGTTAATGACCATAAAATACAAATAGGGGATCCATCCCAGAGAATATGAAAACACAAATCTATATTAGCCTAAAAAGTAGGGGATCCTTCTTAGAGAATACTAACAATCCTAAAGATGTTACTTGTTGAATAGAGGATCCTTATCATATAATGCCAACAACCAGATCGATATAGCCCATTGGATGGAGGAAAAACACCCTATGCTCGATGGTTAGGTCAATTCCCACAAAACACATTCATAGGTGATAGAGGACTACTCTAGTCCCAAGGAGAGATACCATAACTATATCCGGGACAAGGAGAATAGAAAGGGCTATTATCCCATTATTTTGATGTAAAACTGAATAGAATCCTCGAGTTAATAACCAAAAGAATCTCCCTACTTGTATTGGTTCAAGACAAACACACACCGAGCTAACTAAAGTAGAACAACTTGTTGGAAGGGTAAAAACTCATCATATAGTTCTTCAAATAGAGATTCCATTTGAATGTTATGACCATTTTAGTGAAAACCTATAACTCGAGATCAGTCCGGGTCAGACCTGAACCGGATCGGCCAAAACCAAATAGGCCTGACCCATAGTACCTATCTCATTGGGCCCTAGAGTGGCCTGAATCGTCCAGCCCAGCCCACACAAATATGACAGACCCCATATATCAAACATGGTTAACCCAGCAATGTGCTCCCCACCAACGTGGTACCTCTATGTTCAACTTTGTTGAACACAACATCCTCCAGTTCTCCTGTTGCACATTCCACTATTGTGTCCATGTAGAACCCACATTAGAGTACGTGGACATCATCTGTTGCATCCCCAAACACCACCCATGACACCGCTTTGGTCATGGCCTCCCAAGTAGTCCCTCCTAGACCACATTCTACCTCCAATTCCATCATCCCATCATCCACCCTGAGCCCTGCTTGGACTATCCCTACCAGCCATTGTAACGCCCCGACCCCAGCTACCCAGAGTCGGTGCATTATTAAATAACATTGGCATGATCACAAGAAAGATCAAATCTCGAAAGACCGATTGGTTTAGTAGCCTTGGAAACACTAGATATATTCATAAGTTTCACATTACATCATAAAATGAAAAACTACCACAAACAACATAATGTTTCCACAGTCCACACTACAATCCCCTCATAATATCCCTGCAGTTCATTCATAACTTACATCTTCACTTCCTGGGAAAAATAAAACATAGAAAAGGGGTGAGCTCAAATGCCCAGTAAGTATAACAATATAGCGGAAACTTTCATCAATAAGAATAAACATTTAAGGCAATGTATAACTAAAACAAAATCCTTTTAAACATGAACCTTCAACATGGTATGGCATAAATAAAATGAAATAATTCCATTTACTTATTCACATTGATATTCTACTAATCGAATAATCACATGCAAAAATAAATAACCACTTTCATAATGTTGGAATGCATAATGCCAGACTATCATAACCACATAGCCAAGGCCTCGTGCCAAGACTACAAATAAGATTTTGTCAAGGCCTTGTTCCAAGACACTAGTTTGTCTCATGAGACCTACCGATGCATCGAGGAGCTATAGCGGGCTCCACCCGTCACATATTAAGTCCAATGCATTCCCATATGAAAAGGTTTAAACATAACATAAACATTCGTATTAAAACTAGCATACAAAATGTCAATACTTTCACCATAAACTATGAATGGTATAAAAATAGCACATCCATAGTCAAACATATCACAAAACCTTCAATACAATATAGAAGTTTTGTATCATAATAAATCAACTTCAAATAATCTTAAAATCCATCAAAGGATGTTGACATAGATGAAATCAAAATTCTTTTTAAAGAAATATCTCCTTTTATTTTGAAATCATTTAAGATCCATATAAAATAAAAAAAATTCTTTGAAAATATTCTTATAATCTTGTAAGGGAAGTTTTGAAGATTTTATAACGGTGGAAATTAGCCGCACCCGCCGTATAAGTTTAAAAAAAACGTTCTTACCTTAATTCTGTCGAAAAGGTTAAAAATGACCTTGTTTTGAAAACGACAGAAAGATTCCTTTATAAACCTCTTATAAAAAGTCAAAAAAGGGTATAAATGACTTTAACCCATATTCTTGTAAATAGTAAAAATGTTTTGAAATACATTTTTAAGAAACATGGATGTGGATGATAAAGATATCCCCGTAGATTATTACGTATAAACAACCTCGGATAATGAAGAGATTGTGAAATAACCCTTACCTTGTACTTTTCCTTTATTGGGGTAGGTTAACCTCCTGTATAATGGTGAAATATTTGTTATTAAATTATACAAGAATCATATATATTAATATGATATCATATATGATCTTTTAACATTGATTTGTTAATAATATCTTAGAATTATCGTTGTTTCGGGAGTTAACATACTCATTTTCTTTTATATATTTTGTTACATAAGCCATGGTTGTTGTATCTTATTCATATCCAGAATGATATCCAGTCCTTAAACATCATTTTTAAATCATCAAATGATAATTATACTTGAATGGATACGATGGAGAATGAATCTAATCGCGTTCGTGGAGACGGTAGTCCGTACGTACGCACGAGCGACAATATCATTCATTTGATATTAAAATAATATATAAATGGATGGTATATCATATATACAGAATCATTAACATGTTATATTTATTATTTACATGAGTTACACATCATTATTATACCCATCCAAATAATATTATATTGAATAACAATTACACCACGACGTGGAGACGGTAAGCCGTACGTACGCACGTATGGTGACATGTTATTAAAAGGGTGGATAGAATACTGAATATGATTGTACCATATTTATAATAACATCACAGTATATGTGAGATACTGGAGTTATTATTTTAGAATGGTAATAACAAAGGAAGAAGAAGTGGAAGAAGAAATGAACTTAGAAAAGGGTGGTGAAATCATTACCTCTTCTTCGGGTTCTTCCTTTTGATTTGATCAAAAGGGCTCCTTAGGTTGGCTTTATGATCAAACTAATGCCTCTAGGTTGTAGTTAGGGATGTTGGGAGAGTATTTGGGCAGAGTTTGGCCGAACCAAAAGGCTTTATAGGTGTGAAGAGATGAGAATGAGGAGTGCCCTTTTATAAGAGGGGTGAGGGGCACCTTTGGAAAAGCTAGAAATATTAATTTATATTAAATTCATATTCGGTTTCTAATGGCTCCAAAGTTGATTATTCAAAGGTTAATGTGGGGATAGGTCGAAAACCACTCAACCAATAGAATTTAGACAGGTTTGGTTACTTATATTAACCTTATCTTTAAGTATTAACTCTAAGTTAATAAGTTTCACTTTTACAATGTCTCTTTGTTTTTTTATATAATATGGTTAATAAACTTACTATATACATCCAAGATACCCCCAAGTGGTCCATTAATGATGAACCTATCATGATATAAGTTTCTTGGACGAACCTTAGATTTTTAGGAATTTAATATCAATTAATAATATAATATTTGTTTTAAGAACTCTTTTATGTCAATTTTGACACTATTCAATAGTTGATTTTTGTGAAACTCATAACAGATTGATTACTTCAAAAAAAGTCAATTAAATCAATCCTAATATATCATATTATCCTATAAAATTAGTTTAATTCATTAAAAGTTTCATATTATATTTATTTGGGTATTTATAATATCAATTATTTTAATTTTTCACTATTATAGTAATTACTGCATCATCATTGTGTCATAAATAAAATAAATTATTTAATGTCTAAAAATTATAAATAAAATATCATTATGTAGGAAATCTTTTTGGCTTTCTAATTAATATTTATAATCTAAAATCCAACTTATATAACCCTATGTAACAATTTTTTTTCTAAAAGATATATGCTTGTGTCATTTTTGTATTCATTTTAACTTAATTAAAATAAAGTGTCATTATCACTTACAAGTGGATCCATGGGGTCCCAAAATAGACCCAAATATTCCCATGGTCGACCATTTATCAACCAATATGGTTAAGACACGTTTTAGGGTAATTTAGTATTATTATAATATTATATTTTAACCCTTATTTACCGGATTTACCCTTAACCATGGTAAATAAAATATTTACCGCAGTAATTATTCAAAATGTATAAACATAAAAGTTACCTATTTACACAATTTGAACATCCTGATTCCAAATATGGAATCCATTTTCCTAAATTCAAAACACAGAAGTGGCAGAAATTAATTTAAAATTAATTCCCGCTGTCAAAACAAAAAGCGTGTTTTTAAGAGATAATAACTATCAAAAGATTGACACTTGTTTATGTTCGGTTTAATTGTAAAATTATGTCCAATGACCAACATTATATTAAATGGTAAAAATATATTCTAAATATACTTTAAAACTACTCAAATTCATAATTTATCACTATTAATTATTTTGATTAAAAATGTTTTTTTTAATTAAAATTTAGTAATTTTCACTATTCATCAAAATATGAAAGTTATCCGAAATGTACCAAAATTTCACCTTAGGCTAAATTCGATATTCCGAATCCAAAAATGAAGTCCATTTTCAAATATAAAATATATATAATTTCAAAAAGTATGTATTACTATTCATAACGGCTAGTTTGATTAGTTATGGTGTGTTAGAACTCGGTGTTGCGTACAACACACGCTATCACATTATTCAAAGAAAGTGTACCGTGGAAGCTTGGGATGTTTCATTTTAAATTTTTTATGTCCCCATTTAGTCAAAAAGTTTAAAATATTGTATTTAAAAAGGGTTCACTATTAAAAGTTGATAAAAGTGCAATACTGAAAATGAATTTGGTCTTGCATTATATCTAAGAAACTCATAATATGGATTCTAAAATTATAAGGATTATATAAAGTTTAAAATTTAGATAATACTATTCATAACATCTTTTGAATGGCTTTTTTTTTGTAAGTCATGGTGTGATTGAACTCAGTGTTGCGTGTTGTGCAAGTTATTGAATTATTTTGAAGAAATAACACACTATGAAATCTTGGGGTGTTACATTCTCCCCTCCTTCAATAAATTGCGTCCTCGCAATTTGAAATTGTTCTTCGAAAATAAAAAGTTGAAAATAGAAAATATATTTGTGGGAAAACCCACATCGGAAATTTGGTTACTAAAATTTAGTCTTAATATGAGGAAAAGAGAAATGAAAGGGTCACCACCAAATTATGATCTCGATTAGGAGAACATTGGTGGCAATTAGAGACATATAATTGGAGGAAAAACGTAAATATTTATAGGTAGTGATTGAGGTCATCAATCACAAACAAGTATAAAATTGAGGTCCTTAAACTCATCAATCTATGATGATTTGAAATACCATCGGTTCAACAAAACATAGGGTATTAGGATAACACATTTTTTTACGTTTCAAAATTTCTTAGTTGAAATCCCACATCGAAAAATGAATTAATGAGGCCTCTATTTAAAATAAAGAGTGGAAAGTATGAAGATTACCGAAAATAACACATACTAGGGTTCCATGTAGGAAAATATGGATATGGAGGAGAAATATAACCATCAATTATCTGATGGAGAGTGGTAGAGAACATGGCTATGAAAAGGCCAACAATCCCAAAGCCATAAATTTGTGATGATTTAAGGTACCATCTAGGAAAACAATTTTGTTCTAAGTTGCTTTTCTTAATATTGAGGAATTTATTTATGAGATTGGATAAGATCATAAGGAGATATACTTACTTTATAATTAGAGTTTTGTCCATTAATAAATTTCTACCATAAACTCATCTTTCACTCGTAAAAAAAATTATATTTATACTATTCGTACAGGGTTCCAAAATAAACGAATTTATAATTCATCTACCAGATCTTTTAAAAAAACTACATTATTTAATCCAGGACATCTCTTGGGCCAGTGGTAGGTGATACACCCTTGTCGCCCTTCGGTTGCGGGTTCAAGTCTCGCAGCCTTGCCGGACGCGACGGGTTGCCGCCCGACCTCCGGGTTGTCCTTTTATGGACATCCAAAATAATCCAAACTAGAACTATCCAAAATACTTCTGTCTAAACTCACAGTCCAACATTTATAAGGAAGGTAAACATAATATAGATCCTTTTTACCCCGCAATAGAATATGAATACCTTCATCTTGTATTCTTTTAATAAACTGAAACATCTTGAATTACCATATTCCTTATAGATTACATTCATGCTCCCCTATTCCATATAGAATGCTAGAAATACTTCATTAATCCAAAAATGTTTTAAACCCCAACAATGATGGAATATACAAATCATTAATTAGTTCCAAGGTAGTCAAGAATATCCAATATAATTCATCCAATACAATCACATATTATTCCAAAATCACTACCTCAGTATCAGAACTATATTATGATTTATCATTCTCTCAACCATATATTTTCCAAAAATTTATCCTGCTATTGAGTCACTTTTCTTTGTTCCACATAATCTCAAGTCCTTAATGAAATAGTACTGCAGTACAATCCTTATATACTCCATAATTATTATAACAAGTACATTGTTGATACAACACTAAATTGACATAATCAACATAAGAACTCTAATCATTCCTCTTCATCTGTGGTAGTATCATAACTTGGTTATTATCCAATAACATCATTTGTGGCATAGTCTGATGACTGGGACATAGGTTCGCGTAGTGTCCAAACTCCTTACAAATGAAGCATTGTACATTTAAAACCATTTTCTTACCCTTTCAGTCACGTACTTTGTGCCCTTTTCCTCCACACTTATAACAAACTCCCATTCCTTTCAGGCAAGTTCCAGGGTGTTTCTTTCCACAGTTACCACATATGGGAAAATTCTTCTTTTCCCTCTTCCCTTTATCCATCTTTCTCTCTTCCATCCTTTTCTTCTCTTGCTTCCCTTCAAAGCCATAGGACTCAGTAAACTCTTTACATATCTTATCAACAAATGATATTATTTCTTTATATAATGATAATACATGGGAGACTATTTCTCTTATAAATTCTAGCTTAAGACCATGAAAGATATGATCCTTCCTTCTCTTTGAATCATGTGTATTTCTGGAGTTCTCATTCCTTCTACTGGGCGCCATTTCTATACCATGGCATAAACTAGATCAGTTTATGAATCAAAACACATAATCCCATACTTATAAAACACTTAACATAAATTGAACTATTTATGGATATAATCCATAATCATAAGAATGTTTTCTTTGAGGATGTATATACCCATAATCCCTTCAAAATGATATGTAAAGAAAATGAGAGTTATCCTAAGCATATCCCCCGGGAGTGTCGTAACCAAGAGTGCAGCAAGGCCCGTTGTCGTGCACCAGTTCCCGTTCGAGTCTATCTCAAAGCGGTGTTTTCGGGTTTTACCCCTAGGTACATCTGTGCCAGAGCCACCTCTACCTGCTCGTATCCAGACAGGGATGTATTGCTCGGAAAACTCACAAAATCTCTACAATACCAAAATTCTAGGAAGTTCTTCTATACTAATCCTCAAAGTTCATCTTAGGTCTACGTGCTCTAATCAGAGTTTATCTAAATCTAGCTTCCATGGTTTGTAATAAACTTCCTCTGATACCAACTGTAACGCCCCGACTCCAGCTACCCAGAGTCGGTGCATTATTACATAACATTGGCATGATCACAAGAAAGATCAAATCTCGAAAGACCGATTGGTTTAGTAGCCTTGGAAACACTAGATATATTCATAAGTTTCACATTACATCATAAAATGATAAACTACTACAACAACATAATGTTTCCACAGTCCACACTACAATCCCCTCATAATATCCCTGCAGTTCATTCATAACTTACATCTTCACTTCCTGGGAAAAATAAAACATAGAAAAGGGGTGAGCTCAAATGCCCAGTAAGGATAACAATATAGCGGAAACTTTCATCAATAAGAATAAACATTTAAGGAAATGTATAACTAAAACAAAATCCTTTTAAACATGAACCATCAACATGGTATGGCATAAATAAAATGAAATAATGCCATTTACTTATTCACATGGATATTCTACTAATCGAATAATCACATGCAAAAATCAATAACCACTTTCATAATGTTGGAATGCATAATGCCAGACTATCATAACCACATAGCCAAGGCCTCGTGCCAAGACTACAAATAAGATTTTGTCAAGGCCTTGAGCCAAGACACTAGTTTGTCTCATGAGACCTACCGATGCATCGAGGAGCTATAGCGGGCTCCACCCGTCACATATTAAGTCCAATGCATTCCCATATGAAAAGGTTTAAACATAACATAAACATTCATATTAAAACTAGCATACGAAATGTCAATACTTTCACCATAAACTATGAATGGTATAAAAATAGCACATCCATAGTCAAACATATCACAAAACCTTCAATACAATATAGAAGTTTTGTATCATAATAAATCAACTTCAAATAATCTTAAAATCCATCAAAGGATGTTGACATAGATGAAATAAAAATTCTTTTTAAAGAAATATCTCCTTTTATTTTGAAATCATTTAAGATCCATATAAAATAAAACATTTTCTTTGAAAATATTCTTATAAGCTTGTAAGGGAAGTTTTGAAGATTTTATAACGGTGGAAATTAGCCGCACCCGCCGTATAAGTTTAAAAAAACGTTCTTACCTTAATTCTGTCGAAAAGGTTAAAAATGACCTTGTTTTGAAAACGACGGAAAGATTCCTTTATAAACCTCTTATAAAAAGTCAAACAAGGGTATAAATGACTTTAACCCATATTCTTGTAAATAGTAAAAATGTTTTGAAATACATTGTTAAGAAACATGGATGTGGATGATAAAGATATCCCAGTAGATTATTACGTATAAACAACCTCGGATAATGAAGAGATTGTGAAATAACCCTTACCTTGTACTTTTCCTTTATTGGGGTAGGTTAACCTCCTGTATAATGGTGAAATATTTGTTATTAAATTATACAAGAATCATATATATTAATATGATATCATATATGATCTTTTAACATTGATTTGTTAATAATATCTTAGAATTATCGTTGTTTCGGGAGTTAACATACTCATTTTATTTTATATGTTTTGTTACATAAGCCATGGTTGTTGTATCTTATTCATATCCAGAATGATATCCAGTCCTTAAACATCATTTTTAAATCATCAAATGATAATTATACTTGAATGGATACGATGGAGAATGAATCTCATCGCGTTCGTGGAGACGGTAGTCCGTACGTACGCACGAGCGACAAAATATCATTCATTTGATATTAAAATAATATATAAATGGATGGTATATTATATATAAAGAATCATTAACATGTTATATTTATTATTTACATGAGTTACACATCATTATTATACCCATCCAAATAATATTATATTGAATAACAATTACACCACGACGTGGAGACGGTAAGCCGTACGTACGCACGTATGGTGACATGTTATTCAAAGGGTGGATAGAATACTGAATATGATTGTACCATATTTATAATAACATCACAGTATATGTGAGATACTGGAGTTATTATTTTAGAATGGTAAGAACAAAGGAAGAAGAAGTGGAAGAAGAAATGAACTTAGAAAAGGGTGGTGAAATCATTACCTCTTCTTCGGGTTCTTCCTTTTGATTTGATCAAAAGGGCTCCTTAGGTTGGCTTTCTGATCAAACTAATGCCTCTAGGTTGTATTGAGGGATGTTGGGAGAGTATTTGGGCAGAGTTTGGCCGAACCAAAAGGCTTTAGAGGTGTGAAGAGATGAGAAGGAGGAGTGCCCTTTTATAAGAGGGGTGAGGGGCACCTTTGGAAAAGCTAGAAATATTAATTTATATTAAATTCATATTCGGTTTATAATGGCTCCAAAGTTGATTATTCAAAGATTAAGGTGGGGATAGGTCGAAAACCACTCAACCAATATAATTTAGACAGGTTTGGGTACTTATATTAACCTTATCTTTAAGTATTAACTCTAAGTTAATAAGTTTCACTTTTACAATGTCTCTTTGTTTTTTTATATAATATGGTTAATAAACTTACTATATACATCCAATCGACCCCCAAGTGGTCCATTAATGATGAACCTATCATGATATAAGTCTCTTGGACGAACCTTATATTTTTAGGAATTTAATATCAATTAATAATATAATATTTGTTTTAAGAACTCTTTTATGTCAATTTTGACACTATTCAATAGTTGATTTTTGTGAAACTCATAAAAGATTGATTACTTCAAACAAAGTCCATTAAATCAATCCTAATATATCATATTATCCTAGAAAATTAGTTTAATTCATTAAAAGTTTCATATTATATTTATATGGGTATTTATAATATCATTTATATTAATTTTTCACTATTATAGTAATTACTGCATCATCATTGTTTCATAAATAAAATAAATTATTTAATGTATAAAAATTATAAATAAAATATCATTATGTAGGAAATCTATTTAGATTTCTAATGAATATTTATAATCTAAAATCCCACTTATATAACCCTATGTAACAATTTTTTTTCTAAAATATATATGCTTGTGTCATTTTTGTATTCATTTTAACTTAATTAAAATAAAGTGTCATTATCACTTACAAGTGGATCCATGGGGTCCCAAAATAGACCCAAATATTCCCATGGTCGACCATTTATCAAACAATAGGGTTAAGACACGTTTTAGGGTAATTTTGTATTATTATAATATTATATTTTAACCCTTATTTATCGGATTTACCCTTAACCATGGTAAATAAAATATTTACCGCAGTAATTATTCAAAATGTCTAAACATAAAAGTTACCTATTTACACAATTTGAACATCCTGATTCCAAATATGGAATCCATTTTCCTAAATTCAAAACACAGAAGTGGCAGAAATTAATTTAAAATTAATTCCCGCTGTCAAAACAAAAAGCGTGTTTTTAAGAGATAATAACTATCAAAAGATTGACACTTGTTTATGTTCGGTTTAATTGTAAAATTATGTCCAATGACCAAAATTATATTAAATGGTAAAAATATATTCTAAATATACTTTAAAACTACTCAAATTCATAATTTATCACTATTAATTATTTTGATTAAAAAAGTTTTTTTTAATTAAAATTTAGTAATTTTCACTATTCATCAAAATATGAAAGTTATCCGAAATGTACCAAAATTTCACCTTATGCTAAATTCGATATTCCGAATCCAAAAACGAAGTCCATTTTCAAATATAAAATATATATAATTTCAAAAAGTATGTATTACTATTCATAACGGCTAGCTTGATTAGTTATGGTGTGTTAGAACTCGGTGTTGCGTACAACACACGCTATCACATTATTCAAAGAAAGTGTACCGTGGAAGCTTTGGATGTTTCATTTTAAATTTTTGATGTCACCATTTAGTCAAAAAGTTTAAAATATTGTATTTAAAAAGGGTTCACTATTAATAGTTGATAAAAGTGCAATACTGAAAATGAATTTGGTCTTGCATTATATCTAAGAAACTCATAATATGGATTCTAAAATTATAAGGATTATATAAAGTTTAAAATTTAGATAATACTATTCATAACCTCTTTTGAATGGCTTTTTTTTGTAAGTCATGGTGTGATTGAACTCAGTGTTGCGTGTTGTGCAAGTTATTGAATTATTTAGAAGAAATAACACACTATGAAATCTTGGGGTGTTACAGCCATCGTCCTTCCTTTTCCATACGCAGCACCACCAGTGACCTGCCTGTACCGACTAGTTCCACTGCATCGGGTTCCACCAAACCCCACCTTTTTGTGATCAGTAATCTGATTCCTCAAAATAATTTCTATGCACCTTCATCGTCAAACCTCTATGGGGTTATTATAGTGTTAGATCTTTAGTCTCGGAATGTTTCCCCATGAATTTAATACACACAAATCATATGGTAATAAAATCAATAAGAATGCCATGAACACAAAAAAAAATACGAAAAAGGTAGATTAAGGGAACAAAATAAATGCTCCTAAATTCCAAATGAATGTATCATTCATTTTTTAATATAAACCTTGATTAATTATTATTATATTAATGAATTATTAATGAATAATAAAAAAGATTCATTTTCAATTAAAACCCCAAAAACCAAGCCCCTCCTATAGTAATGATCAAACCGCCTGTCAAAATAATCATTTGTTGATCCATAGTAATCGTTTGTTATATTAATTGGGAAAGAAATAACACAAAACATAACACGCCACCTTGTTGGGTTCAATCAATAATTAAGAATAGTGTTATGTTTTGATTGTTGGAAAGATCCTTTCATTTCATCACATGTTGATCATCTATCCACGATCATGCCACTATTTATTATGGAAAAATACCCCAAGCTCTCCCTAGAAATTCTCTTGAATTCCTAGGGAAATGAGTCTAACATTGTGATTTCTACATAAGTAATATTATAATGTTAATCATCATGGGATCAACAAAATTGTTTCTCATTAATATTTTTAATGTTTATTATATCCTTTTATGGTTTTTACCCAGAAGACCCACACTGACTAAATTTAAGTAATTAAAAGGGTAAAATCTCATTTTTACATGATTGGTGGTATTTTATATCAAATATTAGTCTATCTACATGAATTATTAAGATTTGAAAATAAAATAATTTTTATTTTACTATTTTTTTTACTGTTACATCCAAAAACATTCATTCAAATATGTCCAGTGATGGCAAATGTTAGGGCTCACGTATGGTAATGAAACTACATTGAACACCATAGATCCCTTATATTTTTTATTTGGTAACCTATTTCAGAGGTATTTCTATTTTTCATGAAAACCGTGCATACATGTTATTAAAACGTAAAATTTTTTAACGAACTATTTCTCGCACCCCGGGCCTCAAAATCACAAACTGTCATAGTGTCTTGTCTCATAATTTTACAAAATAAATATTTAAAATTTTTAAGGAAAATAAAATTCATTAAATTACCCCACAACCACATATATTTACATCCATGACTTCCAAATTAAGAGATACCAAAACATATGATGGTACTAAGCACAAATCTGAGCCTCCTGCTACCATGTGACCTTCTATAGATTCTTAAGCCTCCATTGAATTCAAACTCAAGGAATCAATCACCAATAAAAAATAATCCTAAATCTATGAAAAAATTTAAAATGAAAGGCCATATAATTCCCTCTAAAACTCAAATGGTCCACTTTGTCTGGCCATCCGTCTGTTAGTGAAAACCTATGGTCAAGCACAGTTGAGTGCCAATCACGTCTTGTAATCCATTATGGTAATAGGATGTATGGTGAACATCCAGTTTTGAATATATCATCGATCGAAATCCATGCAGTTATATTATCTCTTTCATGAATAGGAATCATATTCCATCTACTGAATTTTACTCCAAAATGATAGGTATTGGTCCAACAAGTGGAGTAAGTCATCAACCACTTATATGGTATCATGTCCTCTAGATATACATGGTACACCCATCATGAATCCCTTTGATATCCTATCCCACTTCCATTACAGAACCTCAAATCATTTCATCAAACTCTCTAGCACTTGCTGATCAACATCCACTTACTGACAAGTGAGGCTTCGAGATAAAAAATCTTCAACTCCTTTTTTCTTTTTAAGTCACCAGAACTGACGTCATATGTAATGTTACATCCCCCCCCAACACATGGATGTACCACCCATTGTTATATATGTAATTCCCCCATTACTAACATCCATAATTCCTTTGGTACCATTGTTCTTCCTTTTAAAAGTATCATGTACTTTCCACATTTTGAATATCCATCCGGGGCTGTAGCCATCTGAGTATGTAAAGTCTCACTGTCAGTATCTCCATGATGTCCTTCCCTGAATCCTTATAAGAGTGGAGGGTTGAAAACAATAGACTAGACTTATGATTCTCCATAACTATATAAAAAGGATGTCTATAGAGAGGCACACCGCTCTGATTCCACATTCAATAGTTTTGAACAGAATCTCCTTCTGATGGTATCTTCCACCATGTTTCCCATTCTATGGAGAGAGTAATTTTCAATGGTATATTCGTGAATGGTCTCTTTCCATCACCACTTTATCAAGTCTAGATCCATTTGGGTGATGATATACTTGAGACACTTATAGTTAAAGAAGATGATAAAACATTCTCCCATTAGGTACTGTCTCCACATCTTCAATGTGAACACTATGACTTCTAACTCAAGATCAAGTGTTGGCTAGTCCTACTCAAGTGGTCTCAATTTTCATGAACAATATTCATTCCATACATTCCCATACATCAGAAGAAAACTATACCTGGTTCTCAATGCATCAAATAACACCCTGTACTTGACACCTTCCAGTGGAAATCTCATGATAAGAGTGCTCTTTGTTCCCTACCTCAACTAGAGAAAACACTTCTATAAATTCTTCATCCATGTGAATGGATATCCCTTTCATGAAAATACTATTAGGGATTCTGTTACTCTAAAACGTCAGGTAAAATTCTCTAATAGTTCTTGTCCAAACCAAGGAAACTACTCTCCACAGTAACACATTGAGGTGGTTCTAAAGCAAGAACCTCCTCTATATTTGTTGGATCCACAACAATCATAGAATATGAAACGAAATATCCCAAAAAATGGACCTCTTGTTTCTATAATAAACACATAGAGAGATTCTTCTAATTTGATTACTCTGAGTGTGTGTTTGGACCCTCTATATGGGAATCCTCTGATCCTCCTCAGACATAGAGTACACTAGGATGACATCAATGAAGACCACAAAATACTGGACTATATAAGGATATAATATCATTTTCACGATTCCCATGAACACAAATAGGGAATTATTAATTCCAAAAAACATCACCACATACTCAAAGTGGATGCATCCACATCTATAAGTTATATTTGGGATATCCAAATCCCACACTCGATGTTGGTGATAGCCACATCTCAGATATACCATCTAGAACCATCGTTACCCTTTTATCTGATCTAAGTGGTCTTTAATCCACCACAATGGATACCTTTTCTTCATAGTCACATAGTTTAGGAATTGGAATTCCACAAATATCCTCAACCTCACATCTTACATCTTGGAAAACCAAACTAAGGCTTCACAATGATGAACATTGGGTCTCATGAATCCCTTCTTCTACAAGTCTTCCAACAGTGACCTCATCTCATTATTCATTAGGGGATCTATCTAATATGTAGGTTTTGATATAAATTTCGTCCTAATGTATAGATCAATTCAAAATTACACATCACTGTGAGGAGTTATTCATGGAACTTTTTCATGATTAATTTTATTGTATCCCTCATCCACTACAAGAAATTGGGGACTCATATCATCGAATACATCGAGGGTCGGTCTAGCCAAATGATGTGTGATAGACTGTACCCTCCTATGGGTGAGGAAATCATGTGTTTCTTGGGTTTCCTTTTCATTGAAAATGGGACACATGGTGTCATAATTAGGGAAACACCAAAATCTATGTCTAAAACATTCAACCTGAGCATCAATAATGGATAACCAATCCATATAAAGAATGAATTCATGTGGCCTTGACCCCGCTACCACATGATCCCAATAAAATATTTCACCTCCATGTGTATGGTCACACTGTTATCACTAGTGTGGGATCTTTGATTCCCCTCTTGTAGACTTTGATATATGTAAGGTTTGATTCAACGGTTCAACTAAAATAACTGATTCTTGTTATGTTTTGTGGAAATAAAATAATGACTTGTACCTATCAATTAAAACTACAAATAAGGGGAAAAATACACGGATCCTATATTGTATTATCAATGGAGGTTCAAGGTTATAAGATAAACTCGTCTGATGCTAGAATAATCCTCATCCACCAAATCCCTAGGCCTGTTGGGTTTCTCTTGGGGGTGGTTCTCGTAACATATTGAATCATAGACCACCTATTTCTACACTCAATGCTACTCTACCATTTCCACTTCAAAATAGATCTAACTTCTCCAATATCTTTGTTTGGAAATGAAGTCCCTCAACCATCTACTAATAAACTATATTGCTGCTCAGGCAATGTTGTGCTAGATTTCCTCGACCACGGATCATGTAAAACATTGTGCCCCACCTCTATATCATGCTACACTCAGATCTCCTACTGAAGCTACTGAATTACTTGGATCCTAGAGACAACTATAAATAACTTGTTACCAAGGTATTTACATATTCCATACCATTGTAGACTACCACTAGTTATATCATTCCATCAATGGAACATTCCACATCAATGTATCTACCTATATCCCCATCATTGGTAGGAACTCGCAAAATGGTAACGTTAGGTAACATGTACCTATGTAGACCTCACTCGAATGTTTGGTCTCTGAAGTTATGATTGTGTATCATATATATAGAGTACCTAGAATGTATGGTATTCCTTGATGAATACATAGATAGTGACATGTCACCCTACCAGAGATGTATAATCTCTTGGATGCTTCTAGTCATGAGCTCATAAGGTGGGATCTTCTCTCTGAAGGCTCACATCCATGACCCCCATCTAGTCTTTTGGTGTCTAGACTAGACATACATCTTATATCCCCTCCTCAAGCTAGACAAAGAACACTTCTTTGTTAAGATCACCTCAATATGTGAGGGGTATCTGCTACTCAAAATAGTCACATGCGCTCAACCTGTCATCAACACTCACTGGTACCATGGGTACCATTTGACGATCTGTAGGTGGTCACATGGTTAGTGAATCACATGTTGGTTCATTAAAAAGTAAAAATACTTGTACTGGTGTCTCAACAATAAGAGGATCACCTACATGAGATGAAATTGAAATCTAGTTACCCATCTATGTGGAGAAATCCATTAATAAATCAAGGTGTACATCAGTAGATAGATTATAATGGATGAGGTGACTCATGAATTACATGAGAAGACACCCAAATCCAGTATGATGCATATACTATTGTTTTTCCTTACTTCCAGTGTTTTCATGAATTGAGTAAAAAATCATGTGTCTATAGTCTTGATGTTTGGATATGTTGGTCACCACAGTAATACTAAAATCCCTACCCTAAAATTGTTCTTGAAACAAATAACACGGTTTCTCCAATACAACCTCAATGACTCCTAGTACATATGTATAACTAACCCCCATTAATACAACTCTTTCAAGACCCATTCCAGAGGGGCCCCATAAATGACTATCCCAAGCGAGCTTCCAAACGGCAATGGCTGATGACTATCACCGAGTAGGCATATCACACAAATGGGATTCATTTTCCAATATACTTGTACACACACACACACATATTCAAGACCAAAATTTATAAATATTAAATCACCAAGTAAACAACACATTAATTTGATAAGATCTAAAGCACAGAGTATGATTGTAGGGAACTGGAATGTAAACAAGGACAAAATACAATCCCCCCAAAAGAATGGGTCTTAAAAAGTGAATGCAAACATTCCTAAAAATCATCCACATAAAACACTACCTGAAGGGTAGATGTAGGACATCTATCTAAATCAATTGGTGCACAACTCATTTTATGATATCTCTAAGAACCATATAGTCCTAGTCCACATAGAACTTCATAAAAGCGGCGATCATCTGTATAAGACATGACATGTGTGGGGAAAGCCCATGCAATGGTGTGTAATACAATATAGAGTAGGACACCCCAAAACCAGAAAAGAAAATTATGAAAGAAAATAGTATTGTCCACTCCACATGGGGTATATATTTCTAACACCTATACCAGGGATATCTAGGTATAATCATAACTATCCTCAATGAATATAGGTAATTAACAACTAATCAATGCTATATAATTCTTCTTGATTCCCGCTCATTCTGGGATAAATCACTCGTTGATCCATGATAGAATTAGAGGCCCTTGAGAACAGGGCTACTAATTTGGGCCCCAACCAAATTGAAATGTACTTGTGAAAGCACAAAACATACAGTGTGTGGATCCTTCAGAGAGAATACCAACTACCTAATCTGTATTATCCCACACGGTAGGCGATCTTTTTCATTCAATAATAACAACCCTAAGTATGTAGATCATGATGTAGGGAATCATTATCCATGAATACCAACAACCCTAACCGTATAGCCCTCTAGATGGAGGACTAACACCCTATGCTTTAAGGTCACTTAAATTCTTAAATAACACTATCAGCAGTGATAAAATATCACTCTAGTTCTATGGAGGGATACCGTCAATCAATCTGGGACATGGCCTTTAGAGGGGACTCCTATATAGTGATGTGGATGTTATAAAAAATCTCTCAAGGTAACATTGCAGCATTTTTGGGTTGATGGTGTTTGTTGACAATAAAGGTTTCCATGGTGAATTTTCATGTTCGAGAGATGTTTTATAAAATCCCTATCGACAAAGAACCATGACAATGGAATGGACAATTTGGAGGTAGTATAAAAGAATTGATACAAGGGGGTTCCATTTTCCAGTGTTTTCTAAATTTTTTGGATCCAATATTTTTAGTTTTGTGAGAATCATTAAATATGTATTTCCATGAATATCTCATCAAAATATGGAAAAGGAAAGAGTGTTGCGAATATAGGATTAATGGATTAGATTTCATGAAGACCAAAAGAATGTGGACAAAGATTCTTCATGATTACAAAAAGCATTGCGAATGGAAGAGTTGAAGAGAATTATAGTAGCGAAGGGAAATGCGAGTAGAGTTTCTAGGAGAATGCATGAAGGAATTCAAGGGATGCTCCGCGATTACAACGAGCTCCACGATCAAAAACGTTTCATGGTGCTTCTCGATATTGAGAGAATTTTTGAGGAAATTTCAAAGAATCGTGATTTGTGATAATGCGGCATTGACTTAGTGAGAAAGGTTCAAGGGTCTATGTAATCACATATAAATAGACGTCGACCCCATTGGGACAAGCAGGGAGTTTTTGAAGAAAATATTTTTCTCTCGGATCACCAACGTAGTTCGGGAAGGAAGTGCACATCGCGAATGAAAGGAGCTCTGCAATAGCTATTCTAGCTCCACGAAAGTTAGGTGATTCACATTGGCTCAGTGAGTTTCATGAGGGAAGTCACTCTACAACAACATTAGGTCCATTACAACCTGATCTCTAAGAAGGCATGAGCTTCGCGAAAAGGCAGGAGCATCGCGAAAGCATGTTTGTGCTTTGTGTAATTAGGATCCTTAGGATGTAATGTGATTTGTGAAGGTATTTCCAAAGGAATTTCCCAGTGTTCCGGGAAAAAAGGTTTTTCATCCGTGGAAAATTTTTGGAAAATAATAGATCATCTAAACACCATGGATGATGTATTAATTTTTGATAATGAAGAGACCTACAAGTCTATAAACACTGATTGGATCCCTTCCATGTGAAGTGAACAAAAGAAGAGGAAGAAGGTTATTCTTTCTTCTGGTAGTGATCCAGAGAGTGTGAAATTATGGAGTGAACCTTGTAAAAGCAATGATAAGATCCTAAACATTGTTAATGAAGTGAGCCTCGGCATAGAAGTGATCTAACCCGAACATTATTGGTTGTGAGATTTAGTATATTTGGTACAGTGTCACATTATCGTTGTATGATCTTTGGACGTAGCCCAGTGTGGGTGATCCAATAAAAATCTCTGTGTCTTCTTAGTTGCGTCTCTGTATTTCATCTAAAGTATCACTATTAGATAAATATAAAAATAAGTGATCAACATAATCACACAAGAGAAAAAAATAGACCCTAATAATAAAGAGGTCAATATCTAGTGGGGTAGGAATAATCTTTATAAAGATTATCCATACCATGATTTACCCCCCACTCATGGTATTTAGACACATTTTGGTCTGAAAAATTGGTATCATAGGAAAGGTTTCTTTCATCATAATTTTTTTTATTGACTTGGATTAGTGGATTTCTCATGTTAAAAATATAGTTTTCTCTTATCTCGGTGTTCCATGGAAAAGGGAAGAACATAAAAGAAGAAGTTGAAGCCTTGTGAAATTCCCCTGTGATGAAGTATCAATGGAAAGAGTGTGATTTAGTTGAAATAATATAATAGTGAAGGGAAAAACGATTTTCATAAATATTTTAGTGAAAATAATTACTCATTCAATGATATAGATAGAATGAGTGATGAACATATTATTCCATGTGATGTTGGATCTACTGATGATTAAGAAACTCTTAAAATGAGAAAAGTCAAAGTTGTTCAAAAAAACAAAGGATGTGGATCTGATATTCGATGAAGAGATTAAATCTAAAGACATATGAATCAAATTAATGGAAATTGAGGTTAACAAGTTAAGAGGATCAAATCAATGGTTTATAGATGTGTCCACTAATATGAGGTAGTAGAATTATTCTCATGCCAAAGACCTGTAAAAGCTATCTATAATGAGAGAAAATCTCAAAGAAGATGTAAAGGGAAAGAATTTTAACACATATGAAATTCAGATTTTGAAATCTACGGATGAATATCTTTCTACACACCTATCCAAACTAGTTTAAAAGAATCAAAGGCTACAACAAGGGAATTCATGTTGTTTTGATTCTATTGCTCAGGAAAAATTTGAATGTAAATGTACAAATTGACATATTGGATAAGCTGACATGTGAATTTGAAGATGATATGAGTGGAGGTAATATTCTCAAGAGAAAACATGATACCCAACATGAATTAAGGGATATAATGATTAAAAAGTTGCAAGAAGAAATAAAATAAGTCAGGAATGAAATGGAGAAATCAAATTCAAAAATTAAGCCCACGTTTAAAGATGCCCTGCTTATAGTGTTTGATTATCCTTCGGTAGGTGATGATGAAATGATAGCCAAAATACGCTACATTAGAAAAGAATCATGAATCGATTGTATCATCCTAAAGCCTATCATTTTGGGAAAAATATGGAATCAGATATGTTGATCTCACTCCTAAGCGTTTTAAGGAAAGAGCAGTGAAAATATATAGAGGTAATAAAAACTGTGTAGGTGATGATGATAGACTTAAAAGAGATTTCATAAGAAGCAATGATTGCATGTAATATTTTTTTGGGATTCGTGGTCATACATCAAGAAATTGTTTAGAGGATCTTTAATACATTTCAGGCTGTGAAAATTGAAACATTACTAAATATTAGAATAAGAAGATGTGTCATGAGAAATCAGAGATAATATTTTCTCAAAGGAAAGAATTCATTAGATGTTATTACTGTTTAAGAATGGGACACACATTGAGTATGAGTCAAAATGATCAGGAGCTCAATGATATAGGAAGAACTCAAGTTACATCAACATCTTAATAAAGATATCATAAAATGAGTTATTCCTTTTAAGGAAAATGTTTTATATGTTTTATTATTGGCATTTGGAAAGTCATTGCAGCATGAAGAAATAAAGAAAGGAAAAGGAAATTGAAAATATATTCTTGACTCTAGTGGTGAACGATAAGAAATTATGCAATGGAAGACAAAGTGGTAAGAAGAAGAATAGACTTATAATAGTTTGGAAATCATAAGGATCTAAATGAAATATGTATTAATCACCTTCCCTATCTCACAAAAAATTGGTCTCATGGAGAGAATGTGAAAAACCATTGATGATTAAGGCTAGATATACTCCAGCGGGGAGTAAGAAGAATGAACATTTAGTGGAGGACACACCACCAGTGCAAAAAAGTGTGATGTCTCAGATATCTGCTAAATGAAAGATGAAAAAAGTATGTGTTGAAAAATTCACATATCATGTACCACAAATATAAAAGGAGGAATAATGAAAATATGTAAAGTGGTGGAAGAAGAAATAGAAGATGACAAGAAGAGAGACTCCTACTCTGAGAAGGAATTAGTGGAATTAGCATATTGTTGGATCATCAATGAAGGAAATGTGTACCAAAATGTTTAACCCTAAATGTGTGAGAAAG
The DNA here is from genome assembly GCA_963277665.1 of Viscum album. Classification (NCBI taxonomy): domain Eukaryota; kingdom Viridiplantae; phylum Streptophyta; class Magnoliopsida; order Santalales; family Viscaceae; genus Viscum; species Viscum album. Next base: position 673,620,385 of record OY728157.1, on the reverse strand, counting down.
GCCAAGCCTTCTGAATCCACATATCAGAAAAAAAAAGCAACATGTGGGAAATGAGTGCTTAGTCTTATGGCCTGAGTAATTGAAGTTTTCTACGCAGCTAGAAGAAGCAAGGATGGAGTGTGACACTCTGTAAGAAATAATCAAAGAGTTGACTCATTCAAATCAACCACAATATTCATCTTGAGGATTCTATAATATCCCCTCTCCCTTTTTATATAAATGATATTAACTAGGGATTCATGTGTTTCGGGGTTTATAGAGACACAATCCAAGGAGAAGTGGCACCTAGATATTTACTTAGGAAAAGTGATATTCATAGTGATTCAATTGACTCAAATTTGGTTCTAGATTTGCAGAATAAAGGGATACACATAGAGATATAAGAAGTGATTGTGTTATTAAATTTATCTCATCTTTCTTAAACCGAGTTTCTCCTCAGTTGGCTTATAGATTTTGTTAATGGCTCAATGATGTAGCAGAAGAAGAATGTATATGGGTCTAACCACATGAAGTGTTGTGTAAAATAGGGGGAGATCTCTATCTCCTAATCAGATGAATGATATCAATGGGATATACATGATGAGTTTTTATGATCAAGAAGACATATTGTCGGAGTGGTATAAATCTTCATGTATTTCTATAATCATCTATTTTGTTCTAAGAATATGTTAACAAATGACTTTTTTCAAGATACCAAGAAGCTTTGAGAGAGTGTCAACCCTATTTCAAAAAGAATCTCGTAAATGTAGCTGAAATAAATGATGGAAATGAAAAATGAAATAATGAGAAATTTCCTGATCAATGTGATGAAGAAGAAAGAAACAATGGGGGATCATAAGTGGATGTTTCATATTCAGAAAATAATCAAACATTGGAGATTGTTTTGAGGAAAACTGATAAGAATATCATCCAGACATAATGGGTCTTTTGAAACAATTTGAATGATGATAGATCATTGATTCAAAACGAAGCATGACTAGTGTGAAAAGAATACTCCCAGATATAGGGAATGGATTTTGATGAGACATTTTCACCAGTTTCAAGGCTGGAAACAATCAAATTATTCCTATCTACTGCATTTTAATGAAAGGTCAAAGTGTTCCATATGGATTTCAAATCTGCATTTTTTAATGGGGTTCTATAGGAAGAACTTTATATCAAGTAACCAAATGTTTTTATCATTCATGAGGATGAGAACAATTTTTGGAGACTATAGAAGGTGTTTTATGGGATGAAACATGCACTAATAGTATGGTACTCAAGGCTTGATCAATACTTGAATAATCATGGTTTCCATTGTGGGGGAGTTGATTACATTCTCTATTTCAACCACAAAAAAAGTAATCAAAGGATGATGGTGCTGGTTTATGTTCCTGACATAATATTGGGAAAATCAGACATAGCACAATGCTGATAGTTTTTTGAATTCATGAAACATGAGTTCGAGATGTCTATGATTGGTGAGATAACATTTTTCCTTTGGTTACAGTGACACAAGGATGGAATGGAACATTCATTTCTCAATACAAATATTCCATGTAGGTTCTAGGAAGACATGTAATGGATAATTCATTGGAGATGAAGACCCCTATTTCAACCAGGATGAAATTATCAAATGATGATAATGGTGAGGCATTTAATATCATATAATACAAGTAGATTATTGGGATTATACTGTACCTGACACCGATGAGACTTAATATTGTTTTCACCACATTCCAAGCAGCGTGACATAAAATCAATAACAAGGAAATACACATGGTTGCAGTGATATTAATAATTTGGTATATCATGGGAAAAATGTATTTCGGCTTGATATATATGATAAATCTTAGTCAGAATTATTGTGATATACTGATGCTGATTGGGGCGGTTCAGCAGATGATAGGAAATCAACGTCATGAGGTGCTTTATATCTTAGTGGACTATGAATTACATGAATAAAAAAAAGCATGATTTCATTTCATTAAGCACCATAGAAGCTGAGTATATTGCGGCCACTCCAGCATGCACACAATTATTGTGGATGAAGTAGTAGCTTTATGATATGGGAGTTGAAGGGAAATATTTTATCGGAATCCAGTGTGACAAATCAAGTGCTATAAATCTCAGAAAAATTAATGTCCATCATTCAAGTACAATGGAAATTGAGATAATTTATCATCTTATCAAGGAGAAATATGAGAAGGGTATCATGAAGTTGGATTATGTGCCTACAGAACTATTGGTTGCAGAAATTATGACCAAGGCCTTACCTAAAGAAGATTTTGAGAGGTATCAACTTCTTCTGGGAGTCCAGTTGACTCCCCGAACATGTAAAAGTGTGGATGTGGGACACACACCCCCTATCCCCAAGGTATGATGCTTTTTTACCTAAAGTAATAATATGTGTGTTTACCCATTAACAAATAACAAAGGAGTGCACTTTGGGTTGATTGACAAAGGGGGAGAAAATAGTGATTGTTCAAGGGGGAGACAGTGTGGCTATTTGATTAATCGTGAATGATATGGGGAGAAGCTGGTGGATTAGCGAGATAGGGGTAACAATAAAATATGGGGAGAGTATTATATATTATGATGCTAGAAGTGACCATTCAGTAAGTAGATATCATGATAGCTAGAGATCGTGATAATAGCATAAGAGTGATGTATCAATGGTGTGAGAAGGGTTCCATCGATAATCAATTGGTTCCAATTTGAAATTGGTATCATTTTAGTGTCAATGGATGGGGTCATGAATGAAGTGATTAATTGATGAACATTTTATACTACTCTTGATTCTCATGCCGAGAATTTTCCTTGTAGCATAGAGTATGTGGTGAGTGACTCTTTGGTAGCTATTTGAATTGAAAGAGGCGAAGGATGGGTGACGATGGAAGGATACACAGTGAGGTATTAATGTACAAAAAATCATTCTGAGAAGAGTTGAAAACAAAACCAAGGGGCTAGATTTTTGGGAAAAAATCCCTCAAGGTAACATTGTATGATTTTTTGGTTGATTGTGTTTGTTGATAAATCAGGTTTCCATGGTGAATTGTCAAGTTCTATAGATATTGTTGACAATCCAGGATGACAATGAACCATGAAAATGGAATGAATGATCTGGAGGTGGTGTAAAATAACAGATACAAGGTGGAACCATATGGATTTCTTTGAAGTTATCATCAAATTTATAGTTTGGTGAGCATCACCGAATTTGGATTTCCTTGACGATATCATCCAAATATGGTAGAGGCATGAGATTAATGAAGATAGACACCATGGATTGGATTTCGCGAAGACAATAAGAATTTTGAAGGTGATTCCTCGTGATTACAAAAAGTTCCATGAATGGTAGAGTTGAAGATAATTGTGGTGTCGAAGGGAATTTCGAGTGGAGCTTCATGGCGATGGTGCAATGTAATTGATGGGATGATCCACGATTATATCTAGATTTTCATATTTTGGCGTTGACTTAGCATGGAAGGTTTGAGGGTCGGTGGAATCTCCTATAAATTTACCTCGACCCCATCATGAGAAGTAGAGTGTTTTCAAAGAAAATATTTTTCTCTCAGCTCACGAATGCAGTTCATGATGGAAGTTCTATTCATGAAAGGATGGAGCTTCATGGAGGTTATTCTAGCTCTGCGAATGTTGGGTGCTCTACGTTGGATCAGTGAGCTTCTCGAGGGATGTCGCTCTGTGAAAACATGAGCTCGGTGAAGGCCTGAGCCTTGTGATGGAGTGATCTTTTCAAAAAGGTAGATGCTTCACGAAGGCATGTTTGAGAATCAAAAAATTGGGAGACTCATGAAGAAGGGTTCTCTGCAAATGTATTTCCAACAGAATTTTCCAGTGTTTAGTGGAAAAGGGGTATTCATCATTGGAAGAAATTTGGACACCAATAGAGAATCTACATACAGTGGGGGAAGTATTCATTAGTGATGATAAAGAGACCTATAGGTCTATAAACAATGAGCGGATCCCTTCCAAGTGAAATGAACAATGTAAGAGGATGAAGGTTGTTCTTTCTACTGGCAGTGTTCCAGAGAGAGAGATAAATAAGGAGTGTCCTTTGAAAAAGTAGTGAGGTGACCATAAACATTGTTAAGGAAGGGAGCCTAGGCAGAGTAGTGATCTAGCCCGAAAATTATTTGCAGTGAGCTTTATTTGATATGTTATAGTGGCACATCATCATTGTATGATCCTTGGACGTAGCCCTGTGAAGATGATCCAAGTAAAAAACATTGTGTCTGCCTGGTTCCATCCCTACATTGAATCTAAAGCATCACTATCAGATAAAGACAAAAATAAGTGATAAACATAAGGACACAAGGGTAGACAATGTGAATTTAATAATTAAGAGGTCAAGATCTAGTGTGGTAGGAAAAATATTGATAAAGAATATCCTTACCCTGATTTACCCCCCTCTCATGGTATCTTGGCCCATTTCGGTCTTAACAGTGGAGGTAATATCGTATTAATCCCTCGAGGAAATAACCAAGGGAAACAATCCAACAATAATTATCCATGGTAAAACCTATTAAGATATCTCCAAACTACCATCTCATATCAAGGGTCCCAACACCATAGATGGTTCTTCAAACAGACCTTCCATTTGAAACATAAGGGAATTGTAGCGAAATTTTTTGTATCGGGTCTGGTACATGTCCAACCCAAAATAACTTCACCCAATCTAAATTGGTCAAGAATTATAAATGGCTATACCTAGGTCGATATACTGCTAGGCTTGAACCACTAGACCACTAGACCCAGTCCACCTTCTGGGCCACTGGTGCACTATAGCCAACCCGTGTGGTCACTCGAGTATCCCGCTTCATCAAGATTGGCCTGCTTGCGTAGGCCAAGCCACGTATCTTGCATGAACTCAAACCATCACCATTATCCCTGTCAACATGGAACCTCCAAGTTTTACTTGGATTACCACCATGTCCACCAGCACTGTCGTGTCCCGGACCGCAACATGCTTTACATAGACCCCCCATCCACGTATGTGGCCCCCTTTGTCATGTCCCCATTTGCCGCCCACAACACCACTTTTTCCCCAAGCTCCCACATGGGCCTATCCAAACTACGTTATTCATGTATCATTTTTAGCCTTATCAGCAGCTCTTCGCCCACCTCATGATCCACCTGGACATGCCCCACTAGACCACATCTTTCCCTCACTGTGGGCCGCCCCACCGGTGGTCTATCTAGACAAACTAAAGTCGTTGCTCTGGGCACCACTGTGCGCCACCACCATGCACATCTGCATGCTAATAACAAGGCCATGTTGCACTGCACCATCACCATCACACCTCTATGGTGTCATTGTGGTGTCAGATCTCTAATCTCGGGTTATTGCTCCACAAATCGAATACACAAAAATATTCCTCCCATAAAATCTGTAAGAACACAAAGAATACTATGTACATATAAAGAATACGAGAGATTGAGGGTAGATAATAAAATCAAATGAACACTCGAAGAATGGAACTTTTCCATTGATCGTGTCAACCTCGATTCATTATTTTTTTGAGAATGGATGTTGAACGAATAATCACATAGATTCATCTCTGATTAAATCCTCACAAATCAAGACCATCCCACAAGAACTATCGAACCATGGGTCAACCTATTATTTGGTTGATCCACGTTCATCGTTTGTTCTATGAAAGGTGAATGAAATAACATTAAACATAAATACCAACCTCATTGGGATTAAACTCTGATATGAAATGACGTTGTGTCGTGATCGTTGGCAATATCATTTGATTTTGTCGCACTTCGATCATCTATCCATGATCCGGTCATCTTTCAGTAAGGAACAATCCACAAAGATCTGTCTACAGATTCGTTAGAATTCATAGGGATATGTGTCTAACCATAGTATTTCTATATAAGGAATAATTTATTGTAAATATTCATTGTGAGAACTAATTAATTTTACATTAAATTATTAATAACGATTACATCCTTTTATGGGTTTTCATAGAAGACCTATTCTGAATAATGTTAAGTCACACCTAGAGAAACATAAAATTATAAACTCAATAGTGTTATAATATTTCAAATATAAGTCACTTTCATGTTTTATTATAATTTGAAATTAAAATAATTTTTATTTAATTATTTTATATTCGGTTAAGCCCAAAAACTATCCTTCATAGTCTTCCCGTTCCAGGCGATTTTAGGGCTCGATTATGTTAAATACTCTACTTTTTACAAAATGGGGCCCTCATAATTCTGATAGGGGGCATCTGTTTAAGTTCTACTCCACTTTTTTAGGAAAAATTTACAAACGTGTATGAAAAAAGTCATAGTTTTCAATGAACAGTTTTGGGAGCCATGGGGATCAGAATTGCACAATATCTCAATGCCTATCCTCTAAATTTTCAAAATAATTTTTGAAAATAAATTTTGTAAAATATATGTGAATACAATAGGTTCCCAAATAAAAGGTGTTATAAACCGATCTTCCATTTAGTATATACTAATTCAATGTTGTGTGTATCATAATCAATACATTTTTTATATATCATTTTAACAAAAAATGTATATTTAATATCAAATAAAAATATTATAATGTTAGGGGAAACAGCACTAAAATAGAATAAATCCCTTAGAATAGATGTAACTAGTGGTAATAACCCATAAAAGGTATAATTTTAGGTCAAATGTATCAACATTGTGTGTAGGAAAACAAGGTATAACTACACACCATGTTTGATAAAGTCGTGGAATATACTACGGTTAATTATTATTATTTAAATTTAACTATTCAACAAGGATTATTGTACTATATTTAATAATTATATTCAATAAACTAATAGGAAAATGAACATATATATATATTGATTTAAAAAAATGAGAGTTAATGGTTTAACAAGAAGTATCATATATCAAAAATGATACATTGATATTGGATGGAATCATCTAATTGATATACTAATATTTATATATTCGATATTATTATAAATACATTACATTTTTTTGATTTAAATATTATAACAAAAATTTAATTGGTATTGGTATATATTGAGAAACAAATTTTTCTTATAATGATGTAAGGAATAAAATTTAAATGGTTGAGAATCATTGGATATGTTTATTATAATAGAAAATATGGCTTTCTAGTCTTACCATATGTAATAGGTTTAAAATAATAGTAGAAAAAAGATCATAATAATACTAGGGATTTACATTAATGAGTAACATTTAATGATGATGATATTTTATATTTATAATCTTTTTAGGATTATATGATTCATCTAAGGATATTTGTAAAAAATATTTCACATAATAATTTGTAAATATATAATAAATGACATAAATAATTTTAATTTATGATATTATAAAGATGTTATTTTGTTTGAATAACTTCTCAATAAAACTTATTTGAAGAATAGATAATTTTTATGATTAATATATGATTCATATTAATCAAATAAATACCTGATTAATTTTAAAGAATATGTTATAAATTATTGGTAAAATTAGGATTTATTCTTTCTTTATGATAATTTTAATGATTTTTTTCTCATTCTATTCGATTTTTCTGTATATTGGATACTATTTGATTTTATGACCTTATGATTAATATTGTTTAGGGGTAAAATATAGGGTTAATTTATCTATCAATATAAAGATTCAATCATTCTAAATGTCTCAATGATTCAATTTTAATTGGATGAATTATTATTTTTAGAGTGTATGATTAGTTTACATAAGTACATGGGTATATGATTATATGAATGTATAATGTTATTCAGGATGGATAAATAAGAAAATATAACCTAATAGAGTAAAGTAAAAATAATATTAGAAGTTATATCCCAATTTCTAAATACATTTTATAATACCTTATTAATAATTTATTAGTGACTAGTAATTATAAATGTGATGAAATAATATATTTAAGAATGAAAAGTAAAAACCCTATATTTCGGTCGCACTAAATTAATAATATCTTTTATAGCTTCTGTCACACACAAAACCATACTAATACAGAAAGAAAATATAAAATTCACACCATATTAATACTACATAAAGAATATAATCATTTGTAAATTAAAATTCAATAATAAATTAAAATAAATAGATATTATTAATTTCCATTAATTAATATTTTCAAAAGGCTATGATTTGAGGACTGTATAAAGAAAGGAATTGTATTTTTCGTTAATGAATGAAATTTATCAAGGATAATAGTTTATTATAATATATAGTATTTTAGTTTATATAAAAACATGAAATGATTCAATGATGTAATAATTTTATAAAAGACGCATGATGATTATAGATGATATTTTTCAAAAAAATAGTTTATCTTTGTATTTTTTAATTTCATTTAAATGATAAATTAAATAATTTTTAAATTGAATTGGATGAAATAATAAAATTATAATTACAAATAATTTCAAACCTATATGACTTGTTTTTATGTCATTTTTATGAAGGATGTTAGTTTTTACTGAATTTTGAAAATTATAGTTTTTAAAAAAAATTTAAATTTTATCAATGTATAAATACTAATTAAAGTCATATGTTTTTTTAAATTTTTTAAATTAAAATTTATTTAACTGTTAAAAATAAATATTTTAAATATTTTTATAATAATTTAATCATATAATTTTTTTAGAACTTAGGAAAAAATTTATTTAAGATTATATGATGTTTTATTATATTGTTTTAAATAAACATTATTATGGTACAATTCAGTTTTATTTTTCAATTAATGTCATTAATGTGAAATATAGTATACCATTTTATGTCATGGAAATTAAGTAAATTCAAACTATTATCTACCACATTATATTTATGCTTAAATTTATTATTTTCTATAAACAATTTTAATGCAATGTGTTTTCTAATTTAAAATAAATTTTTCAAATTGATTGGTGGAGATGATTCCTAGAAAAAATATCAATTTCCATGGTTATGTATTAATTGAAATTGTTAAACTTTAATAATAGAAAAAAGATTTAATCTATGGTGTAAATCTCTAAATAATTTGATTCTATCTCAAATTGATTTGTGGAGATGTTTCCTAGAAAAAATATCATCTATAATACCTTGTTTCACCCATTTGTAGACATTTATCTTCAAACACTATTTATAATTATTCATAGTAATAATATATCTCTTTTAAATACATATTAAAGGGATACACAACCACCAATTCTTTAATTGTTTACTGTAAATATATTTCTAAAATTATTATTATTTATTTATAAATAAAATCTATTCCAAATTCTTAATCCATTAGGTTCTTAATATTTCTCTAGATCCTTCATAATAATTGGGGTTTCTAAGATAGTATTAATTTATTCTACATATGTGTTCCCTTTTTATCTGTTTTTTAGCAATAAATTTTTAACCCCAATCCCACAAATACAGTCAAATATAATGATTTTTGGAAAATTAAAAAAAGAAATGAGATTATATTAATGGAAAATGTGGTGTCCCAAACCCTAATAACCCAGACCATAAGTTTTCTTTAGTATATTGGTCTAATATACTAAGGAATACATCTTAATGGATTGAATTGTTTTATAGTTTAGGAAACCTAGATACATATATGTTTCCGTTTTTTAATTTTTATACAAAAATTATAGCATAATTTTTATTCAGGGAAAAATTTTTCTCTATAGAATATCATTAAATATAATACATTGTATACATCATGTATTTGAAATAATTTAATAAAAATATGTGTGACATGAATTTTCAGAATTTTCTAAGTACAATAGATGATTCCATGAATAAATTATAATACATTTCAAGGAATGGTAAATAATTTAACACACATCCAACTTAAAATATTTTACTTTAATTATTAAAAATAAATATTCATTTCAGATAGGTAAATATTTGAAGACACTTTCTATTCAATAAATATCATTTCCATCTGAATTGTATACAACATAATCAATATAGAATTGTAAATAACTGATAATATAGTCCTTTTAATCATTAGAATAAGAATTAAATTCACCTACAGAAAATATCATTGTGAAAAAGTCTCACGTATAAAAATAACAGAATTCCCAATTATAGGAAATGATTAATTATTATACATCATGATCATAGGTGTCACAATACCTATACCATGATGATATTTCCTCAATATAGTTTAAAAATGATTTCTATAAACCCATTTAACTAATGATAGAAGACTATTTTCTATCCTAATCGTAATGATGAATCTTGGGGATCCTTTTAAATTTCCCCAATCCATCTATGCATCCCTAAATCATGCCTAATATATCAAATAATCAATTTAATTGATGTGTAATATTCCTTATCATAAATTTTCGGAATTTACTAATGAATTTGAATTTATAAATATTTCGTGAGATAGAAAATTACATTAAATGTTAAAAACAATTTGTATAAGAGTTATATCTCCTAAAAAAAGACATCCATGATGTATAATATGGTAATTTAGTGGAAATTTAATTCCCACCGATCACATGTAACTTAATTTTTCAATGAAAAGATATTGACCATAAATATTATTCATTAAAGTGAGATTCAATACATTCCATAAAAACATGACCATAAACCATCCATAATAATATTAATGACAGTATCAATCCAAAATGCACCCATTGGAGTAAAAATAAATGGATTATTGATGATGAATAGAAATAACATAATAATAACATCGAAAACATTTCATTTGATTATATTTGTTTAATGTTGAAAATAAATTTTAAAAATAATAAGTTATATTTTTTAAAATATATTGTACTAAAATAATATTTAAAACATATAGAGTAATATTTAAGACATTGAGTTGTCTTTATGGAGAGAAATTCAGTACAAGTTGAGTATATTAAAATAATGATTATCCCCAATTTCTTTATAAAGGAAAAATGGTATAGGTTTTCATAATGATATAAATATTCCTATCAAACAAATTTTAAAAAAAATAAAAAATGTTATATATGTACAGAATAATTTATTTTGAAGAGGGATATAAATATTTTTGTAAATACTTTTAGGAAATTTTTTTTGGATGAAAAAAATAAATTTTTCTCGAACAGAGAAATGACGTAGAATTTTCTTAAAAACATTTCTCAATAATTTAATGTTCTAGTAAATTTTGAAATTGTAATATTATATTTATATATCATGATTAAATGTAGGAAAATAAAATGACATTATTTTACTAGGAAATGGATAAATAAACTCCTTTAACTAAAAATAAAAAAAATATCGATTAGAATGAAATTGTGAAATAAAATCATATAATGACCATAATGATAATTTGAGGATTTATCAATATATATATAATGTGTATATATTTTAAATCCACCTAAAAATTTTAAGTTCCATAAAAGATAATAAAAATCTATTTAATTCAAGATATTACAATACAAAATATGATGATAAAGTAATATAACCCAATGAAAAGAAATTATGATTGGTAATTATTTACCACATTGTAAAAATAAATTAAAATATGATTGAATGAAATAATTATATTTGAAACTAATAATTACATAGAATATCAAAGAGTCGTGTTATTACAAGATATATGGTATGTATATACACAATAAAAAATAAATTAGTCACGTAACATTAAAATTTTCCTCAATGAAGAGAAATTGAGATGGAGCCTTTCTCCTCACACTTACTTTTGGTTGGTTGGGAATAAAAATTATATATAGTGGTTTTATAATTTTTATTGAACTATAATAAAATAGATTAATATTTATATTATCACATATGTTCTTTTTATAACTACATATAATCCATTTGATAATACTCAATCAATATTTTCATTGTTTCATGGGGTAGTTACATTGTTTTCTTATGTTTGATTTTTCAGGAATGATCAGGTTCATATGAACATTTTAAATTTATATATTATCCAAGATAATAATAATGAGATAATTATCATTATTAAATATTAATTATAAATCAAATAAAAATCACGAAATATTGTTTCGAAAATGAAGTTCATTACAATCATGGAGACAGAAAGTCGTATATAAGCTTCGGTAAAATGTCTATATCTCAATGATCATTATGGAATGTTTGTATGTAATATTTTATATTTAAAAATATTAATAATATCTTAAAAAACATACAATTTATTTAATTATACTTATATATTCCATCCCTATATTGTGGATTAGATAGTGGAGTCATAATACATCATCAATGTGGTAGTCCACACATACATGAATGATGTAATAATCACTTAGTGAGTGAAAATTAATAAATTAAATGATATTTTAACTTTTCAAAGTGGTAAATATGTTACTAATATCTTAATTATTTCATTTATATAACATAAATTTATTATCTTTATCCTTATTATCATCCTTTTAGTGCATTATTGAAAAATGAATCATATCACTTTGTGATGCATAAGTCTATCAATCACACAAGAAGGGCCCTCGTATCCTCTAAAAAATAGATTTTATATAAGTTATAATTGATAAATATGTATAATTATTTAAAAAATACCATATATATATATATATTATATCTTTCATCATATTAAATCATAATAGGTTGTAATGGAAAAATAAATCGAATCCGTTCTTGAGGCAGTATTCTGCTATTCACATGAATGATGATTCTGTATCCCATTTAATGGATGTTGGGATAGTTGAAGGTAATTATGTTAACATAAAAATATATATGTATATTTAAGATAGTATGTTAATTATATATATTTCTTAATATTTATTTAATGAGGTGGAGGAAGAAATAAATGAATAACCATATGGATAAATTTTATCTCTTCTTATACCACATCTTTAGGATTATACCTAAAAAGTTACTATAATGGATTGATGATAAAAAATGGACTCTAGGATGAGGGAATTGAATTTTCAAACTATTTTGTTATTTTTTCTAAACCAAATAGAATTTATTTCTTGAAGAATATACAAGAATGGGTGGCCTTTTATATGTGAGGTCAGTGGAACAATTTTAATATTTGTAAAATAATGTGTACCCATATTTTAAACAATCCAAAAGAATCCAAAATTGATTAATATAGAGATCTATAAATGATATTTTTTAAATAATTCCACCCAATATATTAAAAACAAATTTTATTTTGATTTTAACCCTTATCATGTTATTTTAACCTCCAGGTAAACCCATTTTTACCTTAACCATTATAAATACATTATTATATTATTATTAATTATTGTGGTAAAAACTAAATTTACCTTATAAGATAATATAAATTATGATGATTCCAAATATGGAATCCAATTATAGAAATTTTAGTTACAAAATATGAAATTCATTATTTAAAATCAATCTAAAAATTGAGATTAGAAAGTTTGTTTTCTGTGAGAAAACGTTCAAATGTTTACAAGGATTTTATATCAAATTGCATTTTTAAAATGGTTCTAATGAAAAAAGTAAATTTATTGATAAATTATTGAAGTAATTTTACTATATGAACAATTTTATTTATAAATTTTATTTATAAATAATTTAAATGAATATATTTTTTTTCAATTAAATTTCGTTATTGTTCATTATTCATTGAAAAATAATACTCCATAAAAATATAAAAAAATTCACCCTAAGAAAATTTTGATATTATGATTAAAAAATAAAATAATTTTTATAATGTCTGTATTCTAAAATTTGTAATATGTTCCTATAAATCATGTTCACAAATGGAGACTAAGCCTTCTTTAAAAATAATATTTTTTTCTCAGAAAATATTTATTTTTATTTTAAATGATTATTATTTTATTTCTAATCAACATATAAAAAAAATTAATAATTTGTTTAGTACTATTCATACTCACCAATATATTAGTCATTTTAGTGAACTATACAATATTATGGTTTATTTGGAGTTGGTGTTTTTTGTTCCAGAAGATATAAAATTGATTAATTTTAAAGAAATATATTTCATGTTTTTTATACTCAGAGTTCCATGTAACATATTATATAAAAACTATTTTTTTCATTAAAATGATTGGTAGTAGCATTCTTCCAACCATAAAAAATTTTCATCCATTAAATTTAAATATGATCTCAACAATAATGTGTTTCACATTTGATAATACCATTGTAGAAAAACCCTCATCGTAAAAGGACTAATAAAATATCCACTTCATAAGACATAAATTGGAGTACAAGGTTCATGTGAAATAACTCATATCTAGGTTTCTAATTTAGGGAAATGTTTTATAAATTTATGATAATGAAAGGAACAAAAATACAAAAAAATTATACATTGGGATAGAGGTAATCGATCAAAAAAATGAGCGATCAATGGAATGTTAAGGATATAAAAACCATAGATTTTTTTTGGATTTAAAGGATCATATGATTTATCTGATATTATGATAATAGAAAGAAATTATTTCTTTGAGGTCCCTTTCTAAAATTTGAGGAACTCTTTTAATGGATTTAAATATAATGGAATACACTTACTCGATGAATTTTTATTTCATAATCATAATTTCAATGATTGATTGTGATTCGATCAATTTTAAAACCACCCATTAATCTAAGAGTGTGATTAATTTATTTTATAATCGTATAACTAAAAATCACTTTTAATTGGACATAATATCCATAAAACTGTGCCAAGTCATTTATTTGGTCTCTAAACATTTTATAAAAATAATAATGTTAATGGTAATTATCTAAATATTAAATTTTATATATAGACATCAATAGTATTACCAATGGTTCAACATCATTATTAATTTATAAAATTACTTTACTAAAAATAATTAGATTTTAAATATTTACTCACATTTTCTAATTGTATTTGTTAAACAATTACTTTCCTTTGTGTTTTTGTTCAAGAACAATGGGATTGTCTGACATGACACGTTGTCACATAGTATATGGGTTTTCATTTCTAAATAAAATTATTTACCTAATTCATATGATGTTCCCAAAAAACAATGATGGACATCCATGATATAAAATAAATCATTAAATAACTCTTTCACTCTGGTTTTGAATGAAATATATTTTTGTCCAATGTATAGTAATAATATTTTTATATCCACCCAGAAAGTTTTTAATTCCATATTTCAACAAAATTTAATGGAATTATTCATCAAATAACATTTCCACTAAAGTACAAACTTTCCCTAAAGGACTGCCAAAATATCCTAAGTCATTTTAGACTCCAATCACATTATAATGATAAATGGATACTTATGATGTCAAACATATGATAAATCTTTAACAAAAAATCGAATTATGGTATCCATAAAAATGAAGTTAATGATGATAGGAATAATTCTAAAATTTAACACAATACCGAAAAAGTTTTATTATTTCTAGAGACCCAAATACAATTGGTAAAATACATTAACAATTTAATTATTGAATTGTAAATCCCCAGTCTTACACATTTCATAATATTAAATTGTGTTAATAATTTACATTGATGATCTTTTTAGGTTTCTAGTTTTAGATAATGAGTCCATAACTATTATATTACATCTCAAATATTACAAAGTAGACATTTATATTCATTTTTCATTTTTTTCATAAAATAAAAACTATTAAAGGGAAACAAGAATTCTTTTCTTGATATAAATTTTATTTAATTATTCATTTTTCTTAAACTACCATTTATCATATGAAAAACATTTCCAAAACATGGGACGTGCATTAAACGATCATTAGTGGTTATAAAATAATGAACGAAAATATTAGTTTATCATTACGTAATAAATAGAAGTTATTTAACATACCTAATTATTTACTAATATTTATGAATAAAACCAAGTAATAAAAACTTTTATAGGTATCATTTGGAATCCCTAACATACTTATATTATGGATTTCACATCTATGTTGGGAGTAACATTTGAAATACCCATCACAACATATTCTCTAAATGTCATAGGAGAATCATTAATGTTTACCTCTGTCATGTTACCCAATGCATTGGAGAGGTAACTCGGGCTCACCAACCCAAGGTTTATTATATAACCACCCCCATACATAAATGATTCCCTATAACATATCCTAATCAAAATACATGAACAAGTATAATTTAAAGATAAAATGTCCACATTGCCATCACAATATAAAATTTCAAAATATTAACATAATCAATCCATTTCCAAAATCATTTTCAATAAAAATATACAAAAATAATATATGGTGTTTATATTACTTTTTTAAAAAATTATGGCTTGGAAAGGGATCACAATATCAAATAATGTTTATGGCAGTAGAAAGGTTGTTGTCACTGTATACATTAAAAAGAAACATTTCTTTTTTTTCATCTAGTAAAACAATTTGAAGAAAATATATTCCCTTTGAATGAATGTATAATTCAAATGGTTTTAGTATACAACGTATAAAATAATTTCGGGTATAAGTATAAGTATGCCATAATAAAAGGAGATTGAGACGAAGTCCCTTACCTCGTATCTGACTTGACTACCTCATTATTTAATCTATTGAATAATAAACTGAAGTTAATTTCTACATGATTAAGAACCTTATTAAAGTTTATCATTACATTTATATTAATCATTAACACATTATAAACATTACACAATCATTTAAGTTAATAACAGTCATTTTTTCAATATTTCGTACTTAAGTCAAAAATGAACTTCTTATAGTTACTTGTTGTCCATGTGGTCAAAAGTCTATTATCATTAGAATAATATTCTGGACATAAATATCATATATATAATATGTATCCAATATATAAACATATTTATAATTGTATATAACATTTGGAGATAAGAAATAAAATGCACCGTTCATGGAGATGGTAAGTCGTATGGACGCATGAATGACACTCTTATATCTATTTCATATTTATTATAATTAAAACTTAATGATACATAGGTATATTATAACGCAAATATAATATCATATATAATTTCAGTAACGTCATCCTTTATACATTCCACATATGTCCTGAACGAGTCATATAACTTGGAGAGGGCAGTAGTCTACACTTCCTAAAATGAAATTATCGTATTTACCCATGATGGAAATAATAAAGGAATACTATAAATGAAAAATACAGAAACATAGAGACAATTTATATATAATATATTTAACATATAAATGTATTTCCATCTTAATAGTAACCATAAAAGGTATGATGAGATAATTGAACAATAATCTTATTGTGAGGTAGTAGTTTGCCGTCCACAGAAATAGTATGTTCATATCCATTAGATGGAGGTGTGTGGAAGTGTAGTTTGAATCCAATTAATAAAAAAATTATAGTATATTAAAGATACTAGTGTTTTTATAGAATAATGGAATAAAAAGATTTAATGGGGTTAGAGAATGAAATTAAAAGAAATGAACTAGAGAGAAGACGATTCCTTTATATTGGGTCACTCCATTTGGTTTGAACCAAAATACTATTTGATGTGCCTTCTTCCAAAGGTATTACTTCTAGGTAGAATAAATGGATGTGGGGAGATTTTTTAGGAAGAGTTTGGGCAAGACAATGGGGGATGGGTGATAGGTGGGGGTAATGGTTATAGGTGATGTATTTTATAAGGGGGAGGAGGGGCTCTTTAGGAATGTTTCAAAATATTATATCATTGTAAACTAAAAAATTATTTCAAAAGGTCCCCAACTCATTTAATTTGAAGATAAGGTGATTATTGTTCAAATTAATATCATCAATTCGGTTTTAAAAAAATATAGGGCATAATTTGTTTCTATAACATTTAGTTAACTAACATAACATTTATCATGTCCTCTTGTATATAAATAATATATGGTAAATATATTTACTATAAAATGACAAGAGGCCAATAAATGGGTCATTAATGACATTGATAACATCATATTTTTCATTTGTCTAAATCATAGATTTTTTGGACTAATTTATAATTTAATAAAATATTGAATGTTTTAAAAATTCATTTATGTCAATTTATAAACTATTCATGTAATGAATTTTAAAAAAACTATAACAACAGGATTCATTATAAAAAACTAAATTAATTAAAATATATCAATTTATAACCATCCATTAAATACATTTATGGCATACAAAGTTTCAAAATAAATTTATTCTAATATTTATAATCTCATTTATTTAAAATTTTCTTTAATGAAAAAATCACTCCCTCATCATTGTGTCATAAATAAATTAATTTATATGATTTATAAAAATTATAAATAAAATACCATTATGTATAAAATATTTATATATTTATATTGACTATTTATTGTAAAAATATCAACTATATAACCAATTATAAAAATTGTTTTACTAAGTGATATATTTTTATGTCATATTTTTCTTAACCTTAAATTATTTTTTTTAAATTTTCATTTTCGCTTTCTAGTGGATCCATAGGGTCCCAAAATCGACCAAAAGATTCCCATGGTCGGACATGTATTAGAAAATAGGATCAGGTCATGTTTAAGGGTAATTTAATATTATTATAATATTATTTGTTTACACATATTAACTAGATTAGCTCTTTAACAATGGTAAATAAAATATTTACTGAAGTTACTATTAATAATTTCTAAAAAAAGATAATCTTTTACATAATTTGGACCCCCTGATTCCAAATATAGAATCAATTTTTTCTTTATTGAAAACATATAAGTTTTATAAATTAATTTAAAATTAATTTCTGTTGTAGAAAACAAAAATTTGGTTTTAATTATATTATAACTATCAAAAGATTAACATTTGTTTATGTTCAATTTCAAAGTTAAATAATTAAATGAAAAAAATTGGATAAAATAGTAAATATATAATCTAATTTATCTTTAAAACCAATTAAAAAAATAATATAAACATATAAATAAATTATTTTTAAAGGCATTGTAGAATTAAAATGCAGTATTTTTCACTATTCATTAAAAAATCTACATTTTCAGAAAAATTCAAAAATTTCATCCAAAGTAAACGTTGATGATTATATTCTAAAGAATAGTATTATTTTGTCAAATAGAACTTATAATATTGAAAAATATATATTTAAAAAGGGTTCTCCATCAAAATGTGGAAAATCGACTTCTCAAAAAATTTAGTGTTTATGCATAAAATTGGATTCAATCATATTTTAGGCCTCTAACATTTATTGGATAAATGTAAAAACATTTAAAAAACATATACAATAATATTTTATTTAGTTCTTGTTCATTCCCTCTAATACAATATCTAGATGTTAACTACCATTTAACACAATAATAATATTAAATTTTTTTTCGGTATAAATCAACGTTATGTCTAACATAAGATTTTAAAGAAACCTATTGTTGTATATAAGGTACGCCATCGTACATATCATCTATAACGACCTGAATTTGGGGCCTCATAACTGGTGCCCCATACCCGATTTGCCACATGACCTCAAGCGCGTTTCCCCAAATGCAAGAGGCTGCCAACTAGCAACGAGGGCCTTAGTGAGTCGGTGGGGAAACTACGCCCTCATTGGGTAATGTATACAGTGGAAGATCAAACATACACAATAGAGTAAAAATGAACAACATACGACAACTGAAACTAAAACTAGAAGCAATCTATGATAAAACAATGAAGCAGTAAGGTACATGTGTCTATGGAAAGCAGTAAACAATGTAACGTGCTGAATACAACTGAAACCAAATACTAAAAGTAAATAGAAACTCCTGCAACATCGCGAGCCAAATCCCATTCCAATGCTCTCTAGATCCAACCAGAGATCAAGTACATGAGGTGGAAGGGCCACAATCCCTATCTACACCTGCAACCATATAATCTGTTTGGGCCAAAAAACAGGAGCCAGATAAAGTGTGAGACTAATCCTAGTAGGCAACCACCACAAGATTTGTGCCCTACTGTCAGTGAGAAATATAGAAAAAGTAACAGAAATAAATACAGTAATGAACTAGCAATAAACCAGTAGAAATCCTACCAATTACCAATCACATCACTTTAATGAAACAACCATGGAATCTAGTAATGATCTCTATTCCACTATAAAGCAAGTAACAGAATAGGTAACTAAAAGACTACCTAACCCACAAGCAGTTCAAACCCAAACTTGTTCCTTGGCTTGGTGGACTCATCAAAACCAACCAAAAAAATTTCACACTAAGTCTCTGGGTGGCTCAAACTACCAGACCTCTATAGTCCAATAATCAAACAAGGCACAAACACTCTGGGAAGCTCTCACGTCTATTCCCTTATGGTCTTGCAAGGATATCTACAGACACTCTGAGGAAGCACTTATGTATAATTCCTCATATGGTATCGATACGTGTGTAATATAAGAACACTCTAGAGAAATAAAAATTCCTATTCTTGTAGGTCCTGTGTACAAAACTAAAACCAACATACCCTATAGGGAAGCACTTAATCGTTTATTCCCTCTTTAATATCCTGCACCAGGTTCTCACATCCCTGAGCCGTCCATTCAAGCATAATCACCTATCAGCATCCCTAAGTAAGTAAAAAAACTACTTGGATAATAGGTACAACGCATAAAAAACATTTAAATAGCAGGCAACACATGTAATTAGTTATAACAAGTAAACTAACAACTGCAATAAGGTTAGCCTCACAGGCAAACGGTGACAAACGGCAATAAACAGCCAAACAAGAGAAAACACCCATGGGGTGATTCTAAAACATGATACCAAGAATACATTAGTAATAATTAATTATAATATAACAATAAATATAAGGAGACTAAACAATAGGATCAAAATCCCAAACCCGGGATACCCGATACATGGGTATCCAACACTTTTGCAACCAAAACTCAAGGACAATCAACATAGAGAAACAGACAACCTACATTGATCCTCAAATATCTATATAAGTGAAACAAAAAGCTTGATTATCCTTAGATCGTCCAATATATGAGAAAATTTCCAAAAATACTTATCCCACGATAACATGATAACGAGGAGGAATCTTGAAACAAGGCTAAAGTTGAACCAAGAAATCACAGCTGTGATTCTATTGTGACTGACGGTGTTCAATTCAGATAGCCGGTGATGGATCAGTGGATTAGAGAAGAATAATCTTTCTCCGACACTCTGGGAACAATTAGGCAGAGAAGAAGATGAAAACATGATTACGTCGCGACCCCGTTCTGATTAATGAAATAAAAATGAAAAGTACACGGCGTGTATTTCTAGAATGCATGGTGTGTACCTTGGTTTTCTATACTCCGCTTTAAGAGGCCTCCTCGTCAGCCCACATGGATGTGTGTGTGGCCCAAAGATGGCCATCACACGGCCTCGCGTGAGAGAAATGTACACGGTGTGTATTCATAAAGTACACGGCGTGTACTCTGAAATTTTCAATATTTTTCCCTTTTCCTTAAAAACGACTAGAAAATGAAAACATACATGAAACCACGATACAGGTTCTTAAAAACATCCCGCTTAATGAAAATTGTCATAAAATTTCCCTAGAGCGGTGTAGAAGATGAAACCCCGAACAGCTTCGGCCACTGTGATCGTACATCCGCCTCCCGCTCCCAAGTCTCGTCCTGCACTCGCCCATGCTGCCATAGCACCCGTACTAGAGGAACAGACTGTCCATGGAGAACTTTCAAACTACAATTGACAATTCGGATAGGATGCTCTTCAAATGATGCATCCACTTCAAGATCAACCTCCTCGGGTTGAAAGACATGAGATAGGTCTGAAAAGTAACATCGCAGCTGCGAAATGTGGAAGACATCATGCATAGCCCGGTACCTCTGAGGTAACTGAAACCGATAGGCAACCAGACCAACTCTGTCCAACACCTCAAACAGCCTGACGTACCGCAGTGAAAGCTTACCCTGTCTCTGGATCCTCATGTGTCCCAACCTCAGTGCGACAAGTAGGAAAACCTGAACCCCGACCTCGAACTCCAGAGGTCATCTCCATTGATCAGCATAAGACTTTTTCTAAGACTGTTCAGTATCCATCCTCTTTAAAATCAACTTTATATTCTCTACGGTCTCTTGAACATGACGAGGTCCCTGTAAAGCTGCCTCTCCTACCTCCAGCCAGCATAATGGTGATCGGTATGGCCTACCATAAAAGTCTCGTAAGGTGACATCTGAATAGTCACCTGAAAACTGTTGTTGTAGGAGAACTCCACAAGAGGGATATGCTTCTCCCAAGAACCACCAGAGTCCAAAATGCATTCTCGGAGAAAATCCTCAATCACCTGGATCGTGCACTCAGACTTTCCATCCATCTGGGGACGGTATGTTGTGCTCAAAAGTACATGTGTACCCAAAGCCCTCTAAATCCTCTAGCAGAACCGAGTAGTAAAGCGCTCATCCCTGTATGAAACAATAGAGTGTGGAACTCCTTGCAGACGTACAATCTCCTGGATGTAACGTCATCTTAGATCATCAACACTGAAGGTCTCCGTGATTGGTAAGAAGTGAGCAACCTTCGTAAGCCTGTCGACGACAACCCAAACAGCGTCGTTCCCACGAGGTGACCTCAGAAAACCATTCACGAAGTCCATCGCGACATAATTACACTTTGAATCCGGAATGGGTAACTACTATAAAATCCCTTCCAATGATGATCTTCTTTCAACTACTGACAAGTCGAGCATATCATTACAAATTCAACAACATCTCTTTTCATACCTGGCCACCAGTACTGGCGATGTAGATCAAGATACATATTAGTGATGCCATGATGAACTACCCATACTGAGGAATGAAAATCCCACATCAGATCCTTGTGTATGTCTGCTGGTACCTATACACATCCCTGGAAAAGCAAGATCTCATCCTTGTCCACTATCCATCCTGGTAGAGGGTCCTCTCCTGACACACTCTCCAGCAGGACTAAGCTCTCTAAATATGATAGATTCCTCATCCACACCAAATCAAGTAAAGTAGAGGTAACAACCAAATAGGGAGAAAGGTATCTCCATGTCTGTCATGAACCTCCCAGTGCATCTCGGAGAACAGGTCCATAAGTTACCACTCACTGCTGGCCACCTGAACTTCCTGTCACTGAGTCCTCCTGCTCATTGTGTCTGCCATAGCATTGCCTTTCCCAGGCGTATAGGCAAGATCCAAGTTGGAAGACTACAGGTACTCGAACCACCTCCAAATTCTTAAATTTAAGTCACGCTGTGTGAAGATATACTTCAGGATCTTTTGGTCATTATATACCACAAAATGATCTCCCAGCTGATAGTGTATTCAACAACCTAAGGCATGAACAAAAATAGCCAACTCCAGGTTGTGTGTAGGGTAGTTCTTCTCGTGTGGCCTCAACTGCCGACACCCGTAAGCAATGACCCCACATCCCTGCATAAGCACCGCTCCCAGTTTGATACATGAAGTATCATAGTAAACAATATATCCCTTTCTCGGTTCTGGAAATACTAGTATCGGTGCTGATATTAAACTACCCTTCAACTCCTAAAAAAGAGACTCACAAGAATCTGACCATAAAAACTTCTCCCTCTTCTAGGTCAGACCTATCAGTGTTGCTCCTAGGCATGAAAAGTCCTGTATAAACCGCTTGTAGTAACCAGCCATCCCCATGATACTCCGTACCTCCAAGACATTCCTTGGATTCTTCCATGTAACCCCCACCCCCACCTTCTCCGGGTCTACTGATACTCTTGTCTTTGAGTTGACATGACCCAGGAAGTGAATCTCATCCATCCAGAAGTGGAACTTTGATAGCATAGCATATAACTGATGCTCTCTCAGTGTAGTCAATACAATCTCTAGATGGGTATCATGGTCTTGTAGAGTGTTAGAGTACACCAAGATATCATCCACAAAAAAACCATGAAGGAATCCAAATAAGGATGGAAAACTAAGTTCATCAGTTCTATGAAGGCTGCTAGAGCGTTCGTGAGACCGAACGTCATAACCAAGTACTCATACAGACCATATCTGACTTGGACGGCTGTAAGAGGTATATCAGATGGTCTGACGTGGAACTGATGATAGCTAGATCTCATGTCGATCTTTGAGAACACCCTGGCTCCCTGAAGTAGATCAAAAGGATCATAAATCCTCCGCAAAGGATATCGATTCTTGACCGTCAACTAGTGAAACTTTTGATAGTCCACATACAGTCGTATGGTACCATCTGAATTATTCGCAAACAACACCGGCAAACCCCAATTGGACGTACTGGGTCTAATAAAACCCTTTTCCTGTAACTCCACCAACTGTTTCTTGAGCTCTTGTAACTCAGGTGTCTCCATCCAATAAGGAGGTATGGATACCGGTGCTGCTCCTGGAATTAGCTCAATAGATAAGTCTACCTCTCGCTTTGGAGGCAATCCTAAAAAGTATTTCGGAAATACATCCAGAAAAAGACCAAATATCGGAGATAAATCTATATGAGAAGTCCCCTGGTCATCTAGATAAAATCTATCAATCTAGGATATAACACCACCCAACCCATGATACTCTAGTCCTGCTCTGCTCACCTGGACATCCCATTCACCCTTGTGAAGAAAACATCTGCCCTCCGGTGATGTGAAAGTCAACCTTTGGCGATAGCAGTCAACAAATGCCTGGAAGGAAACTAACCAGTCCATCCCGAGAATGACATCATAACCCATAATCTCAAGGACATAAAGATCCCACAAGAAGTAACACCCACCAACCTCAATGGGGAACTCCTTTCACTATTGCACACTAGTAGTTCTAAGTCCCAAGGGAGTGTCTAGTGTCATCATATCCTCAGAAGTAAAGATAGTAAGTCTAAGGATTTACATTGTGTGTAAAGAAACAAAGAAATGGGATGCTCTGGTATCAAAAAGTGCATAAGATAAAACTGAGGCTACTAATATTGTACCTCGAACTGTGGATGGTCCAGGATCTCTCCCCTGATGAATCTGCTCTACCACAAATGTCTAAAAAGTACCTCGGCCCTGTGTAGCAGCCTTATATCCCTGGGATGATCCTCCCTATCCCTAAACACTACATCATTGACCTCTACCCTGGACTGAATGACCTGAAAAACTTTAGCCCTTAGTCTGCTGCGGAACTGGAAATCATGCCCATGTACGAGGAGTAGAAACAAATCCACCTTCACTAACAGTTGGAAGAATAACCCTTAATAAACGCTACAGAAGGCTCATCTTGCCGCAGATTTGACACTCTATTGGGTCTCTTGGGCACTGAGGCTTCTTATGTCTGCTCTTTCCACACTGATAGCAAACCACTTGGTTTCCAGAAGGGAGATCCCATCTACTAGACGAAATACCTCGCATCCTTGAGTCACCTCGATTAGACTCTCGGTGGTATTTCCTGTTGTCAGAATTAAATGAATCGGACTTGGGTGCTGAACCTCCCTCTTCAATATCAATTGTCTCCCTCAAATTTAGTATGATGATCATCACCTGATTGACTATTAGAGTAATATAAGTCAAATAGAATATGTTCACTTGCAATCGGATCTCTAGCTTGAGGCCTTCCTCAAACTTCCTTGCCAAAAACAACTCGTCATTTCCCATAATGGGAGTAAAGCACTGTAACTAAATGAAACTAGAGGAATACTTCATAAATGAAACAGTACACTACTACAGGTTCATGAACATTCTGGCTCTGTCGGCCCTCAGCGTCGTCAGATAGATGTAGTTGTATAACGTATGCTGGAACTTGTCCCATGACATAGTACCTTGGTGCCCTGCCTGTGAAACTACATCCCACCATCTCTTGGAAGAATCTCGCAGCATGTAAGTTGCGAGCTTCACCCTTATGTCTGGTGGTGTCTCCATATGCTCGAAGATGGAGAGCATGGTTTCTAGCTATGACTCTACAGCCTCAAGTCCTCCATCCCCGATAAAAGTGGGAGGATTATGCTGCTGAAAACCCGCGTCAGCTCTCCCATTGATAGGGAAGGATTTTGAGCTTGATTGATGTTATGTATGAATCTCTTGAAACCCTCTATGAACTGAGCATCAAAACTAATGTCTGAAATCACTACAGGTGTCATGTCCAGAATGATCGGCAGAACTATTGGTAGTCCTTGGTTTGCCGTATCAGGCGTACGGTCACTGCCTGGTTTCTGACGTGCAACGGGAGGTCCTATTGGTGACATAGCCCTGAAAGGTCTAAAGCACACCTCGGAATTAGGATTAACCCGGAAATAAACACAACGGTACAAAATGGGAACATGTGAGTGAAACACTTAAGTTTTCCAAAACACGACTACAAGGTGTGTATTTAAACTACTAACATGTTTGTTAAATCCATTCACATGGGCATATACTTCTTCCACTACTGGTCGTGTAACATCCTAGACTACACGACGTGTTTTTACAACACATGACATGTACTTGAACTCCACTCCCCTGCCCGAGTCTCTTTACATTGATTACCTACACGGTCCTCTTAATCCTAAACTACACGGCATGTTCACTAAGGACACATCGTGTACTGGAATGGTTTGTCGACCCGTGTAGCAGGTTACATGGCCGGATACACAGATGACACATACACGACATGTTCCACGAAAAACACGGTGTGTATAAGAGAATCAAACATCATACTGTGTTGTTCGTGACATGGATGGGTACCTAGAACGAGGCTACATGGCGTGTTCTTACAAAACACAGTGTGTACTACATGAGCGTCCCCGACCCGTGTTGTTAATGACACAGCCGGTTACATAGTCGACTACTAGACGGCGTTTATTTATCGTACACATCGTGTCCCCAAAAAATTTATACAACCTCGTGTATTTGTTCACACAGTCAGTAACACAGTTTAAAGCTACATGGCATGTATTAATAAAGTACACTCGGTTTATTCTGGGTTTTTCTGAGAAGTAGCTTAGAAACTACACTGAATGCCAGAAACACTAAAAAACAAACATGTATGTTCCAAATTCCAATTCGTGGGGCCCATACTCTCCATGAATCAATGCTTGGAATCATAACAATGCATACACTAAGAAAACATCATAACTATCCAATGATACGCCAAATTCAGATCCTCGAAGGCCCATAACACCTCTAAGACAAAAGTTTGGAAACCATGATAAATTAATTTCCAAAATAAACAACACCCTATCAACATAGAAGTATCTCTATCACAAAAACTATCACAACATCATGCATATTCTATCTCGGCGTCTTTCACAACACCATGAAATCTCTAATGCTCCCAAGATGACATGGAAAAAGGCATGACATGTGATTTCCTAACCAGTGCCTATATGATGCTTGAGATGGAATACCCTCACCTCATTGGGTTTCAAAAAAATAGAACCACAATAATAAGAACTATAACAACACAAAACATGTGCATCACCCAATGGTGAAATATAATAAATTGTAACACTTGAAAAAACTGAAAATTTCAATTACGAGGTAATATAGATTTTCCCTGTTCACAGGTTAATTACTCCCGAGCACAGTTAAGTACTAACTTCCCATTCCTTTCTATCCCAATATATTGTCTCGAATCAATAAGGGAATAGAAAAGAAAGAAAACTTCTTCTGATTCCACTTTGTAACGACCCAAATCTTGGGCCTCATAACTGGTGTCCCGTACCCGGTTCCCCACATGAACTCAAGCACGTTTTCTCAAATACAAGATGCACCTGACTAACAGTGAGGGCCTTGGTGAGTCGGTGGGAAAACTATGACCTCATTGGGTAAAGTATACAGCGGAAGAACAAACATAAACAATAGCGGAAACATGAACAACATACAACAACTGAAACTAAAAGAAGAAGCAATGTCAGATATAATAATGTTGCAGTATGGTACATGTATCTATGGAAAGAAGTAAACAAAACAACGTGATTAATACAACTGAAACCAAATTCTAAATGTAAACAGCAACTCCAGCAGCATCGCGAGCCAAAACCCGTTCCAATGCTCTCTAGCTCCAACCAAAGATAAAGTACATGAGGTGGAAGGGCCACAATCCCTATCCACACCTGCAACCATATAATCTATTTAGGCTAGGACCCAAAAAGGGTGTGAGACTAATCCCAGTAGGCAACTACGACCATATTGGTGCCCTACTATCAGTGAGCAAAATATAAAAAATAAAGTAAATAAATAAAGTAATGAACAAGGAGTATACCAGTATAAATCCCACCAAGTACCCTTCACATTCATTTAATTAAACAACCAGATAATCTAGAAAAACATTCCATTACAAGGTAAAGAAGGTAACATAGCAGGTAACTAAAAGACTACCTAAACCACAAGCAGTTCTAACCCAATCTTGTTCTTTGTATTGGTGGACTCATCACAACCATCCAAAAAAAATTCACACTGACTCTCCAGGTGGCTCAAACTAGTAGACCCCTATAGAACAATAATCAAACATGGTGGAGACACTCTGGGAAGCTCTCACGTCAATTCCCCTATGGTGTTGCAACGATAGCTACAGACTCTCTAAGGAAGCACTTACGTATAATTCCTCATGTGGTCTCGATACACGTGTAAATAATGAAAACTCTAGGGAAGCACAATGTCCTATTCCACTAGGACCTATATATGAAACTAAAACCAATAGACCCTCTTGGGAATAACTTAATCGTCTATTACCTCATTGATCTCCTGCACCAGTTTCTCACTGACCTGAGCAGTCCAGTCGAGCATAATAGACTGTCAGTAGCCCTATATAAGTTCAACAACTACTTGGATAATAGCTGCAATGCATCAAAAATATTTAAATAGTAGACAAAACATGCAATTAGTTATAACAAGTAAACTAGAAATTGCAATAAGGATTCCCTCACAGGAAAATAGTGCCAAACGACGATAAACAGCCAAACAGAGAAAAACACCCATGGGGTGATCCTCAAACATTCTACCAAGCATAAATTTGTATCACTAAATTATAAGCTATCATGAAATCTAAGGATATTAAACAATAGGATCAAAATCCCAAACCCAGGATACCCGATACATGGGTATCAGACTCTTTTGCAACCAAAACACAAGGACATTCAACGTAGGGCCACAAACCACCTACCTGGATCCTCCGAGATCGATATAATTGAACCACAAAGATTAATTATCCTTATAATTTTGAAGATCTGAGAAAACATTCAACACTCTCAACCAACGATTACTTGAAAACGAGGAGGAATCATGAAACAAGGATAAAGCAGAACCAATAACTCACCGCTGTGATTCTATTGCAATTGAAGGTGTTAGATTCAGATATTCGGTGATTGATCAGTGGCTCAGAGAAGATTTGGCCTCCTTAGACTCT
This sequence comes from Viscum album, assembly GCA_963277665.1. Lineage (NCBI taxonomy): Eukaryota > Viridiplantae > Streptophyta > Magnoliopsida > Santalales > Viscaceae > Viscum > Viscum album. Next base: position 673,591,259 of record OY728157.1, on the reverse strand, counting down.
CTAGGATGAATTAGGTGGAGAAGAAGGCAAAAATAGGGTTAATTCGCGACCCCGGTCTAATTAATGAATTAAAAAGAAAAGTACATGGCATGTATTTTTAAAGTACATGGCGTGTACCTTTGTTTTCCGTACTCTACTTTATGCGGCCTCTACATCACCCTACACAGCCGTGTGTGTGGCCTGAAAACGGCTAGCACATGGCCTCATGTGGGAGAAAATTACGCGGTGTGTACTCATAAACTACATGGTGTGTACTCTGAAAATTTCCAGATTTTCCCCTATTCCTTAAAAACGACCAAAAAAGTAACACATACTTGAAACGAGGATCCAGGTTCTTATATCATCTACTTTAATGAAGAATTAAACTTTAAGTCAAAAAAATAATAAATGTTAAAATATCATATTCTTTATTTACATGGGATGTTACATCTTTCCTCCAATTTGGGAATTGCATCCCCACAACTCAATTCACTTATAAAATAAGTGGGGTTATTAATACCATATATAATTTTTAGATTACCACATTTCCTCTTAAACCATGTGGGTTTCCACAAATCTTTTACATGGTGGATAACCCTATTCCACAACACTTTCTCTCGACAGACATGAATATGGATTGGTTGTTCCTCATTAAAAAGACTTACTTCCAACCAAACAACCTCTAGACTCCAAACATGATATGGTTCCAGAATATACATTCTCAACATTGAATCGTGAAAAAAATTGTGTACCTGAGATTAACATATAGGAAAAGACACATTGTAAGCAACTAATCCAATATTCTATAGGACTTCATATGGTCCAACGAACCTCAGACTCAGCTTTCCGTTTGTACAAAAAATCATCACACTTTTCCATGGAGAAACTATAAAAAAGGCATGATCACCTACCTTAATAGAAAGATCCTTACTATGGTTATCAGCATAACTTTTCTCCAATCTCTAAAATGTTCTCATGTGCTTCAAAATAAACTAAGCATTTTTTCAATATCATCTTCCAATTCTGGTACCATCACCTTCCTTTCACCTACAACGTACAAAAAAGATGGAGTTTTACACCACATTCCATATAATGCCGCAAATGGGGAAATATTAGTACTACAATTAAAACTTCTATTATAAAAAAATTCAACAAAATAAAGATGTTAGTCCCAACATCCCAGGTAATCTATTGAGCACGAACAGAACATATCTTCCTATGTCTGAATTGTTCGTTCTAATTGCCTATGAAATTGTGGATAAAAATATGTACTAGTATTTAATTCAGTACCCAATGACTAATGAACGCTTTCCCAAAATATAGAAGTGACCTTGGGATCATTATAAGATACACTAGAGAGGGGTACTCTATGACACCTGAATATCTCTTTCACATACAACCAAGAATTTTGATATAGAAACCTAGAATCACTAATAGGATGGAAATTAAAATATTTAGTCAATCGATCAACAATAACATAGATTGCATTGTTACCTCGGGATGTCATTGGTAATCCAACAATGAAGTATGTGGATATATTTTCTTATTTCCACTATTCCTCTGGTAAAGGATGATGCATTCCTTTCAAAAACATCTGCTCTTCTTTAATCTGTTGACAAGTCAAACACTTCATAGTAAATTCAGCAATATTTCATTTCATTCCATCACACCAGATATACTCTTGATGATATCTATACATCTTAGTATATCTAAGATGATCTAAAAATGAAGAACTATCATAATAACTTTTTCTTCAACTGTGAATCATAATTCAAAAAATCATCTTTCTAGATCCCAAAATATAATCATTATCAACGTTTAAATCATTCAACTTACCCTTCAAAACAAACTATAACTTTTTTTTCAAAGTAGATTCTTCCTTATCAGCATGTTTAATACTGTTTGATAGAGACGATATCATTAACACCTAAAACAAAACAATGGAATTTCTTGCACCGATAACTACGATGAAAAATTTCATCAAATCTTTTATCAAATGATCTTGTTCAAAATGTGAAAAGGATAATATAGAATTATTTTTTGACTCAAAGAATTGACCACTTTATTTTTATTTACTGGATGATAATGAATTACAAAATCATGATCCTTGATTAATTATATCCATCTCATCTGTCTCGTCTTCAAGTCATTATGAGTGAATATATACTTCAAACATTTGTGGTCTGTATATATTTCAAATTTTACTCCATGTAGATGAAGCGTCCAAATTATTAAAGAAAAAATATCAGTAGGTAATTCCACATCATGTGTATGGTAATTTAACTCATTAGGTTTTAACTGACGTGAAGCATAAAAAATTAAATGATCATTCTGTCTTAGGACACAACCTATTCCTTTCATTGAATCATCACTATAGATAAAAGACTCACCATTTCTAGAAGGTGGTTCCAAAACTAGTGAATTCACCTATATCCTTTTCAATTCCTAAAAATAATCATCAAATTCATTTGTCTAAATGAACTTAAAATATTTTCGAGTTAACAATGTCATTGGGATAGATAACTGTGAAAAATTTTCCACAAAAAATATGATAATAACATAATAATCCAATAAAACTATAAATCTCCATTATATGTGAGGCTCTAGGCCATTCATTGGCATCTTTTGTTTTATAAGGAACAGCAATTATACCATTTCTTAAATAATGTGATCAAGGAATGAAATTTGTTGTAATCAAAACTCACACATGCTGAATTTTGTCAAACGGTTTCTTTTCTTTAAGAGTTTTCAAGATTACCCATAAATTACTTTTATATTACTATTATCTTTTGAAAGAAACCACAGAGTCATCAATAAAAACATCCAAAATCTTATCAAAGAACTCATGGAAAATTCTATTCATAATATCCATGATTATAGAATGTGAAATTGAAAACCCAAAGAAATAACTAAAAATTCATAATGGCATTAACTAGTATGAAACACAGTCTTTGGAATTTATACCTCATTTACTTCCAATTGATAGTTCCCCAAACTCAGGTAAACTATCAAAAATATTTTTATCCCTATAGCTGATCAAAAAAATCATCTTTACGAGGAAAATGATATTTTCTCGTAATAGCGGTGTTATTAAATGCTCTATAATCATTGCAATGTTTCATTGAACCATATTTCATTATTAAAAATAAGACAGGAACACCACATGGGGATGTGGTAGGTCTAGTGAAATCATTATCTAATAAATACTGTAATTACTTTTTTTCCTCTAATTGTTCAATTTGTTCTTTTCGATAAGTGGGGTTTGAAATTGTCTTATAATCATGAACTATGTGAATAGTAAATTCAACATCTCAACCAGGTATTATATAATGAAACCCATTAGAAAAAACCTCAAGATACTCATTTCTCACTGGAACATAATTAATCTGAATAGGTTTTTTTTTTCAACAATATGTGAAAAGTAACATTCAATTCCACCTTTTACTATATTTATAGTTTCTTGATATTTTATAAAAAGTAAGGGTTCATGATTGTACACAAAATGAAATTATTTATGAAATGTAACCAAATTAGCTCTACAGTCAATCTTAACATGATAAAAGGAAATACAATCCCTACCCAAAATAATATCAAACTCTATTAGAAGAAAAAACTACAAGGTTTGTAGGTAGATTCATTCCACATGTGAGTACATAAAGGTTCTTATATTTTTTCATCTCAAAATTTCCTCCTATGTTTTTACCATAAGTTTAGGATTCAAATCTAGAGATGGAATTCCCAATTTACTAGAAATCATCTCAGAAATGAATTAATGTGTAGAACTAGAATCAAACATTACATTAGCATAATCTTAATAAACAAATAGTGCACAAGATACTACTTCACTCAATGGACCAACATCTGATGAAGTAGTTACAATATATTTCACCACCCCATTCTTCTTGAAGTCCGGTAGAAATCGAATAGTTTAGTTATTTGTTGGGTACTCATTTTCATAATGACCCATTTCATTAAACTTAAAACATTTTACTCTCTATAAATCAGATTTTTTCTTAACATTACCTCGATCATATTTAGTGAAATTAAGAGCGTTATGTCAAATTTTACCACATCAGTAATGCTTAATAGAATTCAAAATGCATTCCCTAGCATGACTTTGACTAAAATTTTCATAAAATGGAAACTGAATTTTCATACCATCAGACTTTTTTTGAATATTTCTTGCATTTCTTCTTCCACCTAGACAATTTATTCTGATGTTTGTCAAATAACACTTGATCATCAAAAAAAACATTATTTCAACCATCTCTGTATATCGATAATCTTTTTCATAACTTATTAACTCAAATGAAGCTAAATTCCTTAGATACTTTGGCTTTAATCATATGTAAAAAATGATTGATTTTACTATCATGATAATATATGAAATTTGGAGCATACTTTTCCAGTCGAGTGAATTATACATCATCAATATCAACTGATTCATCATCATGCTTCACCTCCAGGAATTGTTTTTTCATCCAAAGATAAAACACCACAACAAATTATTTCTTAAGAATCCTACAATTTAATTCATCCTAATAAAGAGCATAAATCTCATCAATATCCCTAACATTTTAATCCATCGACCACCACTAATCAGCTTCACCTAAAAAATGATAAAACATAATAATAAACTTTTAATGTTATAAACAAACAATGATATCAAAAATATTTTACAGGGCATTAATGAACCCTTAAACAAGAACAACGTAAAATGATCCTATGAATAATGGGGATTTTTTCTCATGAAATGCTCCACTACTCACATGTTCCTTTGTGATTGATTTGGCTGATCTCATGCATGGATACCACAACCATTTATAGCCTCATTCAAATGTTCCATCACAACTAAAAACTATTCAGTTCCAATTCCAACCATCCTAGGTTTCAGATTTGGAAGGTTGTCTTTTGCCTGATGTACCTATATCATAGTTGACCTATTTGTTTTGCAGAAAACCATTCTAAACATAGAAATATCTTTGAAAACCAAATATTGTCATCTATAAATGCACTGTCATTTCAATCATGACATAAATTAATTTATGTATATTAATTTAATAATACCCTAACTCCTAAGGATTTCCAATCTGAACTCTAATACCAACTATAAGGACCTAGGCATATACATTACATAATAATGAATTTTGTTAATAATTAACATTGAAGTTATTATTATGTTTAGAGTCTTAGAGAATAAATCCATATCTATTACACTACATCTCAAATATTAAAAAGTACATATTTCTACTCAGTATTCATTTTCTCATAAAATAAAAACTATTAAAATAAAACAAGAATTATTTTCTTGATATAAATCTTCTTGAATTCTTCCTCTCTCATACCCTACCTTATATCATATAAAAAACTTTTAAAAAATATGGTATTTTCATAAAAAGATCAGTAAGCATTAAAAAATAATGAATGAATACATTAGTATATCATTACATACAAAACATAATATCTTTAACATACCTCATGAAATCATATGATTTTTGAATAACACATAGTAATCAAAAATCATAATTGTAACTTGTGGAATCCATAACATACTTACGTTTTATCTTTCACTGCTATGTAAGGAGTTACATTTGTAATACCCATCACATTATATTCTATAAATATATTAGGAGAAACATTGACATTTACCTATGCCACATTACCCAATTCATTATAGAGCTATCTTAGGCTCACCCTCCATGGGTTAATCATGGAACCACTTATATATGTAAAATTTTCAAAGAACCATAATATAATCATAAAACATAGAAAGAATAAAAGAAAGATAACATTTCCACATTCCTATCACAATATAAAATTTCAATATCTTAACATAATCAATCTATTCTAGAAAATAATTTTAATACCAAAATATTTTAAAATAATATATGGTATTCATTTGTCTTTTAAAAAAAATTATGGCTTTTTACAGAATCCAAATATGAAAAAATGCTCATGGCGGTTGAATATTCATTATCACCGTGTATGTTAAAAAGAAACATTATTTTTGTCATTTAGTACAAATCATCATAAAAAAATCTACCTTTGGAAGTGAAGTAAAAGTCAAATGGGTATATTATACATCATATAAAATAATGTCGTTTATAAATCGATGTATTCCTCAATGAATGAACAGTGATACGAATTCCCATACCTCTTGTCTGAAACGACTCGTTTGAATTTCAATCTCCATAATAATAAACTAAACATAATATATACTTGATTAAGAACCTTTATAGAGTTTATTATTATTTTTATATTACTTATTACAATTTTAAAAACATTATAAAATCATTTATGTTAATAATGGTCATTTTGTCGATATTTGGAACTTTAGTAAAAAGACATCTTAAAATTACAAGTTATTAATGTGGTCATAATTATTGTATCTTCATAATGATATTATTAATTTAGATATCATATATATAATACATATCATGTATATATATGTATTTATAATAGTACATAACAGTTGGAGATAAGAAGTGAAATTCATAGTTCATGGTGGTTGTAAGTCGTACGAACGCATTAATCCTTCTTGAATTTATATTTCAAATTTAATGGAATGAAAAAATAATGATAAATAGGTATATTATAATTACAGAATAAATCATATATAATTCTAATAACTCTATCCTTTATATGTTCCCTGTATTGCATTAACGAGTCATATCACATTGAGGGGGAGATAGTCCCACTACTGGAAAATGGACATATCCACACGATTTTGTAGAAAACTGTGGGTATAGGGGGGTCTATCACCACGGTCTTCCAAAACCGTGGGGATATGTCCTGAAAAGTGACCTATACCCATGGTTTCCCAAAACCATGGGTATAGGGGTACCTATCCCACTGATTTTGGGGAAAACTGTGGGGATAAGTCTGGGATAAAATACATATAACCATTGTTATGAAAAAACGCGGGTATATGTCACTTTTGTGTGCGTGGGAAAACAAAAATCTCGTGGGAAGGATTTTTTTTGCCCGGAACCTTATACCCACGGCTCTTCCCTCTATACCCACGGTTTTTATAACTATATTTAACTATATATATATATATACATATATGTGATGTTAGGTTAGTGGTTAGATGTGGTGTTTGCAGCAAAGAGGTTGTGGGATCGAAACTCGATTCCTGCATTATGTTAAGACCTATACCCACGGTTTTGAAACCGTGGGTAAAAGCCATTGACACCGTGGAAATTGGCTATGTTTCGGTGAAATGGTGGCAGGACACCTACAACTACGGTTTTGGAAAACTGTGGGTATAGGCTGTCGATCTATACTGATGTCATTCCAGCACATGGTTCCGAGAACCGTGGGTATAGGCTATACCCACGGTTTTGGGGACTACACCCACAGTTTTGAACCGTGGGTATAGGCCGTTTTTCCAGTGGTGTCCACACTTCCTCAAATAAAAATTTCTATTGACACATTAAGGAAACTGTAACACCCCAAGCTTCCACTGTACGTTTCCCTTCGAATAATGCAATAGCGTGTGTTGTACGCAACCTCGAGCTCTAACACACACCACAACTAATTAAACCAGCCGTTGTGAATAGTAATACCTACTTTTTGAAATTTTATAAATTTTATTTATCAAAATGGACTTGATTTTTGGATTCGGAATATTTAAATTAGCCTATGTTGAATTTTTGGTATTATTCTGAGAACTTCTAAATTTTTATGAATAGTGAAAAATACCTAAAACAACTTTTTTAATCAAAATAATTTATAGGGATAAATTATAATAATTAGTGGTTTTAAAGTATAATTAGAATATATTTTTACCATTTTATCCAATGGTGGTCATTAGAATTAATTTAACATTGAAATTGGACATAAACAATTGCCAATCATTTGATATAAATTGTTTCTTAAAAACACGCTATTTGTTGTAATAGCGGGAATTAATTATAAAATTAATTAATACAACTTATATGTTTGGAATTTTTTAAAATAGACATCATTTTTTAATTCGGAATATCAATTATAGCTTAGGGTGAAATTTTGGCCTTATTCTGAAAAACTTCAATTTTTGATGAATAGTGAAACCACTAAGTGGTTGTTAAAAACTGATTTTTCGTTAAAATGAAATATTACCACTTCTGTGATTTGATTTTCAAAAATCCGACATACATGGTTGTCATTAATAAGTAAAATGTGGTTCAATGAGATTAAAATAATTTTTTGGTGAATAGTAACTTTTAAGTTCTTAATCGCGATTAGAGGTAATTAATGTAGTTTAAGGTACAAATAATGTTTTAATAATATGAGATGAGCATGACACTTGTCCTACTCCTATTGGATGAGTCATGGCCGACCAAGACAACCCATGGGTCAATTTGGGGACCCCATGGAGCCACTTTAGTTGGAAAATGACATTAATATATATTTATTTAATGTTAAAATTAAATTGACACAAACATGAGTTATTTTACTAAAACAGTTTTTAAGTGGGGTTACACAAGTCAAAAATTTGACTATAAATATTCATTAGAAAGCTAATGAAGTTTTCCTACATCATAGTATTTTTTTTTATAATTTTTAGACATTAAATAAATTAAATTATTTATGACATCATTATGATGCAGCGATGACCTCATTATTTAACGATTAACATAAAATGAGAAGATAATGAAAAATACAAGGCCTACACTTGTCCAAAGCCTATTCGATGAGGAGCTTTAGAAACCTTATCACCTTAGACTCGAATTATATAAGTGTGGGACTTTTATAATCCGAAAAGCATTGTGAAATAATGTAACATTTCAATCTTTCCAAAAGTGGCCCTCCTCTCCTCTTATAAAAGGCCCCCACCTCTACCACCTCATTCACACTTCCAAGCCTTTTGGTTCGGCCAAACCCTGCCCAAATACTCTCCCAACTTCTCTCCCTTCATACTAGAAGCTTTACTTTAGTCAGAAAGACATTCTAAGGAGTCCTTTTGATGAAATCAAAAGGAAGAACCCGAAGAAGAGGTAACATTTTCATCACCCTCTTTCAAGTTTCTTTCTTCTTCCACTCCCTCTTTGTTTATTATTTCAATTCTAAAATTATAACTCCAGTATATTCTATATACGGTGATGTTATTATAAATATGGAACAACCATATTCAGTATTCTACCCATCATTTGAATAACATGTCACCATACGTGCGTACGTACGACTTACCGTCTCCACGTCGTGGTGTAATTGTTATTCAATATATTATTATTTAGATGGGTATAATAATGATATGTAGTTCATGTAAATAATAAATATAACATGATAATGATTCTGTATATATGATATACTATCCAATTATATATTATTTTAATATCAAAATAATGATATTGTCGCTCGTGCGTACGTACGGACTACCATCTCCACGAACGTGATGAGATTCATTCTCCGTCGTATCCATTCAAGTATAATTATCATTTGATGACTTAAAAATAATGTTTAAGGACATGATATCATTTTGGATATTAGTAAGATACAACCTATCCATGAAAAACATGACTTACGTAACAAAACATATAAAAGAAAACGAGTAAGTTAACACCCGAAACAACGATAAATCTAAGATATTGTTAACAAAGTAGTGTTAAAAGATCATATATGATATCATATGAATGTATATGATTCTTGTATAATTTAATAACAATTATTTCACCATTATACAGGAGGTTAACCTACCCCAACCAAGGAAAAGTACAAGGTAAGGGTTTACTTCACAACCTCTTAATTATCCAAGGTTGTTTATACATAATTATCTACTGGGACCTCGTTATCATCCAAAACCATGTTTCTTAAAAATGTCTTTAAAAACATTTTTACTATTAAATGTAAAATGGGTTAAAGTCATTTATACCCTTATACATTTTTGAAAGGAATCTTACCGTCGTTTTCCAAAAAATGTACTTTTTGACCTTTTTGACAAATATAAGGTAAGAATGTTTTTTTTACTTATACGACGGGTGCGACTATTTTCCGCCATTATAACTTCGTCTAAGCTTCCCTAACAAGCTTATAAGAATATATTCAAAGTAAATGTATTATTTTATAATTATCGGGCTTTTAAATTATTTCAAAAAGGAGAGATATTTCTCTCAAATAGATTTGATTTCATCTATGTCAACATCCTTTGATGGGTTTTATGTTTAATTGAAATTGATTTTTGATACAAAACTTCCATTGAACATTTTTTGAAATATTTGATTGTGGATGTGTTATTTTTATACCATCCATAGTTTATGGAGAAATTGTTGAAATTTCTTATGCTAGTTTTAATACGAATATTTATGTTATGTTTAAACCTATTCATATGAGGAATGTATTGGACTTAATATGTGATGGGTGGAGCCCGCTATAGCTCCTCGATGCATCGGTAGGTATCATGAGACAACTAGACGTGGAATTGGCCGAGGCCCTTTCCCAATTTGATTTATGGTTTTGGCCGATGCTTTAATCATTTTAGATGTCTTGGCCGAGGCCTTGACAAAATGTTTCAGAATGTCTGGCATTATACATTCCCTCATTATGAAAGTGGTTATTGATATTTCATGTGATTATTCGTCTAGTAGAATATCCATGTGAGTAAGTAATGGAATTATTTTATTTTACTTTTTCCATATTATGCTGAAGTTCAAGTTCAATAAGGCTTTTGTTTTAGGTATACGGTGCCTTAAATGCTTATGTTTTCTTATAAAAGCTTCCGCAATATTGTTATCCTTACTGAGCATCTGAGCTCACCCCTTTCAATGTTTAAATATTTTCCAGGATGTGAAGAAGTGTATTATGACTGACTTGCAAGGATAGTCAGTGAAGATATGAGTGTGGACTATGAAGACCATGTTATTGTAGTTTGTTTAATTTTGATGTAATGAAAGACTTATGAATGTCTCTAGTGTTTCCAAGGCTACTAAACTAATCGGTCTTTCGAGACTTGATCTTTTGTGATCATGCCAGTGTTACGAGGTAATGCACCGACTCTGGGTAGCTGGGGTCGGGGCGTTACAGTTGGTATCAGAGGCAGTATAGTAATAACCTTGGAAGCTAGATTTAGATAAACTCTGATTAGAGCACATATCCCGAAGATAGACTTTGAGGATTAGTATAGAAGAAATTCCTAAAATTTTGGTATTGTAGAGATGTTGTGAGTTTTCCGAGCAATACATCCCTGTCTGGATACGAGCAGGTAGAGGCGGCTCTGGCACAGACGTACCTAGGGGTAAAACCCAAAAACACCGCTTTGAGCTAGACTCGAACGGGAACTGGTGCACGACAACGGGCCTTGCTGCACTCTTGGTTAAGACACTCCCGGAGGATATGCTTTGGATAATTCCCATTTTCTTTACAAACCACTATGAAGGGTTACGAGTATATACTTCCTCAAAGAAATTTTTTTTATAATTATGGATTATATCCATAATTAGTTCAATTTATGTTAAGTGTTTTACAAGTATGGAATTATGTCTTTTGATTCATGACCTAATATAGTTTATGCCATTATTTAGAAATGGCACCTAGTGGAAGGAATGGAAACTGTATCAATGCACGCACTCCATGTAGGGATTGCCCTCCTTCTCAAGATAATTATGGTGGAGCTAGTGATACAACTGGTGCTGATCAGCTTCTCACCGTACTGGGACAAATCACGCAGGTTATGAATAACAACCTTACTCGTATGGAGCACCCTGATCCGCAATGTGGAGGATCAATGCTAGACCGTTTCATGAGGCAACAACCGCCAACCTTCAATGGGAGTAAAAATCCTATAGTAGCTGAGCAATGGATAAATTCCTTAGAGAAAATATTCCATGCCATTGGGAGTAGTGAAAGGGAGAATGTTGTCATGGCAGTTTACCGCCTCACTCGAGATGCCGATCAATGGTGGTCACTAATTCAAAACACAAAGGAAGATGATGAATTAACAAACATGGAATGGCAGGAGTTCAAAGAGTTGTTCTTAGAAAAATACTTTCCTTGAGACCATCGAGCGGATATGGAAAGGCAATTTCTGAGTCTGAGGCAGAAGGAGGATGAGAATGTCGCAAAGTATGAGGCTAACTTTACAAGGTTAGCAAGGTATGCTGCAGATTACATACGTAACCCAATAAGTAAGACTGATCGTTTCTTTGATGGGTTGAAACCATTTCTCCGTCGAGCTTTAGTATCACAAACCTTCTCTTCATACGAAGGTATTGTCTCGTGCGCTATCAAGACGGAAAAGGAATTATCTAAGTCTTATGACTTTAAATCAAATAAAGATAAGAAGAGATCCGCTGAAAACTCTGGGAAAGGAAATAAGGAAACAGGGAAGAAGGGTAGAAATGAATTTCCACCCTGTGATAATTGTGGTAGGAAGCACCCTGGGGCCTGTCTAAAAGGAAAAGGAGTATGTTACAAGTGTGGTGAAAAAGGCCACCAAGCTCATGAATGCAAGGGAAAGAAAGCGGCTGTCAACGTGGAATGTTATAATTGTAGAGATAAGGGACATTATGCAAATGAATGTCCTAAGCGTCAGGGGAACTTACCTCAGAAGAGGCCAAGGGATCCAGGCCAGGCTTATGCTATCACTACTGCTGAGGTGGAAGCTCCGAAAGACATGGTGGCAGGTAATTTAATGGTTTCCTCAAGTTTAGAAAATGCATTATTTGATTCTGGATCATCGCATTGTTTCATATCTTCCCAGTTTGCTAAGAAAATTAGATATTTCCAATTTGATTTAACAAGGGAGTTGTCAGTCAAAACCCCTAAGGGAAGTATTGTTGCAACAAAGTTTTGTCGATTAGTTCCCATTAGAGCACCTAAATGTTCTTTACCTGCTGATCTCATCGTCATACCCATGATTGAATTTGATATAATCCGTGGTATGGATTGGCTTTCAGACCATGATGCAAAAATTTATTATAAGAGGAAAGAGGTTACGATTCTTGATGATGATGATAAGGAACACCTTATCTTTAGAGTAGAATCATCGCCACATAATTCTTATCTAGATCCACCCCTAGTAGCTCAACTAAATTCAATTATTGGGGAGGAAGAGAAGGAAATTACTGAGGATGAGAAAAGGTATATTCAAATAGAGGATGTACCTATTGTGAGAGAATATGTTGATGTGTTTCCCGAAGATTTACCTGGACATCCTCCAGAATGATAAGTTGAGTTTTCCATTGATTTAATTCCTGGATCAAGGCCCATATCGAAGACCCCTTATAGAATGGCCATTGTGGAATTAGTTGAAATAAAGAAACAACTAGAGGAATTGAGTAATAAGGGATTTATTCGCCCTAGTGTTTCTCCTTGGGGATCCCCTGTTCTTTTTGTTAAGAAGAAAGATGGATCTATGAGGTTGTGCATTGATTATAGGGAGATCAATGCTATAACAATAAAGAATAAGTATCCCCTACCTAGCATTGATGATTTGTTTGACCAACTGCATGGAGCTCAATACTTTTCAAAGATTGACCTTCGGTCTGGATACCATCAGTTGTGTGTGAAGAAGGAAGACGTTCCAAAGACAGCATTTCGAACAAGGTACGGGCATTGCGAGTTTACAGTAATGCCTTTTGGATTGACTAATGAACCCTCTGTTTTCATGGATCTAATGAATAGAGTTTTCAAGGAATATCTTGATGACTTTGTAGTGGTATTTATTGATGATATCTTGGTATACTCCAAAAGCCACGAAGATCATGAAAATCACTTACGCATTATCCTGAAGACTCTTAGAAGACATGAATTATATGGGAAATTTAGAAAGTGTGAATTCTGGCTTCATGAGATTTCTTTTCTTGGCCATATTGTCTCTAAGGATGGAATTTCCGTTGATCCTTCTAAAACCAAGGAAATCCAAGAATGGCCAGCACCGACAAATATAACTGAGGTACGTAGTTTTTTTGGTTTAGCAGGTTATTATCGACGTTTCGTCCAGAATTTTTCCAGATTGGCTAACCCATTGACAAAGCTCACACGTAAAGGGATTAAATTTGTCTGGAAAAAAGAGGGCGAAGAATGTTTTGAAGAACTAAAGAGAAGATTAGTCAATGCCTCTGTATTGACTCTACCATCGGGGAATGATGGGTTTGTTATTTATAGTGATGCATCGAAGAAAGGACTCGGTTGTGTCTTTATGCAGAATGATAAGGTCATTGCCTATGCATCACGACAGCTAAAAATTCATGAGAAAAACTATCCTACTCATGATCTTGAGTTAGCAGCTGTGATCTTTGCTTTAAAGATATGGAGACATTACCTCTATGGTGAAAAATGTGAGATTTATACTGATCACAAGAGTTTGAAGTATATTTTCACACAAAAAGAACTCAACATGAGGCAAAGGCGATGGCTTGAACTACTCAAGGATTATGATTGCACGATACATTACCACCCGGGGAAGGCAAACAAGGTGGCAGATGCTTTGAGTAGAAAAGACCATGGAGTTTTGAATGTAATGAGAATTGAAAGGGATCCAATTTTCTTGGATCTAGTGAATATGGACATGGGAATATCTAGGGAAGGTGAAACATCAATTCTTTTTCAAATGGTTTCCAAACCATCATTACTAGAAAGGATTAAGAGTTCTCAGACCAATGATGATGAATTTCAGAAGAAGATTAAAGGTGTGAATGATGGAAGATTGAGGGACTTTGTGTATAAGGATGGAATTTTGAAATTCGAGAAGAGACTTTGTGTTCCCGGTATACCTGATCTAAAAAGGGAATTGCTGGATGATGCTCATAGTTCCAACTTCTCTATACACCCTGGGAGAACCAAAATGTATAGAGATTTGAAGGAACATTTTTGGTGGGACAATATGAAGAGGGAGATTGCTGATTTTGTGTCGAGGTGTATGGTTTGTCAACAAGTGAAAGCTGGAAGGCAACATCCTGGTGGAGTATTGCAACCTCTTCCCATACCTGAGTGGAAATGGGATAATATTACGATGGACTTTGTTATGGGACTACCAAAGACTCCTAGAAGGAATGATGCAATATGGGTCATTGTTGATCGACTTACTAAGTCAGCACATTTTCTGGCTATACGGGAGGATCTACCACTTGAACGTCTAGCAAGACTATATATTAATGAAGTTGTAAGACTTCATGGAGTACCCCTATCGATTGTTTCTGATCATGATCCTCGTTTTACTTCAAGATTCTGGAAAAGTCTTCAAAAGGCCTTGGATACTGAACTTCGTTTGAGCACTGCCTATCACCCTCAAACAGATGGACAATCAGAACGGACTATTCAAACCTTAGAAGACATGTTGAGATCATGCTCTCTTGACTTTCAGGGTATGTGGGATCAATATTTACCACTGGTAGAATTTTCATATAACAATAGCTTCCATTCGAGTATTCAGATGGCACCATATGAAGCGTTATACGGAAAGAGATGTCGTACACCAACCTGTTGGGATGACGTTGGTGAAAGAAAACTTGTAGGCCCAGAACTGGTGGAGGAAACGGTGGAAAAGGTGAAAGTAATCCAAAATCACATCAAAGCAGCTCAAAGTAGGCAGAAGAGCTATGCCGATAATCGAAGGAAGGATTTGGAATTTCAAGTCGGTGATCATGTTTTCCTGAAGGTATCTCCATGGAAGGGAGTCATACGTTTTGGTAAGAAAGGTAAATTGAGTCCCAGGTACATCGGACCTTTCGAAATTCTAGAACGAATTGGGGCTGTAGCTTACCGTTTGGCAATGCCGCCAAGTCTCTCCAAAGTTCACGATGTGTTCCACGTATCTCTGTTGAGGAAATAAATGCCTGACCCAACGCATGTACTCTCCTATGAGGAATTAGAACTGGAACCCGATCTTTCCTATTGTGAAGATCCCGTCAGGATTCTTGATGTGAGGGAGCAGGTGCTGAGAAACCGGACGACTCGTCTGGTGAAGGTTTTGTGGAGAAATCATAAAATGGAAGAGGCAACGTGGGAACCTGAGGAATTTTTGATGAAAAACCACCCGAGTCTTTTTATGTAGTAATACCCTAGAAATTGCGAGGACGCAATTATTTGAAGGATGGGAGAATGTAACACCCCAAGCTTCCACTGTACGTTTCCCTTCGAATAATGCAATAGCGCGTGTTGTACGCAACCTCGAGCTCTAACACACACCACAAATAATTAAACTAGCCGTTGTGAATAGTAATACCTACTTTTTGAAATTTTATAAATTTTATTTATCAAAATGGACTTTATTTTTGGATTCGGAATATTGAAATTAGCCTATGTTGAATTTTTGGTATTTTTCTGAGAACTAAATTTTTATGAATAGTGAAAAATACTTAAAACACCTTTTTTAATCAAAATAATTTATAGTGATAAATTATAATAATTAGTGGTTTTAAAGTATAATTAGAATATATTTTTACCATTTTATCCAATGGTGGTCATTAGAATTAATTTAACATTGAAATTGGACATAAACAATTGCCAAACTTTTGATATAAATTGTTTCTTAAAAACACGCTATTTGTTGTAATAGCGGGAATTAATTATAAAATTAATTAATACAACTTATATGTTTGGAATTTTGTAAAATAGACATCATTTTTGAATTCGGAATATCAATTATAGCTTAGGGTGAAATTTTGGCCTTATTCT
Source organism: Viscum album (assembly GCA_963277665.1). Lineage (NCBI taxonomy): Eukaryota > Viridiplantae > Streptophyta > Magnoliopsida > Santalales > Viscaceae > Viscum > Viscum album. The sequence goes on along the minus strand of OY728157.1, from coordinate 673,574,684 downwards.
GAAAAACTTTAATTTATGATGAATAGTGAAACCACTAAGTGGTTGTTAAAAACTGATTTTTCGTTAAAATGAAATATTACCACTTCTGTGATTTGATTTTCAAAAATCCGACATACATGGTTTTCATTAAGAAGTAAAATGTGGTTCAATGAGATTAAAATAATTTTTTGGTGAATAGTAACTTTTAAGTTCTTAATCGCGATTAGAGGTAATTAATGTAGTTTAAGGTACAAATAATGTTTTAATAATATGAGATGAGCATGAAACTTGTCCTACTCATATTGGATGAGTCATGGCCGACCAAGAAAACCCATGAGTCAACTTGGGGACCCCATGGAGCCACTTTAGTTGGAAAATGACATTAATATATATTTATTTAATGTTAAAATTAAATTGACACAAACATAAGGTATTTTACTAAAACAGTTTTTAAGTGGGGTTAATGAAGTCCAAATTTTGACTATAAATATTCATTAGAAAGATAAAAAGATTTACTACATCATAGTATTTTTTTTATAATTTTTAGACATTAAATAAATTAAATTATTTATGACATCATTATGATGCAGCGATGACCTCATTATTTAACGATTTAAATAAAATGAGAAGATAATGCAAAATCCAAGGCCTACACTTGTCCAAAGCCTATTGGATGAAGAGATTTAGAAACCTTATCACCTTATCCTCGAATTATATATGTTTGGGACCTTTAGAATCCGAAAAGCATTGTGAAATAATGTAACATTTCAATCTTTCCAAAAGTGCCCCTCCTCTCCTCTTATAAAAGGCCCCCACCTATACCACCTTATTCACACTTCCAAGCCTTTTGGTTCGGCCAACCCCTGCCCAAATACTCTCCCAACTTCTCTCCCTTCATCCTAGAAGCTTTACTTTAGTCAGAAAGACATCCTAAAGAGTCCTTTTGATCAAATCAAAAGGAAGAACCCGAAGAAGAGGTAACATTTTCATCACCCTCTTTCACGTTTCTTTCTTCTTCCACTCCCTCTTTGTTTATTATTTAAATTCTAAAATTATAACTCCAGTATCTTCTATATACTGTGATTTTATTATAAATATGGAACAACCATATTCAGTATTCTACCCATCATTTGAATAACATGTCACCATACGTGCGTACGTACGGCTTACCGTCTCCACGTCGTGGTGTAATTGTTATTCAATATATTATTATTTAGATGGGTATAATAATGAAATGTAGTTCATGTAAATAATAAATATAACATGATAAGGATTCTGTATATATGATATACTATCCAATTATATATTATTTTAATATCAAAATAATGATATTGTCGCTCGTGCGTACGTACGGACTACCGTCTCCACGAACGCGATGAGATTCATTCTCCGTCGTATCCATTCAAGTATAATTATCATTTGATGATTTAAAAATAATTTTTAAGGACATGATATCATTATGGATATGAATAATATACAACCTATCCATGAAAAACAAGACTTACGTAACAAAACATATAAAATAAAACGAGTAAGTTAACACCCTAAACAACGATAAATCTAAGATATTGTTAACAAAGCAGTGTTAAAAGATCATATATGATATCATATGAATGTATATGATTCTTGTATAATTTAATAACAATTATTTCACAATTATACAAGAGGTTAACCTACCCCAACCAAGGAAAAGTACAAGGTAAGGGTTTACTTCACAACCTCTTCATTATCCAAGGTTGTTTATACATAATTATCTATTGGGACCTCGTTATCATCCAAAACCATGTTTCTTAAAAATTTCTTTCAAAACATTTTTACTATTAAATTGAAAATGGGTTAAAGTCATTTATACCCTTATACGTTTTTGAACGGAATCTTACCGTCGTTTTCCAAACAATGTACTTTTTGACCTTTTTGAAAAATATAAGGTATGAATGTTTTTTTTACTTATACGATAGGTGTGACTATTTTCCGCCATTATAACTTCGTCGAAGCTTCCCTAAAAAGATTATAAGAATATCTTCAAAGTAAATGTATTATTTTATAATTATCGGGATTTTAAATGATTTCAAAAAGGAGAGATATTTCTCTCAAATAGATTTGATTTCATCTATGTCAACATCCTTTGATGGGTTTTATGTTTAATTGAAATTGATTTGTGATACAAAACATCCATTGAACATTTTGTGAAATATTTGATTGTGGATGTGTTATTTTTATACCATCCATAGTTTATGGAGAAATTGTTGACATTTCGTATGCTAGTTTTAACACGAATATTTATGTTATGTTTAAACCTATTCATATAAGGAATGTATTGGACTTAATATGTGACGGGTGGAGCCCGCTATAGCTCCTCGATGCATCGGTAGGTCTCATGAGACAACTAGAGTGGAATTGGCCAAGTACCTTTCCCAATTTGATTTATGGTTTTGGCCGAGGCCTTAATCATTTTAGACGTCTTGTCCGAGGCCTTGACAAAATGTTTCAGAATGTCTGGCATTATACATTCCCTCATTATGAAAGTGGTTATTGATATTTCATGTGATTATTCGTCTAGTAGAATATCCATGTGAGTAAGTAATGGCATTATTTTATTTTACTTTTGCCATATTATGCTGAAGTTCAAGTTCAATAAGGCTTTTGTTTTAGTTATACATTGCCTTAAATGCTTATGTTTTCTTATAAAAGCTTCCGCAATATTGTTATCCTTACTGAGCATCTGAGCTCAGCCCTTTCAATGTTTAAATATTTTCCAGGATGTGAAGAAGTGTATTATGACTGACTTGCAAGGATAGTCAGTGAAGATATGAGTGTGGACTATGAAGACCATGTTATTGTAGTTTGTTTAATTTTGATGTAATGAAAGACTTATGAATGTATCTAGTGTTTCCAAGGCTACTAAACTAATCGGTCTTTCGAGACTTGATCTTTTGTGATCATGCCAATGTTACGAGGTAATGCACCGACTCTGGGTAGCTGGGGTCGGGGCGTTACAGAAACCATAAAGTTATGATATAAATAAAAAATGAAACATTGAGACAATATAAATATAATATATATCACATATAAATACAGTTCCATATTAATGTCCACCATAAGGGTTGGTAGGAGATAGTTGAACAATCATCATTTCGTGAGACAGTAGTTTGTCTTATACAGAAACAATATGTTTGTATCCTTTAGATAAAGGTGTGTGGTAGTGTAGTTATCATCCTATTCATAACAACATCCAAGTATATGGAAGATATATGTGTTTTTATATAATAATAAAATAATGATATTATAGGGTGTTGGAGAAGGAAAATAAAAATAATAACATGAGAGAAGACATTACAATTAAATTGGGTAACTCCATTTGGTTTGAACCAAAAAGATTTCTTGAATTTCCTTATATGAATTTTAATGTTTTTATGTGGAATATAGGGATGTTGGGAGATTATTTTTTTAGATATTTGATTAGATAATGGGGCTTGAAAGCTGTGAGTATGGGTTAGAAGTGATGACTTTTTATAATGGGGGGATGGGCTCTTTAGGAATGTTTGAAAATATTATTTTATTATAAACTTATATTCCATTTTAGAAGGCCAAAAAAACATTTAATTCAATGATAAGGTGAATATTCTTCTAAATCATATCATTAATTGAGTTATATACATGTTTAGGTCATTAAACTATCATTATCTTTTATCATTATCCTTTATTTAACTAATTTATATTTTACCATGTCCTCTTGTATATTCTTAATATAAGGTAAATATATTTACTATAAAATTCCAAGACACAAAAAAATTGATCATTAATGAAATTATTAACATCATATATTTCATTTGGATGAATAATTTATTCTTAGGACTATTGTATCATTTGATAAAATACTGATTGATTTAAAAACTCATTTATGTCAAATTATTAACTATTAATATCAAGACTTTTAACAATATATATAATGACATAATTATTTAGAAACAACTACTATAATTAAATTATTAAATGTTATAGTCATCCATAAAATTCTTAGATGGCATTAAAATATTGAAAAAAAATTATTTTAATATTTCTAATCTCGTTTATTTAAAATTTTCATTGATGAGGTAAAAATTACATTATAATTGTGCCAGAAATAAATTTATTTATATGATGTCTATAAATTATAAATAAAATATCATATAATAGTAAATAATTATAGCTTTCTAAAAAGTAATTATAGTCAAAAATATCATTATATATAACCCACTATATAATTTTTTTACTAGAAGATATATGTTTTTGTTATATTTTCCTAAACATAAAACTAATTTTTATAATGTTACATATTCCCATACAAGTGGCTTCATGGGGCCCAAAATCGATCCAATGATGCCAATGGTTGAACACGTATCAAAAAATTAGATTAATACATATGGTATGGTGATTTAATATTATTATAATATCATTTTTTGACCCTTATTGAGAAGAATTCCATTTAACCATGGTAAATAAAATATTTACTGAAGTTAATATTCATAATGTCTAGAAATACAAGATTTATATTTACAAAATTTGGCCGTTATAATTCCAAATATAGAATCCATTTTTCCAAATTAAAAACATATATTTATCAAAAATTAATTTAAAATTAATTCCCATTGTCAAACACAAAATGATGTTTTTAAGAATTAATAACTATCCAAAGATTGACAGTTGTTTTGGTTGAATTTCAAAGTGAAATTACTTCAAATGACAAAAATTAGATTAATTGTTAAAAAAATAATCTAGTTAAAATATAAAACTAATTAAAAATAATATATAACCATTTAAATAAATTATATTAAAATGCAGTGTTTTTCATTATTCATTAAAACTAAACATTATCAGGAAAAATAGAAAAATTTTATCCAAAGTAAATTTTGATGTCCAATTGTAAAGAAAAATAATATTTTATCAAATAGAGAATAAAAAAGCAAAAAAATATATTTAATATGTGTCTTCATAAAAAGGTGTAAAATTTAACTTTTAAAGAATAATATAGTGTTTATGCTTAAAATTTGATTCATTCACATTTTAAGAGTCGAACATTTATTATATAACTATAAAAACATTTATAATAATATGTATAATAATATTGTATTTAGTTCTGTTCATTGCTACAAATCTAATGGCTATTCATTAACTACCATTTAAAATAATAATAATATTATATTATTTTTTAGCATAACTCAACATTATGTGCAACATAAAATTTCAAAGAAACTCGTTGTTGCATATATGGTACACTATTGGACATAGCATCCAATTTAATGAAAAATTAACATTTAATACACAAATATTTATAAATATGATAATTTCATATTCTTTATTTACCTAGGATTGTTAATGAATCCCATAACATAAATACATCCAATAGTTTATTTCAACATAGCTTCTTACATGAATAATGTTTAACCTATAGGTGACGTGGCTTTCTCATATAATTAATAGGATCCCTTGTTTAATGTAATAAAATATTAATGGATCATTAGGATGATATTTATTTTATTCCATCATACTCATCATTTTTTAAAAATAAATGAATTCATTATAACTTTCTTTTTCATACATAATGCATTTTTTCATTCAAATGGCACACCATGTTTTCAATATATTACACCTCATGTTTAGCATGTGTAATTAATTAACATCATCTAATAAAATATTTTATATTGGTTTATAATAAAAATTTTGATTATCAAAATAATAACCTTTGGGATAGTCAAACCAAGTGCACAATAATAAATATTTTCCTTCTCAAGGTGATGTTTGAGACAAGCCTAGTGCACCCATTTTTTAATTATTAATCCTTGGTACGTCTATTCAAGAACCAATTCATCTTTAAGTATCATGAAAATGATTTATTTTAAGGAATATTCAATTATTATAAACCATAAAAATATTTAAGATATTATTATATATTTGTCATATATGACTATTATCGGTTCATGATCCATAATCTATGATTTCCGAAATCTAATTCCTAAGTATTCTACTAAACATATTCAGAACCCAAATATATTGACCTTGAAAATAGTTTTTCAGAGATATTATTTTCATAATTACATTATTATATGATAAAATGAATCACAACCAGAATGACCGAGTAGTTTAGTAATATTGGTAAAATATAAACATAGATGGCTCCAAAGTTACAATTGAATTCAAAAAATAATAAAAAAATATTTTCTAAAAAAATTATTCTCTATTTCATATCCTGGAATATAAATCATAGTACACTTTATGGATTACTTGGAAATGAATCAAAATAACGACGGGCTGAAAATATAATTCGGGGATAAATATTTAATAATATATCTTTAATCAATAAACATACATGACATGTAATGGTAAATAACTGAACACACATTCCATTTAAAAAATATGAATATCCTCACTAGATAAAATATAATAAAAAAATGTAAAAAAAAATTAAAACACATTTCATTTAATCAATAACCAAATTATTCTAATTTGATATGGAATACTCAATAGAGAATGATAAATAATAGAAAACACATTCCATTAAATCAATAAACTGAGAATAAAATGAAACAAAATATAATATCATTGAGACATTCCCCAAGATAATTATAATTTATTTCAAAATGAATGATATTTCACAATTATTAGATTTTAGGATCTCCTGTGTAATGATGACTATACTGTTAGGATCTTTCCACAAGATTATTTAAAATAGATAGGTAGAAAACCTCCTATCTAAGGCTTTCCCAATATTTCATCCCATGAGACTTTGAATAAATTGAGGGTATATATATAATTGGGACCCACTAATTTTAACATGTACAAATCATTCCACATATATATAATATTTCATGAACAATGTTCCATATTAGCTAATTTTTGTATTGAGTAAATAATAAAATCTCACCAATATTTCGATAAATAAATAAATAACATTCATTATAGAACACCGTGTCTATAATTTAAAAAATATCAGTGAAATAAATATATATATGATAAATAATATGGATATTAATGTGAAATTTCATGTCTAATGATATCTGGTAATTGAGTATTTGATGTTAAAGTTAATGACTACCACAAATGAATCAGTAAAATGAGTCTCAGAAAATTCCACGGAAAAATTATCCTAAAAAATCCATATATCGAATAAGTATAATATTAATATAAAATATATAATTTAAAGTAATAATAAAGGGGTTTCTTCATTGTAAAATATAAATATAATAAATTATTACTATCAACCCTTTATAGAAAACCATCTGTTTTATTATGAAAATACAATTTCTAAAAATAATATTTTACAATTAAATTTATGATTATTTTATTTGAAAAAAATATTTAATATATATAAAATATTTATTATAATATCAATTAGTATTGAATTAAGAAATTTTATTATAATTGGAGTATATTAAAAAAAGATTAATTTTTTATTTTTAGTAAAATCAAAACAAGTCGTATTTTGAAAAACAATTAAATATTCATTAAAAATATAATGTAAAAATGATATAAATTTTATTAATACATCCATTTTAATTTTTTTTAAAAACATTGAATCATTAATTGAATCCCATTTTTGGATGAAGAAGGATTTTTACTGAAAAGTTAAATGATGTGAGATTCTATTAAAATATTTACCAATAATTTTGTTTTAAATAATTTGAGAAATGGTAATATTAATTGAAAATATCATCAATAAAAATATGATAATAAAATTAAATGGTTTTATTAAAAAATGGTCATATAATTTCATTTCATTGAAATTATATAATAAACAACTCTGATTAGAATTATATTGCTAAATGAACCTTTACAACTATCATAATGTTGAAGTAATGACTATTCATTGAATACATTGTGTGTATAAATTTCAAATAAACATAAAAATATGGTAAATAAAATATTATATAAAAATTTTCATTTCACATATTATATTCCAATATAAAATGTGACAAAGAGGAAATATAACTAAATAAAAAAAATTGTCTAATGAAATTTGTTATGACTTGTTATCTTTTAACTAAAATACCCTTGGATTAAGTAATACCAATTAGAAATAAAAATAATGTTAATTTATAATCAAAAATTATATTACATATCAAAGGATAATTATATTCACCATATAAAATATATTTTCCTCATTGCATTATAATATTCCTCATTGAAGAGAAATTGATTCGAGGTCCCTTAAATTCAGATTCTTTTTGGTTGAATTTTATTTAACATCATATATAATGTATTTAAACATGTCATTAACTAATTATAAAACTCTATTAATATTTATAATATCATATATTGTTCTTTTATATAACCTTATCACCCATTCATTAATAATCATTCATTATATTAATTGTTTCAGGAGTTAACTAGCTTGATTTTTTATGCAATTTTATCATGAATAATATAATTCAAAGGAATATTATATACATCCATCATCTCAAAAATATGAATCATGACATAATTACAATATTTATACTGATACTATACTTTTAAGACTAATATTGTAAGATTGTTTTTAAAAAATATGTATGTTATGGCCATGGAGACGGTGGACCATACGTACGAATGGTTAACATTTCCATTTTTCAATGATCAATATGGAAAGGTGGTGAGTAACATATTTTATTTCAATAAATATAATAATATAAAAAATCCATAATATTTATTTAAATATAATTTTATATTTCATTAATGTGGTTTGGTGATAAAAATAGAATCAAATCCCTTCATGAAGGTGGTAGTCTACACATACACGACCAATGTTATCATCATTAAATGTGTGTAAAGGTAAAAAATAAAAATAATTTATTACAATTTAAGAGTAATTTAAATGACATTAATATAATAATTATTTCATTTATATAACATATATTCATTTACATTATTTATATTACCTTCAATGAATGCGTTATGAAAAAACAAAACACATCCCTTCGTGAGATGGTAGTCCACCATACACACGAGTGATGTTATTGTATACCATATGAAATAGAATATATATATGATATAATTGTTATATAGGTATTATAATTTTATAAATACCATATATATTCTTTATATGCATCATCATTCCAAGCCACGAAATGTGTTAATGTAAAAATGAATTACATCGGTCCATGTGGCGATATTCTTCCACACACACGAATGATGATTATGTAACCCATTTTATAGAAATGGGTACTTTTTTTTAAGTTATTAAAAAAAACCATATTACTATATTTAATATATTAAATTATTTCTATAATCATGTTTTTATAAAAAATTATGGATGTATAAGAATAAATAAAACATGTATAACAAGGAATGTTATCTCTTCTATGACATCACCTTTAGGATGATACCTGAATTATTCAAATATTGGATTTCTAAAAAAAGTATTATAGGATTATGTTATAGAATATAATAATTTATTTCTGTAATTGTTATAATATCCAATAGTGACTTTTGTTATGAAGAATATTGTAGAGGTGGTGGCCTTTTAATTGTGAGGTAAGTGGAATACTTGTAATTATTGAAATGAAAATGTTGTAGTCACATTTTTTATAATAAAAAATGGTTTAATGTAGTGTATTATACTTCATTATAAATAAAGTGGTTGAAATATGGCCATAAAATACTTTTTTGAAACAATTTAAGGTCATTTTCATCATTACATATTTAGTTTAAGCCCCGATAAATCAATTTTTACCTTTACCAAAGTAAATAATTTTAACTACTATTACTATTAATTTTGGTAAAAAAATAATTTTACCAGATTATATAATATATTAAAATTAATAAAAATATGTAATACTTTTTTGAAAATTGTAATTTAAAAATTGGAAAATTTTAATTTCTATATAATCACTAGTACCTGACAAGAAAATGAGTTTTAAAAATTTTGGTCAAAAGTTTAGATGGTTTTAATATCAAAATTCATAATTAGAATTATTAAAATTAAGTAATTTATATTAATTGATATATTATTATTCTTATTTTACTTTAAAAAAAATTGGAATACTAATTTATCTTTATAAAATATTTATATGAAAATGATGTTTTAAATTAAAGTACATTATTTATTACTATTCATTGATAAATGATACACATCCGAAAAATTCAAAAAAAACATAAGATATTTATAATATTATTATTTTAAATAATTATTTTAATTTCACTATATAAATTTAATTAAATTTGTGAAATATGATTTTTTTATGTCTGCAATGGGTGACAATACCATCTTAAGGAAAAGTATAGTTTTTCAAAAAAAAATATTTCTCTTTTGAATGATTAATATTTTAAAAAAAAAAGATATATAGTATACTTTTATAAATTATTTGATAAGATTAATGCCTAAAAAATTTATAATTTATTCTATAAGAGTATGTTATATTGTGATTTATTTTGACTAGGGGTTGCATTATCATGAAGCTGTTGAGAACATTAAATTTAAAAGAAATATATTTCATGTGCTTTAAGCTCATTTTTCTGTGTCCCGTATTCTATAAAAATCAATTTTATTCTTTTGATATTATTTTGTTTCAATAAATCATAATTTATTCTTATTAATCAAAAATAAAAAATAAATTTACATCAATCGTGCTTATATATGGATGACAGACTCCTAAAAACGATGACAACTTTTTTTCATCATAAATTATAATGGCATGTCATAAAAAACGAAGAAAAGAATAAATTTTAACTCAAAAAATTATTAATATATACTAAATAATTATACAAATTCAATCCTTCTCATTCATTTTGAAATGGAAATGTTAACCACACAGTAGTGAAAATTACTACCTCCAGGAGTGATGATTTATTTTTTCAATCACAATACAATGTGGATGATTACAAGGAATAATTTAAATAGGTTATATGATATATATGAAAAGTTTTATCCTATTTAAAAATTATACTACAATATTACTAAAACGTATTGTTTCTAATTTAATCATCATTGCTTGCTCATGATTAGTTAGATTTACCATTTATATGAACTATGTTGTAGTGTTTATGTCAGGAAAGAATTAATAATGTTATATGATGATAGTCACTTGTTATTATATTTTATACAATAAATATTAATTATTTATTAAGTATATTATTATTATTATTATATACATTTATTCATATATCAACTATTTTTCATTAAACTCCAAAAAACAATTCCATCTCTAATTTCATCATCAGAAAAAATCACTAATATAGATATGAATGAAATTAGAACATTAAAATTAATTATAAAAAACACCTTATAGTATCTATAAGGATAAAAAAATATGAAAATTGAATATATATAAAATAATCGACACATCCCTTTCAGAGATAAAAATAATAGTCAAATGTTGTTACATTCGTTGATATATATAAATAAAATATAACTAATATATTTATAAAATATTACAGTAAATAAGTATAATAGGATTATATATTAATGTATAATATTAAGAAATATTTAATTAAAATTTTTATTGTTGTATGCAGTATTTTAGATCATGTTTTACATAGTGGGGAAACACGATAAAAGTTTTCGTAAATAAATTTCATTTCATTGAGTTACAAGAATTATTATTGAACACTAATTTTATATGTGATGCATGCTTTATGTAATGAGTAATTTATAATTTAATTTATGATTATTTATTGGGGATTCTAATTCTTTTATATATATCCATTATCTTTTTTTTTCATTGCATAATTATTATACCTCATGTAAGGATTCTTTTTGTCAAATTTCAATTCATTGAGACATGGTTACGTAAGAAATCATATTTTCCATAATATAGTGAACATAAAATCAAATTTTCATTTAATATCTATATTATCTTATATTTTATTTTATTAAATACAATATTCTTTTTTTTCTCTCATCTAATTTTTTCTCAAATGTAACACAATCAGTCTAAATTAATTTTCATTATTTTAAATTCATTTGGACATGTATGATTTTATACACCCAAATTTCATTCAATTTTTTTATTACATATGTATTTAATTTATGTATATTGAATAAAATTAATTTCATAATATTTTAATGTATATTTATTGTTGTCTCTTTTGTTTTCTTTTCATCAATAAAATACCATTACCGTAAGGAATTTTTCATCAAACTAAATTACAAAAATTAATATTTATTCAATGATGATTCATATAGGGAATTATTATTCCATTTTTTAATATAACCATTATATTTATCTTATCTTTTAATTAATTTTTGGGTTTTTTATATTGTTTCAAAAAAATTTCCTCAAGGATAATTATTTATCTACTATATGGAAACTCACCTAGTCGATCATCTTCTATCTAGAATCATCCACATTAATATCCATATTAATTGGAATATTTTTCCAATGGCCATATATATGCCTTAATATTTTATTCATGTAATTTTATAATGTTTTTAACTTCTCTAAAAGAATTTATGGATTGTTTTCATTTTTATATATAAAATTTTTAAAAAAAAATTAATAGAATATATTTTTAATATTTCTTAGTGGGAACTTCGTTTCATTTTTTTTATATATCAATTCATATATATGATTTCATAATTTAAAAAAGAAATTATAGTTATCAATTTTTTATAAAACAATTCAATGTAAATAATTGTTTTCAAAAATCCATAATGTGTCGTATATCCTAAACAAATTTCTAAATAGTCTTATGAATTTTTATCATCTATGTCAATTCCCATTTGAAATATGTTTTACATGATTACTAATATTATTATAATTATATATTATTAAATATTTCTTAGGATACCTCATGAAATGTATTTTTTTCAATCAGATGATTGATCTATCACTTCAAATATATTCCCTAAAAAACGCTTTGGAATATGAGAATAAATGCATGCAATTCATATATTTTATTGTTACCGTGTTTTCTATTTATTTTATTTAAGTGTGTTTTATAGACTAAATTAAATATATTGGTTTGTGAAAATATTCACTAAACCATATTCAATATTTATATATTGTGTAAATTATAAGTGATTTTTTATCTTCATTGAGTCGTATATACAAATAAATTTACTTAATATCATTTGAAACAATTTTAATTTCCCTTTGTATATCATATTATTAGTATTTATTGAATTATTAATCTGAATCCCAATACACACGTTTCTTGATCTGGTACAAATAAAGATGTAAATTTTTTTATCAAAATTAACTTGAAAATATACAGTGATTTATATATGAGGATCTTTTCTGGTCCAACCATTGGATGAAACTGACCATTCTTACAAATTATGAATGATAGAATAATAAATAGAAATAGTTGTGATTGATATTTTCTCATGCATTATTCATAGAGAATCTAAACTACCTTAAACCTCTAAATGACCCTAATTTTTTTATATCAAAATATAGATCGATAAAAATTTCCTTGTAAGGGGATACTACAAATTTAGTGAAATCCCTTTATTAAAATAAATATACCTTTTGAAAATACAATTAAATTTAATTTTGAAAATACATTTTAAAATCAATATATTTGGAATATTCCTTTCAAATACATTGAAATCACTTATAATTTTTATAACATAATTTTGAAAAAATGATTCTTTTTTTGAATACTCTATTAAAATTTCATTGAAGAAATTTTATTAAAATTTATTTAAAAAATACTTATTCCCTTAGATATGGTATAATACATTTGAAAATAAATACAATTTTGAATTCATTATAATTAATTTGATAAAATATATTATTTTCAAAATATTAATAATTATATTTTGAAATTACATATTCTATTGAAAAAGATATAAATCCTCTAAAAATTATAACAACTTTAAAAATAAAATTATTTATCATTTGAAAATACTTATGATTTAAAAAATTCAGTAAAGCATTTGAAAAAACATAATTCATTGAAAATAATATAATACTTCTGAAAATACATTTGTGTTTTAATATATTATTAAGCCTTTGAGAATAATTATGCTTATGGAAACATAAATAATTCTATTTTAAAAATACGCACCCTTTTGAAAATGATTTAAAATAATTTTGTTAGTTCTCAGAAAATATTAATCAATCTTTTGAAACGAAATAATGGGGCCTCTTTAAACATTTATGGCTTTCTAGGTCTACCTAATATCCTTAGGAATAGATTCACTTGCCACACTACTTTCATTTTTATAATTTCTAAGGGCATATTTTTTATAATTTTTTTTTATGATTTTCATAATAATATATATGTTTTTACCAGTGTTTTTAAGTTAAAAACATAAAAATGACTAAAATAAATACACAATTTTATTTATATTTTAATATATAATAAATAAATTTCTTAAAAATTCATTTTCAATAATTTTTTCAAATAAATTTGATGATACTTAAACATTTCAAAAATGCATGGATTGTAAATTTATATCCACGTAATTAAAATTTTCCTCATAAAATCAAGAGTGAAATATTAATGAAAAGGGGCATAAATTGATAAATTTTATCATTTAATACACAACATTGAAAAATATATTAATGACTACTATTCTATAATTGTAATTTCATTCTATTACCCATTAAATAAATATATATGACTTATTAAGATAAAATAAATGCAATTATAAATTTCTATTCGCATAAAAATTTTTATAAATAATAATAACCATAAAAAATATAATTCACAAAATATTATAATTATTAACATTTTTAAATGAAATAGTTACACCTTTTAAAATTTGAAATATTAAATTTAGTATGATCATGATATAAAATGAATTTTTTTCATTACAAATAATGAAATAACTGCTAAAAAACACACCTATACACAAACATATTTTTATATATGAGTGTGTGTTTGTGAATATATACATATACACATATTCCATTAATATAACCCCTAATAACATTGGTAATATTTTTCATTATAATATAAAATATAAAGGGGAATTAAAATATATGTTTTAAAGCATCCTATAATACAAATTTATGTTTTAAAAAATATAAACACTTAGAATTATAAAATAAAAAAGAATTTTTATATATTATTGAAACACTAGAAATTGGAAAAAATAAATATATAAATATAGTACATTCTTTCATAAGTATAAGTATGAAAATACTTATATAAAATTAATTATCTAATGAGGGAGATTAACAAATATTAACATGTATATATTTGAAAGACATATACTTGAATTATGAAAAATATATATTAATCATCAATTCAAATCCTAAAATTTAATGTTCTCATTTTAAAAATATTATAAATAATACTTATATTTAGAAATAAATATAATAATTTTAATGAAAAAAATAAATAAAATTCCTCATATAATTTTTTGGAAACTAATTGGAATCATCATCTACCTTGTTTGAGGGCACTCAAACTATTAATGGGAGGAAGATGGATGTTCTCAAAATACTTCTTCTCAGGGGATTCAAACATTATATGGGTATATATATCTACAAAAATGAGGTTGGTTGTCAAAATTTATTATATAAATGGTTGTGGGAACAGTGAACTTAACCCCGCCTGGAGGCTTGAACATAGTGGGGGATGTGGGGTCTAAATAATGTATTTCATGGGAGAAAAGGAATATTATTATTTTATATAGATATATATAATTATATTTATATAAAAATATTAAATATTAAATTAAATTGTTTAAATAGATTTGAATTATTATTTGTATTGGATTTCTATCAAACTTCTATTTGAATCTTTCAATGCTACCATATTGAGAGGGGTTTTTCTGTTAACCTGGGAAGTGACCTATGAATGAAACTCAAGGGAGTTGTCTCACCATCTAGGAATAATAGATATTGGTAGCACACTGTACCTTAGACCTATGGTATTTTCATAACAAGAGAAGGATAAAAAGAATAAAATATAGAAATGAGGTAGAGGATTTGGTCGGAATTTCGTCCTCATGAAGAGGCATAAACAATGAGGGGTTATATGGTCATGAGTTAGTAGAAGACATACGAGGAGAGGATATATTGGGAGGATGATTAGAGGTCAGATTGATGAGATAAAAATGTTTTGGTATAATTTTTTGATCATTAACCAAGATTATTGATCCCACATTGAAATGGGGAATAAATGGCCACTCGTATATAATCCATGTTGCGACATTGGTTTGGAAGTACAAAATAACATTCATTATACCAGAGCCTATAGATCCTTCGACCTACCTATGAAAGACTTAGTCTTTTTTGAAAATTAACTTATTCACATGAGGTCTCTATCTTAGTTATGCCTAATGTGAGGGGTTCGAATCCATTACTGCTACTCGGGCTAGGATAAGGTAGACCCCCCAATGTGGTCCAACCATATGGGTCCCACCGTGTTTGATGATCCCCATGTGTGGCTTCTTGGGTTGGGATAATTTTTTATATAAAATATTTATTAATACAAATAAAAGTATAAATTTGTTATTCTATACCTATATCCTTTAAACAAACTAATTTTCTTCAAAACATATATTAAAGACTAACAATATTCATAAAACATTATCACTTTCCTATTTCAATTATGAAATTTTATATCTAAATTTACCATTTTATATTTAATTATAAATTAATTATTCAATATGTTATTATGTATGTATGTAAAAAATAAAAGGTGAATCTAAAAATAATGTATAATATATTTATTTACATATTATTTTATAAATATCTACTTTGAAAATAAATTCAAAATAATATTTTCGTAAAATAATATAATATATTCAATTCAACAATAAAAAATAATTTAAATTAAAATAATTATATGTATTAACATACTTTACTAATATATATGAAGTGAATATTATTGCATTTGAGATGATAAAATAATATTTCAAAAATTATTATGTTGTGTAAATAAATTATGATTAAAACTTCTGTCCAATAAAAGATATAAATAAATTTCAAGATGATTAAAATATTTCTTTGTTTTTTTAGGTTACAAAATAAATTAAATAATAAATAATCATATAGACTATTTGATTAACTAAATTCAATGTTTTTATCTTAATTTATATAAAACGATATTTTATTAAGGAAAATATTTATGTGTTCCTTAAATTAAACAATCATTTGTTTCAAAAATAGTACTATTGATTTTATTAAAACAAAACAACTGTTAGAATTTATAGACTTTACATTATACCCCCTTAAATATAATTTTATCCTTGAAATTAAGGTGTGATACTTAAGTAATATTTTGAAATTCTATTTTAATAATATGTAAAATTAGAACTACATGTGATCAATAATGTTAAGGGTTGCATAATTACCTAGTAGTTTAAAATAAGGATTATAACACTTTATTTTCAATATGTTGTATCATATATGTATTCTAATATTAATATACATGGAATCATGTGCTATTTTTAACAAAACATCAAAATATCAGAGTTTATCAAAAGCTTTCTTATAATACATAAATGGTGTCCCCACACCAGTGCTTCCATGTCCAGTAGAAAAAATGGTTTATTTTTTTAAAATTAATGAAAATATATACACATTTACATATAAGGATATTTCCATTCTAGAATTTTGAGAAAAAGACCATTGATACAAATTATTAATGGTAAAGTAATGGATAAAATGGCAATTATTGAACATCAGTTGTTCTTATTTGATAGTTATATAAAACTCCATGAAACCTCTAAATGATCCAAGTTAAATATTTAAATAAAAATTTCTTGATATGAATTCCCATGTGGGGGTGCTTCAAAACCCAGGCAAAACCCTTTTTGATAATACTTATACATTTTCCCAATAAATTTAAATGTATTTTTTCAAATACTATTGAAAATAAAAACCTAGGAAAAATAATTTAAACATCCTTTCAAATAACTTTTAATTTTGACTAAAATATTTTACAAAGACATTTGTACAAATATTTTTTAAAAAAATTCGTTAAAAATTCTCTTAAAATGAGATATTAAAATTATATTCAAAATAAATACGCCTTTAAAAATAGTTTTTTATTTTGGAAATACTTAATCTTTTGGAAATTTTATAAATCCAATGAAAATACATATACCTATGAAAATACTAATAATACTTCATTAAAAATAATAACTCTCTTGGAGATGATATAATTCCTTTGAAAATACTTACACCAATGAAAATACTAATAATAAGTCATTGAAAATTCTTATGATCTGAAAATTCAATAACTCCTTTAAAAATACACGCACCTTTTAAAATACTATAATAATTTGGAAAATATGTAATTATTTTGAAATTTGTATAATGCCTCTGAAAATAATTATACCATTGAAATATTTATTAAGAATCTATTGAATGTAATTTCACTTTTGAAAATACATGAAAATTATCAATTGGTTTTCATGAAAATATTAAGAAAGTGTTGAAAAATATTGGGGCCACTTCAAACACTAAAGGATGTCTAGGCCGACCAACTTTCTGTAGGAATGAGTTCACTCCCAACACCCATTTCATGGTTTAAAATTCCATGTGCCAAATTTTTTATATTTTTTTAGATTTCCATACATATATATATATATATTGATCAGTATAGTTTTTTCCATGAAAACATAATAATTCATTGAATACATACACAATAGTATTTCTATATAAATATTTAAATATTCACTTTAATATGAATCGAATTATTAGGCTTGGTATAACCAAATATTATGATATTTAGACATTTTATATACACTGGGATTTTTATTAACATCCTTTTAAATAAAAAATCCCACATAAAATAAGAAGACAAAAATTATTGATACTGGAAAAAAAATTAATAACAATAATCATTTAAAAATCATCCAAAAATTAATTTACTAAATACCTATTTAAATTGTTCAATATTATATTATGTTAGACATAAAATAAATATTTACAACCTTCACATTAAATAATATAAATTGTAAATTTCTATTCTCATAATATAATGGATAAATCATAATAAGGAAAAAAATTATATAATACAGATAAAATTATAAAATGTAACATTTTTAAATCATCCATTTAACCACATAAAAAATTGGAATATAAAATTGACTAAGATAAATATTTTAAATAATTTTTTATTCATTCCACGTCAAGAAATAGTAGCTAAATGAATATATACACACACATATATATTTATTTAGTTGTGTGTTCATATATACATACACACAAATACAATAATTATAAAACACTTATATCATTTAGGATAATTTCATTCACTGCATAAAATATTAATTTCCTTAAAATATAATTTTTAAAGTACCACTTCAAATCTGTTTAAATTATAAAAAAATTTAAATTGGATATTTTGTAAATATCACATATAGATTTATACATGATTTTAAAAATACAAAATAAAAAAAATACATATATAAATATTGAACCACTATACATAATTAAATTTATCAATACACCTGATTAAAATGACATATATAATAATTGCATTTGAAAACAATATGTCCATGTATATTCTTGGTAAATAAAAATTTGAAATTTCAAACATTTATAAATTATGAATTGAAATCCTACATATTTTAAAACAAATTATAAGTATATTATAAATAAATCATGGAATTTGAACTATAGATAATTTTTTCTAAAAAATTTAATCCAAATTCTACTTTTTTTCTTGAAACTAAAGGGAATCAACTTCTTCCTTTCAACATGGTACACAAACTAGTGAATTTTTTAGGATAGATTCACTAGAACATCTTCATTGAGTTGAATTCACACTCAAGGTGGTTATATATATTTGGGAAATATGGGGTGGGATTTAAAGGAAAAAATTGTGGTAAATACAATGAACAAAATCTCATCTCATAGTTTTCATCATAGTGGGGATCGAAACAGTTTCTATTGGTCAATGTCAAAGAAATGAATTTGTTTATATATTTAATTAAATTTAATTGTTTTAATATATATTTATTCTATTATATATATTATTTATTCTATACTTTCATGGGATGCTTTGAAAGCATCCATGGTGAGAAGGGATTTTATATTAACATAAGATAAAACTAATAGAAGAAGTAAATGAGACGTGTCTCATTGTAATGGCATAATGGTACTAGGAAAAAATTCTTCATAGGACCATTTTTTCACTAGAAATAGAATAGGTAGATGTAAAATAATAAATTTAGTAAAAATTCAGATAAAAATTCATGCTGATAATGGTTTATGAACAGTTAAGGGTTGAATTCTAGTGATGTAGAAGACGTCTCAGAAGAAGTGGATATCCTGAATGGATGGTCAGGGTGTCTGATCTTTTTAATCCAATTGTTATGGTTTCATTTGGTGAATAGTAATCAAGATTTATTTATCCCACATAGAAATAATGAACCAATGACTCCTCTTGTATATGAAAATTTATAAAGTTTGTTATGTATAACAAAAGAATATGCATAGTACACAGGGCTATGAAGTATTTTCCAAACCTATAAATGACAAAAGTCACAACCTAATTAACTTAAGAGAATGAAAAATACACCATGGTAATGAATCATGTGACGAAACATGATTTTTTACTACTACATGGGCTTGGGTTAGATAAACCACTCCCCATGGGTTACCCACTTGGATACCACAATGTGTTGAGGGTTCCCAATATTTTGATTTTAGGTTTGGCGTAACTTTAATTACAGTAAGACAAAACAAATAATAAAAAGGAAAGTATAAATATATTTTTCAATACATATTCACATCTAACAACTTAATTTGATTAAAACATATATAATTAAATAAAAAATTAAAAAATATTATCACTTTTATATTTAAATTATCAAACGATATATCTAAATTTTCCATTTCACTTAAAATTACTAATTTATAAAACATTGTAATATTATTAATGTTTCAAACAAAAATAATAAGTGTGTCTAATAATAATTTATAACAAAAGTTTTTACATCTTATGATTCAAATATTTAATTATAATATTAATAAATACACATTTCATAACACACAATCAAATGTTCATTCCAATAATAAAACATACTTTTAAATGAAATATTTATAATTTTTAGAATACTTATTTAAGATACATATATTACCAATATAGTATTGTATCTGAGAAAATATAATACTAATTCAAAAATTATCATTAGTTGTATATACCTTCGGATTAAAACATAAGATTAATAAAGGATTAAACATACTTTAATGAATATTAAAACTTTTATCAGTTTTGTTATGTTGTAAAAAATATAAAATAATAAATAAACTAACATATTTTTTTAATAAAATATAAGTAATATTTTTATCATAGTTCATAAACAAAAACAATGTTATTTAAGGAAAATATTTATGTCTCGGTTAAATTATTATATAGATTTTTTTAATAATAGAAAAAACAATCAAAAATAAAATAAAAATACCCTTAGAATTTCTAGGAATTACATTTAATAATTTACATAGTGATTCCTTTTAATAATGATATAAAATCCATATTCATTATACAATCTTATTATGATATAATGAATTATTGATTAACAGTTTCAATCATATCTATATATAATGATAAGTTATGATCCATATAAAACTCAATATGATAGTTATTATAGATTTCCTATAAGATATTAATCTATTTACATAATGAGTTTTTCCAGAATGTAAATAGGAATAATTCATTTATTAAAATATTAATAGAAGGAAAATATTTCTTTTTTCACAAATACTTGGATAGAATGAGTTTGATCATATTTTATTTCTTATAAATAATTATTTCTTTATAAAAGTGTGGGAATAAAGAGTTTTCTCATATTTTAATGCATGAAGAAAATTATTTATTCAAAAATGTAGGGGAATAATGTGTTTTATTATATTTTTAATAATGTAAATGATGAGTTTTCTCTCAAAGTATAAGGCCCCAGCCTTAAACCTTACTTAATCTTGAGTTATTACAAGATTACACATTGAGGATCTTCTCAGGTTTAGAGTTTTAGAGAATTAGATCATGAAACTTGCATTACATTCCACATTTAAACAAAGTTGTTACGTAAAAGACAATATTCATTCTTCCCATCAACGAAAACATATTGAAAATAAAACATGGATTCGTTCTTGACACATCCTTAACACTATCATCACATCATGTACCTTTCCCTTGACCTGTGGAAAACATTTCAAAAACTTGGGATGAGCATAAAAATCTCAGTAAGGGTTATAAAAATATGAAAAGGAAACATGAGTTCATATATACATAAGAATAAAATCATACTTTACCCATAAAATATAGGCACTTTAACATACCTCATCAAACCATGAATAAATCATAGAAAACGTAAGACATAAAGGTAACTTGAGGCATTCATAACATTCTTACGTAGGGAGTAACCCTCTTGGTTACGTTTGGAATACCCATCACAGTATATTCCCTAAATCCCTTTGGAGAAACCTTAACGTTTCACTCTTTCGCATTACCCAATTCATTGTAGTCCTATATCGGGCTCACCTGCCCTTAGTTTATCACGGAACCACCCATCTTCATAATAATGCCGAAGAACCTCAACATAATCGTATCACATAAAACATGCATAAAGGAAACATAACATTTCCACCTTTCAATCACAAGATATCAATAAAACATATTGATATGAAAACATTATGAAAACCTTTTTCAATACCAAAGTAAAAAATGATATTTATTTTTCTTTTAAAAAGAAGGTATGGCTTGTAGAGGAAGCCGAAACCCAAATAACGTTCATGGCGGCAGAGAAGTCGTTATCGCCGCATACGTATGACAAAAACATTCCCTTTTGTCGTTTTGTAAAACACTTTGTATAAAAAAGATTCCTTTTGGATAAACGTAAAAGTCAAAATGGTTTATACACCGTATAAAAGTATGTTGTGTATAAAATAAAATATTCCTCAATGAAAGGAGATTGAGACGATGTCTCATACAAAGACGATATCCTTGGTTTATGGATAAATCAATTACATAATTATGTGTGACAGAAGAATACACCAAATATAAGTGGATATTAAGTGTAAAATAATCAAAGTTCATTCAATCATATTCAAAGGATGACATATTCAATAACTACATGTTGAACCCAAAGAAATCAAAATTGGGTTAAGAAGTCCCCTTGACAGCCTAACGACGTCACATCAAAATGAGTTGATGAGAGATAAAAAGTGTATCTCATCACTTGGACATAAAATTTACATCAATAAGGATATATGAGAACATATCCCAACATAACAATATGTAAATTAAAAGTCCCAACAAAAGAAGTCTTTTAAAAAAGAGAAGGGTGAAAGGTTCCCTTACCGACTTGGGTATCTTTCGAAACATACACGCCATGAAAGAAGGACAATAAATCATTGATGTAAATACTCATAAACGAAAGTATATTACACAAATAGTAGAAAAATGGGCAGTACATACACCACTCAAATGAAATTGTGGAAAAGGTAGCATAAATCTCACGGGAATAAAAGTGAGATGAAAAATCCCTTACGAAAACTCAGCAGCCTAACGGCGCCACATAAAACTTACAAAAATGGATTGATGAGATCAAATAGGATATCTCATCATATTGACTTAAAGTTTATATAAAGAGTAATATAAAATAACATCCCCCAACATAACAAAGAGGATCATAAAAGAAGTGACATAAAGGAGAGTACTTAAAAAGAAAGAGAGAGGTTAGATCTCTTACGAAAATTCGGCAGCCTAAAGGCGCCACTCAAAACTTCCAAAATGGATAGATGAAAGAGAATAGGGTCTCTCATCACATGAACATAAAAATTACAGTATGTTTAATATAAAATAACATCCCAATAAAAAGAAAGATGATCTTTAGAGGGAATGGCATAAAAGAGTATACTTAAAAAGAAATAGTGGAGTAGGATCCCTTACCTCAAGTCCAGCTTGTCTTGTTCGTTTCATTATATTCCTGAATAATAAACTTTGGTCAATTAATAATTTCCCAAGTACCTTCTTTAGAGATTATTATTCAGTTCATATCACATATTATAATGTTATAATAATTGTTTAATAATGTTAGTTCATATCAGACGTTTTTGCCGATGTTTGGTACATGTGTCAAAAATGAACTTGTTTGAAAAAATATTTCCCATGTAGTTATAAGTAAATAATTTCCAGAATAGTATTAATGATTAAAATATCATATATATCCTGTAAATATTCATTTAATACTATTCCATATCATTTGGAGATAAAAAATGAAAAGCACCGTTCATGGAGATGGTAGGCCGTACGTACGCATGAACGCTACTTTCATTTTTTGTCATATTAATGGAATTAAAACAAAATGAGAGAGATATATATCTGTTATAATTCCTGAATGATATCCATAATTACTTTGTAATATATTACATATATATCTATTATATATATGTACTTATAATATTACCTAACATTTTGAGATAAGAAATGAAATGTACCGTTCATGGAGACGGTAAGCCGTACGTACGCATGAACGCTACTTCCATTTCTATTTCATATTTAATGGAATTAAAAACATAATGACACATAATAGTATTTTAATTCCAGTATGGTATCATATATAATATTAATAAATATATCCTTTATACGTACCACATATGGTATTAACAAATCAAATCACTTTGAGGGAG
The DNA here is from genome assembly GCA_963277665.1 of Viscum album. Lineage (NCBI taxonomy): Eukaryota > Viridiplantae > Streptophyta > Magnoliopsida > Santalales > Viscaceae > Viscum > Viscum album. Next base: position 673,550,205 of record OY728157.1, on the reverse strand, counting down.
CGGTAGTCCGCACTTCCTTAAATGAAGATATCACGTTTACCCATAATGGAAACCATAAAGGTGTGACCAAAATGAAAAATAAAGAAGCTTAAGGAAAACATAAACATATTATATATCACATATAAATATATTTTCAACTTAATGGCCACCTTTGAAGGTGTTAAAATAATGTTGAACAATCATCGTTTCCGGAGGCCGAAATTCGCCATCCATGGAAACAGTATGTTCTTTAACCATTAGATGTAGGTTTTTGAAAGTGTAGCTCGAATAAATATTATAAAAACATCCTAGTATATTTATGATACTTTATTTGTTACAAAAGAAATGAATAAAAAGGGTTTAGGGGGTTGGATAAGCAAAATGAAACAAAAGGACTCAAGTGAAGACATTACCTTGAAATCGGGTAACTCCCTTTGGTTTGAGCACAAAGTCTTCATTGTGAAGACTTATGCCCAATGTGAGGATTCAGGGAGTAATAGAGGGAAGTGGAGAGACAAAATGGGCATAGTTTTTCCGAGCCAAAGTCTTTGGGAGTGTGGGTAAGGAGGTAGAGGTGGGGGCCTTTTATAAGAGGAGAGGAGGGGCACTTTTGGAAGGTAAAGAAAAGTCACTTTATTTTAAAATGGTATTCGGATTTAAGAGGTCCCACATTGATGTGTTTCTAGGATAAGGTTATAAGGGTTATAAATCCACTCATCCAATAGGTTTGGGACATGTTTAGGTCTTAGATATTACATTATCTTTCCATTTTATTTAAATCGTTAAATAATGAGGTCATCGCTGCATCATCATGATGTCATAAATAATTTAATTTATTTAATGTCTAAAAATTATAAATAAAATACTATGATGTAGGAAATTGTTTTAGCTTTCCAATTAATATTTATAGTCAAAAATATGATTTTATAACCCCATTTAAAAATTGTTTTAGTAAAACATTTCATGTTTGTCTCTTTTTTACTTTAACTTTAAATAAAACGATATTAAAGTCATTTTCCAACCAAAGTGGCTTCATGGGGTCCCCAAGTTGACCCATGGTATTTCTTGGTCGGCCATGACACATCCAATGAGGTTATTACATGTTTCATGTTATTTTAATATTATTAAAACATTATTTTTACCTTAAACTACACTAATTACCTCTAATCGCGATTAAAAACTTAATAAGTTACTATTCACCAAAAAAATTATTTTTATCCCATTGAACCACATTTTACTTCTTAATGACAATCATGTATGTCGGATTTTTTAAATTCAAAACACAAAGATGGAAAAATTTTCATTTAAACGGAAAAATCAGTTTTTATAAGTACCACTTAGTGGTTTCACTATTCATCAAAAATTGAAGTTTTTCAGAAAAATCCCAAAAATTCACCCTAAGATATGTTTGATATTCCAAATTCAAAAATTAAGTCTATTTTACAAAATTCAAAACATATATGTCACATTAATTAAATTAATAATTAATTCCCGCTGTCAGAGTAAATAGCTTGTTTTTATGAAACAATAAGTATCAAAAGATTGACACTAGTTTAAGTCTGATTTCAAAGTGAAATTAATTACAACAACCACTATTAGATTTAGGGGTAAAAATATATTCTAATTTCACTTTAAAACCAATTAGAAAGATAATATAATCATATAAATAAATTAGATTAAAAAGAGGTTTTGAATTAAAATACAATATTTTACACTATTCATTTAAAAAATGAACTTTATCGGAAAGATACCAAAAATTTACACAAAGTAAATGTTTAGGTCCCAATTCTTAAGAAGAGTTTTATTTCGTCCAATATAATGTATAAGAGAGAAAAAACCTATATTTAATGACGGTTCTCCATCAAAAGGCGATAAGTGAAACTTTAGTGAAAACCAGGGCATATACGCCTAAAATCAAATTATTTCCGTATTTTTTTCCTTTGTATTTTATTTGATAAATGTAAAAACATTAAAATACATATATAATCATATTTTAGTTATTTCTATCCATTTCCCTCCATTACAACAGCTACATGATAAATACCATTTAAAATAATATTATTTTATTATTAGAGTGCAGCGTAAGATTCTCAAGAAACTCGTTGTTGCGTGTTGGGTACGCCATCGAGCATAGCGTCCCCTTTAAAGTCATATTAATATTTTATTCACAAATATGGATAAATGTGAAATTTTCATATTCTTTATTTCCCTGGGGTGTTACATCCTTCCCTCCTTTTGAGAATTGCCTCCTCACAATTTTAAAATTGCGCTTGGAAACATCCTTGAAAGTCCCACATCGGAACAAGAGTTGGTAAAACAATCACTTAAAAATAAAGAAAGATAAGTACAGTGGTCACCCGATTTTACCCATATTAGGACTCCATATAGGAACACATGGACATGGAGGAGAAAACACAGGGTCATGTTCTGATGGAGAGTGATAGAAAACATGTTTAGGAGAAAGTTAACAATAAGAAAATCACAAACTTGTGATGGGTTAAACGGTGTTGGGTTCCCCAGTAGGAAAATTTAATAGACAACATTTTTGTTTTTAGTTACTTTTTATTGAGGAATTTATACATAAGGAAACATAATCACTTATCATGTTGACTTTCAACTTTTACTAGATTCCTTAATCAAACTCATATTTTTTCCAAAAGAAGAGAATTTAGGGAGACTTGTTCGCATTAAGAGTACTATAATCAACTCCTATAGATTCACCTAATCCACAAAAGAGAACTATATAAATCCCATGTATTTAGGATTTAACCAAAACCAAAACTAGAAAGGTTAGAACAAGGCCAGATAATCCAAAAAAGGATAACCCTTTATATAAAGAAAATCTATTCTTAATCTCAAAATTTTTCCAACAAATACCAATGTTCAACGAGGACCATTAAATAACCAATTTGTCCATTAAATTCTTCAAAGTAAGCCAATATAAGATTGAAACCCAAATATTTGAAGGATTTAGTTACATAGTCTTCCAAGTTAAATCGTAACATTTATCTCCAAACAACATCAGTTTCTCCTAAAGTCTCGTATTGAAAAGTAATTAACCTAATCACATATCCTCCATGATAGGTTAATCATTTTCATAAATAACCCAAAACCAACTTACTCTTAATTCATAAAATCATCTAACTAAAAAGAATCGGTCAATCTAACCAGGGACGTCACGTAGTCCAGTGGTAGGTGATAAATACCAGTCGCACTTTGGTTGTGGGTTCGATTCCTGCAGCTTTGTCCGACGCGACGGCTTGTCACACGGTCTGCGTGTTGTCCTTTTTCCAAAACAATATAATTCTCAAATAATTCCCCAAAAAGAGATAAAAATCATCAAAAATAACCATAAAATAATTTAACCTCAATTTTATCTCATGCCTTTCACTTCCATCATAACATATAGTAACCCATAATTACCTCAAAAGTAAGGATCATATAAACTCTTATTGTAACATTTATAATTATTACCTGAACATCCAAATCGATTGGTCATCTCGTACATGATGCATTACAAAACATACCAAGGTTCAAGAGGTTGATCATGACTCCTTGATAGTTGGTTTAGAACAACCACGAGTTTCCTCATTGAATCCAAAATTTTATCTAGTATCTTAATCATAAAACCACCACAGTTTCCTTCAAACCTGTTGTCTCTTTGGTTCCTGCTAGATCCATCCATTCACTAAAAACAGAAATGTCAGTGTGAGTATATCAACAAAACCATCATGTACTAATGAGGAAGGTAAACACTAAGATACACTTACTCATTCACTTTATCTAAAACTTGGACTCTTTCTGAAATCCTAACCATTATGGTAATGTCACTTATGGTTAAATAATACCATAACCTCTAAAGTTATCTAAACCGACCTTTGATACCAACTATAAGGCCCCAGCCTTAAACCTTACTTAATATTGATTCATTACAAGATTACACATTGAGGATCTTTTCAGGTTTAGAGTTTTAGAGAATTAGATCATGAAACTTGCATTACATTCCACATTTAAGCAAAGTGGTTACATAAAAGACAATATTCATTCTTCCCATCAATGGAAACATATTGAAAATAAAACATGGATTCTTTCTTGACACATCCTTGACACTATCATCACATCATGTACCTTTACCTTGACCTGTGAAAAACATTTCAAAAACTTTGGATGAGCATAAAAATCTCATTAAGGGTTATAAAAATATGGAAAGGAAACATGAGTTCATATATACATAAGAATGAAATCATACTTTACCCATAAAACATAATCACTTTAATATACCTCATCAAACCATGAATAAATCATAGAAAACATAAGACATAAAGGTAACTTGATGCATTCATAACATTCTTATGTAGTGAGTAACCCTCTAGGTTAAGTTTGGAATACCCATCACAGTATGTTCCCTAAATCTCTTCGGAGAAACATTAATGTTTCACTCCTTCGCGTTACCCAATGCATTGGAGAGCTATATCGTGCTCACCTGCCCATAGTTTATCATGGAACCACCTATCTTCATAATAATTCCTAAGAACCTCAACATAATCGTATCACATAAAACATGCATAAAGGAAAAATAACATTTCCACATTTCAATCACAAGATATCAATACAACATATTGATATAAAAACATTATGAAAACCATTTTCAATACCAAAGTAAAACATGATATTTTTTTAAAGAAAAGAAGGTTTGGTTAGTAGAGGAAGCCGAAACCCAAATAACGGTCACGACGGCAGAGAAGTCGTTGTCGCCGCATACGTATGACAAAAACATTCCCTTTTGTAGTTTTGTAAAACGTTTCATAAAAAAATATTCCTTTTGGATAAACGTAAAAGTCAAAGGGGTTTATACACCGTATAAAAGAAAGTTGTGTATAAAATAAAATATGCCTCAATGAAAGTAGATTGAGATGAAGTCCCATAAAAAGACGGTATCCTTGGTTTAAGGATAAATCAATTACTTAATTATGTGTGACAAATGAATACACAAAATATAAGTGGATATTAAGTGTAAAATAATCAAAGTTCATTCACAAATATTCAAAGGGTGACATATTCAATAACTACATGTTGAACCCAAAGAAATCGAAATTGTGTTAAGATGTTCCCTTGACAGCCTAATGGTGTCACATCAAAATGAGTTGATGAGAGATAAAAAGTGTATCTCATCACTTGGACATAAAATTTACATCAATAAGGATATATGAGAACATATACCAACATAACAATATGTAAATTAAAAGACCCAACAAAAGAAGTCTTAAAAAAGAGAAGGGTGAAAGGTTCCCTTACCGACTTGGGTATCTTTCAAAACATACACCCCATGAAAGAAAGACAATAAATCATTGATGTAAATACTCATAAACGAAATTATATTACACAAAGAGTAGAATAATGAGAAGTACATACAACAGTCAAAGGAAATTGTGGCAAATGTAGCATAAATCTCACAGGAATAAAAGTGAGATGAAAAATCCCTTACGAAAACTCGGCAGCCTAACGTCGCCACATAAAACTTACAAAAATGGATTGATGAGATCAAATAGGGTATCTCATAATATTAACAGAAAGTTTATATAAAGAGGAATATAAAAGAACATCCCCCAACCTAACAAAGAGGATCTTAAAATAAGTGACATAATGGAGAGTACTTGAAAATAAAGAGAGAGGTTAGATCTCTTATGAAAATTCGGCAGCCTAACGACGCCACTCAAAACTTCCAAAATGGATTGATGAGAGAGAATAGGGTCTCTCATCACATGAACATAAAAATTACAGTAAGTGAAATATAAAATAACATCCCAATATCAAGAAAGTTGAGCTTTAGAGGGAATGACATAAAGGCGTATACTTAAAAAGAAATAGTGGAGTAGGATCCCTTACCTCAAGTCCAACTTGTCTTGTTCGTTTCTTTATATTCCTGAATAATAAACTTTGGTCAATTAATAATTGCCCAAGTACCTCTTTTAGAGATTATTATTCAGTTCATAACACATATTATAATGTTAAAATAATTGTTTAATAATGTTAGTTCATATCAGACGTTTTTGCCGATGTTTGGTACATGAGTCAAAAATGAACTTGTTTCAAAAAAGATTGCCCATGTAGTTATAAGTAAATAATTTCCAGAATAGTATTAGTGATTAAAATATCATATATATCCAGTAAATATTCATTTCATACTATTCCATATCATTTGGAGATAAAAAACGAAAAGCACCGTTCATGGAGATGGTATGCCGTACGTATACATAAACACCACTTTCATTTTTTGTCATATAATTGGAATTAAAACAAAATGAGAGATATATATATGTTATAAGTCTAGAATGATATCCATAATTTTGATTTAATATATTACATTATTATTTGATTAAATGAATCACAGCCTGATTGACCTAGTAGTTTAGTAATATTGGTAAAATATAAACATAGATGGCTCCCAAATTACAAATGAATTAAAAAAATAAAAAATAATTATTTTCTAAAAAAATTATTCTCTATTTGATATCCTAGAATATAAATCATAGTACACTTTATAGATTACTTGGAAATGAATCAATATAACGACGGTCTGAAAATAATATTCAGGGATAAATATTTAATAATATATCTTGAATCAATAAACATACATGACATGTAATGGTAAATAACTGAACACACATTCCATTTAAAAAATATGAATATCCTCACTAGATAAAATATAATCAAAAAATGTAAAAAAAAAAATTAAAACACATTTCATTTAATCAATAAACAAATTATTCTAATTTGATATGGAATAATCAATAGAGAATGGTAAATAATAGAAAACACATTCCATTAAATCAAAAAACTGAGAATAAAATGAAACGAAATATAATATGATTGAGACATTCTCTAAGATAATTATAATTTATTTCAAAATGAATGATATTTCATAATTATTAGATTTTAGGATCTCATGTGTAATGATGACTATACTGTTAGGATCTTTCCACAAGATTATTTAAAATAGATAGGTAGAAAACCTCATATCTAAGGCTTGCCCAATATTTCATCCCATGAGACTTTGAATAAATTGAGGGTATATATATAATTGGGACCCAATAATTTTAACATGTACAAACCATTCCACATATAAAAAATATTTCATGAACAAGGTTCCATATTAGCTAATTTTTGTATTGAGTAAATAATAAAATCACACCAATATTTTGATAAATAAAGAAATAACATTCATTATAGAACACCATGTCTATAATTTAAAAAATATCAGTGAAATAAATATATCTATGATAAATAATATGGATATGAATGTGAAATTTCATGTATAATGATATCTGGTAATTGAGTATTTCAAGGTAAAGTTAATGACTACCACAAATGAGTCAGCAAAATGAGTCTCAGTAAATTCCACGGAAAAATTATCCTAAAAAATCCATATATCGAATAAGTATAATATTAGTATATAATATATAATTTAAAGTAATAATAAAGGGGTTTCTTCATTGGAAAATATAAATATAATAAATTATTACTATCAACCCTTTATAGAAAACCAACTATTTTATTATGAAAATACAATTTCTAAAAATAATATTTTACAAAGATATTTATGATTATTTTATTTGAAAAAAATATTTAATATATATATATTATTTATTATAATATCAATTGGTATTGAATTAGGAAATTTTATTATAATTGGAGTATATTCAAAAAAGATTAATTTTTGATTTTCAGTAAAATCAAAACAAGTCGTATTTTGAAAAACAATTAAATATTAATTAAAAATATAATGTAAAAATGATATAAATTTTATTAATACATCCATTTAATTTTTTTTTAAAAACATTGAATCATTAATTGAAACCCATTTTTTGATGAAGATGGATTTTTTACTGAAAAGTGAAATGATGTGAGATTCTATTAAAATATTTCCCAATAATTTTTTTTAAATAATTTGAGAAATGGTAATATTAATTGAAAATATCATTAATAAAAATATGATAATAAAATTAAATGGTTTTATTAAAAAATGGTCATATAATTTCATTTCATTGAAATTATATAATAAACAACTCTGATTAGAATGATATTGCTAAATGAACCTTTACAACTATCATAATGTTGAAGTAATGACTATTCATTGAATACACTATGTGTATAAATTTCAAATAAACATAAAAATATTGTAAGTAAAATATTATATAAAAATTTTCATTTCACATATTATATTCAAATATTAAATGTGACGAAGAGGAAATATAACTAAATAAAAAAAATTGTCTAATGAAATTGGTTATGGCTTGTTATCTTCTAACTAAAATACCCTTGGATTAAGTAATACCAATTAGAAATAAAAATAACATTAATTTATAATAAAAAACTATATTTCATATCAAAGGATAATTATATGCACCATATAAAATATATTTTCTTCATTGCATTACAATATTCCTCATTGAAGGGAAATTGATTCGAGGTCCCTTAAATCCAGATTCTTTTTGGTTGAATTTTATTTAACCTCATATATAGTGTATTTAAACATGTCATTAACTAATTATATAACTATATTAATATTTATAATGTCATATATTGATCTTTTATATAACCTTATCACCCATTCATTAATAATCATTCATTATTTTAATTGTTTCAGGAGTTAACTAGCTTGATTTTTTATGCAATTTTATCATGAATAATATAATTCTAGGGAATATTATATACATCCATCATCTACAAAATATCAATCACGACATAATTACAATATTTATATAGATACTATACTTTTATGACTAATATTGGAAGATTGTTTTTAAAAATTATGTATGTTATGGCAATGGAGACGGTGGACCATACGTACAAATGGTTAACATTTCCATTTTTCAACGATCAATATGGAAAGGTGGTGAGTAACATGTTTTATTTCAATAAATATAATAATATAAAAAATCCATAATATTTATTTAAATATAATTTTATATTTCATTAATGTGGTTTGGTGATAAAAATAGAATCACATCCCTTCATGAAGGTGGTAGTCTACACATACACGAACAATGTTATCATCATTAAATGTGTGTAAAGGTAAAAAATAAAAATAATTTATTACAATTTAAGTGTAATTTAAATGACATTAATATAATAATTATTTCATTTATATAACATATATTCATTTACATTATCCATATTACATTCAATGAATGTGTTATGAAAAAATCAAAACACATCCCTTCGTGAGATGGTAGTCCACCATACACATGAGTGATGTTATTGTATACCATAGGAAATAGAATATATATATGATATAATTGTTATATAGGTACCATAAATATTATTTATATACATCATCATTCCGAGCCACGAAATCTGTTAATATAAAAATGAATTACATCGGTCCATGTGGCGATATTCTTCCACACACACGAATGATGATTATGTGACCCATTTTATAGAAATGGGAACTTTTTTGTAAGTTATTAAAAAAACCATATTACTATATTTAATATATTTAATTACTTCTATAATCATGTTTTTATAAAATATTATGGACGTATAAGAATAAAGAAAACATGTATAACATGGAATTTTATCTCTTCTATGACATCACCTTTAAGATGATACATGAATTATTCAAAGATTGGATTTCTAAAAAAAGGATTATAGGATTATGTTATAGAATCTAATAAGTTATTTCTATAATTGTTATAATATCCAATAGTGACTTCTGTTATGAAGAATATTGGAGTGGTGGTGGCCTTTTAATTGTGAGGTTAGTGGAATACTTGTAATTATTGAAATGAAAATGTTGTACTCACATTTTTTATAATAAAAAATGGTTTACTATAGTGTATTATAATAAATTATAAATAAAGAGGTTGAAATATGACCATAAATACTTTATTGAAATAATTTAAGGTTATTTTCATCATTACATATTTAGTTTAAGCCCCGATAAATCAATTTTTACCTTTACCCAAGTATATAATTTTAACTACTATTACTATTAATTTTGGTAAAAAATTAATTTTACCTGGTTATATAATATATTAAAATTAATAAAAATATGTAATACTTTTCTCAAAATTGTAATTTAAAAATTGGAAAATTTTAATTTCAATATAATCACTAATACCTGGCAAGAAAATGAGTTTTAAAAAAATTGGTCAAAAGTTTATAAGGTTTTAATATCAAAATTCATAATTAGAATTATTAAAATTAACTAATTTATATTAATTGATATATTATTATTCTTATTTTACTTTTAAAAAAATTGGAATACTAATTTATCTTTATAAAATATTTAAATAAAAATGTTGTTTTAAATTAAAGTACATTATTTATTACTATTCGTTGATAAATGATACACATTAGAAAAATTCGAAAAAAACATAAGATATTTATAATATTATTATTTTAAATAATTATTTTAATTTCACTATATAAATTTAATTAAATTTGTTATATATAATTTTTTTATGTCTGCAATAGGTGAAAATACCATCTTAAAGAAAAGTGTAGTTTTTCAGAAAAATATATTTCTCTTTTGAATGATTAATATATTTTTTATTGAAAATATATATAGTTTACTTTTATAAATTATTTGATAAAATTAATACCTAAAAATTTATAATTTATTCTATAAGAGTATGTTATATTGTGATTTATTTTGACTAGGGGTTGCATTATCATTAAGCTGTTGAGAACATTAAATTTAAAAGAAATATATTTCATGTGCTTTAAGATCATTTTTCTGTGTCCTGTATTCTATAAAAATCAATTTTATTCTTTTGATATTATTTTGTTTCAAAAAATCATAATTTATTCATATTAATCAAAAATAAAAAATAAATTTACATCAATCGTGCTTATATATGGATGATAAACTCCTAAAAACGATGACAACTTTTTTTCATCACAAATTATAATGGAATGTCATAAAAATGAAGAAAAGAATAAATTTTAAATCAAAAAATTATTAATGTATATTAAATAATTATACAAATTCAATCCTTCTCATTCATTTTGAAATGGAAATGTTAACCACACAGTAGTAAAGATTACTACCTCCAAGGGTGATGATTTATTTTTCCGATCACAATAAAATGTGGATGATTGCAAGGAATAATTTAAACAGGTTATATGATATATATGAAATGTTTTATCCTCTTTAAAAATTATACTACAATATTACTAAAACGTATTGTTTCTGATTTAATCATCATTGCTTGCTCATGATTAGTCAGATTTACCATTTATATGAACTATGTTATAGTGTTTATGTCATGAAAGAATTAATAATGTTATATGATGATAGTCACTTGTTATTATATTTTATACAATAAGTATTAATTATTTATTTAATATATTATTGTTATTATTATATACATTTATTCATATATCAAACTTTTTTCATTAAACTCCCAAAAACAATTCTATCACCAATTTCATCATCAGAAAAAATAACTTATATAGATATGAATGAAATTAGAACATTAAAATCAATTATAAAAAATACCTTTTAGTATCTATAAGGATAAAAAATTATGAAAAATGAATATATATAAAATAATAGACACATCCCTTTTAAAGATAAAAATAATAATCAAATGTTGTTACATTCGTTGATATATATATATAAAATATAACTAATATATTTATAAAATATTACTATATATAATTATAATACAATTATATAATAATGTATAATATTAAGAAATATATAATTAAATTTTTATTTTTGTATGCAGTATTTTAGATCATGTTTTACATAGTGGGGAAACACGATAAAAGTTTTCCTAAATAAATTTCATTTCATTGAGTTACAAGAATTATTATTGAACACTATTTTTATATGTGATGCATGCTTTATGTTATGAGTAATTTGTAATTTAATTTATGATTATTTATTGGGGATTCTAGTTCTTTTATAAAGATTCATTATCTTTTGCTTCATTGCGTAATTATTATACCTCATGTAAGGATTATTTTTGTCAAATTTCAATTCATTGAGACATGGTTACGTAAGAAATCATATTTTCCATAATATAGTGAACTTAAAATCAAATTTTCATTTAATATATATATTATCTTATATTTTATTTTATTAAATACTATATTCTTTTTTCTTTCTCTCATGTAATATTTACTCAAATGTAACACAATCAGTGTAAATTATTTTTCATTATTTTAAATTCATTTGGACATGTATGATTTTATACACCCAAATTTCATTCAAATTTTTTATTACATATGTATTTAATTTATGTATATTGAATAAAATTAATTTCATAATATTTTAATGTATATTTATTGTTGTTTCTTTTGTTTTCTTTTCATTATTAAAATACCATTACCATAATGAATTTTTCATCGAACTAAATTAAAAAAATTAATATTTATTCAATGATGATTCATATAGGGAATTTTTATTCCATTGTTTAATATAACCATCATATTTATCTTATCTTATAATTAATTTTGGGGTTTTTTATATTGTTTCAAAAAAATTTCCCCAGGGATAATTATTTATCTACTATATGGAAACTCACCTAGTAAATCATCTTCCATCTAGAATCATCCACATTAATTTCCATATTAATTGGAATATTTTACCAATGGCCATATATATGCCTTAATATTTTATTCATGTAATTTTATACTGTTTTTAACTTCTCTAAAAGAATTTATTGATTGTTTTCATTTTTATATATAAAATTTTAATAAAATTTGTAATAGAATATATTTTTAAAATTTCTTAGTGGGAACTTCGTTTCATTTTTTTAATTTTTTATATCAATTCATATATATGATTTCATAATTTATAAAAGAAATTATAGTTATCAATTTTTTATAAAACAATTCAATATAAATAAACGTTTTCAAAAGTCCAGAATGTGTCGTATATCCTAAACAAATTTCTAAATAGTCTTATGAATTTTTATCATCTATGTCAATTCCCATTTGAAATATGTTTTACATGATTACTAATATTATTATAATTATATATTATTAAATATATCTTAGGATACCTCATGAAATTTATTTTTTTTCAATCAGATGATTGATCTATCAATTCAATTATATTCCCTAAAAACGCTTTGGAATATGCGAATAAATGCATGCAATTCATATATTTTATTGTTACCGTGTTTTCTATTTATTTTATTTAAGTGTGTTTTATAGACTAAATTAAATATATTGGTCAGTGAAAATATTCACTAAACCATATTCAATTTTTATATATTGTGTAAATTATAAGTGATTTTTTATCTTCATTCAGTGGTATATACAAATAAATTTACTTAATATCATTTGAAACAATTTTAATTTCCCTGTGTATATCATATTATTAGTATTTATTGAATTATTAATGTGAATCCCAATACACACGTTTCATGATCTGGTACAAATAATGATGTATATTTTTTTTATCAAAATTAACTTGAAAATATACAGTGATTTGTATATGAGGATCTTTTCTGGTCCAACCATTGGATGAAACTGACCATTTTTACAAATTATCAATGATAAAATAATAAATAGAAATAGTTGTGATTGATATTTTCTCATGCATTATTCATAGAGAATATAAACTACCTTAAACCTCTAAATGACCCTAATTTTTTTATATGAAAATATAGATTGATAAAAATATCCTAGTAAGGGGATACTATAAATTTAGTGAAAACAATTTATTAAAATAAATATACCTTTTGAAAGTACAAGTAAATTTAATTTTGAAAATACATTTTAAAATCATTATATTTAGAATATTCATTTAAAATCCATTGAAAACACTTATAATTTTTATAACATAATTTTTAGAAAACTATTCATTTTTTTGAATACTCTATTAAAATTTCATTGATGAAATTTTATTAAAATTTATTTAAAAAATACTTATTCCCTAAAATATGGTATAATACATTTGAAAATACATACAATTTTGAATTAATTATAATTAATTTGATAAAATATATTATTTCCAAAATATTAATAATACTATTTTGAAATTACATATTCTATTGAAAAAGATATCAATCCTCTAAAAATTATAACAACTTTAAAAATAAAATTATTTATCATTTGAAAATACTTATGCTTTAAAAAATTCAGTAAAGAATTTCAAAAAACATAATTCACTGAAAATAATATTATACTTCTGAAAATACATTTGGGTTATAATATATTATTAAGCCTTTGAGAATAATTATGCTTATGGAAACATAAATAATTATATATTAAAAATACGCACCCTTTTGAAAATGATTTAAAATAATTTTGTTAGTTCTCAGAAAATATTAATCATTCTTTTGAAACGAAATAATGGGGCCTCTTTAAACATTTATGTCTTGCTAGGTCTAAGGGAATATTTTTTATAATTTCTAAGGGAATATTTTTTATAATTTTTTTATGATTTTCATAATAATATATATGTTTTTACTAGTGTTTTTAAGTTAAAAACATAAAAATTACTAAAATAAATACACAATTTTATTTATATGTTAATATATAATAAATAAATTTCTTAAAAATTCATTTTCAATAATTTTTTCAAATAAATTTGATGATACTGAAACATTTCAAAAATGCATGGATTGTAAATTTATATCCACGTAATTAAAATTTTCCTCATAAAATCATGAGTGAAATTTGAATGAAATGGGGCATAAATTAATAAATTTTATCATTTAATACACAACCTTGAAAAATATATTAATGACTACTTTTCTATAATTGTAATTTCATTCTATTACCCATTAAATAAATATATATGATTTATTCAGATAAAATAAATGCAATTATAAATTTCTATTCACATAATTTTTTTTTATAAATAATAATAACCATAAAAAATATAATTCACAAAATATTATAAATATTATCATTTTTAAAAGAAATAGTTACACCTTTTAAAATTTGAAATATTAAATTTAGTATGATCATGATATAAAATGAATTTTTTTCATTACAAATCATGAAATAATAGCTAAAAAACACACCTATGCACAAACATATTGTTATATATGAGTGTCTGTTTGTGAATATATACATATACACACATTCCATTAATATAACCCCTAATAACATTGGGAATATTTTTCATTATAATATAAAATATAAAGGGGAATTAAAATATATGTTTTAAATTATCCTATAATACAAATTTATGTTTTAAAAAATATAAACACTTAGAATTATAAAATAAAAAAATAATTTTTATATATTATTGAAACACTAGAAATTGGAAAAAATAAATATATAAATATAGTACATCCTTTCATAAGTATAAGTATGAGAAAACTTATATAAAATTAATTATCTAATGAGGGAGATTAAAAAATATTGACATGTATATATTTGACAAACATATACTTGAATTATGAAAAACATATATTAATCATCAATTTAAATCATAAAATTTAATGTTCTCATTTTAAAAATATTATAAATAATACTTATAATTAGAAATAAATATAATAATTTTAATGAAAAAAATAAATAAAATTCCTTATATAATTTTTTGGAAACTAATTGGAATCATCATCTACCTTGTTTGAGGGTACTCAAACTTTTAATGGGAGGAAGATGGATGTTCTCAAAATACTTCTTCTCGGGGGATTCAAACATTATATGGGTATATATATCTACAAAAATGAGGATGGTTGTCAAAATTTATTATATAAATGGTTGTGGGAACAGTGAACATAACCCCGCCTGGAGGCTTGAACATAGTGGGGGGATGTGGGGTCTAAATAATGTATTTCATGGGAGAAAAGGAATATTATTATTTTATATAGATATATATAATTATATTTATAAAAAAATATTTAATATTAAATTATATTGTTCAAATAGATATGAATTCTTATTTGTATTGGATTTCTATCAAACTTCTATTTGAATCTTTCAATGCTACCATATTGAGAGGGGTTTTTCTGTTAACCTGGGAAGTGACCTATGAATGAAACTCAAGGGAGTTGTCTCACCATCCAGGAATAATAGTTATTGGTAGCACACTATACCTTAGACCTATGGTATTTTCATAACAAGAGAAGGATAAAAAGAATAAAATATAGAAATAAGGTAGAGGATTTGGTCGGAATTTCGTGCTCATGAAGAGGCATAAACAATGAGGGGTTATATGGTCATGAGTTAGTAGAAGACATACGAGGAGAGGATATATTGGGAGGATGATTAGAGGTCAGATTGATGAGATAAAAATGTTTTGGTATAATTTTGTGACCATTAACCAATAATTGTTTATCCCACATTGAAATGGGGAATAAATGGCCACTTGTATATAATCCATGTTGCGACATTGGTTTGGAAGTACAAAATAACATTCATTAAACCAGAGCCTATAGATCCTTCGACCTACATATGAAAGACTTAGTCTTTTTTAAAAATTAACTTATTCACATGAGGGCTCTATCTTAGTTATGCCTAATGTGAGGTGTTCAAATCCATTACTACTACTCGGGCTAGGATAAGGTAGACCCCCCAATGTGGTCAAACCATATGGGTCCCACCATGTTTGATGATCCTCATGTGTGGCTTATTGTGTTGGGATAATTTTTTATATAAAATATTTATTAATCCAAATAAAAGTATAAATTTGTTATTCTATACCTATATCCTTTAAACAAACTAATTTTCTTCAAAACATATATTAAAGACTAACAATATTCATAAAACATTATCACTTTACTATTTCAATTATGAAATTTTATATCTAAATTTACCATTTTATATTTAATTATAAATTAATTAGTCAATATTTTATTACGCATGTATGAAAAAAAATAAAAGGTGAATCTAAAAATAATGTATAATATATTTATTTACATATTATTTTATAAATATCTACTTTGAAAATAAATTCAAAATAATCTTTTCGTAAAATAATATAATATATTCAATTCAACAATAATAAATAATTTAAAATAAAATAATTATATATATTAACATACTTTAATAATATATATGAAGTGAATATTATTTCATTTGAAAAGATAAAATAATATTTCAAAAATTATTATGTTGTGTAAATAAATTATGATTAAAACTTCTGTCCAATAAAAGATATAAATAAATTTCAAGATGATTAAAAGCTTTCTTTATTTTTTTAGGTTAAAAAAAATTAAATAATAAATAAACATATAGACTATTTGATAAAATAAAATCAATGTTTTTATCATAATTTATATAATACGATATTTTATTAGGGAAAATATTTATGTGTTCCTTAAATTAAACTATCATTTGTTTCAAAAATAGTACTATTGATTATATTAAAACAAAACAACTGTTAGAATTTATAGACTTTACATTATACCCCCTTAAATATAATTTCATCCTTGAAATTAAGGTGTGATACTTAATTAATACTTTGAAATTCTATTTTAATAATATGAAAAATTAGAACTACATGTGATCAATAATATTAAGGGTTACATAATTACCTGGTAGTTTAAAATAAGGATTATAACACTTATATTTTCAATATGTTGTATCATATATGTATTCTCATATTAATATACATGGAATCATGTTCTATTTTTAACAACACATCAAAATATCAGAGCTTATCAAAATCTTTCGTGTAATACATAAATGGTGTCCCCACACTAGTTCTTCCATGTCCAGTAGAAAAAATGGTTTATTTTTTTAAAAAATATTACTGAAAATATATACACATTTACATATAAGGATATTTTCCATTCTAGAATTTTGAGAAAAAGACCATTGATACATATTATGAATGGTAAAGTAATGGATAAAATGGAAATTATTGAACATAAGTTGTTCTTATTTGATAGTTATACAAAACTCCTTGAAACCTCTAAATGATCCAAGTTAAATATTTAAATAAAAATTTCTTGATATGAATTCCCATGTGAGGGTGCTTCAAAACCCAGGCAAAACCCTTTTTGATAATACTTATACATTTTCCCAATAAATTTAAATGCATTTTTTCAAATACTATAGAAAATAAAAATCTAGGAAAAATAATTTAGACATCCTTTCAAATAACTTTTAATTTTGACTAAAATATTTTACAAAGACATTTCTACAGATATTTTTTTAAAAAAATCAATATAAAACCTCTTAAAATGAGATATTAAAATTATATTCAAAATACATACGCCTTTAAAAATAGATTTTTATTTTGGAAATACTTAATCTTTTGAAAATTTTATAAAGCCAATGAAAATACATACACCTATGAAAATACTAATAATACTTCATTAAAAATAATAACTCTCTTGGAGATGATATAATTCCTTTGAAAATACTTACACCTTTGAAAATACTAATAATACTTCATTGAAAATTTTTATGATCTGAAAATTCAATAACTCCTTTAAAAATAAACACTCCATTTAAAATACTATAATACTTTGGAAAATATGTAATTATTGTTAAATTTGTATAATGCCTCTGAAAATAATTATACCGTTGAAATATTTATTAAGACTCTATTGAATGTAATTACATTTTTGAAAATACATGAAAATTATCAGTTGGTTTTCATGAAAATATTAAGAAATTGTTCAAAAATATTGGGGCCACTTCAAACACTAAAGGATGTCTAGGCCGACCAAATTCTGTAGGAATGAGTTCACTCCCAACACCCATTTCATGGTTTAAAATTCTATGTGCCAAATTTTTTATATTTTTTTAGATTTCCATACATATATATATATATATTGATCAGTATAGTTTTTTCCAAGAAAACATAATAATTAATTGAATACATACACAATAGTATTTCTATATAAATATTTAAATATTCACTTTCATATGAATCCAATTCTTAGGCTTGGTATAACCAAATATTATGATATTTAGACATTTTATAAACACTGGGATTCTTATTAACATCCTTGTAAATAAAAAATTCCACATAAAATATGAAGACACAAATTATTGATACTGGAAAAAAAATTAATAACAATAATCATTTAAAAATCATCCAAAAATTTATTTACTAAATACCTATTTAAATTGTTAAATATTATATTATGTTAGACATAAAATAAATATATACATCCTTTACATTAAATTATATAAATTGTAAATTTCTATTAACATAATATAATGGATAAATCATAATAAGAAAAAAAATTATATAATACACATAAAATTATAAAATGTAACATTTTTAAATCATCCATTTAACCACATAAAAATGGGAATATAAAATTGACTAAGATCAATATTTTAAATAATTTTTTATTCATTCCACATCAAGAAATAGTAGCTAAGTGAATATATACACACACATATATATTTATTTAGTTGTGTGTTCATATATACATACACACAAATACAATAATTATAAAACACTTATATCATTTAGGATAATTTCATTCACTGCATAATATATTAATTTACTTAAAATATAATTTTTAAAGTACCGCTTCAAATCTGTTTAAATTATAAAAAAATTTAAATTGGATATTTTTTAAATATCACATATAGATTTATATATGATTTTAAAAATAAAAAATAAAAATAAGACATATATAAATATTGAACCACTGTAAATAATTAAATTTATGAATACCCATGAATAAAATGACATATATAATAATTGAGTTTGAAAACAATACGTCCATGTATATGCTTGGTAAATAAAAATTTGAAATTTCTAACATTTATAAATTATGAATTGATATCCTACATATTTTAAAAAAAATTATAAGTATATTATAAATAAATCATGGAATTTGAACTATAGATAATTTTTTCTAAAAAATTTAATCCAAATTCTACTTTTTTTCTTGAAACTAAAGGGAATCAACTTCTTCCTTTCAACATGGGACACAAACTAGTGAATTTTTTAGGATGGATTCACGAGAACATCTTTATTGAGGGGAATTCCCACTCAAGGTGGTTATATATATATTTGGGGAAATATGGGGTGGGATTTAAAGGAAAAATTGTGGTAAATACAATGAACAAAATCTCATCTCATGGTTTTCATCATAGTGGGGATCAAAACAGTTTCTATTGGTTAATGTCAAAGAAATGAATTTGTTAATATATTTAATTAAATTTAATTGTTTTAATAGATATTTATTCTATTATATATATTATTTATTCTATACTTTCATGGGATGCTTTGAAAGCATCCATGGTGAGAAGGGATTTTATATTAACATAATATAAAAATAATAGAAGATGTAAATGAGACGTGTCTCATTTTAATGGCATAATGGTACTAGGAAAACATTCTACATAGAACCATTTATTCACTAGAAATAGAATAGGTAGATGTAAAATAGGAAATTTAGTAAAAATTAAGATAATATTTCATGCTGATAATGGTTTATGAACAGTTAAGGGTTGAATGCTAGTGATGTAGAAGATGTCTCAGAAGAAGTGGATATCCTGAATGGATGGTTAGAGAGTCTGATCTTTTTAATCCAATTGTTATGGTTTCATTTGGTGAATAGTAATCAAGATTTATTTATCCCACATAGAAATAATGAACCAATGACTCCTCTTATATATGAAAATTTATGAAGTTTGTGAAGTATAACAAAAGAATATGCCTAGTACACAGGGCTATGAAGTATTTTCCCAACCTATAAATGACAAAAGTCACAAACTAATTAACTTAAGACAATGAAAAATACACCATGGTAATGAATCATGTGATGAAACATGATTTTTTACTACTAGTTGGGCTTGGGTTAGATTAACCACTCCCCATGGGTGACCCACTTGGATACCACAATGTGTTGAGGGTTCCCAATATTTTGATTTTAGGTTTGGCGTATCTTTAATTACAGTAAGACAAAAAAATAATAAAAAGGAAAGTATAAATTTATTTTTCAATATACATTCTCATCTAACAACTTAATTTGATTAAAACATATATAATTAAATAAAAAATTAAAAAAAATTATCACTTTTATATTTAAATTATCAAACGATAGATCTAAATTTTCCATTTCACTTAAAATTACAAATTTATAAAACATTGTAATATTATTAATGTTTCAAACAAAAATAATAAGTGTGTCTAATAATAATTTATAAAAAAATTATTAACATCTTATGATTTAAATATTTAATTATAATATAAATAAATACACATTTTATGACACACAATCAAATGTTCATTCCAATAATAAAACATACTTTTAAATGAAATATTTATAAATTTTAGAATAATTATTGAAGATACATATATTACCAATATAGTATTGTATCTGAGAAAATATAATACTAATTCAAAAATTATCATTAGTTGTATATACCTTAGGATTAAAACATAAGATGAATAAAGGATTTAACATAATTTAATGAATATTAAAACTTTTATCAGTTGTGTTATGTTGTAAAAAATATAAATTAATAAATAAACTAACATATTTTTTTAATAAAATATAAGTAATATTTTTATCATAGCTCAAAAACAAAAACAATGTTATTTAAGGAAAATATTTATGTCTCGGTTAAATTATTATATAGATTTTTTTAATAATAGAAAAAACAATCAAAAATAAAATAAAAATACCCTTAGAATTTCTAGGAATTACATTTAATAATTTACATAGTGATTCCTTTTAATAATGATATAAAATCCATATTCGTTATATGATTTTATTATGATATAATGAATTATTGATTAACAGTTTCAATCATATCTATATATAATGATAAGTTATGATCCATATAAAACTCAATATGATAGATATTATAGATTTCTTATAAGATATTAATCTATTTACATAATGAGTTTTTCCAGAATGTAATAGGAATAAATCATTTAATAAAATATTAATAGAAGGAAAATATTTCTTTTTTCACAAATACTTGGATAGAATGAGTTCAATCATATTTTATTTCTTATAAATAATTATTTCTTTACAAAAGTGTGGGAATAAAGAGTTTTCTCATATTTTAATGCATGAAGAAAATTATTTATTCCAAAATGTATGGGAATAATGTGTTTTCTTATATTTTCAATAATGTACATGATGAGTTTTCTCTCAAAGTATAAGGCCTCAGCCTTAAACCTTACTTAATCATGAGTTATTACAAGATTACACATTGAGGATCTTTTCATGTTTAGAGTTTTAGAGAATTAGATCTTGAAACTTGCATTACATTCCACATTTAAACAAAGTGGTTACATAAAAGACAGTATTAATTCTTCCCATCAACGGAAACATATTGAAAATAAAACATGGATTTTTTCTTGACACATCCTTGACACTATCATCACATCATGTACCTTTCCATTGACCTGTGAAAAACATTTCAAAAACTTGGGATGACATAAAAAGCTCAGTAAGGGTTATAAAAATATGGAAAGGAATCATGAGTTCATATATACATAAGAATGAAATAATACATTACCCATAAAACATAGGCACTTTAACATACCTCATCAAACCATGAATAAATCATATAAAACATAAGACATAAAGGTAACTTGAGGCATTCATAACATTCTTACGTAGGGAGTAACCCTCTTGGTTACGTTTGGAATACCCATCATAGTATATTCCCTAAATCCCTTCGGAGAAACCTTAACGTTTCACTCCTTCGCGTTACCCAATGCATTAGAGAGCTATATCGGGCTCACCTGCCCTTAGTTTATCACGTAACCACCCGTCTTCATAATAATGCCCAAGAACCTCAACATAATCATATCACATAAAACATGCATAAAGGAAACATAACATTTTCACATTTCAATCACAAGATATCAATAAAACATATTGATATAAAAACATTATGAAAACCATTTTCAATACCAAAGTAAAACATGATATTTATTTTTCTTTTAAAAAGAAGGTATGGCTTGTAGAGGAAGCCGAAACCCAAATAACGGTCATGGCGGTGGAGAAGTCGTTGTTGCCGCATTCGTATGACAAAAACATTCCCTTTTGTCGTTTTGTAAAACTCTATGAATAAAAAAATTCCTTTTGGATAAACGTAAAAGTCAAAATGGTTTATACACCGTATAATAGAAAGTCGTGTATAAAATAAAATATTTCTCAATGAAAGGAGATTGAGACGAAGTCCCATACAAAGACGATATCCTTGGTTTATGGATAAATCAATTACATAATTATGTGTGAAAAACGAATACACCAAATATAAGTGTATATTAAGTGTAAAATAATCAAAGGTCATTCACACATATTCATAGGATGACATATTCAATAACTACATGTTGAACCCAATGAAATCAAAATTGGGTTAAGAAGTTTCCTTGATAGCCTAACGACGTCACATCAAAATGAGTTGATGAGAGATAAAAAGTGCATCTCATCACATGGACATAAAATTTACATCAATAAGGATATAGGAGAACATATCCCAACATAACAATATGTAAATTAAAATACCCAACAAAAGAAGTCTTTTAAAACAGAGAAGGGTGAAAGGTTCCCTTACCGACTTGGGTATCTTTCAAAACATACACCCCATGAAAGAAGGACAATAAATCATTGATGTAAATACTCATAAACGAAAGTATATTAGACAAAGAGTAGAAAAATGGGCAGTACATACACCACTCAAATGAAATTGTGGAAAAGGTAGCATAAATCTCACGGGAATAAAAGTGAGATGAAAAATCCCTTACGAAAACTCAGCAGCCTAATAGCGCCACATAAAACTTGCAAAAATGGATTAATGAGATCAAATAGGGTATCTCATCATATTAACATAAAGTTTATATAAAGTGGAATATAAATTAATATCCCTCAACATAACAAAGAGGAGCATAAAAGAAGTGACATAAAGGAGAGTACTTAAAAAGAAAGAGAGAGGTTAGATCTCTTACGAAAATTCGGCAGCCTAAAGGCGCCACTCAAAACTTCCAAAATGGATTGATGAAAGAGAATAGGGTCTCTAATCACATGAACATAAAAATTAAAGTAAGTGTAATATAAAATAACATCCCAATAAAAAGAAAGATGAGCTTTACAGGGAATGGTATAAAAGAGTATACTTAAAAAGAAATAGTGGAGTAGGATCCCTTACCTCAAGTCCAACTTATCTTGTTCGTTTATTTATATTCCTGAATAATAATCTTTGTTCAATTAATAATTTCCCAAGTACCTTATTTGGAGATTATTATTCAGTTCATATCACATATTATAATGTTATAATAATTGTTTAATAATGTTAGTTCATATCAGACGTTTTTGCCGATGTTTGGTACATGAGTCAAAAATGAACTTGTTTGAAAAAAGACTGCCCATGTAGTTATAAGTAAATAATTTCCAGAATATTATTAATGATTAAAATATCATATATATCCAGTAAAAATTAATTTCGTACTATTCCATATCATTTGTAGATAAAAAATGAAAAGCATCGTTCATGGAGATGGTAGGCCGTACGTACGCATGAACGCTACATTCATTTTTGTCATATTAATGGAATTAAAACAAAATGAGAGAGATATATATATGTTATAATTATAGAATTATATCCATAATTTTGATGTAATATTTTACATATATATCTATTATATATATGTACTTATAATATTATATAACATTTTGAGATAAGAAATGAAATGTACCGTTCATGGAGATGGTAAGCCGTATGTACGCATGAACGCTACTTCCATTTCTATTTCATATTTAATGGAATTAAAACAAAATGATACATAATAGTATTTTAATTCCATTATGGTATAATATATAATATTATTAAATATATCCTTTATACGTACCACATATGGTATTAACGAATCAAATCACTTTGAGGGGGCGGTAGTCCGCACTTCCTTAAATGAAGATATCACGTTTACCCATAATGGAAACCATAATGGTGTGCCCAAAATGAAAAATACAGAAGTTTAAGGAAAACATAAACATATTATATATCACATATAAATATATTTTCAACTTAATGGCCACCTTTTAAGGTGTTAAAATAATGTTGAGCAATCATCCTTTCGGGAGGCCGAAATTCGCCATCCACGGAAACAGTATGTTCTTTAACCATTAGATGTAGGTGTGTGAAAGTGTTGCTCGAATAATTCTTATAAAAAAATCCTATTATATTGATGATACTTTATTTGTTACAGAAGAAATGAATAAAAATAGTTAAGGGGTTGGATAAGCAAAATAAAACAAATGGACTCAAGTGAAGACATTACCTTAAAATCGGGTAACTCCCATTGGTTTGAGCACAAAGTCTTCCTTGGGAAGACTAATGCCCAAAGTGAGTATTCAAGGAGTAAGAGAGGTAAGTGGAGAGACAAAATGGGCAGAGTTTGGCCGAGCCAAATGCTTTGGGAGTGTGGGTAAGGAGGTAGAGGTGGGGGCCTTTTATAAGAGGAGAGGAGGGGCACTATTGGAAGGTAAAGAAAAGTCACTTTATTTTAAAATGGTATTCGGATTTAAGAGGTCCCACATTGATGTTTTTCTAGGATAAGGTGATAAGGGTTATAAACCCACTCATCCAATAGGTTTTGGACATGTGTAGGTCTTAGATATTACATTATCTTTCCATTTTATTTAAATCGTTAAATAATGAGGTCAACGCTGTATCATCATGATGTCATCAATAATTTAATTTATTTAATGTCTAAAAATTATAAAAAATACTAAGATTTAAGAAATTGTTTTATATTTCCAATGAACATTTATAGTAAAAAATCTGATTTTATAACCCCATTTAAAAATTGGTTTAGTAAAACATTTCATGTTTGTCTCATTTTTACTTTAACTTTAAATAAAAAGATATTAAAGTCATTTTCCAACCAAAGTGGCTTCATGGGGTCCCCAAGTTGACCCATGGGTTGTATTGGTCGTCCATGACACATCCAATGAGGATATGACAAGTGTAAAGATCTTTTCATATTATTAAAACATTATTTTTACCTTAAACTACACTAGTTACCTCTAATCGCGATTAAAAACTTAATAAGTTACTATTCACAAAAAAATTATTTTTATCCCATTGAACCACATTTTACTTCATAATGACAATCATTTATGTCGGATTTTTTAATTTCAAAACACAAAGATGACAAAATTTCATTTTAACGGAAAAATCAGTTTTTATAAGTACCACTAAGTGGTTTCACTATTCATCAAAAATTGAAGTTTTTCAGAAAAATCCCAAAAATTCACCCTAAGATATATTTGATATTCCAAATTAAAAAATGAAGCCTATTTTACAAAATTCAAAACATATAAGTCACATTAATTAATTTAATAATTAATTCCCGCTGTCAGAGCAAATAGCTTGTTTTTATGAAACAATAAGTATCAAAATATTGACACTAGTTTAAGTCTGATTTCAACGAAAAATTAATTCCAACGACCACTATTAGATTTAGTGGCAAAAATATATTCTAATTTCACTTTAAAAACAATTCAAAAGATTATAAAATCATATAAATAAATTAGATTAAAAAGAGGTTTTGAATGAAAATACAATATTTTACACTGTTCATTTAAAAAAGAAACTTTATCGGAAAGATACCAAAAATTTACACAAAGTAAATTTTGAGGTCCCAATTATTAAGAAGAGTTTTATTTGGTCCAATAGAATGTATAAGATTGAACAAAACTATATTTAATGACGGTTCGCCATCAAAAGGTGATAAGTGAACCTTTAGTGAAAACCAGGGCATATAAGGCCTAAAATCGAATTATTTCCGTATTTTATGCCTTTATCATTTATTTGATAAATGTAAAAACATTAAAAAACATATATAATCATATTTTAGTTATTTATATCCATTTCCCTCCATTACAACAGCTACATGTTAACTACCATTTAAAATAATATTATTATTTTATTAGAGTGCAACGTAAGATTCCCAAGAAACTCATTGTTGCGTGTTGGGTACGCCATCGAGCATAGAGTCCCCTTTAAAGTCATATTTATATTTTATTCACAAATATGGATAAATATGAAAATGTCATTTTATTTATTTACCTGGGGTGTTACATCCTTCCCCCCTTTTGGGAATTGTGTCCTCGCAATTTTAAAATTGCGCTTGGAAACATCCTTGAAAGTCCCATATCAGAACAAGAGTCGAGAAAACAATCACATTAAAATAAAGAAAGATAAGTACAGTGGTCACCCGAGTTATCCCATACTAGGACTCCATGTAGGAAAACATGTACATGGAGGAGAAAACATAGGGTCATGTTCTGATGGAGAGTGATAGAAAACATGTTTAGGAGAAGGTTAACAATAAGAAAATCACAAACTTGTGATGGGTTAAACGGTGTTGGGTTCCCCAGTAGGAAAAGTTAATAGACAAAATTATGGTTTTTAGTTACTTTTTATTGAGGAATTTATTCATAAGGAAACATAATCACTTATCATGTTGACATTCAACTTTTACTAGATTCCTTAATCAAACTCATATTTTTTCCAAAGGACAAGTATTTTGGGAGACTTGTTCACATTAAGAGTACTATAATAAACTTCTATAGAATCACCTTATCCACAAAAGAGAACTATATACATCCCATGTATTCAGGCTTTATCCAAAACCAAAACTAGAAAGGTTAGTACAAGGTCAGATAATCCAAAAAAGGATAACCCTTTATAAAAAGAAAATCTATTCTTAATCTCAAAATTTGACCAACAAAACCCAAAGATCAACGAGAACCATTCGATAACCAATTTGTCCATAAAATTCATCAAAGTAAACCAATATAAGATTGAAATCCGAATATTTTAAGGATTTAGTCACATATTCTTCCAAGTTAAATCGTAACATTTATCTCCAAACAACATAAGTTGCTCCTAAAGTCTCGTATTGAAAATTAATTAACTTAATCACATATCCTCCATGATAGGTTAATCATTTTCATAAATAACCAAAAATCAACTTACTCTTAATTCATAAAATCATCTAACTAACAATAATCGGTCAAACTAACCAGGGACTTCACGTAGTCCAGTGGTAGGTGATAAATACCAGTCGCACTTTGGTTGTGGGTTCGATTCCTGCAGCTTTGTCCGACGCGACGGGTTGTCACATGGTCTGCGTGTTGTCCTTTTTCCAAAACTATATAATTATCAAATCATTCCCCCAAAAAGAGATAAAAATCATCAAAAATAAACATAACATATTTTAACCTCAATTTTATCTCATGCCTTTCACTTCCATCATAACATATAGTAACCCATAATTACCTCAAAAGTAAGGATCATATAAACTCTAATTGTTACCTTTATAATTATTACCTGAACTTCCACATCGATTGGTCATCTCGTACATGATTCATTACAAAACATACCAAGGTTAAAGTGGTTGATCATGACTCCTTGATAGTTGGTTTAGAACAACCACGAGTTTCCTCATCAAATCCCCAATTTTATCTAGTATCTTAATCATAAAACCACCACAGTTTCCTTCAAACCTGTTGTCTCTTTGGTTCCTGCTAGATCCATCCATTCACTAAAAATAGAAATGTCAGTGTGAGTATATCAACAAAACCATCATATACTAATGAGGAAGGTAAACACTAAGATACACTTACTCATTCACTTTATCTAAAACTTAGACTCATTCTGAAATCCTAACCATTATGGTAATGTCACTTATTCTTAAAGAATACCCTAACCTCTAATGTTATCTAAACCGACCTTTGATACCAACTATAAGGCCCCATTATTAAACCATACTTAATCTTGATTTATTACTGGATTACACATTGAGGATCTTTTCAGGTTTAGAGTTTTAGAGAATTAGATCATGAAACTTGCATTACATTCCACATTTAAACAAAGTGGTTACATAAAAGACAGTATTCATTCTTCCCATCAACGGAAACATATTGAAAATAAAACATGGATTATTTCTTGACACATCCTTGACACTATCATCACATCATGTACTTTTCCCTTGATTTGTGAAAAACATTTCGAAAACTTGGGATAAGCATAAAAAGCTCAGTAAGGGTTATAAAAATATGGAAAGGAAACAAGAGTTCATATATACATAAGAATGAAATCATACTTTACTCATAAAACATAGTCAATTTAACATACCTAATCAAACCATGAATAAATCATAGAAAACATAAGACATAAAGGTAACTTGAGGCATTCATAACATTATTACGTAGGGAGTAACCCTCTTGGTTACTTTTGGAATACCCATCACAGTATATTCCCTAAATCCCTTCAGAGAAACCATAACGTTTCACTCCTTCGTGTTACCCAATGCATTGGAGAGATATATTGGGCTCCCCCGCCATTAGTTTATCACGGAACCACCCGTCTTCATAATAATGCCAAAGAACCTCAACATAATCGTATTACATAAAACATGTATAAGGGGAACATAACATTTCCAACTTTAAATCACAAGATATCAATAAAACATATTGATATAAAAACATTATGAAAACCATTTTCAATACCAACGTAAAACATGATATTTATTTTTCTTTTAAAAAGAAGGCATGGCTTGTAGAGGAAGTCGAAACCCAAATAACTGTCATGGCGGCGGAGAAGTCGTTGTCGCCACATACGTATGACAAAAACATTCCCTTTTTTCATTTTGTAAAACGCTTCGTATAAAAAAGATTCATGTTGGATAAATGTAAAAGTCAAAGGGGTTTATACACCGTTTAAAAGAAAGTTGTGTATAAAATAAAATATGCCCCAATGAAAGAAGATTGAGACGAAGTCCCATACAAAGACGGTATCCTTGGTTTAAGGATAAATAAATTACATAGTTATGTGTGACAAACGAATACACCAAATATAAGTGGATATTGAATGTAAAATAATCAAAGGTCAGTCACACATATTCAAAGGATGACATATTCAATAACTATATGTTGAACCCAAAGAAATCTAAATTGGGTTTAGAAGTTCCCTTGACAGCCTAATGGCGTCACATCAAAATGAGTTGATGAGATATAAAAAGTGTATCTCATCACTTGGACATAAAATTTACATCAATAAGGATATATGAGAACATACCCCAACATAACAATATGTAAATTAAAAGACCCAACAAAATAAGTCTATTAAAAATGTGAAGGGTGAAAGGTTCCCTTACCGACTTGGGTATCTTTCAAAACATACACCCCATGAAAGAAGGACAATAAATCATTGATGTAAATACTCATAAACGAAAGTATATTACAGAAAGAGTAGAGTAATGGGCAGTACATACACCACTCAAATAAAATTGTGGCAAATGTAGCATAAATATCATGGGAATAAAAGTGAGATGAAAAATCCCTTACGAAAACTCGGCAGCCTAACGACGCCACATAAAACTTACAAAAATGGATTGATGAGATCAAATAGGGTATCTCATAATATTAACATAAAGTTTATATTAAGAGGAATATAAAAGAACATCCCCCAACATAAAAAAGAGGAGCTTAAAAAAAGTGACATAAAGGAGAGTACTTAAAAAGAAAGAGAGAGGTTAGATCTCTTACGAAAATTCAGCAGCCTAACGACGCCACTCAAAACTTCCAAAATGGATTGATGAGAGAGAATAGGGTCTCTCATCACATGAACATAAAAATTACAGTAAGTGTAATATAAAATAACATCCCAATAACAAGAAAGATGAGCTTTATAGGGAATGACATAAAGGAGTATACTTAAAAAGAAATAGTAGAGTAGGATCCATTACCTCAAGTCCAACTTGTCTTGTTCGTTTCTTTATATTCCTGAGTAATAAACATTGGTCAATTAATAATTTCACAAGTACCTCTTTTAGAGATTATTATTCAGTTCATATCACATATTATAATGTTATAATAATTGTTTAATAATGTTAGTTCATATCAGACATTTTTGCCGATGTTTGGTACATGAGTCAAAAAGAACTTGTTTGAAAAAAGATTGCCCATGTAGTTATAAGTAAATAATTTCCAGAATAGTATTAATGATTAAATTATCATATATATCCAGTAAATATTCATTTCATACTATTCCATATCATTTTGAGATAAAAAACGAAAATCACCATTCATGGAGATGGTATGTCGTACTTACGCATGAACACTACTTTCATTTTTTGTCATATTAATGGAATTAAAACAAAATGAGAGATATATATATGTTATAATTCTTGAATGATATCCATAATTTTGATGTAATATATTACATTATTATATGATAAAATGAATCACAACCTGAATGACCTAGTAGTTTATTAATATTGGTAAAATATAAACATAGATGGCTCCCAAATTACAATTGAATTCAAAAAATAAAAAATAAATATTTTCTAAAAATATTATTCTCTATTTCATATCCTGGAATATAAATCATAGTACACTTTATGGATTACTTGGAAATGAATCAAAATAACGACGGGCTGAAAATATTATTCAGGAATAAATATTTAATAATATATCTTGAATAAATAAACATACATGACATGTAATGGTAAATAACTGAACACACATTCCATTTAAAAAATATGAATATCCTTACTAGATAAAATATAATCAAAAAATGTAAAAAAAATTTAAAACACATTTTATTTAATCAATAACCAAATTATTCTAATTTGATATGGAATAATCAATAAAGAATGGTAAATAATAGAAAACACATTCCATTAAATAAAAAAACTGAGAATAAAATGAAACGAAATATAATATCATTGAGACATTCTCCAAGATAATTATAATTTATTTCAAAATTAATGATATTTCATAATTATTAGGTTTTAGGATCTCATGTGTAATGATGACTATATTGTTAGGATTTTCCACAAGATTATTTAAAATAGATAGGTAGAAAACCTCATATCTAAGGCTTGCGCAATATTTC
Source organism: Viscum album (assembly GCA_963277665.1). Lineage (NCBI taxonomy): Eukaryota > Viridiplantae > Streptophyta > Magnoliopsida > Santalales > Viscaceae > Viscum > Viscum album. Next base: position 673,518,459 of record OY728157.1, on the reverse strand, counting down.
ATCCCATGAGACTTTGAATAAATTGAGGGTATATATATAATTGGGACCCAATAATTTTAACATGTACAAATCATTCCACATATATAAAATATTTCATGAACAATGTTCCATATTGGCTAATTTTTGTATTGAGTAAATAATAAAATCTCACCAATATTTCGATAAATAAAGAAATAACATTCATTATAGAACATCATGTCTATAATTTAAAAAATATCAGTGAAATAAATATATCTATGATAAATAATATGGATATGAATGTGAAATTTCATGTCTAATGATATCTGGTAATTGAGTATTTCAAGTTAAAGTTAATGACTACCACAAATGAATCAGTAAAATGAGTCTCAGTAAATTCCACAGAAAAATTATCCTAAAAAATCCATATATCGAATAAGTATAATATTAATATAAAATATATAATTTAAAATAAGAATAAAGGGGTTTCTTCATTGGAAAATATAAATATAATAGATTATTACTATCAACCCTTTATAAAAAACCATCTATTTTATTATGAAAATACAATTTCTAAAAATAATATTTTACAAAGAAATTTATGATTATTTTTTTTGAAAAAAATATTTAATATATATATAATATTTATTATAATATCAATTGGTATTGAATTAGGAAATTTTATTATAATTGGAGTATATTAAAAAAAGATTACTTTTTGATTTTCAGTAAAATCAAAACAAGTAGTATTTTGAAAAACAATTAAATATTCATTAAAAATATAATGTAAAAATGATATAAATTTTATTAATACATCCATTTTAATTTTTTTTAAAAACATATAATCATTAATTGAAACCCATTATTGGATGAAGAAGGATATTTTACTGAAAAGTGAAATGATGTGAGATTCTATTAAAATATTTCCCAATAATTTTTTTTTAAATAATATGAGAAATGGTAATATTAATTGAAAATATCATTAATAAAAATATGATAATAAAATTAAATGGTTTTATTAAAAAATGGTCATATAATTTCATTTCATTGAAATTATATAATAAACAACTCTGATTAGATTTATATTGCTAAATGAACCATTACAACTATCATAATGTTGAAGTAATGACTATTCATTGAATACATTGTGTGTATAAATTTCAAATAAACATAAAAATATTGTAAATAAAATATTATATAAAATTTTTTATTTCACATATTATATTCAAATATAAAATGTTACGAAGAGGAAATATAACTAAATAAAAAACATTGTCTAATGAAATTGGTTATGACTTGTTATCTTTTAACTAAAATACCCTTGGATTAAGTAATACCATTTAGAAATAAAAATAACATTATTTTTTAATCGAAAAATATATTACATATCAAAGGATAATTATATGCACCATATAAAATATATTTTCCTCATTGCATTACAATATTCCTCATTGAAGGGAAATTGATTTGAGGTCCCTTAAATCCATATTCTTTTTGGTTGAATTTTATTTAACCTCATATATAGTGTATTTAAAAATGTCATTAACTAATTATATAACTCTATTAATATTTATAATATCATATATTGTTCTTTTATATAACCTTATCACCCATTCATTAATAATCATTCATTATTTTAATTGTTTTGGGAGTTAACTAGCTTGATTTTTTATGCAATTTTATCATGAATAATATAATTCTATTGAATATTATATACATCCATCATCTCAAAAATATCAATCATGACATAATTACAATATTTATATAGATACTATACTTTTCAGACTAATATTGGATGATTGTTTTTAAAAATTATGTATGTTATGGCCATGGAGATGGTGGACCATACGTACGAATGGTTAACATTTCCATTTTTCAACGATCAATATGTAAAGGTGGTGAGTAACATGTTTTATTTCAATAAATATAATTATATAAAAAATCCATAATATTTATTTAAATATAATTTTATATTTCATTAATGTTGTTCGGTGATAAAAATAGAATCACATCCCTTCATGAATGTGGTATTCTACACATACACGAACAATGTTATCATCATTAAATGTGTGTAAAGGTAAAAAATAAAAAGAATTTATTATAATTTAAGAGTAATTTAAATGACATTAATATAATAATTATTTCATTTATATAACATATATTCATTTACATTATCCATATTACCTTCAATGAATGCATTGTGGAAAAAAAACACATCCCTTCGTGAGATGGTAGTCTACCATACACACGAGTGATGTTATTGTATACCATAGGAAATAGAATATATATATATTATATAATTGTTATATAGGTATTATAATTTAAGAAATACCATATATATTATTTATATACATCATCATTCCGAGCCACGAAATTTGTTAATGTAAAAATGAATTACATCGGTCCATGTGGGGATATTCTTCCACACACACGAATGATGATTATGTAACCCATTTTATTGAAATGGGGACTTTTTTTGTAAGTTATTAAAAAAGACCATATTATTATATTTAATATATTTAATTATTTCTATAATCATGTTTTTATAAAAAATTATAGATGTATAAGAATAAATAAAACATGTATAACATGGAATTTTATCTCTTCTATGACATCACCTTTAGGATGATTCCTGAATTATTCAAAGATTGGATTTCTAAAAAAAGGATTATAGGATTATGTTATAGAATCTAATAAGATATTTCTGTAATTGTTATAATATCCAATAGTGACTTCTGTTATGAAGAATATTGGAGTGGTGGTGGCCTTTTAATTGTGAGGTAAGTGGAATACTTGTAATTATTGAAATGAAAATGTTGTACTCACATTTTTTATAATAAAAAATGGTTTAATGTAGTGTATTATACTTCATTATAAATAAAGAGGTTGAAATATGGCCATAAAATACTTTTTTGAAATAATTTAAGGTCATTTTAATCCTTACATATTTAGTTTAAGCCCCGATAAATCAATTTTTACCTTTACCCAAGTAAATAATTTTAACTACTATTACTATGAATTTTGGTAAAAAAATAACTTTACCTGATTATATAATATATTAAAATTAATAAAAATATGTAATACTTTTTTCAAAATTGTAATTTAAAAATTGGAAAATTTTAATTTCAATATAATCACTAATACATGACAAGAAAATGATTTTTAAAAAAATTGGTCAAAAGTTTAGAAGGTTTTAATATCAAAATTCATAATTAGAATTATTAAAATTAACTAATTTATATTAATTGATATATTATTATTCTTATTTTACTTTAAAAAAATTGGAATACTAATTTATCTTTATATAATATTTAAATTAAAATGATGTTTTAAATTAATGTACATTATTTATTACTATTCGTTGACAAATGATACACATCAGAAAAATTCGATAAAACCATAAGATATTTATAATATTATTATTTTAAATAATTATTTTAATTTCACTATATAAATTTAATTAAATTGGTGATATATAATTTTTTTATGTCTGCAATGGGTGACAATACCATCTTAAGGAAAAGTATAGTTTTTCAGAAAAATATATTTCTTTTTTGAATGATTAATATATGTTTTATTAAAAATATATATAGTTTACTTTTATAAATTATTTGATAAAATTAATACCTAAAAATTTATTATTTATTCTATAAGAGTATGTTATATTGTGATTTATTTTGAATAGGGGTTTCATTATCATGATGATGTTGAGAACATTAAATTTAAAAGAAATATATTTCATGTGCTTTAAGATCATTTTTCGGTGTCCCGTATTCTATAAAAATCAATTTTATTCTTTTGATATTATTTTGTTTCAAAAAATCATAATTTATTCATATTAATCAAAAATAAAAAATAAATTTACATCAATCGTGCTTATATATGGATGATAAACTCTTAAAAACGATGAAAACTTTTTTTCATCACAATTTATAATGGCATGTCATAAAAAACGAAGAAAATAATAATTTTTAAATCAAAAAATTATTAATGTATATTAAATAATTATACAAATTCAATCCTTCTCATTCATTTTGAAATGGAAATGTCAACCACACAGTAGTGAAGATTACTACCTCCAGGAGTGATGATTTATTTTTCCGATCACAATACAATGTGGATGATTACAAGAAATAATTTAAATAGGTTATATGATATATATGAAATGTTTTATCCTCTTTAAAAATTATACTACAATATTACTAAGACTTATTGTTTCTGATTTAATCATCATTGCTTGCACATGATTAGTCAAATTTACCATTTATATAAACTATGTTGTAGTGTTTATGTCATGAAAGAATTAATAATGTTATATGATGATAGTAACTTGTTATTATATTGTATACAATAAGTATTAATTATTTATTAAATATATTATTATTATTATTATATACATTTATTCATATATCAACTATTTTTCATTAAACTCCCAAAAAAAATTCTATCACCAATTTCATCATTAGAAAAATAACTAATATAGATATGAATGAAATTAGAACAATAAAATTAATTATAAAAAATACCTTATAGTGTCTATAAGGATAAAAAATTACGAAAATTGAATATATATAAAATAATCAACACATCCCTTCAGAGATAAAAATAATTATCAAATTTTGTTACATTCGTTGATATATATATATAATATAACTAATATATTTATAAAATATTACTGTAAATAAGTATAATACAATTATATAGTAATGTCTAATATTATGAAATATTTAAATAAAAATTTTATTTTTGTATGCAGTATTTTAGATCATGTTTTACAAAGTGGGGAAACACGATAAAAGTTTTCCTAAATAAATTTCATTTCATTGAGTTACAAAAATTATTATTGAACACTATTTTTATACGTGATGCATGCTTTATGTAATGAGTAATTTATAATTTAATTTATGATTATTTATTGGGGATTTTAATTCTTTTATATAGATTCATTATCTTTTGTTTCATTGCGTAATTATTATACCTCATGTAAGGATTATTTTTTTCAAATTTCAATTCATTGAGACATGGTTACGTAAGAAATTATATTTTCCATAATATAGTGAACTTAAAACCAAATTTTCATTTAATATCTATATTATCTTATATTTTATTTTATTAAATACTATATTATTTTTTCTTTCTCTCATGTAATTTTTACTCAAATGTAACACAATCAGTGTAAATTATTTTTCATTATTTTAAATTCATTTGGAAATGTATGATTTTATACACCCAAATTTCATTCAAATTTTGTATTACATATGTATTAAATTTATGTATATTGAATAAAATTAATTTGATAATATTTTAATGTATATTTATTGTTGTTTCTTTTTTTTTCATTTCATCAATAAAATACCATTACCATAAGGAATTGTTCATCGAACTAAATTACAAAAATTAATATTTATTCAATGATGATTAATATAGGGAATTTTTATTCCATTGTTTAATATAACCATCATATTTATCATATCTGCTAATTAATTTTGGGGTTTTTTATATTGTTTCAAAAAACTTTCCCCAGGGATAATTATTTATCTACTATATGGAAAATCACCTAGTCAATCATCTTCCATCTTGAATCATCCACATTAATTTCCATATTAATTGGAATATTTTAACAATGGCCATATATATGCCTTAATATTTTATTCATGTAATTTTATACTATTTTTAACTTCTCTAAAAGAATTTATGGATTGTTTTCATTTTTATATATAAAATTTTAATAAAATTTATAATAGAATATATTTTTAAAATTTCATAGTGGGAACTTCGTTTCATTTTTTTATTTTTTTATATCAATTCATATATATGATTTCATAATTTATAAAAGAAATTATAGTTATCAATTTTTTATAAAACAATTCAATGTAAATAAACGTTTTCAAAAATCCAGAATGTGTCGTATATCCTAAACAAATTTCTAAATAGTCTTATGAATTTTTATCATCTATGTCAATTCCCATTTGAAATATGTTTTACATGATTAATAATATTATTATAATTATATATTATAAAATATTTCTTAGGATACCTCATGAAATGTATTTTTTTTCAATCAGATGATTGATCTATCACTTCAATTATATTCCCTAAAAAACGCTTTGGAATATGAGAATAAATCCATGCAATTGATATATTTTATTGTTACCATGTTTTCTATTTATTTTATTTAAGTGTGTTTTCTAGACTAAATTAAATATATTGGTTAGTGAAAATATTCACTAAACCATATTCAATATTTATATATTGTGTAAATTATAAGTGATTTTTTATCTTCATTGAGTGATATATACAAATAAATTTACTTAATATCATTTGAAACAATTTTAATTTCCCTGTGTATATCATATTATTAGTATTTATTGAATTATTAATGTAAATCCCAATACACACGTTTCTAGATCTGGTATAAATAATGATGTATATTTTTTTTATCAAAATTAACTTGAAAATATACAGTGATTTATATATGAGGATCTTTTTTGGTCCAACCATTGGATGAAACTGACCATTCTTACAAATTATCAATGATAAAATAATAAATAGAAATATTTGTGATTGATATTTTCTCATGCATTATTCATAGAGAATCTAAACTACCTTAAACCTCTAAATGACCCTAATTTTTTTATATAAAAATATAGATTGATAAAAATTTCCTAGTAAGGGGATACTACAAATTTAGTGAAAACCCTTTATTAAAATAAATATACCTTTTGAAAATACAATTAAATTTAATTTTGAAAATACATTTTAAAATCATTATATTTGGAATATTCATTTAAAATCCATTGAAAACACTTATAATTTTTATAAAATAATTTTGAGAAAACTATTCATTTTTTTTGAATACTCTATTAAAATTTCATTGAAAAAAATTTATTAAAATTTATTTAAAAAATACTTATTCCCTTAAATATGGTATAATACATTTGAAAATACATACAATTTTGAATTCATTATAATTAATTTGATAAAATATATTATTTTCAAAATATTAATAATACTATTTTGAAATTACATATTCTATTGAAAAAGATATAAATCCTCTAAAAATTATAACAACTTTAAAAATAAAATTATTTATCATTTGAAAATACTTATCCTTTAAAAAATTCAGTAATGCATTTGGAAAAACATAATTCACTGAATATAATATAATACTTCTGAAAATACATTTGTGTTTTAATATATTATTATGCCTTTGAGAATAATTATGCTTATGGAAACATAAATAATTCTATTTTAAAAATACGCACCCTTTTGAAAATAATTTAAAATAATTTTGTTAGTTCTCAGAAAATATTAATTAATCTTTTGAAACGAAATAATGGGGCCTCTTAAAACATTTATGGCTTGCTAGGTCTACCTAATATCCTTATGAATAGATTCACTTCCCACACTACTTTCATTTTTATAATTTCTAAGGGAATATTTTTTATAAACTTTTTTTTATGATTTTCATAATAATATATATGTTTTTACAAGTGTTTTTAAGTTAAAAACATAAAAATGACTAAAATAAATACACAATTTTATTTATATGTTAATATATAATAAATAAATTTCTTAAAAATTCATTTTCAATATTTTTTTCAAATAAATTTGATGATACTTAAACATTTCAAAAATGCATGGATTGTAAATTTATATCCACATAATTAAAATTTTCCTCATAAAATCATGAGTGAAATATTAATGAAAAGGGGCATAAATTGATAAATTTTATCATTCAATACACAACCTTGAAAAATATATTAATGACTACTTTTCTATAATTGTAATTTCATTATATTACCAATTAAATAAATATATATGACTTATTCAGATAAAATAAAAGCAATTATAAATTTCTATTCACATAAAATTTTTTATAAATATTAATAACCATAAAAAATATAATTCACAAAATATTATAAATATTAACATTTTTAAATGAAATAGTTACACCTTTTAAAATTTTAATTATTAAATTTAGTATGATCATGATATAAAATGAATTTTTTTCATTACAAATCATGAAATAATAGCTAAAAAACACACCTACACAGAAACATATTTTTATATATGAGTGTGTGTTTTTGAATATATACATATACACATATTCCATTAATATAACCCCTAATTACATTGGGAATATTTTTCATTATAATATAAAATATAAAGGGGAATTAAAATATATGTTTTAAAGCATCCTATAATACAAATTGATGTTTTAAAAAATATAAACACATAGAATTATAAAAAAAAATTATATATTATTGAAACTCTACAAATTGGAAAAAAATAAATATATAAATATAGTACATCCTTTCATAAGTATAAGTATGAAAATACTTATACAAAATTAATTATCTAATAAGGGAGATTAATAAAATAGTGACATGTATATATTTGACAAACATATACTTGAATTATGAAAAATATATATTAATCATCAATTTAAATCCTAAAATTTAATGTTCTCATTTTAAAAATATTATAAATAATACTTATAATTTGAAATAAATATAATAATTTTAATGAAAAAAATAAATAAAATTCCTCATATAATTTTTTGGAAACTAATGGGAATCATCGTCTACCTTATTTGAGGGTACTCAAACTATTAATGGAAGGAAGATGGTTGTTCTCAAAATACTTCTTCTCGGGGTATTCAAAGATTATATGTGTATATATATCTACAAAAATGAGGAGGGGTGTCAAAATTTATTATATAAATGGTTGTGGGAATAGTGAAGTTAACCTCACCTGGAGGCTTGAACATAGTGGGGGATGTGGGGTCTAAATAATGTATTTCATGGGTGAAAAGGTATATTTTTATTTTATATAGATATATATAATTATATTTATATAAAAATATTAAATATTAAATTAAATTGTTTAAATAGATATGAATTCTTATTTGTATTGGATTTCTATCAAACTTCTATTGGAATCTTTCAATGCTACCATATTGAGAGGGGTTTTTCTGTTAACCTGGGAAGTGACCTATGAATGAAACTCAAGGGAGTTGTCTCACCATCCAAGAATAATAGATATTGGTAGCACACTATACCTTAGACCTATGGTATTTTCAAAACAACAGAAGGGTAAAAAGAATAAAATATAGAAATGAGGTAGAGGATTTGGTCGGAATTTCATGATCATGAGGAGGGATAAACAATGAGGGGTTATATGGTCATGAGGTAGTAGAAGACATATGAGGAGAGCATATATTGGGAGGATGATTAGAGTTCAGATTGATGAGATAAAAATTTTTTGGTATAATTTTGTGATCATTAACCAAGAATTGTTGATCCCACATTGAAATGGGGAATAAATGACCACTTGTATATAATCCATGTTGCGACATTGGTTTGGAAGTACAAAATAACATTCATTATACCAGAGACTATAGATCCTTCGACCTACCTATGAAAGACTTAGTCTTTTTTGAAAATTAACTTATTCACATGAGGGCTCTATCTTAGATATGCCTAATGTGAGGTGTTCTAATCCACTACTGCTACTCGGGCTAAGATAAGGTAGACCCCACCAATGTGGTCCAACCATATGGGTCCCACCGTGTTTGATGGTCCCCATGCATTGCTTAATGGGTTGGGATAATTTTTTATATAAAATATTTATTAATCCAAATAAAAGTATAAATTTGTTATTCTATACCTATATCCTTTAAACAAACTAATTTTCTTCAAAACATATATCAAATACTAACAATATTCATAAAACATTATGACTTTCCTATTTCAATTATGAAATTTTATATATAAATTTACCATTTTATATTTAATTATAAATAAATTAGTCAATATGTTATTACGCATGTTTGAAAAAAAATAAAAGGTGAATCTAAAAATAACGTATAATATATTTATTTACATGTTATTTTGTAAATATCTACTTTGAAAATAAATTAAAAATAATCTTTTCGTAAAATAATATAATATATTCAATTCAACAATAAATAATAATTTAAAATAAAATAATTATATATATTAACATACTTTACTATTATATATGAAGTGAATATTATTGCATTTGAGAAGATAAAATAATATTTCAAAAATTATTATGTTGTGTAAATAAATTATGATTAAAACTTATGTCCAATAAAAGATATAATTAAATTTCAAGATGATTAAAAGATTTCTTTGTTTTTTTAGGTTACAAAATAAATTAAATAATAAATAATCATATAGACTATTTGATAAAATAAAATCAATGTTTTTATCTTAATTTATATAAAATGATATTTTATTAAGGAAAATATTTATGTGTTCCTTAAATTAAACTATCATTTGTTTCAAAAATAGTACTATTGATTATATTAAAATTTAACAACTATTATAATTTATAGACTTTACATTATACCCCCTTCAATATAATTTCATCCTTGAAATTAAGGTGTGATACTTAAGTAATATTTTGAAATTCTATTTTAATAATACGGAAAATTAGAACTACATGTGATCAATAATATTTAGGGTTACATAATTACCTAGTAGTTTAAAATAAGGATTATAAAACTTATATTTTCAATATGTTGTATCATATATGTATTCTAATATTAATATACATGGAATCATGTGCTATTTTAAACAAAACATCAAAATATCAGAGTTTATCAAAATCTTTCATGTAATACATAAATGGTGTCCCCACACCAGTGTTTCCATGTCCAGTAGAAAAAATGTTTTATTTTTTTAAAAAAAATTACTGAAAATATATACTCATTTACATATAAGGATTTTTTCCATTCAAAAATTTTGAGAAAAATACCATTAATACATATTATGAATGGTAAAGTAATGGATAAAATTACAATTATTGAACATCAGTTGTTATTATTTGATAGTTATACAAAACTCCATGAAACCTCTAAATGATCCAAATTAAATATTTAAATAAAAATTTCATGATATGAATTCCCATGTGAGGGTGCTTCAAACCCCAGGAAAAACCCTTTTTGAAATACTTATACATTTTCCCAATAAATTTAAATTTATTTTTTCAAATACTATAGAAAATAAAAATCTAGGAAAAATAATTTAAACATCCTTTCAAATAACTTTTAATTTTGACTAAAATATTTTAAGAAGACATTTCTACATATATTTTTTAAAAAAATTCATTATAAATCCTCTTAAAATGTGATATTAAAATTATAATCAAAATACATACGCCTTTAAAAATAGTTTTTTATTTTTGAAATACTTAATCTTTTGAAATTTTTATAAAGCCAATGAAGATGCATACACCTATGAAAATAATAATAATACTTCATTAAAAATAATAACTCTCATGGAGATGATATAATTCGTTTGAAAATACTTACACCTATGAAAATACTAACAATAATTCATTGAAAATTCTTATGATATGAAAATTCAATAACTCCTTTAAAAATACACGCACCATTTAAAATACTATAATACTTTGGAAAATATGTAATTATTTTGAAATTTGTATAATTCCTCTAAAAATAATTATACCCTTGAAATATTTATTAAGACTCTATCGAATGTAATTACACTTTTGAAAATACATGAAAATTATCAGTTGGTTTTCATGAAAATATTAAGAAAGTGTTGAAAAATAATGGGTCCACTTCAAACAATAAAGGATGTCTAGGCCGACCAACTTTCTGTAGGAATGAGTTCACTCCAAACACCCATTTCATGGTTTAAAATTCCATGTGCCAAATTTTTTAAATTTTTTTAGATTTCCATACATATATATATTTATATTAATCAGTATAGTTTTTTCCATGAAAACATAATAATTCATTGAATACATACACAATAGTATTTCTATATAAATATTTAAATATTCACTTTCATATGAATCCAATTATTAGGCTTGGTATAACCAAATATTATGATATTTAGACATTTTATAAACACTGGGATTCTTATTAATATCCTTGTAAATAAAACATTCCACATAAAATAAGGAGACAGAAATTATTGATACTGGAAAAAAAATTAATAACAATAATCATTTAAAAATCATCCAAAAATTAATTTACTAAATACCTATTTAAATTGTTCGATATTATATTATGTTAGACATAAAATAAATATATAAAACCTTCACATTAAATAATATAAATTTTAAATATCTATTCTCTTAATATAATGCATAAATCATAATAAGAAAAAAAATTATATAATACACATAAAATTATAAAATGTAACATTTTTAAATCAACCATTTAACAACATAAAAAATGGGAATATAAAAATGACTAAGATCAATATTCTAAAGAATTTTTTTATTCATTCCACATCAAGAAATAGTAGCTAAATGAATATATATACAATCATATATATTTATTTAGTTGTGTGTTCATATATATAGACACACAAATACGATAATTATAAAACACTTATATCATTTAGGATAATTTCATTCACTTCATAAAATATTAATTTCTTTAAAATATAATTTTTAAAGTACCACTTCAAATTTGTTTAAATTATAAAAAAATTTAAATTAGATATTTTTTTAATATCACATATAGATTTATATATGATTTTAAAAATACAAAATAAAAATAATACATATATAAATATTGAACCACTATACATAATTAAATTTATGAATACACCTGATTAAAATGACATATATAATAATTGAGTTTGAAAACAATACGTCCATGTATATGCTTGGTAAATAAAAATTAGAAATTTCTATCATTTATAAATTATGAATTGAAATCCTACATATTTTAAATCAAATTGTAATTATATTATAAATAAATCATGGAATTTGAACTATAGATAATTTTTTCTAAAAAATTTAATCCAAATTCCACTTTTTTTCTTAAAACTAAAGGGAATAAACTTCTTCCTTTCATCATGGTACACAAACTAGTGAATTTTTGAGGATGGATTCACTAGAACATCGTCATTGAGAGGAATTCCCATTCAAGGTGGTTATATATATATTTGGGGAAATAATGGGTGGGATTTAAAGGAAAAATTGTGGTAAATACAATGACCAAAATCTCATCTCATGGTTTTCATCATAGTGGGGATCGAAACAGTTTCTATTGGTTAATGTCAGAGAAATGATTATGTTTATATATTTAATTAAATTTAATTGTTTTAATAGATATGTATTCTATTATATATATTATTTATTCTATTCTTTCATGGGATGCTTTGAAATCATCCATGGTGAGAAGGGATTTTATATTAACTTAAGATAAAACTAATAGAAGAAGTAAATGAGACGTGTCTCATTGTAATGGCATAATGGTACTAGGAAAACATTCTGTATATGACCATTTTTTCACTAGAAATTGAATAGGTAGATGTAAAATAGGAAATTTAGTAAAAATTCAGATAAAATTTCATGCTGATAATGGTTTATGAACAGTTAAGGGTTGAATCCTAGTGATGTAGAAGACGTCTCAGAAGAAGTGGATATCCTGAATGGATGGTCAGGGAGTCTGATCTTTTTAATCCAATTTTTATGGTTCCATTTGGTGAATACTAATAAAGATTTATTTATACCACATAGAAATAATGAACCAATGACTCCTCTTATATATTAAAATTTATGAAGTCTGTTAAGTATAACAAAAGAATATGCCTAGTACACAAGGCTATGAAGTATTTTCCCAACATATAAATGACTAAATTCACAACCTAATTAACTTAAGAGAATTAAAAATACACCATGGTAATGAATCATGTGACGAAACATGATTTTTTACTACTACTTGGGCTTGGGTTAGCTAAACCACTCCCCATGGTTGACCCACTTGGATACCACAATGTTGTGAGGGTTCCCAATATTTTGATTTTAGGTTTCGCGTAACTTTAATTATAGTAAGACAAATAAAATAATAAAAAGGAAAGTATAAATTTATTTTTCAATACATATTCTCATCTAACAACTTAATTTGACTAAAACATATATAATTAAATAAAAAATTTAAAAAAATTATCACTTTTATATTTAAATTATCAAACGATAGATCTAAATTTTCCATTTCACTTAAAATTACAAATTTATAAAACATTTTAATATTATTAATGTTTCAAACAAAAATAATAAGTGTGTCTAATAATAATTTATAATAAAATTATTAACATATTATGATTTAAATATTTAATTATAATATAAATAACTACACATTTCATAACACACAATCAAATGTTCATTCCAATAATAAAACATACTTTTAAATGAAATATTTATAAATTTTAGAATACTTATTGAAGATACATATATGACCAATATATTATTGTATCTGAGAAAATATAATACTAATTCAAAAATTATCATTAGTTGTATATACCTTAGGATTAAAATATAAGATGAATAAAGGATTTAACATACTTTAATGAATATTAAAACTTTTATAAGTTGTGTTATGTTGTAAAAAATATAAAATAATAAATAAACTAACATATTTTTTTAATAAAATATAAGTAATATTTTTATCATAGTTCATAAATAAAAACAATGTTATTTAAGGAAAATATTTGTGTCTCGGTTAAATTATTATATAGATTTTTTTAATAATATAAAAAACCATCAAAAATAAAATAAAAATACCATTAGAATTTCTAGGAATTACAATTAATAATTTACATAGTGATTCCTTTTAATAATGATATAAAATCCATATTCGTTATATGATTTTATTATGATATAATGAATTATTGATTAACAGTTTCAATCATATCTATATATAATGATAAGTTATGATCCATATCAAACTCAATATGATAGTTATTATTGATTTCCTATAAGATATTAATCTATTTACATAATGAGTTTTTCCAGAATGTAATAGGAATAATTCATTTATTAAAATAGTTATAGAAGGAAAATATTTCTTTTTTCACAAATACTTGGATAGAATTGGTTCTATCATATTTTATTTCTTATAAATAATTATTTCTTTAAAAAAGTGCGGGAATAAAGAGTTTTCTCATATTTCAATGCATGAAGAAAATTATTTATTCAAAAATGTAGGGGAATAATGTGTTTTATTATATTTTCAATAATGTACATGATGAGTTTTCACTCAAAGTATAAGGCCCTAGCCTTAAACCTTACTTAATCATGAGTTATTACAAGATTACACATTGAGGATCTTTTCAGGTTGAGAGTTTTAGAGAATTAGATCATGAAACTTGCATTACATTCCACATTTAAACAAAGTGGTTACATAAAAGATAGTATTCATTCTTCCCATCAACAGAAACATATTGAAAATAAAACATGAATTATTTCTTGACACATCCTTGACACTATCATCACATCAAGTACCTTTCCCTTGACCTGTGAAAAACATTTCAAAAACTTGGGATGAGCATAAAAAGCTCAGTAAGGGTTATAAAAATATGGAAAGGAAACATGAGTTCATATATACATAAGAATGAAATCATACTTTACCCATAAAAAATAGGCACTTTAACATACCTCATCAAACCATGAATAAATCATAGAAAACATAAGACATAAAGGTAACTTGAGGCATTCATAACATTCTTATGTAGGGAGTAACCCTCTTGGTTACGTTTGGAATACCCATCACAGTATATTCCCTAAATCCCTTCGAAGAAACCTTAACGTTTCACTCCTTCGCGTTACGCAATGCATTGTAGAGCTATATCGGGCTCACCCGCCCTTAGTTTATCACGGAACCACCTGTCTTCATAATACTGCCCAAGAACCTCAATATAATCGTATCACATAAAACATGCATAAAGGAAACATAACATTTCCACATTTCAATCACAAGATATCAATAAAACATATTGATATAAAAACATTATGAAAACTATTTTCAATACCAAAGTGAAACATGATATTTATTTTTCTTTTAAAAAGAAGGTATGACTTGTAGAGGAAGTCGAAACCCAAATAACGGTCACGGAGGTGGAGAAGTCGTTGTCTCCGCATACGTATGACAAAAACATTCCCTTTTACAGTTTTGTAAAACGCTTTGTATAAAAAAAATTCCTTTTGGATAAACGTAAAAGTCAAAATGGTTTATAAACCATATAAAATAAAGTTGTGTATAAAATAAAATATTCCTCAATGAAATGAGATTGAGACGAAGTCCCATACAAAGACGGTATCCTTGGTTTATGGATAAATCAATTACATAATTATGTGTGACAAACGAATACACAAAATATAATTGGATATTAAGTATAAAATAATCAAAGGTAGTCCACACATATTCAAAAGATGACATATTCAATAACTACATGTTGAAACCAAATAAATCGAAATTGGGTTAAGAAGTTCCCTTGACAGCCTAACGACGTCACATGAAAATGAGTTGATGAGAGATAAAAAGTGTATCTCATCACTTGGACATAAAATTTAAATCAATAAGGATATATGAGAACATATCCCAACATAACAATATGTAAATTAAAAGTCCCAACAAAATAATTATTTTAAAAAAGAGAAGGGTGAAAGGTTCCCTTACCGACTTTGGTATCTTTCAAAACATACACCCCATGAAAGAAGGACAATTAATCATTGATGTAAATACTCATAAAAGAAATTATATTACACAAAGAGTAGAATAATGGGCAGTACATACACCACTAAAAGGAAATTGTGGCAAAGGTAGCATAAATCTCACGGGAATAAAAGTTTGATGAAAAATCCCTTACGAAAACTCGGCAGCCTAACAACGCCACATAAAACTTACAAAAATGGATTGATGAGATAAAATAGGGTATCTCATAATATTAAAATAAAGTTTATATAAAGAGGAATATAATATAACATCCCCCAACATAACAAAGAGGATCTTAAAAGATGTGACATAAAGGAGAGTAGTTAAAAAGAAAGAGAGAGGTTAGATCTCTTACGAAAATTCGGCAGCCTAATGGCGCCACTCAAAACTTACAAAATGGATTGATTAGAGAGAATAGGGTCTCACATCACATGAACATAAAAATTACAGTAAGTGTAATATAAAATAACATCCCAATAAAAAGAAAGTTTAGATTTAGAGGGAATGACATAAAATAGTATACTTAAAAAGAAATAGTGGAGTAGGATCCCTTACCTCAAGTCCAACTTGTCTTGTTCGTTTCTTTATATTCCAGAATAATAAACATTGGTCAATTAATAATTTCCCAAGTACCTTATTTAGAGATTATTATTCAGTTTATATCACATATTATAATGTTATAATAATTGTTTAATAATGTTAGTTCATATCAGATGTTTTTGCCGATGTTTGGTACATGAGTCAAAAATGATCTTGTTTGAAAAAGGATTGCCCATGTAGTTATAAATAAATAATTTCAAGAATAGTATTAATGATTAAAATATCATATATATCCATTAAATATTCATTTCATACTATTCCATATCATTTGGAGATAAAAAACGAAAAGCACCGTTCATGGAGATGATAGGTCGTACGTACGCATGAACGCTACTTTCATTTTTTGTCATATTAATGGAATTAAAACAAAATGAGAGAGATATATATATGTTATAATTACATAATTATATCCATAATTTTGATGTAATATATTACATATATATCCATTATATATATGTACTTATAATATTACATAACATTTTGAGATAAGAAATGAAAAGTACCGTTCATGGAGACGGTAAGCCGTACGTACGCATGAACGCTACTTCCATTTCTATTTCATATTTAATGAAATTAAAAAATAATGATACCTAATAGTATTTTAATTCCAGTATGGTATCATATATAATATTATTAAATATATCCTTTATACGTACCATATATGGTATTAACGAATCAAATCACTTTTAAGGGGCGGTAATCCGCACTTCCTTAAATGAAGATATCACGTTTACCCATAATGGAAACCATAATGGTATGCCCAAAATGAAAAATACAGAATCTTAAGGAAAAAATAAAAATATTATATATCACATATAAATATATTGTCAACTTAATGACCACCTTTGAAGGTGTTAAAATAATGTTGAACAATCATCGTTTCAGGAGGCCGAAATTCGCCATCCACGGAAAGAATATGTTCTTTAACCATTAGATGTAGGTGTGTGAAAGTGCAGCTCGAATACTTCTTATAACAACATCCTAGTATATTTATGATACTTTATTTGTTACAAAAGAAATGAATAAAAAGAGTTTAGGGGGTTGGAGAAGAAAAATAAAACAAAAGGACTTAAGTGAAGACATTACCTTAAAATCGGGTAACACCCTTTGGTTTGAGCTCAATTTCTTCCTTGGAAAGACTTATGCCCATTGTGAGGAATCAAGGAGTAAGAGAGGGAAGTGGAGAGAGAAAATGGGCAGAGGTTGGCCGAGCCAAAGTCTTTGGGAGTGTGGGTAAGGAGGTAGAGGTGGGGGCCTTTTATAAGAGGAGAGGAGGGGCACTCTTGGAAGGTAAAGAATAGTCACTTTATTTTAATATGGTATTCGGATTTAAGAGGTCCCAAATTGATTTTTTTAGAGTATAAGGTGATAAGGGTTCTAAATCCACTCATCCAATAGGTTTTGGAAATGTGTAGGTCTTAGATAATACATTATCTTTCCATTTTATTTAAATCATTAAATAATGAGGTCATCGCAGCATCATCATGATGCCATAACTAATTTAATTTATATAATGTCTAAAAATTATAAAAAAAAACTATGATGTAGGAAATCGTTCTAGATTTCCAATGAATATTTATAGTCAAAAATCTGATTTGTATAACCCCATTTAAAAATTGTTTTAGTAAAACATTTCATGTTTGTCTCATTTTTACTTTAACTTTAAATAAAAAGATATTAAAGTCATTTTCCAACTAAAGTGGCTTCATGGGGACCACAAGATGACCCATGGGTTTTCTTGGTCTTCCATGACACATCCAATGAGGTTATGAAAAGTGTCATGTTCTTTTCATATTATTAAAACATTATTTTTACCTTAAACTACACTAATTACCTCTAATCGCGAATAAAAACATAATAAGTTACTATTCACCAAAAAATTATTTTTATCCCATTGAACAAATTTTACATATTAATGACAATCATGTATGTCGGATTTTCGAAATTCAAAACACAAAGATGGAAAAATTTTATTTAAACGGAAAAATCAGTTTTTATAAGTACCAATTAGTGGTTTCACTATTCATCAAAAATTGAAGTTTTTCAGAAAAATCCCAAAAATTCACCCTAAGATATATTTGATATTACAAATTCAAAAATGAAGTTTATTATAAAAAATTCATAACATATAAGTTAA
Organism: Viscum album; assembly: GCA_963277665.1. Lineage (NCBI taxonomy): Eukaryota > Viridiplantae > Streptophyta > Magnoliopsida > Santalales > Viscaceae > Viscum > Viscum album. The sequence goes on along the minus strand of OY728157.1, from coordinate 673,499,254 downwards.
ATTAATTAATTTAATAATTAATTCCCACTGTCAGAGCAAATAGCGTGTTTTTATGAAACAATTAGTATCAAAAGATTGACACTAGTTTAAGTCTGATTTCAAAGTGAAATTAATTCCAACGACCACTATTATATTTAATGGTAAAAATATATTCTAATTTCACATTAAAACCAATTCAAAAGATAATCTAATCATATAAATATATTAGATTAAAAATAGGTTTTGAATTAAAATACAACATTTTACACTATTCATTTAAAAAATGAACTTTATCGGAAAGATACCAAAAATTTACACAAAGTAAATTTTGATGTCCCAATTATTAAGAAGAGTTTTATTTTGTCCAATAGAATTTATAAGAGTGAAAAAACTATATTTAATGATGGTTCTCTATAAAAAGGCGATATGTGAACCTTTAGTGAAAACCAGGGCATATACGCCTAAAATCGAATTATTTGCGTATTTTATGCCTTTATCTTTTATTGGATAAATGTAAAAACATTAAAAAACATATATAATCATATTTTACTTATTTCTATCCATTCCCTCCATTACAATGGCTACATGTTAACTACCATTTAAAATAATATTATTTTATTATTAGAGTGCAACGTAAGATTTCCAAGAAACACGTTGTTGCGTGTTGGGTACGCCATCGAGCATAGCATCCCCTTTAAAGTCATATTAATATTTTATTCACAAATATGGATAAATATGAAAAATTCATATTCTTTATTTACCTGGGGTGTTACATCCTTCCCCCCTTTTGGAAATTGTGTCCTCGAAATTTTAAAATTGCGCTTGGAAACATCCTTGGAAGTCCCACATCGGAACAAGAGTCGGTAAAACAATCACTTTAAAATAAAGAAAGATAAGTACAGAGGTCACCCGAGTTAACCCATACTAGGACTCCATGTAGGAAAAAATGGACATGGAGGAGAAAACATAGGGTCATGTTCTGATGGAGAGTGATAGAAAACATGTTTAGGAGAAAGTTAACAATAAGAAAATCACAAACTTGTGATGGGTTAAATGGTGTTGGGTTCCCGAGTAGGAAAAGTTAATAGACAACATTTTTGTTTTTAGTTACTTTTTATTGAGGAATTTATTCATAAGGAAACATAATCACTTAACATGTTGAGTTTCAACTTTTACTAGATTCCTTAATCAAACTCATATTTTTTCCAAAAGACGAGTATTTAGGGAGACCTATTCGCATTAAGAGTACTATAATCAACTTCTAGAGAATCACCTAATCCACAAAAGAGAACTATATACATCCCATGTCTTTAGGCTTTAACCAAAACCAAAACTAGAAAGGTTAGTACAAGGTAAGATAATCCAAAAAACGATAACCCTTTATAAAATGAAAATCTATTCTTAATCTCAAAATTTGTCCAACAAAACCCAAAGTTCAACGAGGACTATTCGATAACCAATTAGTCCATAAAATTATTCAAAGTAAACCAATCTAAGATTGAAACCCCAATATTTGAAGGATTTATTCAAATAGTCTTCCAAGTTAAATCATAACATTTATCTCCAAACAACATCAGTTGCTCCTAAAGTATCGTATTGAAAAGTAATTAACCTAATCACATCTCCTCCATGATAGGTTAATAATTTTCATAAATAACCCAAAATCAACGTACTCTTAATTCATAAAATCATCTAACTAAAAATAATCGGTCAAAATAACCAGTGACTTCACGTAGTCCAGTGGTAGGCGATAAATACCAGTCGCACTTTGGTTGTGGGTTCGATTCCCGCAGCTTTGTCCGACGCGACGTGTTGTCACACGGTCTTTGTGTTGTCCTTTTTCCAAGACTATGTAATTCTCAAATAATTCCCCAAAAAGAGATAAAAATCATCAAAAATAACCATAACATAATTTAACCTCAATTTTATCTCTTGCCTTTCACTTCCATCATAACATATAGTAACCCATAATTACCTCAAAAGTAAGGATCATATAAACTCTATTTGTTACCTTAATAATTATTACCTGAACTTCCACATCGATTGGTCATCTCGTACATGATGCATTATAGAACATACCAAGGTTCAAGTGGTTTATCATGACTCCTTGATAGTTGGTTTAGAACAACCACGAGTTTCCTCATTGAATCCCCCATTTTATCTAGTATCTTAATCATAAAACCACCACAGTTTCCTTCAAACCCGTTGTCTCTTTGGTGCCTGCTAGATCCATCCATTCACTAAAAACAGAAATTTCAGTGTGAGTATATCAACAAAACCAACATTTACTAATGAGGAAGGTAAACAATAAGATACACTTACTCATTCACTTTATCTAAAACTAGGACTCTTTCTGAAATCCTAACTATTATTGTAATGTCACTTATGTGTAAAAAATTACCCTAACCTCTAAAGTTATCTAAACCGACCTTTGATACCAACTATAAGGCCCCCACCTTAAACCTTACTTAATCTTGAGTTATTATAGGATTACACATTGAGGATCTTTTCAGGTTTAGAGTTTTAAAAAATTAGATAATGAAACTTTCATTACATTCCACATTTAAACAAAGTGGTTACATAAAAGAAGGTATTCATTCATCCCATCAAAGGAAAAATATTGAAAATAAAACATGGATTATTTCTTGACACATCCTTGACACTGTCATCACATCATGTACCTTTCCCTTGACCTGTGAAAAACATTTCAAAAACTTGGGATGAGCATAAAAAGCTCAGTAAGGGTTATAAAAATACAGAAAGGAAACATGAGTTCATATATACATAAGAATGAAATCATACTTTACCCATAAAAAATAAGCACTTTAATATACCTCATCAAACCATGAATAAATCATATAAAACATAAGACATAAAGGTAACTTGAGGAATTCATAACATTCTTACGTAGGGAGTAACCCTCTTGGTTACGTTTGGAATACCCATCACAATATATTCCCTAAATCTCTTCGTAGAAACCTTAACGTTTCACATCTTCGCGTTACCCAGTGCATTGGAGAGATATATCGGGCTCACCTGCCTTTTGTTTATCAAGGAACCACCCGTCTTCATAATAATGCCCAAGAACCTCAACATAATCGTATCACATAAAACATGCCTAACGGAAACATAACATTTCCACATTTCAATCACAAGATATCAATACAACATATTGATATAAAAACATTATGAAAACCATTTTCAATACTAAAGTAAAACATGATATTTATTTTTCTTTTAAAAAGGAGGTATGGCTTGTAGAGGAAGCCGAAACCCAAATAACGGTCACGGCGGCGGAGAAGCCGTTGTCGCCGCATACGTATGACAAAAACATTCCCTTTTGTCGTTTTGTAAAACGCTTCGTATAAACAAGATTATTTTTGGATAAATGTAAAAGTCAAAGGGGTTTATACACCGTATAAAAGAAATTTGTGTATAAAATAAAATATTCCTCAATTAATAGAGATTGAGACGAAGCCCTATACAAAGACGGTATCCTTGGTTTAAGGATAAATCAATTACATAATTATGTGTGACAAACGAATACACCAAATATAAGTGGATATTAAGTGTAAAATAATCAAAGGTCATTCACACATATTCAAAGGATGACATATTCAATAACAACATGTTGAACCCAAAGAAAACGAAATTGGGTTAAGAAGTTCCCTTGACAGCCTAACGGCGTCACATCAAAATGAGTTGATGAGAGATAAAAAGTGTATCTCATCACTTGGACATAAAATTTACATCAATAAGGATATATGAGAACATATCCAAACATAAAAATATGTAAATTAAAAGACCCAACAAAAGAAGTATTTTAAAAAAGAGAATGGTGAAAGGTTTCCTTACTGACTGGGGTATCTTTCAAAACATAGACCCCATGAAAGAAGGACAATAAATCATTAATGTAAATACTCATAAATGAAAGTATATTAAACAAATAGTAGAATAATGGGCAGTACATACACCACTCAAATGAAATTTTGGCAAATGTAGCATAAATCTCATGGGAATAAAAGTGAGATGAAAAATCCCTTACAAAAACTCGGTAGCCTAACGACGCCACATAAAACTTACAAAAATGGATTGATGAGATCAAATTGGGTATCTCATAATATTAACTTAATGTTTATATAAATAGGAATATAAAATAACATACCCCAACATAACAAATAGGAGCTTAAAAGAAGTGACATAAAGGAGAGTACTTAAAAAGAAAGAGAGGTTTGATCTCTTACGAAAATTCGGCAGCCTAACGGCGCCACTCAAAACATCCAAAATTGATTGATGAGAGAGAATAGGGTCTATCATCACATGAACATAAAAATTACAGTAAGTGAAATATAAAATAACATCTCAATAACAAGAAAGATGAGCTTTAGTGGGAATGACATAAAAGAGTATACTTAAAAAGAAATAGTGGAGTAGGATCCCTTAACTGAAGTCCAACTTGTCTTGTTCGTTTCTTTATATTCCTGAATAATAAACTTTGGTCAATTAATAATTGCCCAAGTACCTACTTTAGAGATTATTATTCAGTTCATATCACATATTATAACGTTATAATAATTTTTTAATAATGTTAGTTCATATCAGACGTTTTTGCCGATGTTTGGTACATGAGTCAAAAATGAACTTGTTTGAAAAAAGATTGCCCATGTAGTTATAAGTAAATAATTTCCAGAATAGTATTAATGATTAAAATATCATATATATCCATTAAATACTTATTTCATAGTATTCCATATCATTTTGAGATAAAAAACGAAAAGCACCATTCATGGAGAAGGTATGTTGTACGTACGCATGAAAACTACTTTCATTTTTTTTCATATTAATGGAAATAAAACAAAATGAAAGAGATATATATATGTTATAATTCCAGAATGATATCCATATTTTTGATGTAATATATTACATATATATCCATTATATATATGTACTTATAATATTACATTACATTTTGAGATAAGAAATGGAATGTACCGTTCATGGAGACGGTAAGCCGTACGTACGCATGAACGCTACTTCCATTTCTATTTCATTTTTAATGGAATTAAAACATAATGATACATAATAGTATTTTAATTCCAGTATGGTATCATATATAATATTATTAAATATATCCTTTATACGTACCACATATGGTATTAACGAATCAAATCACTTTGAGGGGGCAGTAGTCCGCACTTCCTTAAATGAAGATATCGTGTTTACCCATAATAGAAACCATAAAGGTATTCCCAAAATTTAAAATACATAAGATTAAGGAAAACATAAACATATAAATATAGTGTCATATTAATGGCCATATTTGAAGGTGTTAAAAGAATGTTGAACAATCATCATTTCGGGAGGCTGAAATTCGCCATCCACGGAAACAGTATGTTCTTTAACCATTAGATGTAGGTGTGTGAAAGTGTAGCTCGAATCCTTATTATAACAACATCCTAGTATATTGATGATACTGTATTTGTTACAACAGAAATGAATAAAAAGTGTTTAGGGGGTTGGATAAGCAAAATAAAACAAAAGGACTCAAGTGAAGACATTACCTTAAATTCGGGTAACTCCCTTTGGTTTGAGCTCAAAGTCTTCCTTGGGAAGACTTATACCCAAAGTGAGGCTTCAAGGAGTAATAGAGGGAAGTGGAGAGACAAAATGGGCATAGGTTGTATGAGCCAAAGGCTTTGGGAGTGTGGGTGAGGAGGTAGAGGTGGGGGCCTTTTATAAGAGGAGAGGAGGGGCACTCTTGGAAGGTAAAGAAAAGTCACTTTATTTTAAAATGGTATTCGGATTTAAGAGGTCCCACATTGATGTGTTTCAAGGATAAGGTGATAAGAGTTCTAAATACACTCATCCAATAGGTTTTGGACATGTATATGTCTTAGATATTACATTATCTTTCCATTTTATTTAAATCGTTAAATAATGAGGTCATCGTTGCATCATCATTATGTCATAAATAATTTAATTTATTTAATGTCTAAAAATTATAAAAAAAATACTATGATGTAGGAAATGTTATTATATTTCCAATAAATATTAATAGTCAAGCATCTGATTTGTATAACCCTATGTAAAAATTGTTTTAGTAAAACATTTCATGTTTGTCTCATTTTTACTTTAACTTTAAATAAAAAGATATTGATGTCATTTTCCAACCAAAGTGGCTTCATGGGGTCCCCAAGTTGACCCATGGGTTTTTTTGGTCGGCCATGACACATACAATGAGGTTATGACATGTTTCAAGTTCATTTCATATTATTAAAACATTATTTTTACCATAAACTACACTAATTACCTCTAATCGCGATTAAAAACTTAATAAGTTACTATTCACCAAAAAATTATTTTTATCCCATTGAACCATATTTTACTTTTTAATGACAACCATGTATGTCAGATTTTTGAAATTCAAAACACAAATATGCAAAAATTTCATTTAAACGGAAAAATCAGTTTTTATAAGTACCACTTAGTGGTTTCACTATTCATCAAAAATTGAAGTTTTTCAGAAAAATCCCAAAAATTCACCCTAAGCTATATTTCATATTCCAAATTCAAAAATGAAGTCTATTTTAAAAAATTCATAACATATAAGTCACATTAATTAATTTAATAATTAATTCCCGCTGTCAGAGCAAATAGCGTGTTTTTATGAAACAATTAGTATCAAAAGATTGACACTAGTTTAAGTCTGATTTCAAAGTGAAATTAATTCTAATGACCACTATTAGATTTAATGGTAAAAATATATTCTAATTTCACTTTAAAACCAATTCAAAAGTTAATCTAATCATATAAATAAATTATATTAAAAATAGGTTTTGAATTAAAATACAACATTTTACACTATTTATTTAAAAAATGAACTTTATCGGAAAGATACCAAAAATTTACACAAAGTAAATTTTGATGTCCCAATTCTTAAGAAGTGTTTTATTTGGTCCAATAGAATTTATAAGAGTGAACAAAACTATATTTAATGACAGTTCTCCATCAAAAGGCGATAAGTGAACCTTTAGTGAAAACCAGGGCATATACGCCTAAAATCGAATTATTTCCATATTTTATGCCTTTATCTTTTATTAGATAAATGTAAAAACATTAAAAAACATATAATTTTAGTTATTTATATCCATTCCCACCATTACAATGGCTACATGTTTACTACCATTTAAAATAATATTATTTTATTATTAGAGTGCAACGTAAGATTCTCAAGAAACTCGTTGTTGCGTGTTGAGTACGCCATCGAGCATAGCGTCCCCTTTAAAGTCATATTTATATTTTATTCACAAATATGGATAAATATGAAAATTTCATATTCTTTATTTACCTAGGGTATTACACAAAGTCATGGTTATAATGATTTTTCTTACGTCATTCTTATTTTTATTGTTATTTAAACCTTGTTAGATTATTTTCATTTTTGGGGTATGTAACAAAACATATTTATTTATTTTCTCTTTGATATTACCCAATTTTAGGTCATTACATTTCTTATTTAATGATTAATTTTCAATTATTACTATGTATTTTTATTCTATAACATTATTTCACACACATTCTGATCTTATTCTTAATTATTATCATTTATTTTTTATCTTTTATATTTACCATGGATAATTATATAAGATCAACTAAATTTCCATTTCCTTATTTTATAAAAACTTGTAATATGTATGAAGTTTCTGTTGGGGAATCTTGTGAGGTGAATTTGTGGAATGTATTGAAGAATTTTTAATGATCAAGACGTTTCTTATATGATGAGATAAATAACCTTTAGTTACAAAATTAATTAGTTTATATAAAAAATATGTTATTCTAACTTTATAAAACTCTAAATTTATATTGTAATTTTAATTTAATTTTTATATTATTTGATACTTATAATTTAATTATGGATTTGTAAAAAATAAGTTATCATTATGTGTATGTTTTTTTGCATTATATCTGATATTTTTTTTCTTGGGTGATTAATATTTCTTATTCTTAAATAATATCAATGTTTAGATAAATATTTTTGAAAAGAGGGATGAATTTTACTATGGTAAGATATGTAGTTGGAAAAATAAATTCTATTTAAAAAGTTATATATATTATATGAGTATATTATCTCCCATTAGATGCTTCAAGATTTTATTTTGTGCATAAAAATTTTTCCTTCCCAATTGGATTCCATTTCCCTATGGATGTTGTACATATAAAGAAGTGTACCTACTCTTATGTTTCTGTGGTTGGTAACCCCGATCTAGATTTAATTATTTATTCTTAGGTGAGGATTATTGTGGTAGTCATATATTCCACCAACATATCCTATATAATATGTTCACATGTTGAGGATATTGTCCTTACTGAATAAGATCTATCCCAGATGGCTTCCAGGTGGTGGACATAACATTGTGGGTTCCCTCTTTTACCTTCATATGGAAATGGATATTTTGGTTTTTCACATAATAGATAGGCTCATGATGTACATGTATATTCATATTGGGGAAACATTCTTATTTATTTCATATAGTTTTCATGGTGTCTAATACATATTTTTTCTCTAGAGGCTCTCCTGAGCTGACTCTGAATTCAATATACATTTATTTTTATGATATCCCTATACGTGGAAATTAATCCACATGAACTAATGGAAATACTTAACTGATAATGTGCATGTATTCCCAGCTGCATTTGGGGGGTATTATTTACATCTTTTTAATAATTTATTATTTTTATTTTCTTCTCAGCTGCATTTGTAATTCTATAATTTAATCTAATAATTTTGTTGAGTAATGCCATTAATTTAATAGGATGTAAAAAGAGGGTATTGTAATATAATTTATATAATCCATATTTTTTTTATTCTTGGTATTTAAGAGATATATATTTTTCATCATGTTAGATTATTTTAGTCAATGTATACGTTAGCCTCCTATGATTGGTGAAGGGAAGTGTTGTTATAAAACCATGAGATTTTAGAATATTTTTTTCTAAATTATACAATTTATAAATGGAGTTCTACAAATCCAACACCAATAAAATGTGATATGTGAAATATTTGAGGAAAAGTTTTATTAAATTAAAATATTTATAAATCGCCTAGTAAATAAAAATACTATCTCTATTTAAAATTTTGTGTGAAAAAAGTATAAATAATTAATTTTATTCAATATTTATTTTTCGAATAACCATTTAAAGTGATTGAAATTTATATAAGACACTAATAAATGAATTTTTAATAATACTTGGAAATAATCTATTTAAACTAGCACATTACCACTCTAAATGTGGACAATTTATATGAAATAATTTATAGAACATCTAATGTTCAAGAAGGAAAATATTAGAGAATATGAGTTTTAATAAATAATTTTATATTTATTTTAAAAAGTATGTTTCTAAATTATTTAATATTAATAATAAAAATTTTAGGTTTTATTTTAATTATAAATATAAATATAATCTAAATTTTATTTGTTATTATTTTTATGAGTTAATTGATGTTATTGTGAAAAGTAAAAAAACATTGTTATTGTTAATATCAAGGTTTTTGTAAGTAAATGAAGAATTAAATAAAAAATCCTGATAAAATATTTTAAATGTAGTGGATTAACAAAAATTTAAGTACTATAATAAATTTATAGGCGTAATTCGCAATAGTGTGTCATATAGATTCCATCCAAAAAACCTTTTGGTATATTCTTTTAATTTAATATATTTTTTTACAATATGTTTTTTATGAATATAGTGAAATATAAATTTTTATTTATTTTATAATAATTAAATTTATTTTAATAAAATTAATTAAATTTATAATTTTATCCACCAAATATTGTTTATGCATTAAAATTAAGATTTTTTTAAAACCTGTTTATATGTGTTACACGCTTTTATTTTAAAATATAAATTTAAAACAAATATAAAATTTATATGTTAAGATGTATTTTTGTGAATATTTATTTTCAAAATTACTAAATAAAAAAAATCACTTTTTTATATAAAAAATGAATTACATAGGTAAAAAATAATTTTCGTAGAAAATCCTAAAAGTATAAAAAGATTTAACCAAACGGGTAAAAAACCTAAAATGTTAAAAAAATATTTATAATTTTTTGTCAATGTTTTAATATTATAAAAATTATATATAATCAATTATTTTTTTGGGTCTTTCTAATATGTGACCCATGTTCACTCTTTAAATTACGTTGAAATATTGACGAAAATTGCAGTCTTAACATGTCTAAAATTGTCCTCTAACAACCCCTTCATGCATGCTATACATGTTCTGTTTCTTATTTAAATTATTCCATTTTTTTCCTCACCAAAAATTATCTATATTTTCATTGAGCCTATTCGAATAATATATTTTCCCAATCCATCTATTTCTAGGAACTCTTCTAAGGGTATGCCATAGTCCTCTAGAATATCGGTTTTGTCCTATCTGTTTTAGCATATTTTCATATGTTCCTAAATATATTTTTCATATTTAAATCTAATTAAATATATATTAATGGTATGATAAAATTTATTATTATATGGAAATTACTTTTCAACACATTTCTGATATTCTGTTCAGAAAAATAGAACCATAAAGAATGGGTTGTGTGGACTACTGCCTCACTGAATAGTGAAACTCTGTTTTTTATAATTTCTCATATTAACTTGTTATAAGGTATAAATTGAAGAATAACTATGATAAATATAATTAATTTTAATTATGAAAAGGAAGAATATATTCCATCTTATCCACACTTATTCTTTGATAAATGGGAACATTAATCATGTGCAAATACTAATACTGGTTTCATTATTAATTATTAAAAACAACTGAAATCTGATTATCCACCTTAAAATTTTCATTATAATAAAATCATTCTTATATGATAAAAAAAATTATTTTATATGAATCATATTTCTTAATCGTAATCATCAATTGATAATTGTATGTTATGTTCTGCATCGGTCTAAGAACATATTTTAAAATTTCACTAAAATAATTTGTAAGTATTAATTATAGAATGTAATATATAATAATTTATGATATAAAAGAATATAATTATATAATTTTCTTCTTGAATACAAACATAAATTTTAAATTAATAAATTATTATATCAACATCCATTCATGAAAAATAATTGAAACAAGCTCATTATTTATTTCCTTATTTGGGATCATAAATAAAAAATGCATACAAATAAATTATATCATTATATATAATTATAAAATATCAATTCAGTAAACATATATTATATATGCATGATACCTATTGGTATTATAATGATAAATAACATCATTATTATAGAACCAGTTCAATATGATGAAGATTATTCCCAGATGATGTTGAACATAGATAATAAATAATATTATACATGTTGAAAATAAGTATAAATTTTTTTAAAAAAAATTATATATATATATGCATAAAATTCAGAAATTGGTTATAATGCTATTTTTTATGGGATATTTAAGTGTACTAGTGGAAGTTAAGAATTATGGTAGGAGTAATTTTTATCCAATTTAATTTCATGAGACATAATTGTTAATGTATTTCATTATATCATTATTATGCTTTGATTAAAACATATTGATTTTATTTCAGTGTATAAATGTAACTCGTTTCATTTGATGTATAATGACATCTTATTTCTTAATATGTAATTTTATTAAAAAGATTCAATGATTGATTATGTTATTTTATTCTATTTTCACATATGTGAGATAATTTTATTAATTTAGTCAATAATTTCTTTTTGTTGGGAAATCATTGAATCAACTACCTATATTTAAAATCATTATATTTATTTTTAGGATATTTTAATGTTAATTCATTTTTTAATCTCTAATGTAATCTCTATTCATTTACATCCAATACCATAATAGTTTTTCTTTATTAATTTCTTTATATGGTAAATTATTTATATTGTGAACCTATATTTATAGTGTGTGTGTTTACTTCCTATTTAATATGATATATGACGAATTATCCAATATTTATTAAATATTATGTTAAATTTCTATCTCCCTCTCTCTTAGAGTGTAATTAATTATTATGTAATTTAAAATGGTTTCTCCTAAAATATAAATATCAAAATATTATTTTTTTATGAAATATAAACATTTTGGGAACATGCAAGATCTTTAATTATAGATCACCAATAATTTTCATCTCATTGTTAAATTTCTTTGGTTTTACATGTCTTATCGATGTTGAATTACCAACAAAATTAATTATTTACCAATTGTTAGAAAATCATCTCTACTTTTAATTATGGGTCAATAATCCTCATCTTCATTGACAATATTCAATGAATTATTTTAGTGAATTTATTTATTTGATCTTTAATAATATATTAACATCATTTAATACTCCATTTTCCACATTAAAAATATTTGAATCAAATATAAATTCTCTATAGGATCCACCAATTCCTTTTTCGTTCCAAATATTATAATCATATTGGAATGATTTGACTTTAAATAGGTTTCTTATATGAAATAAATATATTACATTCTGTTTGTTAAAGACTTTTTCAAAGAAATGATATAAATTGATTAATTTTTCAATTTATTGACATAAATATATAACACTATATCTATATGGTGTTCATTATAGGGATTATTACAAAGAATGTCATTCCATTTATTGATTAAGAGATGATGAATGTTAATATATTTTTAATCGAATATATATATCCATATATTACATTTTAAATATGGTTATATATTTTTTAACCGTCCAAATTTTTTATTTGGCTGGTTAGGATCATTTTAATACTTAAAATGAAATTGGGAAATGTACTAAGATTCGATATATTATTATTCTAGTATGGATTAATTTGAAGTCATGGTGATCATGGATGGAATGCACAATTTTTAATTTCATATATTGTACTCATTAAACAATATTTCGTGAATTTTGTGTCCAAGTGTTATATATCCCATTGTGGAATTGATTGTTCCCACACGTAATGTGGTTTGGGTATTATATTTATTGCTAACTAATGTATTCATGATGTAATTTTAGTTACTATGATGGTTAAAAAGATGTATTGGTTGAGGATGTTGAAATTAATGTTTTTTAAGATTATGAATTACATAAACATGAATTCATTTCATATTTTAGAAGTGATTATTTAAAATTTTATCCACATATTTGTTTTAATATCATGTTATTTTTTTATTATATAATTTTATTATTATTGTTTCATTAATATTTTTCATTTTTTGTTCATTACATGAAATATTTGGACATCTGTTTTCCCTTCTCGAGTGTTTTATCTCACCTATTATATGAATATTTTTACCAACTTATAATTATAAGTGTGAAAATGATATTTATAGAAGAGTGTCATTTGAGGATAATTTATTGGGGTAAAATAAATACCTATTATAGATTATATATTATTTATATACATTGGAATATATTTTAATTGGATGGGGAAGATTTGGGATTTTTATTTTAAATTATTTCTCTATATATCTATAAAACTAAACCAAAATGGTCATTTTTTCTAAAAGATAAATTATATATAAAATATTATGTTGTTATTGATGTGTAAATAATCTATTGATTAATTTATGTATTTCATTCACATTAAATTCATGGAGTGATTGTTTAGGGTTCTCTAATTATTATTAAATTAGTTTTTTGATAACATTAGAGGTGGTGATAATAGAAAAAGATACAAACAAAAAATGGTTTCTTTTTATTAAATTAATCACCACCCTATGTATGATAATGAGGCCATACTACCAAATTTGTTTCAAATAGTCCAGAGAATTTATATGGGTAATTCATTGTACATGTAATTAAATATTAAGAAGGATTTGATTATAATGATGTGTTATTATGAAAGAAAACATAATAGGAAAATGAACATGGATAACAAAGTATTGAATAATGGTATTCCTAAGATGAACAAAAATATTCACATGTTATATTGAAGGATTCGTAGTGGAATACATCATCATTTTTTTCATATTCATGTTCTAGATATAGTCATATCCATTTTTGTTTTAATATTTATTTCCAAAAAAATCCTGAATATTAATACCATAAATGTATGTATCTAAAAAACAATTGATTATTATAATATAAAGGATCTCATTAATTTTTTTTTAAAAATTTATTATATTTATTTTTATTTGAAAATGAGAGTATTATAAAGATTAGTAATGTAGTGTGGATGATACCTCAATAAAATAAAAAAAACATTCATTACTATTTTCTTTAATATGTTATATTTTTCTATTATATTATAAAATAATATATATTTTATAAGGATTATATAGAAAATGTATGTATTTTTGTTTTATAGATCTTCTGTAATATGTTAATAAAATGTATTAAATGGAATCAATAAGTTTTAAATTTTAATTTATGTCAATGTTATATTAATGGGGATAAATATTGGAAAACAAATGGTTGAGTGACGGACAACTCATAGTTTATATATATTCTTGATGTCATGGAAAGAAATAGTTTATTGATATTTTTAAAATTGAATTAGAAATAATTTAATCCCTTGTAGTTAATTATTACTTAATAGAAAAGTGATCCATGTTAATATTTTTTCAATTTTCAATTTTTTGGATTATGATATATATTAATTGTTGTATGACCATATAATATATTGGGAAGTAAAATCGAGGGTTAATGGTAGAGTTACATTTTTATGTAATATTGTATTTTATTATTATTTAAGGTTTTTTAGATTTATATGGTTTTGGGAGTGTTATATTATTGGTAATGTAGTTATTATGGTATATGTATACATAAGAAAATAATTATTTGAAGATAAATGTTGTTTGAGAATATTTTAGTTATATAATATATCTAAATTTTTTAATCTATATGATAAATTAGATTTAAATATTGACCGATAAATTTGTTTATAATTCCCTTGTCTAATTTCATGAATTATTTGTATTTAAAATATAGAGGACAAAATATATTTCATGGGTATTGTAACACCCGAAAATTTTTAATTAATAACACTAGTTTTGATTTATTTTATTACACACAAAACTATGTACAGAAAAAAATCAAACACCATAGAATTTATGATATATTTATATTTTTGTAAATTTAATCTATTTGATGGCCTCATGAATACGCTACCCCAAGTCAAAATCATCCAGAATATAGTTTAAATTTTTAACCTATAAATTATGATGGAATATATGAATAATAATAACAAAAATATTAAAATCGCTGTTACCGGTTGATTAGAAATAAAATAATTATCATTCAAAAGGTAAAAAAATATTTTTTCTAAAAATTTGTATTCCTTGTAAATGACAGGTTACATGTTCTTTATTTTCAAAATTTAAAAATAATTTTTTTGCAAATTTAGAAAATTTAATTCAAAATAAAATACTAAATTTTTTAATGAAATATATTGTGGTTATTTTTGGTGATTTTTATTAATCATTTAGTCATTAATTAAAATGAAATATAGTGAATATGAAATGAATATTTAATTTTTATTGAAATTATTTATAATTAATAATTATATTAGAAAGTTGTTTTATAGTAACATTAATTCAGTTAAATATCAATTGATCTAATTTATGTTAATTGTAAAAAATTTCTTATTATATTTTGATTTTAAAACAATACAAACATTTGTACATTTTCTTTTAAAAAACCTGCTTTCTCATTGCATCTACGAGATTGATTTTAAATTTATTTTTTCTACATTAATTAATTAAATTTTGATAAATTGATTAAAAATTTGCGATCATGATATTTTATATTATATAATAATTCCAAATTATTTTTTGACAAAAGTTAATAGGTAAAACATTACAAATTATTTTGTGCATTTAATGTATAAATATATTTATATGGGGTTTAAAAACATTAAGGATTAAAATTGAATTATATTATTTTATAAAATTATTTTTTGACATATTTTTACTTTAAAATATCTAATGATGATTAATTATCCATTTTTACCCATTTTGGAATGTGTAAAAATGTGGGTACACCATATTATTTTAAAAAAAATCAACTGTTCAACTCAACTCACTTATAAAAATACACCACTATAATATCTTCATCATACCTTAAGTACCATTTGAATTTAAAAATATCAATTAGAATAACTTCATAACATCTATACCCACATCCAAGAGGTCTTTTTTGTTTTAAATACTACCTAAAATGTAATTTTCTGAAAACCTATGTATTTTAGAAGAACAAGAGGTGACATTCTTCAAAGAGAATTTTTCTATATTTAATCCTCCAATAACATAAATTATTATTAAATCATGATGAAATAATAAAATAATTCTATTTAATATAGATATTTAGAATTTTTATTTAACTAGGGATGAACTGAAACCCATCCCCACTTCCATGAAATGGGTTAAGAAATCATCAGTTTTATGTACGTCATACCCCCACCTTAAGAATAAATGTCCTCTGTTTCCCAATTACCACCTCTCATAGTTCTGTATGATTATGCATATAAAGTGTATATATTATATTTATTTTATAATTATTCAAATTGAATAATTATATCATATATAACTCTTTTTAATTTTAGTGGATACGATAACATTTCTCATTCTTCCTGATGACTACAACCTCTTGAAGTGATGTGAATCTACATTCACAGATGCATAACATGGAAGATAATAAAGAATAATCTAAATATTATATTTGATATAAAATAAATAATTATGATATTAGAAACATATTTATCATCATGAAATGTTAATATATCATTTTTGATCTTACCATTTAACTGATATAAACATGACCACATTGGTCGGGTATCTGTGGATAACTTCTTTTAGAAAGATATGTGAGTCACTATTTATAAAGACACCATACTGATGATATATATAATTATATTTAATTAAATAATATGTAATTATGATATATATATATATATATATAATATTAATTACCTCCTTTCTATAATTATATTAATCAAATGTAAACTTTACACAAGCGTTTGTACGAACCACAATCTCCATGATCATAACATTTTTAAATTCTCCAGACAATGATTAATCATTAGTCAGAAAAATAAAACCTATGTATAAATATATTAATAATTTCATGGTTATAAATCATTATATGATGAAACTATAAAATATTCCAAATAACCAGAATAATCATTACAATTCATGAATGAGAAAACAAGGCAGTTAACGCTATGTACTATGAAAATATTGAATTTTTATTACCTGAAGGTCATAAGAGGTTATAATAGCATCATATATGATGTTTTAAAAATTAATACAATTTTGGTGTAAGTTAATGACATTTTCAAATCAACTACCCAATATTTTGAGAAATCTGTAACAAAAAAGAAATGTTAGGTTTTAGATTAATTAAGTTATTTTCTATTCATTGGTTCATACATGTTCTTCCATTAAAATATCATAGTAATATAATCTTTTTAATAGAATTTTATAATAAAATGATTTATTCAAAGAACCATTAAAAATATTTACTATTGTTACAAATAAATGATTCATTTATTAATCCTCATATCAACATTATCATCATTGCAAGGGTTTATTTCACAATCTCATTCTAATCAAGATTTCTTATTATTTTATCGTTGTCTAATAAAACCATTTTGATTTATCATAATCTAGTTATTCAAGATATATTGACAAAATAATAATATTTTTACACTATATATTTACTTAATATTAATTAAAAAACTGTGTTTATGATAATCTAAATTCATTTCTCTCTTCTTCCAGAAATCAATTTTTGTCTAAAAATACGTTTTCTAAAAAATCAAATTTATTTCTATAATCTTTTCAAAGTATTTAATAATGGAATTATTACTAATTATTAATATTTAAAAACTTGTCTTAAATTAATCTTTATTTACATTTTAAAGTAATTCATTATTTACTTTTACAAATAAATTTCAACAAAATATTAGTTTTAATTAATATGGAATGTACATTATTTCTAGAAATCATGAAAACTCAAAATATATAAAAAATAAATTTGAAATTTGAAATAATATTACCAAAAGAAAATATTTTACATTTTTTTGATATTTTATTATCAAATAATTACTTTCAGAAAGAAATTTATATTTTCTTCAGGAATTTTATTAATGATACAATTATTTTATTTTTATTAATCAATGAAATAAACCACTTATTCTAAATCCTATTGGATTATTATATGACAATTATTTTTACTTGTGATGGTTTACTATATTATTTCAAGGAATGTAGTGATATTCACATCCATGATTCATTTTACTAATCATTTACATATACTAAAAATATTACCTTATATGTGGACATGAAAACTTCTATAAATATCCATATTATATATAATATATATGACTATTTATTAATCCATATATCTTTTATTCAGATAGTTTTCTACTTTAAGAGTTATGTTCTAACTGGGGAAATATTGATAAATCTATATTCATTACTCAAAATTTATATTTTATGATATTTCACATTGTTCATGAATTTAATCGGTTATTTGATATATGAGGAATGATTTGGACAGTTTGACATTGGTGCAGAAAGGATATAGATAGCTTGTCGATGCATAGATTGTTATCATGAGATGAATCTTTTTTATGGCCATAGTTAAATAGGTTTATATGGACTATCTTTAAGCTGACATGAGGATATATCCTCGAGATAGCAATATCTTTTGCAGGGGAAATGGAATCCAGTAATTTAGCATTTCCTTTAGTCATAATTCAGTAATTATTACCTAGGTTATTTTTTAAATTACATAATCTGTTAATGAATTTCATTATAATTTTATTGATTAATTGAAAGGTTTTTTCAATTAATTATTGTGAAATAATGATTATGCCTTATCCAGTTATTTAATTTTCATGTTTTTTTAGTTATTTATCCATCCATGTTTATTATGCTTGTTTATTAATGATCGATTCAAAATCAGATTACCCTTAAAAAATATTTTAGCTCACCTATTATTTTTATCCTCCCCATGAATCCCTGAAGTATTCTATGATTGATATGAATAGATATTTTAGACGGGGTAAATTTATTCATTACAAAAAGTATGTTCTAATTTTTTTTATTTAAATAGAAATTATGACTTGATCATTTATCATGTTTACCAATTATAATATAATATTTTTTATTTCACAATACGATTCATATAATATAAATTCAATTAAATTAAAATGAATTTAGCTCCAGGATACTAGTGTTGGTGTTGATACAGTTCGTATCAGATGACGTTTAGAAGAATCTATGGGATCTAGTTTTTAAAAATAATGATTATAGAAGATAATGATTTGATAGACATTATTATATGTATTTATGAGCAAACTAATGTTTTGTTAAGTTTATACTATGTGATTATTCTTAGAAAAACATCCTAGTATAGATAATACACATTGACTTAGACATGACATAGATATACCTCGGTGTAAATACTCAGAAAGGTCACATAGTCCTTATACATATTGTCACATCAAATATGTAATCAAGCCTTACTATAAACCTAATTTCACACAACTGGGGGATATCTTTATGATAAATCACATTTTCTCTGAAAAATTTTATAAAGAATTTTAAAATAAAAACATCCAAAAGGAAACCATTTTTAATATTGTGAGATTAGTTATGAGTTTTTTAAAATTTATGTTATCTATTTCACTAGTATTGTGATAAAAATATTTTCTATTAATTATAAGATCTATTCAATTATATTACATGATTTTCTTAGTGAGTCATGTAGACAGAATGGGGACTACCTTAATGCATCTAATATGAAGATTAAAAAAGATCATTTCATTTATGTGCACATGACAATATTTCAAATGGAACACGTCTTCCAAACAGTCTCATCATATAAAAAAAATTGTATCATGTTCTAGAAGTAAAGTGAATGAATTCTCCTTGTAATATTGAATTTATGTGATGAAATATGAGAAGAGGGTTCAAATTTAAAATTTGGATAAAGGAATGAATGTAAAGAACAATTTTACAACATGTTAGAATTATGGATATGAATATCGTGTTACATTTGTAAATTGAATGATAGTTTTCTTAAATTTGGATTGAAATACCATAATGATTGAGATTTTAATGGAA
The DNA here is from genome assembly GCA_963277665.1 of Viscum album. Taxonomy (NCBI): domain Eukaryota; kingdom Viridiplantae; phylum Streptophyta; class Magnoliopsida; order Santalales; family Viscaceae; genus Viscum; species Viscum album. Next base: position 673,479,189 of record OY728157.1, on the reverse strand, counting down.
TGAAAATCACTTCCAATTTAAAATTATCCAACTATAAAGATATATGCCACTACACTTTACAATGTCCCAATATTTAATGTAATTTACCTCAAAATAAGATAATTGATCATGGACATGATTATTCTGTAACCACAAATGATGTGAAATAATAAATGATCCTATTTTTTATAAGTGCATTATATCATTTGATTATTTTATAAATGTTATTCTGGTAATATAAATTATCAAATTTATGAGGATGGTATAATATTAATTTTTCCTAAAGGATTTAAAATTATATATTGGATTATATCAATAACCATGAAAAATTATTTATTGTAATGTTTTACATCATGAAGAAAAATTGGTGAGGGATAGATACCCCTCGATATGTTATTAATTTTTTAGAATAATGATGATGGGTTAAATCTAGTGTGGATATGGATAAATAAAAATGGATATTATGTAATACCTTCTAACTAATTAATTATTGGTTGAAAATTTAATTTATATATTAATTTATTGAGATTTTAATTTTTTTATTTAATAAAAATGTTCATTAATATACATATTACTTAAGTAATAAATAAGAATTTAGGTTTTGACAAAAATTTTATTAAAATTTATTTTATCGCCACACATAAATAACTACATGGTAAAGGTATTTAAATGTTTGGTATATGATGATTAAGATATACTTCTTGTTTTTTGGATTGATGATAAATTTATATTTGATATTCTTTAACAAACTATATAAATTTTTATTCATAAAATTATTAATCTTTCATAAGATAATCAATTTATTAAATTATTTTAGATAAAAAATGGATGAGGGTTCCGATATTAATTTATTATATTAGAGAACTTATGATAACCATAATGGTTATGAAAAAAATTAAAGACAAATCGAAATTCTTGTCACTCATTTACAGACATCATAATTAATTAAAATTAAATATTGGTGATTGAGGAATATCAAAATAATTTTTGGATATTTATTTTGTGAGGTAACCTATGAATTGTAAATTTATCAAATTAACCTAAAAGGAATACATTAATCCTATGATATATGAACATATCAAGTGTGTATATTTCATAAATTTTAAATATAGTAAAATATTTCCCCATGTCCTGGAAAATTACGATGAAAATACATATTCCTATAACATTCATGTTTTATAGATGGGATGTAATTTTAAATAAAAATATATTTAGGGTTGTTATCCCCTTAATATTACATTTATCACACTCTTTCTTTTGATCAATTTCATCAATCTTTCTCTAAATTTTTCTAAACATTTCTTTTGTGTCTAAAAAATCACAAGACACCAAAGATCAAATAAATGGAATCCTTGTCATGTGTAATTAAATATTTCGTTGAAACATCCCATTCAATATTGGTAAAAATATATTTTGTTAACTCTTTTATGATACGTGATTTTCAACAATGGTACTTCCTAATTTCAAACTCTTGATTATCCTGATTGGGTTTATGTTGAGAGAATTCACTTTATATATGACGGTGAGAATGTAACAAAACAAAATTGAGAAATAATTATTTTTTACTCAGAGTGTGTTTGATATTAAACAAAAATCATAGAAGAAAATATAACACCAACGAATTAATGAAATATTACTTTTTAAATAATTTGTTTCCCTTTCATAAATTACGGAATACCAAACCAAAAGAAAAAATAAATCATAGTATAGTATACCATTACAAAATATCCCTTAAGATTTATGTTATGAATGATACTAACTAAATTATTAAAATCGTGGTTATCTATTTATTTGAAATAAAACAGTGGTCATTTAAAATAAGAAATAAATGTTTTTGGAGAAATAATATTCATTCTAAAGGTACTTTTTGTCTCATTCTAAAAACATAATTATAAATTAAATTTTACAATTTTTGAAAGTATATTTTGAAAAATAATCTTAATTTTTTAAATTCATAATTTCAAATTTATCTTATGATTAATTTTTTATATTTTTTCTAAAATATTTCATTTTGATTGAATAGTAAAAAATACTAATTTAAATTGAAATCATACATTTAGTCTAAATGATTTAAAATAAAAAATAGTATATTTATTTCCTTTGAAATTTTTAGTATTTAAATAATATTAATTATATTAAAAATCATGGAATTATAACAAATTTCATATTAAATTTTAGTACTCAAACATTGTAATATTTTGAAGAGTTTCTCTTTTAAAATTATTTTTCTCATCGTGTCAGTGGGGTTAATTTTAGTTTAAATTTTCCATGTAATTTTAAATGAATTATAAAAAGTAGTTTTGATATAAGGTCGATCAATAATTTTTATTTTATAATATTTCCTAATAATTTTTACAATAATGGGTAGTAAAAAAGAAAAAAATTATTTACCATGTTTAAGGTAAGAATGTATTTACAACATGTCAAATTAAAAATATATTTGTTAAAATTGACAATACATTTTCCTAAAATATATTATATTTCAATATCTAGATCCTGTTATTTATAATATTTTATAATAATACATGTTTTACGCTTTTTATATGTAAAAATATAGGCTAAAACATTTTATTTTAAAAAATTACAGATGTGATGCATTACTCACATATAAAATTATACTCCGCATATTATTTAATTGGAATCATAAAATTATTTTGGATTAGTAGAAACCTATCAAAATAACCAACCAAAATCGATGCAGTAATATTATAATCATTATTTAGTATATAAATCTATCCCTAAAAAGGATTTTTGTTTGAACCAAATTAGTTTTTATGAAGAAGATGTGACATTATTTATTGAGAACTTTCATTTTTTTCTTCCTCCATCAATAATTTTTTAAATGTGATGATATATTACCATAATTATTTTCCAAATAATGACATTTCTTTATAATATGTTCAATTCCAAAACCTACCCCAAATTCCATCAAATGGGTTATGAAATTATCATTAGTGTCTACAGTGGGATATAACATTGTGAACCATTTCTATTCATTTTCCCATTAACATATCCTAAAAGTGGTTATGAGGACATATATAAAGTATATAAATGATATTTTAAACATAATAAAAAAACCATTGAAATTTATCATATACTACATTTTTTTGCATTCCCTTACATAGGAAATACAAGAACTTCACTCTTGTATACGAATGAATACTGCATCGTAAATGGATGTGATTTATATTTCAAAAATTAATAAATTGATAAGAATAATGTTAATGAATATATGTAAAATAAATAACATAATTAATTTTTTCACTATATAATTATCTTTTTTTAATGATACTATATCATCTTTTGTCATACCATTTTACTCACTTAGAATGATATCCTCGTTTATGAACATCTGGAATACAACCTTTACAAAGCGATGTGACTCACTTTTCATCATAATATAATATTGATGATATATATATATGAACATTTAAAGAAAAATTATTAAATTATGATCATTATTAAAATGAAACATATTAATTAACATGTTTCCATAAATATTGTTGAAAAAACAGAAATCATACTCATGTGTTTGTATGGCCTAATGTCTCCATGAGCATAACATACATAATTTGATAAAACTAAATTTTATTATTATATGTGAATGTATAATTGATGTATAAAAATGATAATAACATCATGGCTTTTAATGTCGCAGACCTGTCTGGTCCATTCATTTGCTGTAATTTTGTGTTTGAGGTTTTCTGGGAGGTTAAGGTGACATATCCCTAATACATTTCAAAATATCTTCTTTGGTGACAATGATTTTAGTTTTATGAATAATATTATTGGTGAGACATGTATACTGTCGATACATCATTTGAACTGTCAGTGCTGGCGTGTTATTTTGAAAAGTTAATGTTAGTACATCATTTTTAACATCCAATATTAGTGTGTCATTTTGAACTGTCAGTGTCGGTGTGTCATTTTAAACTGTCGGTGTTAGCGTTTCATTTTGAGCAGCTGGTTTTGGTGTGTCATTTTTAAATTTCTGTGTTGGTGTGTTATTTTGAACTAGCAGTGTCAACATTTCATTTTGAACTATCGGTGTCCACGGGTCATTTTTAACTATCTATGTCTGCATGTTATTTTGAACTATCAGTGTCAGTGTATCACTTTTATCTATCACTGTCGGTGTTCATTTTAACTGTTGGTGTCAAAGGGTCATTTGGAATTGTCAATGTATGTGCGAAATTTGTGAACAATAATTCCATCATTATATAGTTTCTCCCATTTGTTGTTTTTTTCTTGTAAAATTCATGTAATCCCTTTTCTTAGTTGATTTAAGGCCAATTCAAAGCCCATAACACATATATTAAAATTTCCTTGTGTCCGAGTTCTGTTACGTGGTCCAAATACATAGTCATAAAGAAATCTATTTTAATGAAAAATCATAAAAAACTCTAAACCAATGACCATTTAATATTATCAAAGGGCTGAGATATGTTATACATCGTTATTTCATATCCTTTATCTATATATGAGTTGGATATATACTTTCATCCCATATGATTACTGTGATCGAACCATAATCCTCAGATAGTTTCCCTTTCATGTTTTTCTATTCTAGATGATCAGCCCCTGTTTTGGGGCGGGCATCAAGTGTCGATCTGTCATTGGTAGAAGGTATGATATACACATTTTTCTATTTTTTTCCTTGATACTTCTTCTCCCATTTCCCCTTTCTATGATATGGAATGTGATCTCCATGTTTCTAAATGAGTTTTCATTTTTTTGGTTGGTGCAATCATGGCTGGCCATACATTAGTGTATGTAATATTCATGGGGATAAGTGATCGTGATCTGTAATGTTTCCATGTTCGAAAAGAACGTAAACAAAAATTTGAGGCATGGGATTCATGGATTCTCTACTATTTTACATGAAACTGTAGAGTTGTCATATTATAGATCACTAGATCACAATGGATTTACCATAACAATTATTTGATCCAGATAAATAAATTTGTATCGATCATATGTTAGTGCCTCTTGATTTTTTCTAGATATTGTGATATCTATGTTATTTTTTTATAATATTTCATTCTAGAAGGAAATTGGTAAAAAAAATAAACTAGGATTAATTTAAAAAAAATTAACCAAATATTGGGGCATGTAAATAAATCTATTTGTTCCTGTTGTAAATATATGGTAATAAAATTACTGCATTATTGATGTTTAATTAATTTGTGACTACTATGAATGATTTCTATTTAGTTTTCCCATGGTAGTAACCAAAAAATAATGAATTTTCAAATTCAAGATGGATTAAAGTTATGGTTTGTCGATAATAGTTATTTCCTTGGGGGGTTTTCAGTTACTCAATTTCTTTTAAGGCAGTGTTCCTTTTTCTTTGGAGCCACGAGAGATCATTTTCTTTGAAGGAATAATTCCATATTTAGGGCTTTGAGCCACTTTGCGTTGTTATTTCCTACTACTTATGTTGGATTATGAGACCGAATGGATGTTGTGGGATGTTAGAGTAGGGAAGAATAATTTTTGTGTCAACAGTAGATCCCTAGAGTGGTGATGTGCAACTTATTTTACTTGTTGGTGTCCGAGAGGACACCAGATATAATTAACCATGTTGGATGTTAATATTTGATGGCTTTTTATTCTTGTTTGTTTATTATCTACATTATTTTTGCCACATCTTACGATAGCTATTCTAGCTCACCCAAATTCCAAAAGAGTCAAATATGCATGGGGTATGTCACAAGATTTCCATGTTTAGATTATCGAGGATGGATGGGCCTATTTTATTGCTACAATTGGAAATGACATGATTTGTAGTTCCCCAACTCACCATGTTAATCCCCATGTGTTTAGTAGAGTATAAAATTATTCATGAATTCCTGGGAATAGGTGAAGCTAATAATATTTTTAATAAATTATTGAATATATGATGATAACCAATGGGGTTGGATCTTTCTTAGAAGAAATATCTGATGTAACATTTCAAAGAATCTATGGATATGGTTTGGTTATTTCTAGAGGGAATGCAACTTTTCTGTGATTCATATGAAATGTAATGTTGAATTAATAATGCTTAATTAATTGTTTAATATTTAATTAACATAAAACTAAACATATAAAAAATGATATGTATCTTAATATATGTCTTTAAATGGTTATATTCTTATAGGATATCTAGTCCAAGAAGTCACATCCTGGAGACTGATAGATGTTAGCTGCAGTTGATTTTATGAATAGGATTTGCATATATTATGGTAGTGAGCTGTAATATATTTTATATCCTTTTTTGTTTCAATGTGTTACTTCACCCTATTACATAGGTAAATGAAAACTCTAGGGATTCTGAGCCCTAGGGGGGGATTCCCTACATTCTATTTGGAGGATGGATAGTTGAATTCTCCATTTGGACATGATCTCTTCTATTGGTAGTTACATGTTTTGGTAGGCATGGCTGTTATTTTTTCTCAAATATGTTTGGAGAGGGAAATAATGAATTGTTTTTATTCACAGACATATATTCTGGATATAGTTTCAAATATACTGTTATAGGTATAACATGTTTAGGTCATGATAGATTGAGGATCCATACTTGGGAAATGGGTTTTAATGGCTTGAGGTATGCGGAACGATGTATGATACATGTAATGTGAGTTTTTGGGGCTCCTTAATACTACATGGTTTCTTTGGATATGTGGATGTAGGTGTTTTTTGGTACTAGGAGCATGTTTTGGTGCTATTAATATGTGTGTGTAGGAATGGGAGGGAGATTCTAATGATGCATGAAATTGGAAAAATAGAAAAACGATGGAGAAGTGGTATTGGGGTACCCTTGATAATATTTATTATAATATATACTATTATATGTGATACTTGGTGAGAGTTTCATTTGTGAGGTTGGGAAAATAGTATACCTGTTAATGTGATGAGTTAGTATCACATGTTTTTGAAAGGTCTTTAGATTTCATTCATAACATTTTCATTAGAGGATCTTAGGAGGATCATACTAAGAATATTTTAATACTGACCCTACATATATATAAACATTCTACCAGGTCACTTGTAGCATGTTGGATATCAGGATAGTAACTAATAACTTGGGGTTTCAAGAGCTGTTTGTGAATTTTAGAAGCTGATGTTTTACTTTCTTTTGTTACATGATGTTTTCCCTTCCTCTTGTATTAGTTCTTATATTACATTACATATATTTACATGTGATTTACTATATATTATAGAATAAATTGGATTTGGATGGTGTGTGTATAATCTCTCTCTTTCGCTTGTTTTCTCTTAGAGGGGAATGCCTCCTTTATGTTTGTTTTTTATACCCATGGTTCTAGTCTCCATCCCAGTGAATACTGGAGTTGGGACTCGGGGTCACTGTCTCACTTCTCACATTTTTGTCCCAAGAGGGGTACAAATTGTGGGGAGGGTGTTTTTGTAGAGCGGTATCAGAGGTCTGGTTGAGGGATATGATAGGTTTTTGAGTTAGGAACCCTTGAGATAGCATGGGATGGTATGGAAACAATGTCAGTCCAAATTCAAAAATGCTGAAAAAACTAGTGGCTAGCTAAGACATAGGTATTTAGGTCCCCATGTAGTCTAATTACCATACCATTAAGCTTTCTAGCCGCTACTAACCGAGGTGATTGTTTTTTCTGTGTAGATACCTAGGAAAGTATCATGCATCATTCTTCACTATGACTCTATTTGTATAGGTATATCATGGGATATTTTAAACTAAAATGAATAAAAAACAATTAATTAACTAATGTTGATTATTCCATATTCAAGAGTTAGGATCTATAACTATTTTTTATTCCACATGTATTGATCCATGTCAACATCCTCTTCATGTTCACCTAAAATATGTTTAGTAGGCTAAGCCAGCTAGTCACTATATATTATAGGATGATGACAACGACACTAGTAGGGGGACACTTTTGGTCTTTTAGCAGATGATTCTATATAAGTATGAGGAATCTGTATCAGATACAGTCACATACGACTTGTTGGAGGAGGTTGAGAAAGCCTTCAACTCAATTTGTGCTTTGTAGGAGAGCTGGGTTTCGTTGGTTGTAATAATAAATCATAGTGGGGAGGGGAAGTAGTGGTTCATGTTCTATTTGGATCATGAGGATTTTGAAGTCCCATCGGAGGATTTCCAATACATATTTAGAGGCATTTTTTCTTCTTCATCTGCAAATGTGGTCACTCTCTTAGAGATTATTTCTATTTGACAAGGGATCTCCATTTTTCGTAAGATTGGAACCCATTTCAGGAAACTTTTACAATATGCATCAAACATGTTCCCAAATATTAAATATTGGGCGAGGAATTTTGGGGAGGATTTGAAAATAGATATCCAATATCATGTCAACTCATTTATGCTGAAGATATATCAAGTTGTGTTTTTGACAGAACATGTCATCAAGAAGACATAAGTTAGAACAAGATCTTAATGAGAGGGGGGTCTCACTAGTAAAAAATATATTTACCACATTGTTATTTTTTATGTAAGTTATGTATAACTTACTTGAAAATATATAAAATTGTTTTATGAAATCTGTTATATTATAACCGATATAAAAACATAATTAGGATTACTTATCACATCAGCTTTTTATAACCTATTTGAAAAATCAACAATATCACTTTATCACATCTTTTATTAAATAAAAAAATTTATAAATGATATAAAAATATGTTACCATGTTTGTAACTAAATAATTGATGTGATAAATCATTTAAAAATTTAATGAATCCTCAAATTGAGTTATGGTTGTATTTTTTTGTTGAGGGAAAATGATTGTTCTCTCTCACACAAAATTCGTAGAACCGATTTTTTGAATTTGTGGCACCTAAAATCATTTTCCCAGCGTCATTCATCATCTTTTTTATCTCCACATCTATCTTATCTACTCACAATACTCAGTTAATCAACACACACCTCAACTTCGATCGCTATTTTTCGTGGATTCCATACATTTAATTTTTTGAATTTAAATTGTTAAAATAGAACATGATATTGTATAAGTTTATAATTTTACCATTACATGACACTGTAAGTCTCATTAAATTTTTGGATGATAGTTTTATCCATATTGACAAAAAAATTAAATTTTGATGAAATGTAAAATGAAAATGATATTCTTCACAAGATTATATAAATTTAGATTATTTTATTGAGTTTATATGTGTTTACTGTTTGACTTAATTCAATAGGTTTGGGTACCACTATTTTTTTGATTTTTTTAATATGTTTTGATCTACCATCTTGTGTGAATTATTGATTATCCACCATAAATTGATGGTAAACCCTTTATATTTGGTTTTTGAAATCAATTTCCTCTTATCACAAGGATGTTAACATGATGCCCTCAAAAAATGATGTTGAATTTATTGAAATCCCCTATGCCTAATATGGAACCTGTTATGTTATGTATTGTGATATCTTTTTTTCTAGTTTTGTGTGTTCTGATTTGGTTGTGGTGATGTTGTTCATGGGTAGTGGATTTATTGTCATGGTTATCGGGAAATGGATGTGATATATAGTAGGGATGTAATGGTTTTAGTGGTGTTGATGTACAGGGGGATTATGATGGCACTTCGTTATTCTAGTTTCTTGATTAATAATGAAATTTAATGCACAATAATTATATAAATGGGATTATAATTACAGTTGAATACATAAATTTATGGTGTTCTATTAAAGAGTATTTTATTCCTAATATGAATTCCCAAAATTGAAAAATGTTATTTTGAAAGTTGAAAGTTATGTGTGGCCATTTTTTAATTTTTGGTGTTATATATTTCAAATTGTTGGTAGATGTGGAGTTTCTTATGAGATGTTAATATCCTACTTTAAAATACATCACTCTAGTAGATTTTTCATTATTAATAAGTATATTTTTTCTATCTTATTTATCAAAAACAATATCATAATATTTTTTAATAATGCGTATATTCTCTTTTATTATATTTAAAAAATTTGTTACTTTCAAATTATGGAGTATTACATATAAATGTAAAACTGTCTTATCTAAAAATATTATCTTTTTAAAATTATTTCCATGAATATATTTTTTAAATACCCGTGTATATTTGTTATATTTCAAAATTGTTTATCATTCAAAATATAACATATTTTTTACAAATATAAAATTTGTTAATCTTATCAAGATCTAAAATTTTGATATTTGTTTTAGGTAATGATGAGTAGAGTTGGATTATGGAATATCAAATGAGTGATGAATATGAGTAAGATGTTGATGGATTTTTGGAATTTTCTAAATGAAAATTATCAAACAAGGACACATTTTTCTATCCATTCCTGAATTTTATAAATATGAATAATAAAAAATTTAGTTAGATCAATGATCATTTAATTTTTCATGGATTTAATCCATGTTGCAACCCATGGAGTTGGAAGGATGAAACTATGCAGAATTTCCGATCTACTAATAATGATGATTTGCAAGAAGGTATCTTTAATTAAACTGAAAAATGATTTATGATATTGAACAGAACAATTTGATAACGAATCGATAATTGAGTTTCTTTAAGAAGATTATAAAAAACCATTGCTTATTGGTTGTACAGATTTTATGGTTTTATTATTGCTGTCAAGATTTATTAGCATAATGGAAAATCACGTATGGAGTGAAAAAAGATTCACAGAGTTGCTACAACTATTAAATGACAATATTCATGAATAAAATGATCTTACATATTCACATTACAAGCACAATAGTATATTATTCCTGACTGGATTGTAATACAAGAAAATTTAATCCTATCTGAATGACCACGTGATATTTAAAAAGGAATATGAATTTCCATTAGAGTTTCCAAAATATGGGAAATCATGGTATAAGATGAAAGAAAAATCACATGTTGATGCAGAGATTATAGAGATCTCTAACAAGGTATTTTGGTATCTTCCTATAATTCCACATTTGAAAAATTTATTTTCTAATTCACATATTGAATATAGGTTAATAGGGAATGATGATGAGAGAATTTGTGATTGAAAAATACATCATCCATCAAATTTTCCAGAGTAAAAAAATAATGAGAAATATCTTACATTCTAAAATGAAGATACAAATATCATACCTGGGTAGTGTATGGATGGAATGAATCTCTAATGAGGCCTCAATATCACACATATTTCATGGATTTTATTATTTTTAATACAAAAATTATCTCCCAAATTTTTCTGTTTCACATGATGAAAAAAGTATAATATAGAATGATGATGAGAGAATAACTGATTGAAAAATAGGCCATCCAGCTGATATTCCATAGATGAAGAATATTGATTAGAAGTATCCTACATTCTGAAATAAAGATAGAAATCTTAGACATTGGTTGTGTATGGATGGAATGAATATATATTGATTCCTCAGTAGCACACATAGTTTATGACAATTTTTATTTGTAATTTTCAACTTATCTCCCAAATTTTGTATGATGTGTAAATATGTCATTTTGAGTATACTGATATCTGGACCAGAGAAACCCAACAATGATATTGATTTTTTCTTATCACCATTAATTGATGATCCGAAACACTTATCGGGGTATTTTATTAGAGTTAATGAATCTTATAAAATGGATAATCTTTAACATCATGCACTAATTATGTTACGTATAAATGACTTCCTAGGGTATGGAAATTGGTCCAGATACATTGTTATATGGTATAAAGCTTGTCCAATTTTCAAACAACAGACATCATATTGTCAATATTAGGATGTGAGGAGAATATAATACATGGGTAATCAAATTATATTACTTATGGATCAATATTATAGAAGATAATATTGGAATTTAATGGATCAAATTAATTTAATATTTCCCAAAAACCATTATCAACTGCTGAGTATTTTGATAGTGTCTAAAACATTGATGTGACATTGAGAATGACATATTAATCTGGTACAGATAGACATATTTGGATGAAGCATCATATATTTTTCAAGATACCATATTAATGATACCAAAATATGATTAAAAACATTGATTTCATGCACATGGATAAAAAAATATGTGATATTTCAAATTGAAACACTGTTAGATAATAAAGAAAATACTACTAATAGGGTGAATGCATGAGTAGACTAACTACTAATGAGACTGCATTTGGAGTTAGCTCTCAAAACTAATGGAAGACACACATGTCTTCCCAAAATTGACCTAAATTATTATAAAGGTAAGAAATTATCCTTTTTTAATGTCTTCCTAAAACCAATGTTCCGCAAGGTTAATCTTCAAATGTAAAAACATTTCTCTTTGAAGGACTTGATATTGATAGGTATGAGATGACATGATTTTCATATCATGATGAAACAACTTCTATCTATTTCATTCTATCGAATATTGACCATTTGTGTTAGAATGACTATCACGAAGGTGTGTTATGTTTTAAATTTAATTTTTAGTAATGTGGTTGATCTAGATGCTTTGTTCATTTTGGAAAATGATGAAATTTCTATATTTTTTCAATTGGAAATGTATATTTATCCATCATTATTTGATATAATGGTGCATTTAATGGTTAATCTAGTTAGATAAATAATGATTTTTGGACCATTATATCTAAATTGGATGTATCATTTTGAATTGTATATGAAGATATTGATGGGTAATGTTAAAAATCCATCTCGACCTAAGGCCTCGATTTTTGAAAAGTATATTTTTGAGGATTTTGAGAAGTATTTCATGAGTTACTATTCTATGGTGGATCATGTTTACCTTAAAACAATGTAATATTTTTTCACAACCTAACCAAAAATGTGAAAACACTAAAAAAACATACCCCAAAAAACACTGATAAAAACCTAAAAATTGATGAAAAAGGAGTTTTCTCTCTTGTGTCATCAGGATTCCACTTGAAGTATAGATGTGGTTCGGGGTTCCCAGTATTCACAGGAAATAATTTATATATAAAAAGGGGTAGGTCCCCGCCTTCAATATCTCATTTCTCTAGGGGTGACGGATCTCAATACCATTCGAAGTGGTCAGGTGCTTGTTTTTCTTATGGATTCTGACATCATCAACACTAAGAGTGCCTGACCTTTTACAGAGGTTAGGCATCGACATGTGTTCTACAACAAGTGAAACCATTAAGGCAGTTCCATCCATAGAAATTTTATTCCATTGCATAATATTTGGATCCAAATAGAGGAAATCATCTAGGTAGAGGGAATCCCTAGGACGGTCCCCATCATCTGAGAGAAGAGCATGGCCATTGTGGAGGTCTTAATCAGGTACAGAGTGGTTGTGGAGGAGGTTGTGGTCAGCCTAATGATTTAGCGTTGTTGGAGCTGTGTGAGCCAGATGGAATTCAAGGTACCATTTTCTTCCTTTCTATGTGGGTGTATGCCATGATTGATTCAGGAATGACACACTCCTTCATATAACCTACACTTTTCCATTCATAGAGAACTAAGGTATAGAGGTTTCCAATCCCCATAGAATTGACTACACTAGTTTTAGGTTGAGATGACTTAATTAAAGCATGTAGAAATTATGAGTTGGTGTTTGGTAAACACACATATTTAGGGATATTTCCCTTGATCAGGGATACAACCATATGATTTTATCCTTGGTATAAATAATTTTTAAATGGTGTGTCCTATTATGGATTTCTTCAGGAGGTCGGTGGTGTTCTTCAATGCTGATGGAGAGCTGGCGATGTTTTTTGCTGAGCGAGACCCTCGGATTGGTCCGAGTCATGATCCATCCAAGTCAATCATTGATGAATGATAAAATTATGATTTCATCAGAGGATATACAATTGTTGTTTTCCATGTTTATAAAGGATTACCTGAATGTCTTTCCAATAGAGGATATAGCTTTACCCCCTCGACGAGAGATCATTTCTTGGATCGAGATATAGCCAGTAATGTCTCCTATATCTATGTATCAATATTGAATGTAACCTTATATGTTATGGGAGAATCATATATAGCTTTATGGTCTTTTATAGTGAGGTTTTTTTTCTATTAATATGAGAGGACACGGTTGTAATAGTTACATGTGGATTAATATTGTTATCAATAATAACGTTGTGCACAATGAACACCTATACGGTTGAGTCCCAAGATACCATGGTTATGAGATTTTTTTATCTTTTTCTCTATTTTTATGGAATGGATAGTTTAATAACTAGTACATTGTATTATAAAATAATATTGTGTTTTACACTTGACCCTTCCTGGAAAAAGTATAATTGTTCTTGAATTGTATGATTAATATAGAAATATCCAACATATTCATGAAGACTTATAGGTTACAAAAGATTTTAAAAAAGGAAAAATTATTTCAGGAAGTGGTTTTATAAACATCAATGAGAATCTATTTTTGAAAATGGTGTTAAGATAATTAAATTTGTTAAAATATATTTTTAAATTTATTCTAAAATAATATTCATTCGGGAAAAATAACTAACTATGAAATATTTGTTTTATGTTTAATTCTTTGTTTTTACAAAGTACATTCAATTTCATTGTGTTTGATAGCCTATTAGTGGTTTGGATATAATAGATTATTCACTAGAATGGACACTATAAGAGGACCCTTAAATGGACGTGTCCTTTTCTTGTGTGGGATGTTTTGGTTGATTTAATAAACATGAGTGGATATTGTATTCATAACACATTACTTTAGGATGGTGATATGAACATTAAATATTTAAAGGGAAGTGGGATTTATTTTGGATAGAGATTATTCTTATTTGGAGTATTTTTAGTTCATTATTCTGTGATACATTTGAATTGAATTTTTTCTAGTGGAATTTCATTTGTTTTTTCATCATTTATATAAAGGACATTGAGTGGAATTAAATTGTTATGGGATGTATTATGGAATATGAATCCTCATTTGATATGGAAATGGATGATTCCATGTATTATATATTGGTGATCAATCTATAACACCCATACATTTGATAATATAAATTCCATTTAAACATAACATTTTCTATAGCATGAGATTAATAAAACACAAAAATACAATGAATCGAGGAAAATTATACAACTATAGAAATGTATATATTGAATTGGTTTTGAAAAAGAGGTGTAACTAGATTATGAAATATATGTCTGTTTGTATGTGTATGTGCATGTGTCATTAAAGTCCATTATTCATTCAATGGTATTGATACATTGGATTAGTATAGATAGGTAAATAATAAGAATGATTTAGTTTTTTAAAATTTAACATTTCTAAAAGTTGGTTTATTATATTTTTTTCCAGTGAATCTTACTACGTTATAGAAAAAATATAAATTTGAGATGTATAAAATGTTGATGAAAATTTTATTATTAATTTATTCTAAATTTTAATAATAATTATTATTATTTTCAGAAAAAAAAACATTAGTAATGAACATATTATTTTTTATTATAATGTTTTTTAATAAATGATAAATTTCAAGGATATTTAATTGTTTAGTTTGATAATATTTATTTTATGTATTTAATTATGGTTATCAAATTATGAAATGTGGGTCAATTTAATTTTTATATGTAAAATTATGTTATGAACTTAAATATTTGTTTGCACAATTACATATTTATGTTTCAAGGAATGATAATTTTATAAATATGACAACATTAAATTTAATTTCTATTTATTAAAAAAATACAATCTAATTTAAAAAATGAGTAAATAAATTATGACTCATGTAATTTGAAATTAATGATAAATATTATTATGTATACTAATTGATTATAAGGGTATATTAATGTAAAAACTTTTTTTAGCACATTATGTAGGTTAATTATAATAATAAATTTATTATATATATTGAAATTAATTTAAATTAAATCATGTCAAAATTAGTGTTCAACATTTTCAAATTCATCTCAAATATTCATTTTATATATTTTTCGTAGAATAATTACAACTGTGAAATATTAATATTGATTAATAACTAATAAATGGATAATGTATTATTGATCAATTTTTAAAAAATAAATATGAAAATATTACCATATAGAAGTCACTTTTAAGTTCTAATTTCAACCCTACTTCCCTATCAGACATTTACCCTCCACAATAAGCATAATATCCTCAATTCAATTCAGTACCTTTACCTAAAAATTTACCCACATATTTCTCCTTATTTATCAACATTAAATGGAGGACACATATAACCACTTAAAACCACTTACAACCACATATCAATTTAGAAATTCCAATTAATGAATAGATAATTTAATATTTTATAGAACCTATAAAAATTTTATATACCTAAACCTCTACAATAATATGCATGTCATTCTATTTTAATGTGTACTTGAATAAAACATCAAAATTATCAACATATATATTAATTTTTTTAACATCATTTTTTCTCTTTCTTATCAATGTTCCACCAAACCCATTGAAACTATATTTAATTAATGATAAAACAATAAAAAATTTACATAAATGATATTATATTTAGGGTATAACCATTCTCTATTCCTCTACAATTAAATAATGAAAAATTTAAATGTTTATCATGTATGTGTGTGGACTAACACATCTATGAACAACATGTTATATATGTCATAATCATCATTCATATATGGTTATAAAAATGGATATAGTCAATAGATAAGGTATTTTATTCATGATTAATAATATGAAAACAAAAATTAATAATGATGTACATAATGTTAAGAAATCGCAGTTGAACCAACCTCCTAAAATGAATATTTAAAGAAGAAAAACTAATTATTCCTAAGTGAAAACATTATTTTTTCCCATTATCTTATAATATATATTTAAATATGATTGAAAGCCAAAATAGTATCTAATTAGTAAAATACTTATCTTATAATGAATATATATTTCAAAAATAAACTAATTTCATATCAATAGTAATCCATTATTTATTGTATGACAACCTTTAGGTTGATCTAACAACAAATATGAATCATAATTTAAAATATTACCACAGAGGACTATTGGAAAAAATTTATTAGTGAAAGTTGAAAAAATATGTAAATTATTATATTATTTTGGTCATGTATATGTCATACAATGTATTGAGCTTATTATTTTAACATCCTCATAAATAACTTTTATTATTGAAATAAGAAAACTTCAATTTCGTTTTAACCAAAAATAATTGATACACCTATGGAATGATATTTGAAAATTGTAAGCCAATATACGTTATCTATTAATTCATTAGAAATTATATATTAATTATGAACATCATATAAATGATATAATATCGATATCATAATTATAAAACATATGGAAACAATTTAAGTCACTACCACATGATATTAATGATATATAATGACTAACTAATACACACTTAAATAATAAGTCAAAATTATGTTTATAAAATATAATTTATATTATTATATTTATGAAATTAGTTACATTGATAGTAATTTTTTATACAGTTGATTTTTTACTTCAATGGATGTGGTCAATTAAAATAAAGGTCTCTTTTCTCAAATTTTCTCCCGGTGACATATTGGATTGATACACCATGTGTTATTATGAATTTTTTATTTTATACCATGTTATTATTTTATATCATGATCTCATAATTTTTAAATGTATGTAATTTTTAAATTGATATTATATTATTCATTGGGTTTTGTTCAATGTTTAAGTAAATACAAAATAGTATTCTCAACAAAAAAAGTTCCACTTCAGAAATAAATTTTCTTCTTGATTATTATCTTATGTGACCAATTTATCCTTATAATTTTATTTATCCAATGTATTTACTATATTTTATTCATAGAAGCCATATATTTTCATTGTTATCATCTTCTATAGTTAATGCCTCCTAAAATTAATGTTTGATGTGTTAAAGAATAACTACCATTATTTCCAACAGATATTTTCCTCCATGTTGATATTTTTCTACCCATCAATGTTTGTCAATTTGTTTGGAACTATAATAGGAATTAAAAATTATGTTCCTCTAAAGTCCATTCACCTATATTAAAAATTTTAATCCAATACTATTTAACAGATATGAGATTCTGAATAATGTAATTTAAAAATATTGAAATGGGAATCCCATATATTCAAAATATAGTATTTTAACTTTCATATGAAATAAATATTGATAAAAATTATTTATTTCAATGATTTTATATTTAATTTCCATTTTCAAGAGTAAATGTTTTCAATATTATGCAGCCAAATTTTTAAAAAAATTTGTTTTAAAAATAATTTTAATGAAATATTATTATGATGTGAATAATAATTTCATCTATAAGAACTTCTTACATTTTATTACTATTAAAGGAAACAATATTCAATATTTTTATTCCCTATGAAATTTCCTCTCTATACATTTTTTTTATCAATTAAATTTTTACACTCTAAATTTTATATAATTGTTTTTCACATGATCAATGATATTTCATATTTTTAAAGATATTTAAAAAAATTACTGAATGTGTTTATTATCAAAGTCATTACCCATAGACACATCAAATGAGTATTCATGTCAATTTTTTAACTAATAATTTCAATATATTTATTTTGATGAAATAGGTTATGTTATTTTATATATATGAAATTATTCACTACTAGAATTGACTTATAAAACCATCCTCAATTATTGAAGAAAATTTTATTCCAATCTCATTTGTATATGAGAACACTATATTTACATTCATTGATTAAATGGTTTTAACATACACTTTGTATATTGATTAATTAGAGAAATTACTAAAATATCATTATATATATCTCCTTATATGGTGTTACATTTTTAAAATATTATAAATAATGACAATCAATTAATTTTTTTGAGGAATTATATAAATCAATATACAATATATTTCAATGCAGTTATTTATTGATTCCATAGTCATGATGATCAAGATTTTTTTAACCATACACTATATTTCTCTAAAATCATTTTTTTCATTAATTTATCGAAAATGTATATAAATTATGTATATTTGTATCATAATATAGGTTTTTATATAATAATCTTGCACTCTGATCATGAATTGTATTTATATAAATTTCATTCATATGATGAAGGATTTATAATTAATGATGTGATGGGTGTATCCTGGTATTATATTGAATGTCCATAAATCAGTTTGTCTCCCCAGAAAAACATGTCGTGTATTTATAGTATATATATCAAATTAATTCATGATGTATTGGTTGTGACATTGATAGAATTATTAGTGTATCAAATATGGATCTGGTGGCAAGAATAGTGTAACACCCCAGGTAAATAAAGAATATGACATTTTCATATTTATCCATATTTGTGAATAAAATATTAATATGACTTTAAAGGGGACGCTATGCTCGATGGCGTACCCAACACGCAACAACGAGTTTCTTGGGAATCTTACGTTGCACTCTAATAATAAAATAATATTATTTCAAATGGTAGTTAACATGTTGCCGTTGTATTGGAAGGAATGGATAGAAATAACTAAAATATTATTATATATGTTTTTTAATGTTTTTACATTTATCCAATAAAAGATAAAGGCATAAAATACAGAAATAATTCGATTTTAGGCGTATATGCCCTAGTTTTCACTAAAGGTTCACTTATTGCCTTTTGATGGAGAACCGTCATTAAATATAGTTTTTTCCACTCTTATACATCCTTTTGGACCAAATAAAACTCTTCTTAAGAATTGGTACATCATAATTTACATTGTGTAAATTTTTGGTATCTTTCCAATAAAGTTCATTTTTTAATGAATAGTGTAAAATGTTGTATTTTAATTCAAAACCTCTTTTTAATATAATTTATTTATATGATTATATTATCTTTTGAATTGGTTTTAAAGTGAAATTAGAATATATTTTTACCATTTAATTCAAGAGTGGTCTTTAGAATTAATTTCACTTTGAAATCAGACTTAAACTAGTGTCAATCTTTTGATACATATTGTTTCATAAAAACACACTATTTGCTCTGACAGCGGGAATTAATTATTAAATTAATTAATGTGACTTATATGCTTTGAATTTTTGAAAATAGGCATCATTTTTGAATTCGGAATATCAAATATATCTTAGGGTGAATTTTTGGTAATTTTATGAAAATCTTCAATTTTTGATGAATAGTGAAACCACTAAGTGGTACTTATAAAAAATGATTTTTCTGTTTAAATGAAAATTTTCCATCTTTGTGTTTTGAATTTCAAAAATCTGACATACATGGTTGTCATTAAGAAGTAAAATGTGGTTCAATGGGATAAAAATAATTTTTTTGGTGAATAGTAACTTATTAAATTTTTAATCGCGATTAGAGGTAATTAGTGTAGTTTAAGGTAAGAATAATGTTTTAATAAAATAAAATGACCTAGAAACATGTCCTACCATCATTGGATGAGTCATGATGGACCAAGACAATTCATGGGTCAACTTGGGGACCTAATGGAGCAACATAGGTTGGAAAATGACATAAATATCTTTTTATTTAATGTTAAAGTAAAAAATGACACAAACATGAGATGTTTAACTAAAAAAAATTTGTACCTGGGGTTATACAAATCATATTTTTTTCTATAAATATTAATTGTAAATATAAAAATATTTCCTACATCATAGTATATTTTTTATAATTTTTAGACATTATATAAATTAAATTCTTTATGATATCATAATGATGCAGCGATGACCTCATTATTTAATGATTTAAATAAAATGGAAAGATAATGTAATATCTAAGACCTACATGTGTCCCAAACCTATTGGATGAGTGGATTTCGAACCCTTATCAACTTATCCTATAAATACATAAATGTGGGACCTTTAAAATCCAAAACTCTTTTGAAAATAAAGTAATATTTTGTAATTTTACAAGAGTGCCCCTCCTCTCCTCTTATAAAAGGCCCCCACCCCTACCTCCTTACCCACACTCCCAAAGCCTTTGTCTCGTCCAACCTATGCCGATGATGTCTCTCCACTTCAATCTATTACTCCTTGAAGCCTCACTTTGGGCATAAGTCTTCCCAAGGAAGCCTTTGAGCTCAAACCAAAGGGAGTTACCCGATTTTAAGGTAATGTCCTCACTTGAGTACTTTTGTTTTATTTTTCTTCTCCAACCACCTAAACTCTTTTTATTCATTTATTTTATAAAAAATACAGTATCATCAATATACTAGGATGTTGTTATAAGAAGTATTCGAGCTACACTTTCACACACCTACATCTAATAGTTAAAGAACATACTGTTTCCGTGGATGGCGAATTTTGGCCTCCCGAAACGATGATTGTTCAACATTCTTTTAACACCATTAAATGTGGACATTAAGATGACACTATATTTATATATGATATATAATATTTTTATGATTTCCTTAAGCTTCTGTATTTTTCATTTTGGTCATACCTTTATGGTTTCCATTATGGGTAAACAAGATATCTTAATTTTAGGAAGTGCGGACTACCACACCCTCAAAGTGATTTGATTCGTTAATACCATATGTGGTACAAATAAAGGATATATTTAATAATATTATATATGATACCATAAAGGAATTAATATACTATTATTTATCATTATGTTTTAATTCCATTAAATATGAAATAGAAATGGAAGTAGCGTTCATGCATACGTACGACTTACCGTCTCCATGAACGGTACATTTCATTTCTTATCTCAAAATGTTACGTAATATTATAAGTACATATATATAATGGATATATATGTAAGATACTACATAAAAATTATTTATATCATTATGGAATTATTACATATATATATCTCTCTCATTTTGTTTTAATTCCATTAATATGACAAAAAAAATGAAAGTAGTGTTCATGCGTACGTACGACCTACCCTCTCCATGAACGGTGCTTTTCGTTTTTTGTCTCCAAATGATATGGAATAGTATGAAATGAATATTTACTGGATATATATGATATTGTAATCATTAATAATATTCTGGAAATTATTTTCTTATAACTACATGGGCAATCTTTTTTCCAACAAGTTCATTTTTGACTCATGTACCAAACATCGTCAAAAACGTCTGATATGAACTAACATTATTAAACAATTAATATAAAACTATAATATGTTATATTAACTGAATAATAATCTATAAAGTAGTTATTTAGGCAATTATTAATTGACCAAAGTTTATTATTCAGGAATATAAAGAAACGAACAAGACAAGTTGGACTTGAGGTAAGGGATCCTACTCCTCTCTTTCTTTTTAAGTACACTCTTTTATGTCATTCCTTCTAAGCTCATATTTCTTGTTATTGGGATGTTATTTTATATTACTCCTACTGTATGTTTTATGTTCATATGATGAGAGACCCTATTCTCTCTCATCAATCCATTTTGGATGTTTTGAGTGCCGCCGTTAGGCTGCCGAATTTTCGTAAGAGATCTAACCTCTCTCTTTCTCTTTAAGTACTCTCCTTTATGTCACTTTTATTAAGCTCATATTTGTTATGTTGGGGGATATTATTTTATACTACTCTTTATATAAACTTTATGTTAATATTATGAGATACCCTATTTTATCTCATCAATTCATTTTTGTAAGTTTTATGTGGCGCCGTTAGGCTGCCGAGTTTTCGTAATTGAATTTTCATCTCACTTTTATTCCCGTGAGATTTATGCTACATTTGCCCCAATTTCAATTGAGTGGTGTATGTACTGCCCATTATTTTACTCATTGTGTAATATAATTTCTTTTATGAGTATTTACATCAATGTTGTATTGTCCTTCTTTCATGGGGTGTATGTTTTGAAAGATACCCAAGTCGGTAAGGGAACCTTTCACCCTCCTCTTTTTAAAAGACTTCTTTTGTTGGGTCTTTTAATTTACATATTGTTATATTGGGATATGTTATCATATATCCTTATTTATGTAAATTTTATGTCCAAGTGATGAGATACCTTTTTTTTAATCTCTCATCAACTCATTTTGATGTGACACTGTTAGGCTGTCAAGGGAACTTCTTAACAAAATTTCGATCTCTTCGGGTTCAACATGTAGTTATTGAATATGTCATCCTTTGAATATGTGTGAATGACCTTTGATTATTTTACACATAATATCCACTTATATTTGGTGTATTCGTTTGCCAAACATAATTATGTAAGTGATTTATCTTTAATCCAAAGATACCATCTTTGTATGGGACTTCGTCTCAATCTCCTTTCATTGAGGAAGATTTTGTTTTATACACAACCTTCTATTATATGGTGTATAAACCCCTTTGACTTTTACATTTATCTGAATGGAATCTTTTTTTATACAAATTGTTTTACTAATTTACAAAAGGGAATTTTTTGTCGTACGTATGTGGCGACAATGACTTCTCCGCCGCCGTGACCATTATTTGAGATTCGGCTTCCTCTAAAATCCATACCTTCTTTTTAAAAGAAAAATAAATACCATGTTTTACTTTTCTTCTATTTTGGTATTGAAAATGGTTTTCATAATGTTTTTATATCAATGTGTTGTATTGATATCTTGTGATTGAAAGTTGGAAATGTTATGTTTCCTTTATGCATGTTTTATGTGATACGATTATGTTGAGGTTCTTGGGAATTGTTATGTAAACGGGTGGTTCTGTGATAAACTAAGGGTGGGTGAGCCCGATATAGATCTCTAATGCATTGGGTAACGCGAAGGAGTGAAACGTTAAGATTTATCTGAAGAGATTTTGGGAATATACTGTGATGGGTATTCCAAACGTAACCAAGAGGGTTACTCCCTACTTAAGAAAGTTATGAATGCCTCAAGTAACCTTTTATGTCTTATGATTTCTACGATTTATTCATGATTTGATGAGGTATGTTAAATTGGCTATGTATTATGGGTGAAGTATGATTTCATTCTTATGTATATATGAACTCATGTTTCCTTTCATATTTTTATAACCCTTACTAAGCTTTTTATGCTCATCCCATGTTTTTGAAATGTTTTTCACAGGTCATGGGAATGGTACATGACGTGATGATAGTGTCAAGGATGTGTCATGAAAGAATCCATGTTTTATTTTCAATATGTTTCTGTTTATGGGATGAATAAATACTGTCTTTTATGTAACCACTTTGTTTAAATGTGGAATGTAATGCCAGTTTCATGATCTAATTCTATAAAATTCTAAACCTGAAAAGATCCTCACTGTGTAATCTTATAATAACTCAAGATTAAGTAAGGATTAAGTCTGGGGCCTTATATTTGGTATCAGAGGTCGGTTTAGAAAACTTTATATGTTAGGGTATTCTTTAAGCATAAGTGTCATTACCATAATGGTTAGGATTTCAGAAAGAGTCCTAGTTTTAGATAAAGTGAATGAGTAAGTATATATTAGTGTTTACCTTACTCATTAGTACATGATGGTTTTGTTGATATACTTACACTGAAATTTCTGTTCTTAGTGAATGGATGGATCTATCAAGCACCAAAGAGACAACAGGTTTGAAGGAAACTGTGGTGGTTCTATGATTACGATACTAGATAATATGGGGGATTCATTGAGGAAACTCAGGGTTGTTCTAAACCAACTATCAAGGAGTCATGATCAACCGCTTGAACCTTGGTATGTTCTGTAATGCATCATGTATGAGATGAAAAATCGATGTGGAAGTTCAGGTAATAATTATTAAGGTAACCTTTAGAGTTTATATGATCCTTACTTTTGAGGCAATTATGGGTTATTATATGATATGATGGAAAATGAAAGGCATGAGATAAACTTGAGGTTAAAATATGTTATGATCATTTTTGATGATTTTATCTCTTTTTGGGGAATTATTTAAGAATTATATAGTTTTGGAAAAAGGACAACATGCAGACCATGTGACAACCCGTCGCGTTGGACAAAGCTGCGGGAATCAAACCCACAACCAAAGTGTGACTGGTATTTATAGCCTACCACTGGACTACGTGAAGTCCCTGGTTAGTTTGACTGATTCTTTTTAGTTATATGATTTTATTAATTAAAAGTAAGTTGATTTTGGGTTATTTATGAAAATTATTAACCTATCGTGGAGGATATGTGACTAGGTTAATTACTTTTAAATACGAGACTTTAGGAGAAACTAATGTTGTTTGGAGATAAATGTTATGATTTAACTTGGAAGACTATGTGACTAAATCCTTCAAATATTTGGGTATCAATCATAGATTCTTTTACGTTGATGAATTTTATGGAAAAATTGTTTATCGGATGGTCCTCGTTGAACTTTGGGTTTTTTTTGGACAAATTTTGGAGATTAAGCATATATTTTCTTTTTAAAGGGTTATCCTTTTCTGGATTATCTGACCTCGTAATAACCTTTTTGGTTTTGGTTTTGGTTAAAGCATAAAAACATGGGATGTATATAGTACTCTTTGGGGGATTAGGTTATTCTCTAGAAGATGAT
The DNA here is from genome assembly GCA_963277665.1 of Viscum album. Taxonomy (NCBI): domain Eukaryota; kingdom Viridiplantae; phylum Streptophyta; class Magnoliopsida; order Santalales; family Viscaceae; genus Viscum; species Viscum album. Next base: position 673,453,883 of record OY728157.1, on the reverse strand, counting down.
TATAGTACTCTTAATTCGAACAAGTCTCCCTAAATACTCGTCTTTTGGAAAAAAAATATGAGTTTGATTAAAGAATCTAGTAAAAGATGAAAGTAAACATGATAAGTGATTATGTTTCCTTATGAATAATTTCTCAATAAAAAATTACTTAAAGAAAAAAATGTTGTCTATTAACTTTTCCTACTGGGGAACCCAACACCATTTAACCCATCAAAAGTTTGTGATTTTCTTATTGTTAACTTTCTCCTAAACATGTTTTCTATCACTCTCCATCAGAACATTACCCTATGTTTTCTCCTCCATGTCCATATTTTTCTACATGGAATCCTATTATGGGTTAACTCGGGTGACCTCTGTACTTATCTTCTTTTATTTTATTGTGATTGTTTTACCGACACTTGTTCTGATGTGGGACTTTCAAGGATGTTTCCAAGCTCAATTTTAAAAATTGTGAGGATGCAATTCCCAAAAGGGGGGAAGGATGTAACACCCTAGGTAAATAAAGAATATCACATTTTCATATTTATCCATATTTGTGAATACAATATTAATATGACTTTAAAGGGGATGTTATGCTTAATGGCGTACCCAACACGCAACAACCAGTTTCTTGGGAATCTTACGTTGCACTCTAATAATAAAATAATATTATTTTAAATGGTAGTTAACATGTAGCCGTGGTATTGATGGGAATGTATAGAAATAACTAAAATATGATTATATATGTTTTTTAATGTTTTTACATTTATCCAAAAAAAGATAAAGGCATAAAATACAGAAATAATTAGATTTTAGGCGTATATGACCTAGTTTTCACTAAAGGTTCACTTATCGGCTTTTGATGGAGAACCATCATTAAATATAGTTTTTTTCACTCTTATACATCCTTTTGGACCAAATAAAAATCTTTTTAAGAATTCGGACATCAAAATTTACTTTGTGTAAATTTTTGGTATCTTTCCGATAAAGTTCATTTTTTTAATGAATAGTGTAAACTATTGTATTTTAATTCAAAACCTCTTTTTAATCTAATTTATTTATATGATTAGATTATCTTTTGAAGTGGTTTTAAAGTGAATTTAGAATATATTTTTACCATTAAATCCAATAGTGGTCATTGGAATTAATTTCACTTTGAAATCAGACTTAAACTAGTGTCAATCTTTTGATACATATTGTTTCATAAAAACACTATATTTGCTCTGACAGTGGGAATTAATTATTAAATTAATTAATGTGACTTATATGTTTTTAATTTTGTAAAATAGACTTCATTTTCGAATTCAAAATATCAAATATATCTTAGGGTGAATTTTTGTTAATTTTATGAAAAACTTCAATTTTTGATGAATAGTGAAACCACTAAGTGGTACTTATAAAAACAGATTTTTCTGTTTAAATGAAATTTTTCCATCTTTGTGTTTTGAATTTAAAAAATCTGACATACATGGTTGTCATTAAGAAGTAAAATTTGGTTCAATGGGATACAAATAATTTTTTTGCTGAATAGTAACTTATTATGTTTTTAATCGCGATTAGAGGTATTTAGTGTAGTTTAAGGTAAGAATAATGTTTTAATAAAACAAAATGACCTAGACTCATGTCCTACCCTCATTTTATTAGTCATTACCGACCAATACAATTCATGGGTAAACTTGGGGACCCCATGGAGCCACTTAGGTTGGAAAATGACATAAATATCTTTTTATTTAATGTTAAAGTAAAAATGACACAAACATGATATGTTTAACTAAAAAAATTTTTACATGGGCTTATACAAATATGATTTTTGACTATAAATATTTATTGGAAAGATAAAAAGATTTCCTACATCATAGTATTTTTTTATAATTTTTAGATTTTAAATAAATTATATTATTTATGACATCATGATGATGCAGCGATGACCTCATTATTTAACAATTTAAATAAAAAGGAAAGATAATGTAATATCTAAGACCTACACATGTACAAAACCTATTGGATGAGTGGATTTCGAACCCTTATCACATTAAACTCGAAATAAATAAATGTGGGGCCTTTAAAATCCTAAACTCTTTTGAAAACAAAGTAACATTTTGTAACTTTATAGGAGTGCCCCTCCTCTCCTCTTATAGAAGGCCCCCACCCCTACCTCCTTACCCACACTCGCAAAGCCATTGGCTCGGCCAAAATCTGCCCATTTTGTCTCTCCCCTTACTTATCTTACTCCTTGAATCCTCACTTTGGGCATAAGTCTTTCCAGGGAAGCCTTTGAGCTCAAACCAAAGGGAGTTACCCGATTTTAAGGTAATGTCTTCACTTGAGTACTTTTGTTTTATTTTGCTTCTCCAACCCCCTAAACTATTTTTATTCATTTATTTTGTAACAAATCCAGTATCATCAATATAATAGGATGTTTTTATAATAAGTATTATAGCAACACTTTCACACACCTACATCTAATGGTTAAAGATCATATTGTTTCCATGGATAGCGAATTTCGGCCTCCCGAAATGATGATTGTTCAACATTCTTTCAACACCTTAAAAGGTGGCCATTAAGATGACACTATATTTATATATGATATATAATATGTTTATCTTTTCCTTAATATTCTGTATTTTTCATTTTGGGCATACATTTATGGTTTCCATTATGGGTAAACGCGATATCTTCATTTAAGAAAGTGCGGACTACGGCCCCCTCAAAGTGATTTGATTCGTTAATACCATATGTGGTACGTATAAAGGATATATTTAATAATATTATATATGATACCATACTGGAATTAAAATACTATTATGTATAATTATGTTTTAATTCCATTAAATATGAAATAGAAATGGAAGTAGCGTTCATGCGTACGTACGGCTTACCGTCTCCATGAACGGTACATTTCATTTCTTATCTCAAAATGTTATGTAATATTATAAGTACATATATATAATAGATATATATGTAATATATTACATAAAAATTATGTATATCTTTGTGTAATTGTAAAATATATATATCTCTCTCTCATTTTGTTTTAATACCATTAATATGAAAAAAAAATGAAAGTAGCATTCATGCGTACGTACGGCCTACCGTCTCCATGAACGGTGCTTTTCGTTTTTTCTATCCAAATGATATGGAATAGTATGAAATGAATATTTACTGGATATATATGATATTTTAATCATTAATACTATTCTGGAAATTATTTACTTATATCTACATGGGAAATCTTTTTTCAAACAAGTTCATTTTTGACTCATGTACCAAACATCAGCAAAAACGTTTGATACGAACTAATATTATTAAACAATTACTATAACATTATAATATGTGATATGAACTGAATAATAATATCTAAAGGAGGTACTTAGGAAATTATTAATTGGACAAAGTTTATTATTCAGGAATATAAATAAATGAACAAGACAAGTTGGACTTGAGGTAAGGGATCCTACTCCTCTCTTTCTTTTTAAGTACACTCTTTTATGTCATTCCTTATAAGCTCATATTTCTTGTTATTGGGATGTTCTTTTATATTACTCTTACTGTAATTTTTATGTTCATACAATAAGAGACCCTATTCTCTCTCATCAATCCATTTTTGAAGTTTTGAGTGGCGCGTTAGGCTGCCGAATTTTCGTAAGAGATCTAACCTCTCTCTTTCTCTTTAAGTACTCTCCTTTATGTCACTTAATTTAATCTCTTATTTGTTATGTTGGGGGATGTTATTTTATAATCCTCTTTCTATAAACTTTATGTTAATATGATGAGATACCCTATTTGATCTCATCAATCCATTTTTGTATGTTTTATGTGGCGCTGTTAAGCTGCCGAGTTTTTGTAACGGAATTTTCATCTCACTTTTATTCCCGTGAGATTTATGCTACATTTGCCACAATTTCCATTGAGTGGTGTATGTACTGCCCACTATTTTACTCATTGTGTAATATACTTTCTTTTATGAGTATTTACATCAATGATGTATTGTCCTTCTTTCATGGGGTGTATGTTTTGAAAGATACCCAAGTCTGTAAGGGAACCTTTCACCCTCCCATTTTTAAAAGACTTCTTTTATTGGGTATTTTAATTTACATATTGTTATATTGGGATATTTTATCATATATCCTTATTGATATAAATTTTATGTCCAAGTGATGAGATACCTTTTTTTAATCTCTCATCAACTCATTTTGATGTGACGTCGTTAGGCTGTCAAGGGAACTTCTTAACCCAATTTCGATATCTTTGGGTTCAACATGTAGTTATTGAATATGTCATCCTTTGAATATGTGTGAATGAACTTTGATTATTTTACACTTAATATCAACTTATATTTGGTGTATTCGTTTGTAACACATAATTATGTAATTGATTTATCCTTAATCCAAGGATACGATCATTGTATAGGACTTCGTCTCAATCTCCTTTAATTGAGGCATATTTTGTTTTATACACAACCTTATTTTATACGGTGTATAAACCCCTTTGACTTTTACATTTATCTGAAAGGAATATTTTTTTATACAAAGTGTTTTACTATACGACAGAAGGGAATTTTCTATCGTACGTATGCGGCGACAATGACTTCTCTGCCGCCGTGACCATTATTTGAGTTTCGGCTTCCTCTACAAGCCATACCTTCTTTTTAAAAGAAAAATAAATACCATATTTTACTTTTATTTAATTTTGGTATTGAAAATAGTTTTCATAATGTTTTTATATCAATGTGTTGTATTGATATCTTGTGATTGAATGGTGGAAATGTTATGTTTCCTTTATGCATGTTTTATGTGATACGATTATGTTGAGGTTCTTGGGCATTATTATGTAAACAGGTGGTTCCGTGATAAACTAAGTTTAGGTGATCCCGATATAGCTCTCCAATGCATTGGGTAACGCGAAGGATTGAAACATTAAGGTTTCCCCGAAGCGATTTAAGGAATATACTGTGATGGGTATTCCAAACGTAACCAAGAGGGTTACTCCCTACGTAAGAAAGTTATGAATACCTCAAGTAACCTTTTATGTCTTATGATTTCTATGATTTATTCATGATTTGATGAGGTATGTTAAAGTGGCTATGTTTTATGGGTAAAGTATGATATCATTCTTATGTATATATGAACTCATGTTTCCTTTCCATATTTTTATAACCCTTACTAAGCTTTTTATGCTCATCCCATGTTTTTGAAATGTTTTTCATAGGTCAACGGAAAGGTACATGATGTGATGATAGTGTCAAGGATTTTTCAAGAAAGAATCCATGTTTTATTTTCAATATGTTTCTGTTGATGGGATGAATGAATATTGTCTTTTATGTAACCACTTTGTTTAAATGTGGAATGTAATGCAAGTTTCATGATCTAATTTTCTAAATCTCTAAACCTTAAATGATCCTCAATGTGTAATCTTGTAATAACTCAAGATTAAGTAAGGTTAAAGGCTGGGGCCTTATAAATAGTATCTTTATTTAGTCCTTTAATACACATATCATGATTTATGATATTATGACATCTATCACCAATCATTTGTTTAATATGATCAATGATTTTATATATATTTTTAAATATGGATTCTTTTGTTTATAATTTGATCATATATATCAGATTATTTGACTATCATTTTTTGTTCCACATTATTCATGAATTATTGATTAATTTATAACTTATCATATATATTTTATCTTATTGAAAATTCATGTTCACTGATATTATGTTTCCAGTTTCAGTTATTAATATTAAATGTATTATTCAGGATATGTCCATAGGTGTATCATTTTGGGAATATTTTATAGGGAATTTTAAGATTTTTTATAGATTATTTATTTTCTTATTTAGTGGAAAAATATTCATTTATTGAGAAAGTCATGTGATTGATGAGTTAAAAGTTTTTTTTTCTAAATCTCTAAAACCCAAAACCTAAATTTTCTTTTCAATATATGTGTCTTAATATTTTTTTGGTGATATAATAAATATTTATTTTTTAATGGACTTACTTTAGTATATTTGAAATACAACATGTAATGAATGTGTCTATTTTCATTGGTGGTTTTAAATAAAGAAAATATTACGAAGATATTTTAGAAAAATTTAAGGGATTATAAGATATAGATGATCTTAATTATAATGGTATAGATAACCATTCTGGTAAGTTGGTGTAATAATTAATATTTTAGGGATAATGATATAAGAATATTTTTGAAACCCCATGTATAAGACCATCAGATGTTCTGATGTATTTGAAAATATACAAATTTTTTTGTATGTTGGAGATTTTGTTGTTCTCTTAGAATTTAAAGACATATTTAAATGAAAAAAATGGATACAATTCCTAGAACAGATGATCTTAGGTGTAATAAAACTAAAATGGGTTGATATGGTTTTAACTCGACCATCAATTAGTTCTTGACAATGATGCCTAATAGTAAACCTAGTTACAAACTTTGAGTAGTATTATTTGGTTATATAAAGTCTCTATATATTACATTATAATGTATTTTTAATTTGATGTTATGAAATTAAGTAATAAAAAATAATAGAATTATTAATATAGAATAACCAATGATTTAATTTAAAGTGTCAAACAATGATAAAAATGAATCATTTGATTAAAATTATTGTTTCATAAGTAAAGACATATCCACATTGATATTCACTTACTGATATTATCATAAAAACTATTCAATATATAATTGGTAGAAAAATAATAATCAAGATGACCCTGAGTATTGTTTTTATATAGAAACCAATATTTTAAAACCTAAAAATATATTTTAAATAATTGATCCAAATTTTAGTGTTTTCATGTTATGATAGAAAAGGTGAGTTTCACTATGATTCTTAATGCTGTGAGGTACATATCAAAATATAAGTTAAATCCTAATACTCTCAAATCATCTGAATCTTTAGTGATATTTATAGATGATATTATAGGGCTTCAATGAGATTGGATGAATATTTAAAATATATAATGATTGTTCATTAAAAATATTTATTTAATGGTTTGAAAATATATATTAAATGACGTAGATAATAATGATAATTGATTTTATTTTATAGTTATATTTAAAAAAACCATTGGTGAACCCATAATTATATATTGACATCTCTTAGGTTAATTATATGATTCTGTATATGATAATAAAGGGTTCATTGATTTTAAAAATATAGATAGTGATAATTGGTTACCATGGTATATATAATTAGTATTTTTTTACATTTTTTATGTTTCATAATTTTTTACAATATATAGTAAATATAAGATAGTGTGTCATGTATGGAGCAATAATTATTCATTTTCTTGGGTAAAATAAAATGTTAATTTATTGAACAATATATGATTTCATGATGGATTAATTTCATACAGATTAAAATGTTTTCATGAATGGTATATTAAAACACCATGAACCATTAGAATATATATTTCTTTAAATAAATAAAAATTGATTGATAGCTTTCTTGACGTAGAAAATAGAACATAAAAACAATTATATATTAAAACATAACATTTAAATTGATCAGTGTGAATAGGATTAATATATATATATATATATATTAATATAAAAATATGTATCATAATATAATTATATATACTAATATATAACATATAAGTACTCAATTTCTATTTATGTCTTTTAATGCTTTGAAAAAATAGGTTTTCTTCCAAAAAATATCTCTCACTTTTTGAAAAATAAATTGACATAATTTCTACCATTATTTAAAATATTATTGTGGAAAATTAATATAAATTTATAAATTATCATATTAATATTTATTAGGGTTAATTTTCTATAATTTATAAATTATTTTATTACTCATATGTTAAAAATAAATATTTTTATAATACTAATTTTTTATTAAAACATATAATATACAAGTATCATTATTAATTAAATTATATATTAATGAATTAGTAGTCTCCATTAATTATACATAATTTATATAATTACATATGAATCTTCGTTTTAGTTTATTTTGGTATAATTTCATTTTGGGGATTATAGATGTATTCCTGTAAAAAATATTTTCCTTTGAGTATTATGAATTTATATTTTATATTATTCATAAAAATTATATAAATTTAATCATTAAATATTTATTTTATATTTTATATAATGGGTTTTAGATTTATTAAATCAGTCCCTTTCATTATATTCATTATGAATAGAAATCATTATAATTTTTTACAACGATGGTAATTAATAAAGAGGGAATAATGAAAAATATATTAGATAATGAAATTAAATCACCTTAAACCATTCCACTATCATATTGGATGAGTTTTGTATGACCAATGTAATACATTATAATAGAAAAATTCAATTTCCTTCTATTTAATTATAATTGTATTAATTATAAACTTTTAAGGAAAATTGACACAAAATATCAATTTCTTGATTTATGTTTCTCTTATATGTTATCATAGGGAGAAAAAAGATGTTTTAAATGAATATAAAATATTCATTAGAATATAAATTTTATATTTTTAATTAATTAATCTATTTTTATTTATCTTTTATGAGAAAATATACTTAATTATGTGCATGACACTGACACAAGTCTTCTGAATGTGGTAGGAATATAATGGTAAAATTTTTTAAAAACAATAAAATTGAAATTTTATTAATACAGTGTTTTGATTAAAAAATAATTTATAAATGATACAACCTTTTGAATAAAATATACATTATAATATGATGTTGTTATAGAAAATAGAATTAATACTTTTTCATTTAGGTAGAGTTTTTGTCTAGTATATTTAATAAAACATTAAGAATCCTAAATTTTGATAGTATAGTTGTTGGATACTGATTATTAATATGAGTATATTACGGCTTATGAAAAAGAATAATTGACACACAAATAAATTCATTGGTGTAATAATATGATGTGTATATAATACATAAAAATATGAATATGAATAATTTTATATTTTAAAAAATAAAGAATATTTTTCTGTATTATTTCTTTTTACTGATTAAACATTATATTTGATAAAATTTAGATGTCTAAATTATTGAAGAAAATTGTATTTATTGGAAAAATATATTTTCAATCCTGATATTGTTTTTCATGAGTTCCTAAAATTTTTGAATACATGATATTATTATAAAATATTATATTAAATGATATTTTTTAAATATAAATTATTAAAAAATTTCAAAGTCAAATGTATTTATATATATATGAGGAAAATATTATTTTTGAATATTATTTTTATACCAAACATAGAATTTTATTGAAAAGAGTAAATTCCAAACTTTAGAGAATTTTTTTTGTTGGAACCCAATATTTTCTAGAGACATATAAGACTCGTTTATAGCTAATATTTTACCATTAATTGTGTAATGTTCAATTTGGATTTATTTTTGGATGTTTTGAGGTGGAATTTGAAAAAAATAGAGTTGTTGGGGTAGACTGTGGGCCCCTATACATGAAACTGTGTGAAATAATTAATTAAGAACAAATATTAATTCTAAAATTTCTTGAACAAAAAAATTAACCACAAATAGTCCCTAATTCATCACCCAACCCACTTTGACATTTTTAGAGCTCTCTAGGAATATTATATCCCTTCTTGACCTCTTTTGATTACAAATTGATGCTTTGATATAAGAAAACTTCTCTCTCAATAGGTAGATTCCTATGATGTTCTTCCCTTATTCTTCATCCATTATTTCCAATTACTATCATTGATGAAATAAAATGTATTTTATTGATCTATAGCTATTTTATGGGGTCTATATCTAGATATAATCTTCCATGATCTTGATATTTGTGAATCTAGATTTTGGTTTTTTAGATTCGTATCTTTATCTACAACATTGTGCCACTTGATTTAGAGTATTTCTATAGGGTGATCGTTAATCATCAAAATGAGGTTTGTGGTTCTACCCATGTAAATATATATCTATCTTACACTCCTATCAATGGATAAAATATTTATGTTAATACAATTTGTCTGAATCACTTTGGATTATGTGAGGCGGGACTATAATGTTGATTTCATGAGGTGTTTTAATCCATCTTCTGAATGGGGAACGACCACCGTGTAGGAGGACTCTTATGATGTTTGTAATGACGGGTATAAAGATAATGGTTTTTACTTTTTTTGGTTGTTATTGGTTTTTGTTTTCTTCTTAAGTTTTGGATGTGTTTTGTGGGCTTTAATGTGACTTCAGGTTTCTCAGTTTTCTTAAAAGTCATTGGAAAATAATAAAAAGAGCATTTCAGTGTCGGTATTTCATATTTCTGCTGAAATTTATGATTTTACTTTTTAGAGAATTATTTGATACTGTTAATGAGGTAGGTGGTCTACTAATACATTCCCATAATCATTATTTTAAATAATTTAATAAAATTTAATAACTGTTAGGGTTATCTTGAATTTTGAAATCCTAAATCTGATAAAATAATTGAAACAATTAATTAATTTGTTTATTGTTTAAATTTAATATTAATTAATTAATTAATAATTATAATAATAGGATGATAATTTTGATTATTAAAATGGTATTTATATATGAGTTTATGGGATTTATAAGATGATAAATTATTGAGGAATTAATTGTGAGTTTTTTTAAAAAAAAATTAGACAATAGACAACCGAATAATTGGATAAATTATTGAAATTTATTAATATTTTGGTAGTTAATTATGAGACTAAGGGTATTATCATTTTTATAATAAATTTTGGAATTTATTATTATATTTATGTTCTATCTAATTAGGTAATCATTTTTTATTTAATTATGTCATATAGAAATTTCTGTTATAGATAAAGGACAATTGATTAATTGGAATTTTTTTTTGAAATATTTGACTAACTGGGGTATTGATTATGAGACTAATGGGATTCAAATTATGATAATTATTCCTTTAATTAGTTCTCGAATTTATTGAAATTCCAATTAGATAAATAATTAATGAATAAATTAGGATATTTTGGAATTTATGATTTAGATAATGGCCAATTGATTAATGGGATAAATTATTGAAATTTATGATTAAATGTGGTGTTTATTATGGGACAAATGGGATTACATGGTTTATTGTAAATTTGGGAAATTATTTAAGAGATGAAGAGTTCTACATATTGTCTAATTAATTGATGAATTAATTAATGAAACTTGACATTATTAATTAATCATGGAATTAATTATGTTTAATTATGTGATAAAATAATTATCTAATTAGTGAGGAGGTTAAGATGAATAATTAGATATTGAATAAATAAATGAGATTGATATGATTAATTAATTGATGAATTTATAAGTTGATGTAACATGATTATATAGTTATTGAATTAAATTATGATATTTATGAGATTAATTAATTGATTAATTAATTGAATGAAGTAATCATACTTATTAATAGTTAAATTAAATAATTTGATTAATGGGAGTGATTTTTTTGAGATGTGATACCTTTTTCAAAAAACAAGACCCAAATTATTATATTTAAAAATAAGGGATTAGAATTGTATAAACGATGTAATCATTTTACAATAATTATCATAAATCAGAAGAAGATCATCAGCAATGTCAACAGTCCAGGTTATATCAAAGTAAACTCCTTTGTAAGAAAGACCATACACCATTATATTGGCATCATGGATGGTATGAGTGACAATGTAACTATTCTCTAGGAGATAATGAATATTTTTTACTCATCGGGTTGTAAGCAGCCAAGTAATATTAACCACTCTGTTCCATATGGTCTCGACAATAGTGGTTAAATAATGTTCAATCAAAAATTGTTCGAAACATATTTCATAATAATGGAAACTATTTAGATCACAATTTTTTTTAAAAATTTGTGAAGTGATTCCACTACTTCCCTAAAAAAAATTGAGGCATTTCGCATGGTGGCCTCTAAAAGTAGAACCACAACCTGAGGGACCTAAATTTACCTTAGAGTCACCATCCATATTCACCATAATAGTATTCAAAATAGGGCTCTCCAGAAAACTTCAAATGTATTCCTAGGATGATGACATTTTCTTTCAATATGAAGACATTAATAGTTATTAAGGTCTTTGACAGATTTGTGACATCAAGGCTTTGGAATCACGACATCTTCCTTAATGGGAAGGTGGATCTGTATATGAAACACACTTAGACTGAATGTGGAATTTTTATAAATAATAGAATTTCTATCATATAAGATCACATGGAGAATCTCAACTAGAGAATCTAAAAAATTATTTGTGATTTTTTGAGTGGATTCAATTTCTATATAGTGCTTTCGTTGCTGGATGAGAGTGCTAAAAAATCAATATGCAATAAAAAATGTCAAAAATAATATTCCAAAGAGCATAAGTCGTAGAAAAAGATATAAAAAGATGTTTAGTATCTTCTATATGTTGTTTTATGTTAAATTTAGAGATAATTTGAATCCTAAATGACTGAAAAAATACATTAGTAGGGAATATTATGTGTTCAACAACTCCAATCAAATGTAAACCATGGGAGCTTAATCGATGACTTATCAATTTTTTTAACCAACATAAATTGGTAACCACATTTTGAATGTTGTGATTATAAAAAAATTTAGAGTCAAGAACACCATTACGAGAAGGTTCCCAAACATAGAAGTCTTCTGAGTTGGAATAGAGATAATTTTCAATGACATGAATATTGTTACCAGGTTTGTTAAAGGTCTATAAATTTTCCCCTCAATGATAATACAATTAGTGTTTTCCTGTAAATTATATAGTGGAAACATAGATATTAAATAGGTACGAATCCATTTTTCAAACCAAAAATTCATGCAATAGTCATTGCTAACCATCCGTCTCATTTTAATCATGATTTTGTCAAAGGCAATTATAATGTATGGCCAAATAGAAGAGCTAATATTTTTTGAATTACTTTATTTATATTTTCAAGGAATCTATTATTTGAAAAATGCAATGGAGTCCAAAACATTGTGATGGAGGTTCCATGTTAGTCTTGCTTGTAAGGCCTCATTAAAAATATTAAGGTTTTTATGCCATGGATGCCTTTATCCAAAGGCATAAAACATGTATTCCAAGGTATGTTAACATGTATCCTTTTAAGCCAGATCTCAGTACCAAAAAAATTTTAATTTAGGCATTAAATTTTTTTAAAGAGACCAGCTAGCCATTTGTAGACTATGAACAAGTAGACCATTTTAAATACAATTGAAGATTTATACAGAATGATTTTTCCAGCCATGGAGAGGGATTCACCCTTCCAAGAGGAGTGCTTATTGTGAATTTGGTCAATAGGTTAGGAAATGTAACTATCTTTAGGTATTCCCCAAAAAATGGGTAGTCCAAGATAAGTAAAGTGGGAGAAACCTTCATTGATATCTATAATAATGATAATTTTAATTTTTTAGCAGAGGGATTATTTTTCCTAATAAAAGAAAAGGATTTGTTCCAGGTAATGTTTAATTGAGAGATTTCATCATAATGGGAAATGGTATTTCTGATACATTGATTGTTATTTTTATCACCTCATGTGAAGAGGATAATATCCTAATAATAGAGGAGATGCATTGTAAAATTTATGTTTCTAGAAGCACAAATAGGTTTAAGCTTTGTCTAATCGACAAGATAAGTAAACAATATACTAAGGTATTCTTCTAAAACTGAGAAAAGTATGGAAGATAGGGGATCCCATTTCATAACTCGCATGGTTCATTTAATGTAAACCTAATGGGAACCATTGATGATGATGGGAAAAGTATCCCAATCAAAAATATTCTATATTATACCAACGAATGATCCTTTCAAACAAAAACTGTGAAGCACATTAGAAATAAAACTACAATTAATGGTATCAAAGACCTTACTAATAACGAGTTTAATGGAATTATTTCCTCCCCTGGTGGATCTATTTAATATTTTTGTATATTTAGATGTATGATAGATAAAATCTTGTGTTTAACTAATCATGATAAAGACAAATTGATTCTAGGAAACCATTCTACATCTTGTATTTGTGAGCCTATTGGAATGAATGTTGTCGATATTTTTTTAATGTTAATTAATGAGTTGGATATTTTGTATGATATTAATAATAGGGGAATTTTTCTCTTTAGAATGTAAAGATAGTAATTGCTCATTCAATCCAGGGGGAAGCCGACCATTGTAAAAAAAGGATTTTATAAATTTACAAGAATCATATTGAATGACTTCTTGGAATTGTTGATTGAATCATTTATTTAATCTATCAGGACCTGGGGAATTGTTTAGTTTAATACTAAATACTAAGAGTTTTATATTAAGAATTAATTGGTGAACTAGTTGAAGGAATTCAAGTGATTAATTACTTGTCGAATTTATTATTAAATTGCATATGACTAGTTAATGGGATAATGATTACAGTTTTTGATTTTATTAATTAATTAATGATTTGACTAAAGTTATTTTTTGGTTAGTTAATTATTGAATTACATGGAGTTGTTGATTTTATTAGATAATTGATGAATTTACTGGAGTTATTCATGTGATTAGTTAATTGAAAAATTAACTTGAGTAATTTATGTGATTTGTTAATTATTTAATTTAAACATTATTTGTTGTGTTTAGTTAATTATTTAATTTACTTATCATATTAATGAGATTAATTAATTACTAAAATTATTAATGTATTTTATGTGATTAATGATTTTTGAATTAATTTATATTACTAATTATATTAGTTAACCCTTTAATTAAGTATAAGTATTTTTGTGTTTAGTTAATTGATGACATAACTCGTGTTAGTGATTTAATTATTTAATTATTAATTAACCGTAGTAATTGATGTGATTAGTTAAATTTTAAATTAAATAGTTCAATTGTTTGATTAATTGATTTTTGAGTTGACAATGTTGATAGAAGTGATTAATTAATTGTTTAATTAATTAATGTACATGATGTGATTAATTTATTATCGAATTAAATAATATTATTCCCTAGAGTATTTTATTGTTGAATTAGGAAGAGATTTTTATGTGATTAGTTAATTGGTGAATTCAATAGATTAATTTATATTATACGTTTCACATATTACATAAATATTGATGCTTGTTTATTAGTCTAATAATAAGAAAAAAAGGAGGTTCTAATCTCCAAATGAATGAATTTATAGAACATCACTACTAGATGTCAACCTCTTGTGTATGGGGAGGTGCGCGTGAGGTCATGTGAGCAATAGGTTCATGGAACTCGTGTGTGAAACCCGAGTCAGGACATTATATTTTTTTGAAAAATAAAAATTCTTTTTAAAATAACCATATTTAAATATTCTAATGGAGATTCTTTTTTATTTTTTGATACATATATATTCTTTAATGAATGTTAGATTAGATATAAATATATAATTTGTATTATCAAATCATAAAATATAAAAAGTGACATAATATATAATGAAATATATATATATATATAAATTTGTTTAATATTTTAAATAATATATTTTTGAAATTATTTTTGGAATTTTATAAACCCTTAATGGATCCTCAAAAACATATATTACATTTTATGGTTTCTACATTAATTATTTATTTACATGACTCACAATAACATAAGCAATGGTATTATGTTAATAATCTTAGTTCCTTCGCATATATAGTCATAAAATCCACCAATTATTCAATGAAATGATGCAAAATGTAATTGTGGTGGTTTTTGTTTTGGATTAATTTATTATATGGAGAACAAAACATTAGTTTATTCATTACTAAATTATTCTCCTATATCACTGTATATAAAACCTCCTAAAGTAAAATTTCCCATAACTAAGAATACATTGAGAATGATGTCACTATACCCTTCCATATTTAAATCTATCACAGGGTTTAACGTGGGCCATAATTAACATTTATCAATCTTTAAAGAGAACCCTCTAAAGGCATGGGATATTATTTATATCCTATTTATTGGGGAACCATCCTCATATTATATCTTTTAATTTAAAATTGATCATGGTATAAAATTTTTCCAATATTTACCTATTACAATCCTTTTTATGTACATGTGATGAGAGACCCTTATCACTCTCACTTTAATATTCCATTAATATTTGTGTACCCCCATTATTTTGGAGAAATTATCCTTTGATATTGCATAAAATAATTCGTTTAGGGAATATTCATCAAAATACACACTCATGGGTGTCCATCTAGATATATAAATACATATTTGATTGGTTCATTCATACTATGTTACCCACATTTCAAAATTATGGTATTTATAGAAATGAAATTATTACTTATGTTTAATGAATTATTTGGAACACATAAGCAGGTACATGATATAAATGTTATAGTTGGGACCAAAAATATATATCCTTTAATGTAGTGTATAGTGTTTGAATCATGGGAGATTACATGTTTGGTGAATGGGATATTATCCATTGAAAAATGTATTATGATGTATTGACAATTATCCTCGAGTTATACATATAAATTATTATTTTATGTTTTTTCCACATTCCCATATCACCGTTATGTTATTTTCTTTTTTCATGATTCAATGTACTATATTTTGAATTTCATACCTATTATTTATTTTTGTTATTCTTAATGGCTCACATGTATTAAATTCATCATGTTATTCTTTAATTACTCTCATACAATGAATTATATATAACCCTACATCCCGAGGTTATCTTTGGAATTCGGCGAAAATCAATTAATATTGAAAAATTATTTTGAAATTTTTTAATAATTTTGTTCCACCCATTATTCATATTAATGTAACACTTACCCAATTTAAAAAATAAAAATTGCACCATGATATTTTTGTTTTGTATTAATGTATTTATATTGTACTAAATAATGAAATAATGTGAATTAAAATACATGATTTCATTGTTTTTATTTGATAAATTCATTGTTCTTGGGGATTTTTTTTAAAAAACATCTGAGAAATACATATGAATAAGTGTAAAAAAGAAAAACAATATTCTATCATGATCTGTCCTAGAGGGGCACATGAAACTACTCCCAAAGACTTATTCCCTGTGCATGTACATGTTATCATCCTGTGTTTGGTAACCTGTGTACCAGTACATGGGATAACCAAGTCTCGGGGTTGTTCCATTTCATATATTGGGGTACACACAGTTTAGATAACCCATGAAATCCACCCCATGTCTGTGTATTTATGAAGATGAATGTCATGTATCTAGGAAGGGCCTATAAACCATGTTATAGGGTAACACACAACATGGAAATTAACTATATCTAGAAACCCTAACTTCCAATGGGTTGGGTCCAGAGGACATGTAACACATGGTTACATGCCATATTGATCTCTAATTTATAGAAACCACTTTAATTCCACCAGGTGCCTCTATTGATCCTCTAGTGTTTGGTCTAATGTTTCATTCACCACGAACTTATATATCCATGGTCACCTCACCATTGCAACACTGAATCAGTGGATTTCATTCTTTCCATTTCCTTTGAAAATCGATTCTGATCACTATTGAAAAAATAAATCGAAGAACAATATCTCATTAATCACTTTCATCTGTCTATATCAATAATTATGTCACCTCCTCTAGGTCATCACAAGGCTAGATTATTATTATTTAGAACATTTTTCCATGAAACAATGTATTAATGGTCTATTGTTCAAAATCAATTAAGAACGAAGAACACAAAGACTATAGTGGCAGAAAGAAAATTTAATAAAAAACACAAGGAATAAATCTCATCCACTTTTCATTTCATCCTCAACCCATTCTGTAAAAAATGTCAATATAAAATACCAATCCAAAAAAACCTTGATAATTAATCAATTATAGAAATTCTTAACTGAAGAACAATCGAACCACAGATCAACTTATTACTTTGTTTTTCTGCATTAATCATTGAATATATGAATAAGTAAATGAGTAATCTAAAATAAAAATCATTATATTGAGGATGGATCATTTGATGAAGAGGATTGATTGTCACATCACTTCCATTTGTGAGATCCACAAAAAAACAACATCCGTCAATCTCTGATCAATGCTCTCAAATCATTTTCTGTTAATAGAGATCTCTAAGATTATCCCTAGAGCCTCCAACAAATTATAGAGTTATGATCCTAACCCTATATGCATTCATTAAATGAAAATTGAATGAAATCATCAGTTCATCAATAAGAAACACAAAAATAATAGAATTTTTTTTCTTTTATTTACTATATTCAAAAAAAATCATAGATGACCCATTTCGGCCAATTTTACACCACACCCAGGGTTAAATCACTACTCTGAACAGAAGAGAGACTTCCAATTTCTAATTTAGACACACATTAATATTTTCTTCCTATTTTTATGAAAACTGGTGTGTGACTGTTATTTAATAATTTAATATATTTTAATCACTTTTTTTAGGAACCCAGGGCATCAAAACCACATGCCAACTTGATGCTTCGTCCCATATTAAGGACATTAAATAGTTAAAAATAAACATTAAAAAAATAAAAGATATTACATTATCACCACCTTGTGTCTTAACATTACCAAGAAGCCAAAACCCAAGGATATAAAAAATATGTGGGTAATGAGAATGAATCGGAGCATCCCTCTCCCAAGCACTCTCCTATGGATTCAATTTCTTCTACCAGACACATACTAAGGTAATCTCTCACCAGCATAGGGTCCTCTCCTTCCTATCCACAATCTATATTGGGTAACCAAAAAAATTTGCTCCATCTTCAATGTCCAGCTCGCCCCAGTCGATGATGTTCAATGTTTCAGACATGTACCCTCATAGATATGACATGTGGAATACATAATGAACACAGTTCAAATACGGGGGTAGATCTATGTGGTATTCCATGTTTCCAGATCTACACAGTATCTAAAAAGGGCTGATAAACCTTGAAGTTAACTTGTAGCCTCCGAAATATCTTCACAATCCTTGACAAGGTGAAACTCTATGGATCACATGATCACATTCATCAAAATAAAAAGGTCTATATCCCGTATTTTTAAGGGATTTATAATGACATTGTGTAGTATTAATCTTCTCATGTATGATATGCACCTTTTCTATTATAGTTTTCATGCTCTTTGGGCTAATGAGTGATGACTCTCCTAGGTCAGTCTGGAAAATGGGTGAACAGATGGATCACCCATACAAATCCTATAATGTTTCCATTACAATGGTGGAATGGTTTGATATTGTTAAAGTCAAACTCCACTAGTGTTAGGTGATCCTACCAACTATGGTTGTTTTCCACCATGAAAGCATATATCATGTCCACCAAGACCTAACTCATCCTCTTTGTCTATCCATATATCTGGGGGTGAAACACAATGCTCCAACATAACTAATCCCCAAAAAACTCTACCAATCCTTACCCAATAATGATTTATAACAATTATCACAACCACAATCAATCATCTATGGTACTCTAGGGTGTCCAACTATCTATTGAACAGAGAGGTGTAACAAGCTATCCACCGAACTCTACTCTTAGATAGCTAAAATGTGGGAATACTTGGCGAGTTGGTCAAATACCACCGATATGGAATCATGTACCTTGGAAGTATGTGAAATAATATTATTATTCCCATAGATATCCCACCCCCCTGTCCATTATGACACCTCAAGGTGTTTAGATAAACTCATTGGAACCTGGTGCTCCCCCATCACCTGCTAACACGTAAGTCATTGAGAAAGAAAAGTGGCCACTAACTTCTTCATACCTATACACCTAAACTGAGGTCATAGGTCTTGGTACATCATCTCCACTCCATGATGTACAACCAAAGGGGACATATGAAACTCTCATAGAACTTCCTACTACAATGCCAGCAGTACAACAACGCATCCAATGAAATGGATGTTATGCTCCCCACATTGTGAAAATCCATTAGGAAAATGTCATGCATAAATTTGAGCACATAGGATATCATAGTTGGAATCTACATGATGTGACTTCCTGACTCATTTTAAGAGCCGAGGGTGATAACCATCAACTAATGGTAATGATCTCTATCTGCATTCACCAACTATAACAGTAATGTGGCCAACTTCTCTGACACATCATATAGTAACTACGAACAAGATATTCTTCTCTGAGAATATTCTATCATGTTCCCATTTCCATGATTATAGATAGTCATCAAGTCATACTACTGGAGGAACTATAGCCATCACTACTGTCTCAAGATCAAGATTCATCAATGATAATATTTTATATTTGAACCACATTGAATATATTTTAATGATTCAATCCTTATTATATATTTGGATAGTTTATGAAAATTTTAACATGGGGGTACAATTTTATTTTCTTTCACCAGTTTCTATGGTTTTTTTATTATGTTTAATGATTATGATATGTATTTATAATTTTTTATTTTTTTTATTTCAATATTAATGTATATATTGGTAATTTTCACCAATTTTATATGAGGAATTCATTGGAATTAGTATATGACTGTTCGATACTATAATTATAATTTCATTTGATATATAAGTAGGTATCTTGTGGAGAATAATAATTGGTATTTGATCGATACATTACCAATTTGTGTAATATATCTTTCAATAAGGATTTGATAGTAATAATTCATGGAATGAGGCCATAATTGTATGTTAATGATGTTTATAATTATGCATTCCCTTGTTATGGTATTAGTTATTGATGTCCATGTGATTTATTTATTAGTAATTATATCCATGGAAATTTTTGAATATAGTTCCATTATGTATATGGATTTATTTGATAACCCTTTATTCCTACTAGATTATGATAAATTCATTATTTAGATGGAATGAGTTATAATAATTTCTCACCACATTTTTATTATGACTATTTCATCCTTATGGAATTTATAGTATGAATTACCTATTGATCATATAAGCTCACTACATTTTTATGATTTATTATCTCTTTGATTCCATGAAGTGTCTTGTGATTGATATGTAAGGATATACAAAGAGATATATGGAATTCCCAATAAAAATACATTTTTATTTAATGATTTCAATTTTAATGTGAATTTCATTTATGTATCCATTTTACCAAGATAGCTAAACTATTTTATCATTCATTATGTTATTCCGTGAACCATATTTAGATATAATTAATTATCCACTGAAATTTAGAAACTAGGGTTTGGATCATAACAAGTGGTATCAAAGGATGTTTAGTTGAATACACAGGAACTAGATCTTTGAAAAATATATATTAAAGAATAATTCATCATCACTTAATTTTATGATAAGTATATGTATAGGTTATATGATAATTATTTTAAGTCATATATTATATGTTTTTCATCGAAATACATCCCACTCTGAATACAATAACTGGACGTAGCTTTAGAGATATTGTACCCAGGTGTGATAGTTTCAAAAATACATGTCAGGCATCACATGAGTACTACCTGGTACACAAAAATATGAATTATATGCATATAAGTTCACCCACATATGGTAAATGATTAGGTTATTTCAAAATTGTTTTATCAATAATTATTATCAATTTTATGAAATTTATATGGTTTTAAAATATTTTAAAACAATCAATTTTTATTTTTATGAGATTATTCAATCATAAATTTTTCATTTGTTAATGTTTTTCTCTCATTTTGGGATAGTAAAAAAGTTTTACAATGTTTTTATATATTATAGTGAATTATATTATGTAGAATCGTATCATAGAGGAAGGAAGGGGAACTAAATAATTGAGTGTTTTCCATGTAATGATTTCAATCATTGGAATGATAATGATTCTTGAGGTTGATCTATATCTAGAAGTGAACAAATGATGACTATATTAGGGAGGACAACTTCGGGTATGATAAATAACCATTCTATATGGTTCAAACAACTGATCCACCACATAGTGTATAAATTGTTTACTATTTAATGGGTTAGAATCATGTATCCTAAAGTTGAACAAAAATTCAATTAGTAACTTAGTAATTGATATGTTTAATAGATATCATATTTATCCCATTAAAAGTAATGAGAGCAACAAGGGTTTTTATGGAGGTTTATTATCTCTTTGGAGATGTGGAATAAAGGTGGAAATTAATTGAAAACACTATTGATGAATAAGTGATAAAAAACATGAAAGGAACATAATTTAATCTATGGATCATTAAAAAGTATTTTCCTTGTGAGAAATGAGTGGATATGGAGATAAAATTTATTATTATGATAGTAAATGAATATAAAAATGTTTTTATATATGTGGAACTATTTTTAAGGTAATTAATGCAAGCTAAAAAATGTGTACATGAATAAAATAAAGTGATTGAATATTTCTTTTGTGGGATTAATATAATAATTTGATGGTCAAAAGTCTCCAAAAAGTTATAAACATATGAATACATAGTATTATGTGTTATAAGGATAGATAAATAATTCTCCATGTCATATAGAATTTAAATGAAATCAGAATGAAAGTATACATTATATAAAAAAATTAATAAATGGAAATTGGAAAGAAGGATTATACAACCTGTGATACATGGGGATGGAATAAACATTGTATAAGACTAAAGTGAAAGGTTGTTTTAAAAGATATTTGAGAAAAGGAACATTTTACCAACTAATGAAATGGAAATGGAGAAGACCTAAAATAAGAATTATTTATATTAATAGAGTTGGTAATATATCCCAACCAATGTTCTAAGATTCTAGGTACTATACCACTACAAAAAATAAGGCATTAGGATCAGTCTTATTATATTTATATTGATTATGGGGAATGATTACTGTGATTGTTTATTTTAATTCAAAAATTATGTTTTAAGAGTATTTTATCAAAGATATTCAAGAAACGTATAATTATTATAAAATAATAATATTTCATTAAAAAATTTAAAGCAGTTCTTAAATAGTACCAATAAAAGTGGTTCAATATCAAGTTCATATAATCGAAAAAAAAATTATTAAGGGAATGTATCGCTTAAATTTGGCTCTATGTTGAGATAAAAATGACAATGTTATGTCTATGGGGAAGTATTTGGGAGAATAAAATTGGTGATTTATTTAATGTTTTATATTATGTATAATGTTTTTTATTCATATTTTTGACTTATAGAAGATATTATAAGATAATAGGATTTATTCTCAGATTCATTCACGTTTTCATTAAAGTTTGTTGGTGATAATGGTATTCAAAAAACAAGGAATGTAAAATTAAGATCTACTTAATGATTTATAGGGAATATAATGGTATGTTTATTAGTGACCCCCATTATTATTTTTTTAATATTGAGTTTGGTTATATATATTTCATAAATGCCATGACGCTAAATATTTATAAATTGGATGACCTTGAAATTTGGTTGTTGTTCGATAAATCGTTCATTCCATTTATTTGAATATATTAAAGGTAGTTATTTTCATTTATTAAATATATTATTCCATGCCAAAATACACTATTAGTAACATATAAATGAATAATTAAACCTAGAAGTTATATTTTGGGGGAAAATATTAGACTATTGTGGTAATTGATTAGTGGATGAATTTATAAAATTTTTATGTATATTTTATTATGTTTTAATTTTAAATAGAAATATATTTATCTAACTCTAATAAAAGGATATTGAAAAAAATATCTTATTTTTTATGTGTAATGATTAAAATGTTATCTCAAATCAATTCAGAGTAACGATTTTGTTTCAATCAGTTTCTCATTGTTAATGATCTGCATCACTATTCATAATTATTTATTATTTTCTTTTATGTATAAATATTCACATCCCAGTAATTTATTTAGTATTAGACTATTATTCTATATATCTTTCATACATTCATTTCCTTTTTTCAATAGTATATTTTACTAACTCATATTACAATGTGTTTTTTCAAAAAAGGATTTATCAAATTTCATTCCCATTATTTCCAAGATGAATAAATTAATGGGACACTATTTATATAAGTGGGTAGAATGTAACAACCTATGATTTTAGAATATAAATATCTTGTTCAATTTCATATCTGATTGGAAATACCATGATCTGTAGATAATGAAAAAACTTGTGTCATTATGATAAAATTATTTTTCAATAAATTTAAACTCTTCATTATAATAAAATTCAGAGAACACTAGGAATAAAAGAATCATGTTACTCTATTAGTGCCCCGTTTTTTAAAACTGGGCATTATAACTTCACTAATAATTTTCTTGGTATGAATTTGAGTAAGAATATTATAAAAAATATATATTTTATAAGAAATTATAAATTAAATTCAATGATTAACTATAGATTATAAACAATAAAATAACTATTTTAATGAAAAAATGTTTTCATTAAAAAATATTAATCAGATTTGTATTTTAATCATTCATTAAAAAACAATTTTATTTTAATTTTTCTATATTTACAAAATTTATTTTTAGAATATCAAATTGATTTTTTTAATCTAACATTATTATTCTGGTTGATTTGTGATAATTTTATAAAAAGATTAATTTTTTAAGAATTGTGGAAATACTAATTATTATTGAAATCAACCTTTCAATTAAATTATTTATAAAGAAAAATTTTATTAAATTTTTTTATTAAATTACAATTAGTTAAAACATATTACCATTTAAATAATATATTTCCATTCATTAACATTGATATTCAATTATGATATAAAAATGTTTTTAATTTTAAACATTTTACTTTGAAAAAATTATTTTACTCGTTTGTAGGTTCAATATGAAATTTTATTCATATAATTATATTAATATAATGTAAAAAAATTTATTATATTTTAATAATAATAATTTTTTATATTATATAATATTTTCAATATAATTTTTGGTTATTTGAAATAGTAAATGTAGTGGAAATTAATTATGTTGGTTAAGGTGAAAATGTGTATACTGAGAGTTAAAATTTTAAGATAAGGCCCAAATATGACATAAAATTTATACAAATAAAATTTAATGACCATATTAATGATATATAATATCTAACTATGGATAATGAAACATTATAGAGGCTTTTTTCATGTTAAAAACATGTTTCCCATTCTTTCATTTGGAAACAACCAAATCGATTCCTCTCTCATCCATATAAAAAATTCCCTCTATCCCCTACCCTGTACACTTATAAAAAAAATTGGTTCTATAAAAACCAACCAAAAAATATTAAATTATCCTATACAACAATATTAAACTCCTTTATTTTATCAAAAATCAATCCTAGGATGTATTTTTGTTAAAACATAATGAAGTTCCCCAATAAAGATGTAAAATTTCTAATTGATTGTGATTATTTAGTTACTTCTTTCACATATGTTAAAAATTACTACACTATGAAAATATAATAAAACCAGTTTATAATATATAATTTTATGATATTATGTTTATGGAATAATCTTAATCAATAAGAACATCCATAAAAATGTAAAATGAAGAGTTTTATTGTTTGTACTGTGGACTACCGCCTAACGAACCGGTTTAATTCATTTTTTATCTCCACATTTTAAGAAAGTATATAATTACCTATATAAAATATTTATATGATATTTATGGAATTATTAAACATATGTAATTTTTATATGTCATACAAAATTGTACATTCCATTCAAAGGGTGATATAATAAATTCAGCTGTGTGCACGGTGAACTATCACCTGACAAAGAGATGTGAATGGTTTATCACTTATCACTCACATGTAAGCTGTTATGGTTAAAATAAATTGGTTTAATGCCCCAGACCCTCCTAACCCATTACATTGTCAAAAGTGAGGCTCCACCAAAATAGTGGCATCGTGAGGGTGCCACCGTGATGGTGCCACCGTGCGGGTGACATCGTGACTGTGGCACCGTGTACTCTTTGTTCTTTTCTAGTTCCGTTCATTTCTTCTCCTACAGTAATTAATTATTTTACCCTTATTAAAGCCCATAATTAATACCTAAAAATCCCGAGAAATATCCCCGAAGGGGGATATTAAATAACCACTTAATACCATAGTGTGTAACCGCCCAAACCAAGTGGGAAACCGTGATCTGTTTTTACAAGCGTTCAAAATTCCATATCACGATCTTCTCTTAATATCTCCTGATAGATTTATCATTTTATTCTCGATTTAATTTCTTTCTTCTTCCTGACGCACTTGGAGTCCTTCTTCCCATGGCTTATAGTGCACCTCTGCTGGAAAGATCAGCACGTCTTCCATAGTTTTCTTCCCCTGTAGGCTATGCTTCTTGTTTTTTGGCATGTGGAGAAAAGCATCGGTCTTTGATCAACCAAGTAGGTATTTTCTACTTCTTCTCTCCTATCTATGTATCATGCAGGGTGGGCATGCTTTTTCCTCTGAGGAAATTGATTAAACCGAACTTAACGACGATAATTAATGGACCGTTAAAGAATGAAAGGGGGGTGTGATCGATGTTCTGTTGTACTCTTTACGTTGTTATGTGTTGTGAATTGTACGGGCCTATTTTCACTGAAAATAATTTCCTTTGGTGGTATTTCTCTATACACTAATGAACCTTGATTCTCCTAGATGTTTAAATAACTGTAACATAGAATTGGTTAATTACGTATTCCTTATTTAATAAATTGAAAGCACCAGGATCAACCCTTTTCTGTGATAACCCCTGTTAAAGCATAGTGGAATTAAAACCATGGAGTGTTTTAAATATTTTAAATATGAAAATACCTGCATGGCACTACCTTTTTTTGGTGGTAGGGGTTTGGTTGTTTCATTCACGGGCCGATTGCTGGGGTTATATGGGTGGGGATGGGATCCCCTGTTGTTGTACTTTTGATGGTTGTGAGTTTAAGGTTGTGTGGTTAATCTTCTTATATCAAAAATTGGGGTGGAATCCTCTGTTGTTGAGAGACCATTGCCTCCTGGATTTTGGGGGAATGGAGCAATGTCTTAGGGTTTTCTTTGCTTCCAGTACATTGTGGGATCCAACTTATCCCTTTGTTTTTGTGACTTGCAAGAGAACCAGGTGTGAATGATTAAATTTATTTTTGGCTGTTTCTCTCCTTTTTGGATTTTGGTTATGCCTGTTAGTTTCCCGGTAGTGTAGAATTCACCTTAATTGGGTAACATGAACATTAAAATAGGAACATTTAAAATGGGAATTAGTTTGAGAATGAGTTGTGACTTGGTCATGAGTGTCATGACTTCTTTGGTGAATAATTAGTAACGAGGGTGTTTGTTTATAGGTTTTGGCGCCCCTAGGATGGAATGAGTGTTTGTTACCAATACATATATCTGCAGTTTTTATGTTTCATATTCTCCCCCACTCAATTTGAGCACTTATGTTCCAAACACTCCCATTTCATGGGGGAGGGTGTTTTTCCCAAAACTCCTTTGAGTGGCTGGTTTTTAGTTCCTTTTATACTCGCTTTCTCGAATATCCCAAGACTCTTCAGGCTGGCTGTGATGGCCTGAAGTCCATTATTATCCCAATAATCTTCAGGCGGGGTAGTTGTGGTGGTTGGCACTGTTGTTTACGGGTAGTTTGTTTCCCAACTATCTTCGGGAGGAGGCACAGGTGTCTTCGGGCATGATGGTAGCTTTTTGACCCAATTGTCTTTAGGCGTGGTAGTTCTTGCTATTTCCTATGTGTTTACGGGCATGGCTACGTGGGGTTGTTCTGGCCCAGGTGTCGGCGGCTGGGAAAGCGGTTGTGGCCCAGGTGTTTGCGGGTGGGATGTGTGGTTGTGGCCCATGTGTGTGCGTGCAGGTGTGGCAGTGGGACTGCGGTGAGAATGGCAGGATTGGTTCGATGCATAGGATGTCTTAAATAACCAGTGGGACAGAGGTGCGGGGTAACCAAATGTCGATGTGCTATTCCTATATGTTACTTGACTTGCGTTATTTGGGGAGAAAGCTTTGGTGAGGTTTGGGCAGATAGCTTTTCCTTGTTGGGTGTTTGGTTATCTCTTCTTCCACGGGGCATTAGAATGTCTCCTCAGTTTTGAACATTAGTCTTTGGTTACCCTACTGAGTATACTTGAATGCTCACCCTACGTATATAAAACTACTTTCTGGTTTCTAGGAGTACTTTAGGGATCGGGCGGGACCGTACTAGCTCGGACCTCGGGAAATTTTCAGTTGTCGTTTCCCTTTTCTTGGTATGTTACCATTTCAGTTTTTGAGGCTTGTATTATTTACTATTGAACATGCATATGGGAATGTGTTACTTTTGGCTTTTCCTTTACTTACATCTTTTGTATTGTTGGGGTTGCTATCTCATATCTCGTTCCTATAAAAATAAAAAGGGTTATTCCTTCCACTTTTGGTGAGATTATATACCCTTGGTGCTAGTCGCCACTCTGGGACCTATTGAAGGCGGGTATCGGGGGTCATTATCTCTCCTTCAACTTAATGAAGGAAGGGTCCGGAAATCTGCTATCCCATCATTCCTTTTTCTGAAGGTGGGTCGTGACAGAATGGTCAACAGTGTTAGGTAATCTTGGATCATGAAAGTGGCCAGGGAAGACCGGCTAGGACACGATATTTTAGGGCCCCCCATGACCCGATGCAAGAACTCTGGACCAACCAAACAACCAAGTGAGGCTTCACTGATTATAGGGTAGAGACCCTAGGAAAGGTACATGCATCATAATGACTTGTGTTATCATATTTCTAGTGGTATTGAGGATTCAAAAATAAATAATGATGTCACATAAAATGTAATTACAATATTCTACACTACTCAGGCTTAGGCGTTCCTTGTTTACTTGTAGTTATGGCACCTGGGAGGCGACCATGAGTAGTGCGGGCGATCGAGGCCTTGGAGGTTGACTCGGCTGACCGATGGAGGGCTGACTGAGAGGAGGAGGATGATCAGTGACAGAAGACACTTTGTTCTTTCTAGTGACAGACCCTCAGGATGTATGAGGGCAGCATCTTAGACATAGAGATGGAGAGTTGGCAAGAGGAGATGGTGATAGCTTTTGGCTTGTTCCATGCCCCGGTAGGGTACTGGGTTCTTCTTTCCATAAGCCAGAAGCGGGGAGCAGCACGTTAGTGGTGGACGCTCTATCCGGGGGATAAGGGGTAGGCTGAGGTGAAATGGACTGATTTCGAAAAGGAGATCTGGGCAGAATTCCACTCTTCAATGATGAAATCTAAGAAGAGGAATGAGATTCTCTCACTCTAGCATGGGGGTATGTTAGTGAGATATTTGGGGACCAAGTTCAAGGATCTCCTTCGCTTTTCTCTGGACCGCTTTTCGGATGCGGAGTCTCAGGCGAGACGTTTGGAGGAGGTGCTCCTACCTTCCCTCCAGTAAGCTATTACCCCCTTCACCTTACCGACATACTTGGTGGTCCAGATGAAGGCTAATGTGGTTGGGAGGATGCACATGCTGGGAGGTGTATCACGAGAGGGGATTCAACTAGGACTGTCAAAGGGAAAGGCCATCAACACCTGACCTCTAGAATTGGGACACTCTAGGTTCTGACCAGCAGGTAGTAGGCCTCAGAAGTTCTAGTTCTGATCCCCTGGCCCTCACCCTTTTCTATCTGGCCCAGGGCTGAGATGCTTTGTCTGCGGGATCCACGGGCACCTTTGGAACCAGTTTCCGGATATAGTGTAGTACGACAGCAGCGGGCAAGCCCATAACCCACCTCAGAAGCAGCAGCTTCCAACTAGGCCCTTTCAGCAGCTGCTACTTCCAGTTATGCCCTTTCAGTAGCAGCAACAGGGGCAGCAAGCTCTTGCTCCTCCAAGGGAAGACGTTGCGGGAGGAGGCCGCCCCTAGGGAGCTCCTCAGGGACCTCGACCAATGTGTGGTCAGGGAGGTGGCTGACAACTGAGAGGCAGAGGAACCAGGCATGGGCAGTTGCACGGCGAGGAGGCAGCAGTTCCAGCAGTATCAGATGTCGTTTGAGGTATGATCAGTTTTTTCAGTACCCATGCTTGCGTCTTGTTCGATACAAGATCTTCAAACTAAATTATTACACCTGGTATTGACCGTGATTTGGGTCTAGATGCCAAGAGACTTCCAGTTCCCATGGTGTTGAGCACACTAGTTGGAGGTCAGACAGACTTGATATATGTTTTTCATGGATGAAGACTGACTATAGGGCCACATCAGTTAGTCAAGGACCTCCTACTATTGCAAATACATCCATACGATGTCATCCTAGGCATTGACTGTCATTTTTTTGTATGTTCCATCATTGAATGTTTCTGATGAAGGGTTGTGTTTTCAGACATGGGCGGTCGATGGTTGACATTCATCGGCGAGTGGAGTTTTCAGGGAAACAGCAAGTTAGGGGAACCCCTCCTCTTCTTGTTATCTGAGCTATCAGTGGTGTCAGCAAATGCAGAGATGGTGGGGGTACCAGGGATCGTCAGTGAGTATATGGATGTCTTCCCTAATGAGGTTATGACTCTACCCCCTCGACGTGATGTCGAGTTTGGGATAGACTTGCAGCCTGGTGCTCCTCCAATTTTGATGGCTCCCTACCAGATGGAACCTTCGGAGCTACGGGAGTTGGAGATTCAGATTGACAATCCGATAAAAAGGGGTTATGTTCGACCAAGTGTTTCACCGTGGGGTGCTCCAGTCTTATTCGCAAAGAAGGCAGATGGTGATCCAAGGATGTGCACAGACTACAGGAGGTTGAATCAAGTGAGGGTCAAGAATCGATACCCTCTTCAGAGGGTAGGCGATCTTTTCGACCAGCTGAAGGGGGTAGGATGGTTCTCCAAGATCGAACTGTAGTTTGGAAATCACCAATTGTGGTTGAAGGAGGGAGACATCCCAAGACTGCCTTCAAGTGTAGATATGGAATCATCAAGTTTGTGGTTATGCCTTTCAGTGTTACAAATGCTCCAGCTGTATTCATGGGGCTTATGAACTCCATCTTCGGGGAGTATTTGGATCGGTTCATAGTAGTGTTCATTGATGACATCCTGATCTATTCATGATCAGAGGAGGATCACACTACGCACCTGAGGACGGTTTTAGTGGTCCTCCGACAACAGAAACTATTTCAGAAGTTGTCGAAGTGCAAGTTTTGGAAGTGAGAAGTGAACTTCCTTGGCCACATAGTGTCCGAGAAGGGAGTAGTGGTAGAACCATCAAAGGTTGAGGCGATTGTTTCTTGGGCAGCACCAAAGAATGGGGCAGTGGTCTATAGTTTCCTTGGGCTGGTAGGTTACTACTGGAGATTCATGCCCAACATCTCACGAGTTACATCACCTTTGACAGCTCGGACCATGAATGACCAGGCATTCGTATGGGATGAGCCGTGCGAGGAAGCCTTCAGCTATCTGTAGGAGAAGTTGGATAGTGACCCAGTGGTGAGGTTTCCAGAAGAAGGGGTAGCATATGAAGTATTCAATGATGCTTCAGGGCAGTGCCTTAGATATGGCTGATGCCTTGAGTAGGAAGTCATAGAGGGATGTGGTCGGAGAGTCGGCAGACCCTTCAAGGGCGATGAAGGAGTTGGATGCCCTGTACCTGGATACGAGGATGGATGGTGTTAAAGGTTTCCTATATCAGATGAAAATATAGTCTTCTCTATTACATCAGGTGGATGAGTCTCAGTGGGGAGACCCGGAGAGTGAAGTGATGCGTGACCAGGTTAGCCAAGGAAGTGCTTCAGAAGGGTGGACAGAGGATGGTCAGAATCAGATGCTATTTCTAGGAAATTTTTTTATTCTGGATGCGATGCATGAGATAGTCCTTACTGAGTTCCACAACACAACCCTCACAGTGCACTCAGGAGTCTCCAAGATGTACCAGGGCTTGAGAGGTTAGTTTTGGAGGCCCGGGGTGAAGCAGGCGGTGGCATAGTTCATGGGTAAATGCTTGGTATGTCAGTGTGTGAAGGCTGAACACTGCGTTCTAGGCTATTTATTGCAACATCTGGATGTTCCTGAGTAGAAATGGGATGACATCTTGATGGATTTCGTCACGGGACTACCTAAGTCTCAAGGAGGTTGATATGTTATTTGGGTAGTGGTGGACTAGTTGATGAATTCGGCTCACTTTCTGGAGATCCAAGAGTCAGGTGTAGTAGATTCCTTAGCACGAAGGTACTTGGATGAGGTGGCGCAGTTTCATGGAGTTCCGAGATCTATAGTCTCGGATAGGGATGCACAGTTTACCACCCAATACTAGAGAGGATTTCAACATGGTTTTGGAACCCAGCTATGTCTTAGCACTTCTTTCAATCCCCAAACAGATGGACAGATAGAGCGCACCATCCAGACCTTTGAGGATATGTTGCAGGAAAGTGTTCTGGACTCAAGAGGATCATGGGTGATACGCTTGCCTCTGGTAGTGTTTTCCTACAATAATAGCTATCACTCTACCATTGGCATGGCTCTGTTTGAAGCCCTATATGGAAGTTCATGTCGCTCACTGGTGTGTTGTACTGAGGTTGGGGAAATGAGCGCTCTTTCCCCAGAGGTGGTGTAGAGCACAACGGGGAAGGTATAACTTATACAAGAGAGGTTGAAGGGGGCTCAAGAACTGAAGAAGTTATATGCCAATAATAGGAGGAGGCCCTTGGAGTTCGAGGTTTGGGACCACGTGTTCTTGAAGGTCTCGCCAAGGCATAGGAAATAGAGGTATGGCAGGGGAAGTAAGCTCTCCCCCAGGATCGTTGGACCCTTTGAGGTGTTGTAGCAGGTTGGCGAGGTGGATTATCAGTTGTAATTTCCACAATAGCTACAAAGGGTGAACAATGTCTTCCATGTGTCCCTGCTTCACTGATATCTACACGATGTTTCATAGGTCCTCTACTGGGGATAGCTAGATTTCAAAGATGATGAAACCTTCATGGAGCGACCAGTGATGATAAAGGGTCGTGAGGCAAAGGTTCTTCCTAGACGAACCATCATGTCAGTTCATGTGTTATGGATACATGGTGGGCTTGAGGAGAGTACCTAGGAACGAGTGGTGAAAATGCGCACCCAGTACCCAGAGTAGTTTTGAGTTTTGTGTTGTTCTTTTTATACTTGATTGTTAAGGAACGCTTCGCCTTGTTGACTGTGGACTGTGTGGTTTTTCATTTTATCTGACTATGTGTGAAATGTCCTGGCTATGGGGAGGGGAGGACCCAATCCCTAATCAAGATGCATTAAGGTGGATGCAATTAAACCCGTGAGGGCGAGTCAGTGCCACCCAAAGCAGATAGTATCTTGACGTGGGGGAAGAGACTTCCCAAACCATATGACATGGCAGTTTGACCCTGGTATGTTGCCTAGTTCTTGAGAGGGAGGTGTTTCTAGATAAAGATTAGGTTCACTCCTGAGAGGTATCATTTGAGGTGGTTGTTAGGACCCTCTCTTCTCTTCTAATTTGTTTTGATTCTCAAGGGTGAGAATAGTTTGAGAGGTATCTAATGTAATGGACCAGACCCTCCTGGACCATTACTTTGGCAAAAGTGAGGCTCCACCAAAAGAGTGGCACAGTGACGGTGGCACCGGTCACTGTGGCACCGAGATGGTGGAACCAATCAGGGTGGCATCGTGAGGGTGACACCGTGATGGTGGCACCAGGAGGGTGACACTGTGACGGTGAAACCGTGAGGGTGACACCATGACATTGGAACTGTGTCTTCTTCATTCTTTTCCAGTTCCTGATCTTTCCGCTCCCGCAGTAATTAATTATTTTACCCTTATTAAATCCCATAATTAAAACATGAAAATCACGAGAAATGTACCCTATGGGGGATATTAAATAACCACTTAATACCATTGTGTGTATTTTCCCAAACCACATAGGAAACTGCGATCCATTTTTTCAGGCATTCCAAATTTCATATCCCAATCTTCTCTTTATATCTCCCACTAGAGTTCTCCTTTTCTTATCAGTTGAATTTCTTTCTTTTTTCTGGACCGCTTGGAGTGCTTCTTCCCGTGGCTTGTGTTGTGCCTCTATTGGAACCTTATGCATGTCTTCCACGGATTTCCTCCCCTACAGGTTGTGCTTCCCCTGTTTTGGCACATGGAGAAAAACATCGATCTTTGATCAACCAAGTAGGTATTTTCTCCTTCATATCTCCTTTCTGTGTATCATGCATGGTGGGAATGCTTTTTCCTATATGGAAACTGATGAAACCGAAATTAATGAAGATAATGAACAGAATTTTAAAGAATTACACGGGGGTCTAATCGATGTTTTGTTGTACTCTTTATGTGGTTATGTGTTTTGAATTGTACGAGCTTATTCTCACTGAAAATCAGGTTCATTGGTGGTCTTTCTTTATGCACTAATTAAACTCGATCCTTCTGGATGTTTAATAATCGTAACATTGAATTGGTTAATTACATATAGTCGGTTAAATAAATTGAAAGCACTAGGATCAACCCTTTTTTTATAACCCCGGTTATAGCACAGTGGAATTGAAACCATAGAGTCTGTTAAATATTTTAAATCTAAAAATACATGTATTGGCCTACCTTGTGGTGGTGGTTGCAGTTTCGTTTTTTCTTTCACAGACCGATTGTTGGGGTGATACGGGTAGTGATGGGATCCCCTGTTGTTGTACTTTTGCTGGTTGTGAATTTGAGGATGTGTGGTTACTCTACTTATATCACGAATTGGGGTGGAATCCTCTGTTGTTGAGAGACAGTTGGCTCCTCGATTGTGTGGACATGGGGTTGTGTCTCAGGATTTTCTTGTCTTCCAGTACTTCGAGGGATCTCACATATCCCTTTGTTTTTCTGACATGCAAGTGAACCGGGTGTGAATGCTTAAATTGATGTTTAGATGTTTCATTACTTTTTGGCAACTGGTTATGACTGTTAGATTCTCGGAAGTGTATAATTCACCTAAACGGGGTTACTTGAAGAAGAAAAAAGGAACAGTTTAAATGGGAATTAGTTTGGGAATGATTTGTGACTTGGCTGAAAGTGGTGTGGCTTCTTTTGTGAATAATTAGTAATGAGGGTGTTTGTGCTTAGGTTTTGGAACCCCTAGGTTGGGATGAGTGTTTGATACCAATACATATATATATATATATATTTTACGTTTCTTATTTGTTCCCCTACCATGTTGAGAACTTTTAGTGTCGAACACTCGCATTTAATGGTGGAGGGTGTTTTTACCAACACTTGTATGAGTGGCTGGTTATTAGCTCCTATTCTGCTCCCTTTCGCGAATATCCCAAGACTCTTCGGGCAGGATTTGATGGCCTGAAGTCCATTATTATCCCAAGAATATATTTGTGGGGTAGTTGCGGTGGTTGGCCCAGGTGTTTACATGGAGGTTGTTTCCCAAGTATCTTCTAGATAAGGCCTAGGTGTCTTCTGGTGTGACGGTAGCTTTCTGGCCCAGGTTTCATCGGGCGTGGCAGTGGTTGTTCTGGCCTAGGTGTTAGTGGTAATGGTTGCGTGGGGGTTTTTTGGCCCAGGTGTTTGCGGGCGGGATAACAGTTGTGGCCCATGAGTTTGTGGGCGTGATGTGTGGTTGTGGCCTAGGTGTGTACGGGCGGGTGTGGTAGTGGGACTGGGGTGAGAATGGCAGGATTGGTTCGATGCATATGATGTCTTCAATAACCAGTGGGAATGTGGCGTGGGGTCCCCGAATGTCGATGTGCTATTACTATATGTTACTTGACAATCATTATTTGGGGAGCATGCCTTAGTGAGGTCTGGGTGGATAGCTTTTCCTTGTTGGGTGTTTGGTTATCTCTTTTTCCATGGGGCATTAGAATGTCTCATCACTTGTACATGAGAGTCTTTGGTTACCCTACTGAGTATACTTGTATGCTCACCCTATGTATATTAAACTACTTTCAGGTATAAAGGAGGACTTCAAGGATTGGACGGGACCATACTAGCTCGGACCTCGGGGAAACTTCCATTTTCTTTTCTCTTTTCTTTGTACTTATCCTTAGGAGTTTTTGAGGCTTGAATTATTTACTGTTTAACAATAATATGGGAATGGGTTAGTTTTGGATTTTCCTTTATTTTTAGCTTTTTTATTGTTGTGGTTTCTATCTCATCTATCATTCCTATAAAAATAAAAAGGGTAATGCCTTCCACTTTGTGTGAGATTCTATAGCCTTTGTGTTAATCGCCACTCCGGGACATATTAAAGGCGGGTCTTGGGGTTCATTAACTCTCCTTCATCTTAAAAAAGAAAGGTTATAGAAATCTGCTATCCCTTTCCTCCTTTTGGTGAAGGCTAGTCGTGACAATTGGTATTTTTTATATTTATAACCTTAAATTAATAATCAAAATATAATATCACATTTATCATAATTTCTTCCAATCCAATGGATAATATTACTGTCACTAATATCTACATGTAGACTAACCCATCCACATAGAAATGTGAAACGTTTATCATTTTATTTTATAATGTATGGGGGTTCAAAACCCATTGGGCGCAGGGATTGTAGCAGCGACTACACTATAGCGGTGGCAGAGTACTGTAGCAACTATGGGTACTGTGCAACATTGTAGCAGCGGGGGGCACTGTAGCAGTCCAATTCACAAAATGGGCTTTTGGACAGAAAAATGGGCCTATGGGTCATGTATTGGACTAAATTCCCACTGGGCCTTCGGGATATGTAATGGGTCCCCCTCTACCCAGTTAAAGTGGTATTTGCTTTGCTTTAATCATAAAATTAGGCTTCAGCCACAACCATTTAAAAAAATATAATGGATTAAATTAAATTCAAAAAATAATATAATAATTATTCTATGATGTTGAAATAATATTTATTTCTATTTTGTTTCATCCTTCATGAAAATGGAAACAATCTTCTCGTATACGTATGACAT
This sequence comes from Viscum album, assembly GCA_963277665.1. NCBI lineage: Eukaryota > Viridiplantae > Streptophyta > Magnoliopsida > Santalales > Viscaceae > Viscum > Viscum album. The sequence goes on along the minus strand of OY728157.1, from coordinate 673,417,252 downwards.
ACCATCTCAATAAACATTTAATACATTTTTTACTATTATATTTTTTTAATTAAAATAAATACATATTTTACAAACATATATATATATTATATTTATACCATGTTTTATATTATTTATATTATTTCTCCATGAATATTTTAAATGGGAAAAAATTTTGAACCAAAATAAACATGAAAATTTTAGTAATTATCACCAGAAATAGTGATTTAAACTATTATAAATAAATAATTTATTTTATTATATATATTATTAGGCTTATATAATTTTTTTTCTACAAAAAATATATTTATTATATTCATAGTTAAGGAACATAAGAGGATACCCAACAAACTGTAAGGGATTCTCGCCCCACTTTTACTTCTATGAAGAATATACCACGTTCACCACATATTCTATTATCTGGTGTATATAAATAAATTGTAAAATATAATATCATGAATAGAAATAATTTCATGGTGATTTTAAGTTAATTTTAATATATTTTTTCATTTGGATTATGATCATAAAATTAGCAATGTTGTAATGGCTTATTTCAAAATGTCATCTGTATACATGATTATTTTTTTTATTAATCCCATTGAAGAATAAATTTACATATATATCATAAATTATATTTATTTTATTTTATGTTGTTTATACATGATATTTTACAATTAATTTTATCATTTTTCCTCTCTTTGATACACAAAATTATTGAAAAAATGTTTATAATAAAAAATTAATTCATTTCTCCCTTGTGTCACAAGTCAATTATATTAATATATTATATTATTTTTAAATGATTTTAGAATTTTTTTGAAATATCCATATTATTTATTAAAATAATATTTTATATTTTTAAATATATATAAAAAATTTCTAAGGAATCATTATGGAATTTATGAAAAAAGTCCTATTTGTATTTTAACATAAATAGTAAGAGAAAATATAATGGTAATCTTAATGGAATGTAAAAAATATCCCACCATCATGAACACATTATATTTAAAAACATCCAATGTATGTTTTAATGGTTATTTAAAGAAATTATTTTGAATTTAATTTTATACATTTAGTTTTAAAATTATTTTATAATTAAAATTGTTATTTTCCTTATGATTATTTCCATGATCTTTTAGCATTACTAATAATTATGGACATCATAACATTATTTTCATAAGATTGACTATCAATATGTTAAAATTATACCATAATAATTTTTTATCAAGATGAATTATTATACGCTTAATGTTGGTGCACAATTTTATTACCATTCAAAAAATTAAATTTGATGTTTTATGATTATGATTATTTATTGGGGAATGTTTTATAATTTAATGTTTCCTAACATCAATAGAATTGTTTATGTTGATTTTGTTTCACCCAATTAATATTTGTTTTTCATTGTAATTATTATGTAGAAGGTGTGGATTTGAATAACATATACCCTCAATGCATTAGTTGAACTCATGAGAGAAACTAGGTTGAGTATTTTGTAATGGAATTACCTTATTAAGTAAGATGTCTTAGAATAAGTACATGAGGGTTATAAGTCTTATAATTAGGGTATGATTTTATGGTCAGGATGTCCAACATTATGAATTCATTCATTATGAGATTAGATATTGATGTTCATGTAATTATTTGATTTGATAATGATATTCAGGGGTGTGTTTCAATCTCATTTGGTTATCAATATGGTCTTATTTGATCATTAGGTAATATTAACTTATTACACTAATGTTATTTTAGTTGGAATGGGTTTCATTTATTTACCTTTTTTATTCATTAAACATATTTATTCATGATACCTTTCTATATACACATATATATTTCTAAGAATCTAATCACATTCCATTCTAACAATTTAATTTCCCCATTATACTAAATAGTTTTTTATTGATATTGAAGTCCACACTAAGGTGAAATATGAAATTCTCAATTAAAAATATTTTCATATTTTAAGTTTTCAATTGTAATATACATTTTAATAATGTATATAGTTTAACAAGACATATAAACTATTCAGTCAATTTTGATGTGATTCATTTTATAAGATTCAAAAGGAATAAAGTACCAACTGGATATGGTATAATATGTTTGGAGTCTTCAAATACCATTTTATCTTCTCAACCATTGAAAAATAATAACACCCCCTCTGTATATGTATGAACTATAACCTTTATGAGTCAATGTGTCTGGTTTTTCATTTATTCATTAAATTGATTATTATAAGGGTATATTTAATGTGTGTGTATATTATATTAATGATTTATCAATTATTATGAAATTTGAATTAGAATATAATATTATTTCGTTCCATCCATCCAAAAGTAAAACAGTCCATGTATGTACTAATAGTGTATTGTTTCAATGATGTAACGTATTTCATTTTTCTTCATATATTTAACACAAAGGTTTAAAATGGGTTTATAATGAATAAATATGAAACATATCGCATGACTATGACTATATAAAATATAAAACAATGACCAAAGGTCACTCATGAGAATCAGGAATGTGAAACAAACTACATTTCATAAAAACATACATTTTAATGATGAAGTGGTTAATAACTTCATAATTTGTAATAATAATTGAATGAAAATTACTATGTTATGTATGAATATGTATCTAGAAAAAATTGTAAAAAATTAATATTTATTGTACATGATTTTTAAACTATTATGAATCATTATTGGACATGAGGTAATGTGGTTTCAAGACAAACTTATTTCATAGATACATTTTCCATGTTTACGAAATATTTTTTCAATGTGGCATAAATTATTCCATTGAATTTATATTATTATTCATATATTTACACATTTATTTGTTTCTATTTATGATTTAATGATTATATCATTAATTGGGGTTTGATATTTAGTTTCAAATGCTTTATGTGATTTTTATTACAATCTAATTTCTTTAGATTGTTTTTTTGTTCAGATTAATTTGAGGAAAAAAATGTGATATATATCATCTAAACACCATATATTTAATTATAAATTATTTATTTAATTCTATTTAATATTTTTAATTCTTTATATAATATTCTTAAAATAAATCCAATGATAACAATATTTTATTTAATGTAGGCTTTATTTCCTATTTAACTAGTGATATTTTAGTTCATTGTAAAAAGATTCATTAAATATTTTTCATTAATGATTCTAATAATGTATAATTATTGATTATATTTATTTTTTCCTATATTTTAAATGTATTAATAGGACTAAAAATAATATTTCTATCACTTCCAAAAAAATTATCTTTTCCAATTCTGTGAGTTGAATCTTTTTACATTATTACCACATGAATTAATTTTCCCTCCAACATGTATAATCATAGCCATGTGTTTATTTTACATGGTTAAGTTATTATTTTTCAATAAAATTTATCATCCTAATATTTTATAAATATGTAAATATAATATAATATATTTCAAAAAGAAAATATTAATTTTTTTATAATAATTCTAGTGATCTTTTAATGACAAATAATAACATATTTAATTGTTCTTTAGGCATCACTGCATTTATTTTCCAATTATGACATATGTATTTTTAGTAGATTTTTTATTAATTGTAATGATAAAATCATGGTGAAAATGGATCTACTATCCACTTGTTAATCTATGGTAAAACAATAATTTTTTTTAAATTATTGTTGGATATATACGAATTAATAATGAAAATATTATTGTTGTTTCAATTAAAGTCCTTCATGGAATTTGGTATTATGATATAGATATATCATGATATGTTGATTTATGAATGGAAAATATTATAAAAATATATGTCCACATTTGAATTTATGAGTATGATTTCTTATATTTATAGCCACAGTATTATGTGGAACATGATTTTGGATGTGTATATTCAAATTTTAATTTGTGACTATGATATATTTTATATATCCCCACAATATTATGAATGAAAATATTAAGAGTTGTCTTGATAAAAAATCAATCAATAACTATAATTTTGTTGTCCCATGACTATGAAATAAAAATGATTGAAGATTAATTTATTCAAACTCATATTATTCAAGGTTAAATAAATGACATGATTTTAGAGTTTATAATCTATAAATATACTATTAGAACTAATTTTTATTGAGAATATAAACTAGATTATATTATCATACTTCTAGGAATATCCATTTCTATGATTGATATCTCCCATGCTTACCCTTAATTAGAATCTACGTTCATAATTTCTTATTCAACAATCATAATGTTTTAATTGAAGGTTCTTTGTGTGATATGTCTATAAGGGTTCTAATATGATGTTTTTCATGGGTTATGATTAATATGTCTTAAGTAAACTGTATATTATGTATATAGTTACCAAATACACTAAAATTTTATGGTTATGGGGAATTTATAATTATGTTTGGTATTAAATATACAATCAAAGTTATATAATATTTAATCATGTTATTCTCAGATAGATGCAATTGTTATCCGAGTTGGTTTATGTTATTTTTTACATATTGAGATTATATTACATTATTAAACACATTTTGAAAAATATAAATACTAGATAATATTATTATGTTTTAGGAAATAATATATTTTTTTGATTTCATAATAAAATATATCCTTTTATAGATACTAGGATGTGGATTTATTTTTGACATAAAAAACAATGAATTACAACTCTATAAGGGGTTGATTGGTTATTAACTCAATGACAACTAGTTTTCAATGAGTAGATATATGTCTGGACACGAATATAGGAGCTCTATAGGGACACTCCTTCGTAAATTCATATTTTATTTATGAAAACTATGATATATTTGAATAGTTAATTGGTTTGGACGACCATGGTTAAACCTAAGGTGTCATTGTTTCAAATGAAACTATCATGGTTTATAAATACTATATATATTTTTTATTATATGAGTACATTATATAATTATTGGTTATCACTATATGATTTTGGTTTTATTCATAGAAAGAAATAAGACGGAATCATGTTTTTGTTGAATGTATTAGACAATTTCGTGATTGTGAACAAGAAAAATCCAATGAGATGGTAGATGGAATGTGATATATTGTGATTATTACTATGTTTATATCATGATATATGATTAAAAATATGAACATGGGAGAGAGTACTAACAAACATAATAAGTGAAACATGGTGTTTCATGAGAGATTATTTGATGAAAAATTTATAGGAAAGAGGATTTTTGGTCAAAATTTTATTTTATATTAGTGAATCACTTTGTAAAATATCTATGTTGGTGGAGAATTTGTTTTATGTGAGAAAATTTTTTGTATACATATAGTAGTTTGTAAGTAAAAAATTAAGGGTTTGATAGATGAAAATTTTGGTCATCTTATGATAACCATTAAAATTCATTTTCAAATGTGTGGTGATATTGGGAATTATCTAATTTAATGACTTCATCTTTGGGATAAATCATTGAAAAAGTAAAGGTGTATATATTACCAATCATTAAAGAGGAATGATTGAACTGTCTAAATATTGGGGTTATATTATGATGCCATATAACTATTTCATCAACAAATTTTTGTTACAAAAAAAACCTGATACATAATTGGATTATTATGTAGAAGTTTTACATTAAACATTTTAAAAAAAATGATAAAGTATACCAATAATCTATAAAAGAGATGTAATGGTATACTATTTTTTTAAAGCTGAATTTTTGGAATGATAACCACTACTTTTTATTAATATAGAGATATTAACTCATTGTTTGGATAAAGCGATGGTTAGTATTACAACAAATCGAAGAGGGGGTCAAAATGAAACCATGAAATTCTATGACAGAAACGTACTTAGGGAGACTCAAACCCAATAACTCCCCTATGTCCCCTCAAATACGTAACCACAAAGCTACTCCACAGTTGTTGAATTAAACGGTTGATTTTTATAATGTAATTTTTTCAGAATTTATAGTGTTTATTATCTGATGTTTTGTAGATTTAGGTTGAATAATGATATATAAGGAAATTATTATTATATTTTTGGGAGTATAAGTTTAGAGTATATACATTTTTGGTATATGACCATATGATAAATTAATATTGTTTATAGATAACTCATATTTTGATCATGGAATAATATGTTATCAAACCATTATAATATTGGAGTTTCAATTTTTTTACTATATATTTTTAAGAGTTTTGATTTTATTTATTTATATAATGATTTTAGTCTAACATTAGATATTTTTATGAATATTTTGGAGATTTGTGTATAAATATCAATTCATAATTGATATATTATTCTCTCCATTTCAATTTTGGAAAATATATATAGATAATAATAATTATTTGAAATTATTTTAAGGATATTATGATAGGTTAAAATTTAATTTCAGTTCTTATATAATGAAATATTAAATTTATAATGATATAGAATATTAGATGATTATTGGATGTAATAATATTATAATTATAATCGAATTATTAAACAATAATTATTACATGGTATAAAATCACATATTTTTTTAATTTTTAATCTCAATAATAATAAAAAATGATTTCATAAAATTAATTATTAGGATGATATACATCTCTAATCTTCTATGGAATGTATTTTTCAGCTATCAGGGTATGTCTCTAATTGATAATCTTCATTAAGTTGTAAAAATAAATGATTTAAAAATTATTAATTTGAATATAATATTTATTTAATAGTGAAAATAAATTTTTTTTAATGATAGAATCTTCATAATATTTTATTATTGTTACATAGTTAAATAAGTATAGTAAGTTATAAATAAATTTATATGGGTGAAATTTATTTATATCTAGTGAATATAACTCCTTGTGAATTTATAAACTATTTTTTATTAAATTAATTCAATGTTTTTATAGCTTTCTTGAAAAAAAACATTGAACTTAAAATGAACCATAATATATTATAACCTAGTTGTAAAATTAATGGTTATGGATATTAATAAAAACATTAGGATATATTTATATATATGTATATTTATAATTTTTTATTAATTAAATGTTTTGGAGAATAATTGTTCCTTTTTTACCAATATTGTGTTAATATGCATTTGATTTATTGAAGGTGGAGCTGTTATTTATAGAAAACAAGTATGGTTTTAATATATGTAATTTTATTTCATGATGGAGCAATTTACCATGAAAAATATGAAGATTTATTGAACATTCTACAAATTAGGACTTGTTTATAAACAGTCTTTTGAAGAGAATATTTTTTAAAATAGTTCAAGTAAAAAAAATTATTTTCACTACAGGAAGAAAGTCTATAACAAAATATTAGAACAAAAAGGTAGCTATAAGTCACCCCCATAGCCACATGGGAAATTTTTTTCATGGGAATGACATATACCCATATTTTGAAAATTACTATGGGTATAAGTCATCCATATTAGTTGTGTTTATTTAATTTCACAAGGATTTGTTTTGGGAGAATATCATGTGAAGGAACTATAAGCACAATTATCTATAATCATTTTTTATTGGTCTTCCCTAATCTCAACATTTTTTTGTGAACTGTCGAAATAGGATTCATATGGAAACAAATTTTCACGGTATGGTCATAAGAAATGATATACCCCTAGTTCGACCAAACCATGGGGATACATAATTTTTTCGAGGAACCAATACAAATAGTTTTGGTAAACCATTTGTATAGGTCACATATACCCACAGTTTGACCAAAAAGTTGTATAGGATGGCCATTATTTTCAATAATCATAAGGATAATAAAAAATTATTTAATATATATATATAAATTTGAATATATGAAAAATAAATGTGTTCTATAATTGTTGTAAATTCATTGGAATATAGGCACAAGGTGTTGGGATAAATTTAGAGTGGATACTTTTTTTAATTAAATAAAGGTCCTATACTAGGGAAATGAAATGACCTTTCTTGTAATAGGTCCCTTTTTTGGAATAATAATGACAAAAATTATCAATACAATTATATAAAAACAAATTATATATATAAATATATATAAATACATTTTAATATAATAATAAAAAATATGTTTTAGGGAAGTGGTGTTGTCCATAGAGTATAGTCGTACGGTGCATGGATCAATTCCCAAAAGATTATTTTTCCTAATAATGAACATATACCTATGGTTTGACCCAACAATGGAGATATTTATGTCCATTGAAATATATAAAAAAAATGGTTTATGAAATGTGGGTATTTGTGTACTATTCAAATGGTTTCGGCAAACCGTGTGTATAAAACTATCATGATTTCTTAAGCTCTAATATTTCAATGAATTGGGTCTGTATACGATGACCATAGTTTTATGTGTTATACCCAAAATTTTTAACTATAGGTATAGTTAAAGATTACCTTAATGTTTCATGTGGAAGTTAAGGTTACCATTCAAAAATAAATTATTCTATGGTGTCATTTATAAATCAATGTAAATTATTAATTTGTATATTTTCAACGATGAATTACTGAATAAGAATATTTTATAAGTTATAATGGTAGTTTAGGAGTATTATATTTCATTCGGTTTTGTATTTGGGTAATAATTTTTTTGATCCATCGAAAAATTATATACATCAACTATCTAGTTATATAAGCGACTTTACATCAACTTCATAGGTGGATATTGTCGACTTGTAGTCACCTAATCTATTGACTGAACATGGGAGCAAGAGTACTGGAATTCTTAGCTAAGGGTAGATGTGGATTAAAATTGTAGATCACATGGGTGGGGTAGCATAAAAGAACATGATCTGAAACAATTTGATGCCAGTAGTGGTTTGGGAGTGGAACCTAGAACTCAAATAATCATCCCATGGAAATTTTAAAGTATAAATGGGAGTGATAGAACAATATGAGCTTCAATGTGAGACATAAGAAGCAGTATAAAATTCAAGATTTTAAATAGGTTCACAACCATGAATTTAATCACTTTATTCTAGTACATAATATCATGTGTCACGATCATCTTCCTCCCTCGTACAATTGTGGATATTATGGGGAATGATTAAACTATATTTTTTTAACCATAGTGAAAATTCAAACATGATTTTCCAATATATAATAATCATAAAACGTTTTGAATATTTTTTATGACAGAAGAAAACAACTTATGAAAAAAAAATTACCAAGGAAAATCCAAAATCCAAATATATGTTCATCTAACATGGATTAGTTATTGAAACCCATACTAATATTTTAATTGATAAAATATTCATATTAATGAACATATATAATAGAAATTAATTATTTATGTTGATTAATTTTATTTTAATATTAAATATATGAAGAAATCAATATTTTTTCATTTTTTCATAAGCCTTTCATATTTAATTCCACTTTTTAATGAAATTGAGGCCCTAATTATCTTAGGTGAATTTGATAAGGATGTATTACCTTATGATTTTCTAGGGAATCGATGAAACTAATTATGGCATGTAATGAATACTGAAGTTTAGAGTATTCAGGCATTTATATGATGTTTAAAATGTAGTATGAGATGCTTAATTAAACAATAGTGATGAGTTTTGTGTATTCTAAATGAATGACTCTCATGAAAATGTGATATTTATTTCATGAGATATAGTGATGAAAACCTAATAAAATTTTAATTAAAAAAATGAATTCCTTTCATGCATGAAGAATGACTTAATCCATGGTGACTCACTATGGAAAGAAGAATAATGACTATAGAATCAATGTTTTTTTAACAATGTGACTCATGAAATATAAATACCACAGTCAATTGGGTATTTAATATGAGAAATGTAATGAATAAAAATTATTTTCCATTAAAATTATAAATAAGGAAATATTATTATTTTTATTCTTAAACACATTTAAAAGAGAATTGAAATGATGTATTATAAATATAAAATATAGGGATATTATTACATTTATAATTATTCTTTTTTACAAATAAATTTTGAATAAATGTGATTAGAAATGTTATAGATTAATTTAAAAATCATTTTGAGAACCCAAAACATCATTTTATGGAAGATTAATGGTATTTTTTGATACCCATGGAGTTGATCCTTACAGGTTGATGTAGATGATCATGATAGAATCATGAGAAAGGAATTTATTAATTTATTGAGGTGGTAATTGAGAAAAGGGAAATCCATCTTTATTATGGAGGAAGAATAAATGTGAAGTACGTGTTTATATATATAGATCAAAATTGAAGAGAAATGTTTTATTAGTGGCCCCTAAATAAAAATATAAGGCATGTTAGTTGGATGTCTAACCAATCAATGAATAATATAATATGTTGTGTCCTTACAATTGTGAAAATATTGTAAGAATTGGGGATAAATACTTTTATTCACTTTAGTAGATAGTTCATATAATCAATGTTGGGAAATATAGAACAAATTGAAGGGAGTGGTAACTTTAATATAACCATGTAAATATGGTGTGATACACAATAATCATAAAAAATCCACATTGAGGTGAGGTTGTTAGAAACAATTGACTTTATTATTAACATTTAAGAGCTTAGGAGGTAGAAATTAAAAATGTATAACATTCATAACACTGGGGTTACACAAATTCACCCAAATCAGTGGAACCTAAACTATCACTGGGCTCTACAATTAGTATCAGATGTCGTTTACATATGGAGATATAATAAATTTCGATGATGGAATCTATCAGTGACATAACACTGGGGTTACACAAATTCACCCAAATCAGTGGAACCTAAACTATCACTGGGCTCTACAATTAGTATCAGATGTCGGTTACATATGGAGATATAATAAATTTCGATGATGGAATCTATCAGTGATTTTAGTGAGATCATTTCCTGTATTTTATGAAAATTTAACAAGGTTAATCTAAATAAATAATGAAATAAAATTTATAAAGTTGATTTGTCATTCTAATTCCAATCAATATTTTAAATCAATATTCATAGAATGAATGAGATGTTTAAGAAAAGGAATCCATCACAAATGTTTATCTCCCTAGTCAAGGTAAAATTTTGATGTTATTTTATTTCTTATTTCAATCTTAGCGTGTTGATTTACTGTTAAACTATAGAATCATTACTAGAGAAAAAAATTAAATTTGAATCTTTGTATTATGCAGAATCAACATTTTGATTATATTCCATGGAATTCCCATGAAATGAAAAATAATATCAATTGGGAATCATGGATATTTATTTCTATTCAATGGTAAAACAATTCCTTTATAAAAAAGAAGAATGAGTTTGATAAGGAATATTATGTCAAAATGGAGGATCATATATTGATGACATCAATAAGAATAATCTCAATGAAGTATAGTATGGATAAAATATCATTGATCTCATGGAGAAATTTGATTTAATGAAATTATATTAGTTTGATAAAAAATACATTTATGTCATTGTGTAATATGAATTGAATAAATTATAACAATTCATCTTAAATTCAAAATACCTTAACGGACAAACATCTCATGATAACTAGATGATGTGTTCCTACAAACTATTTAAGATATCTATCAAAATTTAGTTTTCTTATATTTTCCAATATATGTCTTAAATATAAAATAGTATAATTTTGAAATATGAATTATATTAAGATTAACTCACCATAATAAACTATTAAAAATTTGTTAAAAGTATAATTTCCACTTATGAATATAAAAAGGTTTTCTATAATGATAATGGAATATAAATATTTGGAGGTTTTTACAATAGTTTTACTATGTTTTAAAAAAAATATTCATGGATGTTTTCCATGTATTTATTTTGAATGTGTCTAAAACTAATGGGTTGATATAGTGAGAAATTAGAATGAAATATTAAATGAAAATTAAAAATCCATAAGATATTAGGAAATTATAAATATAGTGTTTCATTAGATATAACCAATTTTTTTTTAAAATAATCAATACAAATATAAAAAGAAACTGGTGGATAATGATTGACCTACAAGAGTGTGGGGTATAATCTATACATATCGTCTCTAAGGATATCTTTTGGTGAATAGAGGGAACCTATTGAATCAATATGTCTTTCTATGAATACGAAGTAAGGTATTGTCATGCTTCGATATGTCAATGAAAGATAGAAATCAGTGTGCATGGCACTTATGTGACATATGTGACATATGTTAGGAACATATGGTGAAGTTCAAGGAATAGAAAAACTGAAGGTTAGTGAATTTTTTGATATGTTTGTATAATATTTCAATACACATGAATATAACTTATTCACTAAATTAAATGTCATATGTCCCCTTAGATTTGTTAATATTGTGGACCCAGATGGAGATATGCAGAAAACCTCTTCCATGCCCAAAATCATACACGCTTTCACTAATTATTTTTGTATTATATTTAGAAGTGCACCCCCATCAACCTCTATAGGGTGACCCTCCGGATGTCATATGCCACTCTACTATTCCTAAGACTGATAATCTACACCATCATGGATGAAAAGAAACCATCAGGGAGAGATCTTACATGATAGTTTCCAAGGTGGTTCTTCATCATATGAGAAGATAGTGGTTTGATCATCCCATGTCCACCTTTCAGCCATGTTCAAATGTGTGCAAGGCATCCTTTTTTGTGCAGTCTCAGTTTTTCACACAAACAGAATCTTGTGTACAACACTATGATGGTTCCTAGACTTGCAAGCACTAATAACACATAACATAATTTTATGTGCATACATATCCAAGAATGTTCCCACTAATCTACACAACATGGAATGTGCCCCACTCCATAGATCAAGATTTGTGTTGGGTTGTAGTATAATCCCTTATGACTGGTCCCTCTGCTACCTTCACTGACCCCCATGATAAATTTATATTCACTCCACAAAACATTTCAGTCCAGGTCGGGGACATTTTCCCCACCCTTGTACAACCCCACCTTTCAATACTTGTTATAGCACGATTCTAGATACTCCTCAACACTCGATGGAACACATAGACTCAACCTTATCATCATGGCTCCATTCCCATGCCAAAAGTTGATATTTTATTATGATATTCCCTGAGTAACATGAGTTTAAAAATTCCTCAATAATATATTGTATCCTCCTCACATGCCTCAAATTTCAAGTAGAACCAAAATGGGACACCCTAATAAATTTCTAAAAAATACATTTCTAGGTTACTTTCATATAGCAGTCCTCCCATCATGATAATAAACTGTGGTATACCCCACCTTCCACCACTGATTATCCATGATTTGAGATACACCTAATCAATTTGTGGAATACTTTCAGTTGACCATCTCATCATTGTTCCATTCCAATATGAAACATTGATATTTTCATCAGATATTCCTTGAGTAACATGATTCATACAATTCATCAATTATAAATTGTATCCTCATCCCAGGGCTTAAATGTTAGGTTAAAACAGAAAGGGATGATGTAATGTATGTCTTGAAAATCCATTTCTATGTTACATCTACATATTATTCCTCCATTAATGACCTTAAACTGTGGTATACCCTTTGTGAAAAAAATTGGATACCTACTATGACAGACATTATATTCTCTATGCGTCAAACATAGGAAGTCTCATGCCATTATCATGATGAGAAAACCTTGTATTAACCATGAGAGTCTTTCTTTGTTGTAATCCACAATCTTATACATTGACACACACACCGATCGAGATTCTATCATGATCTAACATGTGGTATCCAGAATGGGATGATTTCATGCATAATCCCCACACCTGTCTTTTATTCACAAGATGTTAAACAGAATCATTACCTTTTGAAAAGAACATGGGATTAACTTATGACCTAACATGTGGATGGAATGTGGGAAGCTACCATGCGTAAGCTGCATCAACTATTCTTCTCCATAGTTTCATGCAAGAAGCTTCCACGTGAAACCCCTATCGACGATTGTTTATCTATTGCGGCACCATAGTAGATACTATGCATATGTATTGAACACTATTTATGCTGCATAGTGGTACCCAGGAAGCTACCAAAAAATCCTCATCCATCTTTGTCACACAATAGTGGCAGCATAGAATCATCAATTCATAATCACCAGCCACCACTGGTTCTGTATAATGAAACTTGTGTAGCTCCCATGATATTTCCCTATTCAAATCATCAGTGCTATAAGGAACATCAGGGTAGTGTTTGAGAATAATCCACATTCCATCCAATGAAATACATTGGGTTTGATCCTAGTCTTCTAAACATGGTAGTTTGGAATCATCATTGAGGTTCATTTTGAATCAATGGTATACCATGGTGTTCCCCTTATTTGGGTGCACCACCCTAATCCCCAATCAGTGCTGTCCAGATCAGCTTTCATGGCTTGTCATATTCAATTTATATGGAATAACACCCATTGTGCACCGCCAAAAGTGCTATGATCATCTATATGATAATAAATTAAATGAAATATTTTGATTTGGTCATCCCTATCACATGGAATAGTTTATATCCTCTAGGACCATTAGGATGCATCTACACTTATGCCCTACACCATCCAATATTTGTGCATATTTGATAACTTGAAATTCAATTGTGCTTCTTCCTATTATTTTTCACATAGAGTATAACCCATGTGGGCATAGAGGTTATTAGTGACTGCGACAACTATTTTACTAGGCATCCATCCTTGATAAAGCCCCAACATCCACCACCCCATGCCACTTACCATGTGTAAGCCCCAAACATCAAAACTGTATTGACTATGAACCCTCCCCTCTAAAAACAGTACATAATAAAGCTCCACAAGGATCAATCCCGTCACCATTATATTAAATTAAGTTTTTTCTCACCTTTATTGAATGGTTTTAGAACTACATGAGATTCCAAAACTATTTGGTATTTGATCTATGTATTCATAACATGTTACGTATGAAACCTACCCAGGGTTTAATCCCCATCATCCTTTCACATCCTGGAATTTTCCTTTAGTCATTGTGTCTTGAAGTAATCATGCCCAGACTAAAAGGTTTCACTTCCTTCATATCCCCTTATATGTGTTCCATTATCATGGTCCACATCGATAGGTGTCTCATCACCCCATTCTAGATCTATGTGGACTTTTATTCCCATCCACTGGGATATATATGATTCTTCCCAGAGGTTCAATCCCAATAACCCCTCACCTTCCAATTTCCATCTAATCCATTTCATCACATTTTCCATTTTAATATTAATAATTATCTATAATTATACATCTTTTTAAGATCATCCCATCAACGTGGGAGGACTCATTGTGTATCCCCCATTTACTCCATCATTACTCCATGGAGCACCCAGGTAGCTGACCATCCATATTCCACACATAATCCACATACAACCAACCATGATACATCCAGTTGGGATAAGAATATGACCATGTATAAGTCCAAATTCACCCCAATGAACTATGTCAGTTTTGATACATGTATTCTTAAAAGGGTATGTTGGAGACCTCTCTATGGTGTAGTGCCATCCAATGGTAAACATTGGTGTCCCCCTCATTGGATCCACCTCCTTAATCCTCCAAAAGTGGGGTCCATATTAGCCATCATGGTGTGAAATAGATCTCTTAATGGGACACATCTCGTGATTTCCTCCTAAAATGGGTTCCCAACCATATAATATGTAATACATAGAGCGTCCATGTTACAGTCATTCCCCTTCATGATTTTCCAGATTCTCTCTATGAGATACACCACCTCAGTCCCACCATCACAGTGAGTTTTAATTAATCTATCCAGTAATCTTTTCATGTGATCCATCCTAGCCATCCACCTATCTGATCCATCTCCATAAGTTATTTTTGTAAGCTTCATATCATATCCACTATACATTAAACTGATGGACCAACCTTTTTAATCTTGGTATTCTTATAAGACATTATTATGACATGTGATGCCCTATTATCATTGTGGGATACCTTAGGTTTCTATGCCCTTGAAAATCCCACAAAAGAGGAATTATACTGGTGGATAATGTACAATATCTAAACATGTCACTGATGCTCATCATGACTACTCTCATAACTAAATGTAACTACCTTGACAAGAACCTTTGGAATGGACAAACAGAAGTGGTGTAATTAATCAGTGTCCACATAGATATGTCACATGGAATGACTTTCAAGAAAAATGTCCATTCTATTATTAAGAACTGAACTAGGTGGTGATATACATTGAATAATCCATGGAAGGTGGAACCAAATTCCCATAATCTAGTTTATATTAATGATAAGACATCGCTGAAGAGGTAATAAATTCCTACCATCATTGGAATTTATGAACATTGGGTAAAATTCCCCACTAGCGAATGAGAACAAACTCAGGTGGCATGCCCAAGAGAAATAGTTGGAAAAAAAATGGTTCTGTGATGATTATTTCAGATACAACTATTCCATAAGAGTAACTAATCAAGGTGATAAAAATAAGTGAATAATCAGTAAATGATGTCATAAAAAGGAAAGAACATCCAATAATTTGGTTAGAAATACAATGAAAGAAATGATGGGTAGAAAGTCTCAACCTAAACATTTATTCAGAATAACATTAGTAGTTCCTCATTATTCCCTATTATATTATGATTTTTTAGATAATATGTAAGTAATTGGTGGAAATGATTTGGATTTCTTTTAAAGACACCTTGATCGGTTATTTCAGGTAATTTCAAGGTTGGAAACTCACCGTGATAAAGAAGCGGAATATATTTCATTAGTGTGAGATTAGGTGACATTATAGAAATATTGTGAATAATATGTTCCCTCATTCATTACTATATTTATTAGTGGATGGTGGGGTTCATGGTTGTTGAAAATGTAATAAAATTGAGGATTCATTCATATGTACATGGTCATTTTATTTTGAATAATGATGTGAATGTATGATTTTTTATTTACATTGAAAATGATATTAATTAGAAATTATCTCCAAAATGGATAAAAATATGATCTTGGTATCACGTGTTGGAAATTTTTATTGATATATTAGAAATTTTTGGTTATATGTCACTTGTATTCTACACCGGGATAGTTGACATAGACATCGATTTTTGATTAACTAAATTATAATTTTTTTTATAATGTGATACTATTTTTTAGTAATAAATAGAGATAAATTTAATATTTTACCCCACTAACCCTTTTTCGTTTGACGATAAAAAAGTGGAGGAATAATTAGAGTAAACATATTGAATTTTATGTTGTGAATAGATATTCAAATTAAGATAATAAAGGGATATTATTTTGGTCATGTGTTTAATTTCCTATCAATATTTTGTATATATTTATTTTATATTTTTATAGAGTAGTGGTGAAACGTATAAAATTATTACAGATTTAGATATGGTCAGTAGATGTCATTAATTGGAAATATTCCATTCTAAATATTATAATTGTATGAAATGATGAAATATATAAAATAATTGTGAAAAAGTAATTTTATGGAGTGAATAATGTTAAGAACAATTTGAATAATACATTAAAAATGAATATTTTCATGATTTTTTGAATGATTCAATGAAAAAAAGAATATTTTGTGGAGGAATTAAAAAATTAAATTCCAAATATATATTTATATATTTTTCATGAAGAAAATTTTGAGTAATAGACTTTAATAATTTTTCTAGGAAATTTAGGAGATCTATATTGAATTTGGATATATATTTCTCCAACTCATTTGATGGTACATAAAAATATGGGCGAACTATCTAGCTATAAAATGTAAATACAATCACTACATTGGTGGGTAGAGTTAACATTTACTTCTCAAAAGTAGTGTATAATGAAGGTATCCAGAGAGAATTCAAGGTGGGTGAGTGTACAACTATATTTTTTTTTTGTGGAACAAATATGTGGGGTAGCTTTCTGAATAAGGAATTCTTACTGGTTAGTTCCAGAAAGGGTTTGGTAGAGGTAAAAATTACTTGCATATGATAGTCAATGGAAATGAAAATGATTAAATCATCATGATCAAACATGATAAATTATGATGTTAGATGAATGATTTAGTACACTATTTATATATTTAAAATTATATGGAAATAACACATTCCATATGATCTCTTCAGTCGATTCCACCTAATTTTCATTTTAATCATATTATTGACTCAGTAACATGAGGAATATTTTTTGTGTGGTTATTCTACCACTATCATGCTATGGTAACCATTAAATCAATATAATATATTATCTTATCATCACTATAAGTTTTATAACATGTTAGTACGATGTAAATAATCATCATATACCATGATCATGAATTAATGCTTTCTTGAAATCCATACACATGTTATATATCCATTGATAGATATAAAAAATTGAGAATGAGATCTCTAGTGTAAATGATGATATTAATTCACATGTATGATCAAAATTTAATATTCATGATATTTCACATGCATGAATATTAATTAAATAAAAATGAATATTTTCTTCTTTTTCAATGAATATACCATTAATTACTTATGATGCATGAAGAAATGGAGAGTTTGGTACCCTTTATTTGTAACACCCCCTTACCTTACTTCGCATATCTCTTATATTTTTTATAGGTTCCCATTTTGATTTGGTGTAATTATGGATTCTCAAGAATATTTGGCCTTGATAGGGAATGTGAAATTATTTTTGGGGAAGTATGTTTGATTAAATAGATGGTGATGGGGTATAATTGAGTAATTTTATATAGAGGGTTCCCCATGGGTCTCAATAGCTTTGTGGTTTGGTTTAGTGGTCTTCTATAGAAGATGAGTCATGTAATACCTGTTAAACACACTCACATAGTTAATTATATACATTACATGAATATGTTGTTGAGAAGATTCCATGAATAGACTGATGGACATGAAAATTTTATAGGGCGTAAAATATTTTCAAATCCTGAATAAGTTAATCCTAATTTAAAATAATTTATGGTGATTCATTATAAAGTAATTTTTGATTGTTGAGATTCTGCATCTTTAGATGGGCTCATGATTTGAAAATCCCTTGACTAGGGATATTAAATGAATTACATTCATAATTATTTAACTATTTTGTGTAAAGAATCTGTCTTGGAACATAAAACAATTTTTGGTGATTTCGAGAGATTTCTACTCTTCTCGAGCCACTTCAATCCTCATTTGATTGCTATGATGGTTTCACTGCTGATTCTAATAAGGTTGTCCATTGATTACATTGTTATCTATTGTCATTACATCCATGTTAGGTACATTACTATTTCATATCCGTGATTGATTGGTTTTTTTCAATCATATGAAATTTCTTGTAATGTATTGTCTTTCATGGGATGGTTTATAGGGTTTTATCCCCATTTTTAATGCAGTTATAAGGTAGAAGTAATTATGAATGATTTTATAATTATTTAATTACAATATTTTCTTGTTTTACACATTTTTTTCCCTTCAAATGGATTTAAATTGGTGGAAATGGGTTTTAATTATATGTGATAATTGTTTTAGAAATTCATATAAAAAAACACATTTATTTGCAACATTGGGTGTGTCAACAAATAGACATAGTTTTTGCTAGATTGTGTAGAACATTGAGGGAATTCATTTTTTATATCAATAAAATTTTCTAGGAATTAATAACACATAGAACCAACTTATTGATTTTTTAGGTTTATTTTTTGTCTAGTAAATATTCTAATATGATAGGGCCCATATGATCTATTGGTTTTTTATAATTGAATTTTTTGCATTATGGTTTATTCATGGAAAATTTCTTATATATTTAATTTACCAATTTTTCTTTTATACCTAAAATATTTTGGTTTTTTTTGAATTATTTTTTCATTTTTTGAAAATATAAGGATTATTTACAATAGTATTTTATTATTTAATTGATTTATTAACATAATTTTTTTTAGAGATTTAAATTGGCATTCTTTAAATTATACCATTTATAGATTATTTATTTCTATCCTACTAGGCCATGTACTTGTAGCCTAATTTTATCCTTTGGGTTTTGTAGAACAAGGTATGCAGGACTCAGGGAAAGGAAATAAAATCATGTATTTTTCATATTATATATTCATCTATTTAAATCATATTATGGTGGTTAGAAAGTGACCATTAGTTAGCTGAAAATTTAGTGGGCTTTTCGTTTTGTAATATTCTGATTTTTCTCATTTAGTTGGAATTTTATTAATCTTGTTATATCTCTGTATTTTGCTTTTTTACTCTATTTTTATGTATTGTTTCATCATAATCATGGTATGTTTACATATTCATTGTTATAAATAACCAAGTGGCGGACCACCTTAGGTGACTTGTCTAGAAAATGTGGGTTGGTTCACTAAAAATAAAAATAGAAGCAATGATCGGAATAATTTTGTTATTAATGCCTAATTTTGGTTCTATTTATTTGGAAAAAAATAGTTTTGATAATTAGAATTTGGGTACTGAGTGGAATAAGGGGATTAAAGCTCTCAATTGCATGTCTGAAATTGTGTTACCATGAGTTGTCTAAATTTTTGTAATAGAATTGACACATTCTGTTTGATGTTATATAAATAAAATGTATTTTATTTTTATCTAAATTAGTTCATACCTTTTTAAATCATCTTCAATTTTTCATAAATTCCATAGTTTTATAAATTAATAAATTTTTAAATATTTGATATCAATAATTGATGATAGTACTATGATTATGGAATCTACTCAGGTCTAATTGGTTTTCCACTTATCATTATTTAACAATTACTCCAAGATACGAAATTAAAAATATGATAGAGAAAAATGTTATAATGTTGATATATGTTAACCCTCAAGTAGACCCTTTATTGGTTGAATCCGTAATCCACACTATTTAGAGACTAAGTAATGTAGGTTTTGGGAACCTAGAATGAGGAGTGGATCAGGGAAAAGAAATTAAAAGTTGTATCAACATGCATTCCATGGGGATAAGGGAAAAATGTAATATGAAGAATAAATGTAGTAAATTGAGAGGATATTCAATTTTTTATCACTTTTAAGGATAATTTTTAAGGTTTTCCAACATATGTTCTTTATAAAATTACAATCATTTTGTGGGAATCTATTTTTAATAATATTTTACTTGTGGCTATTAATTAGTGTTCATTCAATAAAATAAACTTCAAAATGTTTTATCCTGATATATTATAATGAGAAAAGTCAAGATTTTTTTTGACTAAATAGTAGGGAGAGTGTATTATTTTGGAGTAATCTAACAGTTTTTCTATATTAGTTAACTTGGAACTGGATCTAGCCACCATTGATTACATTATAGCTCATAAGATTTAGATATGGTAGATGATGTATATTTAGTCAATTATTATTCTCATGATCCATAAAAAATTATAGGTAGTTGATTAGGAAACTGTGGAATATGCTGATATAGATGTTAATATTTTTTTATGATTTTCTTTAGTTTGTTGCTCAATTATCTAGTTTGTATATATTAGTGGTAAAAAAATTACAGACGTAGATAGTTTTCATCCAGAGCATATATGGGGGATTTTAAAGGACATTAGCAGGTCTTTTTATATCGTTATAGGTGTCTTGGCCATACCAAGCCTAGATGTGCGGTGGCTCCCATTACTGTTCATCATTATTAAATATCTGAACAATAGAAAAAATTTTGAGACATTATTTTCTAAGGATGTATGTTTTCAACCACATTCAAAAAGGGATCACGAGTTTCTACATAGTCTTACAATGGTGGTGGGATTTATCCTCAGTATAAGGGGATGTTCATGTCAATAAAAATTATCATCTAGGAGTAAGGACTAGATGTATTAATGGGGGAGATTATGCACAATAGTAATTCAAAGTATGTCTAGCCATTATTATAGTTATCGGGTTTATTTAGTATACGATGGTGATATATTTTTTTTATACATGTTATATAAATTTGTTCATAATATCAAACAAATATTATATACTAGGATTGAATTTAGATATTATTCGCTTCCTATTGGACCATTCCTCATCATTTGTAATTAGTAATGAATAAGGTTTCATGTGAAGGACATGTCGGGTGATGATTAAATACCATGAGGTGGAGTGGGACTACATGGAGTTTATTCTAGATATCATTAAATTGATTTTAGCATGTATTTAATGAGAATAAATATGTCCTTGATAGACTATTATCACAACTAGCTTCTGTTTTTATCATCCAATTATGTCACTCATGACTTTAATGGTTTATGGTAATCTGGAATGAATAGTAAAAAACATGTTGTTCATTATTTTGGGATAATTCTTCCCTAGATGATAGATATTTGTATACATGTTGTTGACCATCATGTGGACATTCATCTAGCAATATTAGTGTTAACAAACACCACAATATTTTTGGATGATTTATGTGGTTTATCTCCATAGAATGATTTCAATAATTAAATAGAAATCCTACATGGAATGATTCCCATTTCTAGGTAATCTTACCATATAAAAACCTGCTGATTTAGAAGAATATAATGTATCTCTTTTATATGTTATTGATATGGGAGGTATTCATCCTTATATGTCACTTTTGTATTTTACTATCAATTTTTCTGTTAATGAAAACTAGATACTATACATTTTATTAACATATGGATTTAAAACATAGAGGCCATTTTGAACTAATATCCCTCTCCTAGAATTGATGTTCACTTTTGTCATAAAATATGGTATAGTTGGTTTTAAAATATTGACAGGCAGGTAGGGTGCCCTCATTCTGTATTTTGAGAAGAGGATATACATAATATGTCATTTGAGAGATCATATAAATTTTTTGGGTATGTGGTAATGTCATTCATAGAAACTAAATATATTATTATGTTTGTGTAATTGATGAACCTGATAATTAATCGGTTTTCAGATTCGTATTGTTGGTGTTTCTAGATGAATTTTGATTTACTCAATGTCATAGAAGGATGTCATGGAAAAATTAGATATCATTCATAGAACATGTTAGGAACATTTTATATATGGTAAGCTTTCAAAATGTGAGTTTATGATTAATGATATAATGTACAAGGTTATGTTATTCTTGATCTAAGAATGTGTCTAGATCATGAAAAGGTAAAAGAATTTATTTCCTTGTAGAATCATATAAATATGTCTTAGATCCTAATATTATTAGGTTTGTATGGTAATTATAGGTTCTTTTGGGATATCACTATGATTTCATCATGAAGTAAAAAATTAACATTTATGTGGGTAATTGTTTTATGGGATAAAAATTGTCAATGATATTTTTTGAACAAAAGTTGATATTTAATCAATCTCGAGTTTTTGTTTTTCAGAAAAATGTTTGGGTTGTGATTTTTTCTATGATGCATCGAGCACAATGCTGGGGTGTGTTTTGATGTAGTTGAGACATGCGGTAGACTATGGATATCAATAGTAAAACCATTATGAGGATAACGACCATACTCATGATCTTGATATAGAAATGGTTATACAATCACATAAAATTTTTCATGACTACCAACTTGTAGAATTGGTTAGCATGAATTTTCAACATAAAATATGATGAATATTTTAACTCAAAGGGATATGAACTTTTAACAAAGACAATGAATTGGGTATCGTCAAACATTTCCTAATATTGAATATAAACTGAGGAAATAGAATTTGGTAACTAATGTGTAGATAAATATTCCATACAGACTAAAAGAAGGAATCAATGGATGAATGGTATTTTAAGTGTTTATATTTTGAGATTATCTTGTGAATTTGTGGATATGAAGGGTGGATAATTATGTACTTAATTTAGGGAAACTCAACATTTGATGATAAATTACATCTCCACAAGTGTCAAAACTAGTGTTATAGATCATATTTAAATTAATTTATATATCAACATCATTGAGTGATTTGTTTAAGTCTCATGATAGATATTCATTTTTTTTGAAACAAGTTGGTTTTTCATTTCTCCATGAGGTAAGAGTTGATTGACTGTGCATAGCAATATTTTTAATGTCCAACATGTTATATCAAGATTTTTTATGATATGAGATTTTGGTATTGATGGATATAGAATGGATGGTCAATTATGGATTTTGTTTCATTTTTTTTGCTAGTCAAAGAATGAAGGAAAAAAATCGTAGGCTTATTGGATTGTTTCACCACTTATAATATCCAATATATGAATGTGATGTAATTTACTTGGATTTCATTAATTTTTTAACCATGATATCTTATTGAGAATTATGTTAATTAGTTTGTCATTTACTCACTATTCAATTAAGTACAATTCCTACCTACTAAGTACATGATGAATGTGGAATAACATGTGTACATTTATGTCTTAGAGATTTTGGGGCATTATAAGGCTTCCTCTACGGTTAATTCTAATAGTGATTAAAGGTTCAAATATATGTTTTGAAAGTATTTATAGAGGTTATGGATTACCTAATGAAATTAATCAAAACATGTCATCCATATATGTATGGATATTATAGAGCTATCCATGATCATGAGGATAGGTTACAATTTTTTTTCTTGGTTTTGGTAGTTCTTATGATAACATTTTTCCAATTTTTTTATTTTCCAAGAACGATAGAAATGAGGCCTCAACGAAAATTTTACCATTTGTGTATTCTTATGGGTGACCATGTGGATATACATTATAGTTGGTAGTGTTGGGAGAATATCCCCTAGTATCACTGAGTCTTATTCATGATATGATAGAGACAGTGTAGTTGGTATTTATGAGCATGATTATGGAATCGAGTCATCATAAATGTTATATAGACAATTGTCTCTAGCCACTTGAGATTGAATATGCGGATCTATTAATTCATAAATTATCACCTATTTTATGACATCATTGGTTTGATAAGTAGGTTATGTTCCCCCTAGTGTTTCTTAACCCTTTTAGGATCGTTCGATGAATGGGAAAATTGGCCTATCTGTTAAGATTATTTTTTTATTTCACATATATCCATGATGTGATTCTTGTTTCCTATATGATGGGTTATTTAATAGATCCTTACCATGTTATTTAATGTGAGGATTCTGATCTTGATTCTAACACCGCATTGGATGAGAATCCATTTCACAATATGGATCCGTAAGAGAAGTTTTTTCATCATATAATGTTTCCATTGGTCAGGGAACTGTTACAGTATAGATTGGATATCCATGTTGAGTGGGAACATGATTATATTATGAGGGTGTAGTGGGATTGATTTTAATAATGTATAGGACCTTTATGATGTTTCAGGTGGGAAATCACTCATGTTGTGGAGATTGTAACAACTTGTTACCATCCATCAGGTATTATATCTAATTTTTTATGGATTCTCTTTTTGTTTGGGTATATTATATTCATCATAAAATAGATATCCATACATAAAAACATGAACTAATGTTTTCGGATGTATTTTTATTTACAAAAATTGAGTCTTTGTATAAAATAATAAAAGGATTTATAAGGTTCCCTTGGGTAAAGTATAACCTTTTTTGGATCAGATAATTTTATTCAAAACATAGATTACTATAGACTTTACAATATATTCATGCCATTAATGGTTTATATGACATGAATATGTCTTACGGAATATTTAGTGAATCTCATTCCAGGTGAAGAAATTTAATAAGTTAGTAATTGTTCATATTCCATTAAATCATTGATAGTGTTTTAATATAAATCTAGGAGTCACTTTTTCAATATATTTATAGATTATTTTCATTCCTATCATTCAAAAGCAGATCCAAGATTTTTCAATAACCAATGTCAATTGTAGTTATGTTTCATCATTAATGATATAATAGGATATATGAAATTGTTTATAAATCTTGGATTGAAATATATTCTTATTTGACCCTTTGGAATGTTCATTGGAAGATGTCTTATTTGGTTAATTTTTTTAATTAGGCGTGTCCATGGTATTGAAATTATTTTGAACAAACATAGCACAATGGGAACCTTGGGAGAATTGAGAAATAGACATTGGTGGCCCCTGAGTATTTCAAATCACTAGGGGGTTTTAAAGAGTACATAAAATTTTAGGACTCAACAACATTTTTATCCAACATGTTCATGGATAAGCATTCATTTATGCGTATTATGTATTATGACATGCTAGGGACCAAGTGGTGTTACTTGTATTTCATAGTTTTATTATCATATCATTGTTTACATAAGGGATATTTCTTCAAATGGTTATGTTACCTAGTATATGTTTTTATAATATTTTTTTGGATTTGGTAAAAATGGAAATCATTTGTGGAAAAATTGTATGATTACATATGGTTTTAATTATGAAAATAAAATATAAACTAGAATATATTATAGGAAGAACATTTTTTTTAATGATATTTTTACTTGCATAGATATTGTGGTTGTATCATTTTAGGCTCTTAACTTATATCCTATTTTTTACATTTTTATGTTTTAGACCTTGTTTTATTAAAATTGAGGAAAATCATGGTCATCATTTTTCATCCAAGGGAATCTTGTCATTTGTTTCCTTTATAGATAGATTGTTTCCATGTAATGGTTGGTAACATGAAGACTATATTTATATTCATTTTATACTAATCATGTTTAGACTATATGTTTTGGAATTTATTGTTCTTATTGAATCTATATCTTACATGATGTAAGATTTTGTTCCAATCTTTTTTTGTTTATATTTTAAAAAATTTCTATTTCCATTGTAATACCTCCTGACGAAGCAGACCACATTGAGTGACTTGTTTGGTTAACATGATTTGGTTTTTTACCCATGTGAATGTGATAAAAATACATAATGTGATGAGAAGAAAAGTGTATTAATCAAATTTATATTTTTTTATGAATAATTGAGATGGATATTTTATTTTTACCATTAAATGACAATTAAAATGTATTAAAAGATAAAATATTAAATATAAGTGATGATTTTTGGGAATTCTAAATTAATTAAAAGCGTGTACATGTGAGATTCATTTCTTGAGAAACATTCAAGGAAACAGATCACCATCATTTATTAAAAAAATAAATTCAATGGATGCATGATGATATTGTAGGGTTGTGGTAATATAACTGGAATATAATAACAATACATAAGAATGTTATATATAGTTCATTGTTATTTTAATGAAATATAATTCCAAATTTCATTGGGGAATTTTATATTATTAATATAATCTCTAAAATTTATATTGTTTTAATATTTTAATGATGGTAAAATAACATTTTAGTTCATGTAAATTATATATGAGGATTTGAATTCAAGAATTTAAATCGTGTAACACTAAATTATTATCCATGAATAATTAATGTTTATTTTGGGAAAACTATGCATCCATGTGTGGATAAATGTAATATTTTATTTTCAAGATCATTTTTGAAACATAATACATCCATATATAGATGATATATAGTGCATTTTTCAGCTGGTAGAGATAATCCTTGTTGGATGATGCTGATGATCTTAAAGAATTATTGACACCAATATTGTGGAATTTATTTTAATTGTAGATAAAGAAAAGGGAATCCAACATTATTATTGAGGAATCCTACCTATTTAGTTGTCATTTATATTTGTAGATCAATATTGAAGGTCAATATTTTTATTGGTATGTGTAACTATGAAAGTGAGGCTTTTCATTAGTGTGTCTATTCATTAATTAACGAAATTCAATTTGGGTGGCTAATAATTTTTTGAAAGATTGTAACAGGGGTTTCTAACAGGTTTTATTCACTTTTTTATCTAATGAAAAAAATAAATGTTTGGGTATCTAACTATCATTTCATGGATCAGTCTATTAAGCCAATCTATGTAGATTCTATGAGATTATCTCACCTCCATATTACTAAACATGAAGGTGAGTTTTCGAGAACTCATTTTGGAGAAAAAATTAAACAGTATTAGAGGATGAATTTAAAAGGAGATAAAATCCATAAAACAATGGTACCATAGATTCACCCCTAGTGTAACCAACCAAGTACAGAGGAACGACTAAAATTATTGATTAATTCAAAATAAATTTGTATTGAATTTTTAGTAAAATAATATTATGGTTCTATGCAATATTATTTCTTCAAAAAAAATTCATGAATATTTTGGATGGTAAATATAATGAAGAGAGATTTTCATTAAATATTTGTAAGGAAAAAAATTTCTAAAATAAAAATTTCAAAAATATCTTAGGGCCAATTTTTGGAATTTTTTTGAGGAAAAATATATTTATTGAACACAATAAATTATATTTTTTATAAAAGATTATTTTTTAGAAAAAATGTAATTAATAATGCCCAAAAATATCCATATCATAAATTTTTTTCTAATTGTTAATTTTTTATCAAACATATCATTCTTATATATTTATATATTTTAAATAATTCCTACTTTAAATCGATTATAAAAATAATAATATTTTATGAAAATGAAAAATAAAAAATATCAAATTAATTATTTTAATTTGACTAATTTTTTTGATAGTGTTATTAGAAATTAAAAATGAATATAAAATTTTATTTTTATATTTTTTATAATAATTATTCAAATTTATTTTTTATTGGTGATATAATTACATTAAATTCATATGCATTATTGATATAGTTCATGTGATAAAATAGTGAAATAATTTGTAAATAATTTTAAAAGTGATGAAATTAATATATTTTGGAAGAATAGTTGTATGAAACAAATTTAATAAGTACAAGTAACATATAAATGATTAAAATCATTATTAATATTGTAATTTCATTTATTTCTTGAAGTCTTTGAATCCGAAATATGTGAATATTACAAAAAAATCAATAATTCTATTATATGACAAATAATATTATTATAAATACTTCTGATTCCAAAAGACCGTTAAAAATTGATGGAAATAGAAATTTACTTTAATATTATCCATTTAATATTTGTGATATATTTTTGATATTATATATATATTCATAAAATTTAAATACCTAAAAATGTGTTAACATGATTATGGTTGAAAAGAGTGTACAACGTGGTAAAAATCAATGATCTAGTTTAAAATGACTAAAAATCATATCAAAATATTATTTAATTTTTTTTTTCATAAGATCCATCTCCTAGAATCTAGGTTTATTTGGATACATTATAATTTATAAATATATCAATAAAATTTAAATATTTTAAGTAATTTTAATTTAATCCTTCCCCTCAATTATAAAATTTGATATCTAATAATCCAATTATTCACAAATTAACAGACATATATGTAATATCAGAAATAACTATTTCCATAATATATTTTTTCCATTAATTATTGAGATCCTTTTATTAACCAATTACCATTATATGAAGTCTTATAGTGTATTCTAAAGTATGTCTCCCAATAGATGGGTAATAATTTTTCCCAAGTATTTTAAAGGATATTTCATATTAGACATCCACTAAAGATGATTTATATATACTAAAATATTGAGTCTATTATCCAAAATATATTGATATATTTTGAGACTACCTATTTTTATTTCCTTTCCATCAAATGGGAAACAAATGTATCACTCATGTATGCATGTGTACTACTTCTCCCACACAGTGATATGATTAATTCTCCATCATCATGATTGGTGGAAGGTAATTATATTTAATTTGATGTTTATATATGATAATTAAGACATAATTTTACTTCAATAATTTTATTATCATATTTACATTCTTACCCTCAATGTATTGTAAAATAACAATGTTTCTCATGCATATCTGTTAAATACCAACTTGAATAACTTGTGAGGTTTATTTTTTATTTATGATTTAGATGGAATATGATAATGATAGATTGATGGAATATTGAAGATATTTTATATATTATAATTATTATTAAATATTAAATATAATTTAACAATATTTATATCTATTTATTGAATTGTGAAGACACCAACAATGCGTATATACAAGGAATCATCTCTATGATGTGGCATAATTAATTGTTTGTTAATAATTTTTAAGAATTGTTATAAAAGAGATTACAATGAATAAATATTTGACATATATAATTTTTATGATTATATAAATTTTAATAAAACGACAAAGGTTCATCTACTATAACCATCAAATTCAAACCTTCAAAAAAATGACTTGTTTTCTCATGAGTGTTCTTTTTAATGATTTAATCATTCCTAATTTAAAATTTAAAATTATAATGGAATGATGAAGAATCATATATTTATGAATATGATTCTATAATTTATTTCAAAATATATATATTTACTATAAATGAGGTTTCAATCAATATAAATCTAGATTGGACTTATTGTAACGGTTTGTAACGTCACATTCATTTCAAAGACACATTTTACAAATTCACAAAACGTAGTTTTTTTATGGTGTAAATTCTTACCATATCTGTATTTTATGGCACATCCCATGAAAATCATTGGTTTCAATAATTACATCTATTTATATATATTTAAAGTGGTTTTTATTGAATGATTACTAAACCATTTAGTGATTATGTTATAATATCATTTCTATTTTTGGTTATTTTCTATTAAATATCAAGTTAATATTATTATGTGAACCCTATCCTATAAAACCAATTTATATATATCTCCTCTTATCATTTATTTGAGATTACTATTTTAATTTCATTATTTTTTCCTAGGAACAAAATATTTCAAAAAAAAAAATTTTACAAATGTTTCTGTAGACGCCGGAAAAGTCCGTTGTTCCCAAACGAAGCTCCGGATGCGGAAAGCGAAGTGATATTTGGAGTCAGAGGCACGTTCCGGAGGGCCCGGAGGACTTGTGCGAAATTTCAGAGGCCCGCGCGCAAAGTTGAGTCGCGGCGCGCAATCCTCCCGGGATGCGCGCAATGCGCTGGGCCGGCGCGCTATTTTGCGCGCCCGTGGCCTGCGCGGCTCCCTTGCACGTCGGGTCCTGATTCCGCGCCCGCGAAGGGAATTCCGCGCCCGAGACCGGATTCCGCGCTCGGGGTTGCCTATAAATATAAGGCGACCCCCGACGTTTTGAAGGTTGCCAGAATCCGAAGCGTCGCTCGTTCGCGCAATCCAACCCCTTCCGCGCGCAATGCCGATCTTCAGGTAACCTCCTTTCTTTCATGCAATAGAGCCTTGTGGTTCGCCTTCGCGCGCAATCCCCTTGGCTCATTTCCTTTGAATAATCCTTAACCCGAAGGCCTTTGCGCGCAAAAGAAGCCTCTTGCGCGCAATTTCCCCCGGGTGCGCGCAATCCAGCCCGATTGCGCGCACCCCCCTCTTCAAAGTGGCCGTTCGTTAGAGAATGAGCCGTTTCCCCCGCGAGCTGTCCGAAGCCCGGTGCGCGCAATCTCAATCATATGCGCGCAAAGGGCTGGCCCGATTGCGTGCCAGCCCGCCATTTTGCGCGCCACCCTGCTGTTTTGCGCGCAAAGCTCCTCTTTTGCGCGCAATCCGCCGGGGTCGCCCCCCTTGACCCCCTGAGGGTACCCGCCTGCGTGGCGCCCGATGATTTTCATCCTGGGTGCCCGCACCGTGCGTTATCTTCCCGTGCGGCCCTCCAGGCTTGCGCGAAGTGACACGGACCCATCGGCGGCAACCTACGTCCAGCATGACGTTAAACTGCACATACGTCCAGCATGACGTTAAACTGCACATATGTCCAGCATGACGTTAAACTGCACCTACGTCCAGCATGACGTTAAACTGCACATACGTCCCGCATGATGCTAAACTGCATCCGTCCAACATGACGTTAAACTGCACCACGTCCAAGCTGCACGACGCTAAACTGCCTAGCCCCTATCGTCCGCGCTGCAAGACGTTAAACCGCCACGCACCTTCGTCCTCAACACACGACGTTAAACTGTACTTCGTCCGGCAAGACGTTAAACCGTCCGCTTCGTCCTCAGCACACGACGTTAAACTGTACTTCATCCGGCAAGACGTTAAACCGTCCGCTTCGTCCTCACCACACGACGTTAAACTGTACTTCGTCCGGCAAGACCTTAAACCGTCCGCTTCGTCCGCAACACACGACGTTAAACTGTACTTCGTCCGGCAAGACGTTAAACCGTCCGCTTCGTCCCCAACACACGACGGTAAACTGTACTTCGTCCGGCAAGACGCTAAACCGTCCGCATCACACGATCTCGTGCCTCGCACGCAGGGTCCCCCCTCGGTTTGGATGTGGCCCCCACCCGCTCGTCTCTGCAGGGATGTCGGGATTTCCCCTCTTTAGGGACGATTTAATGGGAGCGGCTTTTCCCTACGGGGGTAGGGTATTACAAACCCCTAGTTTCTTGTGGGGGGCTGCACATGTGTATCTCCATTGCGCCTCCCCACTGCCGAAGCCAGTAGAGGGTGTGACTGGGATCGAGGTGTCTCCTACTTTCGGTCCAAGTCCCTTCCAACTGAGTTTTGCCGCATTCGGGCTGCCTCAAGTGCGTAAGTCCTGACAGAATGAACTACGTGGACTTTGATCCATGTCTTCTAAACAGGGTACGTAGGAAGCCTCCCTGAGGTTCAAGCCCACCACCTGGTCGTCCCGGTCGTATTCACGTCGGTTCGTCCATCAGTGGACCCCTCCAGGGTTCACGCTTGCGTCGATTCACCTATGAATCTGCCCCTGTGGGAGACTGCCGGTGTGTATCTCCACTGTGCCTCCCCACAGCCCCTTTTTCCATTTCTCCTTTTATCATCCAGCATGACGTGAAACTGTGATCCACCCGGCCATTCCATCCCCCTCTGTGCGAGGTGGTTCGGTTCAATCCTCCGCCCGGCGGCCTCGACCCCTTCGTGAGTCGGCTTGCCGACGTCCAGCATGACGTTAAACTGTATACCCGAACTACGTTGACTTTGATCCGTGCTAGCGCGCGGTACGTAGGAAGCCTCTACGGGGTCCAACCTCTTCACTCCATCATCCATCCTGATCCTTACCCGGGCCGCCACATCCCGGTGGGGTCATGCCACTTCTCTCCACTCCACATCATTTGGGAAGCCGCCCATGCGCTGGCCCCAGCGTCGGAGGTTCCCCGCAAGGGGTTCTGTCATCTGATCCACTTTTCGTGTTGATCGGTCCGATGCCGTCCCCGCTGGACGTTAAACTCGTGGAATACCCCGTGTTAAACATGGGAAGCTGTGGAAAACCTCAGGGGATACAGTTTCCCGCACCCAGTGCGGGATGCCTCAGGCCATCATGCATTCGAGAAGCCCTATTAGGGACGGAAGACAAACGTGCAGAGCCGCAGTGTTACGACACGCCCCCAGCACCCAGAGCCACCCGGCCTTCTCACCGCAGGTTGCTGCCCCGAACAGACTCCTTGGAGCGTCCGGGCGGAAGCAGCATAATTAACCGGTGTCCATGAAGATATGGCGCCGGGAACGAGATTCACGAGCATGTCTTAAATCTATGAGGGAGACCCGGATTAGGCGACGAGTTCCGAGGAGACGTCCAAGGAAGTAGGAGCCGACATCCCATCATCCTGGTTTCGATCAAGGAGCAGACGCCCCTGAATAAGGGACAGATGCCGCCCGCCTTTGGAAAGCGGGACTGCGGGACCACAAGCCGCGCGCCCATCCCCTCGGGTTGGCGGGTGAACGCGCGAACGCGTCCTGGCGGAACAGCGTAACCCGACGCACATCCGCACCGAAACAGAAAAATGGTGAACCCGACGTGAATCTCTTCTCCTCGATACGAAGAACGATGGCTTTCAGAGGTGTTGGAAGACCGGCATGTTGCCCGGCCAAGCATTCAGTCTTACCCGCCAGGGGCTGGGGAAGGGACATCGGGCACTCCGTCTCGCAACGTCGAGGGCCTGGGTTCCCCCCACGGAAGGCGTCGTGGCGCTAATGGTTGGTTGTCGATTCCTTTTTCTTGTCAGTGTTAATGGGTCCTTCTCCCTGCTTTCAGAAATCAGGTCGCCCGATCCAGTGCCCGATCGCCACCCACCCACTGGCGCAGGGGTAGGGGAAACACCGACGCGGCTACTCCGCGCGGTCCCGCCCGTTCCACAGCCGTCCCAGCAGCCGCAATTGCGGGACGACCACGCCCTCTCTCCCCTTCGGAGGTCATCCAGAGAAGGGTGATCAACACCCTGGTGCGGAGATATGAGGAAGAGGGAGTCATCCCCACTAGGGACATGGCTCGCCTAGACCTTGAGGAGGCTGCGCCTCGCCACCACCGCCGCCCCCGAGGGCCGCGCAGGGAGGCACCGCTGCCCACCTCAACGTCCAACCGCTTCAGGAGCTTATCCCCGGAGCACTCTGACAGTTCCCTTCCCTATGCGGATGAGGTGGAAGATGCCCGGGATCACCCTATCCGGGATTCGCTCCAGGGATCTACGGTAAGGACTCCCGCCAGGCCACGGCGACACCGCCGCCAGGCCTCTCAAGTCGAAGAGCGGGATCTCCACCTGCCCGCGCCGCTCATCCCGACTCGTTTGTCCCGACGCCAACGTCGGACACGAGCGGAGGAGGATGCCCATCTTGGGGCCCTAGCAACAGCGGCCGCATTGGCCCAAGCCACTGTTGGCTTCAGTCGCCAGGCCCCTACGCATCCTGAGCAGGGGATCTTCTATGCCCGACCTGGATCGAGGCCCCGACCGCCCCAAAGGCAGGTTGGGTCGACTCTCCCGGTTGCTGGTACAGGCAGTAGCCACCGCGGACCACCTCGCGGTAGCTCTATTCACCAGCGGGATCCACTCCGTGTGGCCGATCCAGGAGGCATGGGTCATCCCACCTTCTGATCCCGGCCCGGAGGCCTTCCCGGAATCATCTCTCCCCGCGTCCCCTTTGATATCTGTCCCGGTGCCCCTCGCACCTTGGTTTCCAGTCCTCTTGGCCCCAGCACCAGTGCGGCCGGAGGACGCCAGGACAGAGATCAGCCCTGCTCCGAAGAACCACCCAGGGGCAGGAAGGCAAGGCGTCGACGCCGAGGGAATAATGTTATTGAATTCCGGACAGAGAACCGACCGGTTTGCTTCTCTGATTCAGAGGCGGAGTACGATTCGGCGACAGAGCCCTTTCCCCAATCCCGCCAGTCAAGGGCAGGGGTAGGAATGCGGCACGTCAGCCTCGTGCTCCCCGAGAGCGAGATCGATGTGATCCCCGCTTCTCTCCGAAGGTATATCCGGAGTAACGAGGGCCTGGTAGACCCCCAAGGATCAAGCTTGCGGTTGGTACCGGCCCCTCCGGAAGTGCCTTCCGTCTCGATCGGAGAAGCCGAAGACTTTTTCTGGGGACCGACGGTCGAACCACGATCTGGTGCACCCTCGGCGAGCACCGATGCTACGGCAGGATGTTCGCTCGCCGGCCCTTCCTATCGTGATGTGGTAGCCAGGGCACCGCCACCCTCAGAGGGCGGCCCGGGATATAGAGGCCAATCGGCCTGTTCGCCGTATTCACCGCCGGCCAGCCCGTCAGCCCGGCGGCCCGCCTCGGCACCACTGCCGGTTCCCCGTCCGTTCCCAGCCATTGAAGAGGACCAAGGAGATCTGGGTCCCGAGTTTGAATCGTGGAGCTTCTGGACCGTCCTTGCAGAGGGCCACTTCCCTGAGAAGTTTTGGCCAGTCGCAGGACCGGGCTTTGATGCACCCGAATCGCTCACCCCGGATGAGTTCGAATGCTTCCGCCGAACTCTCCGGGAGACTCGCTCCTGTCTTCACCGCCTACAAATGCCATACCCCGGGAGTCAAGCACACCTGGAGGATATTGGTGAGCAGTGCAGTCAAATTGACCTGGCCATGCTCCCCGCGGTTCGGCACCCCGGGTCATTTGAGCACCACGAGGCCCTCCAACAACGATGCGTTGAGTGTTTTCAAGTACTCCGCAAAGTTATCGAGGAAGCCACTCCCCACGTGTATATCCGTGGATGGGGGCAGTACGCTGCCCTACGCTTCAGTGTGATTCGCCGACAGCCCGATTCACTGGGCGGCCCTGAGGGTATATCCCCAGGGATGGAGACAGTCAATATGGATGACCTGTCGGGAGAGGGGAACGACTTGGAACTTCTCGACGGGGGCTTCCCCCCGAAGACAAGCCGTCGTCAGAGCCATCGGTGAGAGTCACTCGTCATCAGAGGAACCTCCTGGGGCTCCCCGCACCCACTGAAGCACTGACGTTGAGCCGAAACGTCAGTAAAGGAAAAGAGCACAGCGAGGCTATAAAGCCCGCCGACCCATCTGCCTCCATGCAGAGGGCAGAGGAGGATCCCGAGAAGGCTACGCTACGTCAGCAGCTCGCCGAACAGAAGAAGATGGTTGACCAGCTCCTCGCCGAGCGCGCTGCAGAACGGCGGCCTGACTACGGTGATCCTAGGCCAGGATAGCAGGGACCGGAACAACCGCTCCTCGACGAGACTCTCCCGGGCAACCGTGATTACGCCGTGTTCGCCGACGGGAGAGAGGCCATTGCCTACGGCAAGAGGGCGCGGTATGTTTCGCCACACCCTCCCGATCGGCGTGACTACCTGAGAGACCCCGCTCGGATTCCTCCCGCTGCCCCAAGGGCCGCTCCGCCCGCCATCCCACGAGCTTCCGAGTTCGACGACCCGGTCGACGACCCGATTGAAGGGCCATGAAATGCGCTCGTGGTTAGAGATCCTCGCCAGGACTGGAACCCATGTCCGGACGATCCGATGGCGGCACTCATTGCCCGCTTGGAGGCCTTGGAGACTCGGCAGGTGGCGATCCCACCGGACGGCAAGCCCTACCCAGCATGGGTGGATGACATGCCGGCGCCTCCGGGATTCGGGAATCCCACTTTCGCTCCCTTCAACGGGACTGGAGATCCGCCACAGCATTTAGCCCACTTCAACTCGAGGTGCAGGCCTATGTTGGGGACTCCGGCGCAGCAAGAGGCCGCTAAGCTTCGCTGCTTTGTTCAGACACTGGAAGGGCCAGCATTTGTCTGGTACAGCCAGCTCCCCGTTGGGTCGGTAACCAGCTGGGAGGACCTCCGTAGACAGTTCCTCTACCAGTTCAGTTCCACGACCCGGAAGACAAGTATCGCAGACCTCTTCAAGTGAAAGCAGAGGCCTGATGAGCGAGTCGCGGACTTCGTCGCCCGATGGAAGGGTCTCACATATTCCCTTGACATGCCATTGACTCAGGAGCAGTTGCTGACAATGTGCGTCGGGAACGTCAAGACCGAGCTGGTCCCTTCCCTGATCACTCAAAATTACCCCGGAGGGTTCAGGGACTTCTCAGACAAAGCTCAACGTCTTGAGGAAGCCCTGCAACAGGCCAGCCAGGCACACCCGCTGCCTCCTATGATTCCTGCAAGGAGAGTCAGCAGGGCTGAGCCCGCTGCTGTCGCCCAGATAGAGGCCCCCAGGCCATTGGAGCTGCTGTCAGCGAGGCTAGCTCCACAGCCTCACAGGAATCCGCCTCCACGGGCTCAGTTCCCGGCCCAGCAGCGGCAGCCTCAGAACCGGCCGGCCCCTCCGCGTAATGTACCGCCGCAACCCAGGCGAGATAATCAGGGTCCACCTCCTCGGCCGGCCCCTCCAGCCCCTCGTCAAGACCATGCTCCCAGGGGCCCGCGACACCTGACTTACTCATTCCACGAGGATCAGGTCCCCGGTTATTTCCGGAGCGCCCTGGAGCAGAGGATTGTGCGACTGCCTGAGTGTTGGAGGCCAGAGGAGGCACATCTTACGAATAACCCCCGCTACTGCCCCTACCATCGGGCCCTGGGGCACACCATCCAGCGGTGCTATGTGTTTAAGGATTGCCTCCAAGACCAGATTAACAACAATGTAATCAGGTTGGGCCCAGCTCCAGCACAAGTGGCGGGCGTGTTCGTGGGATCAGATGACGATAGTGGCAACGAGGACGAATGGCAGCTGGTCTCCAACCGCGGATCCCAGAAGTATAATAACTGGATGGCCCGCAAGACGACCATTCGCGCCCATGGAATCATCCGTGCGCGCTTGAATCAGCCTGAGCCCCCAGAATCTGCGGGTGCTGCTTCGGCATCGTCGTCCAAGCCTGCCTCTTCCAAGAGGAGCAAACGGCGGCAGCGCAAGAAGGAAGAGCGCGCCCCGCCGGTTCCGCCACTATCCCGCACTCTCGGCGATTTCATGCCCCCGGAGATGGGGGTCCCTCCTCGGATCCACCCGGTGATGGATGATTCGTCCGATGACGGTGTTGGGTACGCTTCAGTTAACACCGTCGAGCTGGTAAATCCCTTTTCGGTTCCCGACGTTGAAGAACACTAGGTGGACCTCCCTAGTATCCCCGGTCGTCGCCACCGTCGGAAGAACCGCAGTAGCAGGAGTCGTCGGGGCACAGCCGTTGGTACCTCCAGCCAGGCCGTGCACGCCACTGAGACTAGGCAGCAGGCTCAAAACCAAGCACAACGTGCGCCGCCCCCCCATTCGGGGATGACGGATTCGCCTCCGCCGCTGTTTGTGGTGTGGGACCAGGCAGAACCGCCTCAGCCGCGTCACGACCAGCTCCGCCCTGCCACGAGTCCATCCCGGCCTCCTGACCCCAGTACGGTGACCATTTCCCGGACTGCAGCCAGTGAACAGCGAGATGCGCCAAGTACGAGTCGGCCGCCGATCCAACCGGCAAGGCCCGTCATGCCGCCAACCGCTGAGCAACCTCCTGCAACCAGGGGCTCACGCTTGGCCAAAAAGTATGATGTCCTAAAGCACTTGGATGACATCCCAGCAAGGCTCTCCATCCTTGAGGCTCTGCGCATGTCATCTGAGATGCGCGAGGCACTCGCTGAAGACCTGAAAAGCCCCCTCCAGTTTGAGACAG
Organism: Viscum album; assembly: GCA_963277665.1. NCBI lineage: Eukaryota > Viridiplantae > Streptophyta > Magnoliopsida > Santalales > Viscaceae > Viscum > Viscum album. The sequence continues at coordinate 673,378,716 of OY728157.1, read as the reverse complement.
AGGTTGCGGCTGCAGAGGCCTTTCACGCCGAAATGATCGAGGACGCCGAATGTCAGGCAGTTATCTCGTTCTCTGGTAAGGATGAAGACCCTCCTATACAGGGACACATTCGTCCGCTGTATGTCACTGGCCAGTTCAATGGCCTTGAAGTCCGGCGTTGTCTTGTCGACACGGGGTCCGGGATTAACCTGATTCCAACTCGGACGCTCCGGAGATTGGGGTTGTCTGAGGATGACTTGATTCCCTCCGACCTCAGGATCCAGGGGTACGACCGCACCGAGCAAACCCCGGTCGGCAAGATACGTTTGAAGACCCAGTTTGGTGACTTGGTTGCCAACACCGAATTCATGGTAGTCTCTCAGGACACTGCGTACAACGCATTGATGGGCAGGCCATGGCTCCACCTTCACGCGGCGGTTCCCTCGTCATACCACCAATGCCTCAAATACTCCCTTAATGGTCGAGTAGGCGTGCTTCAAGGAGATGCCTCTCCTTTTGCCTCGTGTGAAGCCTGCTATCTGGACGCGGACTATTACAAGAGCAAGGATAAGCAGATCCTGGCAGGTGAGGTTGAGCCTGTCGCTGTTGCAAGTGATCCCTGGGCAAGTCTGGATGACGCTTACGTCCTCCCTGTTCAACGGTTGGATGTAGCCATGGTCTCGACGGCCCGCAAGTCTCCTAATGAGATGACCGCGACCGCCCGTGCCAGCACCAGTGGCCCAGCAGGATCTGGTAGCCCCAATGCAGTTGCCAACGCAGTCTCTCCCGTGGACGATCCCTCCCCGAGTGGAGAGGACGTGGAAGATGCACCCCCAGCCTTTGAGGAGGGCGTCCCCACCATGGTCGATGAGTTAATACAGGTGAACCTTGGAACCGAGGCCGATCCGAGACCCACATTGGTCAGTGCCGCCATGCCCTCTGAGTAGCGGCAGCAGTACTCGGACTTTCTCAGGCAGCACCGCGATGTGTTCGCTTGGGGCTATGACGAGATGCCGGGGCTAGATCCTCAGGTAGCCGTCCACCACCTTGGTCTCCCGGCGAACCATCGCGGGTTCAAGCAGCCTCCCAGGAAGATGCACCCGTCCCACGGTGCCATGGTTGAGGCCGAAGTCGACAAGCTTATCAAAGCCAACTTCGTGAGGGAAGTTCAGTACCCCAAATGGCTGGCCAACATTGTGCCGGTCAGGAAGAAGAACGGGCAGATTAGAGTCAGCATCGACTTCCGCGATCTCAACCGCCACTGTCCGAAGGATGATTTTCACCTTCCAGTGACAGAGCTGTTGATTGACGCCATGGCAGGGTTCCAAGCCCTCTCCTTCATGGATGGATACTCCGGATATAACCAAATTCGGATGGCCCCTGAGGATGAGGAGTTCACTGCCTTCAGGGCCCCCCAAGGTACCTTTTGCTACCGGGTCATGCCTTTCGGCCTGAAGAATGCAGGTGCCACCTATCAACGGGCGATGCACCGCATATTCAAGCCAATCCTCGGCACACTGGTGGAATGCTACGTCGACGACTTGGTTGTCAAATCGCGCCAGCGTCAGGACCATCTCAAAGATCTTGAGAAAGTGTTCGGCTTCCTCTGGTCTCGCTGCCTGAAGATGAACCCGTTGAAGTGTGCCTTTGGGGTCACCTCCGGAAAGTTCCTTGGATTTGTGGTAAGATACCGGGGTATTGAGATCGACCCAGAGAAAATCAGGGCGATTAGCCAAATGCCTCCCCCAGGTACCGTCCGGGAACTGCAAGGGTTCCAAGGCCACTTAGCCTATATACGCCGATTCATCGCGAATCTGGCCGGCAAGTGTAAGCCCTTTTCTCGGCTCATGAAGAAAGGTGCCACCTATGTATGGGATAAAGAGTGTCAGACCGCTTTCGAGGAAATCAAGCAGTACCTGCTTCAACCTCCGGTTCTGATGCCGCCTGTATCCGGGAAGCCGCTGGTCCTCTATGTGACCGCCCTGGAACGGTCCCTGGGTGCCCTTCTCGTCCAGAAGAACAACGAGGGAACGGAGAATAGCCTCTATTACCTCAGTCGCATGCTCCTCGATGCGGAAGTTAGATATTCCCCCATCGAGAAGAGCTGTCTGGCGCTCGTATTTTCCATACAGAAACTACGGCACTACTTGCAGCACCATGAGGTACAGTTGGTTTCTCGGGTAGACCCGTTGAAATATATCCTGAGCCGGCCTATGTTGACTGGCCGTCTAGCGCGGTGGGCTGTGATTCTCCAGCAGTTCGACATCAGGTATGTGTCTCAGAAGGCCATCAAAGGGAAAGCATTGGCAGACTTTCTGGCAGCTCACCCGACCTCCGCGGATCAGCCGCTGGATCTAGGCTTTCCTGATGAGACCATTCTCTCGGTTGATCGAGCCGATCCATGCTGGCAGATGCACTTTGACGGTGCCTCCCGGAGCCCCACCGGTAGAAGACTCGATAATCCTAAGCTCAACAGAGTGGGCTTGGGCATCGTCTTCATTACCCCGGAGCGAGCCGTGCTGCCATACTCGTTCCTGTTGTCAGAGGGCTGTACCAACAATGAGGCGGAATACCATGCCCTCATCATCGGCCTCGAGTTGGCTCTCGAGATCGACGTGCCCCATCTGTGCGTGAAAGGGGACTCCGAGCTGGTTGTTAAGCAGATCAACAACGACTATGTTGTCAGGAAGCCGGAACTTGTGCCATTGCTGGAGTGCACCCTCCTTCTGATGGCTCGGTTCCCTTCTCGGCCAGAAATTGTCCATATTCCCCGGTCGCAGAACGGTCGAGCAGATGCTTTGGCAAGCCTTGCTGCGTCACTTGCAGAGCCTGAACAGGACAACCTGATCGTCTGCGTGACGCGGCGCAGGCTCATCGCTCCCGTTATCCCGGAAGAAGATCGCGGCCCGTTGGTAAGTAGTCTCACCACGGTTGCCCCTATGCTCGGAGCCCCGAGTACCCCAGATATGACAGTCGGATCAGCCCCTGATTGGAGGACGCCTTTGGTTGAGTACCTCCAACATGGCATTCTTCCATCGGATCGGGCCGAGCGCGAGCGAGTTCGATGCCGCGCATCGCAGTTTGTCCTCCAGAGCAGCCCCGGCCTGGAGCAGATCCTCTACAAACGCGGATTTGATGGTGTTCTCCTCCGTTGCCTTCAGGGAGTTGAGATCCCACGAGTCATGCAAGAGGTTCATGCTGGTTCATGTGGCGCCCACCAAACTGGACCGAAGCTGTCCCACCAGATTCGGAGGTTGGGATACTTCTGGCCCTCCATGATCCATGACTGCATCGAGTATGCCAGGAGGTGCCATGCGTGCCAGGTTCATGCGAACTTTGTTCATCGGCCGCCGGAGCCTCTCCATACCACCAGGTATTCTTGGCCCTTTGCAGTCTGGGGGATGGACGTTGTGGGACCCTACCCGCCGGCGACAGCTCGCCAGTGCCGGTTCATTCTGACCGCCACGGACTTTTTCTCCAAATGGGCAGAGGCGATTCCGCTCAGAGAGGTCAAATCCTGTTCGATCGCTGACTTCGTGACCTCCAACATCATTCATCGATTTGGAGTGCCTCACGCTATCCTCACGGATAACGGAACCAATTTCCGAGCGGCCGAGTTGAAGAAGTTGTACGCCAAGTATAACATTCGCTCGAACCATACATCTCGCTATCATGCCCAGGCGAATGGACAGATCGAGGCGTTTAACAAAACCCTCTCTAACATTCTGCAAAAGATGGTTGGTCAGAACAAGAATAGTTGGCCGGACAAGCTCCCCAACGCCCTCTGGGCTTATCGGACGACGACTCGCAATTCAACCCAGATGACCCCTTATTCCCTGGTGTATGGAGCTGAGGCCGTCCTGCCCATTGAGATCCAGTTGCCGTCCTTGCGCACTGCGTTCTACGACCAGCAAGCGCCGGACAGAGTTGCTGAAGCCCGTCTAGTCGAGTTGGAAGCACTGGATGAGAATAGACTTCGCGCTTTGCACAAATTGGAGAGGCATCAAAGCAGAATTGCTCGAGCTTTCAATAAGAAGGTTCGCCTCCGCTCCTTCCTGCAGGGTGATCTAGTGCTAGCCCTAAGAGCACCGATGATCCCCGGCAGGAAGCCGCCCAAGTTGGAGCCCAAGTGGGAGGGACCTGTTGTTGTCCACAAGGTATATCCCAATGGCGCGTACTCCCTAGCGACTATGGAGGGTGAGCGTGTCACTCCTCCCACCAACACTAGGTTCCTCAAGCAGTACTTTGTCTGAGTGTGCCAACGTCCTGCACGACGTTAAACTGCATACGTCCGCGCGGCAAGACGTTAAACTGCCAAGAACCATTCGTCCACGCTACAAGACGTTAAACTGTTCAGCATTCGTCCGTGCTGCAAAGACGTTAAACTGCCAAGTGCCTCGTCCTGCATGACGCTAAACTGCACCACGTCCAGCATGACGTTAAACTGCACATTTGTCCAGCATGACGTTAAACTGCACAGCCGTCCCGCATGACGCTAAACTGCATACGTCCTGCATGACGTTAAACTGCCCCTCGAGAACTACGTGCGGCTTGATTCCCATCCTTATGGGATACGTAGGACCGCCTGAACCTTCATGTTTCAGGCCCAGCCCCATCCTTCGGGAATTTCCATCCCATCTCGGGCCCTTGGCCCAGTTTCCCCCGGGTGTGCGGCGTATGGTGTGAGCGTGGGGTTGTGCCCTCATTCACGTCGGTTTGCTCGTCACGCTGTACGCCCCCCCACGTTTGGGGATGCCTTCTGCTCCCCCCTTCCTTTTTTCTCTCTTTTCGTCCTACATGACGTTAAACTGCACTTCAAGAACTACGTGCGGCTTGATTCCCATCCTTATGGGATACGTAGGACCGCCTGGACATTCATGTTTCTGGCCCAGCCCCATTTTCCGGGAATCCCTATCCCACGTTGGGTCTCTGGCCCAAGTTCCCCTCTTTTTTGTGCGAGGCGTATCGCGTGAGCGGGGGATTATGTCCTCATTCGCGTTGGTCTACTGGCCGCGCCATACGCCTCCCCCGTGTGTAGGACTACCTCACACCCCTCATCGTCCTGCATGACGTTAAACTGCCTCTCAAGAACTACGTATGGCTTGATTCCCATTCTTATGGGATACGTAGGACCGCCTGGACGCTTGTGTTTCAGGTCCAGCCCCGTCTCTTGGTTGATCACGGGGATCTACCGTCTTTTGGTTGCTCTCAGGGTGAGTCCTCCGACCCTTCCCGGTGATCTGTTAACATGTTTTGGGTACTTCGGTCTATGACTCGTAGTGTCAGATTCAATCCCGACAAGTCCTGTGTTGCTTGTCAGGCCTCGCGCTTCCTCTTGTTCGAGCCTTCACTCAAAGGGATCCTCGTTAGCGGTTTGGGTACGATGCCTCAGAGCTCTCCTACCGCTCCGGGTCGATTTACCGGCGGGTCTTGGGCCGCAAATCGATATGAATCCTGCGATTGAGCGGTCGATGCTGGTTTGCTTGCCCCGTCTTAGGCTGACGCGATCGGATGTTGTGTTGCAAATATGGTCAGCAACGTCCTTGATCGCCATGTCAGCTCTTTCAGGCTCTGAACATTGGTTGCGCAGTCCTCATCACACTCCGCCTTTGCGCGTTGTAGTGGAATCTCGACACTCTCTTCATACTGACCTTCAGTACACCTCTACACGTTAGGCAGACCAACCAGGGTAATGATGTCGTTCGAGGCTCCCATGATCTGAGCACCAAGGATATATGCGGATGTCCTCCCTAAGGGCCATGCGTAGCTGGACCCTCGTCCCCATAAGGAGGAAGGAGTCGCCCGAACAATCGCGTTCTGGGCCCAGTATATCTGGAGGCTAGCATCTCTGCCCCTCGGGTGATGGACATACGCAGACCCCTATCCTAAGACTCTTCTCCTGGAATCGTGCGTGACCGCAGGGCTGGGTATGTTCCCACCTCCGCCGTGTCCGCCGTACCGCAATAAGCGGGTTCCTCCATGGTCCGAACCACACGACCTTAAACTGTGTTGTCTGGTCCTACCACACGACCGTAAACTGTGATCGTCTTGGCCGCCCGACGAGAAACGTCACTGCATCGTGATGTCCTCCTCAGGGGACACTCATGTTGGGCGCTGGTTAATAACCACGCCACTCATCAATGCCTTCCGTGGCTTGATTATTGTGGCGACGCCAGAGATTTCTCAATCACAGGCATGTCGCCGCACAAAGAAAAACCATTAATCTTTTAGGACAAACAAGAAATATCAAATGCCGCTCCTTCTGTGTGCGAGGGTCAGACCCGCACTCTTCCCCGCGCTGGTGCCCGATTGTATTGCGCCGCGCTTCAAGAACTACGTGTGGCTTGATTCCCATCCTTATGGGATACGTAGGAACGCCCGGATGTTTGAAACTTCGGGTCCAGCCCCCCATATCTTAGAGATTCCCCCTTCTCTGGGGAATCCGCCGCCTTCAGGTCACCCTCAAGGCGTGTTCCCCGACCCCTTGCAGTGGTCCACCGGTGTCAAGAGTACTCTGGTTTATTGCCGGGAGGGTCAGGATCCGCTTGGTCAGGTTTCCTCCACATTTCAGGCTTCGTGCTCCCTTTCATTCGGACCCATCGTCTACGCCCTGGGTGGAGCCCCCGTGAACGGTTCGGACACAATGCCTCAGTGCTCTCCCACCGACTCGGGCCGGTACCCCCAATGGCCTCGGGCATCAAATCGATATGAATCCTGCGATTGAGCGGTCGATGCTCGTTTGCTGCCTCATTCCACCAACGGTTAGTGCGATATTGATGCTGCTTTTCCGCCACGGTCGGCAGTACTCCCATATCGTTACTCCGGTGCCCCCAGTCCTTGAGTGAATGGCCGCATGATTCACATTTTCCACCTCCCATTCTGACCAGGCGAAACCTCGACACTCTTGACACTATCCCTCAGTGCATCTTCGCATACCCAGGGGATAGGATCACGATGTGGCGTACTTTGAGGTTCTCATGGTCCGAGCTCTAAAGACCTTAAACTAAGATCTCTTCTTATGGTCCGAGCTCTAAAGACCTTAAACTAAGATCTCTCCTTATGGTCCGAGCTCTAAAGACCTTAAACTAAGATCTCTTCTTATGGTCCGAGCTCTAAAGACCTTAAACTAAGATCTCCCCTTATGGTCCGAGCTCTAAGACCTTAAACTAAGATCTCTCCTTATGGTCCGAGCTCTAAAGACCTTAAACTAAGATCTCCCCTTATGGTCCGAGCTCTAAGACCTTAAACTAAGATCTCCCCTTATGCTCCGAGCTCTAAAGACCTTAAACTAAGATCTCTCCTTATGGTCCGAGCTCTAAAGACCATAAACTAAGATCTCTCCTTATGGTCCGAGCTCTAAGACCTTAAACTAAGATCTCCCCAAATGGGATTCTACGTCCTGCATGACATTAAACTGCACTCTCAGAACTACGTGTGGCTTGATCTCCAGCTTGATGGAGTACGTAGGAACGCCCGGGCATCTCAACTCGGGTCCAGCCTCAGGGATCGTTAAGTCCCGCGCATCCTCGTCACCGGCCATCTGGCCTGGCTTCTGGTAGAGTGGTGCAGGTGTGATATTCTCCCCGATTCGGCTCGGGATGCCCCATTGCAATGATGGGAAGTGACGGTTTCCTCGTCAAAGAGGTGCTGTCTGAGAATTGGGGTGATTCACGGCCAGATTAGTGCATCCGCCTAATACGCTTTCCCCACGGTGGCGCAATTCTGAGAGCGTTGGATTCTGTCCGAACAATCGTCACTTCGCCCCACGCTTCGCATGCCCTGTTGATCTGGATTTCCACCCTTGTGTCTGAAGGAACCCCAAAGCGGTATTCGTGATGACATGTGGTCCGCCTCCTGCAATATGAATGATGACCTTCGGTCCGTCTATTGCAGTTGTTATGGTCGATCCACTGTCCGCCTACCGTCTTGGGCATTTCCTGGAAGGCCGACCATTGTGGATGTCTGGATTCGGGACACACGATTCACCCTTTCTCATTTCCCTATGTTCGGATAAAATCTCAACGCCCCTAGAGTTGTCCCGCTCGTGTGTTGGAACAAGTTGGGGGGATGATACATTGATTAGGCTTGAGGTCTCCTTTCCTAGGAATGACCTCCCTCTTTTCTCCAGCAATCCAGGCCCAACTATGGATGCCTGATTCTTGGTTAACACTCCCGCAAGACAGTGAATTGTGGTTGAGCATGTTAAGCTGAAAGATGCAGATAAATATATTGATTCATACAAATGGATCAAAGTAGCGGAAGCAAATGTTTTGGGAACAGCAAAACAAAGCCCCTAGGGATTAGCGTGCTGAATGAGTCTCTCTAACGCCGCTACCCTTTGGCTGGCGGCCTCCAGGGCTGCTTCTCGCTCTCTGCGTGCCCTCTCCTCGTCGGCGGTCGCAGCACGCAGTTCGTCGATTCTGGCCTGTGCACGCTCCCGCTCGACCTGAATTGTGACCATCTGTTGGCCTGCCTCTGTCAGCTGTACCTGGGCGTCAACCAGCTGGGCTGCTAGTTGCTCCACAAGCTCGGTACACGTTGCGACGAAGGCCTCCTTCTCTGCCGCCTGCCCTTCGAGGCGCCGGACTTCCTGCTCCGCCGCGAGGAGCGCCCGCGTGCTCTCCGACATGTCCCGACATTGTGTGACGTCGGCACGCCGGCAGCTCTCGCGCATCTTTTCGGCCATGAAATCACGGACCGTCAGATGGAGGCGTTGAGCATCAGCTCCCCCGGCACACAGGAAGCGCAGCCAGGTTTGAAGTGATTCCATGCGCCCCAGCCACTCCGATGGGTCTCGCTTGAGGAAGCGCTGGATGCACTTCCACCCCCTGCGGCGCGTTATCCGGCTCTCCTCGACCGCCTCCGCGTCCGAGTCGTCCATCTCCTCGGGGTCGGCAGGCCGGTAGGCAGGGAAGGCAGCCAGCAGGTCTGCTGCAGGGTCCGCCCCTGGGAGGTCCTCATGAGGGATAGGTTCCCCAACATCTGGGCGACCTTCTTCTCTCTCCCCAGCGGCGCTGACACCCTCGTCAGCCCCCGACCTCTCTCCGATGTCAGCACCGCCTGCGTCCGCAGCCCCCTGATCAGCAGTTGGTGGGGCCGGCTCGGTTTGGGAAGTCTGTTCCGGAGCAGGCGGCATGTCCACCACTGGTCCACTCGTAGATGGCCCGGGTTCGGAAACCTGACGAGCCTCCAGTGTTGAGATCACTGTGCGGGGCATGCCATGGTTAGTCACGGATCGTCAACGGCAGGTACTAGCAGTAAAGCAAGGAGACTTACGGGAGGTCAGAGCGTCATCTTCCGCTATCCCGGCCGCCGCAGGAACAGTTGCAGCAGGGGGCCCTTCCGCGCCTGTCAATTCGATAATGGGTGCCTGGCCCCCGCCTTGTCCTGCTGGCGCCCCTCCTACTCCCGCTGAGGACGCCTGACCAACATCCGTGCGCTCCTGAGAAAGATGGAGAAATGGGTTAGAAGCTTCATAAGGGAATGGATGAAGCAGATTGAGTAGGGATAGAAGCGGACCTCGAGGAGCTCGGTGACATCAACATTGTCAGAGCCGGCCACCTCGCCGCTCTCCCGCGGACTCCCCTGATGGGATCTTCCCTCGGAGCCTTCATCCTCCCCCATCTCCTCCTCTTCCTCGGAGTCGTTGTTACTGTCGTCTTCTTCCGGCGGCATCTGTTCTGGAGCGGGCTCTAGACCGAGCATCACCTTCACCAGAAGGGATGGCTCCGCACGCTGACCACGTTGGCGCGCGTAATCGTCCATGGCCGTCAGATACGCATACTGCCGGTTGATGTCCATCCTGTCGGCAATATGGAGGTGCCCGACCTCTGGCAGATGGATTCCTTCTCTGAGAATCTTTCGCCAGATGGCGTCGGTCCCCAGTGACTGCCGCAGGGTCATCCAGGCCGACCACAGCGCCGGGAAGACTGCATCGCGGGAGGGTTCGAGCAGAAGTCTCACCTGCTTCCCGGGCCGTTCTTCGACCACCGCGCGTGCCCCCTCTCTGGGCGCCGAGGTCGTAGCGGCAGCCTGCGATGTGCCCGCCGCCGAAGTCCCTGCTCGCGCCGGCTCCGCTGCTTGGCGCGCCTCTGTTCTCCCCCGTGTGGCGGCGCCTCGCCTCCTCCCTTGACGCCCGGTCTCCGCACGGGTAACCTCGAGCCGCCGAACTGGCTTCCGTAGAAGCCCCTCGGGGTACGCGATGGCCCAGTTTTCGGCGTACTCGGTTGCCAAGCCTGCGTCAACTCCGGTAGGAGGGAGAGTGATGACGTCGCCAGAGCCGAAAGCAGCAAACATCAGCCACATCTGGCGAAGGACGCAAGGGTTCGTCTCCTCCCGGACAGCAGTGAATACCCTCTTCGGCATCCGTTGAAGGCACCCGAACTGCCTGGCGAACCGGGTTGGCACGTAAGGCTCGCAGATCACCTTCCCGTCGATCCGAGCCACGAGCACCCCGCCCCGCATGTTCAGGAAGTATTCATGCTGCTCCAGCGGACCCTGCCCATTGTCGATCATCTGGCCGACGGGAGTGGGGAATGGACTGAAGTTGAAATTGGCATGATTGCCAATCCGAATCCTCACGCCCTCCTCACTTAGGGTCATCGGAGCGACCCCCGCGATGTTCAGCAGGGAGGGTCGCAGGCCGTTGCCCGGAAGAATGATGGCGTTCGGAAATGTGTACCCACCGAGGTGAGCAGCCACCCAGCCGTGGAAGAACTGAAAGGGCCCATAGATCCTTCGTGGCGACCCCCCTCGTGAGATGCGTCCCAGGATGGCATACAGCCTCGCCAGCACTAGGACCCCGAGTTTGTATCTTTTGTTGGCGGCCATAGCGCCCGCCACCGCCAGTGTCGCCGGGCGAACGCCCATTCTCGCGTCCCGCACTGGCAGGAGCCACCCACTCCGAAAGGCGGCCAGGAACGCTGCATACCGGACATTTGGGTCCCGGGCCTCGATGACGCGGTACCCCCATGAGCGGTAGTCGCCCGTCTCCAGGACCCACCAGTACGACCCGTTCCGGCTCCTCTGAGCTGCGGTCGGGCACCGCTTCCCCCTGCCTGGCATCTTGACCGCCGGGTCATGCTCCAAGAACTGGCCGAACCACTCCTTGTAGGATATGTCCTTCTGGAAGTCCTTGACCCCGAGCCGCTCTGTAGCCAGGTCCAGAAGATGCCACGTCAGGATGGGAGTCCGTGACCTGTCACCCCAGGTGTTCCTCGGAGGCAGGAACTCATCATACTGGTAGCCCTCCAGTGGGATACCTCCGATGCAGTGGATGTCCCAGAGACCGATGCCGACCTCCCCATGGTGAAGATGGAAGGTGTTGGTATCCGAGGACCAGCGGGTGAACAGCTCCGGCCCGAGCTCAGACTGCTGGTAGAAGTGGAACTGCGACGTCCACACCGCCTCAAATAGGCCGATGTACCGCAGCTCCTCTGCGAAGTGATCGCAAGTGTGGCGTACCCAGAACGCCCAGGCCCACTCGCTGGTGAAATTGCCCCCAGACCGCAAGTCCCAGTCCTTCAGCCAGCCCTTGGTGTCGTCAGTGACACTCTGGCGATATGTGCTCGAGTAGAGGGCTGGAGAATTCTCCGCAGTAGGCTCACCCCCGTCAATGGTTCGCGTCCTCGGTTTCAGGACATAGACTTCCAAGTGCCTGGTCTCCCTGACAGGATGCCCATTGTTGGTGATGTTATAGCGGGGAAGATCATCCTCCCGAGTCACCCAGGTCCGTGGCGCATCAACCTCGAACCCTGGCACCGGAACCTCATCTAGGATGCCGAAGTTCCAGAGCGGCAGGTTGTCCGACAGTGGATATGTCTTCTGGGCCGGCGTCAGCAAGTCGAACAGAGATTGATTGTTGGAAACAATCTCCTTGGCTCCGTAAACCTCCTCGTTCATCGCCATCTCAGCTCTGCGAGTGGCGGCATCCCCCTCATTTCCTTGATGCGCGGCCATCTCAGAAGTTTCGGGAGTCGTGCGGGTTAAGGGATGAAGCGTGCGGGATCAGACGAGGCTGGTAGAGAAGTTTGAAGGTTGGCGCGCAATCCAAGTGGACGGCGCGCAATTGGGAAGAATTTCGCGCAAAGTTCCGGGTTTTCGCGCAAAGACAGGCGAATTCCGGATGGTTTTGCGCGCCGATCGGGCGAATTTCGTGACCGGAAAAGGCAATTTCGCGCACGAGAGCGTTGAAGCTTATCGCGCGGAAGGCCTGTGTACGGAACGCGGAACCCTGGACCCCTATTTATAGACGAGGACGGGATTCCGCGCCGCGCGGAACGCTCGATTGCGCGACCGCGGCTGCGAATTGCGCGCACGATGCCCCTTTTTGCGCGCCTAAGTCCCGCGCAGCCCAGGACTTCGGCATTCTGGCGTCTCCCTCGGAACCCGATCGTTGCGACCTCTCGCCGATCAGATTAAGAGGGGGGGCTTTTGTAGACGCCGGAAAAGTCCGTTGTTCCCAAATGAAGCTCCGGATGCGGAAAGCGAAGTGATATTTGGAGTCAGAGGCACGTTCCGGAGGGCCCGGAGGACTTGCGCGAAATTTCAGAGGCCCGCGCGCAAAGTTGAGTCGCGGCGCGCAATCCTCCCGGGATGCGCGCAATGCGTTGGGCCGGCGCGCTATTTTGCGCGCCCGTGGCCTGCGCGGCTCCCTTGCGCGTCGGGTCCTGATTCCGCGCGCCCGCGAAGGGAATTCCACGCCCAAGACCGGATTCCGCGCCCCGGGGTTGCCAATAAATATAAGGCGACCCCCAACGTTTTGAAGGTTGCCAGAATCCGAAGCGTCGCTCCTTCGCGCAATCCAACCCCTTCCGCGCGCAATGCCGATCTTCAGGTAACCTCCTTTCTTTCGCGCAATAGAGCCTTGGGGTTCGCCTTCGCGCGCAATCCCCTTGGCTCATTTCCTTTGAATAATCCTTAACCCGAAGGCCTTTGCGCGCAAAAGAAGCCTCTTGCGCGCAATTGCCCCCGGGTGCGCGCAATCCAGCCCGATTGCGCGCACCCCCCTCTTCAAAGTGGCCGTTCGTTAGAGAATGAGCCGTTGCCCCCCGCGAACTGTCCGAAGCCCGGTGCGCGCAATCTCAATCATCTGCGCGCAAAGGGCTGGACCGATTGCGCGCCAGCCCGCCATTTTGCGCGCCGCCCTGCTGTTTTGCGCGCAAAGCTCCTCTTTTGCGCGCAATCCGCCGGGGTCACCCCCCTTGACCCCCTGAGGGTACCCGCCTGCGTGGCGCCCGATGATTTTCATCCTGGGTGCCCGCACCGTGCGTTGTCTTCCCGTGCGGCCCTCCAGGCTTGCGCGAAGTGACACGGACCCATCGGCGGCAACCTACGTCCAGCATGACGTTAAACTGCACATACGTCCAGCATGACGTTAAACTGCACATATGTCCAGCATGACGTTAAACTGCACCTAAGTCCAGCATGACGTTAAACTGCACATACGTCCCGCATGACGCTAAACTGCATCCGTCCAACATGACGTTAAACTGCACCACGTCCAAGCTGCACGACGCTAAACTGCCTAGCCCCTATCGTCCGTGCTGCAAGACGTTAAACCGCCAAGCACCTTCGTCCTCAACACACGACGTTAAACTGTACTTCGTCCGGCAAGACGTTAAACCGTCCGCTTCGTCCTCAGCACACGACGTTAAACTGTACTTGGTCCGGCAAGACGTTAAACCATCCGCTTCGTCCTCAACACACGACGTTAAACTGTACTTCGTCCGGCAAGACGTTAAAACCGTCCGCTTCGTCCTCAACACACGACGTTAAACTGTACTTCGTCCGGCAAGACGTTAAACCGTCCGCTTCGTCCTCAACACACGACGGTAAACTGTACTTCGTCCGGCAAGACGCTAAACCGTCCGCATCACCCGATCCCGTGCCTCGCACGCAGGGTCCCCCCCTCGGTTTGGATGTGGCCCCCACCCGCTCGTCTCTGCAGGGATGTCGGGATTGCCCCTCTTTAGAGACGATTTAATGGGAGCGGCTTTTCCCTACGGGGGTAGGGTATTACAAACCCCTAGTTTCTTGTGGGGGGCTGCACATGTGTATCTCTATTGCGCCTCCCCACTGCCGAAGCCAGTAGAGGGTGTGACTGGGATCGAGGTGTCTCCTACTTTCGGTCCAAGTCCCTTCCAACTGAGTTTTGCCGCATTCGGGCTGCCTCAAGTGCGTAAGTCCTGACAGAATGAACTACGTGGACTTTGATCCCTGTCTTCTAAACATGGTACGTAGGAAGCCTCCCTGAGGTTCAAGCCCACCACCTGGTCGTCCTGGTCGTATTCACGTCGGTTCTTCCATCAGTGGACCCCTCCAGGGTTCACGCTTGCGTCGATTCACCTATGAATCCGCCCCTGTTGGAGACTACCCGTGTGTATCTCCACTGTGCCTCCCCACAGCCCCTTTTTCCATTTCTCCTTTTATCGTCCAGCATGACGTGAAACTGTGATCCACCCGGCCGTTCCATCCCCCTCTGTGTGAGGTGGTTCGGTTCAATCCTCCGCCCGGCGGCCTCGACCCCTTCGTGAGTCGGCTTGCCGACGTCCAGCATGACGTTAAACTGTATACCCGAACTACGTTGACTTTGATCCGTGCTAGCGCGCGGTACGTAGGAAGCCTCTACGGGGTCCAAGCTCTTCACTCCATCATCCATCCTGATCCTTACCCGAGCCGCCACATCCCGGTGGGGTCATGCCACTTCTCTCCACTCCACATCATTTGGGAAGCCGCCCATAGCGCTGGCCCCAGCGTCGGAGGTTCCCCGCAAGGGGTTCTGTCATCTGATCCACTTTTCGTGTTGATCGGTCCGATGCCGTCCCCGCTGGACGTTAAACTCGCGGCATACCCCGTGTTAAACATGGGAAGCTGAGGAAAACCTCATGGGACACAGTTCCCCGCACCCAGTGCGGGATGCCTCAGGCCATCATGCCTTCGAGAAGCCCTATTAGGGACGGAAGACAAACGTGCAGAGCCGCAGTGTTACGACACGCCCCCAGCACCCAGAGCCACCCGGCCTTCTCTCACCGCAGGTTGCTGCCCCGACCAGACTCCTTGGAGCGTCCGGGCGGAAGCAGCGTAATTAACCGGTGTCCATGAAGATATGGCGCCGGGAACGAGATTCACGAGCATGTCTTAAATCTATGAGGGAGACCCGGATTAGGCGACGAGTTCCGAGGAGATGTCCAAGGAAGGAGGAGCCGACATCCCATCATCCCGGTTTCGATCAAGGAGCAGACGCCCCTGAATAAGGGACGGATGCCGCCCGCCTTTGGAAAGCGGGACTGCGGGACCACAAGCCGCGCGCCTATCCCCTCGGGTTGGCAGGTGCACGCGCGAGAACGCGTCCTGGCGGAACAGCGTAACCCGACGCACATCCGCACCGAAACAGTTTCTTTATATCTTATATATCTAGAAATATTTTTCTTCCGAGATCATATTTTCATTAAAATGTCATCAATATGAATTTTATTATTCTGTGATGAAATATTATTGCCATTTTACTAATAATTTAATTTCAATAATAAATATTAAATAATATATTGTTTTTATTTTCTAAACAAGTTATTTTTTTATCTATTGTGTGAACATTATCATTTTTTTATGTATAAAACCGGAAAATATATTCATTCCATCATGATTAATTTTTCTACTAGATATTAGTTTATATGTTTCTATGGTTATTTTCAAAAATCATTCCCTTCTATTAATTAAATTTTAATATTTAAATTAATTTATTTCTAATCAAAAAGGTTATTTTACTAATGAAATGTTCCAGGGTTATATTAATGGGATTTTAATATATGAAAACATCTATTTATGATACATATATATCTATAAATATATGATCTTATGATACCATCATTTTTTTATAACTGAGTAGTTATTTATAATTATGATTAAATATTAATAAAACCTATATAAATTTATATTGGTTAAGGTATATGGAAATGATAATTTTTTTTACGTTATTGTTCAATAAAAATGAATAAATATTGATTATTTTGTTATAGGATTTTTTATGTCAGTTTAATGAAAAGGGTAATGAAATATAACTATATCATGATAATATTATGGAATATGTACATGTTATTATAAAAACATATTTACACATTATTATTTAATAATATGAGTTCTTATTGTAATTCTCAAATGATTATGAGTGGAAATTATTATGAGTGGGTATGATCACATTTTGATGAGTCAGTATGATGAAATCAATCTATTCTCATGAAATTATTAGTGGATATGATATTGAATAGGTTTATAAAATTATTTATGACTTCATATTCTTGTGAATCCTTAGGCCTATGTTTTGAATCTTTAATGTTGATTTGAAATTTCACACACATAGTATTCATGCATTTTTAAATGACATGATTTTTTAGTCTATGATCTATGATTTACTAAGAATTAATATTTCAAACTAGGAACACACGCATAATTATGTTATCATTCCATTGTAACCATATTGTGGACTTTTCTGATTGATAACCATCATGTTTCCCATTTCTGAGCATATTTGATTTCAAATTAAAAAATTCCTTATCGCTATGTTTGATTGAAGGTTCTATATATGATGTATTTAGATTATTACTAATTAAAAGAACTTCATTGGAGTTTCTGAATATATTTATAGATTTTTTATTATATATTTTCAACATTGAAAATAAATCAACACGATTATGAGAAATATATAATTTTGTTATATATTGATTGTTCATATAAATTGACATGATATTTATATTTTTTAAGCTCATGTGACCTAATATATTTTAAATAATGCAATATTTGTGTATATATTTACCTGATTAAATTGTGTCCAGGATGATTATTTATTATTGAAAAATGATACTTAACGTAATATAGCCACATAGAGTGAGGTAGGGGTCATATTATATATTATATCTTGAATGATAAAGATATAAACAGTTTCCTCACCTATATTCATCAGTGACTAATAAAAAAAATTGGAGGAAAAAACTTATAAATGGGTAGAGAGTAAAAACCCCAAACAATTTAAATTGTATATTCCTTTTAGAAAGATCATACATGATAACCCATGACACATGTATCAAAGATCTGCAATGAATGGAATGTTGTTTTATAACATTTAAAATGTAATAACAGAATATTTATGAAAAGAATACATTAAAAAAATATGAAATATATTGAAAAATAAAAATATTTTTCATTATATATAATAAGACATTGATAAAATAAATTAGGGATGACAAACAACTAATGTGAAAAATTTATTCTATACATTTTTATCATTTAATAAATTTTATTTTTATGTGATTTATTTTGTTAATAGAAATATATTTTTGGTAATTTTTTTTATATGTGGAATATTCCTACACAATTTTTTTTAAAAATTCATTGGACATTAAAAATATTATTTGTTAATACTTTTAATAAAATATTTTTTTCAATGAAAAACATTCTTTATACCTTTAAAATTTTATATAAAAGTAGTTATTACAAATTTTAAAAAAGAAATCATGTAATCTTGTTTTAAATTTTTATAATCTACATGATAAATGTATGTAATGGGTCCAAAATTGAAATTTAGGAAAAAATTATTTTTCCAAGGTAAATACTCTATACCATGGTATGAAAGTTATTATTCAATGAATGGAAATATTCTAAATATTATCTTATAAAATTAAATAAATATATTTTCATATAAATAACCAAATTCAATATTTCATTTTATATAGAATTTAATTAACACAACTTTATTTGGAAATAATATTTAAATAATATTAATGACTTTTTAAAAGTGTGATATTTTTATACAAGAACTGTTTTCATCATATTATATTTTTTCATTTAAAATATAATTATCTCAAATCAAATTATTGAATCATACTAAATGGATCTAGATTATGATTCAACCCATAAATTTTTTTTATATGGGTTATTTTATGTTTTTAATAATAAAAATATTTATTGGTTATAATTTTTTTCAATAATAAGAAGTGGTAAAATTGGAAATCTAATGTGGCTAAAATTTTATAAAATAAATTTTATAAATATACCTTCTGGAGTAATTTTTCTTAGAAATTTCACACCTATATGTCTCCTCAACATTTATTGAGCTAAATCACCTAAATATAATTCAATATCATTATTACCCCATAAATAACATTATTTTCTAAATAGTTTCTTTTTCCCCCAATATAACGTTATTGTCACGACCCACCTTCACTAAAAGGAGGGAAGGGACAGTAGATTGCTAGGTCCTTCCTTCTTGAAGTTGAAGGTGAGATAATGACCCCCGAAACCAGCCTTCAATAGGTCCCGGAGTGGCAACCAGCGCCAAGGGCATGAGATCACACAATTAATTGAAGGCATTACCCCTTTTTTTATTTTAATGGGATTGGTTGATAAGATAGTGAATCCCACAACACCACGACTGAAAGTAATATGTAAAGCCAAGAACCATTCCCAATGCATGTTACAAATGTAAATTCCACAATTTATGAGGAGACTTCAAGGAAAAGTACCAAAAGAAAGAACACAAACAACTGTGATGATCTGTCACAAGGTCTGAGCCATTACGGTCCTGCAAAATCCTCAAAGTCCTCCTGGAAACCTGAAAGAGGTTTTATATACATAGGGTGAGAATACAAGTATACTCAGTAGGGAAAAACCAAAAAATCTCGTGCACAAGTGGGGAAGCATACTAATGCCCTGTGAGAAAAGAGATAACCAAGAACCTAGCAAGAAGACTAACCACCCAATCCTCACCAAGGAGCACTCCCCAAATAACGCAAGTCATGTACTGTATAGTAATAGAACATCGATGTTTGGGTACCCCGCCCCACTTTCCCACTGGTTATTGAAGACAACCTATGAATCGAACCAATCCTTCCATTCTAACCGCAGTCCCACTACCATGCCCCGCCTGCACACACTTGAACCTCAACCACACATGTCACCCGCAAACACTGGGGCCACAACCACTAACCCACCCACAGACACCTAGGCCACAACTGTCACACGTAACCATGCATGAAAACATCTAGGCCAGAACAACCACTGAAACGCCCAAAGACACCAGGGCTAGATGAACTACTGCCACGCCCAAAGACCCCTCAGCCTCATCCCGAAGGTACTTGGGAAACCAACTTACCGGACACACCTGGGCCAACCACCACACTAACATGCCTGAAGATTATTCGGCTAATAATGGACTTCAGGCCATCACAGTCTGCACGAAGATAATTGGGATATCCAGTAAAGGGAGCAGAAAAAGAGCTAATAACCATCCACTCATAGAAGTGTTGGGAAAAACACCATCCACCATGAAATGGGGGTGTTCGGCACTAAGTGCTCAAATTGGGTGGGGCGCGAACAAGAAACACAAAACTACAAGTATATGTATAGATAACAATCACTCACCCAAATCTAGGTTATCCTTCATCCAGCCTAAGGAACACAATCATCACCCATAACCAAGTCACAACTCACACCAAACCAAAACCCATTTGTCCCATCCTAGATTCATGTTCAGTAATAATGTATATATTAGTTTCTTCACCTACTTGGGAAAATAAAAAGCATAATCAGAAGCCAAGATACTACCCCATGTTCCCAAAACCCGGGGACGAACGGTTTCTCAACAACAGAGGATTCCACCCCAATTCGTGATATAAAAAAGTAACCACACTGCCTCAAAAATTCACAACCAGCAAAAACCAAACAATAGGGGATCTCATCCCCTCCCACATCACCCAGTGATCGGACCGTGAATGAAAAACAATCAAACCACTACCACGAAAAAATCCGGCATATTCCGGTATTTTCAGATTTAAAATATTTAACACACTCCATGATTCCAATTCCACTATACTTTAACTGGGGTAATCATTATAAAGAAGTTGATCCTGGTGCTTCCAATTTATTTTTCCGAATATAAGTAATTAACCAATTTACATTACACTTCAAAGGTTTCACAACCAAATTACAAGCCATTTAAGCATCACAAGGGGTAAGGGTTTATCAGTCCATAGAGAAAGACCACCAACGGGCATGATTTTTAGTGGGTGAAAGCCAGCCCAATTTAGAAATCATTAATCAGAAAAGATGATAAAAACAGAGCAGCATCATCGATCACACCCCTCCACTTCATTTAGATTCCGTTTATTATCTTCATTAAAGTCTGATTAACCCAACTCAACAGAAGCAGTTGTGTATCCACACCGCAAGATACACAGAATGGAGAGACAAAGGTGAAACCCCTACTTGATTGATCAACGATTGAAGCTTCACTTCATGTATGAGGAATAGTGGATGCACTAATTGAAGGGGTGTGACCTCGAGAACTCAAGGACGAGCAGACGAATCGATCGTAGGGTGATAAAGAAAATGAAACCAAGGGAGAAACCATTAGTTTATAAGGGCTATGGATGGCTGAGATACTGAGATAAGAACATTAAATCGCGTAAGGAGCGGGGTTGTGGGTTGACCATGCGGTCCCACACGTCATTTAAAGGGTCCCCGTCTTTAGGGGCGGTTTAATCTGACACACACCAGGGTACCTCACTTATTAAAACACAATTAATTGGCGTTAATAGGATTTAAAACATGAGTAAAGTGGTCAAAATAGGGTTTAAAACTTAAGTTTCACAAAAAGGAGGTGATAATGGCTAACCTGTGGAGGTCAGGCTAGGACCACCGGTTAGCCGAGCTACCGGTAGGCTACGACTACAGGTAGACCGAGATACCGATAGGCTGTGGATACTGGTAGACCGAGCTACCGGTATGCCGAACTACGAGTAGGCTGCAGCTACCAGTAGACCGAGCTATCGGAAGGACGAGCTACCGGTAGGCCGAGATACTGGTAGGCTGCGCCTACGATTATACCGAGCTATCGATAGGCCGAGCTACCGGTAAGCCGAGCTACCGATAGGTTGCGGGTACCATTAGACCGAGATACAAGTAGGATGATCTACCGGTAGGCTGCGGCTACCGGTAGACCGAGCTACCGGTCGGTCTGTTACCGGTAGGCTAAGGCTACCGGTAGGCCTATCGTGGGTCAAACTTCACCGAGAAGTTGGGATGGCCTCCTAGAAGACCCAGAACACCTCAAACATTAGATTTTACTATGTAATGGACCTCCAACAACCCGGGCCATTACATCAGTTACCTCTCAAACTATTCTCGCCCTCAAGAATAAAAACAACCCATAATGAATGAGAGGGTCTGAACAACCACCTCGAGAGATAACTCTCATGAGTGAACCTCATTGTTAACTAAAAACACCTCCCTCTAAAGAACCAAGCAACATTCCATGTCAAACATCCCAGTCATGGAGGTTGGGGAGTCCCTTCCCCATGTCAAGATACTATCTTTTTTGGGAGGCACTGACTCACCCGCACGGGTTTAATCGCATTGACCTTAATGCATCTTGATTAGGGGTTGGGTACTCCCCTCCCAATAGCCAGTACATTCCACACACATCCAGAGAAAAGAAAAACCACATTTTTCATAGCCAACAAGGTAAAGTGCTCCACCAAAACAAGTATAAATATAACAATACAAAACTCAAAACAACTCTGGGAACTGGGCATGAATCTGTGCTTCCATCTCCCACGTACTCTCCTCAAGCCCACCATGTCTCCATAACACAAGAACTAGTGGAATGGTTCTACCATGAGGCACCTTATCCTCATGATCCTCGATCATCACTGGTCATTCCACAAAGGTCATGTCGTCCTCGATGTCTAGCTCTCCCCAGTCGAGGACATGTGAATCGTCGTGCGGATACCGATGGAGCTGGGACACATAGAAGAAGTCATGTATCCTCAGTAGTGGTGGTGGTAAGGCTAGTTGTTAAGACACTTTGCCGACCCGCAACAAAACATAAAAAGGGTCCGATGAACCTTGGAGAAAACATACTCCACTTGTCAAGCCTCCATTTTCCACGCCAAGGGGATACCTTCAAGAACATGTGGTCTCCAACCTCAAACTCCAAGGGCCTTCTCCTGGTATCAGCATACGACATCTATCGAACTTGGGCCGCCTTCATTCTTTCCCATATAAGCCGAACCTTCTCGGTCGTGCTCTGCACCACCTCTAGGCTAGGGATGCTCGCCTCTCCATCTTCGGTCCAACACACAGGTGAGCGGCATGACCTCCCGTACAAAGTTTCAAACGGGGCCATACCAATGGTGGAGTGATAGCTATTGTTGTAGGAGAACTCTATCAAAGGTAAGTGTCGCACCCACGATCCTCCAGAGTCCAGAACACATGACCACAGCATATCCTACAAGGTCTGGATGGTGAGCTCGGTCTGTCCATCTGTCTAAGGATGGAAAGTAGTGCTAAGACGTAGCTGGGTGACAAAAGCATGCTGCAATCCTCTCCAGACTTGTGAGGTAAACCATGCATCCCTATCCGAGCCTATGGTCCTCGGAACTCCATGCAACCACACAACCTCATCCACATGCCTTCCTGCCAAAGCATCCACTGCACTCAAATCCTTAATCGCTAGAAAGTGAGCCAATTTAGTCAACCAGTCCACTAATTCCAAGATGGAATCATATCCCCCTTGAACCTTGGGTAGTCCCATGATGAAATCCATCGATATTTCCTTCCACTCCCACTCGGGGACATCTAAAGTCTATAGTAGGCCGCCTGGAACTCGATGTTCAGCCATTACCTTCTGACACACTAGGCACTTGGCCACAAACTCTGCCCATGATCTCTTTACTCCTGGCCTCCAGAACTGTCTCTTCAGACCCTGGTAAATCATGGAAACTCCTGGGTGTACTGCTAGGGGTGAGTTGTGGAACTCACTAAGAACCTTGCCACACATCTCCTCGGGAACAAACATCTTTCTCCAGAAAAGCATCTGGTTCTGACCATCCTCCGCCCATCCTCCTGGAGCATTTCTCTGGTCAACTCGGTCACACATCACTTCAAAATCTGGGTCCCCCCATCTGAGACTCCTCCACTTGCTGAAATAGAGATGAATGTGCTATCATCTGATACATGAAACCTCTACCGCTATCCATCCACCCATCCAAGTGCAAGGCAGCTAACTCCTCTGTTGCCTCCCAGGGGTCAGCCGACTCTCAGACCACATCCTTCTGCAACCTCCTTCTTAAGGAATCAGTGACTACATTCTCTTTCCCTAATGTGTAGGAAATATTGATGTCATAATCCTGGAGGAACTCCATCCACCTTCATTACTGCAAGTTTAGGTCCCACTGTGAGAAGATATACCTCAACCATTTTTGATCAGTGAAGACCACAAAGTGTTCTCTGATGAGGTAATTCCGCCAAAACATAAGTGCAAAAATAACCGTTGCAAGCTCCAGGTCGTGGGTGGCATAATTAAGATCACGAGTGTGTAGCTGGCTAGACCCATAAGGGATCACCCCTTGTCACTGCCTCAACACACATCTGAGGCCTTCCCCTAAAGTATCACAGAACACCTCATATGCCACCCTTTGTTCTGGTAGTCTCAACATTAGGGCACTAACCAACATCACCTTTACATAGCTGAAGGCTGTCTCACACTGCTCACTCCACATGAAAACCTGGTCTTTTTGGTCATGGCTCTCAAAGGGGTTGCAACTCGGGAGAAGTTGGGTATGAACCTCCGATAGTAACCCGCCAGCCCGAGGAAAGTACAAACCTCTACCACATTCTTGGGTGCTTCCCAAGAAACAACTACCTCAACTTTTGATGGGTCCACCGCTACCCCCTACTCGGACACTACGTGCCCAAGGAAGTGCACTTCTCGCATCGAGAACTTGCATTTCGACAACTTCCCATAGAGCTGGTGTTGTCGGAGGACCTTCAAAGCTATCCTCAGGTGCTTTGTGTGGTCCTCCTATGACCCTGAATAGATCAGGATGTCATCGATGAACACAAATACGAACCGATCTAGGTACTCCTGAAAGACATAGTTCATAATCCCCATGAACATAGTTGGGGGGTTAATTACGCCGAAGGTCATGAACACAAACTCGAAGTGCCCATATCTACACCTGAATGCAGTCTTCGAGATGTCACCCTCTTTCATCCTTAACTGGTGATATACAAACTGTAGGTCGATCATCGAGAACCATCCTGCCCCTTTCAGCTGGTCAAAGAGATCATCTATCCTTGGAAGAGTGTAGTGATTTTTTATAATTACCTGATTCAACCTCCTTTAGTCTATGTACAAAATGAGACCACCATCTTACTTCATTGCAAACTAGATTGGAGCACCCCACAGTGAAGCACTTGGTCAAACATAACCCCTCTTCATCATATCATTAATTTGAATCTGCAATTCTCGTAGCTCTGAAGGTGCCATCCGGTAAGGAGCCATCGAAATCGGACAAGAGCCAGGTTGAAAATTTATCCCAAACGCGACATCACATCGAGGGGGTACAGTTTTAACATCATCAAGAAAGATGTCCATAAACTCACTGATGATCCCTAATACTTCCACCATCTCAACTTCTACTGACTCTACAGACAGCTCGGCTAACATGGAGAGGAGGGGTCCCTCTTGCCTACTTCCCTTCTGACCATTCCAATCGACGGTGAAAGTAACGCGTCGTCCACCGTTGTCTAATTACACAACCCTTCCTTTGAAGTAGTCGATGATAGCACATAAAGAGAATAGCCAATCCATTCCTAGGATGACATCATATGGTTGTATCTGTAGAAGTAGTAGATCCCTGACTGACAGGTGTGGCCCTATAATCAGTGTGCATCCTCTACAAACATATAACAAGTCGGTATGACCTCTAACTGGTGTGCTCAGTACCAGGGGCACTGGATGTTTCTCAGCATCTAGACCCAGAGCATGGGCCAGACCGGGTGCGACAAAGGAGTGTGAATCTCCTGTATCGAACAAGGAATAAGAAAGGGTAATGAAAAAACTAATCGTACTTCAAACCACCTCTGGTCCCACAGGAACTTCCACCTCTCTAGCGTGCAACTGTCCCCGTCTAGCCCCTCTTCTCCTCGGTTGTATGCTGCCACCCAAACCACGTCCTGGTCGAGGTACCGGAGGAGCACCCTGAGGTCGGCCTCCCCCTGCAACGTCGGCCCTCAGAGGAGCGGGAGCTCGCTGCTCCTACTGCTGCTTCTAGAAGGGCCTAGCTGGAAGCTGCTGTTGGGGTGGGTGCTAGGTCTGTCCACCTCCGATTTACTTCACTTGGTCCGGGAACTGATTTCAGAGATGTCCATTGCTCCCACAGATGAAGAAACTTGGTCCTGGGCCTGAACAAAAAGCGCGAGGACCGGGGGACCGGAACTGGAACTGATGCGACCTGCTTCCTGCTGGTCAGAACTGAGAGGGTCCTGATATTGGTGGTCTGGTGCTGACAGCCTTCCCCTTCAATGATCCCAAGTTGATCCCCTCTCCTGACACACCTCCTAGAGCATGCATCCTATCCAACAATTTTCCCTTCTTCTGGACCTCCAAGTATGTCAGCAAGTTGAAGGGGTTAACAGCGTACTGGAGGGAGGGTCAGAGCGCCTCCTCTAAATGTATTTCCTGAGACTCCTCATCTGGAAAGAGGTCCGAAGTGAAACTTATGTGGTCATTGAACTTGATTCCCAGCACCCTTACTGACATACTCTCCTGCTAGAGGGAGAGTAGATCCTTCATCTTTTCCGCCTTCATCATAGAAGAGAGGAATTCCGCCCATATTTCCTTATCAAAATCAGCCCATGCCACCTAAGCCTTTCTCCTCTCCCCTAGGTAGAGCGTCCATCACTGATGCACTGTTCCCGCATCTGGATGACGGCCAGAGTAACCCATTACTCGGTCGGAGCCCGAATCAGGATGAAAAATATCACCATCTCTTCTAGCTCACTCTCTATCTTCATGTCAGTGGTGTTTCCCACATACTTATCAAGGGTCTCTCGTTGGAAGGCTCAAAGAATCTTCTGCCACTGGTCGTCCTACTCCTCTAGATCATCCCTCTACTGATAGGCCATGTCAACCTCATGGGCCTCGATCGCCCGCACAACTCGTTGTTGACTTCCAGTTGCCATGGTTACTAGGTAAACAAAAAATTCTTAAGCCCAATTAGTGAAAAACATTGTTCTTAAAACTTCTTAAACTTCATATTTATTTTGAAATCCAAAAAAACCCTAGAAACATGATAACACAAGTAATTATGATTCATGTACCTTCCCTAGGGTCTCTACCCTGCAATCAACGTTGCCTCACTCGGTCGTTCGGTAGGTCCAGAGTTCTTGCATTGGATCACGAGGGGCCCTAAAATCCCATGTCCTAGCCGGTATTCCATGGATTAATTCATGGACCAAGCTCACCCAACATTATTTCCCTACAATCCCATGCAGTCCTCACTATGCCTAACTCCAGTCTCCATCCTATCTCTCAACCAGCCTCAGATACCATTCTATCACGACCCTCCTTCACCAAAAGGAGGGAAGGGTCAGCAGATTGCCAGTACCTTCCTTCTTTAAGTTGAAGGAGAGATAATGACCACCGAAACCCACCTTGAATAGGTCCCAGAGTGGCAACCAGTTCCAAGGGCATGAGATCACACACTAAATGGAAGGTATTACCCTTTATTTCTTTTAATAGGATCAGGAGATAAGATAGTGAATCCCACAACACCAAGACTGAAAGTAAAAAAGTAAAGCAAATAACCATTCCCAATGCATGTTACAAATGTAAAATCCACAATGTATGAGGAGACTACAAGGAAAAGTACCAAATGAATGAACAACAACAACTGCGATGATATGTCAAAAGGTCTGAGCTAGTACTGTCCAGCACAATCCATGAATTCCTCCAGGAAACCAGAATGTAGTTTTATATACGTAGGGTGAGCATAGAAGTATACTTAGTAGGGAAAAACCAAATACTCTCATGCACATGTGGGGAAGCATACTAATACCCTGTGAGAAAAGATATTACCAAACACCTTGTAAGGAGACTAACCACCCAAGACTT
The DNA here is from genome assembly GCA_963277665.1 of Viscum album. Lineage (NCBI taxonomy): Eukaryota > Viridiplantae > Streptophyta > Magnoliopsida > Santalales > Viscaceae > Viscum > Viscum album. The sequence goes on along the minus strand of OY728157.1, from coordinate 673,351,787 downwards.
ACCAAGGGACACTCTCCAAATAATGCATGTCGAGTAATGTATAGTAATAGTACATCAATGTTTGGGTACCTCGCGCCACTTTCCCACTGGTTATTGAAGACATCCTATGCATCGGAACAATACCTCAATTCTCACCACAGTCCCACAACCATACCCTGCTGGCACACACCTTGTCCTCAACCACACATCTCGCTCGCAAACACCTGGGCCACAATCACTAACCCGCCCGCAGACACTTGGGCCACAACTGTCAAATGTGACCATGCCTGCAAACACCTAGTCCAGAACAACCAATGTGATGCCCAAAGACACCTGGGCTAGAGAAACTACTTCCACACCTGATGACACCTAGGCCTCATCTCGAAGGTACTTGGGAAACCACCTGCCGCACAGACCTAGGCCAACCACCACACTACCCTGCCCAAAGATTCTTGGGCTAATAATGGACTTCAGGCCATCACGCCTTCCCAAAATTACTTGGGCTATCCGGGAAATGGAGAAGAAAAGGAGCTAATAACCAGCCAATCATAGAAGTGTTGGGAAAACACCATCCCCCATGAAATAGGGGTGTTCGGCACTAAGTACATAACTTGGGTGGGGAAGGAACAAGAAACACAAAACTATAAGTATAAGTATAGATAACAAGAAGTCACCCAAAACTAGGTTTTTCATCAGCTAGCCTAAAGAACACAATCAACACCCATGACCAATTCACAACTCACACCAAACCAAAACCCATTTGTCCCATCCTTGATTCATGTTCAGTAATAATGTTTAGATGAGTTTCTTCACCTACATGGGCAACTAGAAAGCATAAGAAGAAGCTAATATACTACCCCATGTTCTGAAAACCCATGGTCCAATGGTTTCTCAATAACAATGGATTACACCCCAATTCGTGATATAAACAAGTAACCACACGGCCTCAAAAATTCACAACCAGCGAAACCCTAACAACTGGGGATTCCATATCCTCCCACATCACACTGAAATTGTCCCATGAATGAAAAACAATCAAACCACTACCACCAAAACATTGTAGGCCCATGCCGGTATTTTCAGATTTAAAAGATTTAACACACTTCATAATTCAAATTCCATTGTACTTTAACATGGGGTTATCATAGAAAAGAAGTTGATCCTGGTGCTTCCAATTTATTTATCCGAATATATGTAATTAACCAATTTCCATTACACAGTAATGGTTTCATAACCAAATTAGAAGACATTTAAACATCACAAGGGGTAAGGGTTTATCAGTGCCCGGAGAAAGACCACCAATGACCATGATTTTCTGTGGGCGTAAGACCGCATAATTAAAATATAATTAATTAGAGAAGAGGATAAAAACAGAGAATCATCATCAATCACACCCCTCCCCTTCATTTAGAGTCTATTTATTATCTTCATTAATGTTTGGTTCACCCAATTCTACAGGTGCAGAATTGTACCCACCCCGCAAGATACACAGAAAGGAGAGACGAAGGTGAAAACCCTACTTGATTGATCAACGATCGAAGCTTCTATTCATGCGCGAGGAACAGCAGATGCGCAAATTGTAGGGGTGCGACCTCGGGAACTAATGGAAGACCCGAAAATCGATCGCAGGGTGATAAAGAAAAATAGACCCAGGGAGAACCCTTTAGTTTATAAGGGTCTGGGATGGTTGAGATACTGAGATAAGAATGTGAAACCCCGTAAGGAGCGAGGATGTGTGTTGACCATGCGGTCCCATACATCATTTAAAGGGTCCCCGCCTTTAGGGGTGGTTTCAAATGATGAAAACTAGGGTACCTCACTTAATGAAACGCCATTAATTGGCATTAATAGGCTTTAAAACAGACGTAAAGGGGTCAAAGTAGGGTTGAAAACTCAATTTTCCCAAAAAGGAGGCGATACTGGCTAACCCATGGGGGTTAGGCTAGGTCCACTGGTTAGCCGAGCTACCGGTCGGCTGCAGCTACCAGTAGACCGAGCTACCAGTAGGCAGAGCTACCTATAGGTTGCGGCTACCGAAAGACCGTGCTACCTGTAGGCCCAACTACTGGTAGGCTACGACTACAAGTAGAGTGAGCTACAGGTAGGCCGAGCTACCAGTAGGCTATGGCTACCGGTATACCGAGATACCGATAGGCAGAGCTACCAGTAGGCTACGGCTACCGATAGACAGAGCTACCGGTAGGCTACGGCTACCGATAGACAGAGCTACCGGTTGGTATGCTACCGGTAGGATAAGGCTACCAGTAGGCCTATCATGGGTCAAAATTCACCGAGAAGTTGGGATGGCCTCCCAGACCACCCAGAACACCTCAAACAACAGATTTTTACTAAGTAATGGACCTCCAAGAACCTGGTCCATTAGAGTGATCACTTACACAAAATCCTAGCCACACAAGTATATTGAAATTACAGTGAATTTATTCCAAAAATTATTTTTTTGGAGCCCTTATTCATTATTAAATTCCCATATAATCAGAAATTTTACTCATCTCCCATATTTCTATAGTATACATCATTGAAGGATCTAAATTCACAATGTATGAATTACATACCCATTAACATATTTCTTTTATAAAATAACTACAACCTCTAACAAATATATTAAATAAATAGATATACACATATATATAGAAAAATGAATAAATAATATGCTGAATTTTTTAATATAATCATTGTAAACTATTTTATGTTTCATTTACATTAAATCAATTAAAAATAAAATCATTGTTCATCCATGTTTACAGAATTCCAACTCGATGAATGAAATACTTATCTTTTCACCACCAGCATTCATGGATGCATCCGAAATTTGATTAGTTAATATATTTTTTATTTATTTCACTATTTATATTCCGTATATTTAAATTAGTAATTCAATATGTACTACTATAAATAAATGACGATCCTAAATTTATCCACCATAAATAGATATATAAAGAGTAAAAAAAATACTTTAAAGTAATATCTTATATTTCATTTACCATATACTTAAAATCACTCAGGGAAAATAATTAAACATGATAAATTTGTTTAAATAGTGTCATTATGAAATGGTAATAATGATATTATTTCTAAAGAATAAATTTTTTAACAATAAATATACACTAATAATGGTATGTTATTTTTTGGGTTTGTCTTACAAACTATATGAACACTTAAATAATTTAATATCATTTATGACTGTCAGAATTAAATAAATGATGATATATGGGAGAAATATAAGAGAAATTAATATTTTTATTTTGGTTACATGTTATTGATTTAATTTTTTTAAAATACCTTTTTTAGTCTATAGAATTATTGAGTAATGCAACAAAAACTCCATTTTTAGTTAACATAAGTATTTTTTAATGATATATGATATTTATAAATCAATATATGTTATAAATTATAGTACGAATAATTATCATGTAATAAAAATATTGGTAAAAAAATTGTTAAATATTTTGAAATTATTAAACAAAAATGGAAAAATTAATGTTATTAACAACTTATATTGGAATTAGATAAAAACTAACTAATACACATTTAAGTAATAATAATAAATAATGTCACAATCCAATGCAGAAAAATAGAATATTTTAATTTTTTTTTAAAAAATATTCAATGTATTTCTAGGGAATTATTAGAGAAATGTTAATTTATTGGAGAACCGAAGGAGTTGCACGATTGGAACATGGATTAGAGGAACTGTGATCCACCATAGTGTTAATTGTCTTTCCATGATAGTGGTACTATCTAGTGTACACGACTATGGGAATTGAAATGTACCAGTCCCTAGAGCTATGTTTGGGATATCTATATTAGGTCAAAGTAAACCACATTATTAGCGCATTTTGTGGAAAAACGTGTGGTGAAACCGTGTTGTTGTCCAAGGTTTTTTAATATATAAAATAAAATAAATTGATGTCAAATTAATAATAAAATAATAATAATAATAATAATTAATATAATTATTTATTAAAACTATCCAATGGGTCTCCCTCACCCCTCCTAGGTCGGAACTAATCCCCTCTTTTATCCCTAGCCAAACCCCTCATTTAGCCTCTTCATCATATGTTGAAAACTCCACTACTACTAGGATATTTTTCTGTTTTTCCCCAATCATAGGTGTGATAAACTTGGGTAAGATTATCTTCCCCCCCACTTCATTTTTATCTCTCATATTGTTGGTTTTCCTTCCCTCCATTGTGTTGTGTATGTCCTAGCCACACGCTAAATTGATTTTGGGTATTTTAATTTATTATTCTTAATGACTATGTTTTTTAGACTTTATTAGGTATGATTGTTATCTCATTAATTGATGGAATAGTATTCTATATCGGTTTTGGAAATTTTTATCTATTATTTACCATTGGTCAATTTTTTATGGTTATTGTGATTTTTTCATTTTTTTATTTGTATCTAATGTGTTATGGATCACTTTTCATGATGGTGTCCTATAAAAATATTCATGTCAAATGAATATATATACCATAATTTTTTATATTCAACTATGTAGTGGGGAATATATTCATTGAATCTGGATGTATATATATGTAAAATTTATACTTTGTGTATGAATAAAGAATAGTTTCATATTTTTAGAGTCAAAAGAAGTAGATTGATATTGGTTCCGTGGTTGGTTCTGAACCACAGGGTTACATAGAGTTATGTTATGTTTTATTTCATTCTAATTCTAGTGTTTAGTTTCATTATATAGTTGATATTGTTTTATTTGTCTTTTTCTTATCTTCTAAACTATAATCACATGAGTTTATTTTATTCATGAAAATATTAAATAGAATGGAAGGATTTGGAACACCACAAGGGCCTTGTTGTGGTCTAGATCAGATGATTTGTTAGTGGTTAACTCGAGTTGATTCATGATAAAATGTTATAAAGGAATCCCTTTCTTATTTGAGATTTCATGTATTAGAAAAATGTTTTTCAGAGATCATAAGTTATGTTTGGGTTCGATGCATGGTCACAACCACTTATGATTCGGCCTTATAAAATAGTGGTAGTTGTGTTTTGATTATTTATTTTAGGATTTGGGTATTTACTATTATCATGTGTTTAGTTCGGTTATCATGTGTATATTTGGGGATAAAAATAGAGGTGAGATAGAGGTACATGTTGGTCTCATATTGAATAATATCCCATGTGGAGCCTAATTTCATTGTTCGTTATTCATCAAGAGGTTATTTATTTCTCAATGAATGTTATTCTAAACCATGTGCTAGGTAAATCATGAGAATTATTTTTGTATATATGTTATTTTGTTGTGGGTAAATGAAAAATTGTTTTTCTAAAAAATTATTGTGTGATGTTTGTTTTGAAAAGAATAATTTTAATTTTAATGTAGATTATTGGATTTAGTAAGGATGTAGAGGTGATGTTTTTTTAGAAGATGATATGATTAAAGTGATTTTATTCAATAATAATTTTAATGGGAAAATGAATTTTGAGATGGGATTTAATGTTTAGTGTGGTTTTGGATATTGGGGAATTTTTATAATGATGGTTGTTGAAAGATGAGTTTCAGTTTATTTTTTTGGTATTTTGTATTATGTGAATTGAGTTTTGGGTGGATGTGTTATTTCAGTTGATATTTTTTTTACCCTGAACTTTTTTCTATATCATTTAATTTTATGTATGCCACACATAAAGACATTAGGGGTTCTTATGGAGTCCCTTCAAGTTATTGGGTATACCCATACTCTTATTTATGTTTTGCAGCCTAGCTATGTTCAATGATTAAATGTGATATGTAGTGATCGTTGTCCATTAGAGGATGTGGAATTTCATGATTATGATGTGTGATTCAATCGTTTTTTTTGGAACACAAAACCTTATAATAGTGGGTGTTCCCTTGGGTATACATGAAAGACTAGGACTATACCAATGAATGGTGATCGTTCCATCCCCATTGAAATTTGGGATGTATTGGGAGATTGTCAATACCACATTCACCAAATGGGTTTTTTTGACAAAGTGACTGAAAAAAATGTTCTAGATCACATGGATTCTTTATAAGATCAACTAATAGTGAACGTTAATGTTTTCCATTTTAATGAACAAGTATCCTTTTTCCTAGATATAGTTTTGAGTGATTAGATGTATGTTCATATTTTTTTGTGTTCTTTATCCAGGGTTCAAGGATCATGTTCTTTCTTCTAGGAATGTCTCAGGAGAAGTATAATTTCAGTAGATAGCCTGGATTCCTTTTGTGCGCATATATGATCCTTATTCAGTGATGAGTGTTAATTAGAGGATAAAATTATAGAGAATACCCCTTATCAGTTCCCTTCATTATTTTATGAGAATAATAATTTATTTTCTTAAATTGTTGTGAGTTTTTAAAATATAAGTCATATTTTTCGTAATAATTTTGATTTTTGTCATCAGTGTCTCCGTTTGATGTATCAAAAGATTTATTCTATGTTTCATCATTGATAGAAGGTGTTTTAGTAATATATTATTAGATGTTGACTTCAGGGAAAAAAATGATTCCAAAAATCAGATCCTAGTACATATGTTATAGAGTGAGGCTTTTCATGATATACTGGTGTTTATAGATATGGGGGATGCAAAAACAACATCTTTTCGATGCTATTGAACAGTTGTACATTAATTTTTTCATGTACGATTATCTTATGTCTTTGGGAACCATTCATTTTTATTAATTATTGGCCCGTTTCATGATTTTTTTTATTTTTTATTATGTATTTGATCTCATGGATTGTTAATATTATTTTGTAGTGGTTTTGTTTTTTTGGTTCTTATTTTGAGATAGTCTACATTGATTAATTATGAATTGTATATTTTCCAAGTTCTATCATCGAGTCTTTATGGTACAACTCACATCGAGTGTGTGGGTTTTGTCATTGAGGATTAATCATTTATCAACACTTTTCTAGTCAGTTCATTTACATTGGGGCAACCAATCTATTTCCCCAGTGTATCTCTTTATGATTTACTCTAGAATTGGGTTGGTGTGACTTGTAGAGTAGAAAAGTCACACAAGTTATCATGGATTCCTTTTTGTTATTTTTTTTGAGACCAGATTTGGTTCCTCATTTGGTTGGAAGAATGGTTTTTGTATAAAGAGTTAATGGGAGATGGATTGTCCCATACTATCCCAAAAATACACTATTTTGTTTTTCTAACCTATATTTCATGTATTACATTGTTTTTTAGGAATAATTTATGTTTTTGGGAGAAATAAATGTCACCTACTGTAGGTATATTGTTTGGAAAAAACGTGTGCCAACCTAGTGCAAATTGTGTGACATATAACGTGGCACTATTTGTGGGAAAATGTATAACAATTTGGGATTTCAACTCTCTCTAGTAGCTTTAATAGTCATTCACTCTTAGGATAGAGAATACAACATATATGGTACATGGTATGTTGGACCAAGGGACATAAATTGATATTTTCATTGGTCAAAAAACAAAAACAAAATAAAATAAATAAACAATATAATATAATATAAAATTAAAAATATAAATATAAATAAAAAATTAAAAATGTATTATTAATTAGTATATTATTATTAATATTTTAAGCCATCAAATTGGACTCTTTCACCCCATATCCATGCATGAACTGAACCCCTCACTTCTCCGTGACTATTCTTCCACCCTTTCCCCTCCCCCACACATACCACAAAATACCATCCACGTCTATTTTAATTCCATTATTCTCATAAATTTTTGTTTTGATCAACTATAATATTATTATCCCCTACTCCTCTTATATTTATCCTCTTTTATTTTGGGTTTCCCTTCCCTCTATTGTTTTGGGGGTTACCTAGCCATACCCTAACCCAATTTAGGTTATTTTATATTTAAATTCATGATGTATAGGACTATCTGGGTCTGTTATGGATGATTCATATAATATAGAATAATTTATTGGAATTATCTAAATTTTTATGTTGGTTTCTTATTCGTTCATCGACATTGGTAAAAATATTTGTTTTTTTATATCTCAGTTTCTGGTATTTATCACTAGTGGATTTGGACTACTGATGAGGACAGTGGTCAAATGACATATGTATGAGAAATGAATATAAATATACCCTAACATTAGATACCCCCTCATTCTGAGTGTAATATCAAAATTGAATATTGGGGTGTGTATATATATATAATTTCATGGTCATCTAAACATAAAGAGTGATTTTTTATTTCAATCATCAATTACTGTGTGTTTTGAGTTAGGTTAACTATGTTTGAGGATGTCATTTTAATTCAATAGTTTGCTGAGAATTTTAAAGTTACGATTTAATATTTATGTTGTATATTTATTTTATGAAAAATTTGTTTTCCCTGTTTGAATTTTTTTTCATTTATTTTCAAGAATTTTAACAATTTCCCCTAGTAATTTCACATTAAATCATGTTCTCAAACACTTTATAGATACTTTTTTGTATTTTTAATGGTCATCCATATTATAAAATGTTATTTATTTAAAATTGGTAAGTATATATTGGCATAAATAAACATTTTATAGAAATGGACCTCTTAAGGAAACCTCCTTGAAATAGAAATGTTACATATTTTTATTAAATGATTTGAATTCCATATGTGCATACTGATGGGCCAGTTCCATGGTTATATAGATTAGAACATGACTAATATTATGGAGGGACTCAATAGGTGATAATATGAAGGGATGAATGTTGTCAGAATTGTGTGGTATGTACGTATAAAATATTTAATAGAAACACACCACGATTAATTATTCATGGAATGCCTTTTGTATTTACGTGGGACCTTAGGTATTAATTTCTCAACAGTTAATATTACACACGAGCTAGTGGACTTGAGAAGATAACCTAGATTCTATTGGTATGTTTCCCACAGTCATACTATGGTTGGTTTCACTAACTATTAGGGTGGTATTTTGGATTACTAGGTCTAGTAGAGATTGATTATGTGATAGTATTATAGATTCATCATAATTTATCAAGACCACCACCTGAGATCCCATGAAACATGTTTTACAAAACTATTATAATCCATTAGTTTATATTACCAATATAAATTGAAATAATTTTTTTCATTCCATACTTAAATTCATAATTTAAGACAAATTATATTTTAAGAGAAATTTATTTAAAAATCTTACCATGATTTGGATAGTGATTTATTTGAAATGTAATTTAAAAATATGGGTTTTCATAAAAATTAATTCTTATTAATTTTTTTTTGAAAAATGGAAAAATATTATTTTAAAATATCTTGTTTAAAAAAATAATTACTTGGTTTTATTTTTTATGGTAAAGAATATGTAATTGTTTATTCATGCATGAGAACTAGGATTTATTACTCATGTTTATCGATATATAACATTTTGTTAATTGTATCTATAAAGAAACATTGGTTTCATAGTTATCAGGGACTCATAAGATTGCATTGAGATATGTGGAGGCTTTATTTGTTTGCAATGATAGTGTTTATTTTTATTTTTCAGCTTAATTTTTTAGTTTATCTTTTTTTATGTTGTAATCAAATCCATCTTTATTATATTTGATGCATGTCCTGAGTTTCCATCCCAAGAGGATCGAGAATGCCTCTCGGGTCTTGTTAGGGGTCTGATCTTGAGACCAATTGGGGGTTTACCTGGGTAGGTTCGTGAAAAATAATTTTTATAAAGGCATAGAAATATTATAATTTTTTGGAAGATTTATATTGTGAAATTTATATATATATATATATATATATTTGTATTTCTTGAACTTCAGTGGATGTGATGAATTATGGAAATTGTTTTTTGTCTCACTTTTTCACCACATGAGGCATATTTTTTATGATACACCTATTTTGGAATGGTTCTTCAAATAACCATTTAATATTTATTAATCATGATCATAACATTATTCATGGAATATGATGACTCAATATATATATATATATATATATATCATTCGTGATGTTTTGGATAAAATAATACTCGAGCCATAATAGTTTTATTATCTAAAATTCATTCTACTTGATTAAAATATATCAACTAGTTTCAAAAATATTAATAATATTTTATCCTTATAATTACATTTACCATTAAATTTTTCTTTTTATCCCTTGGGATGTTAATTCACATTGCTGATAGCCTATATCTTATTGAAATACCATCTAATATAAAAGCATGGAGTCGGAATGAAAAATTCCAATTCCTTCTAATATGTCTTTACCACCATGTCCATATTTTCCTTCCAACAAAATATATCCTCTATATTTTTGAACATTTATACAGTTGATTTTATATGATAAACATAATAATCCATTCACAATATATAATGGTATGTCAAAATAAATCATCATAAGTGTCCATAAATAAAATATTTCAATGTATTAAAAATATTTATCGATACTTTCGAAATAATATTATACATCCCCAACCTATCATTAATTTTGATAACTATTAAATGATTAAATTGGTTTCTTATTAACGTTTTTGTTTCAAAAATTAATTTTCTCCAATGTTATAAATTATACATTCTATAAATTTATATTTAGAGAGTCATGAAACTTATTCTTTTTAATATAATTAAAAAGGATAGTTTCTTTATTATGTTTTTATGTTATCTTCCATTTAAAAATATCATTTAATGTATTTTTATTATCTATTAAACTAGCTTTACATGATTCATAAATGTTCAATGTAATTAAAAATCAAATGTTTTTTTAAAATAAATTTATTCAAAAGGTCAATGATATTTTTTATTTTGAATGTGATTATTTATAAAATCATAAATTGTTTCCATCCAAGACAATTTTCTTTGACAACTGTTATTTATGATCATGTTTATTATCCAAAAAAACCATCCACCCTACACTCTCTTTATTGACTATTGATTGTTTTTTTCAATAAATGAAATGATGTATCACTTTATTTATCATTCTAAATCATAATCTATTATAGTAAATAAATTTCTTTTAATTACTTTCGTAGGTGAACAATATACATTTCATTCTTTTGATTGATGGTGTTTATCTAGAATCTATAAATAAATTTATTGGTAAAATAATTTACATAACCATATACCCATAGAATAATAAGTTGTTACTTTTAGGGATTAATTTATTGAATCATACTCTATTTTTTTTGATTAAGTATGTATTTTAATTATTTATACTTTTTATTCTTATATTGATTATAATTTATTACTCCAAAAAATAATTTTTGTATTTTTTTACTATCCACATTGTTTCTATATATGGATAATGATCATTTATTAACTAGAAATTTATTAAATTTATATATTTGTTTCTTATAATGGATTATTATGGTTTAATGGAGTTTTTTAATCACAAAATGTATTTATATTCATATTATTCATATGGTAAATTAATTGAATACAGTGAAATGATTGGTTGGGATTAATAATATGTATCCCTTTGATGCATTGGTATATATCATGTGAAAATGGTTTTTGTATTTTGTAATGTGTAGCAATGAAAAATTATTCTCTTTGTTGACACATTAATGGAAATGATGATTTCTTATTAACATCGTTGATGACATGAATAAATACAAGTTTGATTCGATGTCGGTATATACCACGAGGTACCAAATTATGAATTATATCTTGAAAAAATCAATTACTATTATCTATGTAATTTTTATTATTGTTAACCATTTATTTATTCTCTGTTATGGGTGGCATCTCGAACATGAAAAGTGAAAATCCATGGCCAGCTATGGAACTCAAGACGCGGATCTCGTACATATGGGGTTTTAGCAATTGGAAACGTTTTCCTATCGGTCGTGGGTACTTTCATATCATCCATAGCTCGTAGGAAGAGGTTGATCGAGTCTGGAAGCTGGGCAGTGTCCAACTAAAACCAGGGTTTCTCCACCTCTTAGAATGGGATTTTTCATTCAACTCTCAAACACACCGAAACAAAACCGCCCAAATTTGGGTTAGATTTCATTTCTTGAATTTATTATTATGGCATCCTAAAATCTTAATCCATATCGCCTCCTATATCGGAACCCCATTGAAGATTGATCATTGTACGCAGAATGCTGAACTCGGGTTGTACACCCGGGTGTAGGTTGAGGTTGGTATGGAACACAAGATTCTAGATGTCGTTTCTTTAAACTATAATGATTATAAAGCCGAGGTATGATTCGAATATGAAAACAGGCCGCCCTTCAGTGAACTGTGCAAATTTGTGGGCCATTCTTTCCTGAATTTCCACGTGATGAAGAACCAAGTCAAAAATCAGGAAGATCCTCCCAAATATGACGACTGGACTCATGTTCTACGGAAGTAGAAAACATAGATCACCTCCTCCAGTAGGCCTGATGCGCCCTTGAAAAACACTGATAAGTGGGTCAAAAAACAACATAAATCAGGAGAAACCTCTAGTGTTATGTGGTCGGATATGGTGGGGGAATAAGACTCTAATGATAACGAGATCATTCTAAGGGATGAAATCGATGCTATGGTGCGGACCATTATCGAGCAGTCAAAGGATGTTCTTGATCACCTTGACTCATTCCACCACTCTTCTTTGTGTTATTGGCACCAGGCCATGGCCAGTAATGAAGTGGATGCACCTATTAATGCAGGTAAGAAGTCCACAGGTGCAGTTTTTGGTACTTCTTCAACCAACGATTGTTCTGCTAATATGGATCTTATTAATGCAGTAGGTTCTCAGCCCACTACCAAGGATTTTGCTCCTAATGGCACATATGACCATCCTGATCAGCCTGAGATTGTATCAATTGATACCTCCATGAATTTTCATTCAGGGTATATATCTTACAAAATCAATAATGACACTCAAAAGCAGGTGATGCTTGCCAATAAAATGCTTAACACCTCCAAGGTGACATGCTCATCTGAGTATACAGTGGCAGTGGGATCCATAGCAACTGTGACTGTCTCCTCAAGCACCTCTGATACCCTCACACCTGATTTTCACCCAAAGGATTGTATTGTGACCCCACATGGTTCCACAATCTCTCTGGATAATAATCAAGTTGATGTTAACAAAATTAAATCTAATGTCTCTACTGCTTCTACTACGAATAAACAATAGACAGTGGCAGTGGGCTCCATGACCACTATAAATGTCTGTAGAGAACTAAATCTTGACATACATATACATTAAATTACTTTTACGAAATAATTAATACATAACAAAAACAAACACACAAGGACCATAATAGTTCAGTGTCTTTGAAACTCGGAAAAATAATATTCTAATCATTGTGAAAGATCTTCGACATCTCCCAAAAAGTTCTTACCCTTTCGTTATATTACCTAAAACATTTATTTATATCATGGGGAAATGAAATCCTATAAAGGGTCAGCTCAAATGCTCAGTAATAGTAATAATGGAGAGAATAAAACAAACAAAATACATTTGAACTTAAAAACATGAACATAATGTTTAAACATAAAAATCTTGAGCAATGACATAAAACATAGTAGTACATAAGGAATAGATAAATCAATAATGATAAAATAGAATGGAAATAAAACATGTAATTGTGGAAAACCATTAATCACAAGATATTATTTCCATAGTAGCCAAGGCATTGCTGCCAGGTCCATCTTAGTGGACAAATCTCTTTCTAAATCGAGTTCACTCATCGTTTCAGTCTTGTAACACTGAACCAGATTAAATTACCATTCCAGCCTTTTATATATCATGAGATATAAATCATAACCAATTAATTTTTGGGAGATATAGGTCCCACACATCTCCTATATAAATCATTCATAGGTCTTCCACAACATAAACATAAATCATTCATCATACCCCAATGAATAAACTGGGTTTCATAAACATCATCCCATCATAACATAATCCGTATAAAACCAATGGATATCATTTCATTATAAGAAAAGTGAAACCATGTAAATAATAGGGATATTACACTTGAAACATACACATATTAAATAATTTCATCTTATAAGGAACATGGTTTTGATAAAACACATGAAAATAATTATTGAGGAAAATATCCTCTCTTCTTAAGAATCATTTTCATTTCACTAAATGCCATGAAATTTTAAAAGAAAAGGATTTTATTGAAAATAACCATGAAATATTTTTGAGTAAACTTCATGAAAATAAGATGTTATAAAACCATAAAAATGCGTTGATGCCGTATAAGTTAAAAAAACATTCTCCTTTTACTTTTGTCGGAAAAGTCAAAAAGTACCACGTATGGTAAACATAAGAATGATTTCTTACATAACACAAAGTAAAAGTCAAAGAGGGGTAAACATGACTTTAAAAATACATTGTATAATATTAAAAACTTTAAGAAAAACATTATTATGGACATGGCTGAAAAATATAACCCCAGTAAATACTTACGAATAAATAATCTCGGATTACAATGAGATTGGAATAATTATCCCTTAATTTAGGTCTGATATGCTTCGTACATATCATAACCTCTTGTATAATGATTTAAATAAAGTCATTGACTTATTACAGAATCATATTCAAATTTATGATATCATATATGGCTCAATTATGAATTTATATTAACCGTTCTTTTGTAAAATCCATGTTCAAGCAGCATTTTTTGTAAAATCATTTTATTTATCGTACGTGTTTGGACTTGTTGTTCTTGGTATTATTATTAATTATATCATGATTTAATTACTTCTTGAATTTAAATCATGATTTATATATCATATATATTCAGTATATATATATATAATAGATAGATAAATGAAATGAAATACACTGTTCGTGGAGACGGTTAGCCGTATGTACGCATGAATGTTGTTTTCTTTTCCTTATTGAATTGAATGGAATTAAGTAGATGACATACATATATATATAAACAAATACATTACTATTATTATGTCATATATTTCATTATTATTCATTATATATACCTTATAATCATTCATGAATGGTTAACATGGAGAATGAATCTCATCGCCTCATGGAGACGGTAGTCCGTACGTACGCACGGGCGATGATATCATTCACATGATCTTGGAATTTTATTTAAGTGTATGTATAATATTTCAGAATCAATATAAGTTTAAAATAATCATATATAGTTACTTATATACACCATTATACACATACAATTATGGTGGTGGTCGACAACAGATTACACCACGGCGTGGAGACGATATACCGTACATATGCACGCGCGGTGATTTCGTTTTCCGTAGGATGGATAAAATTTGTAATAGGGTTCTTAGTATTTATAATAACATATCATTATATAATTAATACTTATTTTATTAATTTATAATTAGTCATCTACATAAGAAGAAGTTTTAGAAGAAAGAAACTTGAGGGAATCAGAAGAATATATTACCTCTTCTTCGACACACCTTCTTTAAGCTTCTTCTTAAAGAAGTAGAGTTGGTATTTTGAGAATACCAGAACCTCAAAAATGTTTCTAGGGAAATGTTGAAGAGAAATAGGCCAGGTTTGTCCAAGATTCAAGGCTCAAAAGGGTGTGAAGAGATGAGGGATGGGGTTCCCTTTTTATAAGGGAGGAGAGGGGCACCTTTGGAAACACATAAAATGTTATTTTATAATAAAGTCATATTCGGTTTATAATAGCTCAAAATTGATTTATTTAGAATATAAAGTGGGGATGGGTCGAAATAATCTCAACCAATAGGTTTTAGACAAATTTAGGTTACTATGTTAACCTTATCATTTAGATTTAACTCTAAGTTGAATAATTTAACTTTTACCATGTCTTCTTGTTTTCTTAAAGTATTTGGTTAATAAACTTACTGTAACAAGCCAAAATAACCCCAAGTGGTTTATTATTAACATATACAACCTTATCTATATCATTTGGAAGAGGATTATATTTTTATGAATATAATAACAATTAATAATATAATATTTGTTTTAAAAACTATTTTATGTCAATTTTGACACTATATGGTAATGGATTTTTCATGAAAATCATAACAACATGATTAGTTCGAAAAAAGTTAATTTAATCAATAATAAATTGTCATATTAACCTCTAAAATTAGTTTATTTCATAAAAAGTCTCATATTACATTTATTTTGGTATTTATAACATCAATTATGTTAATATTTCATTAATAATGTAATTACTTCATCATCATTGTGTCATAATTAAATAAAATTATTTAATGTCTAAAAATTATAAATCAAAAACCATAATGTAGAAAATATTTTTATTTTACTAATTAATATTTATAGTAGAATTTATCTTATGTATATCCCTATATTAATAATGTTTTATTTATTAATCCTTGATTTTTACAATTTTAACTCTTCTTTAAATAAAATAATAATAAGTGTCATAATATAATCCAAGTTGACCTAAATGGTAATATTTTATTCCTAAGGTTTTTTCGGTCTAATTACAATTATCAAATATAATTAAGACATATGTTAGGGTAATAATAATATCTTTTTTACCCTTAATTACCATATTTACTTTTAACTGTGTTAAATAAAAGTAAAAAGTTACTATTCACCAAAAAATACTTTTATCTTATTGAACCACATTTTACTCCTTGATATTAACCATGTCTCTCAGATTTTAGAAATTCCATTCATGGAAGCTGTAAAATTATGTTTTATGTAAATTTTCAAATTCTCCTAGGAGGTGGGTAAAATACGGTGAAAAGTTCAATAAAATTTTAATATGTCTAAGATTATTATAAAACGACTCAAATTAATTATATTGAACATATATAGGTATTGTGTATCAATTTTTACATAAAATAAATATAAATAAAATAAATAATTATTCAAATAAAAAGTCGGGTTTTAAATAGTAACCCAGTGTTATCACTATTCATCAAAAATTGAATGTTTTAAGAAAAATACCCAAAATTCACCTTGGCTAATTTCGATATTCCGAATCCAAAAATGAAGTCTATTTTGAATGATAAAATTTATAAAGTTTAAAAAAGTGGGTATTACTATTCATAATGGCTAGTTTTATATAATATTTTAATAACATATCGTTGTTTAGTGAAACTCTGTATTGCGTACAAGACACGCTATCGTGGAAGGGCGCGATTGCGTGTAATGAAAGACAAGTCAGGGTGGAATGTAGTACAAGAATCCTTTATTAAAGCATATAACAGAATCCAACCATATTTCAATTATTCATTGAATATATATATATACACACACACAATTATGCGTAGAATAACTACTATCAAACGAACTTGAAATTTTGTGTAACACAATACAAGAATAGTGTTGCGTATACTGTAAGCTAATACGGTGTTGCGTATAGAGAAAGATAATATTGATGTACCATATAATATAATATATTAAAGAAATTAAAAATAATATATCTTATAAAATATCGGGGTGTTACATTCTACCCCATTAAAATGAATTTCCCCTCAAAATTCGTCGCGGTTATAAATGGTTTACTACATGAAAGTTTCATTCATAGAAACCCACATTGTCAAAAGGAATACTAAAAATTAATTTTAAAAGAAGAAGTTATAATCATAACAGTCACCAAAAGTAACTCAGCACTGGGTATCCACATAGGAAAACATAGTTGAAAATATGGATATGGAAGAGAAATATAACCATCATCTTCTGATGAAGAGTGGTAGAAGACATGGCTATGAAAAAGCCAACAATAACAAAGCCATAAATTTGTTATGATCTAAGGTACCATATAATTCATCATATTTACGGGCACTAGGGAATTTTTTTTGGTTTTCAAGGTCATTTACCTATAGTTGAAGAAATTGGAATTAGAAGAAATGCTTTCTTGATTATGGTACAATCTCACCGTTGGTCATTCCTTGGCCAATTTCCACTTCATCTCTTAATTAAATGAAGATGAATTTGTTATTCGTGAAGTGTTAGCAGATCATGTGATAGAATGATGGGTCATTCCATCTATCTCAAACAAATGGTTAGAAAAAGTTATTAAAAATACATAAGTCCATCTATTGTGAGATTAATACTATATGGTTTCTAAAATGGACTTATACTTCATATATCATACTGATTAATATAATAAAACTAGTTTATAATAACCAAGGACTTCCTGTAGTCTAGTGGTAGGTTATAAAGGCCTGTCACACTTTGGTTGTCGGTTTGATTCACACAACCATGTCAAACACGACGGGTTGTTGCCCGACCTGCACGTTGTCCTTTTTGTAAAAATATATTATTATAACATCCCATCAATAATATCAAAAACAGTTATATCCTTAAACAATACTAACTTATTTCCAACATTATCCATTCCAATCTTTAGGCTTATCCAAAATACTGTTGTCCAAGCTCATAGTATAACAAAAACAATTACAAGAAATGTCATCTTCCGGGCATCTCAATACCATCATTTATACCCCATATATCATACGATATATCTTGTTGGTCAAATTAAAAACATGTGAATGCCTTAATAATTTATTCTCTAGAAAAATGAATACCTATTGACCCTTAGTGAAAACATGAATGCTATAAAAATTTAACACATTCCACATACCAAAATCCCAAAATTTCTATATACTCAAACCATGATATAACTTTGTCCTTATATCAGTCGTAAGATCATTTAATTTTTTCTTTATCCCTTCTTTATACAAATATCATCTAATTTCCAAAAATATTTCAATCACATTTCATGGTTACCGGTACTATATAATTATTGAAAACCAATATATAGATATTCCAAAAATTCTACGATTCCATAAATGAGATTCCATGATACTATTTTGAAATCCCATTACATAAAAACCTAATCATTTCATAACGTCATTATAATACTCAACATCACAAATAGTGATCTCATATGACTTCCCATTATCCTTTGCATTAAAATTTTGCACACGTAGATCATCATTAACCCTTAGATTAGGGAATTGATTAGCATAATGCCCCATTTCCTTGCACTTGAAGCATTGAAGTGTTGGTGGTGCATTCTCTGCAGTATTTTCATTATTCACATCATTAGCAACCATTTTCCATTAATTCAACACTCAGCTGCTTGATGACCTTCTTTTAAACACTTAAACATTTTCTTATCCCTTTAACACTATCTCCACTATGCTTCTTTCCATACTTTGAGCATAAAGAAACATTCATATTCTTTTCACCATTATTATGAGATTTTTCCTTGAACTCCATCTTTCATTTCTTGTCAAAACCATGAGATGGATATGTAACATCATATTCCATTTCTACCTTGATAGCACAATGCAAAATATTTTCATAGCTACTGAAGTCTATTATAACTAATTCCCTTCGAAGACTTGGTTTTAAGCCACTGAAGAATCGATCAATTCTACTTTCACGTTGGATGATAAAGCCAGATGCATACCTTGCATGCCTTGTAAAATTTTCTTTTTATATACCAACAGATTCATCTTCCATTTTCTTAAGCTCAAGGAAATCCTTTTCAATATTTTTTCAAAGAATACTATTGATGTACTTATTGTAAAATAAGTTCTTTAACTCATCCCATTCCATGGATTCAATTTCATATCGGGGCCTCGTATTCATAAGTAGAGTCCACCATTGATCTGCTTCACTTTCTAGACGGTAAACAACCAGAATGAATTTTTCATGTTACGAATAGTGAAGTATGGAAAATATAATTTCAATGGTACTGATCCTTTGTTCAGCAACAAGTGGATAAGAAGACCCACTGAATGAAGGTGGACATTGCCTCATGAAATATTCAATAGAATATTGTTCCCTTCTATGCTCATTTGGAAATCCAGAATAATCCATAGCTTGTGTAAGTATAACAATATGATTTTTCACTCCATCTCCAATAACATTGGTCTGTTCGTGAGAAAATCATTGCATTGACCATTACATTGATCAACATGGTTCCTTCGGGTTCCAACCATCGTCTAAAACCCAAAAATAATAGTGTGAGTGGAAAAAATCATGAGAGGGAAAAGAACATAATAAAGGGGGAGTACCTTCAATATATAACGTCTTATGGTTAATTCTAATATTTTTTCTGTAATTATAGGACTATAACTTATACATATACATAACCTTAGGGACATCCCTAGACATAGCTTAGAAATATCTATAGGGATCTCACTAAAGTTTTTGCATCCTAGTTTCCAACGTTTACCTAATCCTTTACTATGATACCAACTGTAGAGACCCAAAAAATGATGTACATAGACATTAAATTACTTTTTCCGAATAGTTAATACATAACAAAAACAAACACACAAGGACTATAATAGTTCAGTGTCTTTGGAAACTTGGGAAAATAATCTTCTATTCATGGTGAAAGATCTTCAACATCTCCCATTAAGATCTTCCCCTTTGGTTTTCTTACTTAAAACTTTCCTTTATATCCTGGGGAAATGAAAACATATAAAGGGTGATCTCAAATGCTCAGTAAGGGTAAGCATGGAGAGAATAAAACAAACCATATACATTTGAACTTAAAAACATGAACATAATATTTAAACTTCAAAAGCATGACCAATGACATAAAACATAGCAGTACATAAGGCATAGATACATCAATCATGATAAAATATCATGAGAATAAAACATTTAATTGTTCAAAACCATTAACCACATGATATGATTTCCATATTAGCCAATACATTGCTTGCCAAGACCATCTTATTGGACAAACACCCTTTCTGAATCAAGTTCACTCATCGTTTCAGTCATTTAACAGTGAACCAGATTAACTTACCGCTCCATCCATGTCTATCTCATGAGATATAAATAATCACCCAATTCATTGGAGGGATATATAGGTCCCACCCATATCATATTGAAATCATTCATACGTTTTCCACAACATACACATAAATCATTCATCATAACCCAATGAATAAAATGGGTTTCGTAATCATAATCCCATTATAACATAATCCATATAAAACCAATGGATATCATTTAGTCATAAGAAAAGTGAAACCATGTAAATAATAGAGATATTAAACTTGAAACATGCACATATGAAATAATTTCATCTTAGATAGAAAATGGTTTTGATAAAACACTTGAAAATAATTCTTGTGGATAATATACTTTCTTCATAAGAATCATTTTATTTTCAGAAAATGCCATGAAATTTTAAAATTAAAGGATTTTATTAAAAATAACCATGAAATATTGTAGAGTAAGATTCATGAAAATAAGACGTTATAAAACTGTAAAAATCAATTCATGCCGTATAAGTTAAAAAACATTCTCATCGTACTTTTGTCGGAAAAGTCAAAAAGTACCACGTATGGTAAACAAAAGAAGGATATCTAACATAACACAAAGTAAAAGTAAAATATGGGTAAAAATGACTTTAAAAATACATGGAAGAATATTAAACAGTTTATGAAAAACATTTTTATGGACATGGATGAAAAATATAACCCTAGTAAATAATTACGAATTAACAATCTCGCATAAGAATGAGATTGGAATAATTATCCCTTAACTTATGTCTGATATGATTCGTACGTATATGAACCTCATGTATAATTATTTAAATAATGTCATTGACTTATTACAGAATCATATTTATTGTTATGATATATGTTTCACTTATGAATTTATATTAGATGTTCATTTGTAAATTCCATGTTAAAGCAGTGTTTTGGGTAAAATCGTTTTATTTATCGTACTTGTTTAGACTTGAGGTTCTTGGTATTATTATTACTTATATCATGATTTAATTACATCCAGAATGTAAATCATGTTTTATATTTCTTATATATATCATGTATATATATATATATAATAGATAGATAAATGAAATGAAATTGACCGTTCATGGAGACGGTAGGCCTTACGTACGTTTAAACGTTGTTTTCTTTTCTCTATTTAAATTGAATGGAATTAAGTAGATGAAATAAATATATATATAAATAAATAAACTATCATTATTGTTTCATATATTTCATTATTATTCATTATATATACTTTATAATCATTCATGAATGGTTAACTTGGAGAATGAATCTCATCACGTCATGGAGACGGTTGTCTGTACGTACCCACGAGCGATGATATCATTACCATGATCATGGAATTATATTTAAGTGTATGTATAATATATCAGAATAAATATCACTTTACAATATTAATTTATAGCTATTTATTTACACCATTATCCCTATCCAAGTATGGTGGTGGTCGAAAATAGATTACACCATGGCGTGGAGACAGTATTCCGTACGTACACATGCGCGATGATTTCGTTTTCCGTAGGACAGATAGAAGTTGAAATAGGGATCTTTAATATTTATAATAACATATTAGTATATAATTAATACTTATTTTATTACTTTATAATGAGACAACTAAATAAGAATAATTCGTAAACGAATGAATCTTGAGAGAATCCGAAGAAGAGATTACCTCTTCTTCGACGCACCTCCATTAAGATTCCTCTTAATGAGGTAGATATGGTCTTTTTAGAATACCAGAACCTCAAGAATTTTTCTAGGGAAGTTTATAAGATAAATGGGCTGGGGTTTTCTGAGCTTAAAGGCCCAAAAGGGTGTGAAGAGAAGAGGGAAGGGGTGCCCTTTTTATACAGGAGGAGAGGGGCACCTTTGAAAAAAATTAAAATATTATTTTATAATAAAGTCATATTCGGTTTATAATATCTATAAATTGATTTCTTTCAAAGCTAAAGTGGGTATGGGTAGAAATAATCTCAACCTATATGTTTTAGACAAGTTTAGGTTACTATGTTAACCTTATCATTTAGATTTAACTCTAAGTTAAATAATTTAACTTTTATCACGTTTTCTTGTTTTCTTACACTATTTGGTTAATAAACATACTATAACAAGCCAAAAGTACCCCAAGTGGTTTATTATTAAAATATATAACCTCCTATAATTCATTTTTCTGAACCTTATATTTTTATTAATATAATAACAATTAATAATATAATATTTGTTTAAAAAACTATTTTATGTCAATTTGGATACTATATGGTAATTGATTTTTGTGAAACTCATAACAATATGATTAGTTATAAAAAAGTTATTTTAATCAATACTAACTTGTCATATTAACCTCCAAAATTAGTTTAATTCATAAAATGTCTCAAATTCCATTTATTTGGGTATTTATAACATCAATTATTTTAATATTTCATTAATAAGGTAATTACTTCATCATAATTGCGTCATAAATAAATAACATTATTTAATGACTAAAAATTATAAATAAAATACCATTATGTAGGAAATATTTTTATCTTTCTAATGAATATTTAGAGTCGAATTTATCTTATGTGTAACCCTATATGAAAAATGTTTTAGTTATTAAACATTGATTTTAACAATTTTAACTGTTCCTTAAATAAAATAATAATAAGTGTCCTAATCTTATCCATGTGTACCTAAAAGGTAATATTTTCTTCCTAAGGTTTCTTTTGATCTAATTACACTTATCCAATAGAATTAGGACATTTTTTAGGGTAATAATAATATCATTTTTACCTTTAATTACCCTATTTACTTTTAGTTGTGGTAAATAAAAGTAAAAAGTTAATATTCAAAAAAAATTATCTTATTTAACCATATTTTACTCCTTGATATTAACTGTGTCTATCGGAGTTTCAAAATTCCATTCACAGAAGTGGTAAAATTAAGTTTTATGTAAATTTTCAAATTCTCCTATTAGGTGGGTAAAAGATAGTGAAAAGTTCAATAAAATTTATATATGTCTAAAATTATTATAAAATAACTCAAATGAAATACATTGAACTTATATAGGTATTATATATCAATTTTGACCTAAAATTATTTTAAATAAAATAGATAATTATTTACATAAAAAGTTGTTTTTTAAATACTAACCCAGTGTTTTCACTATTCATCAAAAATTGAATATTTTTAGAAAAATTCCAAAAATTCACCCTAGGAAAATTTTGATATTCCGAATCCAAAAATGAAGTCTATTTTGAATCATAAAATTTATAAAATTTTAAAAAGAGTTTATTAATATTCATAACGACTAGTTTAATATAATATTTTAATAACATATCGTTGTTTAATGAATCTCGGTATTTCATACAACACACGCTATCGTGGAAGGTCGTGATTGTGTGTAATGAAAGCCAAGTCAGGGTTTCATGTACTGAAAGACTCCTTTGTTGTTGCATAAAACAGAATCCAACCATATTTCATTTATTCGTTGAATTTATATATATATATATATACTCAATGTTGCGTAGAATAACTACTATCAAACGAACTTGAAATTGTGTGTAACACAGTCCAAGAATCGTGTTGCATATACTACAAGCTAATATGGTGTTGCGTATAGAGAAATATAATCTTGGTGTACCCTATAATGGAAGATAGGAATGAAATTAAAAAGAATATATCTTATAAAATCTCGGGGTGTTACACTGTCTCCTCTGACACCTCTAATGCTCTCACACCTGATTTGCCTCCAGAAGATTGACCAGTGACTCTGATTTTGGATACAAACTCTTTGGAAAAAATTTAGGGTGATAATATTGAATATGATTCTAATGTCTCTGTTGCCTCTTCTAAGAACAAACAGGGAAAACAATCCATCCCATCATCCTCTCATAAACCTAGATGTTCAGCAAGGAATAAGGGCTAGGGGAGAACAAAAAAGGGGGTTCTAACTCCAAATTCAGGTTCAAATGAATTGATTCTTTTAGAATTGGAAGGGTTTAGCACACTCTGATAATTTTACTATTCTTAATAGATTTATCTTGACTCACAAACCAAAATTATTTTCCATTTCTAGACCTAAAAATAATTTTTCTTAGAAATATTTACACGTATGATCTTTTGGTTATAATTTCATTGGCACTTGCAAGGTTGGTACTTCTACTGAAACTCTCTGGATTTTTTTATCATTCATCATTGCAGTCTGTTAATGTTGTCAAACGTATGATCAAATGTTTACTTGAGTTTTTTTCTTTGCTGGTGTTCATACTGTCTGCACTATGATATATACAAAGAATAGATATCAAGAACGAAGACCCCTCTGGGATGACCTCCTTTCCCTCTCTAGATCTGTTCAGGATCCATGGCTGGTGGTTAGTGATTTTAACGCCATTCTTCTCCCAAGTGAAAAGATTGGACCGTCACATTCTTCCACCTCAACTAGATAATTTAATGCTTCTGTTGGAGAGTGTGACCTTATTTAAATATACCATATTGGTGCTAAGTATACTTGGTATAGAATATGCCTCAATATGATAGTGGCTAGAAAACTTGACAGCACCTTCACTAATGTTGCTACCCTTGATAAATGTGAATCCATATCTAGTATTACCTTACCCAATGTCAACTCGGATCATCACCCTATTCTTTTCAGTTTCATCGCTAAGGGCTTAAGGTCTTCCCTCCCATTAAAATTTAACAATGATGGGGATGCGGTCCCAGAATGTTCTAACATGATAAAATATTTCTGGGAGGGTTGCGACACCAGAATGATTCTTTTTCTTTCATTTCTAAAATAAAACTCCTGAAACAGCAACTCAAGGGTTGGTGTTCTTCTAAAACAAAACATCTAGACCTGGACATCTCTTATTTGGAGAATGACCTCTCTCATATTCAATGCTCTGATACTTTCTCTGATTTTTCTCTTGATCCCCAAGCTGAAATTACTATCTCCATGAAGCTTAACTCCCTTATGAAGCACAAAGATAACATGAAAAAGCAGATCTTTAAAACCAAATGGCTTTCGGATGGTGATAGAAATACTAAATTCTACCATTCTCTTCACATAATCAGGAAAATATGTTGGCCACTTTCCTTTCTTGGAGTTGGTGACACTCTTCTAGACATTGAGGATGCCATTGTTAATCATGATTTTGGTTACTTCCAGAATTTGTTTAATGGTCCAGAGGTCAATAAAGATCTTCTTCCTGACATCATTCTTAATATGGTCACTGGTGAGGATAATTAACATCTCTTAAGAATTCCTATAGACAATGAAATCAGGGACACTATCTTCCATCTCAACCCTAATAGTGCCCCGGGACTTGATGGGTTCAACTATGGTTTCTTCCAACAATACTGGGATCTCATCCATGTGGATGTGTGTAAACTGGTTAAATCTTTTTTCTCCAATAGTGTTCACCCTCATGGGTTAAATGCACAATTTATTACTCTTATTCCTAATGTGGACAATGCTGACATGATTCAACTTTTCCAACCTATTACTCTCATCAACGTCCTCTATAAAATTATCACAAAACTTCTTGCCAACATACTCACCTCCATCTCCAATAAAATTGTTTCTTTAAACCAATTTGGACTTATAAAAGGTAGAAATATTTAATATTGCATCTTCTTGCCTTATAATATACTAATATGATAAATAAATTCACTAGAGGAGGCATTGTGGCCATCAAACTAGACATTAGGAAATATTTTGACACCATGGATTGGAATTTCATTTTAAAGGTTCTCAAAAACTTTCGGTTTAATGATTATTTTATTGATATGATCTGCACCTTATTCAAACCGGCTTCCAATTCTGTGCTGGTCAATGGGTCCCCTAAAGGATTCTTTAAATGCACCAAGGGGGTTAGGTAAGGTGGTATTTTATCTGCCATTCTTTTCACTATTACTGAGGATTATTTTAGTAGACTCCTCATGAGACTTGTGAGTCAAAACAAAATTAATGCCATTCAAGATTATAGAATCTTAAATGTTCCTACCCATCTTTTATATGATGATGATATAATTTTATTTATAAAAGGTGATAAAAGGAACGTCAAAAACCTCCAAAATGTCCTTGATCATTATGATGGTATTTCTGCTCAAGCGATAAGTTTGAACAAATCCTTTTTTTTCTTTGGGAAGAATTTTTCCCCCAATAGAAAAATTCATATCATCGATTTCTTAGGAATCAAAGAAGGCTCTTTCCCATTTAATTACCTAGGTGTTCCAATTTTTTGGGGAAGACCAAAATCCCTCTATTTTCATATAATTGTTGATAAAATTATAAAAAAAATTCTTTATGGAAGGGTAAATATCTTTCTATGGCCAGTAGAGTTTGTCTTGTTAAGTCTACAATTGTTTACAAGATGGTCTACTCGATGATGGTTTACAATTGGACTTCCAGTCTTCTCAAAAAAAAATGTTTGCATTAAATTTTTTTTTGACTTGTAGTACGATTGAAAGAAGACTTGTCACAAAACCATGGGTCACATGTTGTAAACTCGTGGATAAGGGTGGTCTTGGGATTAAGAATCTTAATCTTTTTAACGAATCTTTTCAAGCTATAATGACTTGGAATTTGATTCACAAAAACTCTGATTCCTTGGACATTCTTAAAAATCAATTTTTTTCCAAGCTTCGGAATGTAATCTTGGGTTACATCACTTCCTCAATATGGCCATAAATTAGAAATTATTTCCTTAATATCATGCACAACTCTAGATGAATGGTTAGTTATAATTCCTCTATGAATTTCTGGCTAGACAACTGGACCGACGTCCCCTTAATATCAATGATATTGTCCACCACTACTCCTGGGAATACCAACTCCACTATATGTGATGTTGTTAACTATCATGACATCACCCTTCCAAATCACATTATCCATATCATTTACAAATATCCTTTTCCCGAAACTAATGATTTCTTTATTTGGGAACATGCATTTAATAGACTCCTTGATTTTAAAAGTTTCTACAGAAACAATTTTAGTAATTATGTTTCTAACTTTTTTTGGTTGAATGATTTTAACAAACCTTGGATCAAACCCGCACGCCTTACTCTCATTTGTTGTGTTTCTCATAATAGGGTCCCCACCAATGTGTGACTTCAATCATTTGGGATTTCTCTTTTCTCTAGATTTCATATGTGCAAATGACATTGTGAGGATAGTAATATTTTGTTCTTGTCTTGTGATACAGCTACTGCTCTTTGGAATTATATTTCTGAAATTTTTGGTTGCAGATGGACACTTTTTGCTACTATTGACTATAAACATCAACACTATGTGATTTGGGATTTTTCTAAGCAAATCAAGAATCTTTTTCTGACTGCGGCGGCAGAGCCCTTGCATGTGATCTAGTATGACAGAAATAATTTTATTCATAATAATAGTTCATTTAGTCTCAATGTAGGTAAAATGTGTATTCTCATGGCCATTAAGGATTCGCCCCACTTCAAAAAGATCATTGTGACAACTATGTTGGTGATTTTGATATCCTCTGCCGTCTTCAAATTAGAGGATCTTATAGGAAACCTCGGCGTACCTTTGATGTCTTCTATCAAGCTTCGCTTCTAGGGTGGATCAAAGTGAATTTTGATGGTGCCTCTAGATGAATCCCAGGTCTGGCAAGTTCGTGGTGCCATCTTCAGAGGCTTTCTTGGATGTTTCCTTGACTGCTTCTTCGGTGGATGAATTATGGCCTCGTCCTTGGAAGCAAAAATGTTGGGAGTCATTCATGCGGTGGACTTTGCCAAGAAAAATGGTTGGAACAAGTTGTGGATTGAATGTGATTCTACCACTATTGTCCAAGCTATTTGGAAGTGGGTGGTGCACCTTGAATTTCCTCTTACCTCTCGATGGATGAAATTTTTTTCTTCGCTCATTGATCTCAACTACATTTTCACACATGTGCACCGTAAAGAGAACATGGTTACTGATATTTTTGCCAACAAGGGGGTCAATCAGGTTATAACCTGGTTGGATGATTTTTCTAACAATTCGCTCCCGTTTTTTATTAAGGATTGTAATAAGATTTTCATCTTTCATACTTTTGTAATTACCATTCTTTTTTGATCAATAAATTGTGCCTTGGTATTTGACTGAGGCACCACCTCTTAAAAATAATTTATTTATTCACATTATTATGATAAGTTATACGTAATTACATTGTACCATTTTTTCATGCCATATTAATGATGATATATTGATTAAATTATAGATTGTATCATGGGTTTTCCATTAATGATTAATTTAGGTCCCCCTTTATGTTTTTTATGTGTACATGTTATATTCAATTGTAACACACATAATTTTTATATATAATTGCATATATGATGGATTTTATAGGAGATAATGGGGACTTATTACACCTATATTTTTTTCTTATATAGTGGAAAAATGTTCATTTGATGAGAAAGTGAGGAGATTTATTTGTAAAAAGTCATTCCTACCTATCTAATAATATAATCCATAAAAATGATTCGAATTTATGAGACTAGATATTTATTGAGAATATTGTAATTATTTATGGATAAAATTGATCCTATTAGATTTATCTTGATTCCCATTTCAAATGAATATCATTATTCACAATATATTCCAAGAGTGTGGTATAGTGGATTCAGTCAAATAGTATAAGGGTGAAGTGTTTGGGTTTTCATTGATTTCAATTTACTTAATGAAAATTTATGTATGGACTCTGTATTATAATTGATGTTTTAGACTTCTAGAATGATTGTTGTTATGTTATTTTAATTGTTGTATTACTTTGTGATAAAGAGTTCTTCATTAAAAAATAGAGGCATGTTGTAACTATTATAGAATTTATAGATAAATGTGTGGTTTGGGGGTTTGGGGGACGAAATTTTGTTGAATGATAGTTGTGAACATTTGAGTGATGAAATGTTCTTGATAGTGATTGATTATGGAACCATGGGTTTACTGTATATTTATTTATATTGGAGATAGATGGGACATTAGTTGTGGACATTATTACAACTATTTAGAACCATTGTTAAATTTTTGATGGATTACCATTCCTCCAAAAATTTTATATTAATGAAATGAATTTGATGCATATTTCCCTTGTCAACTGTAATAGAATATATTAGTATTTTATAATCTAAACTATTATAGGGTTGTTTAATGAGATGACATGATTGTTGGTTCAAATAGTTTATATTATTTTGGAATAAAAATAATTTATGGTGGATCACATGATGATGTGAAGGATCAGTATAAATAATTTTAGAAACAAGTGATTAGTTCAATGAAAATTAAATGTAGTTATGATTTCTTGTTAATAGGTAATGCAATTCCCTCATGTAGTGTCTTAAAATGAATTTGAAATAAATTTAAAAACAAATTATCTATTGTGGGGACTATATTTTACATTATATTATAAGAATTTTGAAAATTTAATGTATGAGCATCAAGTGAGGTATTATAAGAGTGTATTATAATGGTTATTAAGACATTATATGACCTAGATGAGGGTATCCATGTTTAGGAATCTATAGATATTCATCAAGGGTTCTTATTAAAAGTGTTCATTCTTAAATAATTCACTAAACATATGTTTGGATGGTTATAATGATTGTTTGAAAAAATATATGGTTTAGAGAAACCTATGAATTGTTGGAGGTAAAATGGATTATATATTTTCCATCCAAAACAATATATTTGAGGAATATTATAGTGTTTTCAGTTTATAATTTATGTTATTTAGGCCATAAATATTATAATATAGTGATTGAGATTGGTGGAAGTTTTCTATTTCCATTATATAACCATTGTTGAGGATATTTTTGGTGGGATAGGGGGTCCTGACATGGGAGGATAATACTAGTATGTTCATGTTGTTTCTTTTGGGAACCAATTACTACACTTACACATAAGTTACAATGGAAACATATAGGTAATACTAGACATGTCCTCTCAATGGGGATTGGTTTATGTTGAGTATTGAGTGATCAGGATGAGTTCCACTTTGTTAGAGTGTTGGATATATTTATAAATTAGAGGTTGTTTGATGTAGTTTTTTTGTGATCAGGTCGTTGATCTTAGATCCAAATATGTTATTTTTTCAGGAATAGTTGTGAGAAGTTATTTTTCTGGTGGAATTCATAGTCATTTGGGGGATTTTATTTGATCATAAATGTCATAAAAATTATTCTTTTCCATGTATGGTGGATGCAATGAAATGAGGGAGCCAAATCATATATTCTATATTTTTTTAGTAATAGAGATGTCCATTTTTCAATATTTTTATAATTACTATGTCCATTTTTTTCAATGGATTATTGAATTAATATTTTAGGGAAGATAAATTTTCCCTAGTTTTTTAATATTGGAATTTTGGATCATGGGACTATATATTATTGAGAACTGATAATTATTTATGTATTCTTGTTTTGATGGATGGAAAAAGATATCAATGTCACACTATAAATTTCATTTTCATGATAATCCTAATATTGAGTTGTTTATAAAGGTATTTATCATTAGGTGTTGGTGTTTTCATGGGGGATTTTAATTTTATATATTTAGGTTTATGTTGTTTGGAATTTTATACATGGATATTGTTTTATAATCTATGAGTTTTAAATAGAATTTTTTTTTCGATTTCACAGAGGATGTGCCTATTTTTGATGATATTTAGAATGATCAAGGTGGATCTACTTACAATAATATGTAAAATTTGGACATTTACTACATGATAAAGAGAATAGGGTAAATAGGGAATTTGTACCTGTGGATTGGGCTCTTGGAGTCCCATGGAACAATCTTTATAGATTCATTGAGTGAATAAGGAATTCATAGTTACCAGGTGATTCTTATCATGTAACCTGTTGTCAGAACAACTATTTTTTCAGGGACGAAACCGTAATTTTGGAATCAGGGTCAGATTTTTTTATGGATGATGTATTCTTCAAATATGGATTTTTTTCATGGAACATCACTTAATTTTCTCCATCATTCAATATTTTTTCTATAAAATAGGAAGTCAATATGTGGCTCTTTCAACAATTTTTATCAACGAAATTTATCAGCCACTCACTCTCTTCCTTTTTTTTTTCAAATTATCATATAAGGATAATTTAATGGGTTTGAACAAAATTTCAACTATGAATGGTTAATACAGCCTGAAAATACAAGGTATATTATACTTTGGGATATAAAATTCCTAGATATGATTACTTTAATATTTCTCAATCTATTTCGATAATGACATGTGATGCGTTGATATTTTTTATTGATATTAACAAATTTATTTTTATTTTCATATATAATCGGGGTTCATTTATCAAGATTTAGTTTTTTTGAATACTATACGTAGACTATGGTTTTATGTCTGATCATATTTTAGTGGTTTTTAAAAGGGACATTCCCTTATGAGCTTTTTTCAATAATGGATATTTCAATTATATTGTGTCATTGATTAGAATTGTTTATAAATTATAAACATAGACATGTAGTTTTAGATATGATATAAAGATATTAGTAATTATTTTATAGGCATGGATGGAGTTGGTAGAGCTTGGATTAAGGATGGTCACACTGTGGATGAGGTATTTGGTGTATTTAATAATTTATTATATTTATGTATTTATGTGTTTGTGTCCACATGATATGGGTTCATATTTATTTAGACTGTATATGGTTTGAACTAATTTTCCACTATGGGAAAAGTGTTGTGTAGAGCCTTATGTAAATAATATGTTATTTTCATAGATTTATTAATATATTGAGATATGCATAATGACTATATCACTAATAGAAACTATTTATATTGAATATTTATTTTACTATAGGTTATTTAATCTCCTTAAATTGGTCATGTGTGTTCTAGGATAATGAACAAAAATTATTCATTTTAAATCCCAATATGGATAATAATTCAGTATTTATTCAGATTAGTATCTAAATGTGGAATTTTCTAAAAATTGTTATCTTTATGGGTTTGTGAAATGTTACCTTCTTCACGTGGGTATAAAAAAGTTTTATTTTTTAACCTTTTGGCGGAATAGATTCATAGAGAGAAAATAGGATACAATAAATAATAATACCTTGTTGATTTTCCTATATATGTTAATAAATTCATATCATGAGGGACATCAGTATAGAGGTGTCTAATAGAATAACAAGTGGGATTTATTATTGATATATTATTGGATTATTGCAAATAGGAATATTGATGAGGGTTTTTAGTACTATTATATATCATCAAGTGTCCTATGAATTTTATCTAGGATGATTTACATTATTTTATTTCCTAATATTTATATAGAAAAATAATATTGGAAAAGTGTACCCAATGGGTAAAAATTAATATTTTTATTAAGGTATTTTGGAATATGATCACAAAAATAATCGGATTCCTACAATAATATTATGAATTCCAAGTATGTTTTATTATCATTTCATCAAAAAAATAAGATAATCATGTAGTTTTCTTCAATATATGTCTTAATATATAGAAATTATTATATAAAATCTATGTTCTTTCATATATCATAATTTAAAAATATAAAGGTTTATTTTCAAGATTATCCTCTTATATTAGTTTGGATTCATTATGGAGAGAAGTCAGGTAATAGTGTATAGATTGGACAATGGATGGATCACGTATAAGATGTGATAGTTGGATATAGTTAATTATAGTACCTTAACATTAGTGATAACATAATAGTTAGTAATACATATGAGAACCATATCATATTGATATGTTAGTGTTTAAAACTTTGTAAGAGAAAATATTATTTTAGATTGTGAAATTTTTGGCATACAATTGTGAAACCCAAAATTATGTTATATGGTTTTGGTTTTAATTCAATAGTGAATATCTACAATTTCAATGAAGATAATAGTACGATTTTGTTCTGAAACACAATCATATATGTGATTTTATATGTTCAAACTCATCTATAAAACCTTATATAATGTGATTGGGTGTGGGAATGATTTAGTTTATAACTCATTGATTATATTCATATATACTCCTATAATGAGAAGATGAATTTTGATAAGGGGAATGTTTTTGGATCCCTATTTAGCATTGTTCCCACACCCTATATAGGTACCATGATGCATGCATATGCTCTTATATTTATTTTTAGGAAATAAATCCATTGATGTTGTGGCTATTGTTGAGATATAGTTGTTTAATGATATGTATGATGATGAACAAGATGTTTTAATATACAAATATCTTGGATGGATCATTTTATATTTTGTACACCTGGTTGACTAGTGGATAAACCAAATTATTTATATTTTCTTGTATAGTATTAGATAAAATTGATATACCATGATTATATTTATTTATCCTTGTTTTTTAGACTTTATCTAATATTATATGTGCTTACTTGAATTTATTTTTATGTTTTAATTATTTAAATATTATTTAATGTTATGATAAACATAGTATATTTTCCTCATTATATTAGTAGTCTCTCATTTTATTAGGTAGCCATTGTAATAAAAGGATGTTCACTTTTTTTTCATGTGATGTTCTTACTCAAGCCAATAGATGGTTTTCTATTCTTGGGTTTTATAAATTTAATATCAGATCAAATGATAGTTATAGAAAAAAACATTTTAATGTGTTAGTATGTATATTAGGCTCCCAATACATTTTATATAATATCACAATGCATTATTTTTTTATTATAATCCCAAGAAACAAATTATATATATTGAAACAGTTATTGTAATAAAAGTTTTTGAATATTAAAAATATTATAACCACTTATTTGGAATATTTATATTGATAAGTCAATGTAACATTCCTTATTCATATCATATAAATAAAAAAGAAAAATAATTTGATCAAAATTTAATGACATTTTAAAATAACCACTTGTGAATTCATCATGTCCCATGCGCTGGGATTTATTTTACACAACAATTCTTATGTCATCAACTTATAAAGCCCCATATTCCTTTGATCATTCTTTTATTAACATATTTATTAATAAAAACTATAATAATCTTAAAAAGTAGTATTATATGTTCATTGATCAATAATATAGTATTATGTCATTAGTGTAACAAAATGTTAAATTTTAATCATAATAAAATTTATTTTTTAATTAATATACCATACTAAATTTTGAATCATTATATTATCTATAAAAAAATTGGTTTTTTTCTCTATAGAACATAGTTTTATTCATACTATTTTTTATACGAAATATATGGCCTTATAAAATAGTATTATTTCTTAAATTTTGGACTAGTTTGATAAAATGAAAATTATTGAATGAGTAATCACCTACAAATTATCATAGGACTTTTTTGTATTTTTATGAAAATGTATTTTTTGGACGAATAATGAAAATAATATTTTATAGAGAGATATCATCTTTTATGTAATCATTATAATGTATGAATGTATTCAAATTGTATAAACCAATTCTTTTAAAAATATGTTATTAATGTGTAAACTAGTTATCTAAATGTATTGTGATGAATTTATAAACCAATGATTGGAATTTTGAATCAAATTATATATTTTATTTGAATAAAAAAGTAATTTTAATGATTTAAATATAATAATGTTGTTCAAGGGGTAAATTCAAATTAAGAAAGGTTATATTGTCAATTAAAAATTATTTTATAATAATAAACCATAAAATTAGATGAAATTGTCACCCCTCAAATGTTTTCAAACTAAATTATAATATAGTTAAATATATTACCTAGAATAACCCTCCCATTTGAATATATAATCCCCCACCAACTCTTCATTCTCTTAAATCTCAAAAAAGTTGTTATTTCAATTCTATTTAATTGTAACTCTAATATTAGCCTTCATCACATCCAAACCCTTCCTATGTTTAATATAAACATCCACTTAATGTTTTAATTTAAAATAAATTAATTAAAAACTAGAGAAAAGTTAAGGTCATTAACATTAATCATTATACTTTTTTTATATTTATATTGAAATACATTTTAACAATTAGTTTTATACAATTAAATTGTTGTCTTTAAAATTATCAAACATTAATTTGATTTTTTAAGTGATTTTAAAAATTCCATATATTCTAAAACATATCGTAAGATGAATTTATGTTTAAATAATGATTTTTTTAATTTTACATGATATTTTCTTATATTATATCATTATATTCAAAATTACTTTAATAATAAATTTAATATAAATCAATTGTTTTGTTTTCATATTATTTTCATTATTTATAACTATTTTTTAACATATATTACTAATTTTCATTCAAAAAACACATTATTTAATTCATTATTATGTAAAAATATTTGGTTTCCAAAGATGGTCATTTATTTCAAATTACAAACTTCATTTTTGAGCAATGTAATTAATCACTAAAAAATTATCCTGAATTATTTTTGTCTATATAATCAAATGGATTTAATATGACATATATATTTACTATGTTTTCCCTTTATATTATCACTTTTCAAAAACATATATCACATTGGTGGTTTTACACAACCCATGTGAATAATGATATTATCATTAATGTAAAACTATCATGGTTATACATTAAAATTGAATTTATAATTTTGTATAAAATTATTATTTGATTATTTTTATCATTATATTTAAATAATATAAATTTCATCCCTATATAAAAAGAATGAAAATTTCTAAAAGCATTGTTATTTCTATCCCTAAAAATGAGATTTTTTATTTAATGTTTTTATGAAGATAACATGTTTTTTCCAAACTGATCATCTCCTTTTATGGAATGATATATTCAATATCACAAGTCTTTCATATATTTTATGAAAACATTTGACTATAAAAAATGATCGTTATATGTATAATAATATTATTTGAAGATTATAAACTAAATAACCCAAAAATGAATGATTTAAACTATACTGATTTAGTAGATGAATGAAATAGTATAATATATCATAATAAGAGGTGAATAAAAATGAAATAACTTCTAAATATTTCATATATTTTATATATTTCAGTTATTCATTCATTTTGTGTATGTATGAATAATTTCAAGACACAATGTAAGAGGTTTCATAAATCAATTTATATTCATTAGGTTTTATTAATATGTAATTAATTGTGTTATTCCATGATTATGTTTTTGATGAACTATGATTTTATATTTTCATATAAATATTATTTCAATAATGAGTTGATTGGACTATTATCAGAAACATTTAGCGATACTATTTTGTTTCACACCTTAATAAAAATTTATTGCAGACATCATTCGTTTTGTTAACATAATTTCCATTTATATAAGTTGTATACTAAATATTGAAATATGATATGATGAATAACTCATTTCTATTGATATTTAAATTTTCTTTTTATATTCAATATTTCATGAGTTATTAGTTCTAATTCCATTCATGTTTCATGTGTTTTTCTAGTATAAATTTCAAATCATTAAGACATGTTTCAAATTTATACCCTTGATTTCTTTTATATGTTCTATATTCTACCCAATGAAAATGTTTTGAAAAATTATTTAATGTAATTTTTTCTAGATTAATTTTATATTCCATAATTCAATAAAATTTGTACACATGTACTACTAAATTTTCAATGACTTCACATCTCAAAAATCCTTCCAATGCGACTTTTTTTGATTAATAAATGAACATCCATTTATATAGGGTACATATATCCTCTTCAAAAAAATTATTAAGATTTTTATACGTATAGTATTTTAGGTTATTTATATTAATATTTTTTTAGATGGTAATAAGGTTTCAATGTTCTATAATGGGTGATCCTCAAAATATATTAATTAAATTTTTCTGGCCTTTTACGAAAACTATACCTCTTAAATTTATTATTCAATATTCAATAAATTAATTAATAAAATTTTTTTCCTATTTTTATTTTTTTCAGGTTCCATGACATCGTTTAAAAATAATTTCAAATGTTGATTAATATCATTTTATACGTGGGTCACTTTTGAATCTCTTTATATATTTATGCAACGAATCAATTTTATCATTTATGGAATGATATGATTTTATCACAATATTGACCAATATTATTTATAACTAATGTTTTCAAATATTATTTTCTTTTTTTGAAGGATATCATTTCCCTATTTTTCTCTTCATATTTTCTCTTAAAGATTACAAATGTAAATGGGAATTACATCTTGTTTTCATAATTATATTCTTAAGTAAACTACAAAAATAGTGAATGGATGAGTTTTTATTATTTGGTGGGTGTTAAACCCATCTCTATATTATTTTTTGAGTATTTATAAAAAATCTTCATAATTTTGACTTGGCATCCATCTCATGTTTGTTCCACCAATTTAGTGGGAGTTTCTAAGAAGCCGCAAAAGAAGTAGTTTTTTCAGTTTTATTGGCAATTTCCATTCTATAAAATAAGGCAGTGATAGAGGTGGTTTGAACTACTAATAAATATAAAAATATAACAATTAGGTCAAAAACATTACTAAATATTATTTTAATATATATATATATATATATATATTAGTGGTTGGAACCTCCACTATATATCATTGGGAAAAAATACAAGTTCCCAACATGAATCCCCAAAACATTTTAAAAAATAGATATTAAAATATTAGAATAATAAAAAAACAATTGTAGTGTAATAAAAAATTATCATAACATGTCAATTTTAATTTATATAAAAAAATAGTACAAGAATTCAAAAAAAATAACAATAATAATTACCCAAAATTAATTTAGAAGAATAATGTTATTTAATGTTCTTATTGAGTTTATTTTTATGGTAGGGATACACATTAAGAATCATTTAATCCCATGGATAAAAAATGATATAAATGAGCTTATGTGAGTTGTTCCTATGAATTTCATGAACTAGGTAACTATGTTATAATATTTTGATTCCACCGTGATAAATTTTATAATGTTAGGTAAGAAAAATGTAGTGGTATCATTATGATTTAGAGGTAATTTGAAAGAGACTGAGTGCATGAATCTATCCACTTTATCATGTATATAATTTAATTTTGGGTGTTTTTGTATCTTTTCATTACCCTGAGACTTTTATGTTTTTTGGTGGTATGTTTAATGTCATCATTTTCAACACTGAGTTATTATAGTGCCTTGAGATTATATATTCTTAGATTTTATTGGGATCCTAGTGATATGATTTGGATAAGTATAACAGAAATAAGAATGACATTTTATAGAATTGATGTGGAATTGGATGGATGATGATATCAATGATGTTGAGATCCATGATGCAAATGGGGCTTGGGAGTTCATGTTAACCTTGGACATGTGGGGAGTTATGGATCAAATTATGTGTTTTGGTTCTAAAATTCATTCCAACTATGGATTTGAACACTATGATGGACTAGTATATATGAATAGGGCATGAAAATAATTCTATCTATGGATGTGATATCCATATCATTTCAAATCCTCATTCATATTTATAGTGTATGTGAGTGAATATGATGTGATTTTATTACAACATCATTTTTATATGATGATAACGATATAATTTATATTATATAAAATTGATAAATCTAATCCAAAATGATAGAGTATGTGAACGTAAAAGAAAAATAAGGAAAATTATTTATTAATTATAAATAATAACATTGACTTCTCACTTCTAAACAATATTTATTTGTAGTAAAAACAATTCCATTATAAATTAGAATATTCCAGTCATTAGATTTTGTTTTTAGGTATGGAATATGGAAAATATGCATATAAATAGAAAAAATTTGTCTATTAGTTTCACTAGGTAGAATAATTCCAATATTATAGACTAGAATGACTGCAATATTGGAAAATACCAATTGTATAATCTATAATGATTGTAATTTTATAGAAAATGTGAAACAAAAAGATAAAAAATCATTAATAAAAGCCATCAATTATTTCACCCATTCACTTATGTGACATTGTTATATTATATTTGAAAATGAATTTATAAAATTAAAGTTTATATATTAATAAAATATTAAATTTTACTTAAAATCTAACAAAAATATATACACATAAATGAATTGGATAACAAGTTTTCATTGTTGAGGTCGAAAATTAACAAAGTATTATGATTGAAACCAATTTTTTTAATTTATTTCATCGATATAAATTATGGTATTCTAATAAACTCAATATGTAATGTGGAGTACATATATAAAGTAGCTTCAGTCCAAAATAATGTTTATGAGAATATAGATATATTTTCTCTCATTATCTAAAAAT
This sequence comes from Viscum album, assembly GCA_963277665.1. Taxonomy (NCBI): domain Eukaryota; kingdom Viridiplantae; phylum Streptophyta; class Magnoliopsida; order Santalales; family Viscaceae; genus Viscum; species Viscum album. The sequence goes on along the minus strand of OY728157.1, from coordinate 673,311,965 downwards.
ACTACATAATATTCAATATAACTGAAGAAGTTTCATTCATTAATAATAATACATGAAGAATAATTATTTTTATAGGACTGATAAAGATGATTTAGATGATTAGAATTATTTCATGATGATATTAAATATACACATTATAAAAAATATTGTGTCCAATTGTTACATAAATTGATATTTAAGGTAAGACTAAAATTATAGATGATTTTTTTGGAGTGTATAGACTGATGAAATTTTATTATATATGAATAAATTGGTTTCTAGGCCACCTGATGATATTCTAAATGGAGAATAAATTTAATATGATATGAGAAGTTTGTTGAATAAATTATTAGTTTATGTTGGCCTTCAATATGATGGGTTCTATGGTATATAATTGTAAACCATAAATAATTATCTTGAGATATCCCAAAAAAAGTTTTAATATAATAATATATATGTCGAATAGACACGAAAAATACTAGTGGGATGACATCATGCAAGATGACTACATTTTCTAGTTATCTAAGTATTAACTGATTAATTACCAAGTGGAATTCAAAAACAAATATTTATAAATGGTTGAAATAGAATAGATATTTGGAAAAAATCTAAGATTCATAATTTCAATGAGTACTAAATAAAAAATCCTAAAAAACATAAGAATTTTGTTTATAAGGTAAACATCAGAATAAAAAATAGTTTACTAACCAAGGATATATATTTTCATTCATTTTAAAGGAAATATAGATATCCCACTACAGAAACCATAATATACTTTCTCAATAACTATATTAACGTTAGTTTATCATAAGTTCAGTAACACATCATCACTGAATACAAATTCAACACTAATCACTTCCCAATGAACAATGATCAACATCATTTAAATGTTCACCACTACTCTCTACTACCAATAACTTTATGAATATTTTCATGAAAATTAAATAGTTTTGTGTTTTTATGTTTAAATATAAAACCAATAAAAGATTGTCTACTATGTAATTATAATGTTGTTTTATTTACCTAGTAACAAAATCCACACATTGATTCAATATCACTAAGGTCATATCCATACATCTGTTGATTTAATTCAATCAAGTATTTCTATAGAGTGATGAAAATTTTATCCTGAATCTTTTTATAATCCAACAAATATAAAAAGTTTCTTCTAATTGATAAAAAATAAATTTACGTATCTCATGATAGCGAGTAATTTTAACTGAGAGTATATTCAAGAGAAATACCTAATAGATTACCAATAAAATCATATGTTAGTATTCCCAAAACCATCTTGTGCATGAAACTAGGATGAACCTTATTAATGATTTTACCAGCTAGATCATCTTTGGAGACAAATAATAAATCTATTCGATTGGTACCCTATAATTATTTTATTTTAAATTATAAAAAAATTCCTAACATATTTGAATTGATAATTGTTAATTTAGTAACATATATTAAGATGTTATTTTAAAGAAAAAGGAATTTGAACCCATATTCATTGGATAGATAATTTACAAAACTCCCATTAAATGACATCCAACCAATATTCGACTGGGGATACATAGTTCCCTAAAATTTATTGATTACATTAAACCAATATAATCAATATTTTATTATATAAATTGAATAATCATATAATATTAATATTTAAACTAATAAAGATATTACAGGAAAAGATTTGTTTTGGGAAAACTCCTTTCCCTAACTGTGTTGGGGATTATTTTTTGATCCCAAATTCATGAATCTTTCATCAAAAAATTCTGATGTAAATAACATTTATATTAATTGTAATGTATAAAATTTAATATCCTTTTTATATGAATTTATATATTCATTTTGATATTTATATTTTAATATATGTTTCAATAACATGTTACTGTCATGATGATAGATATCTATAAACAATCCCCACTTCTCTCTACATACCACTTCAAGTACCATATTATACTCATGACGAGAGGTCAAAGATGTATCAATTAATTCATTCCATAATCTCAATTAAAATTCATTCCATTTCATACAAATTTTATTAAACATACAAATTCATGTGGTAATATCAGAAACCATAACGTGGAATAGAATCCATACAAAGAGATTCAACATTAATATATTAGAATTTAGTAAAATATTGACATTCAATTTCACCATAATGTTCTAAAATTACCTTTATCAGAGAATTAGTGACTTATTGCCTCTATTATTAAGGCATATACCTCCAATAATAAAAGTTAATCGAAAGGATAATCAGATCCACCACTAGATGGCGTAGAATCTGGAAAAATAATCATGATGAATCATCTTCAGGGGCCTCATAATAGTCAAATGGGACAACCATATAAAATATATTTAGATTTTAGAGATATGAAATATTCATATTTCACACTGTAGTAAAATTTATTTCCTCATTTATGGAAAAAAATAGTGGTATAAAAACATTAAATATGAATTTTCAAATTAAAATTTGTACTTACAACTATCAAAATTCAATTTCCTCAGGATGAAATAGGAGTGATAACTAATTCCATTTTTGTTGAACCTACTAAATTGGGAGGCATGTCTCATATTTTAATGGGATAGAGAAGGATTGTATTTAGAATATTGACCTAATCAAGGAGGGTGTGAGATACATTGAAGGGGGAAGTCAGATGGAGTCAAAGATACTATATATAAGGAGATCAATGGATTATCAACTTTTTGTGTGGTATAGATAATGTTAGCTGGTAATCGACTATGATTAGTGAAATTCCTCTTTCTTGTAATTTTTATAATTAATTAAAATAATATAAACTTCAAAACCAAAATTTTTAATGAATTCAAGCTTGTATTATTTTATAAATGACACCATATATAAATTAAGGAAAAAATACTCATATTATTGATAATTAATGACTGCATATGTACTATGAGTGGTCGATAAATTAATGGATGACTTAAGGTACACTAATTTTTTCCCTAAAATGTTATATTATCTGAAAACATAATTAAATTATATTATCCATCCACCATTGAAATATTAATACATTCAATATCATGATAGAAATTTTATTTCATTTCTTTCTGTTGATGTGATTCAATTTCAGAGGTTAAATCTTCCACTTCATCAACCCATCACATAATTCAATTATTATGTGACCGTCAACAGCCAACCACACATCCATAAAATCCTCAATAAATTATACCATAATTTATGGTGATAAGAATATATATGGATCATGTAATTCACGGTCACCAAAATCCATCATGTGTGTGAAGTAGTTAAAATAATTTCATGGAATCTCTTTTAATTCCCTAGGTATTATCATCCCACTTTCATTTGAATAAAAGAACTAGAAAATCATGTGAATTTTTAATTTGATAATATAATCAATATTTTTTTATATACCAATTTGAAATATTAAAATATTCCACTATTATGTGTTTTCAAACCCTCTATGGGATTGACTGTTTGTAATTTAAATACATTCAAATTATAATCCACTATGATTCTAGTATTTTTATGATGTTATTGACCATTAACCAAAAAATGTTTTAATAATCATCCCAGGTATTAGTATTCATGATTTATAAAAATTAATATAATTTCTTTTGACTTAAGAACATGTATCAACATAATATGTATATTAATAAAATCTTTTATGAACCTAAATAACAAACAATTCATTCTAAAATATATTCATCAATATATTTTGTTATATCTTTCAAATTTTGTGTTCAATTTCTCATTCATCTCTTTATATGTAGCATTACCTCTTAAAAATGGGTCTTCAATATCACTATTCAAAAATAAAAATATATGTGCCTATATTAATTACATTTTTTAGTGTATGTTTGACATCCCACCTATTTATTACATTACATATCACATACTTGGTAAAAATGAGGATCTTTAAAGGTTTACATTTTTCGAAAAATGGTATATAATTCATGCAAACATAAAATATTCATTAATTCAACTTGAAAAGATTCTTCACTTTTCATACAATGTACAATTTTTGAATATCATAATCTAGGGAGATACATAAATGGAAATGGCGATCATAAGGACCAGTAAGGAATATCAAGGTAAACAATTTACTTGTGATCCTGAGGAATATCAATAAGAACTTGAGAAAATATATAAACACTCTTGGATTGAAATATGAAATGTATATTCTCTGTTACAATAGTAGTTAATTGTATATTTAAAATATTTGGTTTTTTACCTTATAGATAACTATGTTTAACAAAGATAAAAAAGTTATATTCACAATACATTTTTAGTTCTACTAAACAAACTAGCTAGGCTCTTGAAATATTATTCCCAAAATGAAACATAAAGTAATTTTACAAGTAAAATATTCTACCATAAAGTGTATAGAATCTTATTTATCAGAGTACATAAAATAATATGAAAGTATTATAAGGTTATACTTTCTTCCATTATCAAAATACATTGTAAATAAACAAGAAAAAATCAAGTAATAAGTATGAATTTTTTTAATTAAAGTTAGTGTTACCCAGACCAGGGTAATCCCTCCATAGGAAAATTGGATTCTGTCATGATACCCCAACATTCCCTCAATCAATAATATAGATGGAACCTCTCTCTTCGGATCCCTAGAATTCCCAAGACTTTAATGAATTGGGAACATCAATCATCCTATCACTAGAAGCCCTTGATTATACCTAGAAACTATCAGAGACACATGAAGATATCTAAACAAGATGTTTAATACACACAAATCATGAGAGTCTCTCTCTGGAAATAACTTCCACAACATGTAATCTCTATATTGATCAACTGTTGATGAGCTATTTCAAATGAGCTCTTATTTATAGGAATAACATCGACGGTCGACTCCCACCCCAAATCATCATACATTCAATGAATCTCAGAGACACCTATAAAAGTGTCACTCAAACAATGCTTAGTTAGAAATAGATTGTATAATATTATTTCATAACAAGTGTAAGGAAAATGAAATTACATAACCACATTTATTTTTCATGTGATATGAAAAAATAGAATTTGGTATCTAATAAAAACAATTTAGAGTATATAAGATATAGATATTAAAATATTGTTTAAAAAATAATTCGGAATCATAATTCTATAGATTCCAGAGTCATAACTCCAATGAATTTGGAATCTGAATTATTAGGAATTTGGGTTTTGAATTATGAGGAATTCATAGTCAACATTAAGAGGAATTCAGCATCTTAATTATGAGGAATTCAGAGTTTAAATTCTAAGTAATTTGGAATCTCAATTCTGAGGAATTCAGAGTTTAAATTATGAACAATTCATAATCTAAATTCTGAATAATTTGGAGTCTAAATTTCATAAAATTCAGAGTATGTATTTTACAGAATTCAGAATAAGAATTTTAGAGAATTCAAAGTCATAATTTCAGAGCAATCAGAATTAGTGTTTTTGAGAATTTTGATTCTGAATTTTAGGGAATTTGGAATTTGAAAATAGAACACTCTATATCCAAGGATTTATATTATTCTGAGGTTTCTAATGTAAAATTAATTTTTAAACATATGAATAAAATGAGTTAGATTTAGAGACACTATGATATTAATATTGAAAACAAAGAATAGGATAAAAATTTACAAAATTAATTGAAAATTTCCTTCAGAAATTTATCTTTAGGAAAAAATATATTTTACCGTAAGATAAATTATTTGTGATTTTAAAAACATTGTGGAATGGAAAAGTCCTAAATAACACTAATTGACACAAAAATCTCCCCCTTATCATAATACACAAAAATCCTTAAAAAAATTTCATACTTTGAATTTAGCTTTACGAACCTAAAAGAAAAACATATCTCCATTTAATTATGAATCATGATTAATAGAACTATCTTCCCCTTAAGTTTTGAAATCACTAAGGACCGTATTCTTGAATTCCATAAAAATATTTTTTTTTGAAGAAGGAAATAATATTTGATAAAACTCCCCCTTTAGATAAACTCCACCTAAGAGAAATACCTTCATTACTTAGTATTATTTTTATCATTAATTTCTACCCTATTTTCAATTTTTTTAATATGAATGAATAGAGTAGAATAAAATATGGTACCTAAAATATTAGTACTATAGAAAAAAACTTATGAAGAACAACCAAAATTTTTATTACGATTGGAAATTTTTGTACCAAGAAGGTAATAAAACAGAATATCAGATTTGAAGAAAAATAATCCTTGTTTTTTTCATCAGAATATGCTACTAAACAATGGTATTATTCTTTTTCTACCCCTTATGATCCTTTTCAATACATTAGAGTAGTATATCTGGATCTTCATATTTCTTCTCCAAAGTATTGATCCTTTATTCCGAAGCCTTAAGAATTTCTGACTTAGTCTTCAAAATATCTTCATGATTTCTGAGACATTCTTTATACTCGATTCTGATATCTCTTTCTCCTTTCAGATCCAAAGAAACTAAATTAAGATTCCCATTCAGATCCTTGTCTTCCTGCTTCCATGCTATTTGTTCAAGAATGATATTTTCATTGAAACTAGTAGTACGATCTCTGATCTAAATATCTTCGTTATGAAAAGCATACTTCACATTATCTAGAATATCATAAAATATTCTTATCCCTTCAATTGTCTTCTTAGACCACATAGTTATTTTCATGCACGACCTCCTGTGAGCATCATACCCAATATAGAATTATTTAAAATCATCTTCAAGCCTGAAAACCTTTTCCACAAACATGGAATCATAATCCGATTTCTGATTAAATGAATGTTGAAGCATCTGACAACCCTGGTCAATATTGGGAAGCAGGGGAATTATATCAACTAATTTTTTCAGGGATTTGACAAAAAAATCATTGCCCAATAAACAAGAATCTAAATTAGTTTCTCTTGTTGGTGAGTATATTATTCTCAATTTCATCAAATCTTGTTTTAGAATATCCACCTACATCTTTCATAGAATCCTCTTCCTTTATAGGTGTTTCAGCTAATAGTTGTTTTTATTTATCAGCTATCGAAATGATCTTTGCATCCTTTGGTGATTCATGTTCACTATCATATAACTGGCCTATGTTGTTTTCCTCAAACTTTTAATTTTCATCATCATACACTATGTCCTTTTTTTGAACTGATTCATAGTTGTTGCTCTTTTATTCTAATCATTTGTTTACATTATTTTGACTCTCTTCATATTTTCCTCGTGTAAAAAGATTAAAAGATTCATCCTGGGAAGTTTGAATCGACAATTTCTTAGAAGTACTCCTCTTCTTCAAGATATTATTCAACATGTCTTATGATATCATTATTATCATCTCTTAATTACTATTCTTATACATCCACTTCATATTGCTGCAGAATCTCTTCATCATCATTAGGTTCTAAAATGATAATTTTTTTCAAAGTAACTAGATGGGATTCTTTTAGAAAGGATTCAAATACTTGGTTTTATTAGAAGCTGTCTCTGTATCTTTAATAAGAGATTGAACTATTTCATCCTCGGTCATCATCTTTTTTTTTATCTTTTTTATTTTTCTTATTTCTCATATTCATCAGCAGCCTTAATCTTCAATCCTTTTTCCTCAGCAGCATCTAAGCCATATCTAGGCTTTTATTCCTTCTTGATCTATTTATCTTTACTCTACTTATCAACAACTTTATTCAGATTAGTCTTCTTCTTCTTTGATTTTGGATGTGCTGATTGGGTTTCATGATGTACTAGAGTATTTTATTTGGCATCTGATTGTTTCTAACTTCTCATTATCTAACCGTTCGTTGAAATGTCATCCACATATTACTTCTTGGAAAAGGATTCAATCTTGCTTTCAGAAAATTCATAAAATTATTCATACTTCTATTAAATCCATCCTTCATCATTCTGAATGTATCGTCACTCAACAACATAACCTTGAAATTTCATGGATTTAAACTGCATAATATTTTGAATTATTCTAGAAAAAAACTATGATCATCGAAAGAATAGATAGATACATAATAATTTATGATTTAAGAGTCCCATTCTTAATATCCATAATTTTAAGCATGCCATGATTCACAAAATTAATCTTCCTAAGGTTCACCAGAAAATCCAGAACATATATATAACTTTTCATCAAGGTATCCTTATCACCTTTTTCTCAAAATGATAAATCCATGAACCCATAACTCTAGAATCTGAAATTTTTTAGAAAGATAAATATTCATTAGTGTATTTACCACTGATAAACTAGGGGACTTTATGGAATTCTATTTATCAAAACATCTTGATATGTTTGGTAGATTGTGGGTGCAGAAATAAGATTCCCCACATAAAGCTTTCTAATTATATTGGATTCAATATAATAGGAAATGGAATATGTTTTCCCATAACTCATAAAACAATAAATATCTCTTCTTCCTTCATTAAAGAATCATACAGTCTCATAAAATTTTACCACTAAATCTGTATACACCAGATCCTTTCCCTTTGGGTCGGTTACACATATACTTTCCAAAGCCATTCAGTATGATATTCTTTGACATAATAGAATCATACTTAGGGAAAAAATTCAGATATACTAACCTATTTTTATATATCTTCCATTAAAAATCATACTTAACTGGAGAAATTTGTTTCTGACAAGATACTTCCAAAGAAATTAGGATTTGCGTAAACCAGACAATTCAAAATGGATCTTATGTAGAGAGACTAGTCATCAGCAGGCATGATCTTGAAAACCAATGTGGGGAAACCATTATATGGGCCTTTATATTGGCATTGACGTGACGATTCATGTTACCAAATTGATAAAATGGCTAAAATAGAATAAAATAGATCTTCTAGTTGAGATTAATAGCAACCAAAAATTTTGGTAGATTCCAATATTTTGTGTTTTTTAAGACATAACATCAGATTTAAGGAAAGAGGAGCCAAAAAAGTTTCATAAATCAAGATGAAAAAACAAACAAGTAAAAATTTGATTACATAAATTTATGTAAGGAAACGTACCTTCCAAATTGCTAGGAATATTATCAGTAATAAGGAAAACATTTCTTGGAGATATTTGGATTTTAGAAAATGTTCATTATGAAAAATTTGATAAAGGGAAAAATAAAAAAAAATTGTTAACAAAAAATTTCTATTTTGAAAAATATTTATTAACAATAAAATTTACCCCCTCCCCTCTATGAAAATTAGTTAATTAGTGTAAGAATATACGGTTTATCAAAAAGTTAATATGGAAGATTATATTATGGTTATCATTCCTAACATTTGATTAATGCATTTATATATATCAGAGGGTAAATATATTGTAAAAATATCATCAAGTTGATATTTGTTTCTGATAAATCGAGGAATGATATATCCTTTTAGTGTGTGATCATTAAGAATGTGATGCATTATATCTATGTGATTTTCAGAAGAGTGTCGGGTTGGGTTTTTAATTAAGGAAATATAACTACTGTTATTACATAATATCTTTTTTTTTTGTTAAAATTCATGCCATAGTATGTGAGTATGTATTGCATCCACAACACTAGAGCTCAACAACTTCCATCTGCTATATATTTAGATTCATCAATGGAGAGTTCTACTAAGTGTTTCTTTTTGTATGAGAATGAAAATAATGAATCTCCTAATAAATAACATGTTCTAGATGTACATTCCTAATCCATTTTACAACCAAAAAAATCCGCATCCAAAAAACATTCTAAAACAAAATCATTTCTTATTGTATAAAAGATTCCAAAATATATGGTTCCCATGAAATAGCGAAAAATTCTTATCAATTCATTTAAATGAGATTCCATGGTATTGGATTCAAATCTATCACATAAGCACACTGAATCATTAACTCTATATGACTAGCTATCATGAACAGTAAACTACCCATCATGCATCTAAATGATGTTTTATCTTCTGGTATCCTAACTTCATAAAGATCAAAAGAATTTGATGTATTGACTGGAGTAATTATACATTTAATGTTGTCATATCAATAATTTTTAATAAGATCATTAATATACTTATTTAGAGATACATATGTTCCTTCTGGTTTTTGATAAATTTTAAAACCTAGGAAAAATGTAAACTCACCCATCATACTCATTTAAAACTCCGATTTCATTAGATTCTTAGGAAAATCAGTTAAGGATTATTGAGTTGAAAAAAAATATAATTTCATCATTCTAAATTTGAATAATTAGAAAAAATTATCTTTCTTTATAAAAAGAGTAGGATCAATAGTTCCCTCAGTATAGTAGTTTTGTATCAAAAATCATATAAATCTATCAAGTATGGCTCTATTGTCTTTTTTAAATCCATAGAAAGATTTTTAATGGTTGAAAACATTATCAAGATATTTTTTACTTCATAACCAAGAGGAGGTTCAACATAAACATCTTCTTGAACATATACATTAATGAAATAATATTTTGTATACATTTGAGAAAGGCTCAAATTACAGAATTTTGAAAAGGCAAGTAAAATAGAAATAGATTCCAGTCAGGCTACTGGAGAATACATTTCTTCATAGTCTATTCCTTCTTGTTGATTATAGCCTTTAGAAACTAATCCAGCATTATTTATTTTAATGATTCCATTTTCATCACACTTATTTTTGAAGACACATTTTACCCTAATAATAGACATTTTCTCAGGCTTTTCAACCATGGTAAAAACATTTTTATTTTTGAATTCATTTCGCTCATCTTGCATGGTTTTTATCCAATCATCATTAAAAAAAGCTTCATCAGTGCTTTTTGGATCTAATTAGGAATGAAATTCCAGATGTTTTACTTCATTTCTTATAGAAATTCTAGTCCATATAGGTTTATTTACATTACCAATGATTCAATCACTAAGGTGATTCTTATAAAATTTTTGAAGTGAGTTTTGTAAAACTTGTTCATCACCATATGGTAGGAAATATTCTTGGGTAAATGCATCAAAAATATTTTCATAAACATTTTCTCTATCATAAGGTTCTTCTATCAAGGGTTAAAAATAAGATTTTGAAAAGGCATTTGAATATGTCGGTTGGGTTTATTTAAAAACAAAAGGAATAGTTTTATCAAATTTAACATGTATTGTTTCTTCAAGAGTATAAGTATTTTTATTTAAAACTCTATCTAGGTTAAAGCATGTAGAATAGCCTAGAAAAATTTCCTTCATCAGTTGTAGGTGTAATTTATGTAAATTGAGTTTATTATTCAGAATGAATTCTTTGCAACCAAATAACATGACGTAGAAAACACCATGTTTTCAACCATTCCATATTCCAAAGGGGTTTTGTTATGAAAAAATATAATAAAAACTCGATTTATAGAATAAAAATATGTACTTAACGCTTCTTCCCAAAAAAATTTAGCTATAGAATATTCACTCTACATGGTTGTAGTTATCTCTTGAAAAATCTGATTTCATCTTTCAACAACTCCATTCTATTGAGGAGTTCATGGAACTAAAAAGTTATATATAATTCCTTTTCTACTTTTTTTTCAAAATTTGAAATTTGAAATTCTCTTCCATTATCACTATGACTAGATATCAAAGGAAGGTTTTTCTGATTTTTTACTCAGGATATAAAAATTTTGAAATAAGAAAAATCATCAGATTTATTTTCTTGAAAATTGATCCATGTAAATCTAGTGTGATCATCAACCAAGGAAAATAAAAAATATTCTCCAATAATATGTCCAGTTTGTGTTGGACCAATGAGATCCATATGCACTAAATGTAATGAATTATATGTTGAGACTTCTCCAATCAATTTAAATCTTGATTTATGTTGCATCCCATATTGACAAGGATCACAAAATTTTGAATAATCAAATCTACGATTTAGTAGATCCTGCAAAAAGTCTTTTATTCTAGTGTTTTGAAAGGTTCTTAAGGTTATACTGTCTTAAACATATATTCCATAACCAGTATTGATCTTCCATTACAATAATCTAAGGTTTATCATGGCCCATGACGTCTTCTATGTTTACTACATATAATTTCTCTAGAATATGGGAAGAGAGAATAAACACTTACATGGATTTGTGTACTATGAATATATCATTCTTAAATTCACAAGGTAACAATCATCACATAATTGACTTATGCTAATAAGGATGTTCTTAAGACCCATGAAAAATAAAACGTTTGAAATCAATTATTTTTCAAAAAGAACAATGATACCTATACCAAAAATTTATTATAATGAATTATCACAGAATGTTAATTTTCCTCCTTTCATCTTGATAATCTTCTCAAAGATGTTTTTGTTACTAGTATTTTGTTGGGAATATCCATTATTCTTGTACCATGTTTTTTTATTGGTACATTTCTTATTTTTTTGAATATAAATGAGTTAAACTTTTAGAATCCAGACATTCTTGTATCCAAAAATTTCAGAATGTAACATTTTAATTATCAATTTTATCATAGAAAAATAATATTTATAAAAAACTAATGTCTATGTTTTTTAAAATAAATTTTTTTACCCCCATGTCAACTACACTAGAATTTAGTACAAAATTATGCACTTTGGGGAACAAAATAGTTATTCCTAATAACTGGTTTAGAATAGGTAAAACTAAACACAGAATTATTCCTTAAAGGACAAATTTGGGAACCCATTTTTCCAATTTTCTTTACCAGAGGTAATGTTTGACAGTTATTTCATTCATAAAAATATTTTTTACTTTTATTTAAAACTGAAATTTTTATCTTAACAAACATTAGTCTTAGAACTAGAGTAAGACTCTAAAACATTTTTCATAGAAATTACATTTTCAATATGTTTATAATGTTTATCCTTTTTATAGTAAACTATATCATGGTTTTAAGAAAAACATTCTAAATCAGATTTTTTCTGATTTAGATCTTTAGAAAGATCTATCACTTCTTTTGTTAAAATAGAAATTCTAGAATTTTATTTTCAGAACTTCTTTTTTATCTAACAACTATCATTATCAAGAAGATTAGAAAATATAGAAAAATTTTAAAATGAGGATATGGTATTATCTTATGATGAGGAAGATTTATCATATAAAGATTCATAATATTATTCATTAGAATAATTTTCATTGAATGATACATTTCTTATAGATTCATCATAGTGTACCATAGCCATTAGACCATGATTTTCAATGGGTAGTATGGTTATTTAAACAAGATTCCTTGGACTAGATGATTCAATCTCTAATGATTCATCAGACGAGTCACCACCATTGACACTCCATGTATCATTACCCTTCTAGACATTCATGTTCTTAGACTTATAATACAACATTATATTATTCTTAGAATGTTTTTTGTTCTTATATTTTATTTTAAGAATTGGAAAATATTCCCAAATATTCCCTCTACTTTTTCAGTCATAGAAAGTTACTTCTAAGTCTTTCTTGTCCTGTCTTTATTTCTTATTATAGATAAAATGAATGTCTTTCAGTCTATCTATCTTGTTCACCATTCAAGAATGATTAGCTAGCTCATTTTTATAATTTTCACTACCACTATTTTAAGATAAAATTGTAACTTTCTTCGAAATGGATCTTTTAACCCTTTCCAGAGTCAATAATTTAGTAGAAAATAAAGAAATAGTTCCATTTCAATTTATCTTTTTATTCATATCTTCATTCATTTTTATTCTAGTTTCATGTTTTACAAGAGTTCTGAAAATAACATCATGAGTTATATAGGATACCTTACTATTCTCATCAATAGTTGTTATTTTTTTCCCACTCATTTAAAATAATGTTAATAATATTTTCCACAAGAGATTCATTATATAAACATTTTCCCCCAATATAAGAAAGTGTATTTACAATTTTCTCAAATATTTGTTTCCCATGAAAACAGGTTCTCCATAGGGAAACCAAAATCCATGATATTCTACTCTCAACATAGCTCTTCTAGTTTTTATCACTTTGGAAGTACAATAATTTCCAAAACTAATGTTTCTTCCAAATGTAGATGGAAACTTCACAAGAAAATATTTGACAATATATATTCAAGGTAATATTAAAGAACAATGTATTTTGTACCTTGTAATTTAGTTTATATTTTGACTTTTCTCAGTTGGTGATAGTTTTCAATTCATTTTCAAGAATCTAGTAATCCCTAGTAAGCATGAAAAAATTGTCCACTCTAATATTTATTACAAATGTCTTCATTACATCTCTCACATACACATAATTATTACCATAGAAAATATGTTTTCTTAGTATTATTTTGATTGATAATTAAACCTACATTCATTCCTATCATTCTATAATAAAATATCTTTCCACATAATTTTTTTAATAGAAAATGTTTTTAAATGAATATAATAATTAGAAAAATATTAATCAATATATGTTATCAAATAAAAATATTAAATAAGGGAAAAATTGAGAAACAAAAGTTATATGATAATTTAAATATATCATAGACCTCCTTTGAAACCAATTTTAGGATCGAAATATAAAATTTAGATGCTCAATTTCAAGACAGGTGTGAATTGTATGTTTAAAAATCATCATTTTTAACCGTAAGGAAAACCTTGTTTAACAAAGTTAAACAATGTAAATTCACAAGACCTATTTTAGTTATACTAAATTAAATTTCTATGTTCCAGAAATATGATTCTCAAAATTTAAAACAAAAGGAATGTTTGAATGATAATATTCTACCTTAAATTATATAGAATATTACTTATCATATTACATAAAAGAATATGAATGTATAAGAAGGTTAAACTTTCTTCCTTTATCAAAACCCAAAAAAATAAACATGTAACGAATTAATTAATAAGTATGAAATCTATTAACAAAATGAGTAGGGTATCCAACAACATTGGATAAGGGTCGATTGATTTATACTTTCAAGAATGTAGATCATACCCACAATAGGGTAATCCCTCGATTGGAAAATCAGAATCAATCATGATATCCCTGCAAGACCTCGATCATTAAGGTAGTCAGCACCTCTACCTTAATATCCTCAGAAGTCCTATATAATTAATGTAGTCAGCACCTCTATATTCCTATCCCTATAATCCCTCAATTATACTCTGCAAAAATCAGTGTTGCACAAAGAAATATAAACACGATGTTATGTACACAAAATTAATGAGAGTCTCTCTTTAGAAATCACTTCAAAAACATGTAATATATAGAGTGATCAAAGGTCAATGAGCTCATTCAAATGAGATCCTATTTATGGGAAAAACATTAATTTTCATCTCCCTCCTCCAATGATCATATTATTTCTTGAATCTCAGATGGTCCAATAAAGGTGTCACTCAAAAAACGATATGATAAAAACAGATGAAATTGTATCATTACAAGTTTATGGAAAATAAATTTACATAACCAACATTAATTTTCAGTGTATAAGGAAAAAATGAATTCATAATTTAATAAATAATATTCTCAGTCTATAGGATATGGATATTCCATTTCTATTTTACAAAGAATGCAGAATCAAAATTATATATATTCCCGAGTCTATATTCTAATGAATTCAGAATCTAAATTCTGAGGAAATCAGATTCTAATTTATATGGAATTTAGAGTATGAATTGTGAGTAATTCAGAGTCTTAATTATGAGAAATTAGGAGTTTAAATTTTTATATATTTCGAGTTTGGATTCTAGGGAATCTGGTGTCCAAATTCTGAGAATTTGGAGTCTGGATTTTAGAGAATTTGGAATCCGAATTTCATAGAATTCAGAGTATAATATTCATCGAATTCAGAATCCAAATATCATAGAATTAAGAATCGTAATTTTTGAAAATTTGGAATTTGAAAACATAACACTCTATATCCAATGATTTATAGGATTCTGAGGTTTTAGATGTAAAACTGCATTATGAAAATTGGAATAAAATGAGTTAGATTTAGAGTGAATATGAAAGGAACAATGAAAAAAAATAATAGGATAAAAAATTCATTAATTAAGGTAAATTTTCATTATGAAAAATAATCCTTATGGGAAAATATAATTTTCATTATGATAATGTAATTATGATTTTTAAAACATAGAGGAATTGAAAATTAATATGGAAACATTATTGACTCAACAAAAACATAAAAAATGGGAATATCAAAACATTATTAATATTAATAATTTTTTTTAAATGTTTCTATTAGATTTAATAGAGTTATACATAATCACACCACTAATGATATTAATAAATGTGTCATAAAAAATACCATGGTTTTCACAAAAGGTATCATAAAACATGTCATATCTAGATATTAAATTCATTACCTAATGAATTGGTGTTCTATCAAGGAACACCATCAATATTTCTTGAATAATATGATCCATATACATAATAATAAAAAAATAACACAAATAACCCATGTGGATGAAAGGAAACAGGTTTGATATCAAAATTAAAGTGTTTTAAAAAGTGTTAAAAAACATGATTATTTTTTCTTTTATAACACATGAAAAGGTAATGTTGGTCTAGTGTATTTAAATTGCATAAAATATAAATAATTTTTTCACTACTATCAAACAAACATGAAATTCTGTGTAACACTATAATAGAATAGTTTTTCATATACTTCAAGCTAATACGGTGTTGCGTATAGAGAAAGATAATCAAGGTGTACCGTATAATAAAAGATATGAAAGTTATTAAAAAGAATATATCTTATAAAATCTCAGTGTGTTACATTCTACCCACCTTAAAATTAATTCCGCCCTCAAAATTTGTTGCTGTTATAAATGGTTTACTATTTGAATGTTTCTTTCATTGAAACCCACATCGTAAAAAGGAATACTAAAAATTCATTTTAAAAAGGGAAGATATAGTCATAACTGTCACCCAAAGTAACCCAGCACTAGCTCTCCACATATGAAAACATAGGTGAAAATATGTATAATGAAGAGAAATATAACCATCAACTTCTGATGAAGAGTGGTAGAGGACATGGCTATGAAAAATCCAAGAATCAAAAATCCATAAATTTGTGATGATCTAAGGTACCATGTAATTCATCAGATTTAAGGGCACTAGAAGAACATTTTTGGTTTTCAAGGTCATTTCAATAATGTTGAAGAAATTTGAATTAGAAGAAATGATTTCTTGATTTTGGTATAATCTCACCGTTCGTAATTCCATGCCCAATTTCCACTTCATCTCTTAAATAAATGATGTTGAATTTTTCATTCGTGAAGTGTTAGCAAATCATGTGATAGAATGATGGGTCATTCCATCTATCTCAAACAAATGTTTAGAAAAAGTTATCAAAAATACAAAAGTCCATCTATAGTGAGATTAATCCTATATGTTTTTTAAAATGGACTTATACTTCATATATCATACTTCTTAATATAATAAAACTAGTTTCTACTAACCAGGGACTTCATGTAGGCCAGTGGTTGGCAATAAAGTCATGTCCCACTTCGGTTGTGGGTTTGATTACCACAGCCTTGTCCAATGCGACGGGTTGTCCCCCATCCTGCAGGTTTCCCTTTTTCTAAAAATACATTATTATAATATCCCATAAATAATATCGAAAAAAGGTCTATCCTTAAACAATACTAACTTATGACAAACATAATCCATTCCAATATTTAGGCTTATCCAAAATACTATTGTCCAAGCTCATAGTATAAAGAAAAAAATTACTAGAAATGTCATATTCCGAGCATCTGAATACCATCATTTATACCCCATATATCATATGATTTATCTTGTTGGTCAAATTACAAATATGTGAATACATTAATAATGTATTCTATTGAAAAATGAATACCTATTGACCCTTAGTGAAAACATGAATGAAGTCAAAATTTAACACTTTCCACATACCAAAATCCCAAAATTTCTATATACTCAAACCATGATATAACTTTTTCCTTATATCAGTCATGAGCTCATTTCATTTTTTCTTTATCCCTTCATTATACACATATCATCTTCTTTCCAAAAATATTTCAATTACAATTCATGGTTATCGGTACCATAATATTATTGAAAACCAATATATAGATATTCCAAAATTCTACGATGCCATAAATGAGATTCCATGATACTATTTGGAATTCCCATTACATAAAAATATAATCATTACATAACATCATTGTAATAATCAAAATCACAAATTGTGATCGCATATGACTTCCCATTATCCTTTTCATTTAGAGGTTGCTCACGTAGATAATCATTAACACTTGGATTAGGGCATTGATTAGAATAATTCCCCATTTCCTTGAACTTGAAGCATTGAAGTGTTAGTGGTGCGTTCTCTAAAGTATTTTCATTATTCACATCTTTAGCAACCCGTTTTCCATTACTTCGACACTCAGCTGCTCGATAACCTTCATTTACACACTTAAAAAATTTTATAGTCCCTTTATGAATATCTCTATTATGCTTCATTCAACACATTGAGCATAGTGAAACATTCATATTCTTTTCACCATTATTATGAGATTTCTCCTTGAACTCCATCTTTTGTTTCTTGTTAAAACCATGTGATTGATATGTAACACCAACTTTCATTTCTACCTTGATAGCACAATGCACAATTTATTCATAGCTACTAAATTATTTTATAAGTAATTCCCTTCGAAGAATTGGTTTTAAGCCACTAAAGAATCGATCAATTTTACTTTCAGGTTGGATGATAAAGCCATATTCATACCTTGCATGCCTTGTAAAATTCGCTTCGTATATACCAACAGATTCATCATATTTTTTCTTATGCTCAAGGAAATCCTTTTCCATCTTTGTTCAAATAATTCTGTTGAAGTATTTATTGATAAATATGTTCTTGAACTCATCTCATTCTATGGATTCAATTTAATCTCGGGGCCTTGTATTCTTAACTAGAGTCCACCATTGATCTGATTTACCTTCTAAACCGTAAATGTCCAGAATGACTTTTTCATGTTCCAAACAACGAATTAAGGAAAATATCATTTCAATGGTACTGATCCACAGTTCAGCAACAAGTGGATTAGAAGACCCACGGAAAGAAGGCGTACATTTCCTCATGAAGGACTCAATATAATGTTGTTCCTGTATCTGCTCATTTGGAATTCGAGATTGATTCATAGCTTCTATAAGTATAGCAATAAGATTTTTAACTACATATCCCATAACATTGGTCTGTTCAGGAGGACAATAATAACACTGACCATTACATTGATCAACGCGGTTCATTCGGGTTACAGCCATCATCTAAAACCCAAAAAGAATAGTGTGAGAGGAAAAAATCATGCTAGGGAAAACAAAATAATAAAGGGGTAGTACCTTCAATATATAACATATTACAGTTAATTATAAGATTTTTACTATAATTATAGGACAATAACCTATACATATAGTTAACATTAGGGATATCCCTAGACATACCATAGAAATATATCTAGGGATCTCACTAAAGTTTTCGCATCCTAGTTTACAAAGGTTAACTAAACCTTTCTTCTGATACCAATTATAGAGACCCAATTATTGACGTAAAGAGACATTAAATTATTTTTTCAGAATAATTAATACATAAAAAAACAAAAACACATGGACTTTAATAGTTTAGTGTATTTGGACACTCGGAAAAATAATCTTCCAATAATGGTGAAAGATCTTCATCATCTCCCATAAAGATCTTCCCCTTTGGTTTTCATACATAAAACATTTCTTTATATCCTGTGGAAAATGAAAACATTTAAAGGGGTATATCAAATGCTCAGTAAGGGTTAGCATGGAGAGAAGAAAACAAACCATATACATTTGAACATAAAAACATGAACATAATATTTAAACATCAAAATCATGAGCAATGATATAAAACATAGCAGTACATAAGGAATAGATACATCAATAATGATAAAATAGCATGGGAATAAAACATGTAATTGTGGAAAACCCTTAAGCACATCATATTATTTCTATAGTAGCCAAGTCATTGCTTCCAAGACCATCTTAGTGGACAAAGTCCCTTTCTGAATCAAGTTCACTCCTCATTTCAGTCCTGTAACACTGAACCAGATTAACTTATCATTCCAGCCATGTCTATCTCATGAGATATAAATCGTTACCCAATGCATTAGAGGGAGATATTTGCCCCACCAATTTCATATTTAAATCATTCATATGTGTGCTAAAACATTAACATAAATCATTCATCAAAACCCAATGAATAAAATGGGTTTAATAAACATCATCCCATCATAACATAATCCATATAAAACAAATGGATATCATTTCATCATAAGAAAAGTGAAACCATGTAAATTATATAGATATTAATCTTGAAACATACATATATGAAATAATGTCATCTTAGATAGAAATTGGTTTTGATAAAACACTTGAAAATTATTCCTGAGGAAAATATCCTTCCTTTATAAGAATCATTTTATTTTAATAAAATACCATGAAATTTTAAAAGAAAAGGATTTTATTGAAAATAATCATGAAATATTGTAGATTAATATTCATGAAAATAAGGAATTGTTCAACCGTAAAAAACAATTCATGTCATAGAAGTTAAAAAAATTATCCTCATACTTTTGTCGGAAAAGTCAAAAAGTGCCATGTATGGTAAACAAACAAAAGATTTCTTACATAACAAAAAGTAAAAGTAAAAGTGGGGTAAAAATGACATTAAAAACACATGGAAGAATAATAAACACCTTATTAAAAAAAATTTTATTGACCTGGATGAAAAATATAACCCCAGTAAATACTTACGAATAAACAATCTCAGAAAAGAATGAGATTGGAATAATTATCCCTTACCATATGTCTGATATGCTTCGTATATATCTGAACCTCTTGTATAATTATTTAAATAATTTCATTGACTTATTACAAAATCATATTCATTTCTATGTTATCATATATGGTTCAGTTGTGAATTTATATTAGCAGTTATTTTTTAAATTCCATGTTAATGTAGTGTTTTTGGTAAAATCGTTTTATATATCGTACGTGTTTGGAATTGTGGTTCTTGATATTATTATTACTTATATCATGATTTAATTACATCCATAATGTAAATCATGATTTATATATCATATATATTTCGTATATATATATATAATAGATACATAAATGAAATTAAATACACCGTTCATGGAGATGGTAGACCATACGTACGCATAAATGCTGTTTTCTTTTCCTTATTGAATTGAATTGAATTAATTAGATGACATACATATATATATACATAAATAAATTATCATTATTATGTAATATATTTCATTATTATTCATTATATATACTTTATAATCATTCATGAATGATTATCTTGGAGAATTAATCTCATCGCGTCATGGAGACGGTAGTACGTGCGTACGCACGAGCGTTGATATCATTCCCATGATCATGTAATTGTATTTAATTGTATATATAATATTTCAGAATAAATATAACATTAAAATATTTATATATAATTATTTATTTACACCATTATACCCATCCAAGTAAGGTGGTGGTCGAAAATATATTACACCGTGGCGTGGAGACAGTATTCAGTATGTACGCACGCGCGGTGACTTCGTTTTCCGTAGGATGGATAGGAGGTGAAATAGGTTTGTTTAATATTAATAATTACATATAAGTATATAATTAATACTGATGTTATTACGTTATAATTATACAACTAAAGAAGAAGTTGTAGTAGAAGAAAGAAACTTGAGAGAATCGGAAGAAGAGATTACCTCTTCTTCGACGCAACTCCTTTATGATTCCTCTTAAGGATGCAGCGTTAGTCTTTTGAGAAGACCAGAACCTCAAGAATGTTTCTATGGAAGTGTATAAGAGAAATGGGCTGGGTTTGGCCGAGTTTCAAGGCTCAAAAGTGTGTTAATATAAGAGGAAAGGGGTGCTTGTTTTATAGAGGAGAGGGGCACCTTTGGAAAAAAATTATAATATTATATGATAATAATGTCATATTCGTATTATAATAGCTCCAAATTGATTTATTTAAAAGATAAAGTGGGGATGGGTCGAAATAATCTCATCCAATTGGTTTTATACAATTCTAGGTTACTATGTTAACCATATCACTTAGATTTAACTCAAAGTTGAAAAATTTACCTTTTAATGTGTCTTCTTGTTTTCTTATACTATATGGTTATTAAACTTACTATAACAAGGAAAAATAACCCAAAGTGGTTTCTTATTAATATATATAACCTTATCTAAGTCATTAGTATGAACCATAGATTTTTAGGAATATAATAACAATTAATAATATAATATTAGTTTTAAAAACTATTTTCTGTCAATTTTGACACTATATGGTAATTGATTTTTGTGAAAATTATAACCACATTATTTGTTCTGAAGAAGTTAATTTAATCAATAATATCTTTTCATATTAACCAATAAAATTAGTTTAATTCATAAAAAGTCTCAAATTACATTTATTTGGGTATTTATAACATAAATTATGTTAATATTTCACTAATAAATAATTACTTCATCATTATTGTGTCATTATTAAATTAAATTATTTAATGTCAAAAAAATTATAAATAAAATACCATTATTTAGGAAATCGTATTATCTTTCTAATGAATATTTTAGTCGATTGTATCTCATATATAACACTATATTAAAAAAAATAGTTATTAATCCTTGATTTTAAGAATTTTAACTTTTCTTTAAATAAAATAATAATAAGTGTTCTAATCTAATCCAAGTGGACATAAAGGGTAATATTTTATTTGTAAAGTTGTTTTTGATCGAATTACAATTATCCAATGTACTTATTACCTATTTTAGGGTAATAATAATATCATTTTTACCCTAAATTACCGTATTTACTTTTAACCGTGGTAAAAAAGTAAAAAGTTACTATTCATAAAAAAAAACATTTATCTTATGGAACTAAACAGTACTACTTGATATTAACCGTGTCTCTTAGATTTTTGAAATTCCACACACAGAAGTGGTAAAATTATGTTTTTTTAAAATTTTTAAATTATCCTAGGAGGTGGGTAAAAGACGGTGAAAAATTCAATAAAATTTTTATATCTCTAAAATTATTATATAATGACTCAAATGAATTAAATTGAACATAAATAGGTATTATATATAAATTTTGACCTAAAAGAAATTTAAATATAATAAATAATTATTTAAAGAAAAAGTCGGTTTTTAAATAGTAACCCAGTGTTTTCACTATTCATCATAAATTGAATGTTTCTAGAAAAATACAAAATATCCACCCTAGGATAATTTCGATATTCCGAATCCAAAAATGAATTCTATTTTGAATGATAAAATTTATAATATTTCAAAAAGTGGCTATTACTATTCATAACGGCTAGTTTTAAACAATATTTTAATAACATATCTTTGTTTAGTTATACTCGATATTGCGTACAACACACACTATCGTGGAAGGTCGTGATTGCGTGTAATGAAAGCCATGCTAGGGTTGCGTGTAGTGCAAGACCACTTTGTTGTTTCATATAACAGAATCCAACCTTATATCATTTATTTATTGATTTTATATATATATATATACACACTCAATGTTTCATAGAATAACTGCAATCGAATGAACATGAAATGTTGTGTAACACAATCCAAGAATAGTGTTGCATATACTGCAAGCTAATATGGCGTTGCGTATAGCGCAAGATACTCTTGGTGTACCTTATAATAGAAGATATGGAAGAAATTAAAAGGAATATATCTTATAAATCGTAGGGGTGTTACACTGTCTCCTCAGACACCTCTGATGCTCTCACACCTGATTTACCTAAAAAAGATTGACCAGTGACTCCTCTTTTAGATACAATCTCTTTGGAAAAAAATCGGGGTTCTAATATTAAAAATTATTCTAATTTCTTTGTTTCCCCTTTTAAGAACAAACAGTGAAAATTATCCATCACATCATCCTCTCATGAACCTAGAGGGTCAGCTAGGAATAAGGGCTCGGGTGGAACAAAAAAATGGAGTTCTAACTCCAAACGCATGTTCAAATGAATTGATTATTTTGGAATTGTAAGGGTTTAGCTAACTCTGATACTTTTATTGTTCTTAAGAGATTTATCTTGACCCACAAACCAAAATTATTTTCCATTGTTGAACCTAAAATTAAATATTCTTCGAAATATTTTCACATATGATCTTTTGGTTATAATTTCCTTGGTGCTTGCCAGGATGGTACTTCTGCAGAAACTCTCTGTATTTTTTATCATTCAACTTTGTAGTGTGTTAATGTTGTCAAAAATTCTTATCAAATGTTTACTTGAGTTTTTTCCTTTACCGGTGTTCATACTGTTTGCACCATTATATATGAAAAGTATAGATATCAAGAACGAAGACCCCTCTGGGATGACCTCCTTTCCCTCTCTAGATACGTTCAGGATCCCTGGTTGGTGGTTGGTGATTTTAACGCCATTCATCTCCTAAGTGAAAAGATTGGACCGTGACATTATTCCACCTCAACTAGATAAGTTATAGCTTACGTTGAAGAGTGCGACCTTATTGAAATCAACCTTAATGGTGCTAAGTATAATTGGTGTAGAAAGTGCCTCAAAAAGATAGTGGCTAGAAAACATGACATATCCTTCACAAATGATTTATCCCTTGATAAATGTGAATCCATATCTAGTATTACCTTGTCAAAGGTCACCTCTTATCAGCACCCTATTCATGTCAGTTTCATCTCTAAGGGCATAAGATCTTAACTTCCTTTTAAATTTAACAATGTTTGGGATGAGATCCCATAATGTTCTAACATGATAAAATATTTCTTGGGAGGGCATGCGACTCCAGAATGTTTCTTATTCTTGAATTTCTAAATTAAGTCTTCTGAAACAAAAACTCAAGGGTTGGTGTTTTCCTAAAACAAACCATCTTGATGCAGACATCTCCTCTTTGGATAATGACCTCTCTCGTATTGAAAGCTCCAATACTTGCTCTGATTTTTCTCTTGATCGCCACGCTGAAATTACTATTTCTATGAAGCTTAACTCTCTACTGAATCATAAATAAAAAATGCAAAAGAAGATCTTTAAAACCAAATGGCATTCAGATGGTGATAGAAATAAAAAATTTTACAATTCTCTCCATATAATCTGGATAATCTGTAGGCCCCTGCCTTTCCTAGAGTTGGTGACACTCTTCTGGACACTGAGGATTCCATTTCTAATCATGTTTTTGGTTACTTCTAGTATTTGTTAATTGGTCCGGATGTCAATAAGGATATTCTTCCTGTCATCATTCCTAATATGGTCACTTCGAGGATAATGACCATCTCTTAAGCATGACTATAGACCGTGAAAGCAGGGCCACTATCTTCAGTCTCAACCCTGATAGTGCCCCGAGACCTGATGGGTTCGACTATGGTTTCTTCCAGCAATACAAAGATCTCATACATGTGGATGTGTGTATACTGGTTAAATATTTTTTCTCCAATGGTGTTCTCCCTCATGGGTTAAATGAAAAATTTATTACTCTTATTCCTAATGTGGACAATTCTAATGAGATTCACCTTTTCCGACCTATTACTCTCATCAACACCCTCTATAAAATTATCACCAAACTTCTTGCCAACATACTCACCTCCATCTCTAATAAAATTGTTTCTTTGAACCAATTTGGATTTATCAAAGGAAGAATTATTCATGATTTTATCTTCCTTTCCTCAGAATATACTAATATGATAAATAAATTCACTATAGGAGGTAATGTTGCCATTAAACTAGACATTAGGAAATATTTTGACACTATGGATTGGAATTTCATTTTAGATGTTCTAAAAAACATTGGGTTTAATGATTCTTTTATTATTATAATCCGCACCTGATTCAATCCGGCTTTGAATTCATTGTTGGTCAATGGGTCCCCTAAAGGATTCTTTAAATGCACCAAGGGGGTTAGGCAAGGTTGTCCCTTATCTACCATTCTTTTCACTATTGCTGAGGATTATTTTAGTAGACTCCACACGAGCCTTGTGAGTCAAAACAAAACTAAGGCCATTCAAGCTTCTAGAATCATAAATTTTCCTACCCATCTTTTATATGCTGATGATATAATTTTATTTTTAAAAGGTGATAAAAGGAACATCAAAAACCTCAAAAATTCCATGGCTCATTATGATGATATTTTGGGTTAATCGATAAGTTGGAACAAATTCTTTGTTTTCTTTGGGATGAATTTTTTCGCAAACAGAAAAATCCATATCATCAATTTCTTAGGAATCAAAGAAGGCGCTTTCCTATTTACTTACATAGGTTTGCCAATTTTTTGGGGAAGACCAAAATCTAGCTATTTAAACAAAATTTTTTATCAAATTATAAATAAAATTTGTTCATGGAAAGGTAAATCACTTTCTATGGCCAGTAGTGTTTGTCTTGTTAAGTCTACAATTTTTTACAACAAGGTATACTCGATGATTGTTTACAATTGGACTGCCAGTCTTCAAAAAAAATCGTTTGAATTAAATTTTTTTGGACTTGTAGTACGATTGAATGAAGACTTGTCTACATACCATGGGTCACATGTTGTAAACACCTTGATAAGGGTGGTCTTGGGATTTATAATATTATGCTTTTTAACAAATCCCTTCAAGCTAGAATGACATGGATTTTGATTCACAACAACTCTAATTCATTGTACATTCTTAAAAATCTATTTATTTTGAAGCTTTAGAATAGAAACTTGTGTTACATCACTTCCCGCATATGGCCATCCATTAGACAGTCTTTCCTTAATATCATGCACAACTCCAGATGGATGGTTATTGCAAATTCCTCTATGAATTTCTGGCTGGAAAACTAGACTGGCGTCCCCTTAATATCAATGCTATCTTCCACCACTACTCCTGGGAATAACAACTCCACTATATGTGATGTTGTTAACTCTCATGACATCACCCTTCCAAATAACATCAGCCATATCATTGACAACTATCCTTTCTCCGACACTGATGTTTTCTTTATTTGGGAAACTGCATTTAATGGAGTCCTTGATTCTAAAAGTTTCTTCAAATTTTTTTAAGTAATTCTATTTCTAACTTTGATTGGTTGAAATCTTTTAACAAACCATGGAGAAAATCCTCCCGCATTACTCTCATTTGGTGTGATTCTCATAATAGGCTCCCCACCGATGTGTTCTTTAAATCCTTCGGAATTTCTCTTTGCTCTAGATGTCATATGCGAAACCAACATTATGAGGATGCTAATCATTTGTTCCTGACTTGTGCTATAGCTGCTGCTCTTTGGAATTATATTTCTGACATTTTTTGTTTTAGATGGTCACTTATTGCGACTATCGACTCTCAACTTCAACACTGTGTGATTTGGGATTTTTCTAAGAAAATCAAGAATCCTTTTCTAACTGTGGTGGCAGAGCCCTTTCATGTGATCTGGTATGATAAAAAATAATTTTATTCATAATAATATCTCATTCTTTCTCAATGCAGGTAAAACGTGTATTCTCATTGCCATCAAGGATGTTGCCCTCTTCAAAATGATTATTGTGTCAACTTTTTGGTGATTTTGATATCCTCCACTATCTTCGAATTGCGGGATCTTATAGGAAACCTCGACGTGCCTTTGATATCTTCTGGAAAGCTCCACTTACAAGATGGATCAATGTAAATGTCGACGGTTCCTCTAGATGAATCCCAGGTCTGGCAGATTATGGTGTCATCTTTAGAGACTTTCGTGGAAGATGCCTTGCCTACTTCTTCGGTGGATGTGTTACGACCTCATCCTTGGAAGCACAAATGTTGGGAGTCATTCATGTGGTGGACTTTTCCAAGAAAGAGGGATGGAACAATATGTGGATTGAATGTGATTCAACCACTGTTGTCTATGCTATTTGGAAGTTGGTGGTGCACCTTTCATGGCCACTTACCTCTAGATGGATGAAGTGTCTTGCTTCGCTCATGGATCTCAACTTCATTTCCACACATGCATAACGCAAAGTGAACATGATTGCTAATAGTCTTGCCAACTAGGGGGTCAATCAGGTTATTACCTGGTTGGATGATTTTCCTGAAGATTCACTCCCTTTTTTTGTTAAGGATTTTAATAAGATTTTTTCTATTAGACTTTTGTAATTTCCTTTCTTTTTTTGATCAATAAATTTTTCCTTGGTCTTTAAGTGAGGAAACACCTTTTAAAAAAACATTTATTTATTCACATTATTGTGATAAGTTATACGTTATTACATTGTACCATTTTTTTCATGCCATATTAATGATGAAGTGTTCATTACATTATAGATTATATCATGTGTTTTCCATTAATGATTAATTTATGTCCCCCTTTACGTTTTTTTATATTTACATGTTATATTCAATTGTAACACACACATTTTTTATAAATAATAGCATATACGATGGATTTTATAAGAGATAATGGGGAAATATTACACTAATTTTTTTATATAGTGGAAAAAATGTTCATTTGATGATACAGTGAGAAGAGTTATTTTTAAAAATTCATTCCTACCTATATAATAATATTATCGATAAAAATGATTCGAATTAATGTGACTTGATATTTATTGGGCATACTGTAATTATTTATGTTTAAAATTGAGCCTATTAGGTTTATCTTGATTCCGATTTCAAATGAATATCATTATTCACAATAGATTCCAAGAGTGTGGGATAGTGGATTCAATCAAACAGTGTAGCGTGAAGTGTTTGGGGTTTTCATTGATTTCAATTTACTTACATAAAATTTATTTCAGGTCTCTATATTATAATTGATGTTTTATACTTCTATAAGGATGTTTTTTATGATATTTTTATTCTAGTATAACGTTGGGATAAAGAGTTATACATTATAAAAATAGTGGCATATTGTAACTATTATACAATTTATATATAAATGTGTTCTTTGGGGGTTTGGGGGGAAGAAATTTTATTGAATGATAGTTGTGATCATAAGAGTGCTAAAAGGTTCTTGATAGTGATTGATTATGGAACAATGGGTTTAATGTATATTGATTTATATGGGAGATAAATGGGACATTATTTTTGGACATTATTATAACTATTTAGACCCATTTTTAAATGTTTGGTAAATGAACATTCCTCCAAAACTTGTATATTAATGAAATGAATTTGATTGGTATTTCTGTTTTCAACATTCCTAGAATATATTAGGATTTTATAATCTAAACTCTTAGAGGGTGGTTTAATGAGATGACATGAATGGTGGTTATAATAGGTTATGTTATTTTCCAATAAAAATAATTTATAGTGGATCACATGATGATGGGAAGGATCTGTATAAATAATTTGAGAAACAATTGATTAGTTCAATGAAAATTAATTTTAGTTATGATGCCTTGTTAATAGGTAATGTAATTCTCTCATGTGGTGTTTTAAATTGAATTTGAAATAAATTGAAATATGAATGATCTATTGTGGGGATTATCTTTTACAAAATATTCTATGGATTTTGAAATTTTAGTTTAAGAGAATCAAGTGAGATATTATAAGAGTGTATTATAATGGATATTAAGACATTATATGACCTAGAGGAGGGTCTCCATTTTTAGGACTATGTAGATATTCATAGAGGGTTCTTATTAAAAGTTTTCATTTTTAAATAAATCACTAAACATATGTTTGGATGGTTTTCATGATTGTTTGGAAAAATATATGGTGTAGAGAAACCTATGAACTGTTTTAGGTAAAATGGATTTTATATTTTCCATCCAAAACAATATATTTGAATAATATTATAGTGTATTAAGTTTATTCTCTACGTTATTTAGGTCGTTAATATTATAATATTGTGATTGAGATTGGTGGAAGTTTTCTATTTCCATTATATAACCATTGTAGAGGATATTTAGGGAGGGATAGTAGGTCCTAATGTGGGAGGATAATACTAGTATGTTCATGTTGTTTCATTGGGGAACCAAGAACTACACTTACAAATAAGTTACAATGGAAACATATAGGTAATACTAGACTTGTTCTTTGAATGGGGATTGGTTTATGTTCAGTATCGAGTGATCAGGATGAGTTCCACTTTGTTAGAGTGTTGGATATATTTGTAAATTAGAGGTTGTTTGATGTAGTTTATTATGATCAGGTCGTTGATCTTAGATCCAAATATGGTATGGGTTCAAGAATAGTTGTGAGATGTTATTTGTTTGGTGGAATTATTAGACATTTAGGGGATTTTATTTGATCATAAATATCATAGAAATTATGATTTTCCATGTATGGTGGATGTAATGAAATGAGGTAGCCAAAACATATATTCTAAATTTTTTTAGTAATAAAGAAGTACATTATTCAATATTTGTATGATTAGTATGTCCATTTTTAACAATATATTCTTGAAATAATATTTTTAGGGAAGTTAAATTTTTCCTAGTTTTTTAATATTGGTATTTTGGTTCAGGGGACTATATATTATTGAGAAATTATAATTATTTATGTAGTCTTGTTTTTATGGATGTAAAAAGATATCAAAGTCGCAATATAAATTTCATGTTCATGTTAATAATAATATTGAGTAGTTTATAAAATTATTTATCATTAGGTGTTGGTGTTTTCATGGGGGATTTGAATTTTATAGATTTAGGTTTATGTTGTTTTGAATTTTATACATGGATATTGTTTTATAATCTATGAGTTTTAAATAGAAATTTTATGTCAGATTCACAGAGGATGTGTCTATTTTTGATGATATTTAGAAGGATCAAGGTGGATATACATACAATAGTATGTAAAATAGGGACATTGAGTACATGATAAGGAGAATAGGGTAAATAGATAATTACTCCTTGTGTATTGGCCCCTTAGAGGCCCATGGAACAATATTTATAGATTCATTGAGTGAATACGAAATTCAAGGATACCTGGTGATTCTTATCACGTAACCTGTTTTCAGAACAACTATTTTTTCAGGGTTGAAAACATAATTTTGTAATCATGGTCACATTTTTTTATGGATGATATAATCTTCAATTATGGAATTTTTTCAGGGAACATCTCCTATTTTTCCCCATCATTCAATATTTTTGCAATAAAAATATGATGTCAATCTGTGGCTCTTTCAGAATTTTGTATCAATGTAATTTATCAACAACTCACTCTCTTCCAAATAATTGGTATTCACATTATCATATAAGGATAATTCAATGTGTTTGAACAAAATTTGAACTTTGAATGGTTAATACAGCTTGAAAAGGCAAGGTATATTATATTTTAGGATATAAAATTCCTAGATATGATTACTTAAATATTTCTCAATCTATTTCTATAATGATATGTGATGCGTTGATATTTTATATTTTTATTAAAAATTTTATTTTTATTTTCATATATAATAGGGCTTCATTTATGAATATTTAGTTTGTTTGAATTCTATACATAGACTATGGTTTTATGTCCGAACATATTTTAATGGTTTGAAAAATGGACATTCCCTTATGAGTTTTTTCAATAATGGATATTTCAATCATATTTTTTAATTGATTAGAATAGTTTATAAATTATAAAATTAGACATGTATTTTTAGATATGATATAACGATATTGGTGATTATTTTATAGTCTTGGATGGATTTTGTATAGATTTGATTAAGGATTGTCAGAATGTGGATGAGGTATTTGGTGTATTTAATAATTTATTATATTTCTGTATTTCTGTGTTTGTGTCCAGATGATATGGGTTCATATTTTTTTAGACTGTATATGGTCTGAATAAATTTTCATTTATGGTAAAAGTGTTGTATAAAACATTATGTAAATAATTTGTTATTTTGATAGATGAATTAATATATCGAGATATGCATAATGACTATATCGCTAATAGAAACTATTTAAATTGAATATTTATTTTACTCTAGGTTATTTATTCTCCTTAAATTGGTCATGTCTGTTCTAGGATAATGAACAACACGTATTCTTTTTAATCCCAATAGGGATAATAATTCAGTATTTATTCAGATTAGTATCCAAATGTGGAATTTTTTAAAAAGAATTATATGTACGGCCTTGTAAAATGTTACCTTATTCATGTTGGTATACATAAGTTCGATATTGTAACCCTTTGGGGGAATAGATTCATAGAGAGAAAATATGATACACTAAATAATAATACCTAGTTCATTTTTATATATATGTTAACAAATTCATATCACGAGGGACATTATTATAGAAGTGTCTAATATAATAACAAGTGGGATTTATTATTGATATTTTATAGGATTATTGCAAAGAGGAATATTTTTGAGAGTTTTGTGTACTATTATATATCATTAGACTTCCTATGAATTTTATTTAGGACGATTTACAATATTTTATTTGCTAATACGTTTATAGAAAATTTATATTAGAAAAGGGTGCCCAATTGGTAAAAATTAATATTTTTATTAAGGTATTTGGGAATATGATCACAAAAATCATGGTATTCATTCAATAATATTGTGAAATACGAGTATGTTTTTTTATCATTTCATCAAAAAAATAAGATAACCGTGTAGTTTTCTTCATCATATGTCTTGATATATGAAAATTATTATATAAAATCTATGTTCTTTCATATATCATAATTTCAAAATATAATAGTTTATTTCCAAGATTATCCTCTTATATTAGTTTGGATCCATGATGGAGAGAAGTCAGTTAATAGTGTATGGATTGGACAATGGATGGATCACGTATAAGATGTGATATTTGGATATATTTAATTATAGTACCTTTAAATTAGTGACATCATAATAGTTAGTAATCCATATAAGAACCATAACATAGTGATATGTTAGTGTTTAAGACTTTTTAAGAGAAACTATTATGTGAGATTGTGTAATTTTTGTCATATAATTTTGAAACCCAAAATTATGTTATAGGGTAGTGGTTTTAATTCAATTGTGAATATCTTCAATGTCAATGAAGATAATAGTATGATTTTGTTCTGAAGCATGATCATATAAGGGATTTTACAAGTTCAAACTCATCTATAAAACCTTATATTATGTGATTTGGTGTGGGAATGATTTAGTTTATAACTCATTAATTATATTCATATAGACTCCTACAATGAGAAGATTAATTTTGATAAGGGGAATGTTTTTGGATCCTTATTATCCTTGTTCCCACGCCCTATATAGGTACCATGGTGCATGCATATGCTCTTATATATATTTTTAGGAAATCAATCCATCGATGTTGTGGCTATTGTTCAGATATTGTTGTTTAATGATATGTATGATGATGAACATGAGGTTTTAATATACCTATATCTTGGATGGATCATTTTATATTTTGTACACCGGATCGAATAGTGGATAAACCATATAATTTATATTTTCTTGTATATTATTTGATACAATTGATATACCATGATTATATTTATTTATCCTTGTTTTATAGACTTTGTCTAATATTATATGTGCTCACCTGATTTTATTTTTATGTTTTAATTATTTATATATTATTTCATTGATTATAAACATAGTATATTTTCCTCGTGATGTTATTAATCTCTATTCTTTATTAGGTAGCCATTGTAATAAGAGGATGTCCACTTTTTATTTCATGTGATGTTCTAACTCAATCTAATAGATGGTTTTCTATTCTATGGTTTTATAAATTTTATATCACATAAAATGATATTTAGAGACAAAAAAACATTTTAATGTGTTAGTATGTTTATTTGGCTCGCAATACATTTAATATGATATCACAATGCATTATTTTTTATTATAATTCCAAGAAAAAAATTATATATATTGAATTATTTATTGTAATAAAACTTTTTGAATATTAAAAATATTATAACCACTTATTTGGAATATTTAGAATGATAAGTAAATGTAAAATTCTGTATTCCTATCACATTAATAACAAAGAAAAATAATTTGATCAAAATTTAATGTCATTTTAAAATAACCCCTCGTGAATTCATCAATTCTCTTGCACCTGGATTTATTTTACACCACAATTCTTATGGCATCACTTATATAAGCCCCATATTCCTCTGATCATTCTTTTTTATAAATATTTATTAAGAAAAACTATAATAATCTTAAATAATAGTAATATATGTTCATTGATCAATCATATAGTATTGTGGCATTAGTGTAACAAAATGTGTAATTTTAATCATAATAAAATTTATTTTTTAATTAATAGACCTTAATAAATTTTCAATCATTATATTATCTATAATAACATTGTTGTTTTGTTTATATAACATATTTTTATTCAAACTATTTTTTATACAAAATATATGACCTTATAAAATATATTTATTTCTTAAATTTTGGACTAGTTTGATAAAATGAAAATTATTAAATGAATAATCACCTAAAAATTATCATAGGAATTTTTTGTATTTTTATGATTATGTATTGTTTGGGATGATTAAGGAAAATAATGTTTTTAGAGAGATATCATATTTTATGTAATCATTATGATGTACAAATTTATTCAAAATGTATAAAAAAATTCATTTAAAAATATTTTTTTAATGTGTAAACTAGTAAACTAAATGTATTGTGAAGAATTTATAAACCAATTTTTGGAATTTTGAATCAAATTATATATTTTATTTTAATAAAAAAGTAATTTTAATGATTTAAATATAATAATATTGTTCAAGGGGTAAGTTCAGATTTAGAAAGGTTATAATGTCAATTAACAATTATTTTTTAATAATAAACTATAAAATTAGATGAAATCTCCACCCCTAAAATGTTTTCAAACTAAATTATAAAATATTTAAATATATTACCTATAATAACCCTCCCATTTGAATATATAATCCCCCACCCACACTTCATTCTCCTAAATCTCAAAAAAGTTTTTATTTAAATTATTTATAATTGTAACGCTATTATTATCCTTCATCACATCCCAACCCTTCCTAAGCTTAATATAATCATCCCCTTAATGTTTTAATTTAAAATAAATTAATTAAAAACTCAAGAAAATTTAAGTTCATTAACATTAATCGTTATTATTTTTTTATTTTTTTTAAATATATGTTAACAATCAATTTTATAGAATTAAATTGTTATCTTTAAAATTTTCAAACATCAGTTTGATATTATTTTTATGTGATTTTAAAAATTCCATATATTCTAAAACATATCGTAAGATTAATTTATGTTGAACTAATGTTTTTTTAAATTTTACATGATATTTTCTTATATTATATCATTATAGTTAGAATTACTTTAATAATAAATTTTATAAAAATCAATTGTTTCATTTTCATATTATTGTGATTATTTATCACTATTTTTTTACATATATTACCAATTATCATTCCAAAAACATATTATTTAATTTATTATTATGTAAAAATATGTGGTTTCCAAAGATGGTCATTTATTTAAAATTACCAACATCATTTTTGAATAATGTAATTAATAACTAAAAAATTATCCTAAATTATTTTTTATGTATTATCAAATGGATTTAACATAACATATATATTAACTATGTTTTCCCTTTATATTTTCACTTTTAAAAAACATCCATCACATTGGTGGTTTTACACAACCCATGTGAATAATGATTTTATCATTAATGTAAAACTATCATGGTTATACATTAAAATTTAATTTATGATTATATATAAAATTATTATTAAATTATTTTTATAATTATACTAATATAATATAAATTTCACCCCTAAAAAATGAATGAATGTTTCCAAAAACATTGATATTTATATCCATAAAAATGATCATTTTTATTTAATATTTATATGAAGATAAAATGTTTTTTACCAACTAATAATTTCCTTTTATGGAATGATATATTCAATATAACAAGTCTATTATATAGTTTATGAAAACATTTAACTATGAAAAATGATCATTATAAGTATAATAATATTATTTCAATATAATAAACTGAATAACCCAAAAATAAATGATTTAAACTATACTGATTTAGTAGATGATTGAAAAATATAATATATCATAATAATAGGTGAATAAAAATTAAATAACATTTGAATATTTCATATATTTTATATATTTCAGTTATTCATTCATTTTGTATATGTATGAATATTTTCAAGACACTATGTAAGAGGTTTCATAAATCAATTTATATTCATTAGGTTTTATCTCTATGTAATTAATTGTATTATTCCATGATTTTGTTTTTTATGATATATGATTTTATATTTTCATAAAAATAATATTTGAATAATTAGATAATTAGACTATTATCTAATAAATTTAGCGATAATTTTTTGTTTCACACATTAATAAAAACTTATTGCTGACATGATTAATTTTGTGAACGTAATTCCATTTATATGAGGTGTATACTAAATATTGAAATACCATATGATGAATAACTCATTTATATTGTTATTTAACCATTCTTTTTATATTCTCTCATTTATTAGTTATTAGTTCTAATTCCATTCATGTTTCATGTGTTTTTCTAGTATAAATTTCAAATCATTAAGACATGTTTCAAATTTAGACCCATGATTTCTTTTATTTGTTCTATATATTACCCAATGAAAATGTTTTGAAATATTATTTAAAGTAATTTTTTTCTATAATAATTTTATATTCCCTAATTCAATAAAATTTGTACACATGTACTACTAAATTTTCAATGACTTCACATCTCAAAAATCCTTCCAATGTGACTTGTTTTGATTGATGAATGAACATCCATTCATATAGGGTATATAAATCCTCTTCAAAAAAATATTAAGATATTTATTCTTAAATTATTTTAGGTTATCTATATTATTATATTTTTAGATGGTAATTAGGTTTCAATGTTCTATAATGGGGAATCCTAAAAATATATTAATTAACTTTTTCTGGCCTTTTACAAAAACTATATCTCATAAATTTATTATTCAATAATCAATAAATTAATTTATAAAAAATATTTCCTATTTTTATTTTTTTCCAGTTTTCATGACATCGTTTGAAAATAATTTCAAATGATTTTTAATATCATTCTATATGTGGGACAATTTTGACTCTCTTTATAAATGTATGAAATGAATAAATTTTATCATTTATGGAATGATAGGATATTATCACAATATTGGACAATATTATTTATAACTAATGTTTTAAAATATTATATGATTTTTAAAGGATAACAATTCCCTAATTTCGATTCATATTTTCTCTTAATGATTACAAATCTAAATGGGAATTACTTCCGGTTTTCATAATTATATTCTTAAATAAACTAAAAAATTGGTGAATGGTAGAGTTTTTATTATTTGTTTGGTGCTAAACCCATCTCTATATTATTTTGTGAGTATTTATAAAATATATACATAATTTTGACATGGAAACCATCTCAAGTTCGTTCCACCAATTTATTGGGAGTTTCTAAGAAGACGCAAAAATTTTATTTTTTTTAGTTTTATTGGGAATTTTCCTTCTAAAAAATAATGCTGTGATAGATGTGGTTTAAACAACTAATAAAAATTAAAATATAACAATGAGGTGAAAAAAATTACTAAATATTAATTTCATATATATATATATATATATATTAGTGGTTGGATCCTCTAGTATATATGATTGGGAAAAAATTCAAGTTCCCAACATGAAGCCCCAAAACTGTAAAAAAATAGATATTACAATATAAAAACAATAAAAAAACAATTATAGTATAATAAAAAATAATCATAACATGTAAAATTCAATTTATACAAAAATTAGTACACTAATTCAAAAAAAAACAAGAATAATTACAAAAAATTAATTTAGAGTACTAAGGTATTTTAATGTTCCTATTGAGTTTATTTTGATGGTAGGGATACTGATTAAGAATCTTTTAACCC
This sequence comes from Viscum album, assembly GCA_963277665.1. Classification (NCBI taxonomy): domain Eukaryota; kingdom Viridiplantae; phylum Streptophyta; class Magnoliopsida; order Santalales; family Viscaceae; genus Viscum; species Viscum album. The sequence continues at coordinate 673,274,303 of OY728157.1, read as the reverse complement.
CCATGATAAATAAATTATACAAATGATCATATTTTATTTTTTTCTATGAATTTCATGAACTCGGGAACTGTGTTATAATCTTTTGATTCCACCATGATAAATATTATAATGGTATGTAAGAAAAATATTGTGGTATCATTATGATTTAGTGTTATTTTGAAAGAGACTGAGTGTATGAATCTATCCACTTTAGCATGTATAGAATATAGTTTTGGGTATTTTTGTATCTTTTTATTACCATGATACTCTTATGTTTTTTGGTGGTATGTTTAATGTCATCATTTTCAACACTGAGTTATTATTATGCCTTAACATTATATATTCTTAGATTTTATTGAGATCCTAGTGATATGAGTTGGATAAGCATGAAAAAAATAGGAATGAGATTTTATAGAATGGATATGTGTATTGGGATGGATGATGATATCAATGTTGTTGAGATCCATGATGCAAATGGTGCTTGGGAGTTCATGTTAACCTTGAACATGTGGGGAGTTATGGATCAAATTATGTGTTTTGGTTCTGGAATTCATTCCAACTATGGATTTGAACACTATAATGGACAATTATATATTAATAGGGAATGAAAATAATTCTATCCATGTATATGATATCCATATCATTTCAAATCCTTATTTGTAACACCCCAAGATTTCATAGTATGTACTTCTTCAAAACAATTCAATAACTTGCACTACACGCAACACCGAGTTCAAGCACACCATGACTTACCAAACAAGCCGTTCAAAAGATGTTATGAATATTATTAACTAAATTTTGAACATTATATAATCCTTATAATTTTATAATCCATATTATGAGTTTCATAGTCATAATGTAAGAACGAATTCATTTTTTTAGATAAAACATTTATTTTTCAAAAATGCTCTTTTACCAACATTTAATAGTGAACCCTTTTTAAATCAAATATTTTAAACATTTATATATTTGAATAAATAAAGTTATTCTTTAAAATGGGTTCATCATAATATTTAAAATGTAACACCCCAAGCTTCTACGATACGATTCTATTTGAATAATGCAATAGCGTGTGTTGTACGCAACATCGATTTCTAACACACACCACAACCAATCAAACTAGCTGTTATGAATAATAATACCTACTTTTTAAAATTTTATAAATTTTATCTCTCAAAATGGAATTCATTTTTGGATTCGGAGTATTGAATTTATCCTAAAGTGAAATTTTTGTACTTTTCTGATAACTTTATTATTTTGATGAATAATGAAAATCACTAAATTTTAATTATAAACAACTCTTTAAATCTAAATAAATAATAGTGATAAATAATGAATTTTATTGGTTTTAAAGTATATTTATAATATATTTTTACCATTGAATATAATTTTGTTCATTAGACATAATTTCACAATTAAACCGGACATAAACAAATATCAATCTTTTGATAGTTATTATATCTTAAAACACGCTTTTTGTTTTGACAGCGGAAATTAATTTTAAATTAATTCCATCCACTTCTTTGTTTTGAATTTGGAAAAATTGATTCAATATTTTGAATCAGGATTTCCAAATTGTGTAAATATGTACATTTTAGTTTTATACATTTTGAATAATAACTTCGGTAAATATTTTATTTACCATGGTTAAAGGGTAAATCCAGTAAATAAGGGTTAAAAAATAATATTATAATAATACTAAATTACCATAAAACGTGTCATAACCTTATTGGTCAATACATGTCCGACCATGGGCTTATTTAGGTCGATTTTTGGACACCACGGATCCACTTGTAAGTGATAATGACGCATTATATTAATTAAGATACAAAAAATACAAAAATGGCATAAGCATATATCTTTTAGAAAAACAATTTTTACATTGTGTTATATATGTTATATTTTTGATTATAAATATTAATTAAAAATATAAAAATATTTACTAAATAATTATATTTTATTTATAATTTTTAGACATTAAATATTATAATTTATTTATGAAACAATGACGATGCAGTAATTACCATAATAGTGAAAAATTAAAATAATTGATATTATAAGCACCCAAATAAATATAATTTGAGACTTTTTATGAATTTCACTAATTTTCTAGGTTAATATGACATTTTATTATTGATTCAATTAACATTGTCCGAAGTAATAATTCTGTTATGATTTTTACAAAAATCAATTATAGAATAGTGACAAAATTGACATAAAAGAGTTTTTAAAACAAATATTATATTATTAATTGATATTAAATTACTAAAACTCTAAGGATCATCCAAGAGTCTTCTATCATGATATTTGTATCATTAATGGACCACATGGGAGTTTATTGGAAGTATATAGTTTGTTTATTAACCATATAATATAAAAATACAAAGATACATTGTAAAAGTTAAACTAATTAACTAAGAGTTAGTACTTAATGATAAGGTTAATATAGAAACCAAAACCTGTATAAATCATATTGTTTGAGTGTTTTTATACCTATACACACCTTAAACTTTAAATTATCAACATTTGAGCCATTATAAACCGAACATTAATTTATTATAAAACAATATTTTTATCTTTTCCAAAGGTGCCCCTCACCCCTCTTATAAAAGGGAACTCCCCCTTCTGACTAATTCACACATTCAATTCCTTTTGGTTCGGCCAACCCATGACCTAATACTCTCTAAACATCCCTCACTTCAACTTAGAGGCCTTAGTTTTATCAGAAATCCAACCTAGGGAGACCTTTTGATCAAATCAAAACGAAGGACCTGAAGAAGAGGTAATGATTTAACCACCCTTTTTCAAGTTCCTTTCTTCCTTTACTTCTTCATTCATTATTATTACCATTATAAAATAATAACTCCAGTATCTTATATATACATTTATTTTATTATAAATATGTTACAACCATATACAGTATTATTCCATCTTTTTAATGACATGTCACCACACGTGCGTACGTACGGCTTACCGTCTCCACGTCATGGTGTAATTGTTATTCAATAAATTATTATTTGGATGGGTATAATAATGATTTTTAATTCATTTAAATAATAAATATAACATGATAATGATTATTTATATATGATATACCATCCAATTATATGTTATTTTAATATCAAAATAATGATATTGTTGCTCGTGCGTACGTACGGACTACCGTCTCCACGAACGCGATGAGATTCATTATCCATCGTATCCATTCAAGTATAATTCTAATTTGATGATTAAAAATAATGTTTAAGGACTTTATATAACTCTGGATATTAATAAGATACAACCTATCCATAAAAAACATGGCTTATGTAACAAAACATATAAAAGAAAATGAGTAAGTTAACACCCGAAACGATGATAATTCTAAGATATTATTAACAAAGAAACGTTAAAAGATCATATATGATATCATATTAATGTATATGATTCTTTTATAATTTAATAAAAATTATTTCACCCTTATATATTAGGTTAACCTACCCTCAACAATGGAAAAGTACAAGGTAAGTGGTTTTCATCTCACTCTTTATTCCCGTGAGATTCATGTCATATTTCCACTATTACCTTTTGTGTGGTGTATGTACTGCCCATAATTATATTCTTTGTTTAATAAAATTTAATTTATGTGTATTTACATATTCATTGTATGATACCTCTTGCATGGGTTGTATGTTTCATAAGTTATCAAATTGGTAAGTGTTAATTTCACAATCTCTTTATTATCCGAGGATGTTTTTACGTAAGTATCTACTAGGAAATATATATTATCCTTGTACATGTTTTATGAAAGTGATTTCAAAGGGATTATTTTAAGGGACTTTTTACTAAAACATCATTTCAAATATTTTAAATATTTCTTCTTCTAAATCATTCTCATTTATTTCTATGTTTTTAAAATGTTTTTAAAGGATTTATTTATATGGACATGAAAGTTTTTAAAATGATAATTCCATTCAAATGTTTCAAAGTGGTTTGGGAAACTTCGGTTCAAAAATGTCTTTAAATGAATTCTTTTAAAAATTGTGTGACTTTTTAATGTTTTCATGAAAAGGGGTATTTCTCTCAAAGAGTTTTACAAATCATTTTCATCCATGTGAAAATTCATTAATGGATTTTAAACTTGTTTTGATATTGATTTATCATGATACAAATCTTCCATATTTTGTTGAGGGTTTTTTTGATATGTTTGACTTTGAATATGTTATATTTAAAACTTTCATGGTTTATGGGTAAAGTATTGACATTTCGTATGCTAGTTTTAATAAAAAAATTTATGTTATGTTTAGACCTTTTTATATGAGGAATTCATTGGACTTAATAAGTGATTGGTGGAGCCCGCTATAGCTCCTCGATGCATCGGTAGGTCTCATGAGACAAACTAGTGTCTTGGCACGAGGCCTTGAAAAAATCTTATTTGTAGTCTTGGAACGAGGCCTTAGCTACGTGGTTGTGATAGTCTGTCATTATACATTCCATCGTTATGAAAGTGGTTATTGATATTGCATGTGATTATTCTACTAATAGAATATCTATGTGAATAAGTAAATGGAATTATTTCATTTTATCTTTTCCATATTATGCTTAAGTTCAAGTTTAAAAGGCTTTTGTTTTAGTTATACATTTCCTTAAATGTTTATTCTTGTTTTTAAAAGTTTCTACTGTATTTCTTACACTTAATGAGCATTTGAGCTCACCCCTTTCTATGTCTTATTTTCCTAGGATTCCATGAAGTGTAATGTGATTGATATGCATGGTTAACCTAAATGAATAATGGCGTTCATAATGATTATTTATGTTGTTTTGTATGTCTTAAAGTGCAATGTAACATTCATGTATGTAATCTAATTTCCAATACTGCTAAACTAATCGGTCCTCCGGGACTTGATTTCCTTGTAATCATGCCAATGTATTAAAATAATGCACCGACTCTGGGTAACTAGGGTCGGGGCGTTATAGTCAGTATCAGAGGAAGTTTAGCAATAACCTTGGATACTAGATTGAGATAAACTCTGATTAGAGAACATAGCCCTAATATATACTTTGAGGATTAGTAAAGAATATCTTCTTTGAATTTTGGTATTGTAGAGATTTTATGAGTTTTCCGAGCAATACATCTGTGTCTGGATATGATCAGGTAGAGGCGGCTCTGGCACAGATGTACCTTGAGGTAAAATCCGAAAACAAAACTTTGATCTAGACTCAAATGGGAACTGGTGTACGATAATGGGACTTGATGCACTCTTGGTTAGGACACTGCAGGGGGATATTCTTAGGATAATTCTCATTTTATTTAAAAATCTCTATGAAGGGTTCATGATTATATACCACCTCAAAGAAAGCATTTTTTGGATTATGGATTATATCCATAAACTATTCAATTTATGTTATGCATTTTACATGTTTTTGAATTATTCATTGCAATTCATAAACTGACATAGTTTATGCTATTGTATAGAAATGGTGCCCAGTAGTAGGAATGTGAACTCCAGCAATACGTATGATCCAAAGAGTAAGAAGGATCATATCTTTCATGGTATTAAGCCATCATTTATAAGGGAAATAGTCTCCCATATATTATCATCATATGAAGATATAGTATCATGTGTTTATAAGATAAGAAAAGAGTTTACTGAGTCTTATGGATTTGAAGGGAAGCAAGAGAAGAAACGGATGCAAGGGATAAAGATGGATAAAGGGAAGAGGGAAAAGAATAATTTCCCTATATGTGATAACAATGGGAAGAAACACCCTGAAACATTCCCGAAAGGAATGGTAGTTTTTTATAAGTGTAGAGGAAAAAGGCACCAATTATGTGACTGCAAGGGTAAGAAAATGGTTTCAAATGTACAGTGCTTCAACTGCAATGAGTTTGCACACTACGCGGACAAATGTCCCAGTCATCAGAGTATGCCGCAAATGATGATATTGGATAATAATCAAGTTATGATACTACCACAGATGAAGAGGACTGACTAGTGTTCTTATGATGTTATTTTGGAATTATTTCATTAATTTGTTGTATCAATGATGTACTGGAAATAAATAAGGATTGTAATGCAGTACTATTTCATTGAGGATTTGATATTTTATGGTACTAAGAAAAGTGACTCTATAGAGAGTTAATTTTTTTTGAAATTACATGGTTGAAGGAATGATAAACCTTAATATTGTCCTAATATTGAGGTACTGATTTTGGAATTAGATATGGTTGACTTGGGTAAATTATATTGGATATTTTGACTACCTTGAAACTGATTATTGATTTCTATTCCCATTATTGTCAGAGTTTATAACCTTTTTGGATATAAGTAGTATATCCACTATTCAATAAAGAATAAGGGATCAGGAATGTAATTAAAAAAGTTTTATGGTAATTCAGGATGTTGCAGTGTTTTAAAAGAATACATGATGAATGTGTTAACATGTTATTACGCGGAAAAAAGGATCTTCATTGTGTTTACCTTCGTTATAAATATTGGACTCTGAGTTTGGATAGAAGTATTTTGGATAATTCTAGTTTAAGATAAATTTTTGATTTCCATAAAAGGACAACCCGGAGGTCGGGCGACAACCCTTCACGACCGGCAAGGCCGCGAGACTTGAACATGCAACCAATGGGCGAAAAGGGTGTATCACCTACCGCTGGACCACAAGATGTCCTGGATTAAATAACGTAGTTTATTTTAAGAAGTTCTAGTAGATGAATTATAAATTCATTTTTTTAACCCCAAATGAATAGGATAAATAGAATATATTTTTTATGTTCTATTATATATTAGAGTGAAATATGAGTTTGCTGTAGAAATTAGTTATAAGATGGAACTATACTTGTCATGTTTATATATTTTTCTTCTCCTATTATTCTATAAAGAAACTTATTCTTATACTTTATCGAAGGAATATTCAAACCAAAAATGTGTTATCCTAATAACTTATGTTTTGTTGAACTGATGATATTTTAAGTCATTATAGATTGATGAATTTAAGGACCTCAATTTTAAACATGTTTGTGATTGATGTCCTCAATCACAAACTATAAATATTTAAGTTTTCCTCCAATTATATGTCTCTAATTTCCACAAATGTTCTCCTAATAGAGATCATAATTTGTTAGTGACCCTTTCATTTCTCATTTCCTCTTATTAAGACTAATTTTTATTAACCAAATTTTCGATGTGGGTTTTCCCACAAAGATGTTTTCTATTTTAAACCTTTATTTTCGAAGAAAAATATAAAAATTGTGAGGAAAAAATTTATTGAAGGACGGAATAATGTAACACCCACAGATTTCATAGTATGTACTTCTTCAAAACAATTAAATAACTTGCACTACACGCAACACCGAGTTCAAGCACACCATTACTTACCAAACAAGCCCTTCAAAAGAGGTTATGAATAGTATTAACTAAATTTTGAACTTCATATAATCCTTATAATTTAAGAATCCATATTATGAGTTTCATATACATAATGTAAGAACAAATTAATTTTTTTTTAAATGAAGTATTTTTCAAAAATGCACTTTTAACAAATTTTAATAGTGAAGCCTTTTTAAATCCAATATTTTAAACATTTATATATTTGACTATATTAATTTATTCTTTAAAATGGGGAAATAATAAAATTTTCAATGTAACACCCCAATCTTCTACGGTACGCTTCTCTTTGAATAATGCAATAGTGTGTGTTGTATGCAACATCGAGTTCTAACACACACCACAACCAATCAAACTAGCCGTTATAAATAGTAATAACTACTTTTTAAAATATTATAAATTTTATCTCTAAAAATGGACTTCATTTTTGGATTAGGAGTATCTAATTTTTCCTATGGTAAAATTTTGGTACTTTTCAGATAACTTTAATATTTTGATGAATAGTGAAAATTACTAAATTTTAATTAAAAACAACTTTTTTAATCAAAATAATAAATAGTGATAAATTAGGAATTTGAGTGGTTCCAAAGTATATTTAGAATATATTTTTACCATTTCAATCAATTTTTGTTATTGGCCATAATTTCACAATTAAATCGGACATAAACAAGTATCAATCTTTTGATAGTTATTATATCTTAAAAACACGGTTTTTTTTACAGTAGAATTAATTTTAAATTAATTTCTGCCACTTCTGTGTTTTGAATTTGGAAAAATGGATTCCATATTTAGAATCAAGATGTATAAAATGTGTAAATAGGAAAATTTTATTTTTAGACATTTTGAATTATTATTTCAGTAAATATTTTATTTACCATGGTTAAAAGGTAAATTCGGTAAATAAGTTTTAAAATTAATATTATAATAATACTAAATTACCCTAAAACGTGTCCTAGCCTTATTGGTGGATACCTTTCTGATCATGGTAATCTTTGGGTCGATTTTGGGACACCATGGATCCACTTGTATGTGATAATGACACCTTATATTAATTAAGTTAAAATAAATACAAAAATGTAAGAAGCATATATTATTTAGAAAAACAATTTTTAAATGGGGATATATATGTTAGATTTTCGCTTATAAATATTAATTAGAAATATAAAAAGAGTTCCTACATAATTATATTTTATTTATAATTTTTAAACATTAAATAATATAATTTATTTATAAAACAATGATGATGCAGTAATTAAAATAATAGTAAAAAATTAAAATAATTGATATTATAAGCACACAAATAAATATAATCTGAGACTTTTTATGAATTAAAATAATTCTATATGTTAATATGACATGTTAGTATTGATGTAATTAATGTTTTTCGAAGTAATCATTCTTTTATGATTTTTTTAAAAATCAATTATTCAATAGTGTCAAAATTGACGTAAAATAGTTTTTAAAAAAATATTATATTATTAATGTATATTAAATTCTTAAAAATCTAACTTTCGTCCAAGATACTTATATCATGATTTTTGTATCATTAATGGACAACTTGTTGGTCACTTGGATGTATATAGTATGTTTATTAACCATATAATATAAAAATACAAAGAGACATTTTAAAAGTGAAACTAATTTACAAAGAGTTAGTACTTAAAGATAATGTTAATATAGTAACCCAAACCTGTATAAATACTTTTGGTTTAGTGGTTTTCGACCTATCCTCACCTTAACCTTCAAATAATCCACTTTGGAGCCATTATAAAATGAATATGAATTTATTATAAAATAATATATCTAGCTTTTCCAAAGGTTCCCCTCACCCCTCTTATAAAAGGGCACTCCCCCTTCTCACTAATTCAAAAATTCAAATACTTTTGTTTCGGCCAAAACCTGCCCAAATACTCTATAAACATCCTTCACTTAAACCTAGAGTCCTTAGTTTGATCAAAAATCAAACCAATGGATCCCTTTTGATCAAATCAAAAGGAAGAACTCGAATAAGAGGTAATGATTTCACCACCCTTATTCATGTTCGTTTCTTCTCTCACTTATTCATTCATTGTTATTCCAATTTTATATAATAACTCCAGTATATTATATATAAATTTATGTTATTATAAATATGGTACTACCATATTCAGTATTATATCCATCCCTTGAATGACACATCACCATACGTGCGTACGTACAGCTTACCATCTCCACGTCGTGGTGAAATTGATACTCAATAAATTATTATTTGGATGGGTATAATAATGATATTTAATTAATGTAAATAATAAATATAACAAGATAATTATTCATTATATATGATATACAATCCAATTATATATTATTTTAATATCAAAATAATGATATTGTCGCTCGTGCGTATGTACGGACTACTGTCTCCACGAACGCGATGAGATTCATTCTCCATAGTATCCAATAAAGTATAATTCTCATTTGATGATTAAAAATAATTTTTAAGGACTTGATATAATTTTCGATATTAATAAGATACAACATATCCATAATAGTCATGGCTTATATAACAAAACATATAAAAGAAAACGAGTAAGTTAACACCCGAAACGATGATAATTCTAAGATATTATTAACAAAGCAATGTTAAAAGATCATATATGATATCATATTAATGTATATGATTCTTGTATAATTTAATAAAAATTAATTCACCATTCTATAATAGGTTAACCTACCCTCAACCAAGTAAAAGTCATATGTAAGGGGTTTTCATATCACTCCTTATTCCCGTGAGATTCATGCCATATTGCCACTATTACCTTTTGTGTGGTGTATCTAATGCACATAATTATATTCTTTGTGTAATACACTTTAATTTATGTGTATTTATATATTCATTGTACGATACCCCTTTCATGGGTTGTATGTTTCGTAAGTTACCAAATTGGTAAGGGATAATTTCACAATCTCTTTATTATCCGAGGTTGTTTTTACGTAAGTATCTACTGGGAAATATTTATTATCCATGTACATGTTTTATGAAAGAATTTCCAAAGGGATTATTTTAAGGTACTTTCTACTAAAACATAATTTCAAATGTTTTAAATATTTATTCTTCTAAATATTTCTCATTTATGTCCATGTCTTCAAAATGGGTTTTAAAGATTTATTTATATGGACATGAATGTTTTTTAAATTATAATTCCTTTAAAATGTTTCAAAGTGGTATGGGACACTTTGATTCAAAAATGTCTTTAAATGACATATTTTATATATTATGTGACTTTTTAAAGTTTTTATGAAAAAGCGGTATTTCTCTCAAAGAGTTTTACAAATCATTTTCATCCATTTCAAAATTCTATAATTAATTTTAAACATGTTTTGAAGATGAATTATCATGATACAAATCATCCATATTTTGTTGAAGGTTTTTTGATATGTTTGACTGTGGATGTGTTATTTTTATACCATTCATGGTTTATGGGTAATGTATTGACATTTCAAATGCGAGTTTTAATACAAATTTTTATGATATGTTTAGACCTTTTCATATGAGGAATGCATTGGACTTAATAAGTGATGGGTGGAGCCCCTTATAGCTCCTCGATGCATCGGTAGGTCTCATGAGACAAACTAGTGTCTTGGCAGGAGGCCTTGACAAAGTCTTATTTGTAGTCTTGGCACAAGGTCTTGGCTACGTGGTTATGATAGTCTGGCATTATGCATTCCATCGTTATTAATGTGGTTATCGATATTGCTTGTGATTATTCGACTAGTATAATATCCATCTGAATAAGTAAATGGAATTATTTCATTTTATCATTGCCATTTTATGCTTAAGTTCATGTTTAAAAGGCTTTTGTTTTAGTTTTACATTTACTTAAATGTTTATGCTTATTTATGAAAGTATCTATTGTATTTCTTATCCTTACTGAGAATTTGAGCTCACCTCTTTCTATGTTTTATTTTTCCCACGATTCCATGAAGTGTATTGTGATTGATATGAAGAGTTAAGATAATGTAATAATGGTGTTTATAAAGATTATTTATGTTTTTTTATGTCTTAAAGTGCAATGTAACATTAAATTATGTAATCTAATTTCCAAGACTGCTAAACTAATCGTTCAATCAGGACATGATTTCCTTGTAATCATGCCAATGTATTAAAATAATGCACCGACTCTGGGTAACTAGGGTCAGGGAGTTAAATTATTCATATTTATAGTGGATGTGAATGAATATGTTGTTATTTTATTACAACATGATTGTTATATGAGTATAATGATATAATTTATATTATATAAAATTGATGAATCTAATCAAAAATGATAGAGTATGTGAACGTAAAATAAAAATAACGATAAATTATTTATTAATTATAAAAAATATCATTGAATTCTCACATCTAAACAATATTTATTTTATGTACATACAATTCAATTATAAAATACGAATATTCCAATCAGGAGATTTTGTTTTTAGGTATGAAATATGGACAATTCACATCAAAATAGCTAAATGTCATCTATTAGTTTCAATAGGTAGAATAATTCCTATATTATAGACTATAATGACTGAAATATCAGAAAATAACAATTGTATAATCTATAATGATTGTAATTTTATAGAGAATGTGAAACAAAAAGATAAAAAGAATTAATAAAGGCAACCAATTCCTTCACCCATACAATTATGTGACATTGTTAAATTATATTTGAAATGGAATTTATAAAATTAATGTTTATATATTGATAAAATATTAAATTGTGCTTAAAATCTAAAAAAAATACCTACACATAAATGAATTGGATAATGAATTATCATTGTTGAGGTCGACAATTAACATAGTATTATGATTGAAACCAATTTTTTTAATTTGTTTCATCTATATAGATTATTATATTCTAATAAACTCAATATCTAATGTGAAGTACATCTATAAAGTAGCTTCAGTTCAAAATAATGTTTATGAGAATATAGATATATTTTCTCTCATTGTCTAAAAACACTACATAATAGTCAATATGACTGAAGAAGTTTAATTCATTAAAAATAATACATGATGGATAATTATTTTTATAGGACAGATAAAGAAGATTTAGATGATCAGCCTTATTGCATGATGATATTAAATATACACATTATAAAAAATATTGTGTCAAATTGTTACATAAATTTATATTTAACGTAAGACTAAAATTATTGATGATTTTGTTGGAGTGTATGGACTTTGACATTTTTTTATCTATGAAAAAATTGGTTTCAGGGCCACCTGATGATATTCTAAATGGAGAATCAATTTAATATCATATGAGAAGTTTGCTGAAGAAATTAGTAGTTTATGGTGGTCTTCAATATGATGGGTCTATTGTATATAACTATAAACCATAAATAATTATCTTGATATATCCCAAAAAAGTGTTAATATAAAAATATATGTGTCGAGAAGACACGGAAAATACTAGTGGGATGACATCATGCAAGTTGACTACATTTTCTAGTTATCTAAGTATTAACTGATTAATTACAATGTGGAATTCAATAAAATTATAAATGGTTGATGGAGAATATATATTTGGAAAAAAAAGATCCAGAATTTCAAGGAGTACTAAATAAAAAATGCTAAAAAATTTAAGAATGTTTTTTATAAGGAAAACCTTAGAATAAAAAATAGTATACTAACCAAGGATATATATTTTCATTCATATTAAATGAAATATAGCTATCCCACTCCATAAACTATAATATCCTTTCTCAGTAACTATATTAATGTTATATTATCACATGTTTAGTAACACATCATCACTGAATCCAAATTCAACTCTAATCACTTCCCAATGAACAATGATAAAAATCATTTAAATCTTCACCACTACTATCTGCTACCAAAACCATTATGTATATTTTCATGAAAATTAAATAGTTTTGTTTTTTTATGTTTAAATATAAAACCAATAAAATATTTTCTACTATGTAATTATAATGTTGTGTTATTTACCTACTCACTGAATCCACACATTAATGCAATATCACCGAGGTAATATCCATACATCTGTTGATTTAATTCAATCAACTCTTTCTATAGTGTGATGAACATTTCATCCTGAATATTTTTATAATCCAAGATATATAAAAATTTTCTTCTCATTGATAAAAAATAAATTTATGTATCTTATGATAGGGAGTAATTTAAACTGAGTTTATATTCTAGAGAAATACCAAATAGATTACCAATAAACACAAATGTTAGTATTACCAAAACCATCTTGTGTATGCAACTAGGTTGTACCTTATTAATGATTTTACCCACTAGATCGTCCTGGGAGACAAAGAAGAAATCTATTGGATTGGTAGGCTATAATAATTTTATTTTAACTTTTAAAAAATTCCTAAAATATTTAAATTGATAATTGTTAATTTAGTGACATAGATTAATAAGTGATTTTAATGAAAAATGAATTCTATCCCATATTCTTTGGATAAATCATTTACATAACTCCCATTAAATAACATCAAACCAATATTCCACTGGGGATATATAGTTCCCTAAAATTGATTGATTACATTAAACAAAGAAAATAAATATTTTATTATGTAAACTGAATAAACATATCATATTAATATTTAAACTAAAGGAGATATTACTAGACAAGATTTTTTTGGAAAAAAATCTTTTCCCTAACAGTGATGGGGATTATTTTTTTATCCCATCTTCATGAATCTTCCATAAAAAATTCTGATATAAATAACATTTTATTTAATTGTATTGTATGAAATTTAATATCCCTTTTATAGGAATTTATATATTCATTTTGATATTTATATTTTAATATAGGTTTCAATAACATGTTACTGTCAGGATGTTAGATATCTATAAACAATTCTCACTTCTCTCTACATACCACTTTAGTTACCAAATTATACTAATGATTATCGGTCAAATGTATATTAATGAATTCATTCCATAATCTCAATTAAAATTCATTCCATTTCATAAATTTTTTTAAACATCCAAATTCATGTGGTAATATCAGAAACCATAATGTGGAATAGAATCTATACAAAGAGATTCAACATTAAAATATTATAATTCAGTTAAATATAGACATTCAATTTCACTATAATGTTATATAATTACCTTTATCAAGGAATCAGTGACTTAATGCCTCCCTGATTCAGGCATATACCTCCAATAATAATAGGTAATCGACAGGATAATCAGATCCACCACTAGCTGGAGTAGAATCAAGAAAAATAATCACGATGAATGATCTCTTAGGCCCCCATATTCATCAAATGGGACAACCATATAATATATATTTAGATTTCAGAAATATGAAATATTCATATTTCACTTTCTAGTTACATTTATTTCCTCATTTATTGTAAAAAATAGTGGTATAAAAACATTAAATATGAATTTTCAAATTAAAATTTGTACTTATAACTATCAACGTTCAATTTCCACAGGATGAAAATAGGAGTGATAACTAATTCCCTTTGTGCAGAACATACTAAATTGGGAGGCATGTCTCATATACTAATGGAATGGAGAAGGATTGTATTTAGAATATTGACCTAATCAAGGAGGGTGTGAGATACATTTAAGGGGGATGTCAGATGGAGTCACAAATACTATATATAGGTAGATCAATGGATCATTAATGTTTTGTGTGTCATAGGTAATTTCATCTGGGAGTCAACTATGATTAGTGAAATTCCCCTTGGTTGTAATTATTTTAATTAATTAAAATGAAATCAGCTTCAAAACCTAAATTTTTAATGAATTAATGCATGTATTATTTTAGAAATGAAACCATATAAAAATTAATGAAAAAATATTCATATTATTGATAATGAATTACTACATATATAATATGAGTGGTTGATAAATTAATGGATGACTTAAGGTACACTAATTTTTTCCATAAAAAGTTTTATTTTTCGAAAACATAATTAAATTATATTATCCATCCACCATTGAAATATTAATATTTTCAATATCATGATAGAAATTTTATTTCATTTTTTTTGTTGATGGGATTCAATTTCAGAGGTTAAATCTTCCACTTCATCAACCCCATCACTCAATTCTATTTTTATGTGACCGTCAACAGCCCACCACACATCCATAAAATCTTAAATAAATTATACTATAATTTATTGTGATATGATTATATATGGATCATGTAATTCACGGTCACCAATATCCAACATGTGAGTGAAGTAGTTAAAATAAAATTTCATGGAATCTCTTTTAATGCCCCAGGTATTATCATCCCACTTTTATTTGAATAAAAGAACTAAAAAACAATTTTATTGTTTAATTTGATAATATAATCCATATTTATATATATATAAAAATTTGAAATATTAAAATATTCCCATATTCTGTGTTTTCAAACCCTCTATAAGATTGACAATTTGAAATTTAAATACATTCAAATTACAATCCTCTATGATTCTAGTCGTTTTAAGAGGTCATTGAACTTTAACAAACAAATTTTCTAATAATCATCCTGGGTATTAGTATTCATGATATATAAAAATTAATATATATTTTTTTTGACTTAAGAACATTTATCAACATAATATGTATATTAATTATATCTTTTATGAACCTAAATAACAAACAATTCAATCTAAAAGATATTCATTAATAGATTTTGTTATATCTTTCAAATTTTATGTTCAGTTTCTCGTTCATCTCTTTATATGTATCATTACCTATTAAAAAATGGAACTTCAATATCACTATTCAGAAATACAAATATTTGTGCCTATAGTAATTACATTTTTTTAGTGTATTTTTGAAATCCCACCTATTTATTACATTACCTATCACATACTTGGTAAAAATTAGGATCTTTGAAGGTTTCGGTTTTCTGAAAAATGTAATAGAATTCATGAAAACATAAAATATTCATTAACTAAACTTGAAAGTATTCTTCAAATTTCATACAATGTAAAATTTTTGAATATCATAATCTGGGGAGATACATCAATGGAAATGGTGATCATAAGGACCAGTATGAGATAATATGGTAAACAATTTACTTGTGATCCTGCAGAATATGAATAAGAACTTGAGAAAATTCATAAAAACTATAGGATTGAAATATGAATTGTAGATTCACTATTACAATAGGGGATAATTGTGTATTTAAAATATTTGCTTTTTTACATTAAAGAAAACTATGTTTAACCAAGTTTAACAAGGTAAATTCACAATACATTTTTAGTTCTACTAAACAAACTAGCTAGGTTCTTGAAATATTATTCTGGGAATGAAACATAAAGTAATTTTACAAGGTAAAGATTCTTCCATAAAGTGTATAGAATCTTATTTATCAGAGTACATAAAAGAATATTAAAGTATTATAAGGTTATAATTTCTTCCATTATCAAAATACATTGGAAATAAACCTGAAAAAAATCAGTAACATCTATGGAATTTTTTAATGAAAGTAGCTCTTACCCAAACCAGGGAAAGCCCTCAGTATGAAAATTGGATTTTGTCTTGATACCCTAACATGCCCTGAATCATTAATATAGATGGAACCTCTGTATTATGATCTCTATAAGTCCTCAAACATTAAGTAATTTGGCACATCAATCATCATATCCCTGGAACCCCTTGATTGTACCTAGATACTATCAGAGTCACACGAAGGAATCTAAACAAGATGTTCAATACACACGAAGCATGAGATTCTTTCTCTAGAAATCTCTTCCACAACATGTAATCTCTAGAGTGATCAACAGTTGATGAGATCTTTCAAATGAGCTCTTATTTATAGGAATAACATCGACGGTCGGCTCCCTCCCCAAATGATCATACTTTCCATGAATCTCAGAGAGACCTATAAAAGAGTCACTCAATCAATGGTTAGATAGAAACAGATTGTATGATATTATTTAATAAAAAGTGTAAGGAAATGATATTAAAAAACCACATTTATTTTTCTTGTGATAAGAAAAAATAGAATCTGGAATCTAATAAAATACATTTACAGTCTTTGATATATAGATATTCAAATATTCTTTAACAAATAATTAGGAATCCAAATTCTATAGATTCTTGTGTCAGAACTCTAATTAATTCACAATCCTAATTACTAGGAATTTGGGTTCTGAATTATGAGGAATTAAGAGTCAACATTAAGAGGAATTCAGAGTCTTTATTATGTGGAATTCAGAGTTTAAATTCTAAGTAATTTGGAATATCAATTATTAGGAATTCATAGTTTTAATTATGAACAATTCGGAGTCTAAATTATGAGTAATTCGGAGTCTAAATTTCATAAAATTCAGATTATGTATTTCATAGAAATCGGAATCAGAATTTCAGAGATTTCAGAGTCAGAATTTCAGAGCAATCAAAATTAGAATTTTAGAGAATTTGGATTATGAATTTTAGAGAATTCATAATTTAAAAATAAAACACTCTATATCCAAGGATTTAAATTATTCTGATGTTTTTAATGTAAAATTGATTTTTAAACATAGGAATAAATTTAGTTAGATTTAGGGAGACTATGAAATTCATAATGAAATAAAAGATTAGGATAAAAAAATCCAAAAATAAATGAAATTTTCCTTATTAATATTGTCCTTAGAAAAATATATAATTTACCTTAAGATAAAATTTTTCTTGATTTTCAAAACATTGGGGAATGGAAAATTCATAAAGAACCCTAATTGACACCCAAATCTTCCCCTTATTGGAATACACAAAAATCCTTACAAAAAATATTAGTACTTTGAATTTAGCTTTACAAACCAAAAAGAAAAACTTATCTCCCTTTACATATGAATCATGATGAATACCACTGACTTCCCCTTAAGATTTGAAATCCCTAATGACCGTATTCTTGAATTCCATAAAAAGATTTTTTTTGCAGAAGGAAATCATCTTTGTTAAAACTCCCCCTTTAGAAAAAATCCACCTAATAGGAATATCTTCATTACATAGTATTATTTTTATCATTCCATTCTATCACAATTTCAATTTTTTGAATACAAATCAATAGATTTGAATAAAATATGGTTCCTGAAATATTAGGACAATACAAAAAACATATGATGAACAACCAAAATATTCATTATGATTGGAAATTTCAGTACCAAGAAGGTAATAAAATATAATATAACAGCTAAGGAAAAAATTATCCTTCTTTTTTTATTCAGCATATGGTACTAAACAATGGTATTATTATTTTTATACCCCTTATGATCCTCGTAAATACATTAGAGTAGTAGATCTAGATCTTCATATTTCTTCTCCAAAGCATTGATCCTTTATTTCGAACACTTAAGAATTTCTCCCTTAGACTTCAAAATCACTTTTTGCTTACTAAGATTTTCTTTATACTCGATTCTGATATCTCTTCATCATTACAGATCCAAAGCAACTGAATTACGATTCCAATTCAGATCCTTGTCTCCCAACTTCAATGTTGCTTGTTCAAGAATGAGATTTTCATTGAAACTAGTAGTATGATCTCTGATCTTGATATCTTTGTTATCAAAAACATACTTCACATTATCTTGAATATCATCAAATCTTCTTAGCCTTTCAATTGTCTTCTTAGACCACATAGTTATTTTCATGCATGACCTCTTGTGAGCATCATACCAAATATATAATGATTTAAAATCAGCCTCAAGCCTAACAACTTTTTCCACAAACATGGAATCATAATCCAATTTCTGATTAAATGAATGTTGAAGCATCTAACATCCCGAGTCAATATTGGGAAGCTATGGAATTATATCAACTAATTTTTTCGGGGATTTGACAACAAAATCATGGCCCGATAAACATGAATCAGAATTATATTCTCTTTTTGGTGAGTATCTTTTTCTCAATTTCATCAAATCTAGTTTTAGAAGATCCACCTACATCTTTCATAGAAATCTCATCATTCATAGGTGTATAGTCTAACAATTTTTTTTATTTACCAGCTATCGAAATGATCTTAGTATCCTTTGGTGATTCATGTTCACTATCAGATAATTGGACTATCTTGTTTTCCTCAAACATTTGATTTTCATCATCTTCCACTAGGTCCTTTTTTTTAAACAAATTCATTGTTGTTTCTCTCTTATTCTGATGGTTTCTTTAAATTATTTTGACTTTATACATCATTTCCTCAGGTAGAAAGATTATAAGATTCAGCCTAGGAAGTCTGAATTGACAATTTCTCAGAAGGACGCTCCTTCTTGATGATGTTCTTCAACATGTCTTATCATATCATTAGTATCATCTCTTACTTCTTATTCTCATACATCCACTTCATATTGCTGCATAACCTCTTCATCATCATTAGGTTCTAAAATGATCATTTTTTAGTGTAACTAGGAGTGATTCTTTTATAAAGGATTCCAATACATGGTTTCGTTTAAAAGATTTCTCTGTATCTTTGAGAAGAGATTGAACTATTTCATCCTCTGTCATCTTCTTTTTTTTATTTTTTTCTTTTTCTTATTTCTCATATTCATCAGCAGCCTTAATGAACAAAAATTGTTCCTCAAATGAATACAATCCAAATATAGTCTCTCATTCCTTCTTGATATATTTATCTTCACTCCACTTAGAAACAACTTCTTCCAGATTAGTCTTTTTATTGTTTGATTTTGGATGTGCTGATTCGATTTCCTGAAGTACTAGAGTATTTTATTTGGCATCTGATTCTTTCTAACTTCTCATTGTCTGACCATTAATTGAAATCTCATTCACATCATACTTCT
Source organism: Viscum album (assembly GCA_963277665.1). Lineage (NCBI taxonomy): Eukaryota > Viridiplantae > Streptophyta > Magnoliopsida > Santalales > Viscaceae > Viscum > Viscum album. Next base: position 673,254,219 of record OY728157.1, on the reverse strand, counting down.
TGAAGAAGGATTCAATCTTTCTTTCTGAAAATTCATAAAATTATTCGGACTTCTGTTAAATCCATCCTTCATCCTTCTGAGTGTATCATCACTCAACAGCATAACATTTAAATTTCATGGCATTAAACTGCATAGTATTTTGAATGATTCTATAAAAAGGAATATGATAATGGAAATAATATCTAGATAAATAAAAATTTATTATTTAAGATTCCCATTCTTAATATTTATAATTATAAGCATGACATGATTCACCAAATTAATCTTCCTGAGGTTCACCAGAAAATCCAGGATGTATTTATCACTTTTCATCAAGGTATCATTATCACCTTTTTTCTCAAAATGATAAATCCATGAACCCATAACTCTAGAATCTATTTTTTTAGAAAGATGAATATTCATTAGTGTCTTTACCACTGATAAACCAAGGGACTCTATGGAAGTGTATTTATCAAAACATCTTGATATGTTTGGTAGATTGTGGGTGCAGAAATAAGATTCCCCCTCATTAGGCATTCTATATATATTGGATTCTATATTATAGGAAATAGAATAGGTTTTCCCATAACTCATAAAACAATACTTATCTCTTCTTCCTTCATTAAAGAATCATACAGTCAAATAAAATTTTACAACTAAATATGTATACACCAGATCCTATCCCATTTGGTTCGGTTACACATATACATTCCAATGCCATTCAGAATGATATTCTTTGAGATAAGAGAATCATACGTAGGGAAAAAATTCATATATACTAACATATTTCTATAGATCTTCCATTGAAAATCATCCTTAACTAGAGACATTTGTTTCTGATAGGATACATCCAATGAAATTAGGATTCGTGTAAACCAGACAATTCAAAATGACTCTTATGTAGAGAGACTAGTCATCAACAGACATGATCTTGAAAACCAATATGGGGAAACCATTATAGGGGCCTTTATATAGACTTTGAGGTGACGATTCATTTTACCAAATTGGTCCATTGGTTAAAACAGAAGAAAAATGATCTTGCATTTGAGATTAATGGAAACCAAAGATTTTGGTAGATTCCAATATTTCTGTTTTTTTAAGACATAACTTCAGATTTAAGGAAATTGGAGCCAAAAAAGTTTTGGAAAGAAAGAAAAAAAAACCAACAAGTAAAAATTTGATTAAATAAATTTATGTAAGGAAAAGTAACTTCCAAATTGCGAGGAATATTATCAGTAATAAGGAAAAAATTTCTTCGAGATATTTGGATTTTAGAAAATGCTGATTATGAAAATTTTGATAAAGAAAAAAATACAAAAAAAATTGATAACAAAAAATTTCGATTTCAAAAAATATTTATCAACAAAAAAATGTACCCCCATCCCACTATGAAAGTTAGTTAATTATTGAAAGAATATATGGTTTATCAAAAAAGTTAATATGGAAGATTATATTATGGTTATCATTCCAGACTTTTGTTTAATGCTTTCATATATATCAGCGGGTACGGATTTTGTAAAAATATCATAGAATTGAGTTTTTTTTCTGATAAACTGTGGAATGATATATCCTTTCAGTGTGTGATCCTTAATAAAGTGATGAATAATTACTATGTGTTTTTCACAAGAGTGTCGGGTGGGGAATTTAATTAAGGCAATAGATCTACTGTTATTACAGAATATCTGTGTTTTTGTAAAATTCAGGCCATAGTCTGTGAGTATGTCTTTCATCCACAACACTGGAGCACAAAAACATCCAACTGCTACATATTTATCTTCAACTATGAAGAGTTCTACTGAATTTTTCTTTTTTTATGAGCAAGAAACTAATGAATATCTTAATAAATGACATGTTCTAGATGTACATTCCCGATCCATTTTACAACCACAAAAATCAGTATCCAAAAAACATTCAAAAACAAAATCATTTCATGATGTACAAAATATTCCAAAATATATGGTTCCCATGAATTAGTGAAAAATTATTATCACTTCTTTTAAATGAGATTCCTTGGTATTGGATTCAAATCTAGCACATAATCACACTGAAACATTAACTCTATATGACTAGTTATCATGTACAGTAAACTACCTATAATACCTTTAAATGTTGTTTGATCTACTGGTATCCCAACATCATAAAGATCAAGAGAATATGAGGTATTGAATGGAGTACTTATAGATTTAATGTTTTCATATCAATAATTTTTTTGAATATCATTAATATACTTCTGTAGAGATACTTCAGTTCTACCTGGTTTTTGATATATTTTCAAACCTAGGATAAATGAAAACTCACCCATCATACTCATTTCAAACTCCGATTTCATTAGATTCTCGAAAGAATCAGTTAAGGATTATTGAGTTGAAAAAAAGTATAATTTCATCATCATAAATTTTAATAATCAAAACAATTTTTTATATTTCATTATAAAAAGAGTAGTATCAGTAGTTCACTTAATATAGTAGTTTTTTAACAAAAATTATATAAGTCTATCAAGAATGGCTCTAGTGTCTTTTTTAAGTCCATAGAAAGATTTTGAATGGTTGAAAACAAGTTCATGATATTTTTTCACTTCAAAACCAAGACGAGGTACAACATAAACTTCTTCTTGAACATATCCATTATGGAAATCATATTTTGTATACATTTGAGAAAGGATGAAATTAAATAATTTTTCAAAGTCAAGTAAAATAGAAATAAATTCCAGTCAAGCCACTAGAGAATACATTTCTTTATAGTCTATTCATTCTTGTTGATTATAGACTTTAAAAACTAATCCAGAATTATTTATTATAATTATTCCATTTTCATCACACTTATTTTTGAATACACATTTTACTCTAATAATTGACATTTTCCTCAGGCCTTTCAACCAAGGTCCAAAAAAATTTCTTTTTGAATTAATTTTGCTCTTCATACATGTCTTTTTGCCAATCATCATGAACAAAAGCTTAATCAGTGCTTTTTGGATCTAATTGGGAAATAAATTCAAGATGTTCTACTTCATTTCTTATAGAACTTCTCATCCATATAGTTTTATTTACATCACAAATTATACAATCACTAAGGTGATTCTTATGAAATTTCTGAAGTGGGTTTTGTAAAACCTATTCATCAACATATGGTAGGAAATATTCTTGGGTAAATGCATCAAAAATGTTTTCATAAACATATTCTTTATCAGAAGGTTCTTATATCAAGGGTTAAAAATAAGATTTGGAAAAATAATATGAATATGTTGGTTAGGTTTATTTAAAAACAAAATGAATAGTTTCATCAAATTTAACTTGTATTGTTTCTTAAATAGTATGAGTATTTTTATTGAAAACTCTATTCGGGTTAAATCATATAGAATAGCCTATGAAAATTCCTTCATCATATTTTGGTGTAATTTAGGTAAATTTTATTTATTATTCAGAATGTATTCTTTTCAACCAAATAACTTGAAGTAGAAAACACTATGTTTTCAACCATTCCGTATTCTAAAGGGGGTTTGGTACGAAAAAATATAATAAAAACTCTATTTATAGAATAACAATAAGTACTTAAATATTCTAAAAAAATTGTTTATCTATAGAATATTCACTCCACATGGTTATAGTTATCTCTTGAAAAATATGATTTCATCTTTCAAAAACTCCATTCTGTTGAGAAGTTCTTGGAACTGAAAAGTTAATAGTAATTCCTTTTCTAATTTTTTTTCAAAATTTGAAATTTGAAATTATCCTCCATTATAACTATTACTTGATATCAAAGGAAGGTTTTTCTCAATATTATCTTGGGATATAAAAATATTGAAATAAGAAAAATATTCAGATTTATTTTCTAGAAAATGGAACCACATAAATCTAGTGTAAACATCAACTAAGACTAATACAAAATATTCTCATCTAATACGTCCATTTTGTGTTGGACTAATGATATAAATATGCACTAAATGTAATGGATCAGATGTTGAGACTTCTCTAATCAATTTAAATCTTGATTTATGTGGCTTCCCATATTGACAAGGATCACAAAATTTTGACACATCAAATCTATGCTTTATTAGATCATGAACAAGTCTTTTATTCTAGTGTTTCCGAAGGTTATTAAGGTTACATTGTTATAACCATATATTCCATAACCAGGATTGATCATCCATTACAATAAGCCAAGGTTGATCTTGGCTCATAACGTCTTCTATGTTTTCTACATATACGTTCTCTAGAATATTGGAAGAAAGAATAAACACTTCCATAGATTTGTGTACTTAGAATATTTCATTCTTAAATTCACAAGGTAACCTTCATCACATAATTTAATTATGCTAATAAGGATGTGCTTAAGTCCCATGAAAAATAAAAGGTTTGAAATCAATTATTTTTCCTTAAGAACAATGATACATATACCAAAAATTTATCATAATGAATTATCCCAGAATGTTAATTTTCTTCCTTTCATTATGATAATCTTCTAAAAGATGTTTTTGTTACGAGTAATTTGTTGGGAACATCCATTATCCATGTACGATGTTTTTTTGTTTGTATATTCCTTATTCTTGTGAATATAAATGAGTTAAACTTTCAGAATCCAAACATTCTTATATCTAGAAATTTCAAAATGTAATATTTTAGTTATTAATTTTTTCATTGAAAAATACTATTTATAAAAAACTAAAGTCTACATTTTTTAAAATAACAATTTTTATCCCAATGTCAACTACACTAGAATTTAGTACAAAATGATGTAATTTGGGGAACAAAATAGTTAATCCTAATAACTGGTTTAGAATAGGTATAACCAACCCATAATTATTCCACAAAGAATGAATTTGGGAACCCATTTTTCCAAAAACAATTTACCAGAGGTAATGTTTGACAGTTATTTCCTTAATAAAAATATTTTTGTGTTTTATTTAAAACACAAATTTTTATCTTAAAAAACATTAGTCTTAGAACTAGAGTAAGAATCTAAAATAATTTTCATAGAAATTAGATTTTCAAGATATTTATAATGTTTATCCTTTTTATATTTAACTATATCATGGTTTTAAGAAAAACATTCTTAATAAGATGTTTTCTGATTTATATCTTTAGAAAGATCTGACACTTATTTTGTTAAAATAGAAATTCTAGAATTTTATTTTCCTAACATCTTGTTTATCTAACAACTATCATTATCAATAAGTTTAGAAAAGATACAAACTGTTTAAAATGAGGGTATGTTATTATCTTCTGATGAGGAAGATTCATCATATAAATATTCCTAATATTTTTCATCAGTATAATTTTCATTGAATGATTCATTTCTTATAGGTTCATCATTGTGTTCCATAGCCATTAGACCATGATTTTCAATGGGTAGTATGGTTATTTGAACATGATTCTTTGGACTAGAGGATTCAAACTCTAAAGAATCATCAGATGAGTCCCCACCATTAACACTTCATGTATCATTACCCTTCAAGACATTCATGACCTTATAATAATACAACATTCTATTATTCTCAAAATGTTTTTTGTTCTTATATTTTATTTTAAGCATTGGAAAATATTCCCAAATATGCCCTACACTTTTTCAATCATATAAAGTTACTTCTAAGTCTTTCTTGTCCTATCTTTATTTCTTATTATAGCTATAATGAATGACTTTCATTCCATCTATCTTGTTCATCATTCAAGAATGATTAGCTAGCTCATTCATATAATGCTCACTGCCACCATTTCGAGATAAAATAGGTTGTTTCTTCATCATGGATCTTTTAACCCTTTCAGGTGTCAATCATTTAGTAGAAACAAATGATTCAGTTCCATTTCCATTTATCTTGTTATTCATATCATCATTCATTTTTATTCTAGTTTCATGTTGTATAAGAGTTCCAAAAATATCATTAAGAGTTACTTAGAAAACCTTACTATTCTCATTAATAGCTGTTATTTTTTATTCCCACTCATTTGATATAATCATAATAATATTTTCCACAAGATATTCATCATGAAATCCTTTTTCCCTAATAGACTGAAGTTTATTTCGAATTTTCACAAATATTTGTTGCCCATGATAACAGGTTCTCTATAGGGAAACCAAAATCCATGATATTTTTTTCTCAACATACCTCTTCTAGTTTATATCACTTTGGAAGTACAATAATTTATAAACTAAAGTTTCATCCAAATGTAGATGGAAACATCACAAGAAAATATTTGACTATATATATAGTCAAGGTAATAGTAAACAAAAATTTATTGTGTACCATGTAATATAGTTTATATTCTGACATTTCTAGGTTGGTGATGGTTTTCACTTCATTTTCAGGAATCTAGTAATCCTCAATAAACATGAAAAAATTGTATACTCTAGTATTTATAACAAATGTCTTTATTCTATCTCTCCATTACCCATAGTAATTACCATAAAAAAATAGGGTTTCCTAGTAGTATTTTGATTTATAATTGAACTGACGTTCATTCCTATCATTCTATAAGAAAATATATTTCCACATAATTTTTTTAAAAGAAAAAGTTTGTAAATGAATATAATAGTCAAAATATTCTTAAGCAATAAAATCTAAGCAAGAAAAATATTGAATAAGGAAAAAATTGAGAAATAATATTTATATGATAATATAAATATTTCATAGACCTCCTTTGATACCAATTTTTGGATCGAAATATAAAAACTAGATTCTCAATTTCAAGAGGGGTTTGAATTGTATGTTTAAAAATGAAATTTTTAATAGTAAGGAAAACTGTGTTTAACAAAGTTAAACAATGTAAATTCACAGGACCTATTTTAGTTGTACTAAATTATCTTTCTAGGTTCCAGAAATATGATTCTCAAAATTTAAAACAAAAGGAATATTTGAATGAAAATATTCTACCTTAAAGAATATAGAATCTTACTTATCAGAGTACATAAAAGAATATGAAAGTATAAGAGGGTTAAACTTTCTTCCTTTATCAAAACACATAAAAATAAACATGAAACAAATTAATTAATAAGTATGAAACCTATTAACACAATGGGTTGGGTATCCAACTACATTGGATAAGGGTCCCTTGATTTATACATTCAAGAAAGTAGATCTTACCCACACCAGGGTAATCTCTCGATTGGAAAATCAGAATCAATCATGATATCCCTATGAGACCTCAATTATTAAGGTAGTCAGCACCTCTACCTTTATATCCTTATAAGTCCTCAAACATTAATGTTGTAGGCACCTCTATATTCCTATCCCTATAATCCCTCGATTATACTCCACAAAAATCAGAGTTGCACAATTAAATATAAAAATGATGTTATGTACACACAATGAATGAGAGTCTCTATTTAGAAATAATTTCAAAAACATGTATTATATAGAGTGATCAAAGGTCAATTAGCTCAATCAAATGAGATCCTATTTATAGGAAAAACTTCAATTGTCATCTCCCTCCACCGATGATCATATTTTTTCATGAATCTCGGAGGGACCTATAAAGGTGTCACTCAAAAAACAATATTATAAAAACAGATGACATTGTATCATGAAAAGTTTATAGAAAATAAATTTACTTAACCAACATTAATTTTTAGAGTATAAGGAAACATTTAATTCAGAATTTAATAAATAATATTCTGATTCTATAAGATATGGATATTCCATTTCTATTTTACAACGAATGCGGAATCAAAATTATATAGATTCTCGACTCTAAATTCCAATAAATTCAGATTCTGAATTCTAAGAAAATTGGATTCTAATATATATGGAATTCAGAGTCTGAATTGTGATGAATTAAGAGTTTTAATTATTAGAAATTGGGGATCCATATTTTGAGAAATTCTGATTCTGAATTCTAGGGAATTCGGTGTCCGAATTCTGATAATTTGGAGTATGAATTTTAGAGAATCAGGAATCCGAATTTCAGAGAATTCAGAGTCTGATATTCATCGAATTTAGAATCCAAATTTCATTCAATTTAGAGTCTGAATTTCAGAGAATTTGGAATCTGAAAACATAACACTCTATATCCAATGATTTATAGGATTCTGAGGTTTTATATGTTAAACTGTATTTTGGACATTGGAATTAAAGGAGTTAGATTTAGAGAGAATATGAAAAGAACATTGAAAAATAATAATAGGATAGAAAATTCATTTATTAAGGTAAATTTATATTATGAAAAATAATCATGAGGGGAAAATATAATTTTCTTTATGATAAAGTGATTATGATTTTTAAAACTCATAGGAATTGAAAATTAATAAGGAAACATTATTGACTCAACAAACACATAAAAAATAGGAATATCACAAAATTATTAACATTAATAATTATTTTTAAATGTTTCTATCACATTTGATCGATTTATTTATAAGCACACAACTAATGATATTAACAAAGGTGTCATAAATATTGCCATGGTTTTCACAAAAGGTATCATAATATATGTCATATCTAGAGATTAAATTCATTACCCAATGAATTGGTGTTCTATAAAGGAACACCATCAATATTTATTGAATAATATGATCCATATACATAATAGTAAAAAAATAACATAAATAACCCATGTGGATGAAAAGAAATGGGTTTGTTATCAGAATTACAGTGTTTTAAAAAGTGTTAAAAAACATGATGATTTTTCTTTTATAACACATGAAAAGGTAATGCAGGTCTAGTGTATTGAAATTGCATAAAATATAAAAAATTAACATTTTTCAATACCCATATAAAATAATGTTATTTGGTTATTCACATCAGTAAAATTGAATAATTTCATGGGAAAAATATAGAAATATTGAGAAAAAAAATCGATAGAATAATGGGTAAGACACGTGGATTTAGAATACCATAATAAGAGATGATAAAATGATTAAAATTTATAAAACATGAATTATATTGTAATGGGATATAATAATATGTATATAAGAACATATTATATTATTTTAAAGTCATACCACCCAAATAGGGAACTTGAAAGGGAAAGAGAATTTGATAACTCTATTACTATGAAGAGTAACTCTAAATAACCCATGATTTGTAGCTTGGGGGATTGATGAAATATTAGAAGGGATCCTTGGGATCAAATAGTATGATATAATAATTTATATGAAATTGGAAATGAAAGGGAACAAATAAATGGGACTATATTTTCAGAAAAAGAGAGGGAGTATTTTTATAAATTTTATTGGATACCTCAATACAGTATTTGAAAAACCATGGGTTTCCCACGGTATTCTCCCATGGTATTACAAAATTAAGTCACCAAATTTCATATTTTTATCCATATGATTCAACCATAATTTTTTATTACTTGTTACATCATCAGGATTCCATTAAATTTATAGAAAACTTATAACTTTATTTTTTTTATTCCCCGAAAAAGAATTTTTTTTTGAAAATTACCATAAATTCACAATAAATTAATTTTGATCTGATCATTTAGAATATTATTTTTATGTTATCATAATTATTTATTTGTTATGAAATATTTAATTTTTAAGTATACAAATCATTATTTAATATAATTAATAGCGAGCAGAAAATGAATAGTAAAATCTTTGTCGCTGGGAAAAATTATTTTTTCCATTAAATTTAAATATCAATATTTTAATCATTATATTCCATTTAAATATAAATTATTATATTTTTTATCTTTGTATAAAAATTATAGGATTTATGAAAATTATATTTTTTATCTAAAAATTCAATTTATCAAATTATTTTTAATTTTAAGAAAAACTAAAATGAAATCAGATTTGATGGATGGAAAATATTATTTATAAATGTTGAAATTAAAATAGTTAACGATGGACAAACATTACCCCATACTACACTCTCATGTGGCTCAATGATAATTTGTGTGATAGTGATAGACTCAAGGGGTGTCTTGATTGACATCACTTGAGTGGTATTATCCACTAACATGATGTTATACCATTAGTGATTTCATTCAAGCATAACATGTTGAAGCTAATATTAGGTTTAATCAAGAGCGAATCACAATAAATATTTATCCCTCCCAGGTTATGAAAAATAGGATTTTTATGACATGACTCTACTAGATGTGGCCATCAAATGTTTTTTACATTAATTCACTTTTTTCATTTCTATTTAAAATACTTAATGTAGCAATAAAATTACTATTAACATTATTTCTATTAATGATCATATTCACCAACAATCATATTTTCCCAACAGTCATATAATGGTTGAATGCCAATGATCACATTCAAAATATATCATCAATATTCTTAAATTGATATAGTTTATTGAGTTCAAAATAATATAAAACACATTTTTAGGAAGCGATTATCATTCATGAGGATAAGATCATTAGATTCTTCCACCCTTAAGAAATTTTTTAATAGAAATTTCATTTCATTACCTCTGTTAAGAATAGTTGTGGGTAATTCTTCTCATGTAACCACTGGTTCCCACATGAATTGTTCCTATATAGAGTTCCTTTATAAAACATTAACGAGGTCTGTTGTCTTATTGCATAGAACATTATCCCTATGGTCCAAGATCTCGACAAGCTTATTCTTAAAAGGATCACATGCTCCAGTTTTACCACCTCCTAATTTATTACATTTTAAGTGTCATGTTTGTACTTTATCAAGAATGATATGTAAAAAAAACCAAGTACATGATCTTGATTTGGAGAAAGTACAACCAGATAGGCCACTTCTCCTATGCGGTCAAAGATTTTATAGAGACAATGTACCTGTGTTTGAACTTCCCTTTCATCCCAAAACAAATGAATCTCTTATGAGGAGAATTTTGATGGAATGATTTGTCTCCAACATCAATCTACATGTCCATTAAATGTTTTTCATCAAATCTCATCTACCAACAATAAACAACCTTTTTGTTTTGTTGGATGGAATGAACCATTTTTGTTATATGTTGCATAATATCATTCCTAATAATCATTCTCTCTCCAGCTTCACCCCATAAATTATGAGTTATATATTGCTTCCAACAATGAGATTTCTATGATACCTTTTGAATACTCGAATGAAAAATATTGTTAAATGAGAACATAACTACTAGGAGATGTTGATCCCATCCACCATTAAATTCCATCAAGAATATTTTCAACATGTTATCAATTTTTTGAAAAGTCCTTTTAGATTGGCCATCTGTATGAGGGGGGGCATTCCATAATGATTTTGAATTTAGTATTCCGATAATGTTTAAGAATTCTTTAGGATTTTCAATGGAACCATAGATCACAATCAGAAACAATAGAAAGTGGTCGATCATAACACCTTAACATTCCCTTTATGTATATATTGGGTATTTTATCAAGTGATAAATATTCAATAATATAGATAAAATTGGATGTCTTTATGAGACAGTCCACTATAACCCTTATAAAATAATTTCATAAGGATTTTTTCAAGAGACTAGTAAAAATATCCATAGTGATATTGTCTCACATCTCTAATGGAATGGGTAGTGGTTGTAATAAACATTAGAAAGTTGTGTCTCTTTTGTCACATGTAAATACACTAGGTACAATATAGTGTTGTTGGAAATCTCAATTTTTATATTATCCCACCAATATTGATTACAAAGGTCGTTATACATTTTCGTTCTTTTAAGATGTATTGAGTAAGTATAGTTGTATGTTTTATCGATTATCCACTTCTATATTTATGGAATATATGGTACACATGGACTTGTATTTAATTTTGGAACTATTTAATGATCAATATTGAACTTAGGAAACATCACATTTTTTACACCCTCATTATTCTACTATAACAAGGGATCTTCTCTTTGAAATTTCGTGATCTTATCTAGTTATGATAGTTGAGAAATAATTTGGGATAGTGTTAATTATGACCTTTACCATACAATTATAATTTCTAGATTTACTATGTCAATGATGAAACGATCTCATTGAATCACCATCATTTCCCATATATCAAGGTCATTCTCACATAATGAATTACAAATTTCATTTTCTCTTTTGGGATGACAATCAAAGGAAAAATTTATAGTCCTTAAGAAGATAAAATCATATCATATATCTTTTGTTCAATTCATTTTGTGTAATAATAAATATATACATTTTATTTTATGTGTAAATATCAGATTTCTCCAAAGAAAGATAGTGTATCTATATTTTTAGTGAAAAAAACAATAGTATCCAACTCTAATTCATGAGATAGATAGTTCTGTTAATGAGGCTTAAACTGTAGAGATGTATAAGTAATAAAAAAGTAATTTTGAAAGAGGAAATACCAAATCCATTTCAAATATTCATTTCTATAATTAACAAAACCTTCTCCGATAGAGGATAGGGTTAACATAGGTTCATAAATAATCTCTTCTTCTGTACTTTTGAAACATTCTTCACGCTTCTTTTTTCAAGTGAACATCTCCCCTTTTTAGTTAACATATTTAAATGTTCAGAAAGTAATGAAATGTTTTTCACAACTATAATATAATATCAAGTTAATATATTGAAACCAAAAATATTAAAAAAATTATAGGATTAGGATCCTCCTCCACAACCATTTTCTTCACAGGGGCAATAGAGATTGTTTAATTTGTTACAATGTGTCCTAAAAAAGACACACTTTGAAACCAATATTTACTTTTTTTCAAAAAATTCCAAATAACCTCTATGTCCTCATATTTTTCATTATATAACATAGATGATCTTCATGCACATCAATAATTATTTTTTATAACATAAAATCAATAATAAATCTGACGATAATGTAATCAAGGTAGTCTTTAAGGACTCCACTAATCGAATCCATAAAAATAGAATGACTGTTATTCAAGACAAATTACATAACAAAAAATTCATAATACCCATATTTTTATATGATTTTGGTCATTAAAATATCTTCTTTCTTTACCCTCAATCGATGATTAATATAATAAAGAAAAAAATTAGTGAATAATGGATCCCCAAGATGATGGTCAAATAAATCATCAATACCAAGAAGAGGGTATTCCTCTATATTTTATTTTTGTATTTTTTAATAACACATTTAAGGGGTATGTCTGAAAATAATAGAAAACACAAGATTCAACCACTTATAGCATAAAAAAATTCAAAATTAAAATCAAACACAAACCCAAACCAAGAACAACTATTGACCCCTTCCAAAAGTCCATGATATTCAAATTTCCAAATTCATCACTTATAACGTCTTGCATCTTCCATTATACCCACTCCCATAACACTACCATCCTGCAGTTGAAAAAATGACATCCCCATCCATCACATGTATTATCACTAACACCATTGTCTTCATTGTCATTACCACTCAAAGTCGCTGTTATACTAGCATCATTGCCGTCATCTCCACATCACTGGTGAGAACTGTAAAACAACAGATGATAGAATATAGAATTCAAAAAAAAATACCAAAAAACACGAACACAAAACCCGGAGGTACCTCAGCCCATATTCACACACATCTGGTGATGTTCCTTCTCCAGTGTTCATCAATATGATATTTCCACCGATGTTTCCATTGTTTTCCAAACCCATCATAACAGATAACAGTAAAGGAATAACTAATAATCCTTCAACATCATCATCTCCAAAACTCCCCAAAACCTGATCAGAAACAAACTATATATACATCTTCACACAAAACAAAAACAGATTTGAAAAAAAACATGGACATAGTCTAACACAGCTTTCCTTGACAGATATCGAAGGAAACATTTAACCCGCGAATCGTCAAACAAAAGAGGACAATTGTAGCTCGGGTTGAAGCCACCATTGGAGGAGCCTCTTGGAACATTTTTGACTAATTAGACCGAAAATCAAAAAACCACCATGAACCCACCATGGAAAACTGACATGGAGAGAAATGAAGGCACTAGAAGATGGAGAAGTGATATACTCATGGAAGGGCCTCACCAGAGAAGCTCATCCACAACTAAGCCACCAACCCAGATCACCAGAGCCACTGCTAAGAAAAAATAAACCTTGAAAAGACCACACACATAATCCAACATATCCCAAATCTCCCCGCGGAAAACGGTGAAACAAAATAAAGTGTGGTCAGAAACGCGACTTCCATGAGAAACGATCATTAGAAGTACAAACGAATACTTCAACATCGGGGAAGGCCCCAAAGGGGGAAAGTTGGAATGATGAATGAGGCGAAATTAAAAATGAAGATGAATCAGGGATCAAGGAGGACTAGTTAAAAAGATAAAAGTGAGAAGGATAAGGAAGTAAGAAAGAAATGGGTAAGACAAAGCCGGAAGTAGTGCACCATCCTCCCCCTGACGATGCACCACTGAGGAAACCTAGTGGAAGGTGGAGAGGTAGAGTGATTACAGGAAGATGTTACATGATCTTTACTGTGATAGAGTTATGTTATCTATAATAAATGCATAATCGTATTGATCTTCCCTCTTTATTCAAAAAGAGAAATATTTTCCACTATAAAGAAACAATTGGATAGATAAACCCCTTCCATAAAAGATCATGGAGTTTTTTTAATTACTAAAGATCCACATATCCCATTTTATATGGGTTCATTGATATCATCTTGAATCCAAGCATGATATCAGTAGAGAACTATACCTCTCGCTCCGGGGGAGTTACAACTAACATCTTGGGAAATACCTCTTTGGGTTCTTGAATAATGGGAAAATTATCAATTTGTATACATTAATTTCCTTCATCATAATCACTGATCATGTTCATAAATATTTTGTTGGGTGGTGTTTCAAGACAACTCCCACATAAAGATACATATCCTTTGTAGATAAATGTATGTTATAGGTTGATGACTACTAATTTTTTTTCTTTTATTATTGATTTTATAATTATTCATTGAGAGCCAGTACATCCCTAGTATAATGTTTAATTCCATCATGTGAATGATAATTATATTTTCTATTAGATTTTTTTATTCAATGTTAATACTTGAGTTTATATAAACTTTTGATTATTGGATAGTTCCCTAGAAATTTTTATAGATTACTCTACATCATGCAATTTATAGATTGATTCTATATTCATTTCAAATAATCAATGAATAATGTAATCCATTGAAATTGAATCAAACAATGTACTTAGTATCTTTGACATAATAATTTGAGTACTTTCCTCCACATTATTTAGAGCTTTGACTTCAACTATCATGATAGGAAAGTCAAGACATTTCTATCTTTTCTTATGCTGAGGTTAATAATGATTTTCCTCCATTAAAATTTGATTACGATACTGAATATAAATGTAACCGAGGTATCCAAACAAAAAGAATTGTAATTCATGATGATATTTCACTATATTACTTATTTCATTAGTTTTGAAAACTTTATGATCCGCCACAATATGACAGTTCGTAGAAGTAATTCCATCTCTTCCAGAGCTGTATCATTCTGTGCTCTCAATAATGTTATGCCTCGAATTATTATTCCCATATTTATTTCAAGTGGGAAGCTTTAATTTCATTAATACTCATCCTTGATCAGTGATCCACCATAATATTGTATCTAAAGAGGTATTCTTTTCATTCAATCTAAGGGACCACATATTCTATCCAATCTTTTGTTCAACATTCATTGAAATCTTTATGTTATCCTCCTTGATGTAAGAGTCTTAGTTAGAAACATTCTTCCATATATGAGGTCTTAGTACACCTAAAAATCTATCAAAATTTCCATTAGTATCAACAACTAATATAGGGGTGTAATGTGAAATTCTTATGATCATTATCACATAACATCACATTTATTAATTTTCCTCCTTCAACTATATGAATTCCTTAATTAATTTTTTTTTGAAAATAATGGTGGATATATTTTTTTGAAATAGGTTCCCATCAACTCTTCTCACTCCACAAATTTATATTACTCTCTTGGATTCATGTTTTAAAAGATTTTACAAAACTGAAGTAGGTCTTCCTATATGTGGTACACAACAAGGGAGACAATCTCTTGTTATGAACAATTTATTATAGAAAATATAATTTCTATATTTCTTATCAAAATTTAGCCAATAAATTAGTAAGTAGATCCCCTGGAATATAGTGGGTTTTGATGCATAAAGTAATCAATTAAAAGTTGTTCCCTTAAAAGAGAATTTGGTGTCTCGTATTGAATCATGATATTGCACATAACATGAGTTAGTTGATTCACCATTATCATGGTTATTTATAATCTGATATCCATCATAAGGAAATTAGTGTTTGTTCTTTTATTCCAACCATTTACATAGTTTATCCTATTTTCTACCAATTTCTAAAAGAATTAATCTTGTTTCATAAAATAATTTTATTTAATAATCATAAAATTCAAAAATATTTTCATGTATTTAAACCTAAATAATTATTCTTTAAAAACAAAAATATTTTATATAAATCCTTCATAATGGTTCACAAAAATATTTTTTTTAACCAATAATACCTTCCAATAGTGTCAAACATGTCCTTTCTTAAGTCTTGTTTTCATACAAAATATCTTGTTTGAGTGTATATCAATGGGGTGTTTTCATGTTTTACACCAAATACATCTATTCCAGAGCCACATCCACTTCTCTATATCCATAAAAATATTTTTTCATTGAAACCACATAATTAATATTTCACCAAATACAATGATGTTTCCCTATATTTTAACTTATCTATAAGGTTCATCATAATATTTTCAAATACTACATTCCATAGATAACTAAACCATCATTTGGTACCAACTATAAAATTTTACGTTTTTATTATATTACTTTTCATTTACATGGTACAAACAAGGGATCTATTATTTTTTAGTTTTAGTGAAAAAATGTACAAAATAGATTGAAATATAAAAAATTATTCTATTCCAATTGAAATAAATAATCAAGTTCCATCCAATGAACATTTATTTTATGTCATATTATGGAGACATACATCATATAAATGGGTGTTCATATGGTATAGTAAGGGAAAACAAGGGAAATGTTTATTTGTGACCATGATTAATATTAATATGTAATTTAGGAAATAGATAAAATTTTTAAAAAGAGGAATATATTATTATTAACCTAAATCAATGCATGGAAATGATGAGATGGAATTTAACTTATCAATTCATCATTATATAACCAACTATTATCACTGAGGTGTCATAAAAATTAAAATGGTTATTCACCAAGGTATCATAAAACATGTCATATCTAGAGATTAACTTCATTACCCAATGAATTGGAGGCATATCAAGGGACACCCTTAATATTTATTAATTTATTCGATACAATTAAATCAAATGCAAACATCACATAAATTTCTTATGGAGAATAAAATTAATGTTTTTCCTTTCAAAATCATAGAATTTTAGAAAGGGCTCAAAAACATTATCATTATATCATTTATAACCCGAAAATTGTTATGAGGTTTTTATTAATTTCTATTAGTAAATAAAATAAATCCATTTAATTATTTTTTTAATACACCAGGATGATAATTTGGATGTTACTTTAGATATCAAATATAAAAAAATTTCATGAGAAAAGAGAAATATATTTAGAAGAAAATTCTCTTTCATAATGTGTATGAAAAAAGGTTTTAAAAAATTAACGAGTTAGGGGAATAGGGTAACCCATTAATAATCTAATATTAATAAATAAATAGATATATAAAAATTTAATTGGGGAATATATTATGTAAATTGTAATCACATACCACATAAAAAGGGAACTTGAAATTAAAAAAAATTATTTGATATTTCTCTTACCATGAAGTGTAACTTGAAAAAATAGAAGATTAGGACCATGGTGGATTTAGGAAACCTTTAGAGGACTCCTTGAATTGAAATAATATAATTATTTGTGGATAATGAATTTTTAATGAATAGAAAACAGAATAAGTTATTGTTTGTTTAGACAAAGAGATGTAATTTTTTATTAATTTCCTTAGAAACCTCAGTTGTTGTATTTGAAAAACATGGGCTTGCCCATGGTATTTTCTCATAGTATTGTCCTCATAAAAAACTAGTATTATAAATAAGTAAAAAATGGCTGAACCTAATTTTATATTTCTTATTACATCATTTTGGTTTCATTAAACATACAAAAACTCAATATTGTTTTTTTAGTATTCATCGAAAAACAAACTATTTTAGAAAATTGTTATTAATTCACCCAAACCTAATTTCAATATGATGATTTGAAAACTGATATTTATTTTAACATAATAATTAATTAAGTAGAGAAATTTAACTTTTAAATATTAAAATCGTTATTTATCAAAAATAATAGCAGACATACAATGCATAGTTAAATGCATAGTAACATTTCATAACAATTCCAAAAATTAATTTTATTATTCATTTGAATTTAAACAAGAGTTTTTAATCAAATGATAAAATTTAAATAACGATTATGAATAATATATTATTGTATTTTTATAAATATATCTTTTTTAAAAACACAATTTTTCCCATAAATCAATTTATAAAATTTGTCATATTTTTTAGAAAAACTATACTTAAAAATTTATTGTTGGATAAAAAAAATACTTATTCCAAAATATTATATAATAAGTAACATGGTAATTGACACATAAACCCTTATAACAACAAAATATGACCTAATGGTGAGGTGAGTGATAGTGATACACTCATTGGGCATCATTACTGACATCACCAGAGTGGTAATCACTACTAATATGAACTTCTAATGTAGTGGGTTACTTTCAGGATTAAAATGATGAATCCTGGCATGGTCCTCGTTAAGTGAAAAGCCAAAAGTTGCAACCTCCCTCCCATGTTCTGATAAATGGTATTTATATAGAATGACTCTACTTGATGAGGTCATCGAATCATCTTTTTTCATCAATTATCCATTATCATTTCTATTTATAAAACATAATAAGATGTCAAAATTATTATTAATATTATTGTTTCAAAGAGGCTTATTGAACAATAGAAATATGTTTCCAATGATCATATAAAATTTGATACCAAATGGTCACATTTGGAATATAAACCCTTATTTTTTAAATGGATACTTTTTTGTGTACAAATAAATATAACATACATTTTTAGGAAACCATTATCATTCAAAACGTTTTCATCATTATAGTTACATTTGATATCCTTCCAACTAATTGGAAAATATAAGGAAATATATTTATTTCTCATATTGTTGATATAGTGTCAGTGTTTCACCAATATGTTCGACTTAGTTGAATTCACTATCAATATAATCCTTATATAAAGAAAAAATGTAATACATTCGTATAGTAAATACCCTTCATAAAAAGATAATTTATGATGAATGTTATTTTTCACATATCATTTCAATAGAACATGTTATATGATAAAAAAATATAATTATTCATACAATTAATTGCAACGAATTATTTAGTTAATATTAATAACATTTAAATAAATTACAAATGAATTGGATACCTACGTTAATAATACCTGAGCCCTCCTAATTTATTTTCCACTATAGAATTCATATTTTAATGCATCACTAATGTAGAAAATTATTTAAGAATTATATTATCCATTTGTAAGATGTTTTAAAATTACCCTCCTCAGATGTTTTTCAAGATCAGCTAGTTTTATTGTTTACTCTCATTATTTTCTAAATAATATGAAAAATTAGAGTAAAACTATAGTAACCTTATCATGAAATAATATGTATAGTGAAAATATTAGTAACCTATGATGATTTATGTCATCAAAACCTGATTTTATACTTTAATACCCATAAGATACCTTCAGATGTGTTAATATTTGATAGAATATATCACTATTTCTATTTTTCATTGAAAAAATTTCTTGTTTAAACATTCAATTTTCATATGGCTAGAGATCATATTTTATGTTCATTGGTTGTAAGTCCATACAAGTACTTAGATAGTCCTTAATTATTCAATTTTTAATAAATCATTTAGGATAACATTTCCCAAAAAATATTTTAAATATTCATAAAATCAAGATTATGCCTTAACCAATTACATTCCCCAGATGGAAATTAGAATAATTTACATTTTATATAACATTTTCCTGTTCCAATTTCACTTGGCGATGATCATTGAACTCATTTCCCATTATCATCAAATTATTCTGATTCCTAGATTGTGTTTCATCATTACCATGTTGGTCCAACATTTCAGAACATATCAACAACAATTGATGTGTTCTATGATCAATAAAACAACTGAATATTGAATTTTTAAGCCTAAATATATGTGATGTATAAACTAATATTCAATGATGAGTGAATAAAAAAAATTTAATTTAATTAAGTAGTTTGGGATCAAAATTAAATTTATAAATAATACAATCCAAACCCGTTTTTGTGTTCTAAAAAGATAAGTTTCCACATCAAGGTAAGTCAACAATAGTCTACATTAGAGAATCTTATATTTAATAAATTAATCTAGAAAATAAATCATATATACAAACATTGTTTATCTAAAACCCATATAATTTTTCAATTTGATGTTGCATGTATACATAAATATCATTTCCCTAAATCTTTTTTTATAAATAATCATCAAAATTTTAAAACACATTTTTGGTATACATATAAACTAATTTATAAAGGACAAACGCAATGTCAGAATGATAAAAATGGTTATCAAATACAAAAATAGCTTTAATCCAATAACATCTAATCCATGTCACAAATTACTAGCATCAGATAAGTAATCTGGGTATAATGAATCAAATGTCTTCCATGATTTTGAATATCATGGATCTTGTGTTAATCCATATTTGATATTATATATTGAATGCGGGTCCATGTGCTTGGTAGTTTTTAGTGACATGAATAATTAATGCTATCTATGTATTAATGGGAAGTAACTCAAAAGTATAATAGTCATGTTATTTTTATTCATTAAAAATGTAATGTATCGATATAGACTTCTTTTATCAACCATTCAACACCATATTTAATAATTATATTTTTTATAATACATTTTGTGGGAATCCAAAAAAACCATAGGACAAGAATGTATTATTTAATAATTTAGACTATTCCAACAAAGAATTTTTTCATATCATAAAAAGTCTCATATATGATAGCTTTGACGTATGTATCATAGTGAAATTCTAATATCATGGACGTCACATTATTTATAATTCTAAACAAGCATTATTTGTGTTATATCATCCTCATAAAAGAATGTTTTCAATTTTCATACATCAACAATAAATATCATTATTTATATAATAAAAAAAATAATGCAACTTGTTTTTTGGTTCCATTATGTTCTATTATACATTAGCCTCCACAAAATTTCAAGGAGGATCAAACTATACATAAAAACAATGATCTAGTTTTTATATATTACCAAAATAGCAAATTCTATGTTATTATTTGTTACACCCTCAACCAGTTGTTCTGATATGTTTTGATGTAGTTGTTTTTATCCTAAAAGTCCAAAATAATTGATTAAAAGGTTTTATATTTCTTTTTCCATTTTCAATGATTTTTGGATCCTTTTTTTTTGATTAATTTCAATTCCCAATCATTTTATAAAATTTGATTATCCATGCCAAATCCAACAAAAAAAATTATGCAGGTATGTTTTTCAATATAAATTTTTATAAAATTAATGTACCGTAAAAAATTCTAAATTTACATATATACATGGATATATTATTATTCCATTGACAAATCAGTTGGAAATTCGAAAATATAAAAACTCACCCAAATACTTTGCATACTGAGGGTTGTTCCCCAGTAATGTGATCCTACTTGTATACATATATTTCACAATGTTCCTATAATTTGATAAAAAAATAAAACACATAAGTAATAATAATTATGAAAAGAGAAAAAGATAATTGAAATAGAACAACCCATGTAGTTATAATAATATTCATATAATTATAAAAAAGACAAATTCAAATAAAGAAATTATTCATTTATAATTTTTTGTAAAATAAGAGCAAGATAAAAATAATAAAATCATTAAAAAACACACAAATATGTATCAAAACAATCACCTCATAATGGGATCAGAATATTCCTAGGGAATAACTATAGTCCCATGAGGCTCAACAGGGTATCACACATTTTAAAAAAGTATTTTTCTTAAATTTAAAATTGGGATTTCAAAAATATATTGAGAACCCAATCCATATTCACATCATTTGAAAATAACACTTATAATGTTTTTTGAAAATAGAGTATAAAAAATCACAATGAATCTTAATTTTTTGAACTGACTATTTTTATAATGTTATATATAGAATTTAAATATATTAAAACAAAATAGATTTTTTAAATGTAAATACAACAAATAAAACATTAGAGAGGGTATCTATTCCATTATACTTATAATAATCCATGATCATATTAATCCATGATTTTACCTTTAAATATTAATCTAACATCATTTTAATTATTAAGTTTTTATATTTAGATAGTTTACTCTATTGATGTCAAAATTTTACGTTCCTGAATCATTTTTTCCAAAATCTAGTTTCTATGGACTCTATTAAACATTCACATATAAAAACTATAAATTCAATAAATCTGGTATCCCAAAATCATATGTTAGTATATAGAATAATCATAATATACATGTGATCACATCCCAAAATTCTTGATATATTATTATTATTTATGTACAACATAAACACATTTATGTGACATTACAATTTTAAAAATAAAATGAAATATATTGAATTTATGTATTATTCCTCATTTAATTCATTATAATATTATTTTATCATATCAGAGGGAAAGAAAAAAATGTAATGGATGAGCCCAGATGCACACTCTAGGTTACATACAATAATTTAATCGCAAGTAAAAAATTTATAATTTATATGGAAGGGTAAATAACTGAAAAAATTCCTTGTAATCAATAACATGAAAAAAAAATTAAACCATGTATAATATCAATGAAATACTATTATATATAATAATAGAATAATTCATATTGAACAATATGAAAAATATTGGAAATCATGATATCAAACTTAATTATTTATTTACCATCAAATACCTAGGCCAATATAGTTAAATTTATGTGTAGGTATACAAACAAACCCATTTATAATGGCCAACAGAATTTTATCATGAGAACAATTTTTTGAAACGAGGTTCTACAAATAATTGGGCTCCACCCATCAATTATTTTCCAATGAATTTCTCATATATTTGGTGATAAATTCAATTCACATTAATTGTTCATTATAAATAAATATCATTACTGAGTAATGAATACATATTGATATTGTTTAACCAAGTAAATAAACTAAAATTTTATAGTATAACACCATATATAAAAATGATATAATTTTTTTTCCAAAATAATATAATAAATGGAATGAAAATAGATATTTAAGAGTAATTTAAATTTAAATTATCTAAAGGAAATTTATTTCTCCTGAAAATTTGACAACCTCAAAACTAATAAGGGATAATATAGGACCATCTATTCATCATAAATATAGATTTTAAAATATAATTATTTCCTATATAAAAATAAACAAAATAAAGTATGATATTGAAATTGGATTTCATTAAGGAGTTTTCTTTGTGAAATCTAAGATGATATCTAGATGAACCTAAATATCATAAAACCGTTTTGGAATAATAAATGACTATTAGTTCTGTATTCTTTTAAAACATTTATTTTGAAATTTTGCAATAAAATTCCAAAAATAACGTTTTGGAAAACATTATATAGATTCCATAGAAACGTTTTATAAATTAACATATATCTTGAACTATTTAAAATAAAATATTTTTTTAATGATAATTATTTTATAAAATTATTTCAAAAAATATACAAATGGAAAACAAATATATATTATTAAAAGAGAAACTAAACTTGTTTTTTCTTTATTCATGTTTTTTCTTGATACAAGGTTCAAAGAGATTAAATAACATAATAAAATATATAGAATCATTCAATATCTATTAGTTATGAAAATAAATATACTTTACGACGTATGGATTATATGATTCTTTTAGTGAATGTTAAGGTATTCTCAAAAAATGACATTTTAAAATAAATCCATACAATCTGAGTAACATAAAATTTATAATGCATAGAAAGAAAGAACATAAATTGAATAATTATGTATAATTAATAAATAGGTATTCAAGTAAAATATGAAAAAATTTCCCTATTTAAAGAAAATATATGTAAATATGTTTATAATACCACATATATATCAATAGAGTGGAAATTGAGCCAAATTTCACTTATATATATCATATCATTCAAGTGAGAATTTATAAATTAATTTATTTTGTGTATCAAATTTAAATTCATATGAAAAATGTTGAGAAAAAATATAAAATAATCAAAAGTAATTACACCCATATTCGTAGAATGTCCAATAATATTAAGATGCATTATAACACAATGAATAAAAATGTATTGTGAAACCCCTTACAACATTGTTAAATTTTAATTATATATGGTTAAATAAAATAACATTAATTGAAAATAAAATTTCTAGAAAATATAAAATATTCCTTATATAACCTATAAATTTTAATTTAATATAGTATTTGAATAATTTAGGATCATAAAAATAAAATATTAATTAATGAATGTATATTTAGAAGGAAACCGTTATCTCTTGTTTGGATCAATATGTGTGTTCTTTATCATCGTAAATTATAATTTGATGTAAATTATATTATTTTTATTGAAGATTTTTATTATTTATTATTAGTTTTATTTTATTTATTACTATTTTAAATTTAATTACCTAATTAGTTATGTTCATGTTTAAAATTATATGATATGATGTTCATATGTCTAAAATGGATTCAGTTGTTTGAATATACCTTGTATGTTTTTTTGATGTTATATAACATAAATTATCTACTATGAGAAAGGTGATTTCATCATTTTTAACATTTTTGAACTATTTCATTTATTTTAAGATGCTTCATTTTAATATTTTAACATAAGATCTATATTAAATATAAATATATATATATATAATCATAATATTCTCGTTAATTTTATTTAATTTATGTTTTAGTGGTTCTATATCAGTTATGTTCTAGTATATTTTACTTTTCATTATATATATTTCAGACTATATATAAAATTTGAAATAAAGGTATCAAAATGAGGAGACAATTAAATTTTAAGAGGTTCATTTTTACATTGATCGATGAGTTTTCAATTTTTTTGAATTTATCTTCATGAATATTATTTTTAATATATTATATTCTCATTATCATGACCATTAATGATGATAATTATCCTTGTAATTCATTTAAGGTTAGTCTATTGGAATTCAAATTTTTTTAGGGAAGGGTAGTAGCTTGAAATTTCATGTGACATATGGGTCATGCTTTTTGTGGTGTGTATTTGATGTTCTATATTATATGATGGTTAATAGGGTAAGGTATACTTCTTTATATGGTGATTCCTTTCACGTTTGATTTGAAAATGATGTAAAAATTCAAATGACATACAAATTAAAATAGCATTAAAATTAGGGATATATTAAAATTTTATTAAAAAAATGATTCAATTTTACTTTAACATTTCTAAAAATAATATAATATTTAAAAAATAAATAGTAAAATTTAACTAAAATGTTCAAATTATACTTTTATCATTTGTATAATTTTAATATTTAACTAAAAAATGAAAATAAATAAACAAATACAATTTAATTCAATGTTGTTATGTAGGTTGTAGACCATATTATATTATCAAGCATCATAAATGAACAGCCTGAAATTGTTGAAACCTCTCCTTCCAGTACAATAACATCAGTGGAAATAAATTTATTTAACAATATTCCATAAATATAACATATAATACAGAATTTAGTGATTAGTAACTATATAAAAAATATATATTGGAAATATACACAATAGTGTTGATACAGAATAGATCTCAGGATTGTGGTTCATATTGATATATTAAAATGCTATAATAAGTACTTATTTTCATTTAAATCATTGCGGAATAACATGGTATATATGAACAATATAGCTATCATTTTTTCACATTTTAGAGTATGGAATTTAGAGAAAATCAATCTTCACATCTCTTATTTTTAACTGTACAACATATTATATTTTACCTCTTGAAGTAATTCATTTTTATTGGGGGTTAATGTTCTATATATTATTATAAATTAAAATTTGTCATAATTCAAGAATAATTTTAGGGCATCCATTGTTACATTACAAGTTTAAATGATTGAAATTTTGATGTGTTTTGGATTTTTGTAATCAATTGAGGAAAAAATAGAGGATTATAGGAAAAAACTAATCCATTTGATATATAATTAAATAATATTCTATCCACACACCATGAATATATTTTAATAATATATAATTTATTGTTTAAAACCAATTAATGTACTTCTAACCATGAAATATTATATATAGTAGTCAAAATTTAAATCTCATTTAGTTTCATGGTGGAGAATAGTCGTTTATTATGAATTTTTGTATAATATTTTCAAAAATACCCTTTCAGAAATAATTTGGGGCATTCCATTGAAACCATTTAAAAAAAGAAATATCTTAAACTATTCCAAATATATCAATGTAGTTATGGATTTTTTTCGAATATATTTTTGAATATTATTGCACATTGAAGATAAATATATAAAATAAAAGGATAAAATAAACTGGTTTATACAATAAACATTAATTTTCTTAATTCATTTTCTAGTGAGTTGAAATACAATAAACAAATGTATAGAAATCATAAATAACTTTGGGATAAGGAAATAAATCCATTTTATAATGTTTTGATTAATTGGATTCTTCAATGAAAAATGTATTAATCCTAAATAATCATATATTAAAATAAATCCATACTACAGTAGTAATTTATTATTAATAACATATAGAAATAATTAACACGAATTGAATCATTACTAATGATGAATAAATAATAAGTCATGTTAAATATGTAAAAACAATTTATTTACACTTGATAAATGTAAATTGTTGTGCAATACCACTTATATATTAATGGAGTATAAATTTAGAATAATTTCAGTTACATATATCTTATCATTTAAGTGAGAATTAATAATTTAGTAGATTACATGTAACAAATTTTATTTCATAGGAATAATGTGCAATAAAAATATAAAATAATATATGTAATTACACATATAATCATTTAATATCCAATACTATTTATATATAGTGAAACAAAATGGAGAAAAAATGTATTAAACCCCCTTACAACTTAGTAACTATTAAATTGGACCTAGATTGATAAAATAACATGTATTGAAACTCTAAATTTCATGAAATATAAATGATTCATGATATAACCATTGAATGCTAAATTTTTACACAATAAAAATTAATGATGGTTTATAAAAAAATTATGTAATGAAGTGATGTTGAGATGGAAACCATTACCTCATGTATGAATCATAATGGGTGTTATTTATCTTGATAAATAATAGTAATATGTAAATTATATTCTCTCTATTGTTTTTTATTATTATTTATTATTACATATATATTTTTAATACTATATTTTATTTACATACCTAATAAATTAATTTTGTGATTCAAATTTTCAAGATATTAAGTTCATATTTCATAATTGGTTTCACTAGTTTGACTGTGGTAATTTAGATTGATATAACCTAATCTATATTGTAATAATAATTATATAAATAAATTTTTTCATCAATAATAATTTTTAACCAAACCATAGATTTTGGTTAGGAAAATTTATGTAATTTACAATTATAGAGTTCATTAGTGTTACATAAGAATGAGTTGTATTTCAAATTTTTTACAATTCGGATAGAAAGAACATATGTACAATTTTATTATTCCATATTTATTATTATAAATTAATTTTTATATTATTTGATTAAAATAATAAATCTCTAAATAATGTTATGTTGTTATAAGAAGAATCACATCACTTTGTATAGGGGGTAATCCATAGACACAAATGAACATTGGTACCATTTTTAGTTAAGGGGTTTGAATACAATTATATGATGGATTATATTAAAAAATATAAATATTTCATTAGCATCATTTATATATAGTATATGTTTCATTATAACCATATATTATACTTGTTTATGGAAATCAAATTACATCATTTCACGAGGTGATAGTATGTCGTACACTAAATAAATGGTTTTTGATCCCATTTGATTAAAGTGGATATGGATATAGGGTATTAAATTAGCATGTAATAATTTAAATTTATGGTATATTATTATGTTTTTATATTATAATGTTTGAATATTAATTTAACCAGGTTGAAGAATATATAAAAAATGTTATGTTATAAATCATACATTTTTTTCAAACAATATATTTTGGTTTACCCAAAAAATCCTTCTTAGTAGGGCTTTATAATCTAAAAAATGCATCATGTTAATGGTAATGGATGAAATAGTTGGGTTTTTAAAGAGATTTTGTGAATAAAATTTTCTTGATCCTGAATGAAAATATGACAAGAGGTTCCCTTTTATAACATAGTGGAGGGTATTTTTTGGAATTTCATAAAATATTATTTTAAAATTAATTATTTCTCTTATTCAAATGGCCCAATTGTGATATATATAATATTGTATAATGATGGGTAAAAATATTATCGTAACATCATATTTATACATCTTTTTATTTGTTTTTCCCTTATATTTTTATTTTAACCCTTGTTAACACATTGTGACCATTACCATGACATTATTGTTTTTTTAATGGTAATCATTATTAAAGTAAAAGGAAAATATTTCTATAAATATTTTATAGATTATTATAATAAACATATATGAATTAATTGGATGATTATAGGATATTTATGAATTTCAATTAATTTAATGAAAAATTATTTATTACCAAATAACATAAAAATCATTTTCAGACTATTAAAATTATTTGACATTAAGATATATAATTAAATAATGAAATTATAATGAAATTCATAGAAACATCCCTTTATGTTTATTTTATATTTAAAATTTCTGGAAAACTAATTAATAAAGATTATATTTCCTTAATAATTTTATGATTTTTTTTATTTTCTAATAAATTTATAAAATATTATGTCATCTTTCTGTAATCATTAAATAAATTGTTTCATCAATTAAAATTATAAATAATTATTTAATTAAAATTTATATATTTTTATAAAAAAAATTAATATCCATTAAAAACATTATTCTATCTATATGATAATATATAAGATATATTTAAAACAACATAATTCCATTTGGTCTTTTCCGGTACATGAATAATTATATAGGTACCATTTAGTGATAAGTGTCCCCTAAACAATAAAATTCAAATTATAAGTTGATAAGGGTTTAAATAAAATAATCCACCCTGGACTAAGAATATAAATTCACTCCTTATCGGTTTGATTTAGCCTAGGGTAACCTAATTTACCAATTTACCATGGGGAAATGTTTTTCCTGTTTTCACTATTAATTATGAAAAACATTATGTTAACCATATTAAATAATATTAATTTTTTGATTCAAATTAAAGAATCGATGAAATGAAATTTAATTTATATGTGTATTAGAAATTAATTTTATAATTATCCCATAAAGCATGGTGAAAATGGAATTTTTAGGGAAGTTGATTTTTTATAGAAAAATTTCTTTTTATTAGCTCTATGATTAGTAATCATCATTATTTGAAAATTAAATAATATTTATTTATATATAATATGTTGATTTAATATAAATTATTCCCCATAATTGTTTATTTTAATTAATAATAATGGGAAAAAGTATCCAATTAAAAATATATGTGAACAATATTTTTTAAGATTAAAAATAAATATACTGAAAAATAACATAAATTGGAGATTAAAATGAAGTTAATTTAATGACCATAATTTATTTTCTTCATTGTTCACTAAAAGTTAATAGAATTAAAGAAATATAAAAAATTTCAAAACAAGATTGTTTCGATATAATAATTTGATAATATTATATTTTTTTTAATAAAACACAATTTCTAAATGTTTCTTAAATTAATTATATTAACCACTAATAAAAATAAAAAAACATTTCTGAATGATAATTACATTTGAATCCTAAAAAATATGTCTTAAATTCATGAACATATTTATTAAAAAATAACCAATAAATTTAAAATATATAAAACATTAGAAATTTTTTAAATAATATTGTTAATATTATCTATACAGTTAAATTTAATTCCCATTTTTAATGAATAATTTTTTTAATTTATTATTATGATTTGATTAATTTTTTTGTTGCGTGTGGACAGAAGTTATCATTCATAAAATTATTATTTTAAAATATACATGTGATTCATATTTTGTAAATCAATTTTAGGTATTTTTATATGAATAATTATTACATACTACTCATGTATCTGATATAATTTTTGAATTAAAAAAAATATTTCACTAAATCATAATAATTACACTCCCTACTATTATAAATTAATATATAATGTCTAATATAGTTGGAGATATGAAATTGTATGTAATGAATTATCATCTATCTCTAACATTAAAAATATTAATGAATTTGAGGAACATTAATTATAAATATCTAGTATATATTTTAGAATAGATTCAACTATTATAGAACAAATTTCCAGAAAAATTGAATATTCTATAAATTAAAAATGATAGAATATATTTTTATATGTCAAAAAATTAATCATAAGAAGATTAAATTACAATCCAAATAGGAAAAAATTTAAAAAAATAGTTTCCTTTATATTATAAATATATATATATTGTAAATGATAATTATATTTAGATTTTATATTTTCTTATAGACATGTTTCAGATTTTATATTGAAGTTCATGATTTGATTTATAAATATTGTTTATATTGAGTTGTGTAAAATGTTTAATGAATATTTTTATTTATATAGTATCATCCAATACCCATGAAGAGAATAAAATAATTATCATACAAAAATTATTTAACTATATTATTATCAATGAATAAATTATTAAAGGGATGAAATTTTCCTTTGAAATGAAAACTAAATTGAAAGTCAATCCAAATTATAAAGAACCAGAAGCTGAGGAATGTTGTCCAAACAATATAAAATGAAAAATTTAAAAATATATATCTATTCACAGGTTCCATGATCAATTCTCCATTAAAATAGATGAGGGGTATAAGTATATCACAAATCATAAGCTTATCGTATGGGATCCACAACTAAGAAAACATATTATACATTATAATGGATCATCCTCTAAATATTTAGAGAATATATTTTTCTATAATTAACACATAGAATCATCAAGAATATTTTAAGAAGAAAAATAATTTCATAAGGACTGAATCAGATAGAAAAGGAATATAGGCAATATAAATACAAAAATAGATGACCACTATATTAAATCTATTATAATAACACATTCACTAATAGAATATTAATATAAAAAAGAAGGATTTGATTTTGTAATTCTTCTATATTCTAGGAAAATATTTTTAATACACTCAATTGTTATTATAATAAATGTACTGTAATTTTATTATTAATCAATAGAAGAACGTTAACGATATATTATAGTTGAACTAAATTGTATTTCCTCCTCTCAATAGTAATTACGACATTCTTTATTTGATAATGCCTGTAAAGAAATAGTCATTATAAACTCACCCAATGATAATATTTATCAGTTTAAATGATTAATACTATCCCATTTGAATTCACCTCCACCAACTCTTTATCATATGTCACAAAATATATAATATACTCATACCACCTCATTGTTCTATATTAATCACCCAGCATCAATCACTGTTTCTCTACATCTAAAATAATTTTTTAATTATTATGTAATAACATATTGACAGGAAAACATATGAATTCGGTAAAATTAAAATTATTGTTTTTTGAATTCTATGGAATTGAGTTATTGAAATATTTTTTTGGAGATAAATTTTTATTTTTTAAAATACTATTGAATTAAATTTGAAATGATAGATAACAAAACATAGAAATGTACTTAAAATAATTTATTTCATTAAAAATGTAAGGTCAAATATGATATTTCCCATGCTCATTGTGACCACATATGGAAGATAACATCATGGAAATTAGTAAATATACATCTATATTGAAATACAAAAACTCTATAATAAAACATTAGACCTTGTAAAATGTATATCATTTTAGAAGATGACATCAATATTATGTAAACAAAAATTTATAGTTTTTTAATAAATTTAAATTTTTTGACTATATAATGGATTTAATTTATGAGTGGTTGTGTATAAGAAAATATTAAGCATACTATATAAATATATTGTTAATCATTAGGTTTTTATGTCTTGGGATTATATAAATGCGGTGATTAATTGCCTATTTGTTTAATCTGAGCATATATTTCCTTGGTTTGGAATAATAGTGGGTTGTATTAATAATTTATTAATTATTTAAATGAAAAAATATTTTAATTGTGATTATGTATAAAATATCAATCATTTTATATATACATACATGAAAAAATATAGTATTCAAACTATAGACTTGAATTTGTAATTGAAATAAATACATTAAAATATTAACTATATAAAAAAGACATGAATATGAAATAAATCATAGCTAAATATAAATGGATTAAAATTAAATCATTGATTTTGATACATGGATTATATATGATATAATATATAAAATTTGGAAATGTAAAGGATTCTCAATTTTAAATGTCTCAATCTATAATGATATTTAAGAAATATTTTTAATTTGGATTATATATTCATTTTAAGAAATGATGACAGAAAAATTTCGATAAATATATAGAATTCTAAAAATTGTCTTATTTATCATGTAGATATAATGTTTAAATTAATCAAATATAGATACATTAAGCACAACTGTTGTATTTTGACTTCTATAAATAGTGGTGAGGTTCAGAAATTTAAAAAAATCCATTCAATAAAAGATATAGAATTTTATCTCTTACATTATACACAATTATGATGAATATTCAATTCACATGACACAAAATTGTTAATATTATTTTTATAATAACATATTATAATATTGGTATTACATATGTATAGTAAATTTAATAATATAGGAATAATTTACTTCTATATCAATATATTATAAGGAAAATAATTTTTATTATGTTATGTTTTATCCTGCATGTTACGATATAAATGATTAAATATATCTTATTCCAACAATTTTTAATAGCTATTTATTTATTTTTTGTATTTCCCTCTTTTATCTATTTTATGGTATTATTTTAAATTTTAAATATTAATAAAAAAACTTCATAAATTTTATTTCCCATTATTATAACCCCAGTTGAAAATGAGTTTATTTTAAATAAAAAATATATATTTAAAATATTTATTCATAGATGCATAATTTCAAATGTATGTAACATATTTTTAGAATTTTCAACATAATTATTTTATATTTCAAATAATACCCTATTGTATTTTCATTAGTTTTGGGATACAATTGACTAAATATTCCTTATTTATATGTAATAACTCATGCTACACTTAAAAAATACAATGCAGTATATATATCATTTCCAATTTATTTCATTTCTATTTGAGCATACATAGTCATAACAATATAACGTGAAATAGGAAAATAATTCACATTAATAATAAATTAATAAAATTTATATATAACATATAAATAAGTTAGAAACTCTAGTATATTTTTTTCATTTTCATTTATCTAATAAAATAATAATTCTAATGTTTATATTTTAGAGGCTAGAAAACATCCCCTATATTGGTGACACCTTTCCATGGATGATGGTTGAATTTCCACCTCTCCATAATGGGATAATGTCTCCTTAAATTTCCATACATGTTCCTCTGTTGTTTTCTCCTATACAATCAAATATATCATTGAATAAATGTTTAATTCATCCTTTTCCACCGATGCTTGTACTAGTTTTCTCTGTATAGAATTAAGTAGTCATTTCAATCCCCATTGGGGTACCCTCATATTTTTTAGTGACCCAATCAACCCACTATTTTAATTACAGTTCTAAGAGTATCTTGGGGATAATAATAACATCTTCATATTTAAATTAATCATTTATAGTCTTGTAATTTTTGTCCAAGACCTAGCTATAAACTCTAATTGGGGTGGATAAACTACCAACCCATCATGAGGATTAAATATCATTAATAATTTGGAATCCATGTATGACATGATTTTTATTTCACTATATCATGGTCCCATGAATCTCAGTTGTGGAACAATAATTTATTTTTAATATAAAAAATGACAATATACCACGACAAATGCTGTGAATAAATTTTTGTGGTGGTTTTGATTTTTATTTTTATCCTTTTTATTATCCCAATAACACAATACTGTTAATGGGAATAATATATTAATTCTAGTTTTTATAATTGAAAATAAACATACCAATTATTGATAAAAACATGTTTTTATAATAATTTGTGCGATCATAAATTTCACAACCTCTTACTTTTTACATTCTTTTGTGTGTCAGTGAGGATGATTTCATTTTGGTAAAAATATTTGCTACATATAACATGAATATTGAATCAAAATAAATATTTAGGTTAATAATTAATCGCATTTTAAAAGAAGAGTAAGTAAAAGTATACATGCTCCAAAAATAATTTATGCTGTAAAAAATTAGATGTAATTTAGGCTTGTCCAATAAAATCGTAAATTTCTCTATTCAAAGATTGACTTTATAATGAACATTCTCATTTATCTAGTGGAATATTTCTATTATGTAATATCACATATGATAAAATATATTTATATGAAATTTTGGTTGTTTATGTTTATCTTGCAGAGGAGAGTAATGTCTATATTTCTATTCATTATTCTATTGTAAATGTTAATGAATTTATTAACAATAAATAGATTAAGAAATTATATATTTGTAATTATCATTATATATGATTATATCTTCTTCCATATATTTATGTTTCACATTAAATTTAATATGAGCCACTATTTGATGGAATTATCATTGAATTTATAAATAATTTAGGCATTATGATGAATTTTTTAAATAAGATTCATTAATTAGTTAAATAAGTAGAAAAAATCCACCCATCATGTAATTTATCTCATGACTATCCAATGTTCCACAGACCTAGGAAAAATGATTTTCATTTTTCCTACATTAATGGATCTCATGGATTTTATTACTAATGAGATCACTCCACCATCCATGAGTAAAGTGGAAGACCTAATATGCCTTGAATTAATATATTGTACCACACCACCAGTGGATTTTTCTATACACATTGCCTAGAAGTGCCTAAAGAGGAAACTTCTCCATAATATACCCACTCTTATGATTTTAAAAAATTGAGAATTACTATTTTAATTCATCATTATATTCTATAGAAAATGATATCTTATTTTGATTTAATAAAGGTTCCTCCATAAACAAGAGTAATGATTCCAAATATGGTATACAACCTTTATCTTCTCAAAATGTAAATATCATTATCATAACTGAAAATGAAAACTCATCAGAATGATATCCATAATCATGTTAGATTATTTAGAAAACATTATCCTACTAAAATAATTGTTCATATATGATATTCCAATAACCCATCATAGTACATTGAAAACCATCCATGAAATGAAATTCTTAGAAGAAGATATCAACGAAAAAATTGAATACAACTGGAGTCATTTGAGCTATATTTACCATAATAACATATATATGTGGGTTTTTAGAATATATTGTTCAAATTTATTCGGAATAATAATATTTCTAACATATTACAAAATTCATTAAATCAAATATTTTCGATATTTTTATTATTTTGATCGAAGATATGTCTATCATTATGTAAAGAAAATATATAAGTAGAGGCCACTCAACCATTACCCCAACACCATTATTTTGGATTTGGGTCTGTTATTTAAACAAAACCTATAGTTCAATTAATATTAAGCAAGTGAGTATATCTTATAAAATATAAAGGGATTATTTTACATCTTTTCTTGATATAATCCAATAATGGGATTTCAAACATTAATTCAAGATATATTTAAAGAATAAATAATAACTAAAGTTAGGATTGTTAATATATGATAATTTATTTTATAATATTTAGGGATTTCATCTATTCTATATTTTATTAGTCATTATCATTCGACATCTTCTTTTAAGAGACTCTTCACTTATTAGAAAACTAGTATTTGATTGATAAGAACTTAGTGGCATCATATATTCATGAAACTTATATGAGGATGATGGTGATAATTATGAAATTTTTAGGTAATATTTGAATCATATTAAACATGAGAATACATTTAAATATAAATATAGTATTCTAAAACACTATATTTAAACTATTCATGTATGAAGATAAGTTAAACATTGTGAGAGAATTCATATGGAGTAGCTATCAGATGAAATTAGAAAAACAAGATATTTCATTACATATATAGTGGGATGATAATATTATTTGATTTATAACTATTACATTTTTTATAAGGATGAAATATAAGAAAATTTTCAATGGGAAGATCATGAGTGGATTAGGGGATTATGTATCAAATATTGATATAATAAAATAGGATTATTTTCATGCATGCTAAAGAAAAAGGGTTTCGTTAGAAATAAAAATCATGAAATATAGGATGGTACCAACTATTTTGAAAAATATCAATTATGAGTATAGGTAATATACTAATCATTGATTAGTTATGTATCTAATGTAAAAAATTCTTCTTCATTGTTTTTGGCTTAATAGTTATTATGATGGGCATACTGACACTATTCTATGGGAGGTGTGGGGTTTGACATATTGGAGTACGCTCGGGTGAATTTTTTATTCCCTATAGGATCTTATCATCTATATGGGTCACCTTATCTAAGACTCGGTGGGTGATATATGGCGCAACCCACCAATGTGAACAAATTGCTTCTCCAACCAATCACCACCACAGTTGTTAGCCTCTAAACACTCTTCCATCTTATCATGCAATGACCCATTCTCAGCTAGGTCACTTTTCGGAGTGTCCTTGTCATGGGGAGGGTTGTTCCCTAGCATGGAGGGTTAAAAAGGAACACCTATTGAATGTATTTTAAAAAATGAAATAAATTTTGAAATTTATGAGGATAAATATTGAATCAGAAAATTTGTTATTCTCTAATTAATATCATCAAAACATCCCTTAGTCAATTTTTTATATAATTACACAATCCAAAGTGGTATCATATTTTATATTACCAAGTAATTTAAATTGATAACCCAAAAAATATACATGTATCAATGATTTCCATATTTCATTATTCAATGTGGATTTGAGTCTCATCTTTGATGTTTTGTTGAATGTCTTATTATATTAATTTAATGGGATGGGGAAATATACCAACATGTTTTGTGTGAAAATATTCATTATAATACCCTATTTTATAAATTCTATATTTTTTAATTAATTAAATAATATAAATAACTGTATCATTACATAAAAAATCATTCTTCTAAATGATAATGTGTCCCACATTCTTTTCAAATCTGTTACTTTAATGAGAATACAATCTTAGTGGAATGTTGTAGTTTCTATGAATCAATTTCAATTACAAATCAAATAGTTGTGGAAGTAAATAGAAACATCCATGTAGTGGATATCTTGGTAAATTTGGACATAAGAATGTTTTTCAAAGAATTAAATATATTATCATTCTATAAAATTAGTTAAAAAATCAGAGTGATTTTGTGAAAAACACATTATATAAATTTTATCGATGTGGTTCTCTATTTAAAATTTATTTAATAATACCTAATTTTTAAAATCCAAATATGATCATTGATATAGAGATTATATTTAATTTACCTTTATAATTTTTATCAAACTACAATGAGCATGAATCTATATAAAATTCTGCATGGAGGAATTGTGTGATACTTTTTTAAGAGTAATTATTCATCAAGTATCTATCAAAATTTATTTTTAGATGAGACAATAATATTCATTGGTAGAAAAAAATATTTTTCAGATGAATTATTATGTATTATCAAAATTCTATGGGGTAATATAGATGAACATAAACATATAATAATTATTATCTCTATAAAAATTTCATAAAACATAATATATTTTCATTCATGGTGTTATATATCATAAATAATGTATTAAATGATGGTTTATTTTAGAGTTACATTGATTTGATTAATATGGGAATACATCACATCGAAAAATTTAAAATTGAAAACTATAATAGTTAATACTAAAAAAATAATTTCTTTTCAATCAATGGTAAGATCATTATTATGAAGAACTATTCTTCAAAAAAAATTATATATATATTATTAGTTATGAAGTTTAATTTTACAATATTAAAATGATAATTTGCCACATCTGGAGGGATTTAAATTTTAATGAGCACTCTCCAAGTATTATTAGAGTAAAATAGCCAGAATATTCACTATGGTATTAGAAAAATTAAATTATTTTTGGTATCATTAGGTTTCTATCATGAAAAACAATCATGGACTTATATGAAAACCACATACATTTGTTACAATTTCTGATGTGGAAAAAAATGAATTTAGTACGTGTTTTCATTAAGGGGGTGAAGGTATTTTTACTCTTTTAATAGGGTAAACCAGTTTAAAATGTTTATAATCATGTAAAAACAATATTATTTATTCTAGTAATGAGAAAAACCTTTTATATAATGATATTTTTCAACAATACCTCTTCAATTATTTATTTATCATGTGTACGACTGTGATTTTAAAGAATGTTGTTTATAATGATTTTTTATGGAAGAATGAAATGAAATATTTGAAAGGGGTGTTTTGGATAGTTTCCATCTAATTAATGTATATAATGATATGTATTCATTTTCCCTAATTTGTTAATTTATTCACATGTAATATACTATGATTTATCATGTGTCAAATAATTTGGAATAGTTGGTCTATGTCTTCTATGATGATTGCATCCGAAAATATATAAGTTTTCTTCATCATGGATCTAGGATGGTTTAATCCATTTCACATTGAAGATCAAAACATTGATATTTAAAAGGAACAAACATTTAAATTTACATGGAATACTTAATGATCTTATTATATATTTCCTCAAGATAAAATTAATTTATTTTATAGATTTTTTTATAAAAAATACAATTTCTAAATAAAAAATGATATAATATTAAAATACTGTTATTGAATGTAGAGGTTGTCTCATATATATTTGATTTGTGGTATTTAATATAAATAATTTCATTTGGAATAAAATATGGTTTATAACAATATAAAATTAATTCATTGTTAATCATTTGAATATTAATGAAAATAAAATATTTTCAAAATAAGAGAATTGATAATCTATGATATAATATTCATTTTTAAAATGTATATTTTAGAAATTAATTAAATTAATTAATATTTATGAATTATTTTAATTAATTATACATATATTATATATTAAATAATTTTATAATCATTTATCTAATGGATTTCAGTATTAAAGGTAAAATAATAAATTTAATTTTACATTCACATTTACATTTTTCTAATATGGTTTTTGATTACTTATCTAAAAATATTCAAAAATGAATTATTATATATCTTGAAAAATTATTTGAAAAAATATATATCATTTATTAATTTATTATATAAATTTAATATTTGAGTTAATTTTGAATATTTTTCCAAAATATATTATTTTGTTGGGTGAACTATGAAAATACTAATCCTTCAACCATAGACACATTTATAAACTTAATATATGAAGAAAATAATAAATTTTTGCAACATTTTTATATACCAAATATTTAATAATTAATTAAAATAATATATTTTTGAAACATTATTTTGAAATTGAGAACCCATGATTGGATTTTTTTTAATTTTTTTTATTTTATTAGAATTTAAATCATTTTTTGGGACATTGAAATTAATTTATTGGTGGGATAATTTCTTTTGGTTAAGGAATAATAAAAATACTAAAAATCATAATTTTATTTTAATATAAAAAAATATTAATGGAAAATAATTCATTACTTTTTTCTGGGTAAAATTATTGTTTGTCTTCAAACTATTGACTGCCTAAGAATGAGATTTCTTGTGTTTTGTTTTGATTTATTAAATATAACTTCTAAAACATATAGGAACTAATTATAATTAAATTGATTCTAAATTAGATATCTTAATATGTAAAATAAATTACAAGGAACGTTTTATTGTTTATCATATAATTATTTTATCATGGAAAAAATTTAAATTACCGCGGTTAATATTAAATTGGATTTAAATATTTTTTACAAAGAGATAAGAATAAAAATGTATCTATTACTTTCCAAAATGTGTTATAATGAGTTTATATATACCATAATACAAAATATATTTTAATTTTTGATCCATGGTTACTCTATACATTAATATAATATATATATATATATATATATATTCTTTTATATAATTCCAACAATTCCCTTCCCATCACTTATGATGTGACACCTCTTCTCCTCCATTATTCACTATGTTTGAACCTTCTAGGTCAGAACATACCTACCATAATACCTTCATAGAAATATTCCTCACATCATTGATTTTATTTTCTATCAAATGATATTCCATTAATATCTTATTGTGAAAACTAATTATAGTCCATTAATGAAGTAGTATAAATCCTAACCGTGTACATTAAATTATATTTATTATTTTAATTACTATAAATATATATTTAACCTCATATAATATGGAATATTCTACCATTAATATATTAAAAATTATTATTTTCTATTACCACCATTTTCCTCCCCTTTTGATATGGATGGATAAGAAAATAAATTGCATGTTTAGGTACACGTTACTGCCTCCACATAGTGGTGTTAATCCTTTTACATCACCATTTTACATGGATGGTTATAAATATTAAATTAATCATTATATATGAAAATTTTAACATAATTACAATTATATACATATAATATAGAATTTACCCTCTAACCATTCCACATGTAAAAAATTAATCATTCGCATAATGCATACTTATGGACTACCACTACTATGAAAAGGACGGGGTTCCTTTTTCATGTATTACATTCATGGATGAATATATATATGGTTCATGTCAATATATATTAAATATTTTTGAAGATTTAATTTTTCTAAATTACAGAACTATGATCAATATTCCATGACTGAAACAATATAAATAAAATATACAAGAAAACTAAGATTTCCAACAATTGGAAATAGTGATTTCTATAAGAAATTTTTAATAAATTGGTTTTGATAGAAAATAAGTAGATAAAATATGATGTTAATATTATCTATATGGACCTATAATTTAATTATGATCAATTTAAATTTATTAAACATGAGTTAAAATTCACGTTTAAAATAATTCGGGACCTGATATGTGGGTTTATTTCCCAATAACATATTTATTTGGGATTATGTATGTTTTCAATTTTCAATGAATAAATTATAGGATCTATACATATAAATAATTATAATTTCTCTAATTTCATATTTATTTTTTAAAAATAATATTTTTTATCCACTATCTACACTTTTATAGGTCAAGGTGCTGAATGGATTTTTAAGGAAAAATATCATTATTAGTTGTTCAAATGGAAATATTTTAATTAGTTTCATTATTTTAATTGAAAATTTTTCATCAATGTTTCAATTATTCTCCCATAACTTATGAAATAAATTATTACCAATTTTTTCATTCCATAAAAATGAATAATAGATATAATTATTTCATTTCCGAAACAATGTCATTTTTACATGATGTCTAAATATAAACATTATATTCACATACAATACCCTAAAATATTTATTATAATCAAGAATACAAATTATGTTTAATATTTTTTTTAATATTTCCTTCTGTATTTTTTTAATAAAAATCAATTTATAATTTTTTTGAAAATTTTATATTTTATGTAAGTGATTCAGTATGGAAAATTTTATTTTATTAAATAAATGTTCCAATGATATTTTAATATTATATTCCTATATTTAATTATCATTTTTATAAATAATATACTTTATTTTTATTATTCACTTATGATAATAATAACCCTCTTTATATAGATTTCAAATGATCTATTTGACAGAGGAAATTTTTGATATTCAATTTTTATTGTTATTCTAATTTGGGAAGTTATTCATTAGTAATGCATGATTATTATGTTATATTTTATATAATTTTGATGAATTAATTTGACTTTTTAGGTGATGGTTTGTTCCCAGAATAAGAAATCCCCTCGATGCATAGACAGATATCATTAAAGAAAACATGTTCGGTATTTTTCAAAGGCCATACCCATTTTTATTTGTTTCCTTGTAATGTGGCCTCAGTAATTTGTTTTAGATTTACTGAATATTACATTACATCCTTATTATATTGGTTATTAATGTCAAATGAATATTCAAAACATTATTATATCCAGGTAAATTCTTTTAATCCCATGTGATTATTTATATGGAAATATTTGATCATCAATTATTCGTTCTATATATTTCTTGACTTATATGATCTATGAGAAATTAAATTGAGCACATTCCCCTAACAATAACCTGATATCAGATCTATATAATCCTAAAATAACCCTAAATTCATAGAAGTTTACTATAATAGATTTGATATTATATGATGAAGAGAATGATGACGTTCTCAATGAAAATGAAATATTGATATTTAAAATTTCAAATATAATGTACGATTTAACCATGTATCTAGTTTACTATGAATAAAAAATATTTATTCAATTGTCATATGATCAATATTTTTTAATTCTAATATAATAATTTATCCATTGATAATGACTAATAGCTTTATAGTTTTTATCTTCAGTATCAGAACATAGTTTTTAGAAATATAGGGAATTGTATTTTTGAAAACATATATTAGGGAAGAAAACCTATGACATATATTAATGATAATTATTAGTATGTAATAATATATTTATGTTCTTTTAATGTATATATTATGTGTTTTTTAATACATATATGTCTATACACACCAAGTGGGCATAGTTTTATAACAGATGCATCTTATGTTACAACCCAAAAATGATTTAATTGAGAATATATTTCCCATCATTATGGTTCATCATGAATGTGATATTTATTGACACCTTGTTTGACACTATAATGGGATATTATTTTGTTAATTCACATATTATACAAATATTATATGTAAATACATCAACTTATTTTTTGGAATTTGAAAATTATCCCATTACTACTTATCTTGTTAATTTGAGATTGATTATGAATAAATTTTTTATATCTATTAAATTTTTCACAAAAATTTAAATTATAATTTATTATTCAAGTTTTTATGATTTAATATAGTATATTCCATTTTTAGAAATAGATAATAGGTTAATGAATGAAAAATTAATCAATATATAAAATCTATATGAGAATTTTATAACAAGAAACGATAATGAAACTAGATCTAGAGATGGTGAAATAATTGAACAAATAAAAGTAATATTAGGGTATAATACTCAA
Organism: Viscum album; assembly: GCA_963277665.1. Classification (NCBI taxonomy): domain Eukaryota; kingdom Viridiplantae; phylum Streptophyta; class Magnoliopsida; order Santalales; family Viscaceae; genus Viscum; species Viscum album. Next base: position 673,210,898 of record OY728157.1, on the reverse strand, counting down.
CGTATGACTAATAACCTCTCTCTTATGTATCTTTTTGTTGATCCAAAATGTTGTGAAATAATTATAAAATATTATATATGACATCAACCTCCATTATTCAATGGAACTACAAAACCATTTGTTTCTAAGAAGTGGTTATGTTCATTAGAAATGTTATTTTTATCATTTTCTTTTAATTAATGGGATAAGGTTGTTATAGTAGTTTATTATCTCTCATGGGATGTAGATCATTGGTTGTAAATGTTTCAAAACCCTATGACTGTGGAGGTAATTGTGAGAATTGAGTTGAATTATTTGAAGGTAATTTTGGTAGAAATATTAATTCAGTGAAAGCAAGAAGAGGATAATGAGATAAAATTACATAGTTTATCAATAAAGAATGTGTAAAAATATTCAATGTATGAGGCCAAATTTTCTAGGATATTAGGTCATTATACAGACTATATTAGTATTCATTAGAGTATTAATGGGAATTTTATGATAGGATAATAAAAATCCTTTGAAGGGAACCAATCTCCAAAACATTATCATGTCAAATATATATATTATCACTTATTATCATGAAAGATAATAAATTATCCTAAAATATTTATTCGAATGATTATGTGAGGAGAACTTGATGATTGAGAAAAAAATAGATAATGGGATGGAGAGGAATATAGATTAGATATCATGGTATGTCTATATAATGAAAAAAATTCATACATAATTAAATGGAAATGGAGTTTAAATCATATGTGGGGAAAAATTATATCATTTTTAGAATGATATTTAATAGTAAAAGCTATAAATGTAGTGTACATTAAATACAATGAGATGGGTAATTATGAAAAATATTCCTTAATCATCTGGAGAACATACCACAAAAAGAGAAAATTGTAAAAGATCAACCATAAGTAATCATTAAAACCCTTGTAGATATTCCTAGACATGTTGTGAAATGAATACTTATCATCAAAATTTTAATGGAAAATGGTTTATTTGATTTGGGTTTTATCCACAATTTAATATATGATGAATTTATTACTATTATAAAATCACTACTTTAAGGATAAATTTTTATGCAAGTTAAGGCACTTAATGTTTGTATTACAAAATATCAAGTCGTCAACACATCTCTAATATTAATTAGTTGGATTTTCTTACTATAATTATTTTTTTTCTTGTTGTATAATTTGATGTTGATTTTTTGTAATAAAAAGGCTCTTTTACTGTACATCATATACCAATTATTTAGGAAGTGATGCCATGAACTGAATTTGGTCAACATCATATGAGGATCCAAACCTGGAATGTGGAAATAACTGATGTGAGTTCATGATCCCCACATGCTAGTACAAGTGGAAGGGTAAAAAAATGATATTTTGGAACAATTAACCTATGTTTATAAACATAAAAAAAATGAATCCAACAAACCAAAACAGGATTTTTCAAACAAAGACATCATTTACAAAATTTCAAAATTGAATTACACAATTTAAAAAAACTTAATTAAAATAAATAAGGAATAAAGTCAAAAATGACATTCCAAAAATATCCTCAAGGAAATAGTCACCAACCTTAATCTATCTCCACCACATCGCATGATGAAGGACCGCTAAACACCCACACCATTGGCAATAAAATCATTACAAAAACCTGCGACAAAATAAAAATGTCTAATTACTCCCAAATGTCTATGTAGGGTGTGATAAAAATCCAAGTAGTATAAAACCACAAAAATGTTCTAGGTGATATTCATTATATGATAAAAACATTCATGTTTGGTAAAAAATAAAATATTTTAAAAATTTATAAAATATGAAAATTTTAGAAAAAATATATTTGAGGTGGGATATTATAAAGAATCGAAAAATATAAATAAAATTAAAAATCTACTAAATTTTCCGTCCAATAATTCCTTGTGCCGATGGTATGTAAAAAATATTGAATGCGAATAAGAAATAGAAATAACCCCTAGTAACTTGCTCATTATGGGTCCCAGTTACCACATATCTTGGTGAATGTAACCATATAAATATCCATTATTATACACATGAGCCACTGGTAGGGATAATTTGCATAACCAAATGTTCACCCAAAATAATCATCATCTACATAATAGTTTTTTTTCATTTTAATTTTCAATCATGCTATGTGAAATAGGGGAAAACCCCCCACAGGATCAGTAGCATACTGGTACATGTACACCAACCTAGATACCCGAGTTTTCCCTCTTGTGATCAATGAAGTTCCACAAGCCTTGAAATACAATTTTCACATGAAAATACCTCTTCTATGTCACACAAACACCTAGAATTCCACACACATTCTATGTGATCCCATTTTTCATTAAGGTCATCTTGTAAATCATGCCAAAACCAAAACATCCCACAACAATTTTCACCTCCCATTCACATTTTAATAATACCTTTAAACAATTTTATATAAAAATAACAAGATAATACACATAACATAACATCCTATTAACAATAAAAATGAACATTTAATATTTAAAATCCTTCCAAAATAATTTGGAAACATTGTTTCACCTCTATTATAAATCAAAAAACCATTTAAAACCCTCTTAAAACAATTCTAATGAGTGTAAAAAATATTTGCATATAAATACCTTCCAAAAACACTCTTATGAGTCCAAAGGCTATCCAATATTTCCTAAAACTATACTTTTAATCTCTAAAACATTTTAATAAAACCATTTCATGAATCGTAACACATCCCCACTTCATATAATATTAAATACATATGACAAATAGACATTGTTTCACAAAGTTTCCACTTAAAAACCAACCAAATAACAAATGATTCAAAATATAATTTTATCCCCACAGAAAATAAAATTGAATCATGCTAAAAACATAAATAAATAAAAAATTGATCATCGAATAATGCATACACATGGAATCAGCTACCATTTGTGCCAAAAACTCCAATCTATTGTGTGAAACTTCAATCGCACCACTTCCGCACCATAAGGAAGTGAAATCAAGCCCTAACCCACAAGATTTCACATAAAAGAAACACGGTTAAACCATATGTACGAACCATAGTTTTTGGAAATTTGAGAAACTCATAAAAGGGTTATGAAAACCCTATGGAGAAGGATAAAATCCAAGAGAGGGATAATTACACTACTTTTATGTTTCCCAATTTAAATCTACCTTCAGAATTGAGTTCCAATGTAGGATAAGAGATCTTGAAGGGTTTACATGGAGGTATGGAATGAAATGTGAATTAAAGGGGAATATTTTGTTTATTTAGGATGGGAAAACATTTAATTTAAAAATTAATTTTATGAGATGGACACTTGTGAACAGTTTACTAAACTGTGTGGACAAACTATGCGGCCTATTATAGACACAAAAAATTATTTCATTCTCCTCCAATTTCAAGGGGTTCAAAAGGGTAAGCATAATGCAAAGTATAGGTCTAGTACATGGCAATACAATTCCCAACAAAATCACTCTTTTCACCCAAAACATCATTCTACTCAATGGTACAAACCACCTCTACAACATACCCAACAATAGGTGTCACTAAGAGTTTCAAAAATCCAACTCCAAACCTCCTCAACCTCATATCTTCCCATTGGAAAAACTGGATTACAAGTACCATACAATACCCTCAAGACTATTTTCAAAGATAAATAACACAAGAGGCTACAAAATTTTAAACTATGAACTCCCAAAAACCCAGAATAAGCTAAAAACCAAATAAGGACTTAAAACAAAGCATGGAATCGAAAATTCCAGAGTGAAAATTCCCCCAACCAGAATGATTGCTACCCTTAGAAAGCCATAATAATTCTATAATAATAAACCAATCCCAACTGATAGATCAAAAAGGAATCTCTTTCAATATTTCATCTTCCTCCAAAAGGCTAAGATATATCTAAATGATCCATCATTGAAAAAATACTCTCTCCATCCAAAAAAATACCACTTTTTAGAAACATCAATAAAATTAGGAATTCATCGCATAAGAAAACTCCACAATCACTATCTAGTCAAGACTAAAAAAAATTAACCAATTAAACAATAACATTGAACAAGGTTACACTTTCCTTAAATTAACTAAATTGTTGGGCACTCTCCGATCCCAACGTTTTCCCAAGGAAGATTTCGGTAGTTAGATTGCTTTGAGAAAGACTACCTATCACAAATACAAATCCACAGACAAATCAGAGTTACTAGTACAAGGAAACTCAAATGGGTAATCCAAAATAAGACACAAATTAAATTTTACCATTGAAAATTCAAGACACTAACTAGGGGAGGCCCGAATAGAATCCTTAATACATGTGGTAATAATCCATTAGATATTTCCTAAGTAAGATACATGAGACTCCTTGTGGGACTTCTCCCCCTATGAAAAAACAATCTTAACCGACTATAATATAATGATATAAAAAACCTCAAAATATAATTAGTTTAGATGACTACATGGTTAGTCCACATAGTTTGGGAAATTGTGGGTGACCTATGTGGAACATTAAATCTGCATGGTGTTCTGGGGTACAATTAAATAAAAACTGTGTGCAAACCATGTTCTCAACCTGACTATCCTAATTTCAAATGATTCTCCAAAAACACAATGGAATCCAAAATGGGGAAAGAATGATATTGGGAGATAACATGTACATGAGGTCCTCACATATGTTTCCACTAAACGGGAACAATAAAACTATGAAAATGACACCAGAGGATTAAACAATTTCCATCATACATAAAGAGTATAATATTTTGAACATGCATTTCAAAAACCCTATAATTTACCCTAACTATGTGCTAGATTCACTCTAGGACCAATGTTTTGGTCTCAAATGACTGAAGCTTCTTTGGCCTTGTAGTTAGGCTTTTGGAAACGCCCTGAACCAATCTTCTCCTTTTGTGTCCAAGAAATGTATAACCTCATCCCATATGGGTTCACTGAGACATAAAAACATCCAAACTCACTTTACACTAACTAGAAATTTCACTGAAACATGTACATAGAAGATGCTCACACAACACACCTCATTTGTTTGAGTGATAAATAGAAAATGAATGGATATATAGAAACAACATCCTCTAAAAAAGAATACTGATATTTCCCAGAAGGAGACACACTATTGAAAAAACAAAGACTCACAAAAAATTGTAAAAAATCACATTTATAGTCAAACCATCACTATAAATCACAAGGTATCAACGAAGAGGACCATGGAAAATGATAGAAAAAATACATGGAGAGTGACCTTATGCAACATCCCAAAACATCACACAATTCCAGAAAGTGTCAGTAATATCCTCTCATGACCATATTTCCCACATTGGTGGTTTTACGTGGACCCCCATATTCGAAGAGACTGCGAATGACCTAGAGGACCTCAATGAAACCATCCACACTAATAACCCTAGACTAGTATTTATTTAGAAGAATAAGGTAACATAAGAAAATATGTTCTTGTTCAACCTTCTCCAGGATCTCTCCCTCTCTAAGAGGAACTGCAATACCATGAATGGACGTGGTGTAGACTCAATCAACAATGATCTAGAAAAAGATTCATTTTTTATCAATTGGAGGATCTTCCAATGATGAAACTATCTGGGATACACATCAGTCGTGCATTAACTATTCATGGGGGTGTACCTTATCCAATGAGATAACACAATGAACAAACCAAGGGGACCCATTTCTCAAAATGTGCCCCAATCTAGAACTGATATCATGTAGGAAACCATAGTAAAGGATTCAAAAACTTTTCATAGTAGATACCACCAACCAACACTTCAACGCAACTCCCCAAACAATCCCAAACCCAAAACACCATTCAAACAATAGATAATCTTGCACTAAAAAACACCCCACAACAACAACATTTCCGAAAACTCATAATACACACCACCCAAACAGGTGATCGAGACATCATGTTTTCCCTTAAAATCATCTCTTTGATAATAAATGGTTCAGTAGTTTGCGTATCCACCAATGGAACCCCATGGACCTCACAAATGTATATTTGTGTGCCACATTGAGCACCCTCTATACATCAAGGAACTCATACAGTCTTTCTATTTACCATCCACCATCCCATTTGACCCCATGCTTGTGGTCTCTCAAAGAAACACCAAATGTAAAAACAAATAATTTTTTTTCCACTTTTCAAAACCAAAAACATTCAACCAACAAATCATTTTTTCCAGACTATTATCCATGAAATTAAAACCCAATTTTTCCTCTTAAGGAATATTTTAAAATATCAACAATTATTGAATAAAAAATCTCATTCAATTCATGTACATAAATTTCAAAATATTTAGGCCAATTTTAAAACACTTTTAATTTCATGAAACACTACATTTCTTTAATCCTTATTAATATAGAATCTCAACTCTTCCCATTTTAAAACAAGATTCCAAAATATAATAAAATATTCAAATGATATCTAGTTACCAAATGTAAATCCATTTCCAAAATCCACACATGACCTCTAAAACATTTTATCCCATTAAACATCCTTTTAATAGTTTAAAAAAAGAATTTTGAAACCCATTTTAAAACCCAATTTAACATAGTTTCATCTTTCAAAATAAGGGTAAAAAAACCATTCTCCATTGCAATACTATTCTAAATATTTAGTTATACAATATCAGAAATAAATAAATTTCTTATTTATAGAAATATCATTTAATAAAATTTTACATTTTATATGTCATGTAATTTTATTCATTTAAACAATGTTCCATGATTCCAACATGAAGAGTCAGAAGACAATGCCAGTGGAATCTAGTTTTGAGGGTGACTTGGAGATATAGTTTGTAGAAATAAACCAATAACTTCCCCATAATACGTAGTGTTCAAGGGAAATATCCCCATATCCAAATATATTTCTAGACCCTATGAGCTTAATGATACCATTAACGCAGCTATATGTTATTTTTTTTATCATCATCAAACTAAGAAAACCAAAGGACACAAATAAAACAAGACCTACAGTATCAACTTGAATCATGTAATGAAGAGTCATGGAGAAGAACCCTACTAAAAATCAGTATATCAAGGCCTTTGTATCCTAACTCTAGACTATACCAACTCTTCCCAAAAAAACATAACCCAATGAGTTAACCTGAATCTCATTTAATACCATTTTTCATGAACCAGATCTATTCTCCATTAAAACTAGCACCAAACCCATCCCAGGGAAATACTGGAAGGAAGTTCCCAATCTCTCGGGTATGAAACAAGTTAGTGAGTAAAAAAATAAATTTTTGGAATGATTTACCTGAGTTTATAAAAATAAATCAACAAACTAATGTAATAAACCAAATCTATAATTTTCAAACAAACCCATCTTTTACAAAATTTTAGAAATGAATTACACAATTTAAAACAATACTCAAAGACTATAATGAAGGAAGAAAGTCCAAAAGGACATCCCAGGAAAAACATAATCGAAAGAGGAATCTCCCCCAACCCATATACATGAAACAACACCAAAAATGACCACTTGAAACCCATACAATTGGCACTAAAAGCATTACCCAACCCTGTGACAGAATAACCATGTCTACATACACACAATGGTGTATATAGGGGTTTATCCAAAAACCATTATGATTCCACCAAAAAAAGAATCCATGTGATAATCATTAAGTAATGAAAATCATGAATGTTTTGCAGATGAGAAATTCTAGTACCTATTTCTTAATATACAACATTTAATAATAATAGCTTTCAAGTGGGATATTTTTAACAACAAACAATTTTAAATAAAATTAAATGGCTACATAATTTTATTGAAAAATACTTATGTATGAAAATGGTAAGTATAAATTTTGTAATAATCATATGAAACAACAAATAACCCCTATGCAGTAGCTCATTGTGGGTCCCATATTCCTTGTATCTTGGTGAATGTAACCATACAAATAGCCATTATTGTTCACAAGATCCACTAGTAGGGATCATACCCATAAACTAGTGGCCAAATCTATAGGGGTCCACAATAAAAAAAACATGGTTAAACACTAGGTACGATCCTTAGCTTATGGATATTTTAGAACCTCATGGAAGTGTAAAAGAAACCCTAAAGAGGGGGAAGCAATCAAAGAGTGAAAAACATACATGATTTTGAGGTTTCCCCCAACAAATATCCCTTCAAAATTGAGTTCCTGTGAAGGGTTTGAAATCATGGAGGCTTTAAATGGTGGTAGGGAATGAAAGGGGAATAAAGCGGCAGATTTGGTTTTTTTTTCCAAAAGGGAAAACAAGTAATTTCAAAACAATTTTAATTAGCATGACACCCGTGTGCGGTTTGGATGCAAGGTTTAGAAAACCATGAAACCAATTTTGGATCCCCAAAACCATGCAGTTATCCTCCAATTTTAGGGGGGTCCATGGGAGAAACAATTGGGGAATAATGGACCAAGGATAGGGGAAATCACAAATAAAAACACTATTTTTACACTAAAACTAATTCATATCATGGATACAAACCACCTCATTAATATACCCCACCAAAGGTGTCACAAGGACTTTCACAATTAAAAATAAAAACCACATTAAATGAATACCATACCTTTGAAAAAAGAGGAGGAAATGTACCATAAAATACCCCCCAAGACTATGTTCACAGATTAATTACAAAAGAGGCACCAAAATTTTAATCTCGGTACACCCTAAAACCATGAGAAAGCTAAGAATCAAAAGAAGACTTAAAAAAGCATGGAATCGAAAATCTAGGTGGGGCATGGGGTGTTATATTTTGTATCCCCAATCAAAATACAATCATAAATCATTTTGAGTATAGACATGGACATGAAATGTATATTATATCCATCTAGTATTTCTAATACCTATTAATGGGGGATATTAATCTCCATTTTTTGGAAAAAATTATTATTAAAAAAATTCTATTTTTTATGTATTGATGAGTTTCTATAAGACATTACAAGTATTTTAATATGTTAGAATTCTTGACTTTCAGTATAACTCATTTTTAGTTCTATAACTACTTCATGAACTCTACATATAATAGTCCATACCTAGTGGTAGTAATCTAAAAAACCAATACAAAAAATATAGAAAATGGATTCATTTAGCCTTCCATCATTCCGTGGAGTGAAATTATTATAATTTTATGTGTAATAATAGGTAACATAATCAATTCATAGATTATTGAAAATAAAAAAACATAAAAATAATTATCATTTTTCCTATGCACCAAAAAAATGAAACATATAACCAATTATGTGGAGATTAAAATTTTTATATGAAAAATATTTGATCTATAATGCGTCAGAAAGGGTTGTGAAGAAAGAAAAAGAAATTATATCCCTTTTTCAAAGGTATGTTCATTATGAATTTATTTTAATACCATTTTTTAGTAACAATTATTTCACATGGTAAGTCATTTGTTTCTTTATTTTTTAGTTTTATTTTTCAATTATATGATTATTAAGAAGATCATGGGATTAGGGTTGAAATTAGAGTTTCAATGGGAAATAGATCTAGTCACATAGTTGGTGTTTTATTTTTTAATAGTGAGGCTAATAGTGTGATGGGTGTGAGGTGGGGGTTAGTTCACTTATGAAAATTGGGATCACAATTTTTTAATCTCTGAAAATCAGAGAGGAAACAATAAAACCTATTTATGGTTTTCTAGTAGATATTATATTATTGCCACATGATTTTTATAACTATTTGGAAACACCATGTAGTTTTACAAAATCATTAAAATTTTATCATTTTTACGAAATACGATTGTTAAAATTTTACCCCATATTCCCAATATTCATTTCCCACTCATGCACATACCCTCCATCATGGCTTCGAAACTATCCATGTTAATCATTTTTCAATTATACTTAGGTTCATGAGGGATTTAATTTAGGCCCAACTAGATATTAATTTTTTCATCATCCATTCCCCCTACTATTGTATGTTCTTCCATTTTCAGGTATAACGAGAACCCTAAATAAGTGGTGTCCAATATTTGGGTATTAAATATTGTATTTTTTCATAATTCTTGGATTATGGTATGTTGAGTCATTCTCCATCATATTATATGTGGTTATCATTGGAAGGGATGAGTTTGATACTATTTAGGTGTATCATTTCAACAATTAACGCTATTTTCAATTTCTTACCATTAAATTATAAATCAATATTTATTTATTTTTTGTTTAGTTACTAACTGAAAAATTTTAAAATGATGTTTATTATAGGGTTGACGTGTTATGTTGTTCTTTAAAATTAATCATTTAAAATAGTTTTTATAAATGCATATTCCATTAGTACACAACAAATGTCTTATAACATGTCATAAAAAGGCTTTATTGTTTCAAATGGATTTCAAAATAGATTTTAATTTTTTTTAACATGCATAGAGTTGTTTCAAAAAAATTTAATGTAATTATATTATAGTGACTTTTGAAATAGAATTTTGTTTCTGTAACTTGTGATTTTGTTATGATTTCAATTGAGTAGAACTTGGGAATTGATTTCGTGTGGGAGAGAGTTTTTGAAAGGCTATGGGAGTCTTTGGTTGTATGATTGGGATATAATTTGTTGGATGACCAAGGGATGCTGATAGCCTTTGGTAGGATGATAGTGAGAATTTTACTTGTTTTTCATTTGGAGACTATGAGATAACATGAAGTTGTGTGTGGTGAAATATATGAGAGGTTCAATAGTATTTAGAAAGATAGAAAAGATTATTTTTAGCCTCACTCACAATAAAACTGAATTTTTAGAGAGATCAGTGCACATTAATCATTTCTAGTTGACCATTAAGATTAAATGTAATATGTTAGTGAAATATTTGATAAGATATATAGAGTTTTTCTTATTTAGAATTATTTTTTTATGTTATTGTTTTATTTATTCCAACAATTATTATACCTTGTTGGGTATGTAAACTATATCATTTTCTCTATCCTTGTTTCATTATTTGTGAACCATGTTTGAATAGTTTTTCAAAATTATATTTTCATAAAAGAAAAACGAATGGAATTGAAACGGATTGACATAATATAAATGATATTCATATAAAATAATTTTTAAATCGAGTTTTCAAAGTAGATTATTGGTTTCTATGGCTTTAAATGATGCAAATAGATTTATGGTGATATCTAACTTGTATTTCTGCCTCACACCCTACATATGAATATGATTGTGTGTTGTTTTTTGAAAATATGTATACCAAAGTAAACAATATAAATTGGTTGATTGTATTTCATACCATTTCCCATTAGTTTGGTCTCATAGTTTTGGAACGAGGAGAAAACTTTTTTGGGTTGTTCAATTGGTATGTATATTGAGTCCATGTTTGAAACATCTCGTTCATTTATTTTTTTATATTTAAAATTTTATAACATGTATATGACATATTATTTCATGTTTTTAAATGATATATTTATTCAAAATTTGTTACTATTTGTACATTGAAAAATTTCTCTGGATATTGTATTTTTTCAGTTGATACTGATGATATTGGTGTTTTCATCTGGTTTGATTGAAGGGTTATACAATTCTCATAGAGCCAAAACTGTTATGAAGTGGTTTTTTATCATACCCATTTATTTTAAGAAGTATATGGATATACTAATCATGTTTGGGTCCTTATGTCATGTCGATATTCATGATGGGTCAGGTCACCCCATGTTGGGGTTGTATGAAATGATACGAGATCAACAATATTATTTGGGAGTTTCTGATAGAGTGGATCGAGGAATTTTAAAATCGATGAGGTAATAGTGGAGGAGTGATATTCCATCTCTTCTTCATGGGGGGCATGTGGTTAGAATTGTTGTTCTGGTAATGTTCTTACATTTTTTCCCATTTATTAATTTTTTTAATGATATTTTATGGTATTTATCAGTTGGTGTTGAGCGATGGGGTGATCCCAAGGGGATATTGATCATTAAGAATTCATTAGAGGGATGTAAGAGGAACATTGTTATGGAACATGGTTAGTAATAAAAATGTGCAAACCATGAAACCTTATCTTCCAACCTCTAGTGACCCTGACATGGTGGGTGCCAAAATTCTATAACCGTGTGAAAAAACCAAGTATACTAGTAAATAGTTGATATTATTGATGTACATTCCTCTTTTGAGTATGATTTTATTAAGATGTTGACTTTTTTTTGTGGGAAATATGATGACAGTCCCTATTTGTTCATTTTAAGTGGTATGAGAATTGAATGTATAATTAAAAAGCTTATGTATTATATGAAATAAAAAATACCTCTAAAAATGACATTTACTAGAATTTGAGAGGGTGATGTTAATAATTTCCTCATAGGAAAAATACCCGTTAATGTGGATCTGGTGGAGTATGAGATTTTCACGTTCTAATCATTAGGCCATGTGGTTGGTCAGGACTAAAAAAGATGGTGGATCGTGCCGAAGAGTTTATAGGAAAAATCATCTTATATTTCATAGTGACAAAGGATTCAGTGATCCTAATGGTTTTATGATTATTATTGATTTCATCATTTATTTTCTCAAGACCCATATGACCTCCAAGGTAAAATTCACCACATATTCACTAGAAAGTATGGGTAAAAATTTGTGGGAATCATTAGTTCCTATAATTTAGTAGGATGATCTCATACGGTCCACTATTTTAGAATATATAATTCAAAATATCTACCTAGTGACAATGAGAGAGGGGAATCACTATGATTTGTTGAAGTTATATAATAGTAAAAATTCAATGATGCAGTATTACCCTATATTTATGGAGTTTTTTTATGTTTCTCTGGATCTCTTCATAAACGGATTCTTCATGGCTCAACATTATTACATAGGGTTGAAGCTGGAGTGATATAGTTTGAACATTAATCTATGTTTACTAAAACTGTTAGAGGATTTTGGAAATGAATATTTGAAAATATATTATAAATCTAGAAATATAGGTTTCATTCGTGTTTCATTAGTGGATGGAATACACAGTTCTTATTTAGTCTTGAAGCATTAGTGGAAATATTTTTACTGGGTAGTGGAAACACTTCTTATTTGTCAAAGAGCATGAAACAAGTAGTTTTATTGGGGAGTAATCCACTTTTCTACTATCATTTTTTTAATAGTGGTCAAAGTAATCAATAATCACAAGGACGCCGTGAGTGTTCCACTTGTGTTGACATCTAGGTTATCTTTGGAACATCTATAATATTTTTCAATGGGTGAGTTCTGTATGATTCACATTATATAATTGTTGTCAAGTAATTATAATGATACTAATGTTGGATTATATCACCCTATTGAATGAGTGGATTTATAACAAGTGAATTAGGATCATTGGGGCTTAGAATTTGTGATACATTATGATGATGAGGTGATTCCAAAGTACATAGATTCTAATTCATTCACTTTGATTGGTACATTTCTTCTTATTTCTTATTTGGAATCTATTATTTTTTATTCTATATTATCATCTTATTTTTCAAAATAAATTTTTTGATTGGTTTGGTATGCATGTTGATTTTATGCATTCAATTTTGAGTTTTCTTATCCTTTTGGACATAAATAGGGTTTAACATTTTAATTTCCCATAATTTCATGTTATTTTTGTTTACAACGATTTCATTTGGGATTCCACAATTTTTGACCAATTTGTTTGTATCCTCATATTTATCATTTTTCTGTTGATCACCATTAAAGAGATTATTTATTTCAATCATCATGAGGTCTAATTCCATAACCCTAATAGACTCATTCAATTCATCAAGGGGGAATGGGATCTGCGATCCGGTAGGTAAAGGCCATTTTCTCATTTTTTGGTTCTCAAATCATTCAATATATCATTTTTCATATTAATATGAGAGGAGGTTTGTGTTTTGACATCCAATGTTAGTTGGAACATAATCATATGTCGTTGTAGATTATTTTTTTGTAATGATTTTCTAGTGTTATGTTAAGTATACAACTAATTTTATCCATGGAAAGATCCAAATATCTATATCATTTTGTTTGATATCTCCAAATTTGATGAATTTATAGAATTGTTAGTGAGAGGGTCTCAAGGTAAAAGTAATTGTCTATCCCACTATGTAACAGTGGGCATTTTCGTTCTTTATAAATAATTACTATATATTAGTTTCGGTGTCCATATAATATCATTTACTTAACCAAGTTATCCTAAACATTATAAATATATTACATATAATTCATGAAATATTTTATTAGCTTAGGGGAATATGTTCCTTTTCAAATAACGACTTGTTAGTTAGGTACCACCCCTTGAGGCATTGGGAATAGAACGTTGCAGTAACCACATATTGATGCTGGAATGGTAATTTTGTGTATTTTTTATAACTTCTGGGTTTACGAATGACCAAGTAGAAATTAATGAGTTGATGAAACATATCATGAACAACTAATTATACTTCTTCATGGTCATGTTCTTCAATGATCTAATTATGTGTTACAAGAAGTAAGAGGATCATTCTGACCATATAGAAGTTTATATTGGTCTCTTTGGGGACCATAATCTATATCCATGTATATAAATATTTCATTTTAGATCAAGGATATGATCTTAATGGGAAATTTTATTTATAATAGAGGTATTTTTGTGAATAATGACAACATTCTATCATCTATATCTATGTATAATAAATGAATGTGTTATAGATATGATGTTTTTGGGCTTGGAATGGTATAATAGATGTTTCATTCTAAACTTCTATTGGATAGCCCTCCATGATATTTTTAACTCATAATGGTGTAATGTTTGAGTTGAATGAAATGTTTTTTTTGTCTTTTTGAGTAGTTACAATCATGTATTTCATCCATATGAATTTTACTCTTCCACATACTATGAGTCACAATCCATTATTTTGTGAGGCTATTGTTGTGGGTTTAGGGTTTGTGTAGATGTTGGGTGATAATATGGATTCATATTTCCCAAGGTATTTATTCCACCGAGACAGAATTTTACACATGCATCCCGGAAACATATTTCAGGATCCCTGCATTACAGACATGGTGAAATTATCTATTCGCGATTCAAATTACCATTTATGAAAATAATAAAATCCAAAAATAAAATATATTCCCTTAGATGGACCAGAACCTTTGGAAATAATATTATCTATAATATATTTGGAATTTTAATATCAAATTTTATTATACAAAATAAAAGGGAAACATATTTTAAGATTAATTAATGAGGAATCCTATGTTGTAGGTCGCTTGGGAATCAATGGATATATGGGGTATGAATATCCTATTTCAATATCAATATATAGAGGTTCATGAGGATTGATATAAAGTGTTATTTTCATTTGAGAAGGTCACAAATACTCTTACTTTTCATGAAATAATGAGAAGGAATAAAACCTAAAGTTTTATCATATTAGTAATCTGATAAATATTAGAGATACCTTTAGTGATTTTTCTTATTCTCTTTATATGAACCTCTTTTTTGGGAAATATCTTATTTTTCTTTTGAGTGTTAGTAAGGAGGTGACTCGTGTTATGAATCATTTTAGCTATGTTGTTCACCCTAGAGTTAACAACATAATTTCTACTTTTATAAATCATTATTGGTTTCTAGAATGATATGTGGATTGGTGGATTCGATTTCCCGTTGTTTAAACTATATAATGATAAAAACTAAGAACTAGATACAAGATTGAGTATTACAACCTCTTCCTATATATTTGTAGAATTTGTATTAAATCTCTATGGATTTCATTATTTAAATACCTCTCAATCTGAAGGGTAAACACATTATATACGTTATTATTGACATTTCATGAAATAAACACATTTACTACCCATGAGGGTTTTAATGATCATTTAGGAGCATCGATGCTTGAATGTTTCAGAGGATGTTAGGATTAATGGTATTCCCCCAATAGAAAATCATAACTAGGATTCATATTATAGTTCTGGAATATTTAATGTATTCTTGAAAGATCAATGAACTAAGTTGAGTTTGACCACCATGAATCAATTTCAGGCAGCTGTTCAGTCGATGTGGACCCTGTTCACTCTTATGGATTTGATTAGAGTGTATTTGGATCATTTATTTGGTTTTTAGAAGAGAAAATTATCATTATAAGTGATTCCAAATGTTAACAATTATCATTCCTAGATCAGGATGGCCCCAATTGAGACTTTATAATCTTGTTGAAGCTAATAGAATCCTTATTTTAATATGGTGGGTGAGTGTTCATTGATTAGACAATGTAACATCCAAGAGACAATTTAGGTTTTGTGGTTGATTCAAAAAATTTTATTGATTTCACAATATCATTAGTAGTGATAAAATAATTGAATTTTTAACCCATTAGAGTTTAATGAGGTTGGTCAAGTGTTTCTTTGGGTATCTTTTAAACTAGTATATCAATTCATTTGAATAAAAGGTAATTTTTTTCTACGTTATATGATATCATTTCATATTGTGAAGCCTATTTGGACGGCAACCCATCAGTTGGAGTTTCCAGTGTAAGTGACTTCGATTCAGAATTTCCATTTTGTATTCTAGTTGAAGAGATACTATCTAGACACGTCTCATGTGTTGTATTTAGATGATTTAGATAATTAGAACAAATCCACAATTTTGGATAAGAGATTTTGAATCCTACATAATTATAATATCCTTACCATGTGCATGTCCCATGAATTGATCCATGTTCTCTGGTAACGTGGAAATTATTTATAAAAGTAATGGGAGTATGAATATCTTGGGTGGGGGTAGTTTTCTCACATGTTTTCATCTGAGAATAATTGTGCACATTATGGGGACATAATATAGAATGGTGGGAAGTTTGTAGAACCCATCATGTCATAGGCATACCAACTTTTTTATCCTTTATTTTATTAATGAGTTTCTATAGATTCAATTAGAAGAAATTATAAATTTAAGGAAAAATAGAATGAGTCACATTGTTGGTGAAGTGTTTATTAACAATGATACTAACCATGTTAGGGGAATAGTATGGGATATTTCACTTATTAATGTTTTCAGAATGGGTTTTCAATGTGTATAAATCCCATGAAAAATTGTGTGGCTTATTTTTCCTGATGAGGTAGCTCAAACATAGTTGGAACATTATTTTCTTAACAGTGCATCGAGACTGAATTATTTTTCAAGTAATATAAAATTATGGCTCTTAATTAAAATTATATCTTCATCTTTATAACCCATTATGGAACTCCATTATTCTCATATCCATGTTCATCCCTTTATCTATTTATTTTAATATTCCCCCGTCATCTTTGGATGATTATCCTTGGTTTATTAGTGGTTTCTCTAGTGGTGTATCCAAATTTTCATGTTTTCTTCTTCATTTCACCCTCATGTATCTTAATCTCTAGTTTCTATGGATGGCATAAAACATAGATTTCATTTTTTCCAAAATAATTTTTTTATTATAGGTTTATGGTAAATTTAAATATGACTTAGTTGTTAATAGACATATCATTTCTACTCTATGTGTTAATCATTAATGGATATGAGTTTGTAATAATTTGTAATGTGGGTTACACAATAATAAGAAATCTAATGTGTCTTACTATTGAATTATAAATCCAAATTCGTTATTTTATTAATATCAAACTAGATAATTACTATTCTTAATATATACCATGTATAATTTTTTAATAGATTAGTATATAGAATTTATTTTTAATGTGAGTATTCTGAAAATGGGTGGCTTGCATGAAATCCAATATTTTTATGTAATTGATCAAATGGATTTTTTGGATACAAAATGATTTCAAAAGGGATTTAAAAATTGTGTTTAACTTAGGGAAATCTTTGCCATGAAATTGTTAATGTATTATATTTGAGTTGATTGGAAATATATATTGATATATGGAACATGGAATGTTATTTTGATTAGTATTGAGTAGTACATGGTAATATATTCTGTCTGATAGTGGGTTTATAAGGGATCAGGAGATCCACTAGATGGAATACTGGGACAAATTAAAATTTGTTCCAAACAACAATGAGAGCCTTTTGTAGTATTTCTATTATATCTTGGAATTTATTTGGTTAGGAGACCTTGATAGCTCTTGGAAATGGACCCATGGAAGACCATGAAAAATTCAATATTTTTATCCTTCTAAAGAACATTATTTTTTATCTCTCTAACATTATAACCATGTGGTTTGTGCCCTTAGTTAAGGTTCATCATGGTGAGTTGATATTTGTTCATTTATGTATTATATTATGTCCATGTTTCCTATGATATCACTTAATATAAGCACATTCATTTCTTTAGTTATATGATTTTTTTTATAATTCATTATTATTAGTTATGTTATGCATGTTATTTAACATCACCACTTTTTTATAATTTATATCCATGTTTAAAATTTTTTAGAAAACATTATTGTTTAAAGGGAAATTGAAAGGGATTTTAGAGTTCTTTTTTGTGTGAAATGATTTTCAAATGGAATATTTATGAAAATTTATATTAAAACTCTTTTATTGGTTTACATGGGTTTCAAATCCACTATTTTATTCATGGTTATATCCTAGTAGGCCTTGTAACTCACCATTTATATGTACATTTTTGAGTGTATCGATTTTTTATAGGATACACGTAAAGGGAATGGAACAATGTACATCATCATATCATCAATATTACCTCCATCCATCAATTTTTTGGAAGATAATTGGTCTCAAATGGTTGAAAAAAGTGGATCCATTTTATGGTTATTTAAATCAATTGTATGATTATGTCATTTTTGGATCATTCCCATATTCTTTGTTTTTAGGTATAACATGAAATACCTTCTATGTGTCCTTTTATTTCATGGTTTTTAATTTATGTGAGTTTTTACATGTGTTATGCATTAGTATTTATTTTTTTCTATAGATGATGTATTTTGTTCTATTTAAGATAATGATATTCATGTGTCCTTCCTATTTCATTGACCTATCATGTTGATATACCATGAAATAACATTTCCTTAAATATGATAATTATAATTGTTTCTCTTCAACATACCATGGTTATTGGGAATACACTTTGGGCAATACTGAATGCTTGCTAGGATAATGAGTCAGGTCAACCATTGTAAAATTGTTACACTAATGCTTCTTATATCGTCCGTAATTTAATGCATATAGTATTTTTATATTATCCTGATCATATTGTGGTAATAATTATTAATCATATTATTATATATTCAATTAGTATGGAGGAATAAGAAGAACATATGAGATTTTTCATGAAGACTATATGAAATAAAAACTAATATCCATAAAATACAATGTGTGAATTTTTTCATAATAAATATTCATTTTTGGGTCTTATAATATCATGTTATAGTTTATAGATGGAACCATAAATGATTAAAGTTATTTAGAAATTTACTTGTCCAACCATGATAAATGATATATTTAGTTTTCTTTGGACAGATGGATACTACTAACACATCGTGAAATATTTCCAATTTCTATTTAATCAAATCAACTTATTCAATCCAAAGGGGTTATGTTCTTCAGCAAAAATTAATGTGAAAATAATTTCATAGAACAAAATAGAATGTTCCTCAATGACAATTTTATTAGAATGGCCTATAGTGGAGAAGTGGTTTTTATAAATATTTTTTCATAAAAGAAGAGAATGGATTGAATCTCTATGAAAACAGATATAGTGATATTTTAAAACTCTTGACAATTAAAACTTTATTAGAAAAAATAACCAACTCATTATTCGGAGTTGGAATCGGTATTAAATCCTTGATTTGATGAAATAGAGAAATTATGCATATTGATAAAGGATTAATGTATTTATATATAACAAATTCCAAAATATTGAAGAATAAATTAGCACAAAGAGAGATGAATATACACAAAAAAATATTGTATAATTGGATAAATGATTATAATATAATAGTACATTGAATCCTAAATAAAGGAAAAAATGGTGGATGATCCTATATATAGAAAATATCATACTAGTTTTTTATGATGAAGAGGATAGAAATTTATCCGATATTTTCGGATTTCTAGATAATAGATTTTGAAATAATGAGAAATTGGGATGTACATTTTCATTATAACATGAATGATAAATCACCCTTGCTATTATGAATTTATATAAGGAATATATAGTATTACATAGGTTAGTGAAGAGAATTAGAATGTTTCACCATGATTATAATAGAATGGTATGGTATTGGAACAAATTTTGTATCCCATCAAAAATATAAATAAAGGAAAAGTTTTTGAATGATTTTCATAATTCATATTTGTCAATTTTTACCTTATGAATTATTATGTTTAGTTATTTAATGAGTAATTATGGTGTTTTTTCATGGAAATTAATATTTCAGTGTAAGTATCATGATTATTTCGTTTCCATTAAGTTATGAGTAAGTGAAAAATTTATGAATGTTTTTTGAATCCATTAATCATACTAGAATTGTAATGGGAAAACATTACCATGGATTTTATTTTCAGACCCCTCAAATCATATAAAGATCATAATACAATGTTAGTTGTAGTTGACCACTATATGAAATCTGGAAATTTAATTTCTATCAGAGAGGATTTCACTCTTTACCTTGTAACTTACATCTAAATTATATAAGTTGATGTATTTCTAGAAGAACCACTCATAGTTGTATATAATGGGTATCAATGTTTTACAATGATGTTCTGGAAAATGATTAATCAACCTCTAGACACATAGTTGCATTTAATAAAAAATTATAATTTGAGAAGACTCTTAAAAATATATATGGAATGTTGTGATATTTCCCTCTCCATTAAAAATGTTTTCGAACTCAATACATTCCTTTAATTATATTTTCATTCAAAAATATCATTCAATTGATCGAATAGATGGGTCTTTATGAATACCCTTAGTGAATAAAATTCATAAACCAAATATTTTCGGAGAAAAATATATAAATAAATGTATTAATACATGATTTTTCTGTAGAAATATATGAGATTATTAGATCTATTAATAAACCGATAAATGAATCTCAAAGTTGAGAGATTTTTTATGAAAATTACTTGTGAGATATGATTTTTGAGGTTGGAAAAAAATTTATTCCTATAAACACTGTAGAAGGTTATAATATTTTAAAAATATTAAATATAAGACATATCGATATCATTCCCTTTGAAATTTTTTTCGTATTTTGATAGAAACTTATTATTGGAACATTATATTAATCCCCATCATGTTTATCATGTATTTTATGTATCTCTCTTGAGGACATACATACATTATCCTATACATATATCTAAATTATAAGTCATATCATTGGAAAATTCTATCTCATATGAAAAACCTATAGTAGATATTTAGTATCATAGAGATAAGATAATATGATAAAATTTCAGTAACATAATCAATGTTTTGTTGAGAAACCAAAAATTAGAGGATGAAATGTGGGAACCTAAGGATGTCATAGAGAAGAAGTATCCTTGGTTTTATTAATCATAGTTATGGAATGTTGAATGTTAAAGCATAATAAGTATTGATAAATCAAATACAGTATGATTTTATGATATATCTAAATTTAAAAAATAATTTCTTCTACAGATTACTTTAGATGTAACACCGAGTGTAAATGAACATTGATATTGTACTAAACTACTATTATTTAATTGGGAGTTTATAACCAACCGGTTATATTGTTGTGGTTTTTAGGACTAACTAAATTTGGATAAAACATTCTTTTCAATTGTATAAAAATAAATAAAGGGATATAAATTTTTTAAAATGAAAATAAAATAATTTTAATGTTATGGATATTTTTTTCTGAATAGGTGTTCCTATACGTGTGATATGTCATTATTTTAATAAATAAATTTATCAAAATATATGAATGATTGTATTTAATTTTTTATTTTATATGAAACATAATTTATTTTTTACTAATCTATATGTTTCTATAATGCATGAGATAACAATAAATCCAATTTTTTACTAAAATAAAAATTTTTATCTAAAAATATGTTTTTTTTCATCCACACTAATTATAAAATGAATTAAATTTTGAATAAAATAATTAAAAGAATACATAATTTTTCGACTCATCATATAGAATTTATCATAGTGTGAATTTTTATATTATTCCAAAATAGTTGATTTTTTTGGTAATTTAGAGAATACCAACCTTTAAAAAATTGTAAATTTTATGACATTAATATGATTTTTTCATTAACTAATTAATTTTGAAAACATTTTTCATCACCAAATATAATTTAATGTAGATAAATAATGTATTTTAAATCTTTTTTAATAATTTATTAACCCAGGATTGTCATCTTTGAACATAATTTTTATTTAATTGAAACAAAAAAAATATATATTTTTGAGTTCTAAAAATTAACGGGATGTTTGGAAGATTACATTCTATTTTGGGATGAATAAAAATTGTAATGAAATTTATTTTTTATTAATTTAAATTCAAATAATCATTGAAACAAATTTTTTACTCTATTATATTATAAAAATTATATGTATTCTTAAATCCACTATTTTATTGATAATGGTTTTTATGAATTTCTGGATATTTTATTAAAATAAATTTATAAATAGTATTAAAAATAAATAAAATAAATTTTCTTATAAATTATGAATCATCATGTAAGATTTTTTATAATGCAATTTTCATTTATTTTAATATAATTTTTTTATCATGGGAAATAGTTAAATTAAAATGGTTAATGTTAAAGTGGTATTAGTGTGGTTGAACTAGTAGATAAGGAATAAAATGATTATAAATATTAAATTGGTATTTATTGATATTATATAGATCCTTTAACATATTATAATTTAACATTGGGTTCCTTAGTTTTACATTTTTGGATTATGAAATATATATTATTAAATGTTTTTAGAACATCCATTCGTGTCCTTTCCATCACATTTAATAAGTCACATTTTATCATCCTTTAATAAAATGGATTGATCCATATATATCATACAATATACTCTAAAATAAATTACTATCTTACGTTCCCATATTATAGATCATTTTTTCTCTCCAAATGACCATCATTACAAGGATTGAGGTTTAATCCAAAAGTTAATTTTCAATAATGTGGTATAAGAGCAAAACCTGAATTCTAAATTTCATTTCATCTTATACAAATAAATATATATTTTAAAATTATTAAATTAATAAATAAAATAGCCTCAATATAATATTATGTTATTTGGGTTATTGTATAACTATTTTCTACGGTTCTCCATAATTCGTAATGATAAAAACATATCTCGTGTGTATGAGTGAATCACCGACTCTATATAGCGGTGTAATTCATTTTCCAAAATAATTATACATGGATTTTTTATAAATATAAAATTAATAAATATATATTGTATTTATATATTAATTATGGATATGTAAATATAATATAATATTTACCTTTTCAGCATTCCACATGTTTAAAAAATTCATAATGTTTCTTATGAGTACTTATGAACTACCCCCTCTATAAATCAATATAATTAACTTTTCATATCTAAATTTAATTGAGTATTATAATTATTTTATTAATTAATATATATATATATATATGATATTTTAATAATTATTTATATTTTTTATAAGGTATAATAATGATGAAGCTTCAATGATCGAAATATCCGAATATAATTTTACATGAAAAACAAGAATGATATCACTCAAAAATGAATATTTTAATAATTAATAATTAGTAAATAGAAATTAAACATTTATAATTAGATTATATATGATATAATGGAAAATTATATGTTATTATAATATTATTATGTTAAATTTATTTATATATTACTAGATGATAAAATAACATATTATTCATGTTAGACCACAGGTAATGGTTAATTTCACAATATCATCCTTATTGGAGATTGCTTATGTTTAATGTTTTCATTGAGAGAATTATATGATATTTTGTAATTACACAGCTTTGATTTTACTTATCTTCTAGTTATTTGATAAAAAAAATTCTTTTTTTTCTATCTTGAATTACCCTTTAGACAAAAATCATGGTTAATGGAAAAACAACTTGGTTTTTCCAGTAATGAATAATTTTTCCATGGAAATATTTTGTTTAAAATGATTTCAATGTGATTTTAAGTTTTATAAAATTATATATTTAATTTTTAATTTACCATTTTCTACTTTTAAAAAAAATTTATTATATAAATCATATTTTCATTCTAAAAAAACATACTTTAACTAAAGGTGGGAATAAAATATTTTGGTTAACATACATTTCATGAAAGATATTGACCACCATCATGACTACTCTTTATTTTTGAAAAATAATTTCACATTTTACATATTTCTTTGAAAAATTAATATACTAATACTTTATAAAAATATATATTAAATTTATCTTTTTAAACTATAATGTTTAATTTTTTCAATAAATTTTCCCTTGATTTTTTTAAAATATTTTAATCCATGTAAATATCTTTTAATAAATCTTATATTGTATTGTTGTATACTCAATGGATTGAAACCAGTATACTTAGCTACATATCATATGATTATATCAAATGGGTAATTTATTGATATTCCATTTTCTAGTTCTTCTAAAGGATATAGTTGTTGATTTTTAAGACAAGTTCATTAAGTTCTATGGTCTTTTCATATGATGAATGAATTGGTCTTCTTATGTGATTGGTGATATTGAGAATTATATATCCCTCAATGAATTAGTAGGTTTTAGAAGACAAAACTTGGTTGGTATATTTCCAATGATGAACCCATTTATATATGATTTTCTTTTATGAGGACATGTTGATAAATTTTATATGTTTTGGATTAGAAATTCCATAATTATAATTTTTTTATGTCTATGTGATTATTCAAAAATTTATTATATACAGGGATAATTTATAAATTTCATGTTTATTTATATTTAATTATTCTATCATTATTTGTTCATTTCATATTAATCATTTCATATTCATTCTATAATAGCTTCTTATGAACATATTTTCTTCCTATGGTCTTGATATCCCCCCTTTCTTATGATTCCTTTCTATAATATTATCTTATGTTTACTATGATTTAAATAAAATAATACGATATATATGTTTGTGTTATTATATATGAAGATAATATGATATATTTAATTTTTAAAAATGTAATTTGAGAATAAAAAATTTCCATTATTTTGCAAGACTACTAGAAAATTTGGTCTTTAGTGATACGGTCAGTTATCTGTTGTACAAATGTGATAAATAAATATTGGATCCCAACTAAAAGTGTTAGGTTTTGTACATTCATACATCACATTAGATTGAAATAAAAATCTATCTATTTGTAATGAGAAAATATTGAATAATTTTATAAGGATTGCTTGAAAATATCAAATACTTTTTATTTTCATTGTATTCAATTGAGTAGTCAATAACCTCATTACGTATATGGGTTGGCCGGTCACCTACTATAATAAGTGAGAACATGATGATATTTATTATGGATTTCAAGACCATATGAACATCATAGAAAAATATTGTTTCTTTACTCACCATTTTCTACTAGAAGAGATGGATTCATGGTGTATATTAAATTAATTAAACTCTAAAGACATCGAGAATGACTACATCATGATAACGTATTAGGGGAACAATCATTTTGGGAATTTCTAATGATTTTAATTTCATATTATTTATATCATCAATGGTTGATAAAATAATATCTTGTGATTTTATTAGAATCCCTCACTACATTGTGTGGAGCTCAACTATTAAGGGGTTTATATAATTGAGAAGAGATGGATCATAATATAGTTTGATCACAATTATGATTAATGTATCTTGGGTTTTTATGGCATTACAATAATTGGTATATCTGTTTTTACAGAAGAAAAATAATTTATCTTCCAGAATAATATTTGGTATAAAAATTAAATTTGTATTCATTTAATGAAATATAGTATTTTTTCATGATCATTTAACTCTCCAACCATAATTAATTTCTCATTTTTCCTTTTATATTATTCTATATTTAGATTAACAATCCCATGTGGAATTACAATTAATATTTTTTGGGGGAAGGTAATTTAGTAGAAGAAGATCAATTAGCATGAATCAATACACGATTGGGAGTAGTGCTATTCAACTATTTAGGTTCTCTCCAAGAACATAATATCAACATTATCAATGTCAATGCATTGAGGGTCGTTAATTATTTCCCACAATATTTTTTTTCCGTCAAGTACTCCATGAAGTGTGGAAATGATAACTTCCCATTGAAAATAGAAATACCACAGTTGTAAAGATATATCATTAAATTACATACTCACCAACTATCAATTTATTGAGACTATAAAGTAACATCATGTAATATTTGATTATAATATAATTAAAAAATAATTGATTTAATTCATCACAAAAAAAATTTGAATCAATTTTAATCTATGAATTTTCCCATGTAGTTATCTTTGAAGTTTCCAAATCATTTACACACCTAATCAAATTTATCATAAGATTAAATATATAAGACTAGTTTTAAACATGAACCTTAAAATAATATTCAAAATTTCCCAATATCTTTCTTGTATTGTTTTTATAAATAATTATCATCATAACTATATTGTTAATGGAATCTATGTTTTCATGATGATTTTTTATAATTGGATCCTTGGATCATCTAATAAGAAATGTGGAATAATTTAACTTAATTTTATTAATTTTATATTTATATTTCACAAGTTCTTGGATATTTTGTGCATATTCAATTTTCATTTGGAAATTTATCTTGAAATTATTAATATTCTTCTTTATTGGTAATAATTATCCTCTAATATAAAAATTTAAAAAAAACTAATTTTTTGAAATTCTAGAAGTAAAATAACATATATATTTAATAATTAGTTTGGATGAAATTTTTTCTCTGAGAAAAAAATTTTATAATTTTTATCATAGTATTCAAAATTAAATAATAAGGAATGTTATTTAATGTTCTTTCATATATATATATATATATATATTTATTTATTTATTATTTTACATTTTATTTATTACAGATATGATGTACATATTTTAATATGTTTTCAAAATAATTTATTATATATATCATATAATATATTATTTTGTAGGCCATCATTTAGATTATAAAACATATGAATATTTCCTAGTTTTGTAGAAAATAATGTTTCATACTATTTCATCAGAATATATCAACATCGTTTTAGGTTAACTAAATTTTTTGAGTACCATAATATATAAAATGTTAATTTCACCTCAGGGGTGGGGACCTAACAATTAATGTCAACTATCATCTTCCATCATATTTAAATATCAATGGTAACTAATTCATATTATAGTTACCCATACTAAATGATCAATGTATTCAAATTTTATTACTATCAAATAAATATAATTTATTATTTTTAAAGATTTCTATAAGATCCCAATATTTTTTAAACTACCAACATATTGATATGTGAACTCTCTATGACCTCCTCTAATAAGCTATATGATATAGAACAGAGAGTATTTATCCAAACACACATGGGAATAATTTTAATTAAAAATATTTTAATCTATAATCATATTCCAACATCCAAAATACATGAATGGGGTACAAACTAAAAAAATAAATTAAAAAATAGCCATTTAATAAATTTTAAAATATGATTCATATAATTTGAACGACTATAGTATAGTGTATTCAAATATAGTGAAAACATCAGGTAAAATTGAAACCCATATTTACACTTGGAATATCGTGGTATATCATAACATGAATACTAATAGTATAATGCGGTACATCCATTATACTGCCTAATACAATAGAGATCCAAATCCATTTCTATCCTGAAAAAAAAATAGTTATCAATATTTCAGGTCCAGTGATCTTCGTGAACATTGGTTGAAAAATTTCAATGTTCTCATGAATGGGTGATTATTACAATACTATGTATATTATTCCCAATTAGAAAAAAACATAGGAAACATTGATTATTTATTAAAACAAATGATATAAATGGTTTGGTCAAGTGATATTTTATCCTCCAAGAAAATAAGTAAATCATTATTAAACCCTGATAAACATCATATATATTCACATCTATGCATATCTTAGAAGGGATAGAGGAAATACATGTTCCAATTAATCTAGTGTGTTCTCTTATAAGAACACATTTCAAAAAAATTAGTGTATATATTCCAGGATTATATTAAAAAAAATATCTCGAGGGAAAAATATGTATATTGAAATATTAGAGGAAACAAACATTTTTAGCACCATAATTGTATATCAAATCATACTTATAAAAATATTAATAAATTTGAAGATATATATTATTATGTGAATAATTATCCACATCATTCTATATGATATGGGAATTAATGTGTGTAACCGCTCATGTGAATCACCATATTCACATTCAAATGAAATATTGATGATGGATCTGAAAATATTAACCTATTCTATAAATCATATTCCAAAATTGAGGACACTGATTATATTACATGATATAATATTTAGTATACCAATGATGTTTTGGAAATTTATAGCCCCCACCAACCACACGTAAATCTCTAAAGTATCATATTCCAATGTAGTTTGTGAATGGAGGAAGAATCATGAACACATAATCAATATATTCTAAAAAAATTGTTGGTGAGAATGTGTATGTACTTCCACCATAATATTATAGTAAAATATTTGTGGTTTCCATAGATTTCCATTACCATATATTGTCAGTATAGATATCCATTATTCATAATATTAATCAAAGATCTTGGTAATTAGTGATAATAATAAAAAACTAAACCACATTCATCGACTAACTCATATGTCATAGAATCTTTCTCATAACGAAATCCATATATCACTTCATCAATAAATAATACCAATTCCATGATCAATAATGTATAGAAATATATTTCAATAACATATATTTGTTACTATTAAAATATCTTTCCATCCATAGAACTATTAAAAAGAAAGGTAATTTTCTATTTCTCCATTTTCACAAAAATTCATTTTTTTGAAAATTTTCTTATAGTGGTCAAAAAAATTACTATATTTATTTATTTAAATTTTAAATAGTAAATAAAAAAATTAAAAATATATAATTTATAAATATTAGTTATAGTAAATGGATTTTATAGGTGAAAATTACACTTGAATATTTAATAATAAAATGAACCGATCCAAAATTTCTTTCCAGTGGATGCTTAAACTGGCCCACCAGTTTCTCAATGCGCTTTCAAAATCCCTATATAATTTTATATAGGGTCTACAAGTCATAAGAATATAAATTCGAATATTTTTTCTGATAATTTGTGTAAATATGATAGTAATAATATATAAAAAATACAGAAAGTCGCATATGTAGATTATAAATACTTGTTGAATGATTAAAATTATAAATATATAATAGATAATAATGAAATAATGAAACAAAAAGTATCAAAAACATCCATCAAATCATTGTATCACTCTCTTGAAGGGAAAATATTACCATAAAATTCATTTCATTCCCTCTATAATATCTCAACACCTCAAAATATTGAAATAATTTTAAGTCTCATTGGATCAAGTAACCCATTTCATTAATAACATATAGTTTCTTTAGGAAAAAAATATATTAGGCCTCACCACTACTAATACATGAGAAAAACTATCCAAATTAATTAAAATAAATTTTACCTTAGATAAAAATTACCTAAATTGTTACCAAAAACCTATAACCAAGATAAAATAGGGAAAAACATATGAGTACTCGATGTGCTACCAAAACATATCAAACCTATTGGAATCCCATGATTATATAGAATATAAATTCATATTTTGAACATGAAATATATAGTATATTTTAAAATTATTTATAATACCCAACAAAAATAACAATGTAAAAACAATCATTTTATGAAATAATTTTTTTTATTTTTATTAATATTAAATGATAATTTTATATAACAAAACCAATTTTCAGATTATTCAATCTATTTTGGAATACCAGAATTCATAAATAAAAACCGATTCAAACCCACAACATATTATCCAAATGAAAAATCCAGATAATCTTTAGTTGTCTAAACCATACATTGAAACCATTATAAAATAACATATTTGAATGAAACAAATAATAATACAATGTGATTGCATAATGGGCATAAAGAGAAACAATACCATCAGAAGAAAAAAAATTCAAAGAAGAGTCATAAAAAAACAAACATTTCAATAAATTCATAACATAACATGAAATAAAATGACAATATAAATATAAATAAAAGACAGAAAACTTCCAATACATATCATGAAGAATAACATAAGGGAGAAATGGGTCATACATTAAAGTGTTGACTGACTACGATAATATAATCATTACAACATCCCATCAAAATAATTACTCAAACCTAGTCTCATCATTTACCGTTCCCATTTCAATGTACTACATACAAATTTGGGGGAGGGAAAGTGTACAATCTCAACTAGATTTGTCACATTCTATGGAATCAAAATTAGACTCCAATTGTTTCCCAAGTAAAATCTATTAGATTCGTGACACATTAAAAATCATATTATCCCATTTCTATAATAAATCCCAATGGATATATTTACAATCACATCCTTTCCACCTCACAAAATTCCATTAAAATGAGCTCCAATCCATATGAACTTCATACATCATAAATTAAGACACCCTTACATGGAAATATATAAACAACCTCAACAAATACATACTAGTTCAATAAGGGCACAATCAACTAATTAATCTCATATAGATCTACAAGGTATGAACTAACCCTTTCACATATTTCCTCGAGTATATAAATTTGGAAATATATTTTAATAATGATTAGGAAAACAATGAAAAATCAAAGGGAAAACAATATTGTCACCAAACATTACCAAAACAACTCAATGGGTTCAATAATTGATTTTATTTAAAATAAGTCCCTTTTTAAAACACAATATCCAATTATACATAAACGGGAAACCAATATTGAAAATTAAATTAGAAATAATCCTAGTTACATTAAAATAATTTCAATAACTAATGGTCTAATCTCATTATTTTAGAAATAAATCCCTTAAAATATCACACACCAATTTTTAAAATGGAACTGACCTTAAATGATTATCTAAAATATTTTTCGAAACATTAAAATCCCTGTTAAAAATATAAATTCATATTTAACAATTCCCATTGAATGGAGCATTATACATTTTAATTCATTAAACCATTTTAAAATTAAATATTGAATAATAGGTCTTTCCAAACCCATTAAAATAAATTGTATTTTATTTAAATATTTGAAATTTTTTAAATTTCCCACATGGGAAATTTCTCAAATAGTTTACATGCATCCAATCACTATTACATGTTCCAAAAAAATATAAAATTATTTCATACATTACTTATAAATAATATGAATTTATAATTATAAAATTAATTTAAACTATGAATGAAATTTATATCAAGTATTAAAAGGGGTTCCATTGAAAAATCATCCTAAGAATGATTTATTGTGAGCATAAATAGTCTAAAATTACTCAAAATCTATGGGAATGCTGGAAAAAAAACATGTGCGATTCCTGATAGACACATTAGACATACTGAAAATGTTGGACACATCAAAATAATTTCAATACCTCGGACCATGTGTCTATTCAAGAAATATGTTGATATGGAAATTAACCAATATGGTAAAATGAAAGGACAAGACATTGATTACGATACCTTGGTGAATCATCCAATAAATTTTAAGTTTCAAGTTAGAATTATAGGATGTAGGGGAGGCATCACAAGTGGGAAATAAGGGAGACAATCAACAGTTGGGTCACATTATAGAATCTCACATAATGGTGGCTATTAGGTTAATTTTATGTTACTAAATATTTTATGAATTAAAGAAGATTAAATCCAATATTAATTTAAATATCCATTTAATATAGCCTAATTTTCAAAACAATGTTCCAAACATTTATAAGGAAGCACCTTGATAAAAACCCACACATGTTTTTCCTTGGTGGCACATGTTTTAAAAAACAATATTCTTACTATTCCTAAAGAAAATAACAAATTATTATTTTGATTCACACACTTGTCTCAGAGCTTACTTAAATATGTACAAGATTTTAATCACACCATAGACTCTTTAAATATACTACACGATTTCTCAAAATAATCACATTGTTTGGACTTCACTATTTTCTATATCCAATGTACAAAACCTAAAATTTTCCCATTATTTAAAATAAAAGTCATAAAAAAATCAAAATAAACCAAAAATTCATAAAATATTAAAAAAACATCACAGTGAATGATTAGCATTCAAAAACACTCCATATAAGATTTTAATACCCATATATGGTCATAGGAAAAAAATTTGATAAAAGGGAACAAGTTTTAAGATAACACCCCAGGAAACATAGAGGGTAATAAGACAACTGTTCCTCCTTATGAAATCCTAAAAAACCACTGATCAACCTCTCAAATCAATAAAAATACTTAATTAAATTGAGACTCGTAATCTATCTCCCAAATATTTATAATTAATCTATAATTATGGAATAATTGATGACCTCATTAAAAAATATAAGAGTATTTCATAGAGAGAATGATTTATTGAACTCTCCAAAAGGAATTTACAATACTCTATTGGATAGGTCAGACCAATCAAAAACAAAAAGGATAACACTACTTTGGGAAATATATAAAGAGTCTAAAAATGTGGTTACAACACCAAATGAGTCCAAAAATGAATACATCCATGATCATGAGACATTACCCATTTAAAAAATTATTGAAATCATGTAAGGGTCACAACTTATGCATGATATTGTTTTGGTCCACCTCCATGGTGTACAATACCATAGTAATTAAAATTTATAACATAATATGGTAGAATATATAGTGGAAAAGGTACAAAAAAAACCCCAAGTATCAAATTAGGAAGTCTATAGACAACCCATGTTAAAATAATAAAACAATGATTTGGCCATGTTCAACATATACTATGAAAAAAATAAATCCACTAGCATTGAGGCATGAACATTTCTGAAAAAGAACACCATCAACCGTGAGAAACCAAATAAAATATTGATAAAAAAATACCAAGTCTTTCTTTAGTGTACACTATTCTAAATATAATGATTACAATAACCTATATATAAACCATCATCCCAAAAATTGATCCCTATCAAATCAAAAAAAAATAATGTATCATTAAAAAAAAATAAGTCGATGTGATTTGATGGTTTTTAAATTCCTTTAGAGTCTTTGAAAAAACCTAATTATATAGGATAACTATCCATTAATATAAAATTTCAACAATTATAAATATGCTTTAGGGAAACATACAATATATAGGACCAAACATTGACCCAACTCTATCCTGTTTATTCAAATCAAATGAAACATTACCAATCAACATGAAGGGAAAAATTCCAAAATATTATTCCTGGAAAATCTCATTTCAAATTACATAGTTACAAATCTCAATATTCACAGCATAATAAAATAAATTATCCAAAAGCAAAATTTGAAAAATTTAATTTAAAAAAATTCCTATGATTTTAAAAGAACTATATTACCAATAGAAATCACTAAAAATTTTCAAATCTATATAGATATAATACAATTTTTTCAAAGTTCAATTTTTAGATCATTTAAAAAACATTTCTCATTTCATTTTCATTATGTAGTTTTAAACTCTTTCCAAAACATCCCCAATGTGGTTTCAAATTCCATTAAAATTTAATAGATTTTCTAAGAAAATAATATATTTTCAAAAAACAAAATCAACCATTCTAAAAATAGAAAATTTTCCAACACTTTTTCATTAAATCCACCATCACCACATAAACAATACCATTGGATTATTTTTATATCAAAATAATTTTTCCATAAATACTCAATTTTTACCATAAAGTAATTTGTCACAAAAATTACATGTAAAACATTTTTACAAATTTTTAAATGAAATATAATTATTTAAAAAATTATTCAAGCATGATTATACTATAATGAATCCCAAGGAAGTTTCATTAAAACTAAATAATTTTTCCCTTTAATTCCTTTTCACCCACACAATTGAATTTCACTACACCTAAAAAAAGAATAAAAATGTATTAACCAAATCCTTAATAAAAAATTAAAACAAACATGCCAACATATATCAAAACCAACGTTGATTGATATGTCATTTCCCACAAACACATTAAAAAATACAATGGATAAGATATTTTAATTACAAAACAACAGGGATGTAGATTTATTTTGACTTGGCCACACAATTTACATCCAAATACAAATTATTCATTCATCATTTAAAAATTTCATGAATAATAACTATTATTATTATCACATAGTTTTTAAAGAGGTATGAGCCTACCTCACCTCTTGAATTCATTATTTTTCACAATATCCAAACATAACATATTACCAGTAGGGAAACTAAAGCCATAAATATATGGATCAAAACAAAAATTATATAGTCATAAAAAATAATCCAATTAAAAAAATAAAGCACACACTAAAAAAATACATATTAAAACTAAAATCCCACTTTTTATGGAAACTCAAGGATCATATCTTGGAATAGTTACCTACTCTCTCCATAGAATTAAATCCAATGTTCAGATTAAAAATTCTGAATTGATTTTATGTTGGAATATGAAATGAAATTGGTTAATCATAATTATTAGGAAACTGTGGAGATGAATACTGAAAATATTTGATAACATTTTCTTCACTATGTTGTATATTTACCATCTAATATATGTCAATCTCAGCCTTCCACTATTCTAATGGGAATTTCAAATATATTTTTTTGTAGAAAATAATGCATTTGAATCATATAAACTCGTATGGTAATTTTGGTTCTAAATATTTAGTGTAATTTTAAAATCCCGGATATACAAATAATTTGGTATCAATCATATATATATCAAATGTGCAGACCAAATAAGAAATAAATTAAATAAATAAAGATAATAAAGAATTAAATAAACAATTCGATCACCGAAGAACTCAATCAAATATATATATACCTTTAATGGAAAGAAAATAAACCAACATGAATCTTATCATTTTCCAACACAATAACATTACAGCTCAAAAAACAATTAAGTAAAAAAATCTTTATTGGCCTCTGTGAATCATTTAATTTTTAACTAATCAAGGATTCAAGGAAAAATAATACATTTCTTACCAAAATAATATTATTAGAAGATAATTCCAAATATTGTATATAATATATAACACATAATATCAGCACTCAAAGACAATCCATGAACATGAACTAGAGACATATATATTTAATAGAAAAGGGGATTGAATATAATTTCTCAGTAGTACACCAAATTTTAAAAAATAAATTGAAATCCCTTAGTATGAAAATATATTAATTTATCCTTCTAGAAAAAATAATACAATATATTTTCACACGAATTATAAAACGAAATAAAAATATCACATTAAAAAACCAATTTTTTTTAAAAAATTAAATAAAATATAATTATACATTTTATGTGATACTATAATATAATTAAAAACAAACAATCATATTTTTTATAGTATTCAAAATCTTAGGGAAATCATGTTTTAATAAATAATTTTATGAAAATCATTTGTTTTTTTCTTTTAATAAAGAACCACATCTTTATTCCTTTTTTTAAACCATATATTCAAAACATTATAAATACCATTGATTATAATTTAATCCAACACCTAATAATGTAATTCCATAAAAGTCATGTGGAGAAATAATATAACAATAAGGAAATAAAATAATTTCAAATCACAATCATAAAAGGACACATTCATCAAAAAAAGGTAGGAAACCCACATGGAAAATATATAACAAATAATTCACAACATTCCATACATATCATGAGGAAATATATGAGGGATTAATTGGAGAAGTAGAATGCACAAAAAGGTGAAAAAATATAGGAATTTAAATTGTGATACATCCCATAAAAAATCAATCCTACAAATTCTCGTTAGTGGCCAACCCAGTGTCTAGGTATTAGCTGCAGATAAGGGTGACTTGAGACTATGTCATCTCAACTATAATGACTACATCCCATGAAATCATGTATTGTATCCACCGATTACTTCGGGAATAATTAAAGGATATGGGCTATATTCAAAAGAAAATATCATCCAATTAAAATAAAAAATCCAAAAGGATAATATCAAAATATAATCCTTCGTACCTTCACATATCTTTTAGAAATAGTCCAAACCCATTAGGATATTAGGAATCATGTTTCCTTCATCAATTACATGTATATATATAATGATTAACAATAAGTAATAATGGACTCAATAGGGGAACCATTATCTAATAAATCATACAATATATCACATTTTTATAAATTTTCTATTCACATATTATAATAGTGTAATTACATTATAAATACATAACATTAAAATTTTGAATTTACAGATAAATCAATGGTAAATCCTAGTAAACTTCAAAAAAATGATATCTAATCAAAGTAAACTATTTTTCCCTTTATAAAAAATTACTACCCCTTACTAAACATTAATACCTATAACCCATAATTGTAAAATCACTTGGAAAATCCCTATAGAAATAAATAACGCTTCTTTAAAATAAATTTATAAATTAATGGAAAAAATAATTAATTTAAAAAATAAGCCCTTAAAAATAACACTTTCATTTAAAAAAACTCATAAAACTCATATCTAAAATTTTACATAGCATAAATAAATATATATAAAAAATCCAAATTGTATTTATTCTAACAAATATAATGTGTTGAAGTCCAATGTAATGTAGGTAAACAATTAAAAAATCCAAAAAAAACTATAGATGTTTTCATACCCCTTAAAATCTATGGAAATTAATTTTAAATTTTTGAAATAATATTTATCCAACACATAATATATTTTTCAAATAAATGGAATGTGTCTAAGGCCCATGGAAAATGACCAAAATGAATAAAATATGTTTTCAATAATACTATGGAAAATAATAAGATTTTATAATTAATAATGAATTTAATTAATGTAATGTATTTATAAAATCTATTAAAATGTGTTTGCATATAGATAGAAACCAAAAAATGATTTTGGATGATCTAAAACATTCTAAAATGATTCTTCTTCGATATCGATTGCTGAAACACATAATAGAGAAAACTGAGGGAACATTCAAACACCCTAAAAAATGAATGAAATAAGATAATTAGGTAAAACCATTTGACTTAGGTTTCATCTATGATATATGCATTATTGGAAGAATAAAAATGAGTGGAAAAAGAAGTAATGGTTAGAGGAAACATTATATTGTATAATCAACCAAAATATTTTAAAAGTATAAGTAAAATCACATTAAGAGGTGGAGGCTGCGAAGGGGAGGCATCATTCAAAATAGAAGAGGGGGAGGAAAAGGGGGTGAAATAAACAAGATTGATAGGTATGGTAGAGTATGAGGCCAATTTTATTTGTTTTTATGTAAAATAAATCAATCTAAAAATAAATCTATTTTATTTTTAATCTATCGAATCACATGGCAATGTTGCATGCTTTACCTAATCGTGCCCCAATTGTGCCCATGGAACATCATAGAAAAATAATTTATAGTAAATTATCTTATAGGAACCATATAGTTGGAACAACCATATTCCATCCACACCAAATGGTTATCATAGATTACATAGGATATTTTAATACTAGTCATGCGGTTCACCTAAATATGTGCATGTCGTGCGCCAAACCAAAGACAAACAAAAGATGCGACACAGTTTCTCCATTAGCTTACACAATTTAGTATTAACGATGAACCATTAATATATATAGTAGGAAAACATCAAAATATTTCTTGTTTAGGGTTAAAAATACATGTAAAATTTTAAAAAAAGATGAAACTCTTAAAATAAGATATAATAAATATCATAATAACATGTGGGATGTCACCCATAAATTAAATATTTTATTTAATATATATGGAAAAACCAATAAAAATTGACCATATTATTTTACATTATGAAATAAGAAACACTAATATAACCACAAAAAAATATAGAGAATAATTGATAAAAAAATTATACAATTATATCATTCAAAAATGTAATAAAATCTCAAAGAACCATAATGAAATTTAAATATCTCATCATATTGATAGACAAAACATGGGAACCAATTATGAAAAATAAATTTATATGTATAAATATGATATTTTATTCACATTCTAAATAACCAAGATCAAAACAATTAATCCCTATCATAAGGTTCAACTACATTGATAACACATATCAATTATATACTCTGAGATAGTATGAAACTATTTTGGAATTTTTTTTGATATTATAGAAATTTCATGGCCATATTTTCTGACTTAGTAAATTATTCCTTTCCAATTATTTTAATATTTAACATCCATATATCAAAATTATATTTCTATCATCCCTATATTTAATGAATAATATAGAATTCCCATAATTTTTTATCTTATAATGATAATTAAATTATTAAAACCCTAAATTGAGGGAATTCAATATTCTCTCCTGGTCCTTTATGGCTCTTTTAAATAATATAATAAAGGATTTATAGATATAAAAATGTAATGATTGATAAAATTATTGTGAAAATTACCAGAACAATCCGTCATTCAGTGGATGTCATTATTGTGAAAATCTTATATAGTAGGTCACCTTTTTCAATGAATCATTACCCAATGTAATGTATACCCCATTTAAAGGGTCATTACACTAAAAAATGAGAACATAAACACAACCCAAGACATATCATGTATATAATAAAATATATATTTATATTCATATTAATCTTAAATCCTTTTATAAACCTAATAATTACCATAATTTATTTATAACTACAGTGGAGCATAATGTTGATTCCTTACTCATTTATAGAAAATGATCCATTTTTAACCAATATTTATATGACCATAAGTATTGGAAATCAATCAAATCATTGAATTGTTATTTTGGGGGAATCATTGAAAATAATAAATTCCCTCTAT
This sequence comes from Viscum album, assembly GCA_963277665.1. NCBI lineage: Eukaryota > Viridiplantae > Streptophyta > Magnoliopsida > Santalales > Viscaceae > Viscum > Viscum album. The sequence continues at coordinate 673,171,995 of OY728157.1, read as the reverse complement.
TATCATAATACATTAATTGACAATGATTCTTGTATTGAAAAAAACACTTATATTATGATAATATATTGACCACCTAGATTGGAAAATCAATATTTACTAAATTACATAATTAATTTTCAGCCTAATCATAATCCCTGTTTATAGTAAGCTACTATAAATAGTGTTCTCACATCTGCACCGCATTGGGTCAAACCATTATATAGAACTATTTTAAATTTCTCAGAACATATATAGAAGTAAATTAATTTTCTATTCATACCAATATAACCATTATGTAAAATGGTTATGATCCATTATAATTACTTCAACATTATATAATCCATATGACATTAACACCAGCAAAAAATTTCTCATCATCAATTCCATTTATCATTCCTACATGAATGTAAATTTTATATACATAACAAATTAAAAACTAAATAAATAAAAATTAATAACAAGAATGATATGTGTTATAACCCATTTCAAAATGTAGTTCACTTTCCTTGAATAGATAATTATCCACTTATTTCCATTACAACATTTTTTATGTTTTTTAAATATGAGAAAAATTGTTATGGAGATAATTCCTCGTAATTATATCTACTTATTCTCACAGACATATATCTCTCAGAAAAATTCGATATAATTCTATAATTAGAAGGATACTATTCATTAAAAATTAATTTTCATCACATTAATTGATGAAAAAATTGTTCCAATGTTATATACATGATGAAAATTTAGATTTAAAATAAATTAATGTGCATTGAGAAAAGAATTAAATAATATTATAGAATAAATGGGAGAACTTCCAAAAAAAAAGAGTAATTTACATATCATACCAGCCATTAGAAAAACCCCCATATAGAAATACCACTATCAATTTATTCTCCGGTCAGTGGGAAATCCTTTATCTATATCAATTATTCAATGTAAAATTGACCGACTATATCTCAAATGACCACCATAACCACTATCATACAACCTAATATATAAATATCATCAATACATAGATTAAATATCTTATAAAATTTCTCATAATCATGACCAAAGAAAATAAAAAGTATGTCACAAACTCCGACACTGATATTTCATACAAAAACATTAATTTTTTTTTATAAAATAAATCCTGAAATAATTAAATAAATTTATATGGTTGATAGCCTCGAAATTAGTTATCCTAGTTCATATAGAATGGTCAAAATAATATGTAATCAATAATAGTGAATCTTAAAAATACATTATTCATCATATCATTTAAAAATTCCTATGTTTTATCCAAAGGTAAAAATGATTATATTATTACTCATTATATAAATCCAAATAAATCCTTATTTTCTTAAAAAATAATACTCCATCCAATTCCTATAAATCCAATCCCTCACATCCTAGTGTACCTATATGGAAACACTCTAATATTTCTTCTATCATGACTAGGCATTGAGATAATTTATAGGATAAAAATACTAAAATAGGATATATTACATCTATAATACATGTTACTTATTATAACATAGTAATGTCTCCTATATATGCATGACATATTAATTGATAGAAAATAACAAGATGAAAATTATTTGTAAAAAATATTGTATAATGGGACACATTAAATATAAACCACTAGAGTACAAGTTATCTTGTGAAATTAAATCATTGACAAAAACTAATCCCCTTGATTACAACTAAAAATTCCATTGCAGTGACATTATAAATTATTATGGTTTATGGATAACCTCTATAATGATTATTATGCTATTAAATATCAATATCTTGGAAAATATTATTATCAATGGTTATGAATCCTCTATATCAGTATATCTGATTATAAAAATGTTAATCAACATGGATGTGCACATATAGGGGTTAATATTAAAATACAAATTATTTGAATGCAAAGTAATATAGTATCAAAATTAAAAAAACTTTGCATCAGTGTTCACAAGTGATAAATAATGTATATATATATATGGTATCAATAATTCGGTTAAAAATATATATAGAATCATGAAAGTTTTTTTATTAATACTCTTATAGCTTACTCCTATATCCCCCACAGTAGAACAAGGCTGACATATACCATACATCAATCAATTCAAATTGATTGTATTTCCCATCAAATTTTTGACACCTAGTAATTATCATTGAGGAACGAGTGGATATATCCTATAGAAAATATAATTATCTATAGATATGAAATTAATTTAAGGAAATAATATCATCCTTTTATATTTGATGAGTATGAAAAAATTCACATGTTCAGAGAGTGTAAATATTCAACAACATAACAACAAGAATATATATTTATGGATGCCGGAGAAAATAATCATCTCTAGGAATAAATTAGTATTTTGAAACCATAGATTAAATACATTTTTAGTTGTGTATCAGTGTATTTAATCATCATATAACTCTAACATATAGGTTGAATGATATTTATTATGACTTGATAATTATCAAATATAATCAATATTCCATAACTTTTTTAATTACTTTGTTGAATTAATTTCATTACATTAACATATTAAGGATATTGTAGGGAAAAATAAAATCCATATATTCTAGAGATATTGTTCTCAAATCATGAACAATGAAGTAATTATATATCACTATTTATATTTTATTTTATATATTGGAAGATTTAATAATATCCATCTACCATATGAAATATTAGATCTATCTCATCCTAGAATAGTGAGTGTGTGTGTTGATAGATAAATTTTCATTAAATCATTGGTCTCTAAACAAAATAATGTGTGGGATTAGGTGTAGTTCCTTTAATATGAGATTTTTAAAACCTCATATATTTCAACATGTTAGTTTTATCTCATTTTGATCAAATAATGAGTATTTCAATTGTATATTTTTCATTATATGTATTTTCACTGGTTATGGGTCATCTTTGAGATCTTGAGTTGTAAATTGGTATAGCGTACCAGTTATATATTCCACAAGGAACCTAGTTGACTAGTATTAGGTAACCAATGGAGGCCAATTAGGATAAATATGCTAAAATTGGGACATCAGTTCACTAAGAACACTGTAGTTGTTAATAAGTGGATACCAGTTATGTTGTGTAAGGTTATTAGTTAGCTTATGTGTTACACATTGATTAAATAAAACAATATTAATTAAAAATTAAAAATTTGTTGATAAATTGAAAGACTACATTTATTTTATTCCCATTATTACTCAATCCTCTCATGATATTCTCCTATATTTATCTATTGCAACCCTTTAATCTTTTTCATTGTTGTATGGATTAATATATTTTTGATATAATGATTCACATAAAGTAAAACTATAAACCTCATTGTAATATTTATCATTTTGATCATTATTATATAATGTTATTTATTTTAATCCAATTCTTGGGGTTTATAAAAAATATCATTTATAATTGATTTGATTATATTATCTCAGTGATATTCACTATGAACAATGTCACTGTTTCTTGGATATTTTCCAAAAATAATTATCAATTGTCACCATAGGATTCATTTGATGTTTGATCTATTATTTATCTTAACGTGTCTCATTCACACAGAATTAAACAATCTGTAATACATTAACCATCTATTGTTTTATGTTTTTTGTTTATGGAAGCAATAGTCCAATAGATTTATATGACTGTAAGATATTGTTCATTATGGAATTTGGTGTGAATTTAAGAAGGTTGGATTTTTTTAAATAGAACTAGGATTTCGTTTATGTATTCTTTTAAGATTGGTTACCACTTAAACACCACTGATATTTCTTTTATAATATCTAAGAGCCATTAATCCCCCTTAAAATGGACCATTAGTTGTCTGTTAGCACTACTAAGTGTATCTGTAGAACGATTGGTAGGATGTTCCCTCATGAATTCACAGTGAAATTTGTAGACAATACTGTAATCCATATATATATATTTATGTGAAGATACAATTACCATTCTCGATGTGATATAGATAATTTTGAAATTGAATACAAGTAAGGAAAAATATAAGGATTTCATCCTATATTCGATTTCATCTACCAATATAAAACCATCCCTACTAATTAGTAAACTATATTGAAAATAACACAAGAAACTATATGGGGTGAGTACATGTCAGAACAATGTAGGATATTTTTTATAAAAAAAATATATTTCTTTATAGAGTAAATGTGTCTGGACAAATTTGGGTGAAATAAAATAAGTGAAATCCATATAAAACTCTGGAGTCAGACCCTATTTATAAAACTACATACTTATATTGGATCACTATAACAAAACAACTAGATCTGATGATGCTTCCAGATGAACCCTACCAAAAAAGAGATGGTATATTGTTCCTATTTCCCCTTGATTTATACTTAACCCAATTCAGCTAGAATTATATCCCAACACTCCTTACCTCAATCCTCAAATTTCTATGTATCTATAAAAACATTGTCATCTGGGTTTGAATTTTGTAAAATGTTCTACATCTACTTCTCTTGGTAGAATTTTATTAAGGGAAGGAAGGTGATATTAGTTTTAGGGATATTCATAATTGAAATTAAGATATATCATGTCCTAGTTGTATTACAATAATTAAAAATGAATATCCTTATAGATTTCTGGTAAACATCCTGGGATCCAATATTATCATTCATATTGTTATAATTTTGTTATCTCTTTTTCCCTCATTTGAATGTTGGTCATCTTCCTTAGAGGTTTATGGATTGGTTCACATAGGACTTCACCTTATTCCATCATAATATCTGTTTCTATGAACATTATTTTAAGATATTAATCAAATTAATTATTACATATTATGGTTCTTAATGATCATATGTGACATCAGGATCCATCCTTTCCTAATCTTCGGGTTATCCATCATTGTTACTTCATTGGCCTAATCCCTTTCATCACTAATCTGACACATCATATGAAGAATGAAATAATTCCATGGTTTCTTCCTAATAGAGATATCATCATGGAAGATGTTCCTCTCCACAATATATTAATTTTATCTTTACTCAGTAATGGACAAAATGGGGTTTTCATAATGGTCTATCTAGAGTGGCTAGAAAATTGCCATCCACAATCATTCGATGGATTGCCATTTCTCACTTTCTATTGATTGTACTATTCCATGGTGTGTTCCTCCTCCCATATGTTCCCATATATTTTTAATTAATTACAAAATATAGAAGGGTAGAATTCAATGACATCCTCTCGGGATCAGTGAAATGTTTTAGTGTTATAATTGTATGATTCACATGCATTAGTAGTGAAATGGTCCACCTACATAGTGCTGGTATGGATGACATGGAATGGAGGTGTGATGTTAGGATACATCAAGAAAGGGGCCTGAGAGGATCAACATAGGTGAAACATGGTGTGATCCAGTGGATAGTGTAAGGTGGTATTTGTTATAGGTCATGTTCAAAGGCATGAATATATTTTTTACGGATCCCCATGTACATTATTGCTCATTTCTAAAAATATAAAAATATATTTTGAAGAAGATTATATATAAACATTAATATAGATGTAAAAAAATGGAATAAATATAATAACCATCACACATGGACATAAAACATAAATCAGTATGTAATTATATATATTCATAATAAAAAAGAGTGTTATTAGGTTGAATTATTCATAATTTTGTAGTAGATAATTCAAATAATCAAATCAAAACTCATTTAATTACAATAATATTTTCATTAATATAATTACCATTATATACTCATCATATATAACACTATATCACCACAATATAATTGCCTTTTTCAATATCATAAAATAAACTATATCCCCACTAGACCATCAAATACACCATCCCCACATCACTAAAACATCTTTTTAATAAATCAATTAAATGTTTTGACCCAAAAAATCAACAGTACAAGAAAAAAAACCTTGTCTATAACAGATTGAGAAAATTGTTACATATAATATTATAAGTATATTTTAGTCTATAAATAAGATAATGTTATATAATTTTGATCCATTATAGATATCATATATATATATATACCCACCAATACACTAAACAATTTTTATTTACATCCAATGATTATATATAAATTTATATCTCACATCTATTCCTTGAAAGTATTTAAAAAATTTAAATATAAAATTCTAAAGACATTATAACTTGTGTATATGATCACTAACCATCAATCCATTATAACCTTTATTGATATAAAAATTACCAAAATATTTTACTGTATTCATATATTTAATGGTATAAATAAAACAAAAATATTGAAACATACCAGAAATCACCTATGTAATGTGGTACATGAAAAAATATTACATCTTAATTAGAAATAAATAATCAATAATGAAATAAAAGAGGAACAAATAATATTTAATAAATTTTATATCAATCATAACAAAACAATAAACATCATTACATGAGATAAAATAACCTCATAAATTTATGATCATTGAATTATAACCATGCTAATATTTATACTCATCAATAAATTATTTAGTAAACGTATTCTATTTAATTTCTTTAAATAGATAATTGTTATGATAAATAAATAAATCATCAAAATAGGTTAAAATCTTACATTATGAATCCTTCTATCTACAATATGATGATGAAACTAATAATTAAATATATCTCCATACCTGTATCAAAATTTCAAAATCCTGAAGTGCCTAAATGATACAACATGAACCATTCCATTCTTAAATTAATATTAATTAATGATTAAAATAATATATACTTTAATTTATGAAATACATAGAATTAAATTAATCATAATTCATGATCGACATGTCTTTAATCTTCCCACCTTAATTTCAATTTACTTATTTGATTTTATCATATCATTTTTAAATTTAAGGATACAACATATAAAAGTAAGATAAGGGACACAATAATCAATTCTATAAGATTTAAAAACATGTTTAATAATTAATGGATAATGTGAATCTAAATCAAACATGATCTTTATTTATATCGATGATTATTATTACAGAAACCCCATATAAATTTTATTTCAATAATATGAAATACTTCATTTAGGATCACACATAATATCAATAGAATCAATTATTATTATTAAAATATTGTAGAATAATATTTTTATTTTTATTTTTAATTGAATGATAAAAATTTTGAAAATAAAGAGATATGTTTGTATAAAATATTTAAATTAATAAAAATAAAAATAGATAGAATGAGTAGAAACATACTGGATGTAAATCGTTTTGTAAGGGATATATTTTTTAATACATTAGTATGAATGAAATAATATATTTATGGTATATTGTTGGTGATTAAAAATAAATAGTATTTTTTAAGTAAAAATAATAATATCTGAATGGTTAAAAATGTCTAAAATTATTTATAATTCCAATCATCAGTTTTAAATATTTAATAGTCAATTGGTATGTTCAATGATAGTAACATAAAAAATTTCAATAAATATCAAGTAATAGATATTCAAAACATTAAGTGAAAGCATAATAATCCCCTACATTACGATGATATTTTTTGTTGCACATCAATGATCAAGATTCACATAACATATTTTCCAAAAGTATCTCTCCATTCAACACTATTAATTCCCCTCCATGTAGGGAGAAATATTAAATCATTGAAGTAAATATATATATATATATATATTGCATAAATAATCATGATCTTTAATATGGATATTTATAAGTGATCATTGTTTTTTAATAAAATCCTTTATAATACACCCATATAAGAAATAAACAATTTCAAATAATTTATGAATATAAAATATATCATACAATGTGTTTAATAATTTTATCTTCATAAATTATTTATTCATTTATTTATGTGTAAAATATATTTTTTAATGTTTTCTCAAATATAAATATTTATGTATTACCATGTGATATCACATGTATTAATTTTTTGTACATATTAATATTATTATATAAATTATTTTTCATAAAAATTTTATAAAAGCATTTATATAAATTTTTTATTACTATCTTTAATTTACCTTTTGATTCATTAAATATTTTTCCTTGAACATTCCATTTTTTCAAAATGTATACATTGTGCTATTTTAAATTTTATTTGACACCCCAACATCTCTAAAAACTATTATTATTTATTAATCCTTATGTAAATTTATTTTTCTATTTATCTTATACGAATCCATCTCTTACTCACACTCAACCTTCAATGTTACCCATTAATTAAATCTTACAATATATAATTAATTTCAGTTAATTATTAATAATTGTTTTAAACCAAATATATATTCTCATTGAATGTATGAAGTACATAAAAAATCTTTATAAAAATTTTATCATACATCATTCCCCATAATAGAAAACAATAATTTTAATATAATTATATATATATTTAAAACATCACTAAACAATAGTGATAATAAAAATTAATAATATAATATTACATATTAAATAATTATCTCAAAATTAACTCAAGTAAATAATAAACTTTTTATTAATTAGGGTTGATTTTTTAAAATATCTTTTATCAAAAATATTACTTCATTTACATAAATAAAAATACATTAGATATTTTATCAACAAATGAGCTGTGAAATATATTTATATGAAATATATATGAGTTTGGATTACATAAGAATAAAATTTATTTTATGTTATATGTTATAGTCAATACATATGAAATTATAATTGATATATATATATATATATATTTATTAATATAAGAAATTTTAAATAAATTACTAAGATAAATTTCAACATATAATATATTTTACATTTTTAAAAATTTATATGTAAGATGATTTTTCTTAAATAAATATTTTTCTCCTAATAAAAATTACAAGTATATTATAATTTCAATACCACAAATATCATATAATATATAAGATATATCCATATTCTTGAAATGAATCATAAACCTAAAATATGTACAATTATTTATAATTAATAAAATCCTTTATAGAAAATTTAAACTTGTAGAAAGCATACTCAGAGATCCAAAACATCTGAGAAATTATAATGTAAAAAATCAATAAAATATTGGATAGTGCATCAGATACAAGTAAAAAAATTATCAATATTGAGAATTAAAATAATAACTATAAGGAATGGGAGGAAATTTATATTGAGCAAATAGAGACATGAATTATCATATTTAATACATTATAAATGACTATATCCCATGAAAAATAATTCCAAACTATTATATATATGTATATAACATAATGAATATATAGGGAAATCTATGAAAATGAAGCCAAACGAATTATATAAGCTAAAAATAAATGTTAATATAAATTCAAATATAATTGACATTAATTATAAATTATTTTAAACTATTAAATAAAAAAAAAATAATATATATGCATTAATTTCAGTAATGGAATATATATATATTCACTTAAATAATATCACACCCCCCAATTTTAAATGAAATATTGGGATAATTTTTATAATCGCTATATTTTTATTTAACAAATGATGATACAAGTCTCTGTTTTAAACCAAAATTAATAAAATATTTAAGGTAGAAAAAACCATGAACCTAGTTGAAAACTTTTTCAAAGGAAAATCAACACAGTACAATGTAATGTATTTTAACATAAAATTTTATAAGGAAAAATATAGTTATCCATTCTTATCATTCCTTTATAGCTATAATTTATTTAAAATGATATGATTGGTGCTATATAATGAAAAAAATAATTTTTAATGACAACTTATAATACCATTAATCACTAACTAAAATTTCAAAATATAGTTATCCACCATATAAAATTTTTTAGAATATAGTAGATAATAAAATAAGAAACCATTGTCTAAAAAATTAATAACCAATTTCAAAACAATATTAAAATGCGGGTATAAATTTGTAAAAAACAAAATCAAAAAATATGTAGTCAAAAAATATAGTAAAATATAATTAAAATGGTATCTTGATAATAAAAAATAGAAACTCACTATATTCCAAATATATCAAATCATCATGAAATTCCTCTAACCGATTTTCATATCAATCATCCCTCTACACAATAGAATTTGGAAACATTCTAACTATTTTAAAAAAAATTTAAAATATTATAATTCAAAAATCAGTAATTTGAAGTTGTCAATTAGAATCATTATCACAAAATTAGAAAACAATTTCATCAAAACGGATGTCTATATTTTCCAGTCAACATAATAATTAATCACAACATATTAAACATTCATAAAAGAATATTACCTCATGGGAATGCCCCACGAATATTCAAATATAATTCTTTATTAATTAATAATATTTTTATCATAATATTTTAACTTTATTAATGATTCCCTTAGAATTTAATTATTAAATTAATTTATTCACTACATTATTACATGAATATTTAATATTTATATATATGAAAATAATGGAAAAAATCATGACACATGTTCTGATGATAACTTCAAAACTCATCATGTTTAACAAGGTATAAATTAAAATTAACAATTCACATAATTTCACATTCCATCATATTGAATTCTTAATATAATTTAATAATCATAGATATATTTACTATAATTATATCTCCCTTAAAATTACTTAATTTGACAATTTAAATTATTATTCATTATGTTCCTTTGGACATGATATGTGTTAGGAATGATTTTAAACAGTAAATAATCAAATATCATATGTCATATTTTTTTTACCTCTATCCTGATTCTCTATTTTATGAAATCATAGATACAAACATAATTTAATTTTAAAACATTTATAAATAACTTTTTCATCATAAAACATAAATATTTTATCATGTTTATAAATAATATAATATTAAAATTTTTGTAGAAAAAATTTATTTCAAAAGTCATTTTATCTTAATTAAATATTTTATAAATAATTTTTTACAATATAATATTATAGGATTTTATTTTCCAAAAAAATATGTTTTACACACTACCTTTATATGGAATTCATATTTGTGCACTTCATAAAGTTTATACATTATGCTGCTTACATAGTATATTGGTTTTTAAATATTTACAATTTAATAATATTATTTTAAAAATAACATTGAATACCAATAATTTCAATCCTCCTATAATTTATTGAAATTTGTAAATTATAATTTATTTTTATAATATTAATTTATTAATATTACTCACCACATAATTATTATTACTTAAATATATATATTTATAATAATAAATGAACATACAAAACATAATTTAAAATTAAAAAGTTATTTTAAATTCAATTTATATTAATGATATGTTCACCCATTCAAGATTTTATACTATTTAATTAATAATGTTTCGGCATAAAAAGTCACAATTGCTTGTCCATGTCATTGCATTATACCACAAGTGACACAATAAATTGATCTAAGATGTTCTCCTTAACATTAATAGCTTTAGTTTCATTTAAAATAGGTCCTAAATAACAATTTTATAAAAAGTACCCTCCACTAGTCATTGGGTAGATTAAATTACCATATTTCCATATAAAAACAATGCAAGACTTACCTGGGAAAAATGACTAAAATAAAAAATTTAAGTCATATAGAAAAATCATTAGTAACCTTAAAAATATTAATTGAAACTATATTTTAATACAATAACCATCATCATTAGATATGATACCAACAAGAGTTCTTAATTATATTATAAAATTATTAACGATGATGACATATAATTTTTTGAAATATAATAATATGTAATACATGGAACATAAATAATCAGTACACTTTTAATCTTTATCACCATATCATTAATGTAATGGCCCCATCCTTAGAAGAATAGATTCTACTTTTTTTTATTACAATGTTAGAAGAAAAACAATTGTATTCTATTGGACCAAGCATTTATGTAGTACTTTTAAACTAGATATGATATTTAATTTACTATTATATTTTTAAATATTTAATTAAAAAATTATTTTAATTTATAAAACTATAAATATCTTAAAAATATCCATTAATTTTAGTTTTAATAATAACTAAAAGGTCATTGAAAATGGAAACATAAGAAGTGTTTGAGTTCATATAAACTATATAATACACATAAATAATTATATATAATCAATTACTTGGGAATTATCAATATGTGAAGTTAAATATATGACAACACATACCATATAATCAATAACATCGTCATTAAGGATAATATGGTAGTAATAATTGATGATCTAAGAAATTCCATAAAAATAATTACAAGATATTTATACAATCCGCGGATATCAAAATGACTAAAATAATCAAATTGAAATCAATAAAAAAATTTCAATGCTATAATTAATTATTATATACAAAATAAACATATGATTATTGCCTCCTTTATGTCATATTTGAAAATTGGTTAAGGCCTCTATGAAAAACCCATGATAGCTTGTATCATGAGCCCTTTCAATACATCAAAGGACTATTACAAGTTGTTTTCATTAGTTTCTATGTCCAATGTATATCTAATATTAATGGGATAACAATTATAAACATAACAATTAATATCAATGAATTAAAATACTAAATGTTAATAATTTCTCAATCAACATACATAAACATAAATCATTCATAGTAATTTGTTAGATGAAATAAAATAGCTCTTTCCCAGCTATACTAATTATAAAATATCCATAGAAATAATTATTATGGTATAATAAAAAAATATACATAGTGAATAAAACATAAAATATTTATTTTTAAGATTTCTCAATAGAAATACCATAGAATTTTATTACATCACTAATAAAGAAAATACACTATTCAAATTGAAATTTAGTTTCTGAAACAGAAAATAGAAATAATAGTATGAAATAAAATTTATTTTACAATAATAAAGGATTCCTTAAATGGAATATTAATGTTAAATGCTGGTCATTATTATATGATTTTTTATGCTAAGTATGTTAATATATTTCTATTAAAATATAATAAATCACCGCATTCAAAAATTTGGAGGGATATTCCATTGAAATCATTTTTAAAAAAAATTAGTCAAAATTTAATTAATATATATTTGAATAATATTAAAAAAAGTGAAATAATTTTATAAAAAATATTGATATTGGAGAAAAATGTACCTGACTGTATAATAAAAAAATATTGTGTTTCAATAAAAATAAATTTTTAATATATTGAGTTCATTAATAGTGGAAAACAAAAGAAATCGTCTTATTTAAATAAATAACAAATGGATAATAAAATTAATGGGGATTTAAATAAAAATATCTAATATTAATGATATCAGAGACTTTATTAGAAACATTTCCAAATAACTATGAAATTTTATAATAAACTCTTACATCACGTCTGAATTCATTAATACATTTTTTATCTTCCACTTTAATAAATATTGATAAATTTTAAGTTTTAAAATGATCTATATTAAAATATATCATCACATATATTCTTTATATATATTATTTTACCTCCCATTTAGTAAAAATTATTTATAAAAATTATTATTCTACATGATAACCGTTTCGTTTTTTATGAATGTTTTTTTGAAGCATGAATCCTTTTGCATAGATACAGTTTCCATCATCTCTAGACTATTAGTATATTTTTTAAGATAATTTAATCTCATTATATAAATATTAATAGTTATCCTTTAGTGTGAGAGACAATAAAATGAACTACACCTTCCATAAAGATGTTAAGATGTATATATTTGCAAGCATCGTTCTCATTTCTTTATTGTTGGAATAAAGAGAGATAAATAATTATTCACAATTAAAGAAATTATTTGTTATATATATCATTTAGATTTATATATTAAATCCGTAAATATATATATCAGTTAAAGGAATTGATGTAAAATAAATTATATCTATTCACAATGTGGTATTCCATTGTACACATGGTTGATGGATTTGATTCCCATTTGATTGAATGGGGGATACATATAGGATATTAAATTTACATTAAAAATACATATATATTCTAGGGAAAATATTTTTAGTTTTAAATTATTGATGGAGAATATATAAATGGGGTATAAGAAGAAATAAAACGAAGATTCATCTTTAAGAACTATACCTATTGTTTATAGAACCACTTTTTCAATACCTTTAACCCTAAAAATATGATATTATAAATAATTCAAGGATGTGTGGTCATATGGTGGAATGTATGGAAATGGTTTACTAATGTACATACTAAACCAATGGTATCATATTCTTTGAATAGAATTGTAGAGGTCGTGTTTTTTTATAAGTGGGAGAGGGAACCTACAATGAATGTTTCTAAAATTAAAAAGGCTATTACATACATTCCCTTGAAATATGATTCCATATGGCCATATATTCAATGGTGGGACTACATAATTTCCAAATACTTCAATCCTAAGGATCTTTTATAATTTAAAATGGAAAACATATCGTTACATATTGGTTAACCCATCCCACCTTGGAAACTCTTTTTAACATTAACTATTGTAATAAATATTAACTTGATGTAACATTCACAATAAAGATATTATATATTTTTTATTAACTAATATATATTTTTCTAATCCCCAAAATAGAATAAATATTTAAAATTGATTTCTTATTTGTGGGATAATATAATCAAATAATAGAAACCCATGTGGGATGAAATGAAATTTTTCAAAAAAATTTTTTTCTCAAATATGAAATGTTTTTATATAATAATTCACCGGAAAGTTTATTTCTGTCTTGAACCGAGACTGTTCTCCATCTGAACAAGCACCCTACCTATTATAATGTATGGCCATGAGGGATGTCCCAATCCCCATAGGATTGGAAAAAGTTCCATGGTATGAAAAATAAAAACATGGGAATAATTTTTTCAGATAAAATAAATGTAAAAATCCAACAAGATAAATAAATCAAAACTAATAACATGTAACCTAATAGGATATAACAAAATTCATGATTTAATGTTTACAACTTTGAAAATAACGCCAAATTAACAACATAAAAAAATAAAACTCCATTAAAACCTCCATACCACAGGAGGAGAAACATCCTAAAGACATTCCTATAAAAACCCACATAAGAGGACATATAGAAAACCAATCCATGATGACCAAACAATCATTCCATTAACAATGTAAAAAAACAAATCTGCATACACACAATTGTGTATGCAGGGAGTGATCCAAATAATAATATAGTTCCATAGAAAATAATAATTCCATGCTATAACATTTAATGAAAATATAACATGATTATATATAAAAAATACTTGAAAATAATTTATAATCCAAACATTTTATGAAAAACCTTTCTTAAAAGAAAGACATTTAAAAGAACCCATTTCTTCTGGAATTAATTTTAATTACCACACTTATATAGGTAACTTATAAAAAATGAAATTTTATAAAAATAAACCTACTTTTGAATGAAACACACTCATGGTCCATTGTGTACTAATTGATGACACTAACTCACTTAAGTCTAATGTCACAAGAGAGCAATATGTGTATATCCCAAGGGTTAATCTATCATGATTGGGAAATTAGAACATTTTACCTTGGTGAAGGCTTCCATTAAAACAACTATAAAAACATTCACATGCATGTGCCATTAAGAGGGTACTCCCCAAAGGGCTAGTGGTATCCCATCGTTTTTTTAGTTTAGTTAGAGTTTAAGGTGTCAATCCATCTTGATGAAATTTGGAAAAACCAATTCCAAATCATATAACCTACTAGAACTAGTTATCCCACTTTGAAATACAAGATTACTATGTTCTCAATCCCATATCACATTTTACCCAAATTATCACATTTGTAATAAATTTACAAGAATCTCACCATTCATCAAAAACAAACTACTTTTTGTTTCATAATGACCAAATCCCATTACAAAATAAAATTAAATTCCATATAAATAATTCAATGGACCCCGTTTTAAATTCATTTCCCAAAAATAACATATTTATTTCAACCATTTACATGGGCCATGACACCTTATGAAATCCAAATACGGAAAAAACATCACATTAATCAATAATCCCAACATTTAAACAATTCTAAATGAAAACTAAATGGTAACACCAAAGGATCCATCACTCAATAGAATTTGTTTTTTAAATTCAAAACCCTATTTATAACACACCATCACTATTAGTGCCTTTTAAAACATACTATTCATTTCTAAAAAAATGGATTGAACACTTCCAAGAATTTACAGAATAAAAACATATAAAAAATTACCATTTCCTTTATAAATTACACTTTCATCATATTTGCTGCTCAGAGAACTTCTGTTTTTAAAACAAAACACTGACTATAGAACACTGATAAATGAAAATGAATCATAATAAAAACATCTATAAATGTTAATCCATGGAACCACCTACCTCATGAGAATAATATTTAGTTGCATGATGTGAATGATCATCTGAACCCCCATGAACCCCCATAAATGAATGTTCTATAAAATAGAATCATTATTGAACCCAATTAAAGAAGTACAAACCCTAAATTGACCACCTTACCCACTGGAAAACCAAAATCCCCATAAGTATAATGAGAAAACCTTGAAAAAGATGAAAATTATGAGGGAATGACTTATATTAAAATAACATGATTAATTAAATTCCATATCATACAAAAAAGTGTTCCACAGGATCCATGGGAGGGGGTGGTGGTGTATATGGAAGAGGATCCCTAGTGGCAGTGGAAAGGGTAGTTTGGGTTTTAAAATCTAGGTGATAGAAAAGAAACCACAAAATTTTAATATTGTTGACATGAGACATAGTTAGTATGAAATATTTGACATATAATGTCAAATCCATGCATTATCATCTACATGAGACACATATATACTACACAGTTCATGGGAATAGGCATACAACTACGCATTGGTCATGCAGTAGTTTCTACCTGAACCCATAGACTTGCGCACTATTAACATGGAAGAGGCTCTGTATATACTAACAATGTTCCAAAATATGACCTTGAAAAAACATAAATTTTCCTCCAAAACCTCAGAGTTAACCCAAGGGGGAATGAAACACCAAGGATAAATGGAAACAACAACTCAAAAAATTCAAACTGGTCACGCATAGATCCCATGAAGACAACCATGAATAAAACATGTTTTGGAACAAAGGGTTATTTAAAAAACATTGGTGTGACAATTCTCCCATCTGTATTGCTTTACGCCCCCAGAAATCCATTCAAAAGATTGACCCAAAAAATCACTCCATCACAACTTAATGAGGTTTTCAACAAACTTCAGATGAGAAGAAGACAAGAACATTCTAGTATAGAAATAGGTTTACAAGTTGAACTCAGGAGTCTCGAATGGTCTCCCCTCTATGTTACTTTTTCGCCCAAATCCAGCATCTCCTCAAGTTGATCGACCAAATGAAGAGAACTATCACAGTGCACAATGTAACATATTGATCATAAAAACCCCAGACATTTTCAAACAATGATCATATCAACTACACGAGGAAATAGAATTAATTCCAAGCACATATAAAAAAATAACTCTAATATGTTACATAAAAATAACTATTCGGAACACTCCCACTCAATACTTAAATAAAGGAAGAACCCAGTATATGGTGGCTCCATAATACAACATGAACTACCCAAACTAATACATGAAATGAAACTGTATTGTTAACATAGGGATGCACAAATGGACTCCCAACCATTAGAATCAAACTATCATTGATTAACATAAAATAAATGTTAAAAAACACTCGTAATGTGACCATCACCATACGAAGTAACAATATAGACTGACACATGAAACCCAACACAAACCCAAACCCCACCACACGTGGTATGATACTGGAAAATAAAAACCTACCCTATGTCACTAAATGGAGCACTATTACTACAGGAAATTAATATCCTCATATTATCGCAAAAAATATCTAATATTGTTTTATAAATATAGACATTCAAGGTTCAGCTAATAGAGACTCACACCTAGTGATACACAAACACCCGGGCATTTAGAAAACAAGGCAACCACATCCCCTTATAACCAAGGATGTACTATTCCACCCAAGTGGTCACAACATGGATACGACGTACCCATGACACTATCTACCATAGAGATCCATTAAAAATTGAACAAATACAAATGATTCATAAACTGTATCTATTTCTACACTAAAACCAAGATGTTTGACCAAGATCTCCTATAACCATGGGGCTTCCTGGATACATTCCATCATCAATCAAGGGCCTTTGGCTAGAGGTCTTATTATTGAAGAATATCATTCCTAATGTTTTGGAATATGAAACTGCCAAATAAATATCCTCCTTTATATTAAATGAACAACCATACATCAATCCAAAAGGCATCAACAAAAAAATCACACCTCAGAATCCCACTTTGCATCAACATGGCACTACCCCCTGAGAAAGAATGATATGATGCACATAAATCATTTATTTCTACATGAACAAGAAAATTTGAAAGAAAGAAAAAAATACACATCCATATAAAACATATTAATCTATAATTTTATGAAAGGAATGTATTATTCTATTAAAACAAAATATCCCAAAAGGTTCTAAAACATCAACCCTTTCATTTTAATGAGATAAAAACACCCCAAAACTTCACCGAACATGACCATTGTAACATAAGGGGCCTTATATAGAAATAGACTATGAACCTTGTCTATGGAAACTCACAACTAGATATTCCACCATGGTTACCATAATTGTTTTTGTGACCAAATATTCAACCCTGGGGGCCTTGCATGATCCCTTTCTTAGAATAACCCAACGAGAGATCCAATACCATATAAGACTATGGCCAACATGAACAACTCCAGACTACTTCCAAATTCCATCATTATAATTTCCCCCACAACTTCAAGATTAAATCCTCAGGATTAAATATTTTAATAACTACCTTCAATGAAATTGGAATCTCATGAAACTATTTTCAATTTTTAAATTCCACATCCACTCTCCCACTACGAGATGATCCTACTAACAAAAAATAAAGAGAGGTGGATTCATTTCTATACGAACAAGAAGAAATTCCTTACTTCGAAAAAAGATAGTGTTTTCCAATGGTGAATCAGCCATGGCCACATTCTGAAAATGCCTCAGTTATTTATGGGGTCACACACTAGACAACAAAAGAAATCTTGTATTGAAACCAAATAAACTACTTGAAATTATATCACAAAGATGAACTCCAAACATGCAAAGGGAACCACCTAAAGGGAATCCCAAAACAAATTTTAAATAAATCCACTATCCATTATACCAAAACCACTTACTGACAAAACATTACATGAAATATATTTCAAACAAGAATAGTTTATTACTCAAAACCTCTTGAATGAAATATCCCCAAATCACAATAATGACACATCATACATCTATTGAATTACAAAACATTACATTTTATGCTAAAAATAAGTTTTTTAAATGAAATGGAATTCAGGGGTTTCACACAGACCAAATGTGTCCCATGAACCCTCACACATGAATTTTCCAAGGCCATGTCGAGCACCAACATGCTTCCCACATATATCTGATGCATGTGGTCATTCATTAGAGTACCAGAGGTAAATGAAAAACCCTTTCACCTTCTAAAAAAACATTCAACACACTCTCTTAGCTTCTGGATTTAACTCGAATATAAATAATTCAGAATAAATTTCAATGGTTTAATACCCTTCAAATCCAAACCATTTTCCAAATAACATTTCATCACATTCGAAACACCTTTCTACTATTTAGAAATTCCAATTTAAAACATATTCACAAAATCTTCCATAATACAATTAATTATTTCCAAACATTTAATTTCAAAAAACCAAATGTGCATTGTATTAATATACAATAATAATAAATGCACACCCATTCTCTCAAATCAATTTAATAAAAATCCACTTTTTTAAATATTAATTCATAATGATTCTAAAAATCCATTTTCCAAAATTGTAAAAGAAAACGGCTTCGCCTTTAAAATACATTTTCCATAATTATCAATCATGGGTTTTTTAAATAATTTTAAGAACCTAAGGAAATATGAAACAATTCAAGAGTAAACATATACTGATGGGTGAATCAGAAAAATAGTTGGCAGACATACACAAGTCACACCACTAGCGGTAAGAGTGTTCTAGTACTATGTCCCCATATCCACATAACATTGTAGGACTAAAGAGATCACTAATACATTGGCCCAACTCCCTTTCCATTTACCAAACAATATATAATACCAACAACCGAATGTCCCAAACAAAACATGACTTCCCATATTGAATTGTGCCCCGTCAAGATATGTTCTATCCAGGTGCCTTACTGGTTACCTGAATTTCATGTACTGAAAACCCTAACTCCATTATACCAAAACTCATTCCCATGGAACATGACACAAAAGGGCACACATGATCTGATACCATATAGTCGCAAACCATGCTCGGTCGTTATCTGATCCATCTCTTGATTGGACCTATGGCACAACCCAAAGTGTAACATCCCATGTAAATAGAGAATATAGATTTTCTTATTTATGAATATTTGTGAATTAAAAATTAATTTTACAATAATATTGATTCTATTTCAGTTATCTTACTTAACACACAACAATGTGATTCTTTAAAATATTAATCTTCTCACAACATTGAGTTATACCGAATGTTAATAAAACAATATTATTATCTTAAATGGTAGTTAGAAACTATAACTTTTATTGTTGGGAATGAATATAAATAACTATAATATTATTACACATGTTTGTTAAATGGTTTTACTTTTATCCAATAAGTCTTATAGGCTTATAATAAGTATGAATCCAATTTAAACCATGATAAAATCTTATAAATTTAAAATTTATTATACCACTTTTGATGGAAAACCCATATTAAATAATGTTTTTATAACTTTTAAATGATATATTTGACATAATATACTTTTTATTTGTAATTGGGACATCAAAATTAACTTTGGGTAAATTTTTTTTATTTTTCTAATGATGTTCATTTTTATGAACAGTGAAAAATACATCATTTTAATTCAAAACTGCCCTGTAATTTAATATATTTATATAGATAGATTATAAATACAATGGGTTTTAAAGTGAAATTGGATTATATTTTTATCTTTTAATCAAATTATGGTCAATTGAAGTAATTTTATTTTGAAAGTGGACATAAACACAAGTAAATCTTTTAGTAGTTTTTACATCTTAGAAACAAGGGTGTTTTTATAATAGATATTAAATTTAAATTAATTTTGGAAACATTACTATCTTGAATTTTGAAAAATGGATTCCAAATTTTGAATCAGGAAGTCCAAATTTTGTAAACAGTTATCTTTTATTTTTAGACATTATGAATTGTAACATCAGTAAATATTTTATTTACCATGGTCAAATGGTAAATCTGGTATATAAGGGATAAAATAGTATTATAGTAATATTTAATTACCCTAACACATGTCTTAACTATATAATAATTCATATGTCCGATCATAGTAATACTTGGATCGATTTAGGGACCCCCTAGTGCCATTTTTAAATTAAAATGTCATTTATAAATACTAATTTAATGTGAATGAAAATGTAAAATTAACAAATATATTTTATTAATACAATTTTTATATGGGGATATAAGTGACATTTTAGACTATAAATAGTCACTATAAATATAAATAAATTTCCTACATCATGATATTTTATTTATAATTTTTTTACCTCATATAAATAAAAATAGTTTTCACATTATTATGATATAGTGATTACCTTATTAATGAAATATTTGAATAAATGAGATTATAAATATGAAATTAAATATATTTTGGAACATTTTATGCTATCCACTAATTTTATGAATTTTTATAACTTATTATAATTTTAATATTGTTGGTTTTCTGAAATAATCATTTTGTTATTGTTTTTTGAATGTCTTGATAAGAATTGTTTTTTAATTGACAGAAATATATTTTTAAAATAAATACTATTTTATTAAATGATAACGTAATTCTAAAAATATAATATTCATCCAAATTACATATATGATGTACAAAATTTAAATATTGATCAATTTATGGGTCTCTATTTATATTATTGTAAATATATTTTCAATATATTATGAATATACAAGATGACATGGTAAAAGTTAAATTTGTTAACTAATGGCTAAAGCTAAAATATATGGTTACTTTAATGCCTTAATATTGTCTAAAACCAATTTTATGGGAGGAAATCGAAAAATAATCACCTTATATTCGTATTAAATGATTTGGGGAACTTTGTAAATCGAGATTTACATTATAATAAAATAATACATTCGAACGTTCCTAAAGTGCCCCTCCTCCCTCTTATAAAAGTACACCAACACTAATAGATTACTCAGACCTCCCAAGCCCTTTATCTCATAAAAACTCTTTTAATATAATATCGAAACATTTGTCTATTCCACCTAGAATCCTTCTATTATGATGAAGGGAATTCAATAATGTCTTTTGGTTCAAACCAAAGGGAGTTACCTGATTTAAAGGTAATTTCTTCCCTCATATTGTTTTCATTTATTTTTTTCTCCACTATCTAGGATCTTCTTATTTTTTTCCCATAAAAAAAACATTATCCTCAAGATAATAGGTTTTTTTGGTGAACTATTCAATCTACACATACACACACCTCCATCTAATTGTTATAGAATATAAAATATTTGTGGATGGCGTACTACTGCCTCCCGAAACGCTGATTGCTCAATCTTATCCAACAACCCCTCATCGTGTCCATTATGATTAAAATATAATGATATATAATAGTAATGATATTTATTTTATCTATATTCTTTTAATATTCTCATTTTTAACATACCTTTAATCTTTTCATGTTGGATATATTCGTTAATTACATTTGAGGAAGTGCGGACTACAACCCCCAAAAAGTGATATGACTAATTAATGCTATACAAGGAATGTATGAAGGATAAAATTAATGAAAATTTGTAACATATATAACATATATATATTATATTTTAGTTATAATATACCTATGTATCATTTAATTTTTAGTCATTTATATAAAAAAAATGAAAATAATGTTCATGTGTACGTACGGCTAGCCTTCTCCATGAACGGTGCATTTCAATTCTAATATTAAAATGTTATGAACTATTATAAATAATTATATATATGATATATATGATATATATGATATATAAATAATCAATTTCATTTTTTAGATAATGGAATTTTGACCAGAAGGACAATTTGTAATTATAACAAGTTCATTTTTGACTCATGTTCCGAACATCGATAAAATGTCCGATATAAACTAAAAAAATTAACTAATTGTTATAATATTATAATAAGTAATATAAAAAGAATAATAAACCTGAAAAAATTTGTAAATCAAGTAGAAATTAAATTATGTTTATTGATCTGGAAAAACAGGGAACATACCATACAAATCAGACTCGAGGTAAGGGATCATTTCAACTTCTTCTTCTAGTAAAATATTTTTTAAGTTATATCTTTAAATTTCAATTTTCATATTTTGGAATATGATTTTCTATATCCTTATAACATTAAATTTTATTTTCTATTTATAAGAGATAATTTTAACTCTCATCAAATAATTTTCTATATTTTTTTGTGACATTGATAGGGTGCCGAATTTTCGAAAGGGAACTTCTTAAAAAAAATTCATTGATTGGGTTGTTCTTATACTTTTAATAATGTTTCGATATGATGATTTAAGAAATAAATTTTGATGTCCAATCTTTTTTTTATTAATTTATTTATGTCTACCTATAGTGAATACAAATAATCAATCAATTATATTTAAAAATGATATTTTTAAGAGGCTTCATCACAATCTCCTTTAATAGAGGCATGTTTTGATAAGAAAAATGTTTTTCTTTTACATGTTTTATAATAAAACCATTTCAATTTTAAATTAATTCTAAATAATATTTTTCTACAAAGCATCTCTCTAAATGAAAAATGTAATGTTTTTTTACTGTATTGTTGCAATAACAACTTTTCTAATGCTATAACATTATTTGATATTTGGATTGTTTTATAATCCTTAATGAATTTAAAAAGAAAAAGAAACCCCTTATTAAATTCTTTTCTATTTTGGTACTAAAAATGTTTTAGAATGTGTATTTAAAATTTCAATATCTTGAAATTATTTTTTTATATTTCATATGAAATATTATGGTTGAAATTTTGATTTTGGTAAACATTTTTGACTTATGATTATATAAGGGTACTTGGACATTTGACAGATCGTTTTGTGATAAAACAAATGAATACTGGTTCCATGATAATCCAAGGATAGGTTGTTATGTTATATTCTTCAATACATTGGGTATGGATGTCATTTATTTGGATATTCTATTTAGTGATATGTGTTGACTCTGACCATATGTTTATTCCATTAAAGTATGTTTATATACCAAGTTACCTTTATAAGCTATAAATTGTTTTTATGGTATTTATGGGAATATTTAGGTTACAAAAAGGGTAAGCAATGAGATTCTATTCTGAAATGTTTTTTTCTACTTATTTACATTGAAAATTACTACTTTATATTAATGTATTCATGTTTTACACATTATTTTGAAAAACTATCACTTTTCATTCTTTATGTATCCCGTAATAAGCTTTTTATTCCCCTCACATTTTTTGAAATGATTTTCACAAGACATAAATAATAATATGGTTAAGGATGGGATCAACTAAAATTCATGTTGTCTAAAACATTGAACTAAAAATGTTTCATTTTTTAGATTTCTTATTTTTTGAAAATAATGTATAGTGAGTATAAGTGTCTACATGTAATATTCATATAGTATTGTTTAGGTTATAACCTAATTATCTAAATCTCTAAACCTTGAGATATTATCAATGGGAATTATAAAAATAATTAAATATTATGTAATGTCTATGGCTGTAGCCACACAGTTGGTATCAGAGGTCGGTTTAGATAACATTAGTGGTTAGGGTGTTATTTAAGAATAATTGACATTACTATAATGTTAAGAATATTATAAAGAGTCATAATTATTTTAGATAAATTGACTGAAATTACGAAAACATGAATAAATATTTCTTACTATTTACCCACCTCAGAAGACATTATATTATGAATATTTAGATATAATAACAATGACCTTTTTGGTTTTAGTAAATGGTTGGACGTAGTAGGAACCAATGAAAAATGGATGTAAAAAAACTGTGAAGTTTTTATGTATAAGAAATGAATGAAATAGGATCTTCAACGATAACTCTTGTGGTATTCTCAACTAACTATTTAGAGACTTGTTAGACCACTTGAACCTTGGTGATTTTTATAAGGCATCGTATATGTGAGGAACAAATCCCAACTGATCTTTATTTATTAATCATAAAGGTAAGTATATTCAAAACTCTGTGTCTCAAGGATGTGGAACGAAACTCCTAGAAAAATTCTTCAATGGTATGGGAAGATATTATAGATGGGGTAATGAAGCTCATAAATCAGTAACTTTTTCTGGAGTAAGGTAGAATCAGGTTGACTCCGGAAAATGGAAATAATTTATTTCAAAGGGAACAATTGAATGTTTTAAATGTTGTGTGCATGGTCACTATAAAAATAGATGTCCTAATAATAATGTTTGTGAATGGTATCAGAATTACTATTCTATTATATGATTACAAATACCAAATTCCATTCCAATTAAGGCAGAGGAAAATAAAATGAACAATGAAAGTTATGGGTTATTTCTTAGCTAATGTTTTGACATTAATTATTCTTAGGATGTGATTCATCATATTGTTTGTAGGAAATAGGTATTATAGTATATGTTGTAATTGAATTGATAATTGATCATTAATAATGATTATTGAGTAAGAAAACAACACATAATGGATTTAAGAGTTAATGTTGATTTTAGGATGTTAAAATGATTAAAAATATTAAGATTATTTTAATGATGGGATTACATTGGAAGAATTTTTCTAATGTTAAATCCTAAAGTTTGATATCTAAAAATATTATTCAAGAAATAATAATTAATTCTTGTGTTGAAATTATTGATAACCATAGTGGTTCATGTGATATTTTTTTATGTGACGAATGGTTATTACATTTTTGGATGAAAAATGAAAGGTATTATATAACATTTGAGGGTAAAACAGGTTATAGTAAATATTGAGGAAATCATCTTATTCATTAGAATTTTATAATAATTATAATGTTTTAGAAAATGGTCAACATGTAGGATGGTTTAAAAATCATCTTGTCCAGCAAGGCCATGGGAAATGAACCCACAAATGAAGGGCGATAATGGTGAACCGCCTACCACTAGCCAATGTGATTTCCCTAGTTAGTATGACTGATTAATTTTATTTAAATTATTTTTTAATCAAGAATATGTTCATTTTAGGAACTTAGGTTTCTTTAAATGGATATCCTTATTATTGGAAAATAATTTGGTGACTTAGTGATAAAATGTATTTTTTAAGACATTTTCACTTTTGGGAACGATATATACCTATGAACAATAAAATACTATGGGATTTCATATGAAGAGTAATAGTATAATTTTATTTCTGAAGAATCATTGACATTATGGTGGAATAAAAACTATTTGGGTTATTTATGGAAATGATTATCCTATCATATAGAATATATGATTATGTAAATTAATTTTTAGTTTGTGACATTAAGAGTAGCCAATGTTATTTTTAGATAAATGTTATGATTTTTTTGAAGACTATGTTATTAAATCCTTCTGAATTTTTGGTTTCAATTGTAGATTTGATTATATTTGATGAATTTTAATTAAAACTGCATATTGAATGGCCTTCGTTGAACATTGGGTATTGTTTATTATATTTTGGAGATTAAGAGTTATATTTATTATTACAAGAGATTATCCTTTTTGTAGATTATATGATCTTGTACTAACAATTTAGTTTTGGAGAATGTCAAATGATAGGGGAAATATAAGGTTACTCGTTTTTTGATCATGTTATTCTCTAGGAGATTATTCTAGCACTTAGAGCGTGACCAAGTCATCTTGAATACTCATCATTTGGAGAATAGATGTGTTTTCATTAGAAACATATTAAAGGATGAAAATCTACATGATAAGTAAGTATATTTCCATATGTTCATAGTCAATATCGTAAATAAATTATCTATCTTTTTTAAAGGGAACATAAAAGAAAAAAGTTTGTTCATTTACTATTCATACAGGGGAATAAAATGTCATTTAACCAATCCCAATTTTATGGTTTTCTAGTGGTTAAATTTTTGAAAGTCATTATTTCTATCACTCCCTAAGAAAACATGATCCT
Source organism: Viscum album (assembly GCA_963277665.1). Lineage (NCBI taxonomy): Eukaryota > Viridiplantae > Streptophyta > Magnoliopsida > Santalales > Viscaceae > Viscum > Viscum album. The sequence goes on along the minus strand of OY728157.1, from coordinate 673,144,868 downwards.
TGGATTCTCTTCCATATCCATGTCTTCCTACATGTAAGATGAGAATGTGTCTTCTCGGGTTACTATTATACTACTCTATATTTATTTTATAGTGTTAGTTTTATTGACTCTTAATCTTATGTGGGACTTTTATTGATGTTTCTGAGCCCAATTTTAAAATTGGGGGATGCAAATTTCTAAAAGGGAGAAGGATGTAACATCCTAGGTAAATAATTGATATGATATTTTTTATTTATTTTTATTTTTTTATTAAATATTAAATTTACATTAAAAGGGATGTTATTTCTAAAAGTATAGTCAACACGCAGTAACATGTTTCTTTGTAATTATACATTCTACACAATAATGAGTTATACTGAAAAATAATGTAATAATATTATTATTTTAAATGGAAGTTAACGCATTGCTGTTGTATTGGAGGGAATGAACATAACTATCTAAAATATGATAACACATGTTTTTTAAATGTTTTTACTTTTATCCAATATTTTTTAGAAAATTTATATAATAATGAATCCAATTTTAAGCATGAAAAACACTAATATTTTTAAGGAAAATGTAACATATACATATATAATTTAGTAAAAAAAAATTATATTTTTTATATAAGTGAACGTTTCTACTATATATATTCATTAAAAATATAAAAATATTTCATACATCATGATATTTTATTTTAAAATTATAGACATTAAATAATTAAAAATAGTTATAACACAATGTTGTTATAGTGATTACAGTATTAATGAATGATTTAAATAAATGATATCATAGATATAATAATAAATTTAATTTTGGAACATTTTTTCTATAAAATAATTTTTTAGATGATAATAACTTGTTATATTTGATTTAATTTATGTTTTTTTAAATAATCATGCTGTTATATGTTTTTTAAAAGTCATTATATGAATAGTTAATAAATTGACATAAATGAGTTTTTTAAAGTAATACTATTTTATTGAATGATAAAATAATACTAAAAAAATAATATTTTGGGAAAATACATATATGATGTTAAATATGTCATTAATGATCTATTTTTGGGTCTTTTTACATTTTATTGTAAATGTATTAACCATATAGTATGAATATAAATGAGGACACGGTAAAAGATAAATTAGTTAACGAAATGTTAAAGCTAAAAGGTAAGTCTAATTTAATTCCCTAACTCATCTAAGCCCTATTGAAATATATTATTTAGAACTATATTCAACATATATTATAATTAAATAATTTGGGGGATTTTTGAATTCAAAATTCAGTTTATAATATAATAATACTTTTAAACTTTTCTAAAGTTCATGTCCCACCTCTTATAAAGGGAATCCAACTTCAACCCACAACTCACACCTTTAAATCCCAATGGATTGTAAAAAATCTGATCAAATAATCTCTCAAAATACCTATATTCCTTTTATAATCCTTATCGGAGGAATAAGGAACATCAAGAAAGCTTTATTGCATCAAACAAAAGGGAGTTACCCGATTTAAAAGTAACATCTTCTCTGATGTTCTTTTCTTTTATTTTTCTTCTCCACTCCGTATTATATTCATATTATTTTTTTTCATAAAAACACCAGTATCATAAGTATATTTTTTTATAAGAAGTATTTTAAATACCCTTACACAATCATCTGTCTAATGGGTATATAACATATTGTTTCTATTGAGGACAAACTACTTTCTCACCAAATGATGATTGTTCAATATTCTCCTACCACCTATCATGGTGTCTATTATGATGGAAATGTAATTATATATGATATTCATGAAATATATATTACCTATATTCTTATGTAATTCTCATTTAGAACATACCTTTATTTTTTTCATGTTTTATATATACGATAATTTTATTTGGGGAAGTGCGGACTACCACCCCCTCAATGTGATATGACTCGTTCATGCTATACATGGAACGTATAAATTATGTGATTAAGGAACTAGAGATACTTATATAAAAAATATATTATACTAGAACTATAATATTCCTTTGTATCATTTAGTTTTCATTCCATTAAATAATAAAATTAAATTAATGTGCGTACTTGCGTACATACAACTTACTATCTCCATGAACAATGATTTTCATTTCTAATATAAAAATGATATGGTCTATTATAAATATATATATTCTGGATATATATTATATAAATGATATATAAATCATTAATATAAATATTTAGATAAGTTAATTTTTACCACATGTATAATTTGTAATTATAACAATTCACTTATGACTCAGGTTCCAAACATCCACAAAATGTATGATATGAACTCTAATAATTAAATAATTGGTATAGAAAGGTAATTAGTTATATCAAAGAAATAATAAACATGTAAAAGATTATGAAGAAATTATATATTAACATAATATTATTATTTGGTAAGAACAATAAACAAATGAATCAAGTCGGACTCGAGGTAAGGGAATCTTTCACCATCCACTTCTAGTCAATGATTTCTTCTATGTTAAGCCTTTAACTGGTAATTTTCAAATGTTGAGATCTGTTTCTCTATATTCTTATTTCTGTACATTTTATTTTCAATTAATTAGATATCTTATTATCTCTATTTAAGTAATTTTTTAATTTTTATGTGACGCCATTAGGCGGCCGAATTTTGATAAGGGAACATCTTCACCCAATTTACATTCAATGGGTTAATCTTAAATATTTAATTATTTTATGCTATGATTATGTATGAAATAAATATTGATTTCCGATAATTTATTTGTACATTAAATATGTGTACCTATAGTGAATACACAAAATCAATCAATTTTATTTACAAAATGATCTTTCTAAGGGACTTTGTCTCAATCTTCATTCATTGATGATGGTTTTGATAATATAAACATCGTTATTTTACACGATGTATAATAAAATCCTTTTAATTTTATTTTATTAAAAATGAATGTTTTTCTATAAGTAATTTTACTAAAAGACAAATAAAATGTGTTTGCAATGTTACGGCAATAATGAATTTTTTGATATCATAACCATTATCTGATTTTTGGCTTCTTCTATAAGCCTGAATGTTTTTAAATCAAAAAAAGTAACCCCTTATTCAATTTTTGGGTATTTTGGTATTGAAATGGTTTTGAATGTTGATTTACTATTTTATTATCTTGAATTTATTTATTGTGATCACATTGAACATTTTATGATTTAAATTTTGATATGTTTAATCATTTATGCGTGATGATTATACAATGGTAGTAAGACATTTGATATTTGTTTACATGAAAAACCTAATGAAGGGTGGATCCACGATAAACCATGGATGGTTTCTAATGTTATAACTTCCAATGCATTCGGTATCAAAGTTGTTTGTATGGCTATTCATTTTAGTAATACGTTTCTATGTCAACCATATGGTTATTACATTTATGTATCTTTATGTCCCAAGATACCTTTATATTCTATATGTTTATTCTATTGTATTTTTGGTAATATTTTTGTTAAAAATGTTAATAAATGATCTTATATTCAGTGAAGTGTTTTTTATACTTTTTTAAGGTGAAAATTTTAATATTATTATAATGTATTCTTGGATTAGATGTTGTTCTAAAAAACTAGTAGTTTTAATTCTTTATGTATCCCTTATTGAGTCTTTTTTTCTCATCTACTATTTTGAAATGTTTTTCAAAGGACATAATGAGGAATAAGGACAAGGATGGGGTCCCGGAAACATCAACCTTTCCAAAACATTGAACTAAATATGTTTATTTTTATATATTTTTGTTCATTAATAAATGGTTAGTGCGTAGAAGTGTCTAAATATAATATTCAAGTTGTTATGTATAATTTATTACCAAATTATTTAAATCTATATATCTGAATGTAACCTCAATGTAAATTATTAACAAAATTCATGATAGTGTAATGTTTAAGGCAGGGATTTTAAATGAAGTGACTTCCCGATCCCACGAGCTGGCAATATGTGCCCAGGTATTAAAAAAACTTGTGAACAACTTTTCCTAGATTACATACACATAAAAAACCAACAATATAAATTAACCAAAATTTAAAATCCAAAACCAAATATGGGATAACCCAATTCGGGATTTAATGTTTTCATCTTCTAACGAAATACATAAAGAGTACTATAATAATAAAAATAACAAAGAAATCCATCTAAAAATAGTATTCATTATGTGGAGAGACATCCTCAACCCACCAGCACCAAAACCCACATGATAATCACACTATCAATCCCTACCACAATCATCAAATATATTTCCTATAACTGAGAAAAATATGAAATTCATTTATACACCAAATGGGTAATGTAGCGTGTTCTATATGTCCAAGTAATATGAAACCAAAAAAGACGGATTTAGTGATATATTAATCAATGAAAATATAACATTCACATCTTTGTGAAATCATGGAAAACATTTTTTTCAAGAAAACATATAGAGGTAAACCATTCTCTTGAGAAAAAATGAAATGTAACCATTTCTTCAACGATGTACAATATGAACAAAAAATTTAATGATAAAATATCCAAAGGATCTATTACCAAAACATACATTATTAGAAATGAAACAAACTCAAGGACCACTCCATACAAATGGTTGGACCCTCGTCACATTAGTCTCATGGCATAAGAGATAACCATGGGTAAATCCCTAAGATTAATCTTGCTCAAGTGGGAAAATATAACTTCATACCTCAATGATGGGTGGTATAGAAACCAGGGTCACATATTTCTCATGCACGATCCACTAAGTGGGGATATCCCAATGGCACAGTGGTCTCCCATCATCTGCATAGTTTAGTTTTTGTTGTATGCAACAATCCTTCTAGATAAAATCAAGACAAAGAAATACTAAATAAAATTGAATATAAAAACTATTTTACCCTCTAAATTAAATTATATTCTGCTGTGATAGATTTCATTTTTTATATTACACAATTTATCACATTCAGAACACATTTTTATACATCTCAACCATTTTCAATAACATATAAAATTTAATTTCACACATGCCAAAATCCTTTAAAAAAAATTGTGTAACCACATATATATGACATGGGATCCATTTTTTATGAAATTACATGAAAATAACATGTTTATTTCAACTATTTCCATGGTCCATGCCCCCTTCTCAAATCCACACACTATATCAAAATTCACATTAATCAAGATTCCCATCATTTAAACAATTATCAATGAAAACTAAAAGTTCACAACAAGGGAGCAATAATTCAACATAATATCAATTTAATTATAATCACCTCCTTAAGAAAGCCATCATCAATGGTGCCTTTGAAAAAACAAATCTCATTCATAAAAACAATTGAACTATTCCAAGAATTACTATAACAATGATCATTAAAAAACATGACCATTTCCTTTAGAAAATACACATTAAATATATATGATTGTAAATGAATATCCAAAACATATTTCATACCACATATTGACTATATTACATTGTTAAATAAAAATACAAGAATATTAAAAACTTCTCGAAATGTTATGACATGGAACTAGATTCCTCTTTAATAGAAAATCCTAGATCTGGATGTGAAAACTCATCCAAATGACCATGAAAACCAAGAAAGACATGTTAATTCCTTGAAAATAAATATACAACCCTATTAAAAAAAGGTCTGAATATATGGCCCTACCAACTAGAAAACTAAAACACCAAAAAATATTATTTTAACCCCTATAAAAGAGATGAAAATCAAGAGATGAGTACATGAAGATCCATTACTGAATCCCAGACTAAATCACCAATTAATGGTGTTCTATGTGGTCCATGAGAAGGGGGTGAGTTGTATATGGAGAAGGATCCTGAATGGGGGATAAAATTTGATTTTGGGTTTTATCATATTGGAGGGAGAAAATAATCCCCAAGTTTTAATGACCTAGATAGGATGCACACTTATTTTGAATTGTTTTTCAAACCGTGCATTTATAATGTTCCCTATGGAGGTGGGTACAGTTTTCATGATTAGTATACATGGTTTTTCATATTTTGGAAAGGCCATGTGGTAGATGATTCCTTGACCTAAAATCCACTACACAATTACCTGTGTTCGATGCACTAGTTTTACTAATAGTGCACCAATCATGTGCTACACTCCTCCCAACCCAAAACATACATTTTTTACAAAAAACAATAAAGGAGAATAAGGTTCAAAGCTAGACCAATGTTTATGTTGGAACCATGGATGTTCTATTCATGAATTGGAGTATGGTTTGTGTTTGTTGTCAATCCTCTGTGGAAGTTGAGAATGTATGCCAGTAAAGTGATCATACAGTTCAAGTAGACAACAGTATTGAAGGTGGCGTTGTTCTCCAATATTTTCCAAATTATTGGACCTGAAAATCGGAAAATTAAGACATAGGTTATTGGAAAGTGGAGTTACATGCAAAAAGGATGTGGTGTGTGAAATAAGGGAGGCACGTGCGAAAAACAATGGTGTGCGTGAAATAGTAGAATGAGGTTTTTCGCGCAAGTAGTGTTTCAGAATCATAATGTCAAAAAATGGAAATGGCATGGGCGGCGCAAAAAAAAGGTACCTTCCTGGAATATTTCGTTCCGAATGAGAGATTTTTCATGCCAAAGTGGGGTTTTCAGGGTGGGGTCAGTGATACCTATAAATAAGATGTGAACCCCCTCATTTTGTATGGATGAAGACATAGAGAAGATATGTGGTCTGATGCACGTAAATCGTTCGCGTAAAGGGAGTTGCGAGAAAAAATTAGGCTTTGGAAAATTATTCCAACTCACGTGGAAAATTTTAGAGCGGCGCGAAACATTTTGGGCTTGCATGAAAAATTCTGGCTTGCATAGAAATATTTGGAGTTGCACGAAATATTCTGGCTTGAGAAAAAATTTCCAGGTTGCGTGAAAAATTATGGCTTGCGTGAAAAAGTTTATGTTGCCTGAAAAAATTGAGGTTTCACATAAAACATGGTGATGCGTGAAATTTTCAGTGAAACCTGTTTGCACGTTTTTGAGTATTTGGTTTAGTGGTTCAGTGCTTTCAAGTGTATCATTTATAGACATAAATGCAAGAAGATTCTCATGCTATGCAGAGGCAATGCTTCAATGAATATCTATTGAAGAGACCTTCACAACTATAAACTGACTGGGACTTCACCAAAGGCAGTGAGCCTGGGGGAGTCAACGGTAGTGACCTGAGGTATGCAGTGATCCACCCCTGAACTTTTGTAAAGTTAGTGTGCCTAAAAATGAATGACTATACCAAAACATTGTAATTTATAGTTAGTGATGTTTAGTGGAATTAGTTATGGCTGAAAACCTATCGGCATTTTCTGCTTGGGCATTTCCCTTTGTGGTTAACCAAGTAAAAGTGTTGCGTCATCTTACTACATTCATTTGTTTGAAAGTTATAACAAGTTCTAACAACATGGGAACAAGATCAACATCTTTAAAAAGAAACAATTAACACCCTGATTCAACCCTCTGCTCTAGGGTGTTCTGGGGTCCTTCAAGTGGTATCAGAGCTTTGTGCACTAGTGTTTGATCTATCATGTACCGTTATGGACAATTCAGCCATTATCAGAGGAGTACCTCTCTTTAATGGATGTAATTTATAGATCTATATTAAGAGAATGAGATCTCATATAATATCTCTTACAATAAAAGTTATTTTTATACTGTGCAAGGAATACAATTCACTGATCTAATAGGCCTGGCTATGACTGACGCAGATAGGAAAATTCTTAATGTGGATGCTGAAGAACAAAATGCACTCACCGAATCCCTTTCAGATCAGATCTATCTAAAGGTTATGAGTTTCAGCTCATCAAAATCCATTTGGGATAAACATGAAAATATTTATCAAGGAGATAAAAAAGTGAAGGAGGAAAAAGTTCAATTCCTAATTAATCAGTTTGATGATATATAGATGCATCAAGATGAGAATGCATACACATTATTCAATTGAATTACTGAATTGGTTGGATAAATTGTTGATCTAGGAAAAGAAATCAAAGACATTGATATTTTAAAGAAAATATTAAGAAGACTTCCACCCCTGTACAATGAAAAGGTTCTAGCCCTTGAGGAATGAGATCTTTCCAAACAATCTCTGGTTGATCTACTGAGTATCTTGGTAGAATATGAAATGAGAGTCAAAACATAAGATTCTATGAATTGTGTGAGAAAATAAATAGCATTCAATCCATAGATAAACTTAAGATTTCAAAATATAGTAGTGGTGAATATTATGGGGAAAAAGAAATTATTTTTCTTATTGCAATGAAAATCAAGAATGGAAAAGGGAAATTCAAAGAGAATTTACCTATCACATGTTTTCTTTGTGTACAAGTTGGGCACATTTCCTCTCAGTGTTTAAGAAATATCAATGATGAATATATTGAATATTAACACATTGAGAAGCCTTAGAAATGGTTTTTCAAATAGGGAGACTTGATATCTAAAAAGAATGTACCAAAGAAGAGTTTTGTCTGTGAAAACGAAGATGATAATAATAAATTCTATGACGAAGAAGAACGAGAATTTAAAACTAAAAAACATTTATCAAAGATGTAATTGATTGAAAATCAGAATCATTAAAATATAATTGTCAAGATAGTCAGTTGAAAGATAATTCCAATCACGAGTTGCAACTTTAAGATACAATTTGTAAGCATAAGATAAAATGTAAGAGTTGCAATAAGTAGAAATAAATTATAGAATAATCTTATGATTTTGTTGATCTTCTCGAAGCCAAAATTGAACGACTTGAAGAATTAGTGAATGTGTAGTCTAATATTCTTGAAAGAACTAATGATGTAGTGGGTCTAAAAATTAAAAATGAATAGCATGAAAAGGTCATCAATGACCTCACAACTAGACTGGAAGAAAATACCAATAATCCTGAGAGTCTTGAAGAAGAATTTGTTACTCATACAATAAAACATGAGAGTGAATCAATTTCAAAAGAATCAAGTAAGAAGATACAATTTGGAAGACTCTCAGATGCTGAGTTGTTGGAATGTGAAATACATTGTTCAATTGGAGTTGGAATGATTTTTAATGATTAAATACTTTCTTGCATCGGAAATAGTGGAATCGGTTGTGAGGATGAATCATCAAATTCTACGAACAAAGGGGACAAAAATAAAGGCATGATCAATGTGGTTTATGTAGAAACGTCACATGATTTGGTGAAAAATAATCCTCCAATTTAATATAAAATAATAACATAAGACTATCCTTGAGCCTTATTAAATTAGAGGTACTCAAAATATTATCCCACGAAAGAAGGAATGAGGATAAATAGAAGTGAGATGAAATTTCATCTCATGAAGTATCAATTTTGTGGAATTCAGGGCCATACCATGACTTATTGTGAAGAGGAAAGAAGTTATTTGAATGAATAAGTTATGGTAGTTATACAAAGTAGAAAATATTCATATCCTAATTATTTTAAAAGAAACAAATTCTATGGATGTTTTTATGTTGTTCAAACTGTGGTCATAAGGTTGTTGATTGCAGGCTGAGGAGGGACATGGGAACTACATACCAGAGTCTGAGACAAGTAAAAGATCATCAAAAGCTAGTTTTTCTATTTCAAATAGGGTTTCTCCTCTTGAAGAAGATTTAGACTATGAAGAACACATGTACACGGAAGAAAATTTGAAAGTTCGTTTTTGTTCTACACTCAATCTAATATTTCTGGGAAGGAAGAGAAGAAAATTGAGAAATCCAAACTTTTAGAGGTGGCCCTAAAAGTTACAAAAAGAAAAAACACCTGGATTCTGGATAGATGTTGCTCATATCATATGACAGGTAATTCATGCCTGTTAACGGATATCAAAAGTATGGTTGATGGTACGATATGATTCGCTAATGATGGAGCTCTGAATATCAAAGGCAGTGGATGTACTGAATTAGCTAATGGAGAGATAATAAAGACTGATGACCTTTATGTAGATGGCCTACGTCATAATCTACTCATCATTAGTAACTCTATGACTTGGGACATATATTTACATTTAATCAGAAAGGATGATCTATCAAGGGAAACATATGAAATTCACCAATAAATGGATTCATAACAGAAGGCAACTTATATATGGTTGATAGTAAATAAAATGTTTGTTACATGATTATTGATAAAGAAAATAGTTTGTGGCATCCGAGACTGGGACACATCAATCAACAAGACATGGAGAAAATATCAAAATTCAGGATTTTCATTGACATTCCCAACCTAAAGTGTGAGTGTGAAAAGTCATGTGATGCTTTCATTCGTGGGAAGCTGGTTTACAGTTCATATCGGCCAAAGAAGAAAAGGGCATCTCATATTCTTGATGTAATTCATACAGATGGATGCGGGCCAATAAATGTAGCTGGAACTGATGGATAAAGGTATTTTTTCCTTTTTATATAATATTATAGTATAATGGAATGTATAATGGTTATTCAGATGAAATGACAAGTGCTTGACTGCATGAAAACATATCAGTGAATGGATGAGAATGATACTAGATGAACAATAAATGGTTTTTGATCTGACAATGTAGGGTAATACGTGTCTATTGAATTAAAAATTTACCTGGAGAATCAAGGGATACAATAAGAAGTAACTACTGTGAGAACTCCATATCAAAATGGAGTTATTGAACGTAGGAATCGACATGTGAACAACATGGCATGAACTATGCTGGTTGAGATTTGTATTCCATTACATTATTGGGAATAGGGTGTTAATGCAGCATTGTATATTAAAAATCAAGTACGACATTATATGGGTGAGATGAAGTCACCATATGAATTATGGCATCTAAGGATGCCCTCTTTGAAATACTTGTGTGTTTTTGTATGTAAATGATTTATTAGGAACAATGAATGAAATCAAGGGAATTATGGTGACAATGAAGATTAAGGAATTTTCCTTGGATACTCAATGAAGATCCAAGACTATAACTATTTTAACAATTGATTAAGAAGGATTTTGGAAAGCAGTGATCTTAAGATCATGTAAGAGAAGACCAAAAATGCTTCAAGGAGTTCATATACTGATTTGATATAAAGTGAGGGATAAAATGAACATAGAGTAAATACAAATACTTGAACAGAGGATGGTGAAAAAAACACTCAGCAGTCACATCATGATGTTGAATCAAAAGAAGAATCTAAAGAGGAAACCATGGATTGGGAGAGTGAAACATAACCTCACAGGAGAAATTGAAGAGATGAGATTGATCCATATAACATAATTGGGGATAGGAGTGAACCCACATAAACAAGGAGGATGATGAATAACACACTATCTATATTTTTTTCAATTGTGGATCCATCCTCATTTGATAAAGCTGCAAAGGATGGATCTTGGGTAAAATTAATGAATAAAGAGTTAGATTAGATTGACAAGAACCCGACATGGGATCTATTCAAGAAACCTAAAGGTCACGATGTGATGGGTACAAAATGGATCATTAAGAAAAATTTTGATGAGCATGGAAGTGTTATTAGAAACAAGGCATGACTTGTATGTAATGCATATTCACAGATTGATGGTTTTGATGTTCAAGAAACCTTTTCACCAGTGGCTTGATAGGATTCAATACGGATTTTCCATTCCATTTCACTCCAATGAGGATATAAAGTATATCAAAAGGATGTCAAGATATAATTCTTGAATAATGTACTTGAAGAAGAAGTCTACATGATACAAACAGTGGGTTTTCATCTTGGAACTAATGAACCAATGGTTTGAAAAATAAATATGGAACTCTATGGCATAAAACCGGAACCAAAATCACGGTATTCTTGAATGGACTCTTATCTCAAGAAACTAGAATTCACACGAGGAAGAGTATATCACAATCTCTATTTGAAGAATTTCCCAAAAGATCAGTTCAATTTTCTAGTTTATATGGATGACATTATATTTTTGGGAGTAAGAAAAAATCAGTGGATGAATTATACCCTCACATGAAATCAGAATTTGAAATGTCAATGATTGGGGAGATACCATGTTTCTGGGGCTATAGGTGACTCAAAAGAAAGATTACACGTTTATCTCTCAGGAAAAGTATGAAATATAGTTGCTGAAGAAATTTAATATGCATGACTCCAAACCAAGGTCAACACTTATTGCAGTTGGAACCAAACTAGGAAAGCATAAGGATGGGACCTCTGTATATCCCACCATGTACATGAGGATCATTGGGAGCCTACTATACCTAATAGTGGCAAGGACAGATATTGACATTGCAACAAGTCTAGCGTCCCACTTTCAGAGTAATCCAAAGATGGAAAATACGGTGGCAGTTAAAAGAATCATGAGGTACATTCAACAGACTCATAACATGGGGTTATACCTTTCTAAATGAAAGGACATTGAATTATCATCATTTTTTGATGCGGACTGGGCTGGTGATGTAGTGGAAAAAAATTCCACGAGTGGTGGATCATTATATATTGGGAAGAAATGTGTTGGCTGGTTGAGCAAGAAATAAGAAAGTAGTTCTCTTAGTGCTGTTGAAGAAGAGTATATCTCCGCAACAAAGGTATGCACTCAACTGCTATGGATGAAGAAAAAACTAATATATATTGGTGAAGAAGTAAAGCAAGCAATGGAGATTTACCGTGATACAAGAGCGCAATTGTTCTTATGAAGATTCCTATTCAGTATTCTAGAAAAAAAACATATTGAAATGAGGTATCACATTATCAATGAAAAAGTTGGGAAAGGGGTGATTAGAATGGATCATGTGGGAACTGATGAGAAAGTGGCTGATATCCTGACCAAGCCACAATCAGTGGATGTGTTTGAGAAACATCAGTTGAACCTTGGTGTTCAGCCACCTCCCAGTGCATAAGGAGGTTATGAAACTCCCCTCTCCCCAGTTATGTTAACTGATTTTAATCTGTTTATATATGTGATGTAGGTTTTTTGGGGAGGTACTATCCAGGGGGAGTGTGTTTTGAGCTAAACAACAAAAATTTACCAGTCATTGTGTTTATTTTCAATGGGGGAGAAAGGAATAAATTCAGGCATGTCGTGGTCATGTAATGTTTCTGTGAAACGATGATAATTCAGTGTCGGTGAAAGGACGAGCATGAATACATTGGACATGTAATGCTTCTGTGAAACTGTAAGAGAATTACTTGGGCGTCCTTGAGAATTCCAAAACACAAGAACCCAATTCGAGCTACCTCTCTTTTTTTCCACACCGATCATTACTCACGTAGATTTAGAGTGTTGACTGAGTTGATTCCTGCATTTTTGGTTTTCATAGGGATGGTGCTCTATTGAATTTATTTGGTGATTTCCAAAAAACCCATAGGGGGAGATTGTTAGAACCCTGGATATTATATGCAAGAATGGGAGTATAGATTCTGTTTGTTGTCAATCCTCTGTGGATGTTTAGAATGTGTACCAGTAAAGTGATCATACAGTTTAAGCAGACAACAGTATTGAAGGTGGCACTGTTTTCTAGTATTTGCCAAATTTTAGGACATAAAAATCAAAAAATGAAGACATAGGATGTTGGTAAGGGAGGTGCATGAAAAAAGAAAGTTGTGCAAAAAATAAGAGAGGCTTGTGTGAAAAATAGTGTCGTGTGAGAAAAAAGTGGCGTGTGCAAAAAAAGTGTCGTGCATGAAATAGTGGAGTGAAGTTTTTTGTTCAAGTAGTGTTTCAGAATCATAATGTTGAAGAATGTCAAAGGAATGGGTTATGTGAAAAACATTAGGATGTAAACAAAAAACAGTATCTATATGAAATATTATGTGCCTAATCAGAGGTTTTTCGCGCAAAAGTTGGTTTTTCACCCGGGGGTCAGTGACGCCTATACATAAGAGATGAACCCCCTCATTATGTACAGTTTAGGACTCAGAGAAGATCCAAGGTCTGGCGCACATAAATGTTCTACATAAAGGGAGTTGCACGAAAAATTTAGGCTTCCGCAAAAAAATCCGGCTCGTGTGGAAACCTTTAGAGTGGTGCGAAACATTTTGGGCTTACGTGAAGAATTCTGGCTCGTGTGAAAAAAATTAGAGTTCCATGAAATATTCCGGCTTATGCGAAAAATTTCATGTTGTCAGAAAATTATTGTCTTGTGTGAAAAAGGTGAAATTTTATGAAAAACATGAGGTTGCGCATAAAACATTGTGTTGGGTGAAATTTTTAGTGAAACATCTTCGCACATTTCAGATTATCCGGTTTAGTGGTTCAGTGCATTTTAGTTAATCATTCCAGGGCATTGATGCAAGAAGAGTCTCATGCAAATAATAGGAAAATACTTAAATGCAAATCTATTGAAGAGACCTTCGCGTTTATAAACTATCGTGGACTTCACCAAATTCAGTGAGCAAAGGGGAGTTAATGGGTTTTACTCGACGGACACAGTGAGCTATCCCTGAAATTTTGTAATGGTTGGGTGCCTGGGACAGAGTGACTATACCTGAACATTGTAATCCACAGTTAGTGATGTTTAGTGGAATTAGGTACTAATGACAACCTGTTAGAATATGCTCCTGGAACATAACCCTTTGTGTAGAACCAAGTAAAAGTGTTGTATCAACTTCCTAATTTAATTTATTTGACAGGTTTATAAAGTTCCTACCAACATATGAACAACAACCACAACTTTAAAAAGAAATAGTTAACACCCTGATTCACCCCTCTCCTCTCAAGGTGCTCTAGGGTCCTTCAGTTGAATGATAATAATACCCCAAAAAAACTCAATCCCATTACAGCTTGTTCTTATACAAATAAATGATAACCAAACCCGAACAAGAACAAATGGTGAATGCAAAAAAATGAGTATGACTATTCCAATTCACTAAATTTGATTAATAATAATACAGTTGACCAATTATAACATTTTAAACAATTTTAAAAGAAAATGGAACATTTTAAATTCAATAAAAAAATGGAAACTTATTCAAATAATCATTATTTTTCACTATTCTGTGAAAAAAATAATAAAATTATAAAAAATTCATTGAAAGATAATTTTAAAATGAAAAATTAAAAAAATAATTACATATTTTCAAAAGTAATCCAAAATTAGTAATAAATAAATTTTATAATATGGTTGTAAAATGAGATGAAAAATAATTTATGAAAATTAAAATTATATGAATAAGAGTAAATTTATTATTATCCCATGCCAAACAATAATTTAAGATGAAGGTTAAAAAAATTATCTAATAAATAATATATAATTTTTTTTAAAATAATTGTTCAATTTTTATAATGTTAATTTGTTATGATAAAAATACACTACCGTCTTAAGAATGTTTTCCATAAAAATATTTATTTTTTACTTTACAATGTTATTTTTTATTTATAAAAAATCTTATACGTAATGAAATCATCTTAACAATATTTAAACCATATATTTTTCATAATATTGTTATTACTATTAATAAAAACTAAATTAACGGCTTGGTTATAACGTTATACCATATTATTGTTCATTTCACTTATGTTTTCTAGAATCACAAGTTGTAGAACAAGATGAATTTATTGAAATAGAAAATAATCATAATGTATCAAGCTATTAAATTATCCGATCAATGAAAAAAATTACATTATGTTTTTAGAATGACACCTCATGATTAAAATTTTTAGTCATTCATCATTAATTATTCTGGACCCCACCGTACCTCTTAAATCCATTGTTTTATCCAAATTAAATATACAATACAATTCCTATAGTTCCTCAAAACATGATCTATAGTTTTTAGGATATAGATGGGTTCTTCATAGTATGGTAGATCATGTTCAAATTTTATTTCATTAGTTGTGGTAACATGGGTTGGTTATGGAATATATATCTTTAATGATGATATATAGAACACATTATTTACTTAATAAATACATGGTGGTATTTCCAAATTGAAATCCATTACATTATATTATTCTTGAATTTAAAATTTCTGATGTACCTAGGGACCGGTTTTCTAATAAAACAAAATCATGAATCACCCTTCTATATAGATAAATTAAATAAAAAATGATCTACCACCACAAATTGTAAATATTTTCTCTAGTGATTATTATATATCATTTTCATTCATTAATATACATTCGTATGGTTGTGACTGTATTAATGTTTTTCCATATTTCCTCCACATGATCCTAACATATAAGCCTCCTTTTGCCAAATTCATCACATAAAGTTGTTTTATGAAAATTATTTCTATATAGTTCTTTAGAAAGTGAAATATTAATGTATTAATGGATGTTATTTGTATGATCCCATCATTTTACATGTAATTAACACCAAGAGTTTTTCATTTTATAATTGGTGGTGTTTTATTTTTTTGAATTTGGACAGCCTCTGTTGGGGAAAATTACAGAATGTTCATGTATGTATGTTTGTCTATTGATAATGTAGTCTATGTTTAAATGGGTCATGTTTTTACAAGGGTTCATAGTATATTGATAATCTGTAAAAGGATAAAGGATTTTTAAAGGAATAGTGAATAAAAACTTTCTAAATCAAAATAACAAGAATTGTAAATGGGACACACACAATGGGATCGTTACCATGAAAATTTCTTGATTAGTATCATGTTGTGAATAGATTCATGATAAGAAATGAATACATGTTTTTGATATATGTTACAAGTCATGTAATATTCAATATAAATAAATTATAACATGGGGAATGTAGTTCATCATCATATCACTATAAAAATAATTACATGATGGGTATCGCATTAGAGATTATCTAATTCCTATAGTTACATTTTTAAATTATTCAGTACAATTTATTTTTTATTTTATCTCTTAAGAAGTTTCCTCATCCGAACCCTATGGCACCATCCAAGCTATTTTGTAGTGCCAACCTCCCATTACAGGTGTCCCTTTGGTATGATCAATCCATAGTAAGTTGTTTTGGTCTAGTTTTTCCTTCTATCATTTTCCCCTCTAAATGTTGTCTTGTAATCTCTTGATTTTGTGCATTGTTGGTTGTGATTATCATCAATTTTGATGTAGGATCCTTCTAACAATCATAATAACATTCATCATCAAGGGTTTTTTCTATTTGAAGAATAATTTGACAACTAGTTAATGATATGGGGTCTAATCCTAAACCATTTGGTTTTATTATTATTTTTTCTATGTAATTCTTCAAATTTCTCCGAAATATCATGTGAACAAAAATGAAAATGATCAAATCCAATTTTTTATTTACATGGACTATGGTTACTTCTAGAGAGATCAGAACTTGGAATATAAATGAATTATTGAAAAGTAATAAAGTGTGTTTAGAATGATAGTTACCCAAGGTTTTCTCTGGATATAGACTCACATTTTCATGGATTGTTTAGTGATATTACTAGAATGTAATTTTTTATGAACTATTAATATTTGAAATGTTTAATAAAAAAATCTATAGAAATTTTCATAACTAATAATTGATACAGATTATGTGATATTTTGATATCTTTATTTGTATGACTTGTCTATGATTTAATGATAAAATGATATTATATGTGGCATAGACCAGGGATTCCTGCTGCAATGACTATATAGCAGGTTTGGCCTAGTGATATATGATGAAATACTTATATAGTGGGTTGTGCCTAGTGTTACATGATGAAATACTTATATAGAATGTTAGGCTGAGTGAAATATCCTAAAATAATCATATAGCATGCATGAACATATCAAAATAATGAAATTATTATATATATAGGTTTTGACAATGTTTTGTGCTATATATACAATGTTTATTAGGTTATCTTTGTCCTCGTTGGAGACATTCATATAGAAATTCTAACATGGTGCTAGGTAAGAATATTTTTACAATGGTTTTATGCTTATTTTTGTAATGGTTGTGAGACATGTTCATCGATACTTAATAATGTAATCGAAGAATGTTTATTTATAATTAATTTAGTTTAATAATTAATTATTACAAATATTTATTGAATTATTTCATATATCTATTAACATCCAAGATAGTTTTGACACATTTGTGTTGACCTACTCAGTTTTACTCACATGCTATTCGGGCCGCTATTTAAACAAATGTAGAATATGAGGATAATGGTTTGAAAAGGAAAAAGGATATAGTTATTGAATCTATTCTTACTGGATGTGATAGATTTTATAGATAGAACTGACATGGTGTTTGAGATAGAGGGCATATGATTTTTTTTAATCATCTAGTCTCGTATTTTTTTAATAATTATAGAATGAAATATAGGCACATTTCAGTATATTGTTACATTATTACATTTTTTATTTTTTGGATTATTTAGTTGTCTTATTAGTTTGTTTCTAATGTATCATTTTGTTTCCATTATTTCAGTACTATGATATTTATTTATTGTTATTAGATTATTCCATTGTGTCACAATTCTTCAAATAAGGGTTATAGTCTTCCCAATATACATATCACACCCCTTCTACTATTCAGAAACCTATGTCATATTGGGAGGAACACATGAGGTCCTGTAACCATCTATTATGTGCATTTGAGAGGGTGTTAGATCAGCGGAATCCAAAAAGAGATATCATAAGAAATTATTATTTTTTTGTCATTAGTATTTTTGGAAAGGTATAAAGGATCCTAGGATGTTTCTATACATGGTAATAAGCACGTGTAAGGTATTATCTAACCCATATAGGGTGGAAATCCTTATTTAAAGGATTGTGTTATATTTTATAGTTTCATCTTATTATAGTTGATTTTATTTCAAATATAGTGATTCACATGTTCTGTGAGGTTATGTTTTTATGAATGTTTTCATTTTTATGATTTATACTAATGAGTTGTTATAGAAAACGATACGTTAGAATATATTATTATAGGAAAATAGGGATATATGGTAGAATGATTTTTTCATGATAGGCATATATTTATTTCCATGTGATATATACATCCATGTTGAACTTTGATATGTGGTATCAATTATACCTACTAAATGAATTAAATAAGCTATATTTTAATGCTAAAACACATTAAAGAAATGTCTAGGGAGAAAAATCATTAGAAATTCGTTTTTATTTTCACATATTGAGGACAAATTTGATATTTATAAAGTTCATTGGAGTGTGTATGTATAGTATATAAATTGAAAAATCACCATCATCATGTTTAGATTCCATAGAGTTGGAGTAATCACACTCTTAATATTGATAAACTGATGCTTTATGTTGTTCATGAAGATTAGATGGATGTTCATCTTTATGAAATATTCCTATGGGTAATATCATCCCTAGGAAAGGAGACTGATCACATTGTGCCTTCTATGTCCAAGATAATAAGAGGGGTTTATTTATATCACTTGGATATTTTAATTAGGGGAGAGGCCTAATGTAGATTCGTTTTGGATCATGTCAGTAATGAAATTCATCACGCATCTAGAGTCACCCAAATGTTGGAGGGTGAATCTATCTCTATAAATTATTCATGAACCATCCATAAATTGACAGTACATTATAGAATAGGCTAGGTTCTATGAGTTGTTATCTTGGATGGACTTCGAGATTATGTTCTTAACCATCTTCTATCCCATGATGTTGAGGGTTGAACATGATTCTGTTTCCAACCATGGGAATAATAGGGAAAGTCATTGATGGAATATGTTGAATGTTTGGATAAACTCAATATGCATTTCTCCATATTTTTATGAAGATAAGATATCCAGGGAAATATCTTTTCATGAATGTTTTCTCTACGATATCAAGTCGTAGGTGAACATGTTCTATATAAGTAGTTTTAATGATATGTCTAATCATGAATTCCTCATGGAAGTGAAATTGAGGGAGGTGTGTCAATTCCATTTCTGTATGGAGGACTGTGAACAGTTCTTCAAATTGAAAGAAAGGTTTTTATAATATTTTCACTAAGGAACCAACATTTAGGATAGTCAGGGAAATGTGATTCCATTTCAGCACTGTGATCCATTCTAATTTTAGAAATTTTGCAATATGGTTCAAAAAAAGTCCTCATTTTATATAGATTTCTTTTGAGTATAATTATGTCGGCAGTTTGGTCCACCTATAAATTTTTCAATTGGATTACAACACCATAGTAGTGACAGGGTAATATGACAGGTACCAGAGTTGAGGAAGAACCAATATACTCCATAGAATTCAGGTGGCTAGAGTTCCATGAGTCATTTTTCTTCAATTAATGAGATTTGGTTGCCTAGAGTAGGGATGGTTGTACAATGTATAAGTGTTATCTTAGGGGGGTTGGGCTGGATCACATCTAAGAAGGGTTAGTCAGTTTCATGTTATGAATAATACTCCATCTTGTTTGTATTTATGATTGTCTAATGATAGAGGATAAATTATTATATGATCTACACTTTATTATTTTATCTTTGATATAGGGGAGACATTTTCCTTTACATCTCATAATTTTTATGCAATTTGGGATTTTATGTGGAAATCATGGTTGGTGTTTCGATCATTGAAAATCTTTTGGGAATGTGGTGAGAAAATATCAAATTTTTTGAGTTGTGTTCTCTATAGATTGGTTGTTAACATTACATTTGTGAATGGTTATTTCTAAAAATGATTAGATTTGAATTGATTCTTGATATTTATGTATTATTTCTAATCCAGGAGCATATTAACTGTTAATGTTGGAGAGTTTCATTTTTATCACTTGATGGAGTAATAGATTATCACTATGATGAGTCGTATCTTCAAGATAGTTTGATAGGACCAAATTAGTGTCGAATTAACTATCTATTGCCTTAAATAGGAATCCATGAAATAGATAATGGTTGATTTATTAATGATTATATAACTCCATGGTCAAAAAATTTCAGGGTTTGTTTTATGATGAGTTATATAGATTACCACCAAAGAGAGAGAACAAGTTTGATAATTGTTTGTGTCGCGAGGAGAGTGAGTTTCTATACTATCATATTCAATGGAACTAGGAGAGCATCGAGAGTTGAAGGTCTAATAGATCTAAAATATAAAGGTTTCATATGGACCAGTATGTCAACATTAGGTTCTCCAGTACACTTCACTAAATTTTCTACTGAGACTTTTCCCATCTATTTGGATTATCATAGGTTGGACCAAATGATGTTCAATAACATGTATCATATTTTATGCATCGAAAATATTTTTGATCAGTTTAGGGGGGATAACATTTTTTCAAAGATCGATTTTATATTGGGATTCCATTGTATGAGAGTGAGATAATCATAAAAACACAAGACTTCTCTTTGGATGATGGGTGTAATGTTTGAGTTCTTAGTGATTAAATATGGTTAGACCAATGCACCTGTAGTTTTCATGGAATTATTGAATTGGATATTTTATCATTTTATTGATTAATTTATGTTGTTTGTTTTGAATTAAATCATAGTATACACCATTCCAGTAGAAAATAATGACAGTCTTCTTGACGTATTCCTTAGTATATTCAGAGATCATCGACTTTACACCAATCTAACTAAATTAAATTTATAGATTGATAAATTTTACAACATGGGACATGTCATCTTTGTTGAATGAGATTCAATGTTCCTAATGAATTTCTATATTGTGGTATCAATAGAGATTATTAGGATTGTCTTAGATTTTTTTGAGATTTATAAGTATATTAGGTTCATATAATATTTTTATCTATGAAATCTTTAGTTTTGCAGTATTTATGTCTATGATGACCATGAAATTGGTGATTTTGTAATATAGATTCTTGTGAAATAACTTTTCAGGAGATAAATGGAAGGTTTTCCTCATAATCTATCAAGTATTTAACTATCATGGTAAATATTATACCATGTGTTGTGAAACATCTAGAGTTAGAATCTGATAAATTCTAATCCAAGTTGATCAAGTGGTATCTTATGGCTCCAAACAATTGAGATATCATGAAAGGAATTATCCTACTCACTTTTTGGAATTATCATATGTGGTACGTGCCTTTTGATTATAGATACATTATCTCATAGGTGAGATGATTGGGGGATACATAGAACACAAGAGACTCAACAACATATTTTCATAGTGATTCATCATCCTTTTATAGACAAATTTGGCCGAGTATGTATAGTGTGTAAATGTAATGTAGGATTATATAGTTGTAAATGAAAATGTATTTTCTGATTAATTAATAAAAAATATGAAGGAAGCTTAATTAAGTTGGTCTTATTATTATTGGATGTTAATTAGACACATTGAAAACATGCATCAAGATGTTCAGGAGTGGTTGGAATGAGTAACTTTGGCATCCACATCTATTATACATTTGTTTCAGGATAATATAATTTCTAATAATTTATCATATTTAGAGTGGATAGTCTCAGAGATAAATTTAATGGTAGGGATACATCATGGGTATATCCTCCCAGTAGTGTAAAATATGTTATTTTCATTGTGGAAGAGTATTGAATCCAATTGGTTTTCGGGAGGATTCGATGAGATAGTTTTATAAACCTTGATGGGAGGTACATCCTGATAGAAAAAAATAATCATGATCTCTGTAGAGTGTACTGGTTGTTAGGAAATAATAAGTATGTATATTCTTTGAGGTGAGAAGTTTGACATGTCAACATGTAAAATATAAAAATTAGAGGAAAATTGTGATTTTAAATATTTTCTGATTAATGTGAGGAAATATGATGATGTAACTGTTTAATTTGTGAAAAAACTACCCAGGGTAACTTGTACGAATAATGTTTTATAGTTGATTTTGGTGATATTGAAGAAGCTAACTGTCACGACCCGCCCTCGGGGTCCGTGCCGTGACTACCCCAAGCCCGCCTTGGTGCTAGTCGCCAGCCCCTGGCCTATGGAAGGCGGGCTTGGGGTAGTCACGGTTGTCACGACCCGCTCTCGGGGTCCGTGCCGTGACTACCCCAAGCCCGCCTTCCGTAGGCCAGGGGCTGGAGACTAGCACCGAGGCGTAAATCCCGGTAAAAAGAGAAGGCATTGCCTTTGTAAAGTAAACAAACACCACAGATAAGCAAGCAGAAAGTAAACACTAAGTAAAAACAGAGTACAACTGAAAGTGCGTAAAAGTAAATGGGCCAGTATACAAACCCAACTGAAAGTAAAGTACAACTCGAAAGGGGAAAACAACAACTGAAAGTAAAAGCCGCTACACCGAGCTGTCCACTGGAGATTCCACCTGAAGGGTGGATATAGATAGCTCCACTGATCCACGGGTCCCACCGTCCGCTCCGAGTACGTCCCACCCAGTGGTCCACCTCCAGGTACCGTCCTGCTCTGCAAGCCTCAGCCATGATCAACGTTGTCCGTCGTCTGCAACCAACACAACGTAGTGTGGGCAGAACCCGTGCATGGGTGAGTATAAGCTACTCAGTAGGGACCCCGAGACCCCCGAAGGTTTCCCAAAAATCCACAAATGATTAACCTCAAAAGGAAGATACAAAAACGAAGTAACAACCGACACTGCTTAGGTATATGCCCATAAATATACCTAAGTCATCAATTCCAATACGCTCCAACCTCTGAGCCCAAGTACAACTCAGTCCACAAAGGAAAGTAAACGTATTCCACATAGGAAAGCAAACGAAATCCACACAGGATAGCACAACTCAATCCACACAGGAAAGTAACAGGATTCAGCTCACACAGGTATACTTCTTCGAATGACGGTAAAGATGATCTCTGATCCATCTAAGTCGTCGGACCCACGAAGGATCGATAGGTAACTAACCCCTGAAAAAGACCCACACAGGATCGGGCCCACACAGGACCTGTAAGCGCTGGTTCACACAGGACCGCTGAGCGCAAAGACCCACACAGGATCGGGCCCACACAGGACCTGTAGCACTGATCCACGTAGGATCGCTGAGTGTTGTATTCATCGTCAAATCCACACAGGATCTCCGTACTTTCGTCGTCGCAATCACAGTAGCAGTAGCAGTAGTAGTAGTAGTCACAGTAACAGTCGCAGCTAGCACTGGGGTTCCCGCACACAGTAAGCTCGTTCAGGAGGGTCCGCTCCACGAGCCGAGAGGCTGATACATCAACTGTCACAAAGTTCAGAGTTGATGTATCCAAATGTTCCATATCGCCAACAGTAACTCAACACAACAGACGATGCGTCGATCAGACGCCCGTTCTGAGAGTTATTGGCTTTTTCGTCTTAGGGGCCCGGTTGGTTTTTAAGGCAAAACCAACCCGACCGTACTCCACCTGCATCCAAACCTTGGGTGGAGTATTCCAAAAGATCTGTCTCACTAAGAGGAACACAACAAAGCTGACGGCACGTCAATCGAACGTCCGTAGCTCAATATATGAGTGTTTCCGCTCCGAGGGCCCGGTTGGTTTCGTGTACGAACCAACCCGGCCGAACTCAAAGTATTCCGAAACTTTGAGTGTGATATACCAAATCGACCTTCTCGATCCAAGGATCGCATTGCCACTGATGGTTCGTCAATCGGAGGTCCGTGGCTCAAGTTATGGCCAGAAGACGGAAATCGTCCCGAAAACGGGGGGTCCGGGTCCGGGCCGACCCGGCCCGGCCGGCGGCGGTCCGGCGCGTTGGCGCGGCCCGGCGCGGCGGCACGGTCTGGCGCGGCAGCGCGGCCCGGTGCGGCGGTGTGGCCCGGCCGGCGGCGGTGCGGCCTGGCGCCGCTCGGGTGCAGCGCGCGGGGGGCAAGGCCCCCGCTTTTGTTGGCTGGCAGCGCGGCTTAAGCCGCGCCTTTTGAAGAAACCGGCCCCCCATGTGGGGGCCTGCTTTTGAGAAAACGGGGGGGGGGGCCTTCTTGTGGCCAGCCGGGGGAATTAATTCCCCCTGCACCTCTCTTCCGGTCAGCCCACCTGGCCGACCGGTTTTTATTCAACGGGACCGGCAAACCGGTCCCCTTTCCGGCTTCCGACGCCGGCGGCCCGGCGAGCCGCCTGTCCTCTTGTCCCGCCGCGGCCCGGAACCAGCCGCAGTGTTCGTCGTCCGGCGCGGTGCGACGGCACCGCACCCCTCCGCCGCGGCCCCGCTCCGGCCGCGGCTCCTTCGGTTTTCTTCGACGCGGCACAACGGCGTCGCGTTCATGATGATCCTTCCATGGCGCGGCGCGACGGCGCCGCGCAATACGACCGTGCGAAAATACCGCGTGGTGCGACGGCACCACGCCATCTCGTCATCCACAAGAAAATAATAATCATCACGAACAAAGGAGGGGGAATTCGGCCGTGTTTGTGCGGTCCGACCCCCCTCTCATTAGATGATAACTCTTAAATAATTATCCACAAAAATATCATGATAGAACCAAGAACTAGAAATATAATAACCAACAACAACCCCTATGTTGGTTTCAAGATCGATGTTCGTCAACGACCCGCGGAAGACAACGTCGCGGAGGTCGGGCGTCGTGGTAATCGTTCGTCAAATCCGTTGACGAAGACGTACGTCCGAAGAGGTACGTCGTTGGCTAATCATCGTAAGCCGAAGAAGGAAGTCCGAGGAGGAAGCGATGTTCCCTTTCGTTGACATTGAAGACGTCGTTGATCATCGGAGACAACCGGCTACGAAGAAGAGGAGTGGTGTTCTTCGTCGGAGCTCTAAGGTTCTTCGCGTTCTTCGTCAAGGTTGAAGAAGAAGAAGGAGAACCCAAAATCCTCTGAAGAAGGCTATAGAAATCTAACCAAATAAAATAAGTTAGAGTCTTATTTTATTCACACACTTAACAAATTGAATTTCAAAGGTTTGAAATTCAAATAAAAAAACTCCAAAATAAATAACAAGTTGTCATGTCATTTAAAGAGGGGTTAAAGGGAGTTTTGAGAGAAGATGAAAAGTTAGGGTTTCTGTGGGCCCCACCACACTTAATCCTCTCAAGGGAGGTTAAGTGGGTGTGGGTCCCACCCCTAACTTCCTTTGAGAGAAGTTAACCAACAAAATAAAAAAAAATGTTTCCACATTTTTTTATTTAACTTCTTATAATTTCTCCCAAAACTAACTTTCGTCACACATAAAACGCAACCTCGGAAAAGGACCCCTTAAGAGAATAACGGCGCTGCGAGTTCATTGGTGCCCTCGGATTTCAATTCCGAGCACCGGATCAAAAGTTAGAAAATCCCGCTCGTTCGTTCACTGAACGTACCCGAGCCAAACTTCGGAAATTGACTCCGGGCACTCCAGGCCTCGGAATCAGGTGTCGTCAGAAACTGCGTTCTTGTAAAATTCCAAAGAAAATTAAGAAAAAATTTCCCTTTAATTTTATGGTTCTTTACATTACTCCCACCTCAGGGCCTTACGTCCCCGTAAAGATACATCAAAAACTAGGGAAACAAATGAGGGTACTGAGCACGCATCTGAGCCTCCCTCTCCCAAGTGCTCTCCTGGAGGTTCCCGTGCTTCCATCTGATGCGCACAAGAGGAATCGATCGCCCACGTAGGACCCGCTCATGTTGATCCTCTATCTCCACCGGGACCTCCGTAAAAGTCTCCCCATCATCGATGCCAAGCTTTCCATGGTCAATGATGTGAGTCGGGGTGTGCACGTACCTCCTCAGCTGCAACCAAAGTCAAGGACACATGCACGGAGCATGTCCTCGAGAGTCTGAATGGTCCTCTCTGTCTGACCATCCGTCTGAGGGTGAAAGGTTGTGCTCAGACGTAGCTGCGTCCCGAACGCCTCATGTAACCCCTTCCAAAGCCGGGAAGTAAAGCGAGCATCTCGATCGGAGACGATAGATGATGGAACACCGTGGATCCGCACAATCTCCTGAACGTAGAGATGTCCCAAGCTCTCCACTGAGCCCTGCTCTCTGATGGGTAAGAAGTGTGCCGACTTGGTGAGTCGGTCAACAATCACCCAGATGGAGTCGTGACCTCTGGAAGTGCGTGGAAGTCCAGTCATGAAGTCTATAGATATGATGTCCCACTTCCACTCCGGGACCTCCAAGGGCTATACCAAGCCTACTGGTACCTGATGCTCTTCCTTCACCTGCTGGCAGGTGAGGCATTGAGAAATGAACTCTGCTACATCCTTCTTCATGCCCGGCCACCAGTGATGTCGTCTGAGATCCTGGTACATCTTCACCACTCCTGGATGTACCGCCAAAGGAGAAGTGTGAAACTCTCTCAGCAACTCCTCTCGCAAAGCGGCTGGTACCATGGTACGTCCTCTGAAAAGGATGTCATGCTCTGCTCCAAGGGAGAAACCATCAGGTTCCTGTCCCGAGGATATCAGTGCACGCCGTCTCTCACAGTCAGCGTCCTCACGATGTGCCTCTCTGACCCGCTGCAGTAGTGGAGGGGTGACTGTGAGAGACTGGAGGAAGGCTGCTCCATCTCTATCCACAAAGGATATCTGCAAAGAGGCTAGCTGCTCCGTCGCCTCCTCAAGTAGCTGAATTCCCGTCCTCCTGCTGAGGGCATCAGCTACCATGTTCCCCTTCCTAGGAGTATAGACTATCTCAAAGTCATAGTCCTAGAGGAACTCGATCCATCGCCGCTGTCTCAGGTTCAGGTCCTTCTGCGAGAAGATATACCTGAGACTCTGATGATCAGAAAAGACTGTAAAGCATTCGCCCATCAGGTAGTGTCGCCATGTCTTCAGAGCGAAGACCACTACTGCTAACTCGAGGTCATGGGTAGCGTAGTTCTGCTCATGCGGTCTCAACTGACGTGATCCATAGGCGATCACTGCTCGCTCCTGCATCAGAACACATCCGAGTCCGGTCCCTGATGCATCGCAGTAGACTACGTACCCTACTCCCTCCTCAGGAAACCTCAAGATAGGTGCGCTAGTCAATCTCTGTCTCAGCTCCTGGAAGCTCTGATGACATCTGTCTAACCACACGATGGGTTTTCCCTTCTTCGTCAAAGCTGTGAGTGGTGCCGCAACTCTAGAGAAGTCTGGCACGAATCTCCGATAGTATCCAGCTAGTCCCAAGAAACTCCGAACCTCAGTCACGCTCCTGGGTGGATCCCATGATAACACAGTCTCGATCTTCGCAGGATCCACTGCAACTCCTGTCTCAGATATAACGTGTCCCAAGAAGTGGAACTCACGTATCTAGAACTGGAACTTCGAGAGCTTACCATAAATCTGGTGCTCTCGGAGTGTGTCTAGTACAACTCGCAAGTGATAGGCGTGCTCCTCCTCAGTCGTAGAGTAAATCAGAATGTCGTCGATGAAGACCATGACAAACCGATCAAGGTATGGCTGAAAGATCCTGTTCATGAGAGCCATGAACACTGCTGGAGCATTGGTTACGCCAAAAGGCACAACCAAAAACTCATAGTGGCCATACCGACATCTGAAGGCCGTCTTCTGCATGTCCTCGTCTCTGACTCTGAGCTGATGATAGCCTGACCTGAGGTCTATCTTCGAGAACCACCATGCTCCCTTGAGCTGATCAAAGAGGTCATCAATCCTCAGTAGCGGATACTTGTTCCTCACAGTCACCTGGTTCAGGCGACGATAGTCAACACAAAGTCGCAAGCTTCCGTCCGCCTTCTTGGCGAACAATATCTGGGAAGCCCAGGGTGAAACATTGGGTCGGATGAACCCCTTGCCCTGCAAGTCCTCCAACTATACCCGTAGCTCTCAAAGCTCGGCGGGGGCCATCCGATATGCTGGATTCGATATTGGGGATGTCCCGGGGTACAAGTCAATATAAAAGTCTACCTCTCTGCGAGGAGGTAGCCCTGGAACGTCATCGGGAAAAACATCCACAGACAGATCTACCACTGCAGGAAAACCAGGACTCCGCACGTCAACTGCTCCAAGGATGAGGCTAGCCAACTGATGAGTAATGGGCTGTCCTCTCCTCCACGGAAGTCCACCCTGTGCTGCAAAGGCTCCCTTCTCACCTGTGAAGGTAAACCTGCTCCCGTCAGTGCGTACACATTGCACCTTGCGCCTAAAACAGTCAATCTGTGCATGGATAGTAGATAGCCAATCCATGCCCAAGATGACGTCGTAAGGCCTCGACGCTGCTATAAGAAGATCCCAGCCGAAGCTCTCGCCTCCTAGAGTAAGATCACACTGCCGGCACCAGTGCGTAATCATCGAGTCTGCTCCCGTAAGAGTCTCTAGCCGTAAGGATCGAGCCAACGGCTCTGTCGGAATCTCCGAGCTCCAAACGAGGGCAGCGGCTATGAAAGAGTGACTCGCTCCTGTGTCTATAAGAACTGCAGCAAGGGTGGAATAGACACAGATAGTACCTAGAATCATCTCGGGTGCACCGTGGTCATAGGCCTCTGCTGCCTGGAGTTGTGCCTGTCTCTACCCGCCAGCTCCCTGTGGTCGGGGTGGACCTCCTGGTGGTGGTGGTGGCAGAGCCTCAAAGCGTCGCCCACCACCTGCTGCTTGGCCAGCTCCTCTGCCTCGTCCGCCTCCTCCATGCGGACCGCCACAGTTGACCCTCTTTCTCTGACTTGGTGGTCCCTCAACTGTCTGCTGCTCCTCAGCATGGCGGGTCGGGAAGTCACGAGCCATGTGGCTCTGCCCGCCGCACGAGTAGCACTGCCTGCCTCTCGAAAGATTGGCACCTCGCTGTGTGCCCCGCACTGCTGAGCCAGTGTCCTGGGGTCGTCTGCCTGAAGGTCTGGTCTCCCTGAACCCCTGAGTCATCCGTCGACTGCCTGCTGTAGATGACTCTGCCACGTGCCGCCCTGCGGTGGGTCTCGGTGCTGGTGTAGACTCAGCAAGGAAGCTCTCGATCAAAAGGGCCCGCTCCAGTACTCCTGTCTGAGTCGGTATGCTAAGGGAGATCAGCGATGCTCTGATCTCGTGTCTCAAACCCTGCTCGAAGGTCCGGGCCCAGAAGAATGGGTCACGTACCAAGTCAGTCGAGTAGCGCGAGAGATCAGTAAATGTCGCCGAGTACTGAGCGACCATCATGCTGCCCTGCCGCAGCTGAAGAAGCTCCTGGATACGCACCGCACGAAGGGTGGCTGGGACGAACTCAGAGCGGAAAAGGATCTCAAAGTCCTTCCATAGAAGAGATGCCTCATCATGCACTTGGAGCATCAAGCTCCACCATCGTCCTGCTGCTTCGTATAGTAGGCTCGAAGCGAGGATCACCATGAGGTCTGCTGGTGTCCTCACTAGCCTAATCACACGTACCACTCCCTCCAGCCAGTCCTCTACTGCCTGGGGATCCGTCTCCCCGCGAAACCTGGGTGGTCGCTGGCGCTGAAACTCATGAAGTGCGCTGAGGCGACGTGCATCGTCAACGGCTGGTGCTGGAAGTATCGGTGGCTCGACGGGTAGAGCTACCGCCGGTGCCACTACTGACAAAGGGCCCTGCACTGAGGCCTCGTCGCTCTGTGGGCTGTCGTCACACTTGACTCTCGGAACCCTAGTTGGCTGTCGTCATGGGGCCATCCTTAAAAGGAAACAGGTGCGCCACGGTCAGAACAGTATACCTGGTGAGATGATATAAAGTAATCACAAAGAAAACTTTGAAACACACATGCAATCAATTTTTTCGTGCATTAAGTCGGAAATCAGAAGTCAGGGTCCTGGTGTACGGATACGTCGGCCGCCGCACCAACACTGGACTCCCTGGACTGAGAACCACACTCAATACGCTAAACATTATTGCTTCACATAGAAAAGATCATAGTTCGCGGTAGAACCGAACTCCTCTGATACCAATTTGTCACGACCCGCCCTCGGGGTCCGTGCCGTGACTACCCCAATCCCGCCTTCCATAGGCCAGGGGCTGGAGACTAGCACCAAGGCGTAAATCCCGGTAAAAAGGGAAGACATTGCCTTTGTAAAGTAAACAAACACCACAGAGTAAGAAATCAGAAAGTAAACACTAAGTAAAAAACAGAGTACAACTGAAAGTGTGGAAAAGTAAATGGGCCAGTATACAAACCCAAATGAAAGTAAAGTACAAATCGAAAGGGGAAAACAGAAACTGAAAGTATAAGCCGCTACACCGAGCTGTCCACTGGAGATTCCACCTGAAGGGTGGATACATATAGCTCCACTGCTCCACGGGTCCCACCGTCCGCTCCGAGTACGTCCCACCCAGTGGTCCACCTCCAGGTACCGTCCTGCTCTGCAAGCCTCATCCAAGATCAACGTTGTCTGTCGTCTGCAACCAACACAACGTAGTGCAGGCATAGCTCGTGCAGGGGTGAGTATAAGCTACTAAGTAGGGACCCCCAGACCCCCGAAGGTCTCCCAAAAATTCACAAATGATAAACCTCAAAAGGAAGATACAAACACGAAGTAACAACCGACACTTCTTAGGTATATGCCCATACATATACCTAAGTCATCAATTCCAATATGCTCCAACCTCCGATCCCAAGTACAACTCAGTCCACACAGGAAAGTAAACGTATTCCACACAAGAAATCAAACGAAATCCACACAGGATAGCAAAACTCAATCCACACAGGAAAGTAACAGGATTCATCTCACACATGTATACTTCTTCGAAAGACGGTAAAGATGGTCTCTGATCCATCTATGTCGTCGGACCAACGAAGGATCGATAGGTAACTAACCCCCGCAAAAGACCCACAAAGGATCGGGCCCATACAGGACCTGTAGGCGCTGGTTCACACAAGACCGCTGGGCGCAAAGACCCAGACAGGATCGGGGCCACACAGGACCTATAGCACTGATCCACGTAGGATCGCTGAGTGCTGTAGTGATCGTCAAATCCACACAGGATCACTGTACTGTCGTCGTCGCAGTCACAGTAGCAGTAGCAGTAGTAGTTGTAGTCACAGTAACAGTCGCAGCTAGCACTAGGGTTCCCGCACACAGCAAGCTCGTTCAGGACGGTCCGCTCCACGAGCCGAGAGGCTGATACATCAACTGTCACAAAGTCCAGAGTTGATGTATCCAAAAGTTCCGTATCGCCAACATGAACTCAACGCAACAGACGTCGCGTCGATCGGATGCCCGATCTGAGAGTTATTGGCTTTTTCGTCCTAGGGGCCCGGTTGGTTTTTAAGGAAAAACCAACCCGACCGTACTCCACCTGCATCCAAACCTCGGGCGGAGTATGCCAAAAGATCCGCCTCACTAAGAGGAACATAAAAAAGCTGACGGCACGTCAATCGGACGTCCGTAGCTCAAGATATGAGTGTTTCCGCTCCGAGGGCCCGGTTGGTTTCGTGTACGAACCAACCCGGCCGAACTCAATGTCTTTCGAAACTTTGAGTGCGATATAACGAATCGACCGTCTCGATCCAAGGATCGCATTCTTGCTGACGGTTCGTCAATTGGAGGTCTGTGGCTCATGTTATGTCCAGAAGACCGAAATCGTCCTGAAAACGGGGGGTCCGGGTCCGGGCCGACCCAGCCCGACCACCCCCCCTGGGTCGGCCCGCACCGGGTCGACCCAAACCAAGTCGACCTGAACCGTGTCGACCCGACCCGGCCCGACCGGCGGCGGTCCGGCGCGGCGGCGCGGCAGCGCAGCCCGGCCGGCGGCGGTGCGGCCGGGCGCCGCACGGGTGCAGCGCGCGGGGGGCAAGTACCCCGCTTTTGTTGGCTGGCGGCGCGGCTTAAGCCGCGGCTTTTGAAGAAACCGGCCCCCCATGTGGGGGCCTGCTTTTGAGAAAACGGGGGGGCGTTGCCCCCCCCCCTTTGTGTAACCGGTCCCCCCCCACGTGGGGGGGCTTTCTTGTGGCCAGCCGGGGGAATTAATTCCCCCGGCACCTCTCTTCCGTCCGGCCCACCTGGCCGGCCGGTTTTTCTTCAACGGGACCGGCAAACCGGTCCCCTTTCCGGCTTCCGACGCCGGCGGCCCGGCGAGCCGCCGGTCCTCTTGTCCCGCCGCGGCCCGGAACCGGCCGTAGTGTTCGTCGTCCGGCGCTGTGCGACGGCACCGCACCCCTCCGCCGCCGCCCCGCTCCGGCCGCGGCGCCTTCGGTTTGCTTCGACGCCGCGCGACGGCGTCGCGTTCATGATGATCCTTCCATGGCGCGGCGCGATGGCGCCGCGCAATACAACCGTGCGAAAATCCCGCGTGGTGCGACGACACCACGCCATCTCGTCATCCACAAGAAAATAATAATCATCATGAACAAAGGAGGGGGAATTCGGCCGTGTTTGTGCGATCCGACCCCCCTCTCGTTAGATGATAACACTTAAATAATTATCCACAAGACTATCATGCTAGAACCAGGAACGAGAAAGAAAATAACCAACAACAACCCCTACGTTGGATTCAAGATCGATGTTCGTCAACGACCCACGGAAGACAACGGCGCGGAGGTCGGGCGTCGCGGTAATCGTTCGTCAAATCCGTTGACGAAGAGGTACGTCCGAAGAGGTATGTCGCTGGAGAATCTTCGTAAGCCGACGAAGGAAGTCCGAGGAAGAAGCGGTGTTCCCTTTCGTTGACACGGAATACGTCGTTGATCTTCGGAGACAACCGGCTACGAAGAAAAGGAGTGGCATTCTTCGTCGGATCTCGAAGGTTTTCGCGTTCTTCGTCAAGGTTGAAGAAGAAGAAGGAGAACCCAAAATCCTCTCAAGAAGGCTAGAGAAATCTAACCAAATAAAATAAGTTAGAGTCTTATTTTATTCACACACTTAACAAATTGAATTTCAAAGGTTTGAAATTCAAATAAAATAACTCCAAAATAAATAACAAGTTGTCATGTCATTTAAAGAGGGGTTAAAGGGAGTTTTGAGAGAAGATGAAAGGTTAGGGTTCGTGTGGGCCCCACCACACTTAATCCTCTCAAGGGAGGTTAAGTGGGTGTGGGTCCCACCCCTAACATCCTTTGAGAGAAGTTAACCAACAAAATAAAAAAAACATGTTTCCACATTTTTTATTTAACTTCTTATAATTTCTCCCAAAACAAACTTTCATCTCGCATAAAACGCAACCTCAGAAAAGGTCCCCTTAAGAGAATAACGGCACTGCGAGTTCATCGGTGCCCTCGGATTTCAATTCCGAGCACCGGATCAAAAGTTAGAAAATCCCGCTCGTTCGTTCACTGAACATACCCGAGCCAAACTTCGAAAATTGATTCCGGGCACTCCGGGCCTCGGAATCAGGTGCCGTCAGAAACCGCGTTCTTGTAAAATTCCAAAGAAAATTAAGAAAAAATTTCCCTTGAATATTACGGGTCTTTACACTAACCCACTTATAGCTTATCTATTAGAGCTTAAATGATGAATATCTGGGTAGTCTCTATATGTGCAAGGCCATTCAATTGGATTGGGTTTCACATAGTATCATTTTATATTAAAAACCTTAGTTCATTTACATTATGGTAGGGTCTGAAGAAGGCTCTAAGAGAATAATATTGTTTTGGAATGAATTATCATCCTCATATTATTGGTCAATATAAAAGAAATATTAATGTTATAGAGGATATGTTACATGTATTAGTTTTAGAATTTTTTGGTTCATTATAGTTCCTTATTGAACTCATGTAGTTTTCACATAATAGTAGCTTATGTGAATTCATCCATATTCTACCTTTTGATGCCATGTATTGAATTAATCGACATTTTCCTCTTTCTTTGTTGGAGGGAGGTGATTCAATACCTGTCAGCCCACGTATCATGCATGAGATGTCATATTCTGTTCAGTTGGTCATGTAGTGGATCAGGACATTATAGAGTCGGAAAAAATATTTGTTTGAGCATGAGAGATGTCCTCAAGAATACATGTTTTGTTATCATGATTTAAATCAAGTTTCTCTAATACTTTTATAAATCCATATCCATAAATTTTGAAATAATGAACATATTATTATAGGGATGTTTGAGATTATGGAAATGATCTATCTGGTGGCACACCGTTTAACCCATCCACAACGATATTGTTCCATAAATAATGTATTCTATTTGAAATATATATGGATATATTATCCATGAACATATCATGTGATAGGAAATTATGAGAATAATAGTAGTGATAATTCTCCCATTGAGAACAATTTTATATAGATTGTAGACCATAGTGAGAAGTATCTTGGGCATAGGACTATATCATTGATTTCAGTGTACTAGTATCATGGTTTAGTTCAGGAAGTTACTTCCGAGAGGCAGTGTGATATGAATAGAAAATGGGAAGATATATTCATCAAGACCCCGCAATGATGTTGGGAACTGATCAAGGATTATAAATTATATAGTGTTCAGGTTTTAAGATCCAACCTTTTCTAGGTACATCCCTCCCTCAATTATTTTATTGAGCCTTGGTGGTCATTCATGATCATAGATGTATAGACATTGTGGGAGAAAATGACTTGATGTATAGGTATTTATAATTTTTCTTTGTTAATGAAGTACATGTATAAATCAGTAAAGAGTTACCTAGGATTCATGGTATGTTGAGAATCCACAAATATAGAAAAAAAATCGTAAGGAAACATGATGGAGAACTATTTGTAGAATAATTTCAGTTTGATAAAATGTGATTCGCGATTCGAAATTGTTTCCAGATAAATTTCATGAATGATATCGGCCTGTTAAATTATTGATGAAATCCAAATAACACACTTCATAAATATTTGTTACACTTCATGAAATATTTAATTAGAATAAATAATAATTTTTGATGAATATTTTTATGATGAATTCATAAAAAATAATTAAAATACATGTACCGATATTACATGATGTTTAATCCCCTATCCATTAGTTTCTAATAACTTCATGAAACTGATTTCTATTTCATTTCACATGAAACATACTCCTCTCAAATTGAGGGTACCTTCCATCCTATTTTAGAGTGTGAACCTTCCTTTTGGATGTCCTGTTTGTATGATCAGTCCCTGGTATGTGGCATTGGTCATGTTTTCCATTAACTACCTAATTTCTCAAAATTATATGGTTTAATATCTTATCCTTGTGTGTTTTTGGGTTTATGTTCATCAGGTTTCTTCTAGAACCCTTCTTGTGAACATACTCAACTTTTTCCTCATGTTAACATACCATTGGTTATCTTTTTTGATCATCAGTTAAATGTATGGGTCAAAAACATAACCCTTCTTTTGATAATTGTTATTATTATGAAATAATATAAATTTAACCAATATATCATTGAA
This sequence comes from Viscum album, assembly GCA_963277665.1. Classification (NCBI taxonomy): domain Eukaryota; kingdom Viridiplantae; phylum Streptophyta; class Magnoliopsida; order Santalales; family Viscaceae; genus Viscum; species Viscum album. The sequence goes on along the minus strand of OY728157.1, from coordinate 673,108,949 downwards.
AATATAAATTAAATATTTAATTAAAATATTCTCTGGAGTCTATTTCTATCAAATTGGCGATTAACATGTCTTGTAGATACCATTCAAGAGATAGAACTCTTAAATATAAACGAATGTTTTAAATGGATTAAAATTTCTTTACCTTGACATGGATTTTGGGTGTTTTCTTGATAAAGATTCACCATAGGATTTATTTTATATATATAACAGGAATGTTATAAGTTATGAAAAAATTTATATTAGAAGTGTGTACTTGAAATATGAATTGTAGTATGCATAATTATGAACTGGGTCATATGACGTGATATTGTGATATGCTTTTTGTTTTGACTTGTGTTGAGAATTAATGATAAAATTCTTCTTTAGTGGTCTTGTAAGTGTTAATCATGCTAAAATTATTATATTGTGAGAATAGCCCAGTGATGTATCATTTCAATTTCCATAACAATCAGACGAAAAATTTATTTTCCGGATTTTATCATGCCACAACATTCTGAATTTTGTATATATTTAATAAATGTTGAATAATTATAGTAAAATAAAAAAATAAATGATAATATAAAATATAATGTTATTTTATTGATCTTGAGAAAAATAATAAGATAAAAAGTGCGAGATAGATTGATAGAGAAATGAAACATTGAAAAAAACAAATGGGTAGTGGAGAAATTTAAATACGTAATAAATAAAAATAATAAAAATAAATAAAATTATAAAATGATTTTATATCTCTAGAAACTACTCAAAACAGTTTATGTTATTTCAGATCATGTTAAAATATATGATTAATTTTTAATATTTTTTTTTGTAGAATAGCAAGAACCTCAGGTCATCACTCGATGGATCCATATATACTAAATTAAAAATGAATTTTTTTCATTATTTTTTTGTGAAATAAATATTCGGATAATGTATTTGGGAGTATATGATTTTAAAACGGTAATTGAATCTAAGTTACTATCTAAGAGAAACTGGTTGGAGAAATTGTGATAATCCTAGTTGTATTTTTTATGATCCCCTGTCATCATCGCTCTCTAGGAAACTGGGAAGGATAAATGATTAACTAATTTATACAAACTAAAACCTCTATTGTATGTGAGATTTTAATTGGTTTAAAACCAATATTTGATCAATAAATGATATTTTCGACTGATGACCACCCAAAATCAATAAATTTATTTTGATTTAAGAACCAACCACTGTCAGGGAATCACATTAACAATTTGAAGAGATGTATATATTTTTTTCTATAATAAAATCAATGGAATATAATGCATAAAAATGGGATAGCCCATTTGAATTTAATCAAATGATGTTTACTGCAAGCACACTGACGAATAAGAAGTGGTGAGAAAAGAGGAAAACATGATCAATTCATCAAAATATATTGTTTATGAATTTAATCACAAGGATTCATGTTATTTATTTTTATTATGTAATACATGAATAAAAAAATTAAAAGGTTGAAATTTGGTACAATTTAAAATAGAACTAATATTTCAAATACAATAACACTATATTGTATAATTGATCTCAGGTTTACAATAAAAGAAACCCCCCCCATCAATTGAAATGTAAAGGGTTAGAAAGAACGTGATGTATAATAGGATTAAAAGTGAAGAAGAATGTTCTAAAATTAGGCTCACTCTTACACCCAGTAGGTACAACATATGAAATGATACATTGAGTGACTTAGTGATAAATATTGTAGGCTGGATATAATTAAATACAATGGTCCATGGGTGTAGGTTATCTATTCATGATATATTTTTACACTTGGTTGATATGGATGGTTGTATTATAGAAACCCATTTAAATATTTTGCAATTGATTTGAATCATGGTTTATTGAATTTAATTTCTAATGAATTTGATATGAGACCAATTAGAGATTAAAGGCTATAGTTATGTCCCAAATACTGAGGGATTTCTAATTCAGTTTTTACATAATTTCTTCACATTATGGGTTTCTTTTAGTCCTCCAAATGGATATATTGGTCTCTAGGGTCTTATACTGAAAATTATCCCTCTCATTTTTCACACTCTTTAAATTTCTTTCCAAATGGGATTCATATATTACATATATATATATAATTTCTTCCACATTTATACATGGGATGTTGAGATGTTTGGGAATGTTATGCTTGAATTCATTTATATGCTCTCTATATCACCTCCATCTACAAGGATATCTTCAAAAAAATTAAATTAACATTTTTAATAGTGATATATATTAAATTGTTGAATAAACCATGATGTTAATTTTGATATTATATTTTTAATTTGATATGAAAAACTATTTAAATATCTGGGTGTGAGGGTTGAAATAAATAGTGAAATGCAACATGATTAATACACAATCTAATTAGTCTCATAATACAGAATGATTCATTGAGGGTATATTTAAAGCCCCTCCAATAATATACAAAATAAAATTTATTCCTCATATTTATGGGGGGAAGAATATTTAACATAAACATTCATATTGGGATACTATCCAATGATATTATAATATTTTCTCTTATAAATATTAATTAAAATAAACAATATAGGTAATTTTTTGTATTGTATAAATGTTTAAATTACTATTAAAAATGATAATAAATTATCATGATAAATAATAAATGTGGAAGAATTATATAACACCCAGAATTCATAATATGAAAAATAATGGTTTTTCTTATTGATCAACAGAAAATAAATAAAACATTCATTAATAGATTCCCAATGAAAATACCCTTTAAAAATTGAATATAACTTTTTAATCCTAAAAATTTCAATATTTGTAAGAAAAAAATTTCATTGAAAAGAATCAGGGAAATATTTATGGTAATAATTAATGAAAAAATTGATAATTATTTCATAAAATTACATTCATGCTGAGTATAAGAAATATAATGATTCTTTATTAATTTTTCTTAAATAATAAAAAGTACCTCACTCAAAAGAAAGATTTCATTTAACCCATTTAGTAAAAACATTCATATAAATAAATTTATTTAATCATTAATTAACAATATAAATATTTTAATCACATTTTAAGTAAAATATATATATCGGAGAAAATTATTCCATACTGAGTAGAAAAATAAATTATGTTGTACATAAAAATATGATTTTTGTATATTGATTATTTATTTAATTGAAAATGAATGGAAAAATTTTAATTCAAAAATTAACCACATGATAATAAAATATATAGTATTTACGTGGGAGTGATCAAATATTTCCCCCAATGGTGTCTTTAATAGAAATAATCTTGTGTAGTGATGAGATTTGGAAATAAAACATGTCCTCATATCTAACTCACGTCATACATGTCTGAACAATAATTTTAAAAAATATATAATTATTATAAATTCATTCCAAAATAAAAGTAATAAACATATATGATTCCATATAAAATCTACATAAAAATCCAATTTATCACCCATTTTTTGAAAATTCATTACTAAAATCATTGTTTCCTGGGATAACCATTTCATTTATATTGTCTGTTTTGTTTTAGTTGTTTCATTCGTTCTTCCTCAATATTTATTGTGTCACTTAAAAATTTTAATCATTATTTTTATCCTATATATTTATTACATACATATTAATTTTCATCTATGAGTGTTAGAAATTGAATAATGAACTACATTGTTCATGGATACATTATTCCCTATGTACGAATAAACGATGTTTCCATTTTTCCAATGGATATAATGAATAAATTGTAAATAATAATTCTCCTTTAAAAACAATTATAATGTGATCTATATTATATATATATATATGTTAAATCCCTCACTATATCCATATGTGGGAGGCAGTGAGGGAAAATGAAATACATCAGTTCATGAGGCGTTAGTCTACCAAACACATGATTGATTATTTTGTTCCCGGCTTGGTGGAGGTGGGGATAGACATAGGTTAAACCATTAAAAAAATTACATATTAAACTATTTAATAATATTTTTTTATTTTTCATATTTTGGGATGAGTTTTAATCAAGTAGAGAAATAAATAAAAAGGTGACATATGGTTATGAATTGTAAATCTACTTCAAAGATCCACATCATGTATTACGCTAATTTCATCTGTATATGGTATTTGTATCAAAACAATGTCACTAGGTCATAGTGAGGTATGTAAAAATGGGATATGGGGTTGTATTTTCCAAAAATATGGCTCATGGTGTTTTTAAGAGGAGAGGATATTAGGTGTCCTTTTTTATGTGGGGGAGGCGACACACTTGTAAATTTGCAAATAGAATACAAAATAATAAATTCATTCAGAAGAAAGCTTCCCCAAAATCCCTATATACTCTATTGTGGTTTTTGATAAAGGAAATTTATTGAAGATTAATTTTTCCCATTTTAATTAAAAAACATTTCCGAATTTTATGATTTAACTCCCCTAGTAAACATATTTTTACCTCAGCGATGGTAATTAAAATAATTTTTTTTACAATTCAAAAAAAATTATAATTATTACATGATATTAATTATTAGGACTACAAATATTAAATCAATATTTTCAAATTCCATTCAATGTAGTTTTTGAATATAATATAATATTAAACAGGCAAGAGAGATAAAAATTTGGTTTTATAGACAAATGTTTTCCCAAATACCAATCATATTTATATAAAACATAGAAATAAAATTTCATATAATGAAAAAAATAATAATTAAAAATTACATCTTTGAACTAATTTTAGTTTCAAATGTATTTTGAAACAAAGATAACGTTGTAAATTCATTAAAAAATGGTACTTTTCAACAAAACCATTACTCATAACTATTAATAAAGAAGTAATATTTTTTGAAATTTATCAAAAAATAAAAATAACCAAATTTGGACAATATAGTTAATAAAATTAAATAAAATTTTCTAATTAAAATTTATAAAAGTTTCGTAAATATATTATTTTTTAAATAACTATACAGAATGTGATGATACCATTTTTTTATCAATACAATTGTTGAGTATAAAAATAATTTTATTGTTATTCTATGCCTCCTAAATATTACATGTGAGAAAAAAAAATTTATAATTCATTAAATACAAATTTAATTTTTATCATTCACAAAAAATTATTTATATTATTTAATAATATAAGAACTCATTGTGTGCATAAATTATTTTTTTCCAAACAAATACCCCTTTTGGGTCAATTTTTCATCATCAATTGATTGCTATTTGATATTTTAAAAAAATTTATAACCATAAAAATATGTAAATTTAGTTAGCGTTTCTCAAACCAAAAAATTTAATCGATTGTTTATAATGGTATAAAATACCAAAATATGTTTTATTTTTTATCCGAGATATGTTTTACATGATCTATTAGAGAGGATAAATGTATTCAAAAATAAATATATATTGAAGTCATGGGGTTTTACAATCCATAATGTTCACATTATATTCTCATAAAAATAATTAAATCACTAAAATTATTTATCCATCTCCACTTCTTCAAACCAACAATTTTACTACCACATCATCCAATGTATCACAATTAATCATAAACTCAACGACACATTATATGACCTAAAACAATCATAAAATAATATAGGACATAAAACTACTTCATTATGACTTGAAGATATGTTTATGTGACATAAAAATAAAAAAATCATCCAAAAAATAATCTTATATGTCACATCCTTTTGAAAAAATTTCTCATATGTGTATCTATACACATACACATAAAATAAATTTTAATCGATTATAACCAATATATATAAAAAGGTATATACTACAAATATTTTAAAACCTATAAGGACTATTATTATGATTTCATAGATTTATTGTACCTGTTTTTTAGATTCACAATTCCACAATAAATTATAGAAAGTTCTTCTATTCACTTAACTAAATTTCATTATAGCATGTTTGTATATTAAGATACAAAAAAACAAAAAACGAAATATATGAAATCAGACACATATAATAATAGAATATATTAACATAGAATATGTTATAAATCATGAAAATAAACAAACCTACATATATAATAACAATCATTAAATTCTACACCACGTAGTATTATCACAAACAACCACATTACACGAGATAAGAAAACATATGTTAACGAACAATTTAACATTGTAATATTACATCATTTTATATTAAAATTCAATATTTATCATAATAATAGATTCCCAATATACATCATAGTTTAGTGTATTTTTATACTAGATTCAAAACATACTATTCACTAAAATGCATCAAAATCTCCAAAAAAATGTTAATCTTCTTAGACATATCATACATAAAAAATTCTTTTCTATAATTAGGAAAGGAAAAAAAATTGTGATATCATATGTTTTGTAAGTGTAATCATATTAGATAAAAATAAATTATCATATATGACAATAATATATGAATAATGGTATGAATATCTGACTATAACTTATGAACGTCAAACATAATTAGTCAAACATCTATAATTATGTATCCTGGAATAAGTCTTTTTATTACATAATAAACAATTCACAAGAGACTTGAATATTAAAAAATCATCTACAATAAATTTTAATATTTCATAATCACAATGCACAGTTTTCCTGAATACAGATAAGAATATAAATGAATTTATATAGTTAAGGATCTCTATAAACACTATAACAGTGGATTGTGTTCACTCACTATTCCATCTCTTACATTGTCATGGATAAATCCCAAGATAATCATAAGGGAAAGGGTATATTACTAAAATATAGTATAACATAGTTATTATACATATTATCTCATTAGATATCAATATTTCACCATTTCCATGGATGGTTAAATAATTATTATCTTACCTATAATATAATAAAACCAATACATAATGTTTAAAAAATATTAAAAAAAACAATTTTTAAAAAAATTAATTAATTGTTTCCTTAAAGGATAGGGGTGAAGCCTCATTTTATTATTAAAACAAAAACCAATTTTTTTGTATAGAGACCCCATTACATAGACTGAAGGCCCAAGGCCATGTTGCCTGAATACAACAGCTTGAAATCCCTATTTTCCCCCAAAGGAACCTTTGTTGAATAGTACTGCTACAATATACGGGCTGCTACTATACCCCACTACTACAATTCCTACTACAGTACCTGCACTGCTATAGTGCCACCACTCCTACAGTCACCACTACTATAGTAGTGCTACAGTTCCATGATATAGTGATTCTACATTACCTTTGAAATTCATCCCCGTATAAATTAGATCCTAGTACTTTTGGATGCCAAGCATGAGCATGTACCACATGGGTACATGATCGTTCGAGAATCATTAATTGATCAATCAAAAAGGGTTTCATATAAATTTCATCATTTCATCATAGAATTACTAGTGGAAAATAAATGGGCTTCATTGATATTTTATGATAATACAATTAACCTATATCAAAGAATGGGTTTCATATAATCATCTGTAAATTTTCATCATCATATGCCATCTAGAAAAACAATATTGTTGGTATCATCAGATCATATCCCCAAGGATGAATAAAATTCTAAAAATAATTTTACATAGGTAAATAATTCCGTTATATTATAATTTTAACAATTCTTTAAATATGATACAAATACAAAATAATTAGATATATTAAATTACATAAAAATATAATAATATTTAAAGTACACAAGATATTTGAAAATAGACATGGAAATATTTAATTTAAGAGTAAATGACGTTAATTGATATTATGGTGGGAAATGATGTTTATGTGGCCAATTTTGAACCCATTCCTTTCCAGTTACTGTAAGAAGTCATAAATAACCTATTCACAAAAAAATAAATATTAAGTTATAAAACCCCAAAATGAAAGTAAAATTGGGTTGAAAATTACATGAAATAATCATTTCAACATATAAAATAACATCATTTAACCATTTTAATAAACATTTACATGGAAGAGAATTGTTATAGAAAAATAGTAAGTTTGGGTTTTCATAAAAAAATTATAATCTATATAATTAACAATGATGAAAAAATGGTACCATTACATTAAAACCAAAGGAATAAATATAGTATAAATATATTATATTTCATTTATGGGATAATTATAATATAATTTCACATAATAAAAATTTTATATAAACATTCTCAAAATGAAATGAGATCATGATATAAACCCATAACATAAGTATCATCATTGATATACTCACTAAAATTATAGTAATAAATTTTTGTTAGTTAATATTTATCGATTACATAAATATATATATATATATATAAGTATATATATATATATATTTCCTTTATAACTTAATTTTATACTTTTACTAACAATTCATCAATAAAATTATAATTTATGTACAAACTGGTATGTTTTCTCTCATTGTTTTGGTTCCATGGTTATAGTCCATCTACGTTGGTCACAGTATCAACATATATTTTCCTTAATAATTTCATATGATTAATATTTATTAAGTGTAAAAGTATTTAAAAAAAGTATTATAATGTCGTGAGGAATAATGAATTACATCACTTCATAGAGAATATAGTTCGTATGTACGCACGAGTAATGCATCCACTCTTTTATATATTAAATAAATGAAAATATAAATAATAATTAACCTTCCTGGAATAATAGTTATATCCTATTTATCATATTTATTAATTAAATCACTCAACATTTTCATCCATGTAGATATAAAATGAAAAATTAATCACATAATCTTTTGGTGGATGTAGTCAACAAATGAGGATTATCGATGTTGTAATTGTACAAAAGATGAGAAAAAGATGGAAAATTTCAATAATAATATAATATAATAAAATATGTATATTATACATAGAAATTAAATAATTTGAATGTTGATATAAGAAATTTATTTGCATTTTAAAAATAAAGAAACATGAAATAGTTTGGTGAGCACATTTACATCCTCTTTTGGAATCCTTATTTAAGAAATACCATTTTAATTCATGGATGGGTAATCAAGAAATAAAACCTCCTCAAGGATGTGTATACATATGATATAATTTTTTTAATTTGTTCTTTTAAAAAATAAATGAATCATATTTTTTGTAAAACGAGGGGAATGTTTCCCAATTTCTATGTGTGGGGAGTTCAACTCTTATAAATTTATAAAATAAAAAAATATAATATTGTCATATTCATGTTAGTGTAGAATCAATGGAACTGAAATTTTATTCTAAAAAAATTTAGGATAAACATAAACATAACCATGAATATTTAGTCAAGTTTCTAATTTATTTTAGAACTTATCTCATTAATTTATCTTCTAATTACTTATTTTAACCACACCCATAGTAATGTATTTTTTCATATCTTATTATTCATAATGACCACAAATGAAATGAAAAAAATTTAAAAATTGGGTAATAATGTTTCAAAATATTAAAAAAAATTCTTATATTCAGTTTTTTTGGGAATTAAATTCATATTCATTTAGTTTCACAAAATTCAATGAAAACAATTTTTTTTAAAATAAATTGTTGAGATAAAAATATCATTTATTATTTTTTTGTTAATTATTAACACCATTAATAAATATTAAATTATTTTATATAATAAATCATCAAAAAATATAAATAAAATTATTCATAAATATTTATTAATTTAGTTAAATAACGTTGTCCTCCTATGAGTATATTTTATGCGAAAACTTCCTCTTTTAATATTCAAATGATTTTATCATCATTTTCCACAAACTAATAACTAATAAATTAATGTTGTATATTGTGAAAAAATAAAATAAAATAATTTATTTATTACTAATGAAATCTTTTAATCATGAATTTATAAAATAAGTATTAAACTATTAAATTTATTTTTATATGTAAAATTCTTTTCATTAAAAATCATTCTTTCATATAAAGAAAATTATGATAGAAATAAAACATATAAGAAGAGAAGTATATCATAACATATAGAGGTGTTACAAAAAACAACTATATAATAATTTACCATTCTAAATTCTATCACCTTAATATTAACAACTAATGATACTTATGGCTCATCAGATCCTTGTGATCAAATATAGTTTTATTAATTTTTTCTTTTCACCACAAAATATTTATGACACTAGTGGGATTATTAAATAAAAAATTATCTCATAGATATAAGATATCCATCATATATTCCACATAATAATTATCATGCTCCAATGTTATGTAAAAGGATTTATATATGTTTGATGGGCCAGGTTTATGTTTCTTTGGCAGAGATGTGAGGAAGACATTGTGAACATCATATGTATTATATGGGTAAATAAATTAACAAGTTATTATAATAATATGACTATGAATTTAAAATGTACTAATATATATAGGGTTAAAAATTAATTTTACATAATATCATAAACATTTTTCAATGATATATTCATTTGAATATATTATAGTCATCATTAAACTTTATATCTTACTAATGATTATCAGCATTGTCTTTGTATGAACTCAAATATTAAATTTATTATTATTGAATGGATATCATAAACAATCCCATTTCATCTACTATTTCTTGTCTCAATAGATATTGTTATCTTATTATATCCAACAAAATTGGATTCTTTTCCTTCCTTCCATATAGGGATTCACATGGATATAGAAAATTACTTGAGAGAAATTTATTTCTTATTAAAACTCATCTATATAAATATATTAATCCAAAGGACCACTGAAATCCATTAAAACTCCTATCAATATATATTAATGTTATTAAATAGACCTATCAAAAAAACCATCTATCTAGAAATGATATGCATTTATAATGATCGAGAATGTATTCAACACATTTTTTAGACTTATCCACAATATTGTGATAAACCTTAGAGACCAATCAAATACAGTATAATTTTTTACTACAAGAAACCACATTAAGTAATTATTTAATATTATTTAAATGAGATCAATAGATAATTATTTTCTTATTTTAAATGAAAAATGATGACTTCAAATGGTGATCATCTAATTCCAAAATAGCAATAATACCATTAGATGTTTTAGAGGTCCGATTATGAACTCTATGGTGATGTTTTACCATTTACATTATATTGTATGTAATTGTTGTAAAATTAACACGGAATTCTTTCTCCCATCCTTAAACCTATGAGATACCATGGTTTAGGAAACATAATATGCGATATCAATTTTTTATTCCTAAAAGAAATAGTATTTATCATATATATGCATAATAATACATCCAAGGTTAATATAGAATAATTAACTATGATCTTATTCAAAATCATACTCATTCAAATCATTTATATAATGAAAATTTACTATAGTTATTAGCGTAATTATCTAATGAATATCATATATGATCTACAGAACATACCATTTCTTATTTAATAGTTTCAAATATTCATTCTTCACCAATTTAATGATCACATGGAGGAATATATTAAAATTATTTTGATAAATATATGATATTATCTATTTCCTCATGAGTTTAAAGAGAAAATTATGTAAATCCAGATATATTAAAAATAATAAAATCCTCATCATAGAATAACTATCATTCTATTTTTGACATATATAATCATCCCCCTTTTCTCTAACAATTGGTTATGACATATTGTGAAGTCAATAAATTTACCTAACATCGACCATCACTTTTTGAGAATATTCAAAAAAAATTGAATTAATAATTACTATTTTTTTGGATAATTATAAATATCACACATTTAAAAATAAATATAATGCCTCCATAATTTTAATTCGTAATATAATATTTCAAACACTAAATATGGTTTTCTGTAATTGTCTTCATGTTTTTTTGTAACAACCTATGTGTCGCAATGTTTCTATTTTTTATTATTTAGACTCATAATGGGGAAGTCATAAGCATAGGTATTATGGAGGTAGAAAATTTAAATTTTTGAGGATTTTAGCTATTTTTTGATTTGCGCTCATGTTTCGTAGTAACAATCAGATGCCTATGCGGGTGCCCAAGGGGGTATGAGTTCTGTCACAAGGCTTTTACAAAATATTTTAAACCGTGAATCAAGAATGAAGGTGTTCTCTATAAGTTAATAGTTTTGAGTGTCATGGTGTGAGATTTTTTTTTTCAGATGACCAACCATCTACTTGTAATCATGTGGATGGGGTCTTGGCCTTAGTGGTGGACCTAACATAGTTATCGCACTATTTGTAATACCGTGTTAAATCTATGTGGGTGTCAAGTATTAAAAAAAAATTATTTATTTTTATTTTATTATTTTTTATTTAAAATTGTTCCTCCATATCCTACCTAAAATCATGAGATTCCCACTCTCCCTTCCTCTTTATATTCATGAACATGTCGTCCTCCATCATCTCCATTTTTTCTATGTCATTCCACTATATTTATCTATGATTTTTCATCATCACCCAATGGTATGGACTCTAGCACCCTCCTCTTCCTCTTTCTTGATGACTTCATTTTCACACTACCCCACCTAGTTCAGATGAACCCTATGGTTATGGTTAACCTTTATTTTGGATTTGAACCATCTTTATGGTGTGAAATGGTCTCCATATGTCATCTTTATTCATGTTTTGGTACTCTCTAAGGATGGTGATGAATTTAAGATCATTTTATTTCAGCCACTTCATGAGGTATGATTCTCTTATTAATCTTTATATAAACAATTATTTTGTTTCAGATTGGTGATTATAGTTTCCCATTAATTTTTATAGTGCGTTTTCTTCATCCATGAGGTGGGTTCAATCCACCAGAGTCGAAGGAGACATACATACATATGCATACCTGTGAATATATATGCATATTACATGGTTATATATATATAATAACTCATAGAGGTGAATATATATATATAAATATGGGATAGGTGTTCTAAAATAGATATATCTGTAAAATGCATATGCGTGTAAGTTTTAATGGGGATATATATAAATGATCATAAATGTATGGATCCCCTTTCACATATTAATGGTCTTGAGAATATGTGGATATGGGCTATGTATTCTTGAATATATAAAAAGGTGTCTATACCTGAAGGTAGGGATGATCATCTTCGAGTGGTCAATAATGAAATCATTATAGACTGAAGTGTATTGACTTGATCCTCTTCTCATTGAGATTGGTGTTACAGTGTGATTTATTTCCTTTTTGAATTCTAATATGAGTATGAATTTTCTAATACATTTTTTTGAAAGTATGAAAATATTTAATAGCATTGTGATGACTTGAACCCAATATTTTTTCCTTTTTTATGTCATTTGTGGTTGTTTTTTATAATATTTTTTTATTTAAATTAGATTACATAATTTTGCACCGATTTTCATGACATCCCATTGATATTTTTAAATCTTTTAACATTTGGGAGATATATTTTGTCCTTGATTGGTCTTCATAGAGTGAAAATTATATTGTGAGGGGTATTTAGAGTTAAATTTCATTGTGGATGCCAAATGACATAATAAGGGGTTATCATTTTATTTCAAACGGTGATTTGAAATGTGTTGGTCTTCTCATTATGATCGAAATCCTGGTTATCTTCAATATGGATTTTTTGTGGAAATAAAAAGAGAATGCAATTTATTTTTGAAAACGTTTTCTTGAAATGTATTATGAAATTAATGATTTTTTTACCTTTTATAATGTATTCTATATAGTTTTATATATATTTTTGAAGGAGGTGTAGACTTTATCCATGTTTTTTATTTTCAATAAAGAAATATATTGTGTGTGGGTGACCTTGATATGATTCATTTTCTAGGGTTTTCCTTTGGAATTTATGCTTGAATTTAAATATGCAGTAAAACATGGTTTTGAAATTAGGTTTCACCCATTCTTCATTTTTGATAAATATCAAAAGTTATTTTATAATGTGAAACGAATTAGAACCATAGGATTTGGGAATATAGTTTTTTAAAGTCAGATACCTTTGGATTTTGGGTAGATTCATAGTTTTAAAATTTTTTCTTTAGTTTTATGAAGATAAAATGTTGTTTCACTTGAATTATGTGGTTGTTCATGGATGTTTTTATACATTGATTTGGAAATGGGTTTCAAAATTCAGATTATATAGTATTACTATTTGTAAATTTATATGACATGAGTGATGTCCCTATTGAATCCTATGATGTGATGATGACTTCACCTAGTTGAACCATATTATTTGTAGAAGTTGATGATGTAGTTCATGTGATTTGTTCTTCAAATGTGATAAATTCTTGTGTTATTGGTCTCTTTTGTTATTATTATGGGTGACCATGGTGAGATTTGATAGATTGATTTATTTAAGGGAAATTATTCCATTATAACCCCTATGGTATAAATTGAGGATATTGGAGTTGGGATTGAGGACAACCTTGGGTGTTCTATTTTCGAGAACTTGTGTTTATGTTGTTAAATATGAAAATGGTGGAACATAAGGTTATAAACCAAGTATTGTTATGTTTAAAATATTAACATGAATTTCTGAAATTAAATTGTGTGTTCTAGGTTTAGTAGTTCAACATGGGCTGCAAATGAAATTTTTTATAATTTTTCCCAATTTATAGTGTGGAATTATAGTGTATTTGGTATATTGTTAATTAGTTTAATTATAAATGGTATGTAAATGTTAATTTTTTCAGGGGTTATGGAATGATAATGATTTATGTATTAATGAAATATGAAATGTCAATGTTTGTAACTGTTTAAATGTTATTGTAAAATGGAATATATTTTAAGTGGATAAAGAAGAATGTGAAATTTTATTGGATATTATGGGGTTTTGAATTTAGATTCTACAACCATGGGTCATGTTAGACTATGACACTGAACATCACCACATAAATCAAGGGTTTGGGAAGGGTAATATGGATCTATACCCCTAACTGATACATTTCAGGAGACCACCTAGATAGAGTTTCCAAGGTACATTTGTTGTATTTTTTATGAAATTCTTATCCTTAGTAAGATAGGGAACTATAAATATTAATATTTTTATTCAAATTTATCAGCATAGAATGTTTTTTATAGTATATTAATTCTAATCCCATGGAAAATGTGATTAATATAAATTAAGTGTTGAATACAATATACATGATAAAATGAAAATAATGAAGGAAATGATTCATGTGAAATTTTTAACTAATGAAACCATGTTTTTTCATTTTTGCTAAACCATTACATTAAAATAAGATCCTATTTTTCCAACATCTGACATAGAGTTTGTGATGAACAAACCTGAAATTTTGGATCCCTAGAGATTTTTTTCTCTATGTTAGTCGTGTTTGTTTCCCTGATGTATTTTTCAAGTGCTAATTTTGATATTTATTATTTATAATGTGTACATTGATTATATTATTATGATTATTTCAATATATTCCATGCTTTGTGGATACATGAGCATGTATTTCTTATGTCGCCTTGGGTTTTCATTTGACCCATATTGGAAGATGATTTAAAGTTATTATTTAAATTAAATAAATAATGTTGGGTCTTTTTTAGAAAATATAATGTTGTGCATTGTTTATGATAAGGTTCTTTCATGTTTCATTATTCTGAAATGTAATTTTCTGGTTTTTATAAGGGAATGGAAAATATTTTGGATGTTATCTATGGATTTGGTATGTTATTGCTATATATTATTAGGAATGTTAATCCTACTTTCTCGCTTTATTTTTGAACAAGCCTTCATATATAGTCTTATGAATCCAATTTCACTGTTTCCATGGGTTTTGGTGACCTATTAAAATTTTATCTCATGCCAATATATTTATAGTTTCCCAGTTGATCTCATTTTATTATTCCTAAGTATCATAGTCTAGGGATTGATGGAGATGATTAGGGTCTCTAATTGAGTTGGTTATTTTTCTATCTTCAATGCTTATTCTTATTTCATTTAGTTATTTTTTTTCTAATATACATTTTTTTACTAATCTATTTATTTTTGTAAATGAATTTTTATCTTTGGTTTTTGTTTACTCTAATTTGGGGAAAATATTTACCAAAATATATCTGGTGATTCCTAGGATCTTTTCACTAACACGTGGGAATCATAGATCCCATTCTAACCATATAGCGAACCAGATTGCGTTTTGGGATGTATTTAATCCCATGTCACTTCCTTACAATGTTTTATCAATGCATATGTTCATAATGTGAACTAGAATTGGTGTAGAACATATTATTTGGGGATGTTCTCAAAATGAAATACTAATTTTATCAGATCATTATAGTTAGGTCTAAAGAGAGTCCATACATCACTTTCATCTCACGGGCCTCAAGATGATGAGGAAATTATGGAATTTAATTTGGGATTCATTGCCTCTTGGGGATATTTTTATTATTATTATATTATTTATATTTTAATCCACATTAAGAATGTCACTGATATTGGGTGACTCTCTTGGTCCCAATGTTAAATGGACTGCGAACATATTTCAATTGTTTGGAACACATGTCTTGGGAAACAATGTGGTACCATACAATAAAATTTTCCTTTTATATATTTGTCTTAGTGGGTTGGCTCGCGTATCCACAACTATGGGGACAATGAATTCATAACTTTTTTCTGTCTCAGGAGGTCTTGTTTTGGACTCCTCTTGGTTTTGTATTTCTCTAATGAAGTTTTCAACATGTTTTAGGTTGATTTAGAAGTCTTTTGAGATGTGTTTTTGTGATTCCAATGTGGGTTATTTTGTATAATGTTTTGTCATGGGATTGAAAACCATGGTTAAAAAATAAAGATATATTTTAAGGGTAAAATTTATTTTCAAACATGGTTTTTTAGAGAATAAGTATGGGTTAGTTTCATTGGTTTTATGAAATGATTTATAAAAATGGTTATCTTTGGGTGTAATGTTGTTTTCAGAATGAATGTGTGTTATTAATTACAATCCTTCAGTGATACATTGTAAAAATGAATGGAGTTCTAGATATTCGTTTGAATGGTTTTCTTTCTACAGAAATGTGTGTGATCCACCAAGGTTATTTCCTTTCATAGTAGAATATTTTGGATTATTGGTAAAATAACTATGTATAGGGTGGTTTTTAGATGTTCTATGAAGAAAATTAAGTTTCTAGAGGAAAGTTGTTTTGGTAAAAAATTTGTGCCTCTTTTGAGGGGTTTTTTGGATTTTTTTAGGCTTGACGTTTTATATTGAGTACTTTATTTAGAAGGAATCAATTGGTTTTTGTTTGGAGGTATGGATTTCTGAGGTCCATGTCTAGTGTCATTATTTCTTCCTCCTAGAATAGATGATAGTGTTTATTAAGATCTAGTACATACATTAACTCTGAATAGAGTAGTGGATGTTATACTATCTTGGTGAGAGAGGATGAGTTCTGGGTTTTCTATTTTGATGAGTTTCCATTCTTTGGGATGCCTTTATTTTTGTAGTTATGATCTCAATTTTAGAGTTTATTGTGGTTTTTTATATCTTTTGGATGTTATTACCATTTTCCATTGAGCTATTGAGGTTCACATTGTATGGGAAAGAGACTCCTTCTGTGTATAATGGGGTAAATATGATGTTTGATATTTTATATGAGTTTGGTAAATTTTATAGTATCTTATTGTGGCCATTTTGGAAGCAATTATTGGGGGTGATCCATGAATTAGACCCTAGATTACCTGCATGTGTCATGAACCAAGCTGAGGTCTCTTTTTTCTTTTTGAGGATCCATGTTGTGGTTATTCCATCAATTGGAGTGGAAGTGATTTTTCATATGAATGTTTCACTCATGGATGTAAAATTTTTTTTAGGATATTTCTTATGGTAGTTATTCTTTGTACCACTATTTCAAAGGAACTCTAAATTATAGAGATAACTTATTATAGGTTCACATGATTAATAAGTTTTCTTCTTTTAGGTACTTATCTGAATATTACATGGAGTTGATGATTCTTATTAGTTCATTAGAGAGACGCTTTTTTTCATTAAAATCATTTACATTGGGACAAATCCATTTTTATTGTTCCTTCTCATTAGGCCCACCTTGGAACATTCATATTCCATTTCTATTCCTTTTATTGGGTCTTTATCAGGACAAGAAATGGCATGGTAAGGAGATTGTAATACCCTAGGGGTTTCATTGTATCTATTTTGTATAATTTTGTCTCATTATAGAATGGGCTTGAGATCTATTAATTGGCCAGCCAAAAATTAACCTTTCTGAGGCATATTGTCTCATTTCTAGTTAGCCCGTATGGTTACTAGTAATCTTTTGTTGCTCGTGTATGTGACAGGTGTGTCTAATGTGTGAAAAATATCTTTTTCACGGTCTTCTAAAACGTGAAAGAAGCATGTGGGTGGGATTTATAAGAGAATTGTTCCAAGTGGAATAATTTTCAAATGTATTTATCAACCTCGCATCTTCATACTTGTAATAGTGTGAGGGGATTTCTGGCCTTGGTAGAGGCCAATACACGGTTAGGTAAAACATATAAAAACACTAAGGGTTCCTAGTTTTTTAAATTTTTTTAAGTTTTTATTTACATTATTTTTAATATTTTTAATATTTATTTTTATTATCCCATTATCATACCTAGAATAAAAATATTCCCCCTCCATATTTGTCTCTTGTGTTTCCCATGATCCCTCCTCCTCGTCTCTCTCTTTCTGAGTCATTCCCCCAGATTTATTTGATATTTGGGATCTTCTCCCCAAGGTATGTTCAATAGCTTCCTCATCTTCCTCTTTTCTGATATTTTTTATTTCACTATTTTCCCACCAACATCATGAAACCAATGGTTATGGATAACCTATTTTTCACTATATTCCTTAATTATTAGGTTGTGCAAATAGATCCTCATTTTTTCATCTATTGTGTTTCTATATTCCCCAACGAAGGAAATGATTTTGGGATCAATCGATTTTGCACAACCACATGACGTGATAATTTCTTCTACTACATTCACTATCCTAACTTATATTTAGGTTTTTTTGTTTTAGTTTCCTAGTATATTTTAGATCCATTTTTTAGTCAATGAGGCAGGTTCAAACTTCCCGAGTTGAAGGTGATTTGATTGCATATTGATATGTTGGCATATATATGTTTTTGTGTGTCTTTGAGTGTGTGTATCCCATCATTATATGTATATATATATTCTCTCATCTTTATGACTATATATATTGGGGTGAGGTGTATTTTTATATATATATTAAAAATGTATGCTTGTGTATGTGTAACCAGATATATGCATATTTGATCTTGTATGTAATGATACCCTTTCACATATTCATATCGATGATAATATTTGGGTATACGATATGATTCATTAGGTATATGGAAATGTGAATATTCTTGGAGGTTGGGAATTTCCACTTCGAGTTGTCACCGATGAAAGCTTCATGTTTAAAGTGTTCTGACATGATCCTATTCTATTTGAAGAAGGTATTGCTGATCAATTTCATTCCAGTGGAAAGTATTAAGTGAATGTACCTTTATATTCCCAATTTATTAAATTATAAAAATATGTGATATCCTTGTTAATATTTGGAAACATTTTTTTGTTCTGTGGGATTCAAATAAATATTTTTTTCTAATGCAGTTTTTATGATTTAAATTTGATTATTTATTTTTATTAAGATTTTCAAGATATAAATTTTGGGTTTATTATGGTTTTAATGATAAGTTACAGGTTTTGACCAGGTTTGGACTTCTTTGAAGGGAAAAATATTTTTAGTTAATTTTGGCATTAAATATAGGTGTTTGCCATAATTTGCATAAAAAGGGTTTTCATTTTTATTTGAAATAGTGATTTGAAATTTAATGGTAGTTTACCCTTTGTGTAATGTTCTGATTGGATTATTTATGGAGAGTTAGAATAAATGAAATAGTATTATTCCCTATTTTGTTTTCTCGCATAGTATCTTGAGATTATTTATGAAATAAATTATTTTCTGACCCTCTAAAAATTTTTATCTTCTGTATTATGAAAATTGAGATGTAATAAAATAATTTCTCTATGTTATTGATTTTAAATTAAGAAATCATTATCGTGGTGTGACCTTGATATGATTTAAGGGATTCAAGATTTTATTTTGGAAAGAGTTGGTTAATTACATTATGTTGTAGAACATTATTTTAAAATGGTTTTTCTTGAATTCATTAAGTTTGATAAAAAAAATCCAATGAGGGTTTTTATTGTGATGTTTATATCATTATTAGGCTTCTAGAAAAATGGGTTTGTAATGATGTATACCTTTGGAGTTTGATGAGTCACCTTATTCTAAAAGGATGTTTTTTGATATATAAAGTGAAAATAGATTTTCCCTTCCCTTATGTGGTTATTCATTGATATTTAGATGCATCCCTTTAGAATTGTGTCTAAAATTTCATATTTTTTTAGAACATGATTTGAAAACAAATATTATTTGAGTGAAGGCCAGGTTGGAACTTATGATGTGATGATGATTTGACAATGTTGTTCCATCTTGTTTGTAGATGATGGTTATTTTTTTATGTCATTAATGCCAACGATATGATTACTTTTTTGTTCTATTGGTATCTTCTTGTTGTGGTTTTGGGTTCCCTTGGTGAAAATTGATAGACTAATTTATTAAATATTCTTTTGAAACACTCATGATCCTCATTGGATTCATAGAATATATGGAGGTTAGGATTGAGTATAATAATGTGGTATGCCATGTTCATGAACTGGGGATCAGATAATTAATTATTAAAATGATGTCACATTGGGGGTTCAACATAGTATTTTAATGTTTGACATGATAACATGGTTTTATGAAATAAAATTTCTGAGAATCATGTTTAATTATTTTACATGGATTTTTGGTGAAATTAATGATAATTGTGCCTAATTGATTTCATGGAGTGATACTTTATTTTTACATAAACACTTATAAAACATGTATAAGGCCTAAGGGTATGGTGTGAGTTGATGTTAAACTCTTGGGGAGGATCATATAACATCGCTTGGGTGGTAATATCGATTAACATCCAATTCTCTCATAGGTTGTTCCGTTCAAGCATAATGTGTTGAATATAGTATTGGGCTTTGTCAAGAGAGAACCCCAGTGACAATACCTCTTTTTCGAGCTCAGAAAAATGGGCTTCGAATGGATCAATTCTACCTAATGAGGCCATAACATCCTTTGTCTGAGTAAATTTGATTTGTTAATACAATATATTTATACTAATCGTGTGGTCACTAGTAAAAAAATCTATTACCGATGTTAAAAAAAATTTATTGATATTTTAATATCCAAAAATAGAAAACTATGGAAGTTCATATGTTATAGTACCATTTTACATAATATTATATTTATTTATATCAAGAGGAATTTTCATTTGTATGTTTCTGGGTCATTACATCTACCTTTTAAAAAGGATATTTAATGTAAAATGTTATCCTATTAACATCAAATATAATGAATCATATGGTCTTTTATATAATCACGTTTTTATAGGTACATAATATTCCATTTATCACTCACATCCATGTGAACAATGACATATATCAGTTTCTATCATTATATTCTCATTTATTCTATTTCCAAATATTTTCTTTCTTGGAATGTCATTCTATGTAGAAAACATGATATTAATAATTCCATAAGACATTAGGAACTATATATTACTTTATTAAAGAGGATATTTTATTAACCGTATTTTTTTATTGGGTTTTTAAACCATGATATTCATAAATGTCAAAAAAAATGATTTCAAATATCATGTTTAATCTTAAAGGAATTAATTTATTTAGTTTGGGAAGAATTTAGTTCCCAAAAATGTTAAATCTAAATCATTGTACTCGGTAGTGTATTTAATAGAAAATACTTACCTTAAGAACCCATAAATATATTTTATTATATGTAATCTCATTGATAACATGCGGTACATGCAACCCTAAGCCTAAATAAAACATATTATAATGTACCATTATAAAATAATAATCAAATTGGTGGGTATTAATATTAAAAACTATATATGTATATTATGTTAGTATATTTATTTGAAATAAAATAATAATAATTTATAATATTTAGTAATTTATTTTTAAAATAATTTTTTTTCAAAAAAATATGGATAATTATTTCAATGCTCATATGAAAAATTAATTTTATACAACTTATAGATAATTTATTACACAAAATTAAACTAATTTTTTGAATTATAATATCAATATATTTGTAGGGTGAATTTTTCTAGATTTTTAGAAATGTTTGATTTTTGGATAAATTGTAAAAAATAATGAATTTCAACTCAAAACTACATTTTCATTTAAAGTATTTATAATGATAAATAAATTTTCAAATATTTTTTAAAATCAAATTCTTTAAATTTTATATCTATTAATCCATTTTATCTCATTTTAATAATTTTTTATTTAATTTTTATATAAAAACTCTATAAACTCTTTGACACTTTCCCTTTGAAAATATGCTTTCTCATTGCATCTAGAATTTTAATATTTAATTATAGTTTTATAATTCATTGAGTAGAATTTTTAAAAATAGATCCATTTATATGGACGTAGCCTCAAAACATAACAACATCATTAATTGAATGAATAATTCACATTGAAGATCTTTTCAGGTTTAGAGTTTTAGAGAATTTGGCAATAAGTATTACATTACATCACAATAATTACAAAGTATACACTTCTACTCAGTTTCTTTCTTTTTTAATAAAATTAAAATACATCAAAAAAAGATTCATGTCAATATCCATGCTTTAGGCAGAATGACATTTACTTGATCCCATCATTGACCATATTCTTATTTAAGTCTATAGAAAAACATTTCAAAACATGGGATGAGAATAAAATTCTTAGAAGGGTAGTAAAATAAAGAACAAAAACATTATCCCCTAAATAAAAAAAATCAATGAAACCATACTTTTTAATCATAAAATACCATATGAATTCAGTGGATTTATGAATAACATGAACAAATCAGAAATCATAGTGTTAACTTATAGCATAGAAAATTTACATACATTATAGCTTTGACAACTACGTAGGGAGTTACTTGTGTAATACCCATCATAGTATATTCCTTAAAAATCTTACGAGAAAAATTAACATTTATCTCCATCATATTACACAATTAATTGGAGAGATATCTCGAGATCACCCTTCCTAATATTATTACATAACCCCCAGTATATGTAAAAAATACCTAAGAACATTAACATTTTTATAACACATAGAATGACCTAATGGAAAGATAAAATTTCCACATTTCAATAAAAATAAATAATTTAAATATACAGACATAAAAAATCCCTTACAAAACCATTTTTCAATACCAAAATACGTAAAAGGCTATATGGTATTTATTTTCCTTTTAAAAACATTGCACCTTGTTAAGGAAGCCAAATATAAAATAATACTAACAGTGGCCGAAAAGGTATTTGTCACTGATTATGTTAAAAATATACATTTTTTATATAGTAAAACACCTTTTCGAAACATATTCCCTTTTAATGAAATTAAAATTCAAAAGTGGTTATACAACGTATAAAAGAACTTCATGTATAAAACACAATATGCTTCAATGAGATGAGATTGAGACGAACTCCCTTTTAAAGGTCATTTGGTAAATAAAAAAGTTCAATTATGTGTATTCACAATAAGAAAACATAAATCAAGTTAAAATACATGATAAGATATAAAAATTCATTTCCCCCATAATCAAATAATGACATTAATAAGAAATATATGATCAACACAATGAATGGGAATTGGGTTAAGAAGATCACTTATATATAAGGAAACATACAAATTAGACACCCCATGAAAGAAGGACAATAAAAAAAGATGTAAATTAATAGTAATTAAAGTATATTACACAAATAATATAATCATGGGCCTTATATACATCAGAAAAAAAGGAAATAGTGGAAAATATAGCATGAATCTCATTGGGAAAAAATGTGAGATGAAATCCCCTTACCTCATGTCTAACATGACTCATTTGTTTCTTGTTCATAATAAATTATAAACATAATTTAATTTCTAATTGAATAAGAAACGTTCTCATGTTTATTATTCATGTTATATCACTTATAATTTTTCTATAATAATTAGATATATATTTGAGTTCATATCATTCATTTTGTCGATGTTCAGAAATAAATTAAAAAACGAACTTGTTATAAGTAAAAATTATCCATTTGAGCAAAAGTGAATAATGTACAAAATTATATTCATTATTTATATATTATATTTATCATATATATCTAGTATATATTTATTTATAATAGACCACAATGGTTGGACATAAGAAATGAATTTCACCGTTCATGGAGACGGTAAACCGTATGTACACATGAATGCTACTTTCATTTATTTTTCATTTTTAAAGGATTGAAAACGTAATGATTTGTAGGTATATTATAATTACAGTATAATATCATTTTTTTATACATTATATAATTCATTAACACCATCTTTTATAAGTCCCATGTATAGCATGAACGAGTCATATAAGTTTGAGCGGGCGGTAGTCTGCGCTTCCTCAAATGAGATTATCATTTTTATCCATTATGGAAACCATGATGGTATTCTATAAATGAAAAATAATGGAGAATATAGAAAACATAAATATAATATATATCATATATAAATAATCTTCTATTGTAATGGCCACCATGAGATGTTGTAAGAGATATTTTAGCAATCATCATTTCGTGAGACAGTAGTTTGTCGTCCACAAAAAAATAGTACGTTCGTATCTAGTATATGGAGGTGTCTAAAAGTTTAGATAGAATACTTATAATAAAAACTACCTCGTATATTTATAATACTGGTTTTTTTAGAAAACAAAATAATAATTTGTGTTTAGGGGGTCGTATAAGTAAAAGAATAGAAAAGAACATCAGAGAAGATGTTACATTTAAATCGGGTATCTCCCTTTAGATTGAACAAAAAGGTTTACTTTAATTGCGTTATTCTTTGGTGAATGAATCTATGAGGTAGTGAAGGATGTATTGAGATTTATTGAGAAGATTTTGGATGATCCAAGGGACTTTTGAGGTGTGAGAAATGGGTTAGAGTCGGTGTCCTTTTATAAGAGGGAGGATGGGGTCTTTAGGAGTGATTGATTGTATTTTTTTATTATAAACAATTTTCAGTATAAAATTTCCAAAACTCATTAAATTAGAAGAATAGAAGACTCTTGTTTGATATAAATCATCCAATATGAACTCTATTGGTTTCAGATAATTATTTAATTTTTATAATATCATTTATTCAAATCCTTAATTAATAAAGTAATTGTCGCATCATCATTGTGTCAAAAATAATTTTACTTATTTTATGTCTAAAAGTTATATATAGAATTCCATGATGTATGAAATATTTTTATATTTAAAATTAATATTTATCTTATAATAGATAACATATATAACCTCATATATAAATTTTTTTACTAAATGATATATGTTTATTCCATTTTTTTCTTTACATTAAATTAATTAATACAATGTGTCATTATCACTACCATGTGGTTCCATGGGGTCCTAAAATTGACCCATTGATTCCCATGGTTGGACAGGTATCAACAAATAGTATTAAGACAAATTTATGGATAATGTAATTTTATTATTATAATATTTTTTACCCTTATTTACCAGATTTATCCTTTATCTTTGTTAAATAAAATATTTACAGAAGTAAATTCTCGTAATGTCTAAAAATAAAATTTAACAATTAAAAAAATTTAGACATACAAATTCCATATATAGAATCCATTTTTCCAATTTCCAAACACAAATGTTACAGAAATTTATTTAAAATTAATTCATGTTCTCAAAATAAAAATCATCTTTTTTGGAAAATAATAACTACCAAAAGATTGACACTTTTTTATGTCCAATATGAAAGTGAAATTAATTCCAATTATAAAAAGGGATTAAATGGAAAATATATAATATAATTATTGTTTAAAACCTATTAAAATTATAATATATCCATAAAATAAATTAAATTAAAAGGTAGTTTTGAAGTAAAATGCATTATTTTTCACAATTCATAAAAAACAAATATTATCTAAAAAATACAGAAACATAAGCCAATGTGAATTTTGATATCCTGATTCTAAATAAAAATATTAATTTGTCAAATGAAACATATAAAAGTTAAAAAAACTCTTTTTAAAAAAGGGTTCTCCATAAAAACACGGTAAATAGACCTTTTAAATAATATTAGACTTTTTATGCTTAAAATTGGATTTATTCACATTTTCACATCTATCTATTATTGTATAAACATAGAAACCTTTAATCAAAATGTGTAATCATATTGTAGTTAGTTATTTTCATTCCCATCAAAAAAAAAAGTATTCATTAATTAAAATTTTAAATAATAATATTATTATTTTATTTTTCAGTACAACTCAATGCTGTGGGCAACATAAGATTTAAAAAAATTGTTGTTTCGTACAGAGTATGCTATCAGACATACCATCCCCTTTAATTTTAAATTGATATTTAATTAAATAATATTAATAAATAAGAAAATTTCATATTATTTAATTAACTGGGATGTTACATCTTTCCCACCTTCTAGAAATTCAATCCCGAAAAATTTAAAATTGTTCTTGGAAATTTCTTTAAAAGTCCTACATCGGAAAAATAGTAAGTAAAATTATCACTTTAAATGAAATATTGAAAAGTAAAAAAGGTCACCCAAGATAACCCATATTAGGATTCAATGAAAACATGGATATAGATAACAAAAATAACTATCATTTTCAGATGGAGAGTGAAAAAAACACATAATCAAATGAATGTTATAACCATGAAAAACACAAACTTGTGATGGGTTAAACAGTCATTGGTTTCCCAGTTGGAAAATTAAATAGACAATGTTTTTTTAAGTTATATTTCATAAAGTTTGAGAATTTATTTATGATATTGACTAATTACATCAATAAATATAATTACTTTTCAAGTAGAGTTTCATCATTTAGTATGTTTGTACCAAAAAAATCATCTTTTCTCCAAATGATAAGTATTCAAGATGACGTGGTAACACCTGATGTGTTATGGAGAACTTCTAGAGAATCAAATAATCCATGAAAGATGAACCATATATTTAACCTATATTAGAACATTATCCAAAACCAAAATGGTTAGTACAAGATCAAATAATCTCCATAAATGATAATCTTTTATGAAAAATAAATACGACTCTTAATCTCCCAAATTGAATAAACTATACCTATATCTCATCAAAGACCATTAAAAACAAATATTTCCTTAAAATTCATTAATATATTCAAATTTAAGTCTAAAACAAAAAATTTCTAAGGCTTTGATCAATTAGTCATCCATATTAAATCTTAACATTTATCTCCAAATAACATCGACTACTCGTAAAGTCTTATAAAAATGTGTAATTAACCAAATAACATATTCTCTATGATAGGTTAATAATTTCAATAATTAACCCAAATCTCTATATGTCCATAATAAAATATCAATTCATCAAAAATAAAATTCATTCATTACTCCTAAATTGAAATCCAAAAGTATTATATTTTCCTAAGAATATAGTGTCCCAAAAAGAGAAAACGTCTTCCAAAATAACCATTATCACTTATTCCCCGAATCATTTTCTTATACTAAGGATATCCATTTGATAAAACATAAAATCCCAAATCAAGTTAGTCTTGATCAAATAAATTCATTTAACTAAAAATAATAATTCATACTGACCAGGGACAACACATAGTCTATGGTAGGTGATAAATCCCAGTCGCACTTTGGTTGTGGTTTCGATACCCATTTCTTTTTTTGATGCGACGGGTTGTCACATGGTCTTCGTTTTATCCATTCTAAAAAACTATAAAATCTTATAAGATTTCCAAAATTGAGATAAACTCCTAAAAAATAACCCTAACATGACTTAACCTTAATGGTTGTCTTATAACTCTCATTTTCATCCCATCTTATAATGACTTAAATATCATAATTCACGAAGTCTTATATGTATTGGAAATTATTTTACCTCCATTAAATAACACTATTACCATATAAAGAACAACATACCTTGATCATGGTGTATACCATGTTTCATTTTAATTTTGTTCATGTAGAAAGATGGTCCATGCATTGCAACAATGATTTATATATGCTAAAAATCATCTTCTTCCTATATCTTAAAACACCTCGTACAACATTGGTCATATGGGTGATCAATAAGAAATTATAATATAATAATGCATGACATATAATTTCAATACATCTATTAAAAAATTATTTCTATTAAACAATCTGACTAAGTTTGAGTTGAAACATTCAATAAATTGTCCTCTTAAAATACCTTTAGTATGTACTGAAAAAATACAATTTAAAAGAAAATATAAATAGGTTTCACCATAGTACATTTTTCAAAATAATAATATTCTTCAAAATATTTTGATAAGGTAAAATATCTTAAAATTCCTTGATAATATTTTCCGTTATTAAAAATATGAGAATATTTAGAAAATATGATTTGATTAAATACAACCCATGATCCACAATGGAATCGAGGTATAGCGGAGGTGTTTGATAACACCCACAATTTCTTGCAAGTGAGTTGTATGTTACAAAATGATTCGGGGTCATCTAGACATGACTTTGCAATAAATATTGCTAGCAAGTAATCATGAATAGATAAGAATGTCGTTTGACATCCTCCACCTTCCCTTTGTAAAAAAATTCCTAGATCTGAAAATGTTAAAAAAAATAAGGATTTAACTTAAAGAATAAATATAAGGAATCATAATGTGTCTAAAAAATTCATAACCCCTAATGTGGTAGGAAATGACCTATGATACCAACTATAAGAACCTAGCATTAAAATATTACATAATATTTAACTAAATTAATAATTCACTTTGAGGACCATTTCTGGTTTAGTGTTTTATAGAATTAGTCCATAACTATTACATTACATTTCAAAAATTACCAGGTAGAAACTTCTACATTGTTTCCATATTTTTTCAAAATATAAATCTCTCAAAAAAATAGTCAAGTATAGTTCCATGTTTTAGGGAGAATGAATTTTCCTTGACCATATCCTTGACCTTGTTCATCTTTATGTTCTATAAAAAACATTTGAAAACATGGGATGAGGATAAAAAGCTCACTGAAAGTTATAAAATAAGGAAAGAAAACATTATCCCATCAATAAATAAAAATCAATGAAACAATAATTTTCAATCATAACATACCTCATGAAATCATATTATTTAGGAATAACACACATAAATCATAAATCACAAAGGAAACTTATGGCATACATAAAATACTTACTTTGTAGTTTTCACAGCTACATGGCGAGTTACGTTTGGAATACCCATCATAGAATATTTCCTAAATCACATAGGAGATACAATAACATTTACCTCCATTGAGTTGCTCAATCCATTGGAGGGCGATCTCGGGCTCCCATATCCTTAGTTTATCATGGAACCACTCGTATACGTAAATAATGCCCAAGAACAAGAACATATCCATTTCACATAAAACTAACAAAAATGAAAGATTAAATTTCTACATTTCAATCACAGTAAATAATTTAAATATATTGACAGAAAAAATCAATTAACAAAAACATTTTCAATACAAAAATATGTAAAACAGTATATGGTATTTATTTTCTTCTTAAAAACATTACAGCTTGTTAAGGAAGCGAAAGATCAAATAAAACTTGTGTTGATGCAAAAGGTCATTATCATAGCTTACATTAACAAGAAACAATATTTTTTTTAACATTTAGTAAAATTAATTGAAGAAAAATATTCCATTTGAATGAAATGAAAATTAAATTGAGTTTATAAAGAAAATTAAATAATGTCGTCTTTAAAAAAAATATTCCTCAATGAATAAAGATTTAGGCAAAGTAACTTACAATTATCATTTGGTAAATAAAATAGATCAATTATGCTTATTCACTATATGCACTCATAATGAAATTATAAATACATGATAATATAAAAAATTCCATTTCTCACATAATCAATGAATTACATAACTAAGAAAGATAAAATCAACAAAATGGATGGGAATTGGGTTAAGAAGATCACTTACAGATTTGGTAACATACGAAACATACACACCATGAAAAAATTAGTATAAAATGATGATGTAAATGCACATAAATTAAATTATATTACACCAAGAATACAATCATGGGAAGTACATACACCTCACAAAAGGAAATAGTGGAAAATATTGCATGAATCTCATGGGAATAAAATGGGAGAGGAAAACCCCTTACCTCATATCCGACATGACACATTTGTTCCTTGTTTACACTGAATAATAAAAATATGAACATTTATACTTGTTCACAAAACATTTTCATGTATATTATTCTTTCTATATCACTTATTACCTTTCTATAAAAAATTTTATTATTTGAGTTCATATAAGATATTTTTTCGATGTTCAAAACTTGAGTAAAAAATGACCTTGTTATAAATAAAAAATGTTCATGTGGGAAAAAATAAAATATCTACAGAATGATATTCACGATTTAGGTAATATATATAATATATATAAAGTATATATGTATTTATAATAGACCATAATGTTTAGAAATAAGAAATGAAATGCAACGTTCAAGGAGACGGTAAGTCGTATGTACACATAAACGGTACTTTCATTTCTTTTACATTTTTAATAAAATGGAAACTAAATGATACATTAAAGTATAATAATTCCAGTATAATACCATATTTTTTATATATTAAATTATTCATTAAAAACATCCTTTATACTTCACACATATTTAATTAACGAGTCATATCACTTTGAGGGGGCAGTAGTCTGCACATCATCAAATGAAATTATCATATTTACCCATTATTAAAACCATGAAATAATGATATAAATAAAAAATACATAACAATATAGAAAACATAAACATAATATATATCATATATTAATATTGTTCTATCATAAGGTCAACCATGAGAGGCATTTGGAGATATTTGAACAATCATCATTTCGTGATGCAATAGTTTTTCGTCCACAAAAACTGTATGTTCATATCCATTTGTTATAGGTGTGTGGAAGTGTAGTACTTATAAATATCATAACAACAACCAAGAATATTTAGGATAATTTTTTTCTTTAAAATGATAGTAATAAATAGATTTTAGGGGGTTGGAGAAGTAAAATAAAGGAAAATAACTTCAGAGAAGATATTGCCTTTAAATCAAGTATCTCCCTTTGGTTTGAACCAAAAGATTTACATAAATTTCCTTCTACCTAGGGTATGTCTTCTTGTAGGAATAGAGGGATTTATTAAGGTTAATTGGGTATATTATGAATGTTTAATGGGGCTTTAGTGGTTTAGATAATGGGTTTTAGGTGGTTTCCTTTTATAAGGGACATGAGGGGCTCTTTAAGAAAGATTGAATGCATTTTCTATTATAAACATATATTTGGTTTCAAAGGTCGAAAAGTCATTAAATTTCAAAATAAGATGAATATTGATATAAATAAAGTCATCCAATAAAAATTGGACTGGTTTTATATTTTTTATTATTTTAATAATCTCATTTATTTAAACCATTCATTAATAAGGTAATAACTACATCACCATTGTGTCATAAATAAATTTATTTCTTTGATGACTAAAAATTATATATATAATATAGTTATGTGAGAAATATTTTTATATTTCAAATTAATATTTAATTTTGAAGACATATGTTATATAACCCAATATAGAAATTGTAATAGTAAAATATATATGCTTATTTCATTTTTTTCATTTCTTTAAATTAATTAATATAATGTGTTGTTATCACAGTGAAGTGGCTCCATGGGGTCCCTAAATTGACAAAAGTATTCCCATTGTCAGACATGTATCAACCAATAGGATTAGGAAACATGTTAGGATAATTTAATATTATTATTATAATATTTTTTACTCTTATTTACAAAATTTACCTTTTAACCTTGTTAAATAAAATATTTACTGAAGTAAAAATTCATCATATCTAGAAATAAAAGTTACGTATTTATACAATATGGAACTCGTGATTCAAAATATGGAATACATTTTTCAAAATTAAAAACAAAAAATTGGTTGAAATTAATTTAAAATTAATTATCATTGTCAAAACAAAAAATTATGTTTTTATAAAATAAGATTTATCAAATGATTGACACTTTTTGATGTCCAATTTCAAATGAAACTACTTATAAAGGACAATATTGGATTAAATAGTACAAATATATTCTAATTGAACTTTAAGACCAATTAAAATTATAATCTAAACATATAAATATATTATATTAAAAGGCAGTTTGGCATTATAATGCAGTAATTTTCGCTATTCAAAACAAACGAGCGTCATTAGAAAAATAAAAAAAAATATAATCCAATGTAAACTTTTTATGTCCCAATTGTAATGAAGGGTATTATTATTTTTAAATATAACGTAAAAATTTTACAAACAGTATATTTATAAAGGGTTCCCCATCAAAAAAATGGTAAATCAACTTTTTAAAGAATATTAAAGTTTATATGCTTAAAATTGGAATAATTCACATTATATCTTCTAACTTATATTTAATAAATGTAAAGACCTTTAATAAACATGTGAAATAATATTGTAATTATTTTTATTTATTCCCACCAATATAATGACTTTGAATTAACAAAAATTAAAATAATAATTATATTATATTATTTTTTTTGGTATAACTCAAAGTTGAATGCAACAAATGATTAATAAGAAACTCATAGTTTCGTGTTGATTAACCTATCCAACATAGCATACCCTTTAATGTAAAATTAATATTTAATTCAAAAATATTAATATATATTAAAATATCATATTTTTTTATTATCTAGGAAGTTACACCAATATTTTGAATAATCATAATATATATTATCTATTGAGGTCAAAAAAATATTAAGAAAAATGTATATTAAAAATTGTAAAAAACTATATATTGTCTAATGTAGAAATAGAGTTATCAATTGGTTAAACTAAGTATATAAGTGATAAAATGACCAAAAACATTTCTAAGATATATCAAATGGAGAAATTGAAACACAATAATGTATATATATCAGTAATTCCCCATTATGATCCATTTTGTAATTTTACAAACTAGGGTAAACTTGTTTTCAAAAAGAATGAGTGTTCCACTCACCTCACTTATAAAAGCCCACCCCTATAATCTCTATTTCAAACTAAAAAATCCTTTGGTTTCATCAAATTCAATACAATATAACTTTTAAAATTCACTAACATGATCCTAGAGGACATATTTTGGATAAAAATCTTACCAGGGTGGTCTTTTCTACAATCTAAAGGATGTTATGTAAAGTAGAGGAAACATTTTTCAACAAGATGTTTAATTTTACTTAATCCTAAACTGCCTTAAATTTCTATTACATAGTGATGAAATAATAAAATCATTATCATATGTATTCTAATATGTTTTTATATAATTATCAGGACCTGAAACAATCCTAACATTCATACAATGGGTTATGAAATCCTCATTCGTGTTTACTGAGGACTATCGCCCCGCGAACTGATGTCATACGTTTTTCCATTAACACATGTCATGGTTTGTTTTGATGTTGAATAGAAATTATATATATTATATTTATAAACTAATTATACTTCTAGCTTCATTCTATATTACTTACTTTTTTAACATTCCATTCCCTTATGTGATATGACAATGCCACTCGTGTGTACGATGGACTGCCACCTCATGATTCGATGTGATCTGTCTTCCACATTTTCATTACAGTAAATGTGATATGTATACATTTAATGAAAACCTCTGAGATATATGACATTATTATAAAATTTATGACATATATATCATTATTAAAAGTTAATATCCCATTTTAATTATTACAATGAAAATTTCAAACATCATTTTTCTTCTTTTGGATTATTACCTTTATGAAGTGATGTGGCTCTATTTTAATAACCAAATGGCATTTATGATAAATATAAATACATGAAAAAATTAAAATTAATATGTGATATTTTTATCATTATATAATGATAAATTATTACTTACCTCCTTTCTAGATTAATCATTAGAATATGGACTTGTTACTCATGTGTCAGTATGACCTACCATCTCCATGACTGTAATATAGTTCATTTTTCACAACTACCATTCATATGGGATTTAAATTTATAATTTTTTTAAAAATTAGAAAAATATATAGTGAATATTTATATTTATATTATGTAATTATATCATATTCTTATGAATCGAAATGAAAATGTATTAATGATAAAACAAAGAAATTAACATGTGAAAATGTTATGAAAATGATAGATTATTAATGAAAAAGTGATAATGTTTTATGAAATACTAATAAATGATATAATAAATATTAATATGATTTAAGAATAATTTAATAACATTTATAAAACTATTATGCATGTTATTAAGTCCCATTCAACCAAATAAAAGTGTAAGGTTAGGCACAATGTATCAATTTTCACTCATTGAAGAATATTGTATTATTTGTTTACTAAATATCAATTATATGGTATATATACTACCTCGAAGACATGTTATATCATTATTCATTAATATTTCTTGGTATTTTAGGTTTTCCATTGTAATATTTTATTTATGGGTTTTTGACTTAAAATCTACCAAGTGGTAAATCATTTTATAAAAAAATTTGTTTTATTGGGTTATATTACTCCTCTGTTGTCTTTGATATTATAAGATGATATCTGTAATTAATATTGGCTTCATAATTTTGTATTTCCCATTTTTATTTTTATATACATTTTATACACATAATATATTCAATGTTTAATTCTCCCTTCAACATTATAGTCATTAGTAGGCTTCGTTTCACAATATCATTCTAATCATGAAAGGTTATTCAATAATTTCATCTAAAGTAAATAATTTGACAATTTTATAATTAACTCATGTTATTTTATTCAATTTTTTTCTTGATGATTTTTTCATGTAATATTACAATTTTGTCACACATTTCAACATAAAATTACTGACAAGATGTTTAAAGTAATATCTGATAACGTTTCTCAAATTGGTCAAAAATCATCATTTAACAAAAACCTTATTTAAATATAATTATAAGTGTTTTACTCCTTATAAAATGAATTATTAATGAACTTTATAACCACTTACATTTAAAATATTAGTTTGAAAGTAATATTCATGTCATTTTTAGAATAAGGATGGTTATTATTTTTTAAAAAAATTTATAGGAATATTTTTTAATATAGTCACTATATATATACCATCCATCCATCATGATGAATAAATGTTTTAAAGCATCAAATATATGTTTTAAAAATTACATTTATTTACAATTATTTTCAAAACATGTATTAAATGTAGTGGTTAATAAATAAAAATAAACATGATATTTTACTCAATAATGTTTTTAATGGTCTTTTTTATTTATATTTATCAAAGAAAAAAACGTATATTTAACTCATAATACATTCTGTATATATTTTGATGATAAAATATTTATTCATCCTCTTGATAGTATATGATTATTTTTACATGTATGGAATTTACATTAACTTCAATGATTCGTTTTTATAATCAAATCATTTCTCTTGAAATATTCATATTCCTCTAAACATTATACATCAAATTTAGCCAAAATATAGATATTATTTATCATGAATATTCTTATTCTGGTAAATCATAAATTAGATATATATATATAATTAATAGTTATTAGATTAACTGTGGACATATTTTTTATCCTTATTCATCCATCAATGAATATATTTTATGTTAAGACACATTATTTATTTCTTAAATATATTATTTGATATATTATGAATTATTTATACATGAAGACACATGTTGGGCCTAATTATAGATAGCCTCTAAATATATCAATAGGTATGATGAGAAAAAATTTGTAAGGTGTAATTAAATGGGTTTTTAATTGTAGTTCTAAACCATATTTTGAATTGTCATGATGGTAGAGGTATCATCTCCGAAAGACATTATGTCTAATAATTAAGAATTTACTCCATTGATAATTTAGTTATTTTTATTAATGAGATTTTAAGAATAATATTATCTATGGATTAATTTGTTCTTGTCATGTTGATTAAATGTATTGTGATTTCATTTAATTACCTTTCCCTATTTATTAATCCATATTTAATCATTATATCCTGTGATTTAAATTGAATTTTTGTTTAGTTATTTATCATTCCATGATGATTATTCTTATGGATTGATGATATCTTATATTTTATATAATATTTAATGATAATTTCATCTCACCCTTATTTTTTATCCCTTCATCGAGATCTATGAAGTGTAATATAGTTGATATGTGTGGGTACTCCATATAGAATATGGATATTATGAGAAAATTTTCTAATATGAGTTTTGAAATGTAATTAAATAATCAAGTATGTATATGGTTTTTCTATAATACTAAACAATTATGTACATCAAGAGGAGATAAATTATATCTAATTAAAATGTAATAAAGAGGAAAATAGATCCAATTTAATATGTTCGATGTCACTATTAATTTTTTCATGCATTCGGGAAAACATATAAGGATTATTCTACAAACATAGAATGAAATAATTTTATATCTAAAATTTACATAAATTTAATTTTTATTAAAAAAATTAACATAATTTTATATATCATAAATAATTATGAAAAATAAATTGATCCTTCTAAAACTAATTTTTTATGACTATCCCAGACCAACATATCGTATTGAGATTCATAGTCTTCATGGATTAATAGGCTATTACTAGTTTATTGTTGAGGTAATTCCATAGTTATTTATCCCATAAACAAGTTATACATGTGGAAGAGTTATTATCACCTAGAAAATGGAATTGTATATATTCTTTAATATATTTAATGTAATATTTGTGAATGATCCATATTTATCACTTCCATCAATAAATAGACACCTTTATATCTCCGATGCTTCCTCTTTGAGGGGAATTGGTTGTTATTAAATATATAATGATTAGATAAATTAATATGAATCACATCTATTTAAAGCTCATAAATAAATTTATCCTACAAATAACCTTGATGTGGATTCTAAAGTGTATTGATAAAATAAAATTTAGACATCAATTATGTGATGCAAAGTGTGAAATATATAATGATCATCAAATTTTGAAGTATATATTTACTTAGATATTTTTTAGAATTAGATTGAAGACATGGATAGAATAGATGATTGATTTTGACTACACAATTCCATACATTTCCAATAATTTAAACAAAGTATATGACTCCTTTATTTGTATTTTCATGAAATTTTAAATTACTAAATTTCCAATATAATATTTCGGTTAATGATACCATTAATTCAATCTAAGAAATTATGCATGAAGGAACTCCCAATATTTTGTTTCATTTGTTAGGAAAAATTCATTCATTGCATAAGATTTATAAAACTCTTAAATATGCTTATGTTATATATGAAAATATAAAATGGGTTATGAAATTTATATTTCTTCATTTTAATATTAATAATGAAGTTATTACATGAAAAATAAAAAGGATATGTAAATCATGTGAATAGTAGTTTGATAAGTAAATACTCAGTAAGGACTATAAGTATCTATTTTATATTAATCAACAAAATAAAAAACATTATAGGAACATTCCTAAACATTTCATGTTAGAATATATGAATAAATATATTACTTATTATTATAAGAAATTATTTAATTTTGATAAAGGAAAACCTGGAAAAAATTATAAAACGGGATTCATCAAGATTTTCTACTTCCATAATGGGTGTGGGAAAATATAGAGAAGGATTTAATGGTGGTATTTTAAAAAAAATATTAAATTTATAAAGGTAATTTTGTAATTTGTATATTGATTAACATTATTTCATCATTTCATCTTCCTTTGTGAAACTTTTTCATTGGATAAGCATTGATTAAATTATGTTAAGGTTAGTTTTAGATCATATGAAGTCCATATTTTATTTTATCTTATAGTGGAAATATGTTCACTTTTAATTTCACATATAGTCTTCAGATGTTTTGGGTACTTAATAACATTTCATTATAGTCTTCCATCCTCAATCTGATAGGAAGTCAGTGAATATGATTCAGAAATTTTATGATTTTCTTCAATCTTATTCAGGGGATTATTAGGAATGTTTTGATAATAATTTATCATGGGGTGGGTATTCTTATAATATCATTTTCATTCTATTATACATATATATACTTTTCAATAATTATATCGATCGAGTTGTTGGAATCCAGCTTTTAAGGATTATGCTCGGGAAATTTATTTATTAATACAAAAATTGGTATATGAAATGGGTTATAAGGGGTTGTTATCTCTCTATAACATGGATGAATCTTATATAGGGTTCAAATAATTTGTTAATTTTTTTGATGAATAATCACTATTTTAAGGTAGTGGATACTTTTATTCTTAAATATTCTCCATGAATAAGTGTATTGTGTTTTGGGGAAAAAGGGAAGATTAAGTCCATTTTTCTTTAGAATTTATTAAGTCATAAGGATTTTTTTATCATTTTCATAATGAGTGGTCTTGTATCTTATTTTAATCTTGTTATAAGATTTATTTCATGTTTCATTATTATAAAAATATAAGTTATAATCATCTAATGTCTTAATCACTAGTATATTTCATCTGGATGAAAAACTTCTAATAATAAATAGCAAGAGAAAATTCTTGATTATGGATTGAATGTGTTATATAACATGGTAATTCTACTATAATTGGTTTTCTACAAAAACAAAATATTTTAAGAAGCAACATTGGAATAAAAAATGTTAAATTAAGTAAAATTATTTTTACTTCTTTTATGTTGTAAATAATATCTGTAGGATAAAATTACCAAAAGGGTGAAGAATATAACAAAACATGTAAATATAATATTCATGTACATAGAATTTTAACACTTATTATAGAGATTAAATATTTTTATATTCATTATAAAAATTTAATTTCAATTTTCATTTAAAAATGATAATTTTTTAAATGTATTAAAATTTTTGTTCATGTATTATAATGTTTTAGTAAAAAAATAACATCAAAATATTATTATATGATTTTTAAAAGTTAATTACACTTTCAAAATTCATATATAATAATTAACAAAGTGTTAAATTTTTAGAAAATTTTCAAATGTATTATTTTTCAATAAAATGTGGAATATTTCTTATATTATAAATTTATTTACTTATTTCTTGTATTTAGTAGTAAAATTATATTTTAGATAATTTATAAATTTTTTTGACATAAATATGATAAATAATAAAACTA
Source organism: Viscum album (assembly GCA_963277665.1). Lineage (NCBI taxonomy): Eukaryota > Viridiplantae > Streptophyta > Magnoliopsida > Santalales > Viscaceae > Viscum > Viscum album. The sequence continues at coordinate 673,069,787 of OY728157.1, read as the reverse complement.
TAATGTTATTATTAATTAATTTAGTACATTTAATGTATATAATTCGTTTTTTATATTTAAATTTTAAACATTCTATAAAATCAAATTTATTCAAAATCTGAGGTTCAAATTTTAAATTAAATTTAGACATTTTCATATATTAAATATTAAAAAATGACTTCATTTTTAGATTCTATAGGTCAAAATTTGGTATATAGGTTACTTTTTGGTATTTATGAATAGTTAATGAGGCATTTAGGGATAAAACAAATTTATCAAATTTTATAATTTATTAATACACTTCCCATTATTTATTTTTTGTATTTTATTTCATTCATAATCATCGAATATTTTAAATTATTCAATTTTTTCTATTTAACCATGATAATTACATTTATAATATTTATGTAGTGGTTATAGTAATAAATGTCACACTCACATTTTAAATACATATAATATTTTCTTCATATGGATAAAAAATATATTATAAATTCTAAATGATTATTTTAATATTTAATAATTTTTAATCTTTTAAATTAATTTTATATATTTTTTAAGATATAGTTATTTTAATAACCTATAAACATTGATTCAGTTCTTATTCAACAAGAAGGAAAATCATGTAATTGATTTATAAAACACTACAAGAAATATTTTTTGGGTGAGTTAAGGATTTAAATTAATTTACAAGATAATAATAATATATTCTCTTATTATTAATATATTAATTTATACTTCCATTATTGAAATGTTTTTTCCAAATAAAACTAAATTGAATAATTTCAGAAATGATATTAGTATTATTTATAGTAAATAATATTATATTAATATATTTATAGTAATATTATAAATAATATACACATATAATTTAATTGTATATGAATTAAAATATAATCCATGGACTGTTTAAATTTTTTCAATGATTTTATAGTAAATGATTTTAACCCTGTAGAGTTTCCGTTACGGTAATTCACTTAGTTGATTTAGAGAGGAATAAAAAGAGATATGAATTAAACACAAAAAAAAAATCCAACAAATTATAGTATGTCATAATTTATACTCAAAATCATAATATCATTGAAATAAATCGGATTGAATCAATTTTTATTTGAAATATTATTTATTTTAATTTAAAACATTAAGAAAATACCCTGAGTTACCCTCCCCTCAATTATAAAAGGTTAACAATATACTCTCTTCCTCATTCCATATGAGAACACAATCACAGTAAATCCATAAAAAACTTATTTACATCCATTCAGATAATTGTGAATAATTTTTTTGATTAGAAATCTAACCTAAAAATGATTTATCTATGAAACTAAATAGGATTCATGAAGAAGACGAATATTTATTATCCATGAGATTTATTATTCGTTCATCTACCTCCATAAATTTTTTTTAACCATGTTGAAACACTAATATTACTATATAAAATATTATGATATGTTATTTTGATAATGAAATAAAATTTATGAATATTCATTTCCATCAAATGTGAATCAAAATCGTTATTTGTGTGTACAGTGGAGTTCCATATAGTGAACCAATATAATTTGTTATCCATAATCACCCCACATAGATAGATATATTGATGTATTTATTTTATTTTAAATTATATTCATGATATATTAATAATTTTTTAATATAATATATTATCTAATTTCATACCTTACCATCCATTGAAAGTAGATAATATAATTTTCACAAACATGTGGATTTCCACCTCTACTATTTGATGTCATTATTTTTTCATGAACCCATCCCATTGATTATATATATATATTTAAAGATTGAATATAATAATGATTATATAATAAATATTCTAGAATTATTAAATTATTCTTACATACATTCCCTCACATTATTTCAAAAATGAAAATATTACTCATATATATGTATGGTCTACCATATATATAATTATAACATAAATAATTTTTCATAATTATATAAAATTTTATAATAAAATTATATATGACAAATATATTAATATTATTCCTGAAGATAAATAACATACATATTTATTTGAAATCTGGATTAGAGACACTTTATATTGAAACTCCATTTTAAATAATTTCATGGTTTATTTTTCTATATATATTTATTATTTTTTCCATACAAATTCAAATAATTTTTGTTGATATTTATATAGACATATATGATTTATAAATTAAATTTTAGGTCACTTTTGATATTATTTCATATGATTTCAAATGTTATTATTATCAATATTTTATGTGGAGTGTTTTTTACAAAAAGGAATATGTATTCTTCCATTTTAATCTATACAGTGTAAACAGTTTTTACCACTACCAGTTACATTATTAGATGTTTTTATTAATTTAAAAGAATTAATTTTTTTCATCAATAAAACACCCACATTTCTTATGTTACAGTAATTTTAAAAATAGTTTAAAATGGAATAGATATTTTCATAATCATTATTTTTTATCTTAAGTGCCAAAATAATGTTTTTATGCAATATTTGACATTTTTTTATTTTTTATCTTTCATGAGATTTATTATTATTATTGGTTGTTCCATTATTGTTGCACCTTCATGAATAATTTAGTTCACCTAATAATTGATAACATTATATTTTCAATGATCCTCACAACAATTACTACTAGGTTATTGTAAATCATCATTATAGGTTCAAACCCATCGGGATAACTATGTTGAATGAAAAAAATTTAATAAAATCAGTTTAATATATTCCAGACATTCACACTTCATGATGGGGTTTTTCTAAAGCTATGTTGTTTGTATTTAATTTGTAAAATTATGAAGGTATCATGGTCAATTTCGAGACTCTTCAAAAAAATGTATCCTAAATCAATATTGTAATAGTCCCACATATTTGGCTGTGAAGTGGTCACATGGTATAAAATTAGGTTTCTTCAAACCAATATGATTTAAATATGATGCCACTTTTTCTTTGGTATAGGTATATCTAGAATCCTTTCTTTATTATTCATGGATTCTGTATAGAAAGAATCATATGCTAATTTTCGTATCCTACTCATGCACAAACAGGTCATCTGCGTTCAATTTCATGTCCCATAGTCAAGGATGTAAAAGATAATGATATGAAATATTATTTTTAACCTAAATAACAGTTTTAGGGTTACCAAGGTAAAGACATTGAGTAATTTGGATTAAAACACCCCACTTTTAACCTCATTCCCTAAGAAAATAAGTTGCTGGTGATGGTAATAATAAAAAGAAATGGAGTATAAGGCATTCTTAACAAGATAATGAAACAATTTAGAAATTTGAAATCAATAATTGAGGAAATTAAGAATCAATATTAAACAAAAAAATCACTGAAAATAATTTCAAAAATATACTCGAAATGCATGAGAAATGTTGATACAAAAACATATGATAAAGAATGGTAATTGGATATTTAAAGGGAACATTGACATAAAATCAAAAGTGAAACAGAATAATAAAAGATGTATAATGATTAAAAACTAAAAAATTAGTTGATAAATAAATTTAAAGAATGAAATAAAACTAATATAGATGTAAAAATATTAAATGCGGGAAATACGAATAAATGAAAACAATGGAATCTATGGAACTTTGTGCATGGCGACACTGATAAAATATAAATTAGCTAAAATAAACTTGAAAGGAAATGAATTTACATTAGCTACTGGAATAAGTGGATATTGTCATAATATCTAAAAAACATGTAATATTGTTTCACAATTTGTATTTGAGATCCCAATGTTTCTCTATAAAATCATTCAATAACATTGACTGATTATGATACATAACATTGCTAGTCTTGTAAAATTTTCACACTATGTACTTGATACACGTTCATATTGATTATGATTTTGAAATGTACATGATAATTAATTCATGTACACGTCATATACTATCATCATTAATGTAAAATATTCATGTGTTGGTCCCTAAAAATGAATGCATGTTGTGAATGAAGACTACATGTCATGTATGATCTAAAAAATGTATAAATCCAATTTCTATCTCTTTATATTATTTGATAATTAAATTAAAACATCCCAATATCTAAAAAATAAATACACAATAAAATTTCTAATTAATCATAAATGATCCTAGGATGAATTTTTCCAAAATATAAATATAAATTCTTCATACCTAATTTTCTCACACATGAAAATTTACATATCCTCAACAAAAATGTTATTTGAAAATAATTCTAAAACATTTTTTTTAAAATGTATTAAAACCAAGAAACTAATAGTATATGCAAGCAGAATAAGTCAATCCTTGAAAAGAAATGCAATATAAAAGTGTTGTAATGTATCATAGTTTAGTTTGTTACCTATATTGATATATCCTATAATTATAGTTTCCTAACTGTTCCTTAAATACAATATCTATTTTTCAATTTTACATAAAATAATTTTCATATCATCATTCAAATTGTAATAAAACATGAGGTATTATCATATAGAAAAACAATATTCCTATCGATAATCATTAATTGTTTATAACTTCCCCACTTCATAATGGAAAAATAAAAAATCCATAACGAAGACTTTATAAATAAGGTTTAGATGACTCATGGTTGAGGTAGGGCGGGAAAGTGATAAAAATCATACAAAAAAAAGGGTAAGAACTAATGTATAATTCATTAAATCAATGAATAATTCAATTAAGGCAATTATCCTAGATAATTTGTATCTTTTCTCCGCAGCTCAAAATGGGTCCATGAATATGTCATGTACGTATAAATAAAGTACCATGTTCCATTATATTTCACTTTATTTTTTTAAAGTTATGATTAGGGATGATATCAAATACATTACCTAAAAACATATGATCTATAATAGTAGGCATCGGTCTGGTAATGGTTATTTATTACCACCCAAATACACAACATAATATATTTTTCTTTTTCATTCTATTTTTTTTCAAAGGATGTGGGTAAATTAACATAATTTCAAAAGTAATAATGGGCCATATCATATCAGTATAGTGAAATTTCCCCAATAAATCTATTAAATGATAACACATCAATACAATAACTAGTGAATGCTACCCTTCAATTTTCCAATGGATAATATTTCATTATACCAGGAGCAGGGTTGCAAGAGATAACAAGCTTGAAATAGGTCATTACTAATAAGGTTATTCATGGATAACATATTCCTATGAATGAAATATATATAGATTTGTCTATAGAAAATATAAAACGTAATGATTTTCTCAATAATTTTCGGTTTTTTCAATTATTCCTTAAATTAGATCTCAATGAATGATCATATAGGCATACATGTTCCAAGAATCTCTAAAGAAATATGTTCATAAAATATTATCATAATAATGTATAGAATCCTCTTGGGAATGGTATTAAAAATGAATGGCAATCACTAAGAGTATAAAATTCACTAATAAGTCAATCAATTCAAATTTCAAAAGTATAGCAGTAGAAATAAATTTTATTACACGAAATTCATGCTAAAAAATATAAACATGTATAAAAATGTGTTTCAATAATTTTCAATGTATCATTTTTTAATATGGTTTGATGATTTTTTATGTTTAATAATTAATCTCAATGAAAACATTCTCCTAAATATTAGAAAACATGCAATAATCTGTGTTTATCAATAATAAATCTCAATAATGACTCCCCAAAAAAGATTATGTTAATGTGTATTAACTATTATAGAGTTTATTATGGGATATATATCAAAATAATCATAGAAAATAAATGAAAATGTAAATTTAAAATGGTGTTTAGTGAATCAGGAGTCCCATGTAGTGAATTTCATGTGATAGGAAAACATGTTAGATATTTATTTTTGATCACGATACATACATAAATTCTTATATATAAATACCTAAAACAAATAAAACAATATTCTACATGTTTAAAAAATATGGATCAATAAAAAATATAACGTGACCATATTTGTAAGTAAGGGAAATCAGCTCTGATTAATACTATAATGGATTACATTAATTTTAAAGGAAACCGTTAAACAAAAATGGTAGGAAAAGTAAAAGAAATATACTAGGATACTGACTGAAATAAAGGATAAAATATTGGTTTCATTCCTAAATGTTCTAATGAAAACATTATTATATCTCTAGATGGATAAAGGAAAAATTACTTGTCATCAATATGGTTAAAATTCTACTACCTCTTACCAAAACAGGTGGTGGTATCATCAATCATGCAGTGATTCTTGGTAGGATTAACCACATCTATAGTGTATTTATCATTAATCTCATGTGGTGGGCTGAATATGTCTCAACTTCCTGGAAGAAACCCCTACTGAGAACATATCTCAATGCAGAGCTCCCCAGGATAGATCTCGAAGTTACTCAGATGCTTATATAAAAAAAGTAGGATGAAATATTGTTGTGGTACATGTGTTCCAACAACCATAGTGGATGCATAATAGAGGGAAATGTCTAATTTAATGTAATAGTGATATTTATATAAGCTAAAAAGTAGTGAATACACATTGTGAATCCCATACAAACATACAATAAATGATACAATAGGAAAAAACGAATAAAAGTAATAAAAAATGATACCCAAATAGGCTATAAAATTAGAGTAGATTGTGATCTAAAAAAACAATTTCATCAATGTTATTTGGATATTCTTTAGACATACCATATGTGAATTTGGGTTCCTATAGATTTCCCTCCATTTCAACATCATCAATGTTGTAATGGGTGGGGTGATTGACTTCGGTGGTGGGTGTTGTTTTTATGGTAGTAGGATTGGTGAAGGATAGTAGAAGTGAGTTGTTGATCTATATAGATTATGTGTGTCTCGAAACTGTATCAATGAAGGGAACCTCATATCGTGATTTCGTGGGCCTATTGAGGCGGTGGGTGGGTATATTTTTTGGTTTATAGTGGATTATGGAGGGTGAAATAGGATGGTACAATGAAGGGAATTATTCAATGGAGGTAGACCTATTATTGGTTCTCTAGAATAATATGTATAATCATCCATATATTGGATGGAGGAGAAGAGGTGGTGGTTGTGGTTGTGGTAGGGATGGTAGTAGTTGTAGTGTTGGTGGTGGTAATATGGGTAGAGACGATTATGGAGATGGTTTTAGGTGTAGTAGTGGAAGAGAATAGGTCATGTGTTGGTGAGGTGGGTTCATCTTAATACTGGATAGGTGGCTCTTTAGTATCTTTATGACACCCTGGTTCCCATTTAATAATAATCAATATCTTTGTCAGAATCACCATCTTGTACATAAAATAGAGGATGATTTTCTCCAAAAAGACTAAGGGAGTGGGAGATAATGTGGTATATAATTGGATTATATTCTTATAGAGATGTGTAATAAAAGAATCTCACACGAATGTACCCCATTTCTATCTCTCCTAGTTACGGTATAACCAAACTAACTACCAGGCCTTGATAAAGGCAAGGCCACCCCCGGAATATGAAAGGATGAGAATCCCAATGTTGATGATTCCCCCAAGAGCATATATTATGTATAACCATGCATGATTCAGTCCATGAAGGAGAATCCACATGTTGTACCACATAGATAGGTTCTCTTTGTCTTGTGATGATCAAATGGTCTCCAGGGTATTTATAAATCGTCATCTATATTCATGCATCATTGGTGTGGTTAAGATCATGTTCCAATGTCATGAAGACTGGGGAGAAAATAATGTTGATGGAGTAAATTTCAAGACTGTTGGAAAAGACTCTATGTTTGATCCCTCATGGCCTACTACTGATTCTAAAGATGGCATAATCAATTGTTAGATCGATGGAGGCCAAGATATTGTGGAAGAGTTCATGAATTCATCCTCACGAACATGGGACATCAGTGAGTGGTGTACATGGTCGATGATGTCAAATACCTATATAAAAATAAAAATCTCCTTAGGAAAATGATTTCCAATGTATTGTGGTTCCCTATATGGTTCTCCTGTTGATTGACCATGTTGACCTCCTGCTCTGGAAAAGATAATCAATGTAATGGGTGGAGATGTAGTTACGAAATGAAAATGACATGCTGGATGATGGCTAAGACCCCTCTTAATTTAATACGGAGGAATCTGTGGGAGTTAAAGTTGATGATATTAGATATTTGTGTGGTGGATATGTGCATCCTTCTACTCCATGTGTGGAATATGTGTCTCATCATTTTCAGGTGTGTGTTTAATGAGTGATGATTAAATAGTTTTAGTTCTATCCAATTTAGAGGGAGAATAATGATTAGAAAATGGTGATGGGGATTTGTTTTGAGGATTGAGGATATGAGGTGTTTTCTGGTGTTTATGGTGGGTGGAATGGGATGTGACGTCATTTGAGATATCTCACAGTTTAGTAGAAGATGTTCAATAGATTGGTGGTGGAAAAAAATTAACAGATTCCATGAACATAGGCATTAGTATATTTAAAATTTCTTTAAATATACAAAGCTTGTGTTCGATACACAATATTCAAAGACTAATTTTTTATTTTTCCCTAAACATCAAACGGTACACACTGTGTAGGTATAAAATTACACATATTTTACCTTTTGTACTCCTTTTTGAGTCATTCCATCATTACAAGATACCAGTAGAATCAATGTACATATGGATAAACTAAACTATCGTAACATATTTAAACATACATGTGATTCCCTCCTATCTAATTTTTATTTATTATCTAGATGTAGACATGAATTGTTTTAGAAGACATCAAATGTGGGGAGAATTACTTTTTATAATGATTTATGAAAATAGAGGGGAAGAATTGTGGGATACACTTCCTTGTTATAGGTGTAGTGCAATTTGTGATTGTATGAGAACTAAATCCAATTCTACTAGAATTTAGTTATTTATTTCCATTATTACATGTAAAAGGATCATCATTAATATTATTAGTATAGATGGATTAAAAATTAAATGAACTATCTCTTTTATTAGTCCCAATTACTAAATTGAACACATCATATTCTTCACCATCCTCAAAGATCATTCATCCTTGATTATGATAATTTACTGCCATAGTAGTGGCATAAAATGGTATTCTATAATGATGGTAATATTAACTTATAAATCTATGTCCAATATGGGAACTCCGATGGTGAAATTAAATTTCAAACATTTAAAAAAACACCCTCATGAAATTCTTGAGGAATATTGACTGAGTGGTCAGTAAGTTGTATTTCTAGCCATGTTAGATTTAGTTCACAATGGAATCTTTTATTTCAGACACTCATGATAATTATATTGAATCCTGAGAATATATTACATAATTATTTTTCAGTATTTCTAATCATTTTAGACCATGGTATTGAGAAACATATGGAGTCTGTCATTATTTATTGTAGTTTCCAATAAAAACCATGGATCACTATTCATTTAGGGATATATAACTATTTAATTTTTTTTCTAGATAATATGTCATTAAAAAATAATATATTAGGAGGTTTTTTATCAATTGACTCTAAAGATGAAATTTTTATGTCATATTTCTGAAGAATCTCAAAAAAAATTTATATTTCCCTGCCGTTTGTATGGTATCATCCTTTTAGGATAGGGGAGAGGTGGATTTTAGTCTAGTGATCCTACATAATTTTTTTATTTTGGATAGTTATTTTGTTGGATCATCCTATGTTGGTTTTACTTTTATTTAATTTTATTGGCAGGAATTATCAGATTCTTTGAACTATTTAATCTTATATTTTAAATGATATAAAAATCCCATCATATTTCAAATTCTAACAATCCAAGAATTAGCCTCCAATATTGTATAAGATTTTTTATTAACGGAAAAACTACCTGATATTCTATCTAATAAGATTTTATACATACACAAATTTAATGATCTATGTTGGTTAATAAAGACTTATGGATTTCATTTCCATTTCCTGTGTTTTAATAATTTGGCTAACTTTTGTAAGGAAGAAAGATATTTGGTTTTTGTAATTGGATTTCGAAGGTTAGGATTGGTGTGGTGGTATTATATGATATTTTAATAATGCGGCTGATGAGATAGTGTAAAAAACTCAGATCATAGAAAATAATGTGGGCCTCTACACATATCACGATATCAAATCATTATTATATGATCATGATGGGTTATTTAATAATAGGTAATTGAAAATACTCTAATTTTAAAAGAATTCAACATTGGATTAATCGATTTTATTTTCTTCTAATTTTTTGATTCTCTACTAATATGATCCTATATCATTTTCCATATATTATCAATATCAAAAAATTAACCTAGACTGTATTAGAAAACATTTTACAACATAGACATGATTCCTCCATTTTAGGTGGTATCTAAAACAATTTAGGCATCCAGTCGTACCCCTTGATAGAATAATTTCAATTATAGACACACATATTGTTCATGACTTTGTGGCATACTAGAAATCTTTATAAATTATCCCCTTACCTCCCAGGATTATTATTTATAAACAAGATAAATTTTTTAAGGTCATTCATTTTCATCCTCATTTGGATGGGTTGTAAATATTTTTTTAGGACTTTCATGGGTATATCATTCGGAGTCTTAATTGACTTTGATTATTAGATTTCAGGGAAATACATGGTTCGGTTGTGCAATTATAATGGGAAAAAATGAATTCTAATTTCATTATATGAATAAATGTGGTTGAGAAAGGAATCCAAAACCAATGAAAAGTAGGAAATTTCATAATGGGAGTCTTCACTATGGATCTCACTGAATTTCCCCATATTTTGGATAACATGAATGACTTGATCATTTATTTTAAAAGTGTGAGTGAAATCCGGTCAGAACAAAATGGTGTGCGCAATAACACTAACGGATGGAAAGCCACTATCTATTATGATGAACTATGACCTCGTTAGTCACATATCCTGATCATTATGTGGTGCATATTGGGGGGTTTTAATGTGTGGGTGCACAATATCATTTTTATCATCCATTATTATGTAGCGGTGAGTGGTTAAGGACTAATTGATCTTAGGATTGAGCTTAAGTAGCTATGGACTATAAAGGATCTTTGAATGAGTTAGAGTCTCATAATTCAAGTTGACTTCATGAGACATAGAGAGAGAGAGAGGATTCAGGTATGTCAGAAATAGAAACTTTTATATGGAACAAGGTTTGTGAATTAGAAGAAATAAGGATGGGGTGAATTAATCTCAGGATCCATATGGTGACTTTTGTTCTTCGAAAATAGTAATAACTAGAAAAAGACACCAAAATATGTTGTGCATGAACGATTTATTTAACTCATGTAAGAATTTATTTGATTAAACCACCAAATGATGTTTTTTCAAAAATCCACTTTTTGATGAGAGGAAACTTCATAAGGGATGGATACCAAAACCACACAGCACACATTATAACATCATAAATAGAAAAAAACCACCCAAAAGACACATATATATATTAAATTTCAAATTCCAAAAGTGGAAACCTCAAAACATGAGAAACCCAACTCGAGGTAAGCCACATGACCATCACCACCATCATCACAATGCTATCAAGCTCATATTATCACCCTCACCACTGTCAAGAAATCTCATCATAATTGATATAAATTTCCTCATTAATAGTGTTCAACTAGAATCTATCATAATAATTGAAGAAGAAAACTCTATCACCATTATCACATAGAATCGCATCTTCCTCATTGTAGTCATAGACATCACACCACCAAGATCGATGAAAATAACAAAATAGTTTTACTACTATCTTGACAACCTCATCAATGTATTCCTTGAATTATCACCAAATCCAATTCCACCATTGAAACATCACCGGCATACACCATGAACAACCAAAAATAGTGAATGAAATTACTGCCATGAAGACAAATCTAAAGAAGGGAGGAACAAAATTTTTAATGAGACCACATAGGGGACTAGGAAAAGAGGAAGTCGGAGATTAAAAATATATTTTAAAATTTATCCAAAATGTAAATATAAAATGAAATTATTAACAAAAAAATCATGTAAGGTATTTTTTTTAATTAAATATAGATGTGTGGGTCCATTAAAACCCAAGGATGGTTGATTAGTTTTAAAATAATAACAGGTTGTCATGATATTGTTATATATAGAATTTGTTATGTTTAATAGTGTTTGTAAGATTGATGTGAAAAAAATGTACACAGTTATATTAAATATTTGCCTTCTATTTTTTTAATATTAAAAAAAATATGATTTCCAAAGATAATATATTGAAATTATGATTAAAATAATTTATATTATCCTTCTTAATGGCGGGATGTTTAATCTTTTGGAAAATTTTTTCATTTAATTAATTAGATTCCAAAAAAAATTATGGGATTCATTTATTCCATTATGATTTATTGTAAAATATTTGCAAAAATATTTTGGAAGAGATCTTTATTTTTTCATTATGAAATTTATTTTGGGCTAAAAATTTATTTTTTAAAAGAAATGTTCATACTGGTATTCTTGCACTAATGTTTTCATTATTTTTTATATTCATATTAATATCATTTTTTTCACATCAAACATCTTAAAGGATTTTAATGTGGTTTTATAATTACTAGTGAAGAGGGATACATCATGAAAAAAAATTTATCGATATTTTATGAAAATAAAACATGTTATTTATATAAAGTTTTCTATTAGGAAAAAACATATTCGATGTTGATATGTTCACCTAATGATGTATTATTTATTTATTTATCAGGTGTGAACTAATTAACTAAATATATAACCTTAAAAGATATTTTTAAATTTAGGAAATTCAATTTTTATCTTAAGATTTGATTCATATAATGAATAAGTTTTTTTCCTTATAGTTTCAGGTGAATTAGACTTGCTTATGGGGATCTTTCCATCAATATATTACATTGAGTATGTCATTGACATGTACAATGTACTTGTGGGATGTGTTTAAGGAAAAAATAGCTCCTAATACATCATATAATTGACAGTAACCCAAGAGGTGGTAATATGTGGATACTGGTTATCCAAACAATGTTTCCAATGAAACTGATGGGTTACTCTATTTCATTAATATAAAAGTAATATTTTTATTATATTTTTATTTGTTCTCAAATTAATTTATTCACAACATTTTCTTGTCAAATCTTTTCAACGTGCCATCTTCTTCATGAAAATTATATATTACAGGCTGTTTATATCCTAAGTATGAGTTTGTTAGATATTGTATATCTTTGACGTAAATTCCCTACGTTTTTCATTTGTCTAATATTTATATTATCTTTCATAATTTATTGTTAATATCATATGTTTAGAGTATTGAATTCCATCTAATGGGAGTATATTCACCATAAGTAGGTCATTGGGTTGGATTTCAAAGTTTTTAGGTTGGAGGTCCCCAATATTATCTTATAGTTTATGTGTGACTCATTTGATTTATGATACAAGGTATTTAAACACATGGGGTTATGACTGATATTTAAGCTAAATTACATCCCCAGAAATTGTTTAATTTTATTAATGGTATAATATTCCATGACACACCCATGCAGTATTAATACATGATTTTAGGGCCATTGACATACATGGATGTATATTAAATAATGATTCTCTTCATACCAAAAACCCAATAAGGATTCCCTTGAGTAATATTACCATGAATAATAAAATGAAAATGTTTATTTAATCTTGCTGAACATACAAGATGTCTGAATTACTTTTAATCATGTATGATCCTTGATCCCAGATAGGTATTTCAGTTTCCCTAATATTTGTATGTATTTTTTATTGTCCATATGGGAAAATATTTCTTTTCACAATAAATTTTCATTAAATTAAATAAGTATAACCTCAGTTTGAAAAACATATATATGTTCTCCATCTGGGGACCTGCATTGATTTTAATTATAGTTTATTGGATACAATTATACATTAATATAAATTTATTTAATAATTGTATATATTTTATTTATAATACCATTATATAAATTTGGATGTACACATAGTATAATATACCCTTATTCTTATTGATTCATATAGTGGGAATGAAATAAATATTTTAATTTTTTTTTCATTATGAGGAATATTATGCCCATTACATGGTGTAAAAATTACATATAAATTATTCAAATTATTATATTATATTTTTACCAAATTACCTTGATAATGATAGGTTTGGAAAGTTTATTTATTTATTTTTAAATAGTCATTAATGTGGAACATACTTTCCATAATTTGATTCATCCATTGAAGGGGATGTGATTCAAATACGATTATTTTAACAGCCCTTGATTTTATGAGAAATATTTTTTTATTTTTATTATTGTCTTGTGTTGTACACTACACCAAAATTATCTTGTTCTATACACAACTCTGTATTATCTTGTTGTATATGAAACATTATTGTTGTCTTGTGTTGCACACAAGAGCGACCTTCCTCAATAGCGTGTGTTGTATGCAAAATCATGTTTTAATAAATAATGTTATATTGTTATAATATTTTTATGAACATGCAATTATAAATATTATTAAACAAATTTTTAATTTTATTACATTATCATTCATCTTACAAATATTTTATAACATTTTATGAGAACAAAATAATTTTTTTAGGTTAAATAAATATTTTTTTAAAATGCAGTTTCACCACCTTTTGATGGATTGCCCACTGTAAATCTAGTTTTTAACACAATTATGTGTTCAATTTGACAAAAACATCTTATTCATTGAAATAATTATATAAAAATTTACATTAGATAATTTTTTAATATTTTTCTATTAACTTTTATATTTTGATGAATACTAAAAATATGCTAAAATTTAATTAAAACAAACAATTTCATCAAGATAATTTATATTGTTAAATGATAATATTTAATGGTTTAAAAGTATAAATCAAATATATTTTTACCATTTAATATAATGTGATCATTATCATTAATTTTATATTTAATTAATACGTAAAAACATTTCAATATTTTGCAATGTTTTAACTTTAAAAACATGTTTTCTCAACAACGGGATTAAATTTAAATTAAATACTACAACTTTTATGTATTAACATTGGAAAAATGGATTCCATATATGGAATCAGTTGGTCCAAATTATATTAATAGGATATTTTTTATTTTTTGGCATTATGAATAGTATCTAGGTTAAATTTTATTTACCATAGTTAATGGTTAACCATGTAATTAACGGTAAAAATACTATTATAAAATTACACTAACACATGATTTAAAATCATTTGTTGATTATATTTTTCAATAAAAAATACTTGGGTCTAAATAGAATCTATTGTAGCCCATTTGTTTGACATTGAGACCTATTATTTATTTTATTTAAAGGAATGTGAAATATGACTCACTAAAACATTATTAATTAAATTATTTTTAATATATGGTTAAATAGAATATAAATTTGAATATAAATACTCATATTTATGATAAATGTTTTTCTTAATCATGGTAATTTATTTGTAATTTTTATGAAATATAATTATATTAATATCTTATACATTAATGATGTAGAAATTATTTATTTAGTGAAAAATGAATAATATAAATTTTTTTGAATTATATTCCCCATAAAAAGGACCAAAAACATTACAAAAACTTATTGGTAGAGTATATCTATACCATAACCATACAAGGATAGACATTTTGTCAATTTTGAGACTTAAAAAACAGATTATGACATTTATATAATTTTATTTTAAATGATGACAATGTTGTCACCTTCATAATTTAATAAACATATTATTTTAAAAGTTGGATGTTTTAGAAGATTAATTGGACTAAATGTATTATTTGGAAATATTATATATATATATTCATCTTAGAATTTTATTTTTCATTTTATCATTAAATAAGTATATTAAAAATTTATACAAAAATGTTGTAGTAATTATTTTATTAAGAAAAAATATCAAATAAATGGTTTTGAAAATATTTAAATAATTATTATATGAACTAATTAATGTTCTCCATGGATTTTATAGTTAACTATGTCGTGTTAGGAATCTATTAAGTATTTTTTTCGATCATATCTTCGATGTATATTTTATTTAAATTCAAATAAATGAATAGTGTCAAAATTGACAGTACTGATATTTTATAAAAATAACATATTATTATTTTGTTTAAAAAACACAAAATATATTTAAAAATTATAAATTGAAATTAATATGGTCGAAATTGTCATAAATTATCCAATTATGGATAATTCACAACACATAAGTAAGTATTTATAACAATTTAAAATTAAGAATATTATTACCACAAATAAGATTAAATACATTAAATAAGGATAACATAATTTGATAAGGTATTAAATAATTTACCAACATGTATAAATATTAATTTCATATGCTATTACAACCCTATATAATCCTAGAATAACATTTTAGTCATTTTGGAGGTTTTTAAGTGGGGTTTTATTTGTATATAAATTAATATTTTTGAAGTTTCCAAAAGTGCCATTCTCCTCTCTTATAAAAGGGAACCTCCTCCCTCTTCTCTTCACTCTATTTTGAGCTTTAAAACTAAGAAAAACCCATCCCATATCACATATAAACTTCCCTAGAATCATACTTGAGGTCATGGTCTTCTTCAAAGACTGTCTTGAGTTCCATAAAAGAAGGATTAGAAGAGGCACATTGAAGAAGATGTAATATCCTTTACCGATTCCTTCAAAATTATTTCTTCTTCTACTTCCTCTATATGACTTGTGTCATTATAAATTAATAACATAAGTATCAACAATATACTGATATTTTATTATAAATATGAAACAACCCTATTTCATATTATATGCATCCTATGAAAAATTAAATCATCGCACGTGTGTATGTACAGCTTACCTTCTCTACGCCGTGGTATAATCTGGTTTTCCACCACTACCATACTTGAAAGGGTATAATTGTGGATATAATAATTATGTATGATTATTATATCATCACAATTATTATGATATATTATCAACTCAAATTCCATTCAATAATTATGGGTATGATATCATCACTCGTGCGTACGTACGGATTACCGTCTCCACTACGCGGTGAGATTTATTCTCCATGTTAACAATTCCAGAATGATTATAAGGTATATATAATAAATAATCATGAAATTTATGTCATAATAATTATACTGGATTTATTCATATGTTATTTTCTTACTTCCATTCAATTTAATAAGAAAACAAAAACATCATTCATGCTTACGTACAACCTACCGTCTCCATGAACGGTGTATTTCATTCAATGTATCGATCAATTATATTATGAATATATATTATATATAAATATTGTTTTAAATTATGGAAGTTATTAATAATGATCTAAGTAATCATATGAATAGTTACAATTCAAAACACGTATGATAAATGAATCAATCTTACCCAGAACGCTGCTTTAACATAGAATTGACAAATGAATGAGTAATATAATGTATTAAGTGAATCATATAATACATCATAAATATTATTGTGTCCATTTATAAGTTAATAATATGTTTAAAACCAATATACAGGAGTCTCAGACACATACTGAAGAAATTGGACATATGTTAAGGGAAAATTATTCTAATATCGTTCTTATTCGAGATTTTTTATTCGTTGGTACTTACTGAGGTTTTGTTTATCATCCATCTCCATGTTTTTTAAAAATGGTTTCATAAGATGTTTACTAATATTACATGTATTATTAAAGATATTTTTATCCTTTTTCTTCTTCTACAACATTGTATGGAAGGAATATTTCTTTTTTTACCATACGAGGTACTTGTTGACTTTTCTAGAAAATGTAAGAGAGGAATGTTTTTTAACTTATATGACATGAATTGATTTTTACTATTTTATAACATTTATTTTCAAAAAGAATACACTATAATATTTCATGATTATTTTCAAAAAATAAATTTCATTTAAAATTAAATGGAATATTGTGAAAAGAAAATGATTTTGAAAAAGAAAAGGGTAGTTTCATTAAGAATTAATTTCAAGGGTTTTATGAAAACTATTTTCTATCTAAGATGAAATTATTTAGTATGTTTATGTTTCAAGCATAATGTCTCTGTTATATACATTGTTTTATTTTTCATACGATGCAATGATATCCATTTGTTTTATATGGAATATGTTATTATGGAATAATGTTTATGAAATTCATTTTATTCACTCAGTTATGATGAATGATTTTTTTTTTATTTTGTGGCACACATAAGAATTTTTTCATTATGAGATGGGTGGGAACTATATATCCCTCAAATGCATTGGGTAACGATTTATATCTCATGATATAGGCATGGATGGAACGACATGTAAATCTAATTTGGTAATACAGTGGTGAAATGGAATGTAAACCCGGTTCAGTAATGGACTTTGTCCACAATGATGGTCTTGGAAGCAATGCCTTGGCTACTATGGAAATCATATCATGTGCTTCAAGGTTTTCCACAATTAAATGTTTTATTCCCATGATATTTTATCATGATTAATATTCTATTGGGATCTATTCCATATGTACTTCCAAGATTTATGTCATTACTCATGTTTTATGTTCATGTTTTTACGTTCAAATGTTTATGTACTGTTTTTTGCTATCCACTTTTACCTTACTCATCATTTGATCTCATCCTTTTTATGTCTTCCTTCCCCCAGGATATAAAGAAAGGTTTTAATTAAGAAAATTAAATGGGATGCTATTTATGGGAGATGTAGAAGATCCTTCACCATGATTATAATATTATGTTTCGAGTTTCCAATAAGACTAAACTAATATGGTCTTTAGGCATTTTTTTGTTATGTTTTAAGTATTCCGCAAAAGTAATTTAATGTCTATGTATATCAGGATTTGGTATTCTATAGTTGGTATCAGAGAAAAGGTTTAGTCATCCTTTGGAAACTAGGATGCTAAAACATTAGTGAGATCCCTAGAGATATTTTTAATATATGTCTAGGGATTTACCTAAGGTTAAGTTTAAGTATAGGTTATAGTCCTATAATTATGATAATGATCGTAGAATTAAACCTAAGATGATTGATATTGATGTTTATCCCCCTTTATTTTATTTTTTTCCTAACATTATTTTTTCCTCTCACACTATTATTTTTTGTATTTTTGAAAATGGATGGAAATAAGAAGATTCATGTTAATGGAGAATATGTTGGACAATTGAATGATATTATTCAAGAGAGACCAAATGAAATGGGATTTGGAAGGTGAAACAAAGTTATTATTCCTAATCATCAATCTCAAACATGATCAATAATCTAAACATTGGTAAGTTTCCTGAATCGACTAATAAGAGAATGATGGAGTTTCATGATGATCTTATGGGAGAATAAGTTAAATTTCCCTCACAATAATGTGGGAAGAGGCATCAAGGATAATGTTTTCATGGAACTGGAAGATTCTTTGGGTGTGGAAAAGAAGGTAACAATGCACGAAATTAAAATATAAAAGGTTCAGTTAACACAGTGGACAAGGATAATGGTATTGCTAATACATCAACAACAGTTAAATGATTTAATTGAGGAATGTATAGGAATTATGAAAACCAATTCCCAAAGTGAAAATCTATTGAAGAGAATCACCATGGTCGTCTGTTTAGTATTTTTGTTGATGATGATTAAGAGACAACAAATGTTATATGAGATGAATGAATTGTAGAGGATTAAAATGACGAAGACCGGTCCATTTTTTAAGAAGGTAGTAGAATGATTTCATGATTATCAAGAATAATGTATGGTATTATGGAATAAAGAAAAATATAAGGATTGTTACACTATTTGTTTCTCTATGTATTTGAATGTATTTGTTGAATGGTACCAGTAACCAAGAAAGGTGATTGAAATATTTTTGGAATGAAGATGATATGCGCATAATAGATGGATAAGGAGAAAGAAATATGTTTTATAGTATTAATGAGACCATGACTAATATAAAGACAAAGTGACATTGTTTGAGTATATTGAAATTTTGGTATTTTGGAATGTGGAAAGAGTTAAATTTTGACAGCATTCATGTTTTCACTAATTTTCTATGTTAATTAATTTTTCAATAGATTACATGATTAAGGTATTCACATGTTGGGAATATGACCAACAAGATATATCTTCTGATATACGGGTGATAAATTATGGTATTTACATTCTTTGTAGATGACGTCTCTAGAAATCTTTTTCTTTATACTATGAGATTGGAAAAAAGAATTTTGGATATGACTAAAGATTAGAATGGATTAAGTTATAAATCATATATTATTGTTTAAGCGTATAACTTTTTGATATTATTTCTTGATTGTTATAATAATATATTTTTTGAAAAAAGACAACCCATAGTATGGGCGACTACCCGTCGCATTGGACAAGGGTGTGGGAAACAAACCCACAACCAATGTGTTACGTGCCTTTATCTACTACGACTGGACTATAGGAAGTTCTGGGTTAGTAGGAGATAGTTTAATTTTATTAAGTGGTATGATAGATGAAGTATAAGTACATTTTATTAATCATATACGGTTAATCTCACCATAGATGGACTTATGTATATTTAATAATTTTTGCTAACCTTTTTGTGATAAAGACAGATGGAATGACCTATAATTAAATCAAATGATCTGATAACACTTAAAAAATGAAAAATTAAACTTAATTTTATTAAAAAAGAGATGGAGTTGAAATGTTTTATGGAATGACCAACAATGATATTACACTAAAATATATTAAGAATTTCTCCTTATGAAAAAATTAATTAGCTTTAATGAAATGGTCTTGAAAACCAAAAATATTGTGCTAGTACCCTCATATTAAATGAATCTGATGGTACTTTAGATCCTCAAAAATTTATGGCTTTCTGATTGTTTGCCTTTTCATATCCATGTTCTCTACCACTCTTTATCTGATCATGATGGTTAGATTTCTCTTCCATATCAACATTTTCACCTATATTATCATGTGTGGAAACCCAGTGATGAGTTACATTGGATGGTAGTTATGTTTCTAACATTACATTTTAATATTAAGTTTTAGTATTCCTTTTTATGATGTGGGTTTCTGTGAAAGAAACCTTCTAGTAGTAAATGATTTATAACCAAGAAAATTTTGATAGTGAAATTAATTTTTATAGGGGTGGAATGCAACACCTCGATAATTTATGAGAAATATTTTTTTAATTTCATTGATGTATTGTGTTGTTCGCTACACCAGGAATATCATTAACTATATGCAACATTTTAATGGCTTCTATTATACGAAACACTATTCTTGGCCTGTGTTGCAGGCAAGAGCGATCTTCCTCAATAGCATGTGTTGTAGGCAATACCGAGTTTTACTAAACAATGATATATTGTTACAATAGTATTATGAACTAGTTTTTATGAATAGTATTAATTTTTTTTTGAATTTTATAACTTTATCATTCATATTAAGTATATTATAGAACATTTTATGTCAATAAAATAAATTTATCGGGTAAAAGAAGTATTTTTTAAAAAATGCAGTTTTACCTCCTTTTGATGGCGCAACGACTGTAAATCTAGTTGTTAACACATTTAGGAGTTAAATTTGACAAAATAAACTTTTTCATTGGAATAATTATATAAAAATATTCTGTGGATATTTTTTAATGTTTTTCTGTTAACTTTCATATTTTGATTAACAGTAAAAATATGTTAAAATTTAATTAATAAAAACTTTTTTAATCAAGATAATTTATATGTAGAAATTATAATATTTAATGGATTTAAAGTATAAATAGAATATATTTTTAACATTTAATATAATATAACTCATTATCATTAAATTTACATTTAATTCATAGGTAAAAACATTTCAATATTTTGCAATATTATATCTTTTAAAACTAATTTTCCCAACAGCAGGATTAATTTTAAATAAAATATTGAAACTTCATTATATTGAATTTGGAAAAATGGATTCCATATTATATATCAGTATGTCCAAATTATGATAATAGGATACTTTTTTATTTTTGGGCATTATGAATAGTAACTTTGGTATATTTTATTTACAATTGTTAAAGGTAAACAAGCTAATTAAGGGTAAAAATAAGATTATAAAATTACCTTAACACATCTCATGATATCATTGGTTGATTATATTTATATCTAAAACATACTTGGGACGAAATGGATTTTATTGGAACCCACTTGGATGAGATTAAGACCTTTAATTTATTTTATTTAAAGGAAAGTGAAATATGTCTCACTCAAACTTTATTATTTAACTTATTTTTAATATAAGGTTATAAAGATTATAAATTCTATTACAAGTACTCATTTGAAAGAAATTTTTTTTTAATAATCATGTTAATTTATTTGTAATTTTAAAGAAATATATAATTACATTAATAGCTTATACATTAATGATGCAGAAATTATTTATCTAGTGAAAAATAAATAATATAGTTTTTTAAATAATAATACCCATAAAAAAGACCAGAAACTTGACCAAACCTTTTTTACGTGTATATCAATACCATAATCATCCACGGTTCGTCTTTTGGACCATTTTGAGTCTTATAAAACAAATTATGACATTTATATTATTTTATTTTATATGACATCAATGTTGTAACTTTCATAATTTACTAAACATATCATTTTAAAAGTTGGGTGTTTTAGAAGATAAATTATAATAAAAGTATTTTTTGAAATATATAAGATTTATCTTAATCTTAGTATTTTATTTTTAATTTTTTTAAAAAAAATATGTATATTAAATATTATTACCAAAATGTTATAATAATTTTTTTATTAAGAAAAATATCTAATTAATGGTTTTAAAAATATTAAAATAAATATTATATGAACGAATTAATGTGCTCCATGAATTTTATAGATAAATATGACATGTTAGGAATATAATAAATATTTTATTTGAACATATATTCCATGTGGATTTTATTTAAATTAAAATTAATGAATAGTGTCAAAATTGACACTACTGATATTTTATAAAAATAAAATATTATTAAATTGTTTAAAAATAACAAAAAATATTTAAAAATAATAATGTGTAATTTATTTGGTATAAAATATCATAAAGTATCCAATTATGGACAATTAAAAAAACATGAGTAAGTATTTATATCAATTTAGAATTTAGATTATTATTACCCAAAATAAGATTAAATAGATTAAATAAGGATAAATCAAATTGATATGGTTTAAAATATTTTCCCAACATGTTTAAATTTTATTGGCTGATGAAATTACAAACATATCTCATCTCATCTTCTAATTTGAGTATTTTATTAGGTTTTTATGTGGGTTTTGAGTTTATTATAAATTAATATATTTGAGGTTTCCAAAAGTGCCCCTCTCCTCTCTTATAAATGGGCACCTCATCCCTCTTCACTTCACTCCATTTTGAGCATTCAAAACTGGAAAAACCTACCCATTTACCTTATAAACATCCATAGAAAAATATTGGAGGTCTTGGTCTTCTTAAAATACCATCTTTACTTCCATAAGAGGAGTTTTAGAAGAGGCGCTTCGAAAAGATGTAAAATCCTTTACTGATTCATTCAAAATTATTTGTTCTTATACATCCTCTATATGAGATTCTTCATTATAATGTAATAACATTAGTATTTATAATATAATTATATGTCATTATAAATATGAAACAACCCTATTCCACTGTATATTCATCCTAAAAAAACGAAATCACCGCGCGTGCATATGTACGGCTTACCATCATCACACCGTGGTGTAATCTGTTTTCCCCCCACCACCATACATGTATGGGTATAATGGTGAAAATAATATCTATATATGATTATTATAACATAATACTGATTATTAGATATTATTCACTCCAATTCCAATTAATAATTACAGGAACAATATCATCACTCATGCGTACGTATGGATTAACGTCTCCACGACACAATGAGATTCATTCTCCATGTTAACCATTAAAGAATGACTATAAAGAATATTTTAGTAATAATCATGAAATATATGACAAAATAATGAGGTTAGGTTTATTCCAATCTCAGACACACATAGAAGAAATTGGACATAAGTTAAGGGATAATTATTCCAATCTCGTTCTTATCCGGGATTGTTTATTTGTAAGTACATATTGAGGTTATGTTTATCATCTATGTCCATGTATTCTAAAAATATATTCATAAAATGTTTACTATTATTACATGTATGTTTAAAGTCATTTTTACCCTTTTTAACTTCTTCCACATGGTATGGACGAAATATTTTTTTTTTACCATACGTGGTACTTTTTGACTTTTCCTGCAAAAGTATGAGAATATTTTTAACTTATACAGCATGAATGGGTTTTTATAGTTTTATAATACATTATTTTGATGAATCCTACTCTACAATATTTCATGATTATTTTAATAAAAATCCTTTTCTTTTAAAATTTCTTGGTGTGTTGTTAAATGAAAATTATTTTGAATAAGAAAGGATACTTTCCTCAGGAATTCATTTCAAGGATATTTTACATGGTTTTATTTTTCTTATTACGAAATGATATCCATTTTCTATATGGATTAGGATATGATGTGATGATGTTTATGAAACCCATTTTATTATTTGAGTTATGATGAATGATTTCTATTTATTTTGTGGCACACATAATAATGGTTTCATTATGAGATTAGTGGGACCTATATCCCTCTCTGATGCATTTGGTAAGGATTTATATCCCTGGAGATAGGTATGGAAGGAATGATAAGTAAATCTAGTTCTGCAATACAGGGCTGTAACGGGAGGAAAACCCAGATCAGTAATGGACTCTTTCCACTATGATGGTCTTGGTAGCAATGTCTTGGCTACTATAGAAATCATATCACGTGATTAATGTTTTTCCAAAATTAAATTTTTATTCCAATGCTATTTTATCATGATTAATATTCCATTGTGATCTATAACTTATGTACTGGCAAGATTTATTTCATTAATCATGTTTTATGGTCTTTTTTTAGATTCAAATCATTATAGATTGTTTTATGTTCTCCATTTTTACCCTTACTGATCATTTGAGCTCACCCTTTTTATGTTTTCTTTTCCCTAGGATTTAAAGAAAAGGTTTTAGGTAAGAAAAAAAGGGGAATATCTTTATGGATGATGTTGAAGATCTTTCACCATGATTAGAATATTATGTTTTGGGTTTCCAAATACACTAAAATAATACGGTCATTGGGAGTTTGTTTTTATTATGTATTAGGTATTCAAAAAATTTAATGTAATGTCCATGTATGTCATGCTTTGGGGATCTTCAATTATCTTCACATGCGGGTTACAATTAAAAAGAGTAAGATGTTTCCTAGAAAAAGGGATATCAGCCCATAAAACAATATTGGTTATGGAAGGATTCTCAAGGCTCTGAAAGTGGATATAGTAGAGAAAAAATTCATACTATAGATTGATTTCATAGTGAAATTATTCCCACTAAAATTAATTATTACATGGATTCCATGCTCCCAATTAATGAGTGGTTTTTGGGATATTTTTTTGAATAATTAATTAATATGATATCATATATGAATGTTAGTAATGGTTTTATATTATTATAGAAATGTAACTACCAGTATTTACATATGATATTATGATGGGAAATTATTCCCATATATATAACATCAGATGTGATAACCATTTAATACTCATGTTGTGGGTAAATAGAATACATGAAACAAACTAAAGTTGGTATAGTCACAACATTGAAGCCGATTAGAACTAATATCTATTTAAAAATAACTATTTAATCAATATTATGTCATTTACTTTTGAGTATATCACACAATTCATGTACTCTTATTTAATGGATATGTTTAGAGACACCATATATGGTGGCCTACTATTTTGCGTAAATTCCTTATTTTGGTTCCCCAGTACCTTATTAGAATTTTTTTCTAATATATATGTGGTAAATGCTCATATTTCTTAAAAATGATATATGTGGATAGGATTGTGGTTTGATTTGGGACAAGACATGGATGTTTGATCGGTTTTATATCATTACAAGCCATTTTAAAAAATTTATGACATGTGTTTTAAAATATTCCCATAAGTGATACTATTATAAATTTTGACTATGTAAAATATTTGATACACATTTTCATATAGAATATATGTTTCATTTAATTTATGATTAAAAGTATCTATGATGTCCAATTTATTAAGGCTATTTTAATGATTATTTTATGATTTTTAAATGTATTTTTTAATAACTATATAAAACATGGTATATTCTAAAACATATCATATATCAAAACTCATAATTAAATGAAATCCTTTTTGGTGTGGGGAGGTGAGATTGGGGAATGTGGCACCATTTTTAGTCTTTGTATATGTGACCATTATCAAAGGTGCTACAATCTGAGTGTAGATAGAGGGTGACTTCCATGAAGATTCTTCACTATATCAAATCATCATAAATATCAATTATTAATAATGTATATCAAAACACATGTTAGTTTGTAAATATAACAAAAAAAATCCATTATAACGAGGGCCTGGTCTTGGAATTCCTATATTCCTTCTCTCATAAAATCCCCTAAAAAATTTTCCACAAAAAATCAAAAGACTCAAAAAGAAAACAATGATAATGGTTATTCAATAAATGAAATATGTTCTTATTGAAATATTTTTCTATAATCATCACCACACCTTTGAAATTACATTCCTCACTTCAATCCATGTCAATGTCATAAAATTCCTCCAACATTACCACATCATTGTTTCTAATGACATCTATGTAACAGTAATCATTGTCATAAACATACTACCAATATATTTTTTAATTTCCATAACTCCATATTAAATTCCTATCGTGTTACTCATATGGATTTTTTTTCATTTATATTATAATTTATAATTTTTTATTTTTTATTACATATATTTTATCCAGTTTTCTCTTACAGGTCTCTACTATTAAAAAATTATTCAAATAGATAATCATATCTCCTTTAATATTAAATGTCATTAATGAATATGACTTATACTACTCATACCTCACATTTTAGTATCTAGATCGTATGTTTATTAATTTTCATATTTTTTACCATAACACTGACAATATACATTTAATATATTATTCCCTTCTAACACTTTTTCCAAAAACCATTTTACAAATTCATTTTTAATAATGATATTCATAGTTTCCATTTGTTTTATAAACATTTTCCAAGAAGAATCCTTGTACGATTAATTATCTTTTTTGCATAACTATATCATCTCCCATGTACTACGTAAGTAATATTTTCCAATCATCAACTATCATGGAAATATGAAACATAAAATTTATCTACATAGAATACTCTATTGAGGATATTTCTATGAACCAACCCTGAAAGCCCACACAAATGATACATGAATTAGTCCACATACAGTTTAATTGGAGTTCCCAATAACTAGGGTATGGAGAAAATTATGAGACTATTATGATACAATTAGAGGGTATTATTTCATCCCTATTATTAATAATAATATAGAATATTGCAGATAGAATCCCTACAATCAGTATTCCAATTCAATCAAAAAGAGAAAAATAAAAAATTTATGCAATCCAAGAATGATAAACATATATTACCAATGAAAACATTATTGAAATGACTCCTCATAATAGGTAGAACATGCTCAACATTCCACAACCAAGTCATAATGTTCCTCTTTCAATAAAATCCACTTTCTCTATTTAATGCATTCAATTTTTCACAGCATGGTATAATAATTTCTAAAAATAACATAGGAAAATATAGTGTGAGAACAAATATATCCTTGTATGGTCCCACTAATCATTCAATAATATTTCTATATCAAAAACTCCAAATATGAATAATTTCAGATAAAACATGTCATGATAATCATTTACAAATTAAATGAGAAATTTTTCAGACAAAAATTTCATTAGAATGTATAAAAGGTGTATAAAATTTCATTTCCATGAAGAGGTGTTATAAATTAGAATTATTGTAAAATCATTACATAAAAAAATTATTTTATGAAAATAATATTGAATAAATCATTTCAAAAACGTTGTTATGTATATATCTTTACCAATAATAGAAATATGTTTATAAGACACGACATTATTTAGATACAAGATTATGGATCCCCAAATATCTTAGTGAAATACTATTCTATCTATTCCCACTTTTATGGGTATTAAGACAAGTGGGAATAAAAGTCTACTCAAATGAATATACATTGTTCCCTCAGTATGTTTATTATCAATTTCTTCATCATGCAATTATTTGGTATATATAATAAATTTTGAGTAGGATTTCACTAGACTACTCACCTAACTAATGGGGATCCCATGTCCTTAAATTCAATCAATCATACATTGGTCCACAATTCATCTCAATCAATCTCAAATAATTTAATTCAATTATTTCAATCAACCCTAAGATTATGTTTCAAAAAATGGAATTTCATTTCATTGTCTGACATCAATTCTTTTAAAAAACCAAATGGATTCAAAAAAATTCATATATTTCATAGTTACAAATAATTTAATTCATTCTCTTATAAAAAATTATCATTAAATCATTCATTTTTATATAAGAAGGTTTTCCATAAATCGACACCTTTTTTCTATAGCCATTTACAACTATATTTCATCACACAAACCACTAAATTTCAAAAAAAAACATTTAATATAATAAAAACATTATTTGAAAAAAATGAAAAAAATAATTCATATCATGCATATAAAATTGTTTCAATTTATTGAAATAAAAATATGTAACAATATACCAAAATCATTATATCCATGAACACCCAAGATGGAGTAATGATATAATATTTTAACATTCTATAATAAAGGAATAATAAATCATAAAAAACTTTCATGTAATGATCATGATCCATAAATGGGAAAACTATCCACTACAAAAAAATAAATACAGAGATAAAAAATGATGAAATTGATTTTTTTTATTAGAAAAGTCGATTAAAATTTTCAATAATCACTTTTATCAATGAATATTTATGGTTAGAAGGGATAAAATGAAATCTAGAGAGACACCATTGTCTAGTAGAATAAATTAGTTATTTATGGGAGTTGTTCATTGTTATAATTGAGGCTTAGTGAATTAAATTAGAAACATTAGAAACATTAATACACATCACATGGTTTGGATAAATTGTATTTTGAATTTTTCTCTAGTTATACATCATCTTTAATGATACTAGAGAATACACATAGTTTTTCTAGAGGTTTAGGATTAACCATGAACCAAACTATGTTACCTTCACGAGTACTACCACTCTAGGTGATGAAATGTATTTAAACGCACACATTGTTTTCCATAATAATGAACCAACCAATGATATGCCATAAAACAAAAAAAAATTAAAATTTGCCTAAATGAACAAGAGAAAGGATCTAAAAATCGATTGAAAAATTTAATTTTATTTATGTAACTAAAATCATGAATCTGTAATTTTTAGTTCTCCAAATCAACACTGATTTCTACCCTTAAATATATAGCATTGAAGAAAAATCTACAATTATAAGTGGCCTCTAGTCTCTCAAAAACATCTAATTCTCCCATTTATCAGGAGAATCAATTCTGTACTTCTATAGCACCAAACCCCAAGGTATATATATTCCATTAAAACCCTTCATCTAGGAATCCACAATCTGGGATAGCTATTAAATCAATATCATATTAACATCTACATCAGGTATCCCCAAATTCAAATCATGATAGGATATTGAAATATCATTTTTGTGCCCCAATATGTTATAATCATTTCAGATCAATTTAATTTGTGTTTTAATTTTCTTATATGATTCAACATTTATAAACATCTCAATAACATAAATCATTACAATGTATATTGGTTCTATATTCCCCCTTTTCCCTTCCATCAGTGTCTCAACTTATCCAAGACTCTCGGTAACAAGTAGTCTCTAATAAATAATCCTATAGTACATTTAATTCAATCCATGTAAAATTTATACAATCATTTACCATCAACAAAATCTGTTAAATCATTTGTATATTTTTCATCTTCACCTAGATTTGAATTTTCCAACCTAGTAATCATAACCAATATCCAACTCCAAGATTTTATATTTACAAGGTCATCTAAGAATGATGTTAAATGCTGAAATTTTTATATATTACTGATAGATTTTAGTTCTGGGAAACCCAATAATCCTCAAATTGAAAGATCATTCTGTTTTAAATTCAACAAGGAATAAAAAAAATCCTTCATAATATGTATTGTTTATTATAGAAATGGTTACAGTATAGGATTGTATTATTTACAAGTCATTTCATGGTATCTCATTAATTTTTGGGGATGAAAAACAATATGTGTACCATGGATACTTATTATCAACAATTTCTGATGGAAATACATGAAATGTGATAATCTTATTCCTATATAGCTTTCTCATATCCTCAACATTGGTGGTATCGTGAATGGGAATAACTTAGATGACTTATTCAATTAGATAAACTCTAATAAAATCACATTCTATCCTCAAAATGTATTTGGAAATTGAACCATAATTTCAATTGGCATATCATCACACTTCCATGTTTCCACAGAAAGGGTTTGAGAAAAAAACAAAAATCCATGGATGTTCATCCTCGATTACATGATAAAAATAATAAAGGGAAACAAAATAATAATTTTTTTATTCCGTAAGATGATAATATATTTCATGACATATATCATAAAACATCATTATATTTCATTCGTTCTCCACATACTAGGAATGATGACAACCCCCCATAATAAAAATACTCTGAGGCAATGGACCAACAAAATACTTATAGAGGAATAGGATAACAAATGAAGATAAATACCATTAATTTATTATCCTTACACTATATAAAGAATACATAAATCCTCAAAAATCCAAATTATGAAACTACTGTTGAAAAATCAACTCAATGATAGTGGATTTAAAATGAACTATTGGAAAAAACTCTGTTTATGTCCGCCCAGACTACAAAATGTTTTAGAGAATCATAAGGAATGATAACATACTCTTTTGATTAAATAATAATGGGTTGGAATGGAAGTTTCTGAATCAAATAATCTAAAAAATTGTTCCCATTTATCATGGAATTGAAAATTAAAATATTATGATATTTTTGGCCCTCTACCCACATCCTCTATTGTATATTAAAATAGTCATGATAGAAGTTAAAAGTAAGTAATTTTTTTCTAAGTTAACACCAATCCATTCTCAAAAAAAAATATTAAAACTAGCTCATAAGATAATGACTCACAGTTATGAATTCATAACAATGTATGAAAACGTTCTTCTCATGATATTTAAGAAAAGAAGGACCATATTTAATCACATGATCACAGAAGATGATAATTCAATAAACACATTAAATAGTAGAATCAAAAAATCAATATAATCATGACCATGATTTGGAAGAATTATAAAAAAACCTAAATTTTACATTTTAGTCAACACATTGATTAAATATTGAAATTATTATTCCTAATTGTTCATCACTCCCTTTTGGGTGATAAATGTCAATGGATAATCCAATAGTGAAAATTATTTTATGAACTAGGTGTAAAAACCTTCTATCAACAAGACACTCTGAATCTGAAATACACTTTTTTATTCATATGATGATATGATTTATTTTAAATTTACCTGATCGAATGACATAACATGTTCCGATATCACATTACACAACTACATTAAATACTGAATCTTGAAATGTCACTTTGATATCTTGGAATACAATAGGTAATTTCTCAAGATGTATAGAAGTATCATAATATAAATCTAATGATATTATTCCATATATGCATAAAACAAGATGTAATACATGAGTAAAACAATTAATGAGTCATAATAATGTTGTATAATCATCTTCATAAACACTATAAGGAATTTTTTATTTTCAGAAAGACCAAATGTAATAATAAGACATCCAATGTGGAAAAACATTCTTCTAATAGAAGTCATTGGCATATTAGACATATTGATCATAAGATAGTGGTAAACAAACTAATAATTAATTTCATAGAACCACATTAACACATTAAAATGATAACAATTTAATACTGGGATATTTATGATTTTAACCTTAAACTAATAGTTCTATTGATAAGTGGCACCTAAATGATAGTTTTTAATGACCTAGTTGTCTAAAATCACTTGTACAAAACAAGGTGATGCTCTAATTCATATAAATATTTTTACATTAATTAATCCAATGGGTTATTCACCTTTGTAAATTAAAATAGTTCTATAATTTAATGACGAATAGATATTCATGTTTTACTCAAAATCAATTCAATATAAAATTCCACATCTATCAATGCTATAACGATAGAAAATTCTAACAAAAAACATTTGGATACTATCCAATTAATATAATAAGAACACCACAAGATTATTCCTAATATATTTAAAGAGAATAAAATGATATCATCCTATATAACAATAGATTATTTGGTCTACCATGGTAAGACATTAGGTCCCACTATACCTGATGAACACGAGACACCATATTGGGGGTAGATAAGGGAATCCAATAATGATAACAATCAATAAAAACATTATGATCTACTATAAAGTTAATTCAATGAACTAAATATTAGGGATTGATATAAATTTTCAAAAAGTACCAGAAAATCATAGTGTTTGAAATATTGAATGTAAAATAGTGGAATTTGGGACCATTTTCTCTCTTTGTCCCGATAAGTTATATAATTTAAATATTACAAGGAATAAACTCTATATAATGACTAAATAACTTTACATTCCATTCATATATGAAATAATGTGGGGAACCAATATATTATAATGCAGTACTCAAATTTTTAAGGATAGTAGTAGTGCGTATCACCATCACAAGTTTTATATCATTTCCTATAAGAGACTCAATAAATGTGAAAAAATTATTTATACCTATTTCCTCTAGTTGAAACAAAATCAATCAAGAAGCACCTATAAATATTTTATATACTACCAGAACTAATTATATCCAGCCAATACATAGTTTGGTAGAAATACATATACATCCAACTACATGTGACCTCCACTTCAATAAGATATAAAAATATTTAGTGTCGATGTGAAATCGTGCTTCGAGTGCCAACATTTCCACATTAAAATAAAAATAGATGAAATGTTACTGATACTACTGAAGATTTTTTTGTTAGAGAATTATTTTTGACCAACACTATAAATTCCACCATGATGCACATCTCAACTCATCTTTCTCATGAGGTGGTTAGTCAAATTACTACATGGATTAGGAGGAACTCATGTTAACATTGACTTAACATGCATATCAATTAATAATATCATAGTTTTATACAGAACATGAACATAATTAGAAATAATTGGTATAAGAACCTAAGATAGGGATTTTGATCAATAACCCATTTGAAACCATTGGGACTTTTCATTCATTCTCATAACTACCTCAGATAAAATATATTCAAGTTGAGTCAAATGATTTTATAATTAGAAATTTTCCAAAAACATTTGATGAAGGTCAAATAACTCTATTAGAATAAAAAAATTCATCAAATCAAGATAGAATTTCTCTATGAGTATTGTTCTGACGACTTTCCATTATAATCTCTCATTATCCTATTCTAATACACTAGAATCCAAAATCCATCTCTTATGATGTTCATGTTTTATTAAATCACATTTTCACATAATATAATGTGGTATCCACAATAACAAGAATATAAACTCAATATACCACATCTAATATATTACCAAAAAATTATAATTTTTCCCAATAAAATATATTAGTTTCTAGATAAGAAAATCATAAGAATGATATATTCTATAATCCCTCTATTTTCCCACTTATAGTGCCCTGATCAATGTTGGTGGATATCCCATTCCAACATCTTGGACTACCCACACTATAAATTTTTAAGGATATTTTTAATGGGAGAGTTCTCTAAATGGGGTACATCAAATTGATCCATCCTAAAGTCTATTTTGGAATCTACTTAGAAGAATATTACTAAAAACAAAAAATTATAGAAATGTAAAATTATTCAAGGAACACAAGAACATAATCTCGCTTTGTCAAAACTGAAATTGGGAACATAAATATACATAAAAATCTTAGGAAAATTCTACATTTATATGTTATAAATCCTTATAGAGAATTTCAAATACCATCAATGTTTATTCAGGGGTGTTTTGTAGAAATTTTGTCATGAAATATCTCATAACATACAACTTGAGTCCAAAATACACATTCTTCAAACAAAAAAGACATCCTAAACTATATACCAACATAAAATTAGATTCATGGCCTTTCGTCATAATAATATCATTTGCAAAAATCTTTATAACCAAACAAAATAGTACCAAAATCAATCCTCACATTGTTGAAAGGAAATCTCTTTCCCTATGGGCAATAGAATAGTGCTTGGGTATCATGAAACAATACGTGAAAACAATTTCCCCAATAAATTAAATATATTAAATTAAAATACTAGGTAGATTCCATAAAAATGGTATGATTATAATTTCATCAAGATAATACCTACACCTTGTAGGCATGCCATCAAACAAAAAATTCTCAAGACAACAAAAATGAAATCAAAAGTTGTCCTCAAAAAACTATAACATACTCCACCACTTAGGAAATCTCTTAATTTCCCAGTATCAAGAACATCCACCCCCCCCCCCAAGTAGCAAATTCAATTATGGTTGACCATGAATAAGAAATATTACAAACAACCAATGGAATAAAGTAGGTTGTGTGAAAAACAATCCTAGAAGTGTCACACAAAAAATCAATATAAAAAAAAAATAAAGCCTCTTTTTTAAAAAAAAATTATTCATAGTCTTTTTTCATATAAAATAATGAAATTCAAAAAATTCTAATGGAATTCACAAAATGGGTAAAAATATAATCTCCATTAATAAATATATATATAAAAATCTTGGTGAAAACATGAATGAGATATTTAAATTATCTAATCAAAAATAAATAACTCGTTTCCCAAACACTATAATGTATAAATTATTTTCAATCAATCAAAAATTATTATATTTATCATGGTTAGTCAGCTCCATGATAAATAATTCCCACACATCTAAGTGAGATAAAACTCCAGGTGTGAACACCTTCCTAAATACCATGTTTATGAGAAAAAAAATTATACCATAATGAATGAACTCCCTCCCCCTCCCATCATGTACAATAACATTATCATTATAAATCAATGTCATAGAAAATGTAATTCTCACCAAGAATTATTGTATGGACTACCCACCAAAATACCCTAGAAAACATTTGTTTCATTAAATCATTCAAACATGGGGATATCATTAATTTCAATAAATATCCAATCATTTTCATCCCCCCATACATGTTTCAAAACAATCCATTTATTTGTATAAATTTGCATTAATGATTTTTTCAATGATCATTACATCCCAAAAAATTAGATTCATTAAAACATTAAAAATTCATTCATTGCCTTTTCATAAATAATCATCCAAAACATTTATTTTAATTCAATATCATTTTCTACAAATAAATTGTAAGAACCCAGTTTTTTCTGCGAAAGACTTTGGAATATTCTTGATATTATTCCAGAGCAGTGCCTTGAGACGGCGTGCGATTCTGAGCCCCGGAGAGGCTGAAATTAAATTTCCAGTGTGTTCACCCTGGAAACTCAAAATAAAAGGGTTAACTCCTAAATGGTGATCCGGATCAAATATCCGAGTGTACGGATGAGTCTAAAATGGGGAGTTTACCCTATAAATGACATAAGGTATGTTGGCGCGGGACGTTGGAACCCCTCGCTCGCTTCCAGAATGAGAAACAGATAAATCAATTAATTAAATTATTAGTTTAAGGGTGGAGATCAAGTATCTCTTAAACGGTGGCTCGGATTATAAAACTAAGGGCACTATTGAGTTCGGAATGTGTTGTTTACCCTAGGAGGGGTGTAAGTTTGGCGGGCGCGGCCCATGTGTGAAAAATGGCCTAGGGGTGTTTTCGTAATCTGGCAGTCTCAGGCGCGGTTGTTGAAACATTTGAATGGGGCCTCAGATTAAAATTCTGAGACCACCGTTGTGCTCAGATCATTGTTTTTAGCCTAGGGAGACTTAATCCCAACCGTGCAAAAATATCGTATTCGGGGCTAACGGGCGGGCGTTTATGTATTTTCTAATTAAACGCACCCCCTCCCATCTTCTTCTTCTACTTATGTCCACAAGAATCTCCTCTCCTCCATCTCCGGTGACGCCGGTCAGGCGAGGTGGTCTGGTGAGGAAACTCGGGGGAGGTACGATAATGTCGGCGGATCGACGTGAATCTCTGGGCGAAGCCCATCGAGGTAGGAGTCGTTTTTGTCGCTTTTTTTGCATAGTGTGCGTCCTAATTTTTCATTGTCGAATTGATGATCGGGCATTGATCCAAGCCCATAGTTGCATATATCCTATTCTGAGCTTTCTGGATTGCTATTCGGATCGAATTTTTGACGACCGGATCGTTTCCGGTGGTCCTATGATGTTTTCCGACAACGAGGCCAATTTCGGGCGAGCTCCGGCAGTGGAGCAGCTCCAAGCGGCGGAATCCGGCGGTCCGGTACGGCGGCAACGGCGGTGGCTTCCCAGGTGGCACTGCGGCTCGGCTGGGCACGGCGGCGGCGTGGCATCCCGGTTGGGGTCTGGGTCTTCAGGCTAGTGGCGCAGCTCGGGCTCGCCGGTGAGGGGCGAGCCGAGCGAGAGATCGGGGTCGTGGGGAGCGACCCCGGCTGGGGAGACTGAGACACACTGTTGGCGGGTCTCCAAGTGGAAGCGGACCGGGCAAGTCGGCCGGTCAGTGGAGCGACCCACGCGTAGTGCGGGTCACTCGGGAGGACAGGCCGATGTGTGGCGGTTGGCGGGTCAGGCAGGGCCGGGCCCATGCGGTTGGGTCGCGGTCCCAGCGGGCCAGCAGGACCGGGTCGGTTCGGCCCAAGGGGTCCCCCCCCCCTTAAAAATATATGGACGCCCGTATTTCGAGCTACGAGCTTCCGTTTTGAGCACCGTCTACGGCAACACGGACCTACCAGCGAGACAGTCTTTTTGAGATGGTCTCAGGCAATTATAATTCCAGAGACGGAGGCCTCGGTGGTGCGACACGTACGTCGAGGGGATTGACGTCATCCCATGGGTTCTTGTTTTGGACGGTGTGGTCGCGTCTGACGTCTATTTTGAGCGCCATCCGCAGCGTTGGTACCCTTGCACCGGGACGAAGCATTCTTGGGTGGTTTCAGGAATTGAGGCCGAAGTTGAGGTGCGTTCCCCACGGCCTGCCTTTTGAGCTGTACGCAGAGTTTCATAACTTTTTCAGCGGGCATCCATTCGTGGAATGCGAATAGTTGATTCTTGATGTTTTCTGAGGGGATTTCAATGGTGCAATCCATCCTCTCTAATGCAGAACGATGGTGAAGGGCCATGAGGGAAGTTTGGGCGTCGACGGTGATTCAGAATCTTTATCACCAGGTGACCATTTTGGACAATTGAATATTCCATCTCGTGTAATTTTTCAAGAGGATCACAACAGTATGATCTGTTCGTTGTGTTTCTGGACCGGGATGCGAGTTCCCCGAAGCGTCGATCGTGTGCGGTGTGCCAGAATGTATCTTTCCTTCCAGATATCTATTTTTCTCATGTGAGTAGTATTTTTTACGTGTTTTCTCGAGGGGGTAAAATTGGTGCAATGTGCCCATCTGTTTTTGGTGTCGAGGATCGGGATCACGGGACGCCGTTCGGGCGTAAGGCGGTGTTGGTGACTTTTCTGTCAGATATCCGTTTGAGACAATTAAGTAGTTGATCTCGCTTATTTTTCAACGATGATTACAACGGTGTAATCTATTCTGGCAAGTGGAGCCTCTTAGACAGTCTTACTAAATGTGCAAATATGAAAGGTGCCCTGGTGGCAGTTCTTCTACTGTGATTATAGCGGACCCCTGGCATGTGGTTGTGTGCACTCCCGTGCGAGTGATGTTAATGCTTGAAGATATGTTGATGATTGTGCCTCATCCGATGAGGTGTCATGTTGGAAAAGTTACGTTTACACCCTTCGTGTTAATGATGGGGTGTCGTGTGCACGATAGCCTTATGGCTAGAGACGTGGTATACTCTAGTAGTATACGATAGCGATTGGAAGTATGTGTTGTTTGTACCTAAGAATGTTTGTGTGCTTGGTTGGGGTTGACATGGGTCCACACGTTGTGTGGGCCCCATGTGCGTTCCATGTTCTACTTTGGGTACTTTGACCTTTCGTGATGTAGAGGGTCCCTCAGTTCTCATTTTTTAACCAGTGGGGTTGATTTTTTCCCTCGGCTCTGCGCTCGTTGGTTTAGATAAACTGGGTTGAGTGGTTCCCCTGGTCTTGTTACGGAGTCATATGGTTGTGTGATACCACTCTGTGTTTGGTTGGCCAGTGTTGTATCATCCAGTAGAGATGCCCAGAGTAGTTCTGGGTTTACCCTCTAGCGCGGCTGGGAAGTGGGTTACTCATCGAATTCTCAGGGTTTACCCTTTAGCATAGACTAGGAAGTGGGTCACCCAATTACTCTTGAGAGTCTACCATCCAGCCGGGCTAGGTAGTGGGTCTCTCGTCATCTTGTTTCAGGTCTACCCTCCAGCAGGGTTGGGCTGTGTGTCGCCTTTCGACTTGTTCAGGTTTTACCCTCTAGCAGAGACTAGGCTCTGGTTCACCCGACGACTCTTGAGGGTCTACCCTCTTGTAGGGCTGGGTAGTGGGCCAGCCATCATCTTGTTCTTGGTTTACCCTCTAGTAGGGCGGGGCTGTGGGTCAACCGTCGACTTCTTCCAGGTATACCCTCCAGCAAGGCTAGGCAGTGGGTCGCCTGGCATCATATTCTAGGTTTACCCTCCAGTAGGGATGGGCAGTGGGTCGCCTGATTATGTATTATGGTTTACCCTCTAGCAAGACTGGGTAGTGGGTCCCCCGATATCATATTATGAATTACCCTCCAGTAGGGCTGGGCAGTGGGACACCCATTGATATTCCAGACTCAGTCCTTTCTACTAGTCTACTCTGTGATTTTCCTATGTGATTACCGGAGCGGGACCCATGGTTGTACGGGTTATTGATGGAACGACCTTGTCTTTGAGGAGACCTCTTGACTGGGGGGGCAGTGACATGGTGTTGTCTGACATTTTCCTAGAACTCTCAATTGTGTGGGGAACTCCCCCCCCCCCCCCCCGAGACGCGTCCTTGCAATGCGACCTAAAGTCGTGAGGGTGAGATAGTGCCACCCAAAGCGGATAGTGTCAAGGTGTGGTGATTTGAGCCCCTTGACTTGTGGTTCAGGGCAGATGTGCTGGATGTTTGGGATCGATGGTTTTTACTATTGGGACTGCTGGCGACTCACCTATCTTGGGATGAGCTACGGGATGGAGATCCCATTACGGTATTGTTCGGGCTTCTTGACAGAGAATATGAATATGTATATACCTTGTTTCAGTACCCACTTCTTGGCCTTGGTTACTCTCCCTCCAGGAGAGGAGAAGACGGGCGGGGTATGCCATGTGCTTTCTGTGTCTAGCTTCTCATGGTTGGACAAGAATACTAAACTATTATAGGTAAAGAAGACTCGACGAGAAGTTCATATTCCCACCATTTCCAGCTCCTTGTGTCTGGACGAGTATACCTCCTTTCTTTTGATGGGTTCAGCTGGACTATCTACTAGTATTCTACTACACTCACTATTGTACTCCATTAATTTTCCTATTCGCTCTACTGCTCACCCTTCGATACCTCTTTTGTTGCTCCCTCGAGCTTTCACGGTATCCTACTAAGTATTTTTATACTCACCCCTGCTTCGGATTTGCCCGCACATGGTGTTCCCCTGCAGACGACAGACAGGTTGGTCGTGACGTTAGAGGAGCTTAGGAGCCGGGATCATGGACTGTGTGCGGTGGTTGTTGTTGGGTTCCAGGTGTGGGACCCTCCCAACTGTTTTCTATTGTTTTACTTTTTGTCGGGTTGTGGCACATTTCTGGTTGGATGTGTGTTTTTTCCCTTTTCTTTTCAGCTTTTACTTTGTAATGTTTATAGGTCGATGCACTTATTTGGTTATTTATAGCAGTTGGTAATTTTATTTACATGTCTTTTCTTTTACTCTGCACTTTTGTATTGAGTGTGCTGTGTGTGTGTACAGGTACTCAGGAAAAGGCATCCCAGAGTTGTTTAGCCTTCATTGCCTGTCGCCAGCCCCTAGCCTGTAGAGGGGGGCTTGGGGTAGTTGCGGCTCGAGCTCAGGTAGGGTTGGGTCATGACATAAATACATTATTTCAAATGATATTTTCAGTGGGATAGCATCCTTAACATAATTCCAATTAGAAAAATATTATAAAATTATTCAAATCATTTAATATAAATCAATTTTAACTCAATTTGGAATCCTGAAATATTGCACAATGTTAATTGATATGAATCTCAATGTATAATCACCAAAATTAATCATTGTTCCACCAAAATCCCACCCGAGATCATAAAATATTGATTCAAAAAGATAAAATCAACAATGAATGATTTCTATAATAGAAATCAACATTTTAATATCTTTATCCATCATTGTCTCAAGGACCCACTTCTCTAAAAATTAAATAGAGAAGATAAATAATAAAATAATTATAATTAGATAATGTTTATGCTACTCGATGTAGATTCAACACATAAATCGAAACCCAGATTCAAGAAGATCGATGTTTGGAAGAGAAACAATCACCTCCAAAGATCCTCAAATGTCAAATGGATTTAATTAACTTAAATGGTAATGATTATTGAATTTACAGTGATTTATATCATAAAAATAAAAAAAAAATATTCCCATGATATGGTTTGGTAACACAATTTTATAACCCATGCACTCACTATGTTCCCCTTTCTAGGAAACTAGACATGGCACGTTGTTTTCCTACACAATATAAAATTAGTTAACTAATCAGGTAATATAACACTATATTGTTTTTTATTTAATGGTTGGGTTTATAGTTTAGACAAACCACTTCATATCTTTGAACCATCCTCTAGGACACTAACTCATAATACATGGGTTCTAAGTAAAAAAACTATTCTTTACCTTATAATGCGCAGGCCTAAAAACTCTAAAATTTTCTAAAAGGCAGATAAAATATCATTAGAAAATACATATAAAATAATTAAAAAAATAATGTGGATACCTAAATGTGAAAACCTTGATTTGATCATTAAAACTGTAATAACAATATTATTTAGAATATATTTTTATTTTAATTAAACTATTATTAAATAAATCTTTTCAACATTTAAATAAAATCTATTTAGTTATAATAATCTATCATAATAATTTTTAAAATAAAAAACTATTTATTTTTAAAATAGTATGTGAAAATATATATTTCTTGGATTTAATAAAATATTATCACATCGATATTTAACAAATATACTAACCAAAATATTATATGAATATATAGGAAATATGTTAATAAAATTCTCTTTTAATTATTTGGTGGGAAATTATATTGCAATATATTTATAAATTTTAAATTGAATTAAATATATAAAATTTTTATAAAATTTAATATATTATATAAATATTTTAGTAGTTTATAAGTGACTATAGTTAATAATAGATTTTTATTACTAAATAAATGACAGTAATTTATCATTTTTAATGGTTGATTGTATATAATCATATTTCATTACTAAAATTTAAATTTAGATGCTATATTTTTGTTGAATATTTTTTAGTTTATGTTATGTGATTATTTTTTTAAAAAATATTTATATATATATTCCATTAAATCCTTATTTTTTAACCATCTCATGGGAAAACCAGAAAAAAAAATGAATGTTAAATGCGAAAAGTGTAGTACTGTAGGTTTATATATATGAAAAAGTGTGTTTATGGGGAACATAGTGAATGTAGGTCAGTGAATATAGGGGAATGTTTGAATAGAATCCATGTTTGATGGTAGGTATTATCGAGAAAATGTGTGAACAGACACCCAAGGATATTTATATTGGTTTGTTAGCCACACCAACATATATAAAGTAGTGTAAAATTGAATACAAAACATACATGGTAAAAGATATTATAAAAACTATCAATGTTTATTAAAAGGACAATGAATCTATTTAATATGTAATTGTAGTCAATAACCAATTTCAATGAAAAACGTTTTTAATTGTGATTGTTATAAATATACAATAACTTTAAATTATTATCATCAAATTAGCAATCTGGTGTTATTAATGAGGTATAGATTAATCTTTCATATGTTATCTATATCCCTATTCACTAACTTATTGTGATATAAAATATTTTTTATGAAGATGTAACTTGTTTTCTTATACTATATCACATACCCATGGATTTTCTTTCCAATTTAATCGATGAAGGTGACAAATATTTGTATAACATGAAACTTATTTCAATGATACCATTTATGAATAAAACATGAGGTTATATAAAATCCCAGTCTCATTATATATGATATACAGTAGTCTGAAAGTAAGAAACCATTTCATGTTAACAACAAAATACACTCCATTCGAATCTAAAAAAAATTCACTACACAAAGATTAAAAAATATGCCTCATATAGAAAATTTTAATATAAGAAACCATAGTACAAAAAATAATAATATATCATTCATCCAATAGATATATAATTCAAGATAAATATGCTCAAGAATAAAAATATTTCAAGAAAATAACAAAAACTATTTTTTTGACCTATCATCACCTCCATACCATCATGCTATAATAAAAATGAAATAATGTTAATCTATGATGATACCTGATTCTCTTATGTTTACCTGATTCTTTCAAACAAATTGTACAACCACACAATGTTATAAGAATGGTTTGAGTAGAATTCCTTGTAGGATTCCACATGAAAATATATACTATTTCTATTTTCAATAATTTTGAGATTATATATTAAATCATATATATTTTTATAAACTTCTTTAAAAAAACGTTTAAAAATAAGCATTTGATTTTCAAAAATTACTTTCATACTTACATGGAAATGAATCTGACATGTACTTGATATGATAATAATTTAATAATCAATAGAATTTTTGGGTACACCATAATATTATAATGTAAGAAATATAACTATGAAACAATCCATAATGTGAAAGAATGTGACAAAATAAATATGGCACAATCCTTAATTTGACTATATAATCATTAACGATAAATCCCACACATTGGGTTCTAAACTACAGATAAAAATTAAATACATAAAAGTAAAGTGAATATTCGTGCCTATGGTGGATCAAATATGTATAAACCCATGTATAATAAAACTAAGTAATGTGAAACAAATCCTCAAGAGGTATTATGCACACTATGAGTGACATATTTATTGCTGCTATATATATGGTTATTGAATGTGACTCATTATTTAGAAAAAAATTAAAACGCATTCTCACAATTTAAATAATATATTTAATTGAAATAAAATCCTATACAGTCCTTAAATCCTATTTTTAATCTTATCTCACCATTTAGGAATGTTTTTAAACTCTTTCTTTACACAATACATTTTTAAACATACACATCTTTAAAAGAATTTTTTGATTCAAAAATTCATTTTATTCGTAAATAAATATTTTTTAATGATTAAAGAATGTAATATTCAACAATTATAATAAATTCATAGAATTTAACATTTAATAGAGACACATACCTCAATAACATTGGTCGAACTAGTTTCCTTTGATAAGTGTGATAGGGGAAG
The DNA here is from genome assembly GCA_963277665.1 of Viscum album. Classification (NCBI taxonomy): domain Eukaryota; kingdom Viridiplantae; phylum Streptophyta; class Magnoliopsida; order Santalales; family Viscaceae; genus Viscum; species Viscum album. The sequence continues at coordinate 673,026,165 of OY728157.1, read as the reverse complement.
ATTAAATAGGGATTTCACTATCATGGAACCATATGAAACACAGAAATCATATATCAAACCACTAAAATTTACCATACATACCCACCTTGGGTTTCAAAAGATATGACAAGAAGATATCTAAAAAGGATATATTTAGAAAATTTAAAACATAGAGAGAAACACAACATTTCTTTGTGAGATCCATCAGGAATGAATAGAAATCATAATGAACCCCAATGAAAAGTCACAATATAAGTAGGGAAGTACATTGTTGTACCAAGGTGATATTAGGGTTGACAGGGGATTGAAACTACCAACTAAAAAGGGTAAAAACTATATTATTAAAGTATATAAGTACAGAGTATAGTTATGACAAACGGTGAGACAAATAGCCTTTTAATTGTGTGTGGATACTATCTTAAGCAATACAGCTTCCTATTACTATCTAAAAAGTTCATTAAAACCACAAAACCACCAAAAACAACCATCTATTCCCCACAAGGTCAACAATACAGAGCCACATTGTTCTTATAACTTTATACATGCTATCTAGAACTCCCATATTAAAATAAATAGTTACCATGCATGGTTATGACATGGTATGTTTTAATCATGTTCCTACCCTGATCCTCAAATGGATTCTCAAAAATTATCAATTATAAACCCAGATTCCCCCCAAAACATCTATAATGGCTTTAATGTCATATAATTTTAAAATAAAATCATACATGAGATCTGGTGCATATTACAATTCTACAAACCATGAATGATTTGTTCACAAAAATTCTTCAAAATCATAGACTCTAGAAATGATAAGTTCATTGATTATTCTAAAAAATAATATTCTACATTGGTACATAGATATCACATCCTCACTTCCATGGTGAATGGACTAATTAATGCATTTTATGGTAAAATTCCTTATCATGTATATCCATAATCATAACTGTTGTCTCATCATTTGTAGTATTCGGAAAATTATAAACATAAACAAATTCAATAACATTTAAAAGAACTAGTGGATACATCCTCTTCGTGGAAACATGTAAAATTTTATTTAATTATGTAAAATGTGATGTCAATTCCAAAAAATACGGCATATTTATGCATTTATCCAAAATCTCAATAGTTCATAAAAAATGCGGTGCCAACATTCACAACATACCGAATGGATGATGTCCCATGCGAGCTGAACTCTAACAAACCTATTCACCAAGATAAAACTGCAGAATTATACTGTGGTGGACTGAATTGGACATCTGAAGTCATTTTTTTGTGACTAACCACTTTCAAATATACTACATGGTTTTCTTCATCTCTAGAATGATACTTTTCCCAAAGACAGAACATTATCCAAACTCATTCTATAATAAAGAATATCTAAAAGGTCGACAATAATGTGAATCAAAGGCATATATATTTATTTACACCTAATAACTATTTGTATGGGATAATTATAGTAGTGTTATTTTTTTCCAAGATATGCCAATATAAATCATGCAAGTCTGTAGTGTATCCTCTCAATCCTGGATATCTCACTCTATAAATCATTCTATATACTAATAGTATTCTATGACAATATTAATTGGGAACACATAGCCTCTTATAAAACATTCTAGAATCTTGATGTGGTGTATATAACCTTGGTAGAATCAATCAGTGAGGGAACCCCATTAATTATCACAATTTATCATACAAAAAATTCATTGAGTTGTTCCACTTTTTTCACCTCATTGGTGGGTGTAAAATGAGTTGATTTCAGAATTCAATCAATGATAAACCAAATTAAAATTTTCCCAGAAGGATTATTTCAAAAACATATGTTAAATCAATGGTAATTTCATTCCACTTATATATCAAAAGAGGTAATGGTTTTATCAACCCATAATTAAGTTATCAAGTGTTGCACCATAATTTTTTCACATGTGAGGAACTGTGATATGATATATACCATTGATTTCATTATCATGAGCCAATAATACTGATTTCTCATGTCCTGATAACAATAATTGACCAAGACCAAACTCTATGATCCTATTCCAAAATCCATAACATTACATTTCAGGATATGATTCTAATAATTTCGATGCAATTTTGTCAATCAAACTGTATAACATCACAAGGTCAAATTGGATTACATAAACTCTATAGGAAGATTAAGGATTATATTCACAGATAATTAAGAATACTACTACATATACCATTCACATCAACATGGAGTCACACACAACTGGTTAATAATTATTAACAACACCTCCCGTTATTAAAAGGGTTTTTATTTCAAAATTGATCAACAACATCATCATGGTAAAATAATTCTTGACAATGAATTGGTTACTATAATTTTCATTAAAATAGGGAAAATATAAAATTAAATGGTTCAGCCTAGTTTCACATTAAGAGAAATTTTATGAATTAAAAAATGAATGAAATTTGTGAATATAAGAAGAGAATATGGGTATGAATACATAAATAAAATGAACGAGTGATCATATGACTATTCATCCCCATTAGAAGATGGATCATGAAACTAGAAAACATGGAAAATCAAGAATTCATTATTATCAATAATCATGATCCATGTAATATAAATCATGATCCATCAAAAAATAATAAACACAAACAAAATATAAGGAAAGGATATTGGTATCTTTGAATATCATCTCATTTAATACTTACATGACCCTTAATAACCCTTATAGAACCATTACAAATGGAATAATCAATATGGTAAACTTACATCTCTGTAGTACACAATGCATCAAAGAAATATCAGGGAAAACCTATCATATAATATAAAACAATCTATCTGTGTTATAGCTATATAACCCAAAATTTTAATTTCCATGAACCTAAAACATAGATAATTTTCTAAAACACATTAAAACATCTGTTATTCGTTTCAGAACATGATTTACTGATGAAAAGAAAACATGTTCCACTAAAATATCATTGAACCATAAATAACCCATGGAAAATATATGGGATTTAAAAAATCACATTGAAACATAATTAACCAATTTATATGAAATGGTTTATAAATTAATCTATACTAAACGTTATTTACTCGTATAAAATTAATGTGTTCTGTAAAAATCTTTTAAAACATGATTAACACATGAAAAATAAATGGGTTCAAAAAAATTATTTTTGAATCATGATTTACCCATTAAAAATAATTGGGTATGATTATACACTAAAATAGTATAATATTAATTGATTATATTTTTATAATTATGTGTTTCAATGTCCATAAACACCAATTTTAGGCAATCTTATGAATTAAACATCATTTCTCATTATATGTGATATTTATTTTTATAGTGTAAATTTGTCCTTAATAAATAACCTATCTACAGAAAATATTGAATTAATTATTTTAATTATATATATTGATATATTATTTATTATATATTAATTGATAATTTTTTCTTTTAGGATTAAAGGATGAATCACAAGGCAATATTTATGCTTTTTTCAATAAATGCAAAAATTCATTTCTAAATGATAATGGGAATTAAAGAAATAAAGTAAAAGTGGAACCCATAAATAAAGAATAATGAATAAACAAATTAACTCCTGAAATATAATATTATAGGGATTATTTAATTATAATATGTCTAGAGCTAATTCTGATAGTTCCATGGAGATGCAGGGAGCCTAAATTAAAATATTAGTTGTAGACAAGATTTAGAGACCCATAAAATGTTCCCACTATTTCAAGCACAAAATCCAAATATGTTACCCAATTGGTGGGATATTTTCATACATTTTAGTGAAAACATAGATAAAGATATATCTATTTTACAACCAACAAATATTCTGCAATATTTTTTGACTATTTTTCATGCCAAGAGGAGGGATGAATATAGTCCTATTTTTTTGGTCAACTTTGATATGTCCAATTTCATTTTCATTCACTCCCATATTTTTCAATTTTTTATATGGGATGAAATTTATTTTTTTGGGATGACGTATGGGACATAATATTCCAATATAAGTATCTGTTCTTGATGGAAATTTGAATATAAATTATTGTTTCAATTGTAATGTTTCGTACTCATTTTGTAATTGCTTGGTTTTTTCTTCACCGTGTATGTTTTTTTCAAAATCACATTAGTTTCTTAATAGAATTTTTTATTTTTATTATTATACATTCCATACAAAATATTTTCAAATCACATTGATAATGAATCTTTGTTTATTGAGCATATTCACATCACTTTTTGGAAAACCCTTCACACAACGTTGGAGAGATCATTATTTGTTGGTTTTCACTTCTTCAATCATGCATATTTAAGTCGACACTCATCTTCTATTGAGTAATTTTCATATATATACAGATAAACAAAATGTGGATTGATTTTAGGGTGTTTCTTATGGATGTTTTTAATTATATTTTCTATTATTAAACTCTTAAATTAGTTCTATGTCATGATAGTTTCATTCATTAATATATTTTCTTCTTTATCTTCACCAACTTTAATGAGGATTTTTTTTCTTCCTAGCATGATCCAATTCGGTGGAATTGTCATTAATGTGAACCTCTATGATCATTGGTGACAAGACAATAAATTCTGTTTTTATTAAATAGGGTAATGATATTTGGGATTTATCTCGTTGATTGGACACCGCTTGAACAAGTGAGGATAAAATGGAAAGAAAAACAATTACAATAATCCTAGCCCTAACGACAATCATGGATCATAAAATATTCATTAATTATTTACTTTATGATGTTTCTATGTTTTATTGATAAAATGAATCATTTTTTTAAAATTAAAATTATTATATCCCAATTTATGTCACCCCTAATATAGACACTCCATAACTAATTCCCCATTGAAATGTTAATGTCTCAATGTTTATTCTACAGTCCTTTGAATTAGGTACCTTCTTGTAAATCAATGACTAATTATTCTTTTAGGGTAAATTTGGGTGTAAAATAAGATTCCCACCATTACCATAGACCAAATTATGTTATCTTAGACACTATCATACTCTTTTTATACCAAATTCTGATTTCTCACACTAGTTTATATTATATTTTTCCCTTTCTATTCACCTATTTATAATGATTCTTTTATCAAATACTCTTTACAATATAGTGTATTATCATCAAAATTACAGCATCATTGACTCAGGATGGATTATAATGGATAATCCATATAAAGAATCACATCACATAATGAATTTCTTGGATCAAAATTTTTTATGAATACCCCAATCCTAAGAGATATACAATTAATGGAATGAGGTATTTTTAAAGGATGCATTCTTATCCCTCACAAATAATCCTAATATGTCAGTCCTAGATAAGTGCATGATGTAAATAATCATATCCAATCTAATATGCATTCACTTGGTTGAAAATTTTGTAAAAAAATGGACAGAACAAATTCAGATGTTTCAATAGTAAAATTAGTACTACAAATCATTGAAATGATTATATAACTCATTACCATTGAGTATATATTTTCCTTTTCACTCATAGAAGAATAAATTTTCTAATAAAATAAATTAATAATTTACAAAAAATAATCTATTGGATTTGGGATAAATGAATATGATTACACAATGGTTGAAGGATATTTTAGTCAATGGGAAATTAATTTTTTTTGGATGGAAAAGAAGAAAGCATTTATTCATAGATTTAACATTATGAATATGTATCCAATGTTGATTTTTTTGATGTAATTATCATTGAAACAATGGGATAGATGACAAATGTAGAGAATATATCCATTACATACATTTAACTAGGAAATTTTATAGATGAATCATATTTTCTAAATAAACAAATTCATTTTAAATTTCTCTGAGAAGAAAGTATTATTTATACAAATTGACAATATTATTTTGTAATTTTCAATCAAACCAAACTAAAAATTATTATCCACCCTTTCCCATTATATTACCCATTCATAGGTTATAACCATTGCCTTGATTTTTTCATTTATTCGTATCTTAATATCAATAATGTATGAATGATCATTAATGTATTATGAATGATTAAAAAAGCTACCCAATAAACCATTTATAACTTTAAATTAATATTTCCACTCATAGTAGAACATATGTAACACCCAAAGCATCCACTATATGTTCCTATTTTAATAGTTTGATAGTGTGAGAAGTACTAAACCCCGAGTTTAAGCGCACCACGACTTATCATACTAGCAGTCTAAAAAGTGGTTATGAATAGTAATAACAAAATTTTCAATTTTATGTAATCCATGTAATCTGAAAATCCATATTATTTTTTTCTCAGACATAACAAAATGGTTGTGGTCAAGACACTTTATTAAAAAAGAAAAATAAAACAAGAACATTATTATGGTTGGGTAAAGGAAAAACCCATAACAATCCTATAGGATTAAAGACACAAATCCTTAAAATAAAATGACTTAAGAGCCCAATGAGACAAAACCCATTAAAAGGCAAAATCAAATTATCAATCCAAATCAATACACAAAGCCAAATAGCAATCCAAATCAATGAACAAAGATAATGAGTGATAATCTGGACCCTAGGTCAACCCACCCGAGTCAAGAACCTCCACGCCTAGAAGATTCACTGTCATCGCCCGAGGCCGATCTGCCTTCATCGGAGGCCTTTATGTTTCATATACATAATATAAGAACAAATTCTATTTTTCAGATAAAATAAGTATTTTTCAAAAAATGAAATTTTTCTGACTTTTAATGAAAAACACATTTTGAATCCAATATTTGAACATTTTATATATTAAATTTGACAAAATATACTTCTTATTTAGAAGAGGGACATATTACATTAGTTTGGATAAATTTTCGGTGGTTTTCTAACAACTTTCATATTTTGATTAATAGTAAAAAATAATAAATTTTAATATTAAACAACGTTTTCATTTAAAATAATTTATAGTGTTAAAATATACATTTGAATTTTTTTAAAGCATAATTAGATTATATTTTTATAATTTATTCCATTTTTGGTCATTGGAAGTAATTTTATATTTAAATTGAACATTAACACGTATCAATCCTTTGATAGTTTTTACTTCTCAAAAACCTGCTTTCTGGTTTTGACAACGGGAATAATTTTTTATATTAGTTAATATAACTTCTATGTTTTGAATTTGGTAAAATAGATATAATTTTTTAATTTAGTATATCAAAATTATCATTGGGTGAATATTTGGAGTTTTCCTAGAAACATACAATTTTTTAAATTAATATATAAAACATTGTGTTATTGCTTAATGTTGATTTTTTATTTAAATAATTATTTATAATTTAATTTTATTTTAATGTAAAAATAGATACATAATACCTATATTATTCCAATTTAATTTATTAAAGTCATTTTATAATAATATTTGATATTTAAAATTTTATTGAACTTCTTACCATCTTTTACTCCCTTTTAAGAACATTTTCATATTTTCATAAAATATAATTTTATTGCATTTTTTGAATTGAATTCAAAAAATCATAAAGACATGGTTGATATCATTAAGTAAATCATCGTTCAATAAGATTAAAATAGTTTTTTGAGAACTGAAACATCGGAATTGTATTTCCCATTGTTAAAAGTAAATAGGGTTATTATAGGTAAAAATTATATTATAATTACCCTAACACATATCTCAATTCTATTGGATAAGTTTATTTGGACCAAAATCATCCTTAGAAATAAAATATGATCTCTTTTTTCATCTTGGATTAGTTTGGGACATTTATTATTATTTTATTAATGGAAGAGATAAAAGTGTTATATTCAAGGTTTATTAACTAAACCATTATTTATATAGGGTTATACATAAAATAAATTCAACTATAAATATTCATTAGAATTCAAAATAGAAGTCCAAAATAATATTTTTATTTATAATTTTATGTTATTAAATAGTTAAATTTATTTATGACACAATAATGATGCAGTAATTATGTTATTATTGAATGATTATAATAATTTATATTATAAGTATTACTATAATTGAAAATTGAGACATTTGATGCATTCAAAAAAAATTATCAGTTAATATTAAATGCCAGGGTCGATAAAAAAACTTTTTTCAACATGATAACATTTTCAATAGTTTCACAGAAAGAAAATTCTAAATAGTTTCAAAATAGACATAATTTAGTTATAATAAAATTCAAAATTATTAATTGAATAATATTCCTAAAACTCTATGTTTTGGACAAGGAACATAGGTAAGGTCACATATATAAATAATAAACCACTTGGGGTCCTCTTGGATATTTATAGTAACATTATTCACCATTTATTATAATAACAAAATGATTCATTGTAAAAGTTAAACTATTTAACTAAGAGTTAAATAAAAAAGACAAGGTTAATATAGTGACTTAAACCTGTATAAAACCTATTGGTTGATAGGTTTTTGATCCCAAACTACCTTATTCTAGAAATAAATTCTTTTGGAGCCATTATTAAACATAAATGTTTTATAATAAAATAGTATTTCAAACTTTTCCTAATGTGACTCTCACATCTCTTATAAAAGGGTAATTTCCCTTATCTCAAACTCACACCTCCAATGTCATTTAACTAAGACAAACCCTACTCAAATATTATCCTAAATATGCTCAAATTAACCAATAGTCCTTACACTGATCAAAAGTCAACCTATGGAGCCCTTTTGATATATACAAGGAAGCAATTAAAGAAGAGGTAATAATTTCATCACCGCTTTCAAAGTAATTTTCTTCTTCCAAGTCCTCTTTCATTGTTGATTCCATACCAAAATAATAACTCTAGTACGTTCTATATACTGTGATGTTATTGAAAATATGGCATAATAATATTCATTATTCTATATATCTAATGAATGACAAATTCATCATACGTGTGAACGTATAACTTATCATCTCCACGTCGTGGGGTAGTTTTTTATTCAACACATCATCATTTGGATGTCTATAATAATGATTAAAATTGATGTAAATAATCTATATAAAATATTAATGATAATGTATATATTATATTCCATCCAATTACATACTATTTCACCTTCAATAGAATGGTTTTTTTGCTCTTGGATATATACGGATTACCTGTTCCATGAATGAAATGAGGTTCATTCCCCCATCATAATAATTCAAGAATAATTTACATTTTATAATTAAAAATTATATATATGAACTTAATTTCATTTTGGATTTGAATCAAATATATCTAATCCATACCAAACATTACTTACGTAACAAAACACATAATGTAAAAAAGAATATGTTAACACCCAAAACAATGATACCACAGAAATATTAACAACAAAGCCAAATTAAAAGATATTATATGATATAAAATTTATGCATGAGGTTATATCATAATATAATAACAATTATTTCACCATTATACACTATTTTAACCTACCCACTACTAAGGAAAATTACAAGGTAAGGGGTTTTCATCTCACTTGTTATTCCTGTGAGATTCATGCTATATTTGCCGTTGTTTTCATTTAAATAGTGTTTTTATTTCCCATGATTGTATTAATTGATTAATATACATTAATTTATATGTTTTTAAAACATAATTTTATGATCATTCTTTCATGGGGTGTATGTTTTGAATGTTACCAAATCGGTAAGGGAATTTCTAATATCAATTTCCACTCACTTCGGTTTTACGAAAACTTCATTGATTATTTTACTCTAATATTATGAATGAAATCACTATTCATTTATTTATGCAGTAATTTACACTCAACATTGTCTGGATATAGGTTTTATACACATAATCACTCCATTGATAAATTCTCAAGTAATCAATATGAACTTGATAAGAGTAATCATAACTCAATTTCCATTCATTTAGTTAAACATCCATGACATTGGTGTTGTTTTTACAAAAATATGTGTGAATGTACTCCAATTGATTTACATGGAATATCCAATAATAATTAGTGAATTTATATTTATCACACATAATAATTTCATTTATTTATCCTTTACCTATGTATATGGCCTTTAGAAGGGATGTCTTCTCAATTTACATTCCATTGAGACTTCTTTGTTGTTATGCGTCAATTAACATTTATATGGTGTGTATAATATATTTTGAAATCGTATATCATGAATCAGTTTATTATCATGATATAATAATGTTGTTATTACCTCAAATATTTAAAATAAAGCACCTCTCATTAAAATATAAATTTAAATGTTTTAAATATTTATTCTTCTAAATCTTACTCATGAATGCCCATTTTTAAATGCTTTTATAAGTATTTACTTATATGAACATGAATGTTTTAAAATTAAAAATCCCTTTAAATGTTTCAAATTGGTATGGAACACTTTTATTCAAAAATATTTTTTAAACGCCACCGTGAAAAATTGTGGGACTATTAAATATTTTCAACAAAAAGGGATATTTCTCCAAAATTGTTTAATTGATTATTTTCATCTATTTCAATATCCTTCATTATTTTTTATTGAAGTTGATTTATTATTATACAATTGACCATATTGTATTGAATTATTTATGTTTGACTATGGATGTTCTATCTTTATACCATTCATGTTTTGTTGTTAAAATATTGGCATTTGATATGATAAGTTTAATATGAATGTTTAGATTATTTTTCAACCTTTTAAAGTAAGGAATGCATTGGACTTAGTATGTGATTGGTGGATCTTGCTACAACTCCTAGATGCATCGGTAGGTCTCATGAGACACACTAGTGTAATGGCATAATTCCTTGACAAAATATTTTTTGAAGTCTTGGCAAGAGGCCTTTATTATGTGGTTAGGGTATCTGGTATTATGCATTCCATCATTATGAAATTATCTATTAATATAACATGTGATTATTATATGAGTAGAATATCCATGTGAATAAGTAAATTGAATTATTTGATTTATATTTTCCATATTATGATGAAGTTCAAGTTTAAATTATTGTGTTTTAGTCTTATAAATTGCCTAAAATGTTTATGTTTATTTATAATAGGTTTCCTTATATTTATATCCTTACTGAGCATATGATCTCACCCATTCTCATGTTTTCTTTTTCCTAGGATGCGGTAAAATATAATACATGTCCTACAGGGATAGGTTAAGGGATATGAGTGTGTTAAAAGGGGACGCATTGTTTTTTGATATAATGTAAATATTAAGTATGTATCTAGTACATCCAAGGCTAATAAAGTAATTAATAATTCAAGAGATGATCTCTTGTGATTGTCCCAAATTTATATAATAATGCATTGACTCTTGGAAACTGTACTTGGGACATTATAGTTGTTATTTGAGAATGTTTAGTAAAAATCATGGAAGCTAGATTTAGAGAAACACTAATTAAAAAACATTACCTTGTGATATACATTGAGGATTAGTATAGAAGAACTTCATAGAATTTTGGTAATTTAAATATTTTTTGTAATTTCCAAGAAATAAATCCCAAACTGGATACAATCAGGCAGAGGCGAATCTAGTACAGATGTATCTAGGAGTGAAAAATCGGACAAGGAGTTTCGGGATTGACCCAGGTTATCCTAGTACACGACAACAGACCATGCTTTACTCTTTAATACTACACTCCTATGGGATATGCTTAAGATAATTCATATTTTCATTACAAACATATTTTAAGGATTTAATATATGATCAGAATAAATAACCTGGATTAATCCTATGGCTTCTTAGATTAAAAATAAGTTGTAATTATATTCTATAAATAATTTATTTACTTTTTCTACTCAGACTCTGCTTTCAAGTTTTAGTGAATGGCTATATTCCAAAAATGTCATTGTAACATTGAACACGATGTACAAGGTGGTCATGATGGTTAAAATGAGCAACAAAATTAAATTTTGAAAGGCATAAAAGATGGTGTGTTAATGCTAAATAAATATTCCAAAACTATGATAAAAAATATATACATTAACCAACACTTGAACTCAAGAAAGAATAAAAAAAGAGGAGAATGATAAGAGATCCAAGTGTGGAGACCACAGAGAATGGAAAGCTCATTTTCCATCATACATGAAATGTGGAAGGATACACCTAGGAAAATGCCTAAATGGAACAAAGAAATGCATTATTTTTTGGAAATTACAAGAAGTAAAAAATTGATGATTAAAAATGAAGAGTATAATGGAAGAAAATAATAATGATCCTAAGAATCCATTGACAGTCATTTCTCATAAATGTAGGGGACCTAGGTATTACCTAAGTCAATGTCATGTTCTATGGGATAACTTCTAATAAAAGGAAGAACATTTGTGTAAATAAATGGATGGTCAAATTAATAAAAGTTTTAATTTTATTTGTTAATGGGATTAATTTGGAAGAATTTTCTCTTGTATATGTGACCATATAGTTTTCTCTGTAAAAATTCAATTTGAGGAGGAATTATCTTTTCTGTTGTGGATATAGTATAAAGAACCATTTTGGTTTATATTATCCTATAATTAGTGTTAATTATAGGTCATTAATTTTTTGGATGAAATTGAATGATATGAGATAACATTTGTGGTTAAAATATGTTTTGGTTATTTTTGAGTAATTTATCTCATTTTTTGGAATATTATAGAATTATATTGTTTTTGAAAAAGGTCAATAAGAAGACCTCATGAAATCCCTTCGCATCGAACAAAGATGTGGGATTTCGAACCCACAACCAATGTGCGACTGGGATTTATCGCCTACCACAAGAATACGTGAAGTCCCTGGTTAGTATAACTAATTATTTTTTGTTAAATACTTTTTTGGATTATTAATATATTAATTATTTGACTTATAATTTATCATTAGTAAAGTAAATTGATTTGGTGATTAAGTGATAAATTTTATTTTGAAAGACATTTACTCTTTTGGGAACATTATATGCCTAAATAATATATAATAATATGGGATATAATTTGTGGGTTTTTGGTGGGTTTTTCTTTTTGAAGAATATATGTTTTTTGGACTTATAGATATTTTGTTTATTTATGAAAAAACATTAACCTATCATATAAAATGTTTGATTTGGTTAATTACTTTTATGTTTGTGACTTTAACAATAGTTGATGTAATTTGGAGATAAATGATAATATTTATCCTAGAAGACAATGAAATAAAATCCTTCTGAATTTTGGTCTTCAAACAGAGTTTTATTGTTTGGAAGAATATAAAGGAAAATTGTTTTCTAATGGACATTGTTAATCATTGGGTATTATTTGTTTATTTTTGGAGATTAAGAGTAGTATTTCTTTTTATAAAGGATTATTTTTTTAAGAATCACTTGATAATGAACTAAAATTTTTGGATTTGGTTAATGTATAATGAAAAGGGATATATATTTTTCATCATTGTTGGATTATTTTATTGTCTAGAAGATGATTCTAGTGCTTTAGGTGTGACCAAATCAACTTGAATACTTATCTTCTGGAGTGAAAGGTGAGATTGTGGTATAAATAAGTTAATGTATAGAACTCTACATGTCAAGTATTATTTTTCTTATTCTCGGAATATTAAAATTCTATAAAATTAGTGAAATCATCTTAAACCAAAAATGTGTTATCCTAATAGCATTTGGAATTTTAAACTAATGATATTTTATTCATTATAGATTTATGGATTTGAGACCCTCAATTTTTACATTCACATGTTTTTGATTGATGACCTCAATCACTCCCTAAAAATATTTATGGTTTTACTCCAACTATAATTTCCCCCAATGTTTTCCAATTATAAATCATAATTTGGTGCTGACTTTTTGATTTCCATTTCCCTCTTATTAAGTCTAAATATTTTAACCTTGTTTCATATGTGGGTTTTCCATAAGGTTAACTTCTATTTTTGTAACCTTTAATTTCAGAAGAAAAATTTCAAATTACGTTGACATAATATATTGAAGGAGTTAAGAATGTAGCACCTCAAGCTTCCATGGTACATTTATCATTGAATAATATGATAGCATGGGAAGTATGCAACAGTGAGTTCAAGCGCACAAGACTTATCGAACTAGCTCTTCAAAAAGTGGTTCTGAATACTAATATCCAAAATTTGAAATTTATAAACTCCATATAATTTAACATTCATATTAAGTGTTTCGTAAACTTAATATAAAAATAAATTCATTTTTTTAAATAGAAGAATTATTTTTTAAAAAAGTTCAATTTTTCCATCTTTTAATGGAGAAGCCTTTTTAAATAAAATATTTAACATCTTTATATATTCAATATAAAAAAAATAAGCATTTTATTTATAAGAGGTAAATAAAATTCTATTTTGGATAAATTTTTGGTGCTTTTCTAAAAACATTCGTATTTTTATAAATAATTAAAAATACTAAATTATAATTGAAAACAAATTTTTTAATAAATATAATTGATAATGTTAAATTATAAATTTTTGGTTTTGAAGAATAAATATATTATATATGTATCATGTAATACAATTTTGTTCGTTGGAACAATATTACATTTAAATTGAACATTTACACATATCAATCTTTTGATTATTTTTTCTTCTCAAAAACATGCTATTTGGTTTTTACAGCAGGAATATTTTTAAAAATTAATTATTACAACTTCTATGTTTTTAATTTTGTAAAATAGTAATAATTTTAGAATTTGGAACATAAAAATTATCTTTAGGTGAATATTTGGAATTTTTCTAAAAAAAGACAATTTCTTTTGAATAGTGAAAACCATTTTGTTATTGCTTAAAGTCGACTTTTTATTTAAATAATTATTTTCAATTTGAATTTATTTTAAAGTAAAAATATATACATAATACCTATATTATTCAAATGTAATTCATTGAAGACATTTTATAATAATATTAGATATTTAATATTTTATTTAACTTTTTACCATTTTTTACTCACCTTCTAGGCACATTTGAAAATTTGAATAAAATATAATTTTACTACTTTATTGAAATTAATTTAAAAAATATGAGAGACATTGTTGACATCATTAAGTAAAATTTTATTCAATAGGAAGATATTATTTTTTGAGAAGAGAAACTTTTGAATTTTATTTACCACGGTTAAAAGTAAATAGTGTAATTACAGGTAAAATGTTATTATAATTACCATAACACATGTCCTATTTATATAGGATATTTTTATATCAACCAAAATCAACATTAGGAATAAAATATGATACTTTTGGTCTACTTGGATTAGATTAGGATGTTTAATATTATTAAATTTAAAGAAGATTTAAAGGTGTTAAATTGAAATTTTAATAAGTATACCATTTTTAATATAATGTAATACATAAAATAAATTCAAATATAAATAGTCATTTAAAATAGAAAAATATTTCCTACATAACTGTAAATTATTTATTATTGTTAAAAATTTAATAATTAAATTTATTTCTGACACAATGATGAGCCAATAATTCCCTTATTATTGCAAGAATAAAATAATTGCTATTATAAATATTAATATATTAGATCCTACCTCCACCGAAACCCATGATATGTTGGCTCCTCATAAGGGGTCATCACCCGCTCCAGGTCAAGGGAGGAATCCTCTGATATGTTCTCTCTTTTTTCTGACACTACTGTTGGAAATACCTCTATTACTTTTTAAAGTTTTCCCTTTTATTTGGAATGCAAGAGGTCTGGGGGATTTCTCAAATAGTTATTTCGTTTTCTAGGAAGTAATGCACCAATCCATATCCTAGGAGGAAATTCTCTAACCCATGTATGATTTTTTATGTATTTCCATGTTTGGAAAATGGATGGGCTTCATCCATCACCTATATGATGTCCAATATAACTCCCACATCTCTATTTTCTGAAAACAGGTTATCACGACTGATCTCGTGGATAGCTCAATTCAATCCATCACCACCTACATCAAATCCAATGCCCTCGAGCTACTCTTCACTTTTGTCTATGATAGCTAGGATGTGGGAGAAATGATAAATTTATGGAATCAAATGAGTGGTTTCTATACTTTGAGAAAACCATGGATCATCGAAGTGAATTTTAACATAGTGGAAAATATTTCATAAAAGAGAGGAGGGTTGGTGGTTTCAAAAGTATGATGAGATATTTTAAACACTCTATTTCCTCCTCAGGCCTCATGGAAATGGGTTTCATGAGAAAATGATACACCTTGGGAAACAATCGTATTAGGACACAACAGGTCTCGAGAAGACTTGATAGGTGTTTTGAAAACATTCAGGGTGTTGATACATTTGGACATGCCTCAGTCTCTAACCTCACTAAGGCATTGTCCAATCATGACCCATGACGATGAAACTCATGAGGACACCCAATAGGGAGAGGTATTTTTCCATACATCCAATTGGCATAATAGGGATGGATTTCTTCAAATAATAGATGTATCATGGAAGACCTAATTTAATGGTAATTTTGGGGACAACCTTTACTTCTGGCTCTACATGATTAAAGTGTCCATCCTGGGGTGGCTGGAGAAAAACCATGTCGCTGATATTAATCATGATGATTTTAGGTTAGAAATTTATAATATGTAAATTTCTTTGTAAGATGAGAGGGATGATGACATTTTTGTGGTGCATCATGATAATAGATCATTATTGGATGAAATGATTCTAGAAACTGAAAAGGTGTACTTATCTCGATCGAGGGAACTCTGGATTAAAAAAGGGGATAAAAAACATGCTATTTTCATTCATGCAGGAAGTAGAAAAGAAGAAACATACGAATAAACTTGACATAGTAGGATGGGTCTTTCATTATGGACATTGATGTTTTAGGGAACTTTGACTTAGAACACTTCAAGGAACTCTTGGATTACATGGGTCCGACTGGAGATGGAAGCAATTATGTGTATCATTGGGGGGGGGGGAGAAAATTCTTCAAAGCATGGACCATCATGTTAGGGATTCTAATAATTCGGTCTTAGTGGAGACCCTGAAGGAGGACTCGATTTAGGTGGTCGCCTTTGGCTTAAACCAGGAGAGGACCCCCGCTATGGAAGGGTCTCCAGGTGACTTCAATGTTGCAGCATGGGAAGTTTTCAAGACTCATGTGATTCAATCTGTTCAATATTAATTCAGGGGGATATTTTCCAAGGGGTCTGTGTGCCTCATGACATCACGTCATACCCAAGTACAAGTACCTATTAAGCCTCTCTTAATATACGCCGATTTCCCTCTGCAATTTCTCATAAAAATTCTATTTGGTTAGTTGTCCAGAAGACTATGAAACTTGGTTCCAAGACTCGTGTCTACTGAGACGTAGGGATTTTTGAATGATTATGTACTACAAGGGGAAATTTGTAAAGAAAATGAGCTAGTGGGAGACATAAACAAACGAATGGAGCAGCCAAAAGTAATTATCCACGAGGACATGGAAAAATATTATGACATGCTCAAATGGGACTTCATCATCCATGTGAATAGGAATCTTGGCTTCCAATAATGGCCTTGTGACCTACATATTAGATTTTACACATCTCATTGGATATCAATCTCTCTCATCAGAGAGTGTTTTGAGATTTTAAGAATTTTTAGAGGTGTATGTTAGGGTTATACCTTGTATCCCTTTATTTTTCTATTGGCTAACGAAGCCCTCTCCTTGAAACTACACAAATATTGGGTGGGGGAATGGATCAATCCCTTTGTTAACATGTACGGGGACAAAAATATCCCTCACCTAATGTTTTCCAATGAGATCTTAATTTTCACCAATGGAAGATGTAGGTCGTTGAAATAACATAATGAAATTTTTACGGCCTACAGGGAGGTTAGTGGGTAGTTTCGTAGAACCAGAAATAGAAATTTTTTCATCTCCAAAAAAATGCTTGAGAATGAGGAGTAGCGCTATCTAGGACACCATGGGAATTTGGGAAAGACATATGTCGATGATGTACTTGGCTGATCCGGTTTCAAACATGAGAATTTAGAAAACCTTTTTGAAGATATCATTAATCAAATCATTGGAAGGATAAGAAATCGGATGAACAAGTTCCTCTTGTTTAGTGGAAGGGTTACCCATATTAATAGTGTACTAACATCGTTCCCATTCACGGGCTTTGGGTCATCATCCCACCCAAGGGAACTATCTATAGGATTTAAAAAATCATGATATCCCTTTCAGGGGATTCTAATCGACTGGGGATATGCCACTGGGACTCCTAGAGCCATATGGAAAACCGGATTATGATGGTGGTGTTGGACATCACGACCTGATAGAAACCATGCAGGCCATCCATGCATGGCTTGTGTGGGATATCATCAAAGGGTCCACATTGCTGAAAAGGATTATTCTCAATAGATTTGTTGATAAATTGAAGGATTGGTTGGGACAGAGGCAGCCCCTATCGATCATGGCCAGGTGTATATTGTCTCATCTTCATATCATATAGGACTAATCTTGCAGGCTAATCGGGAGCAGTAACATCAATCTCTTGGATGTAAAATTAGAAGGCAACAAACTGCACTATCTAGGCTACCTTATGCCGATCATGACCTACCGGGAGGCTAGTAGTAAACATGGCCTCATGAAATCTATCCTTATTTCATGTGTCGAGTAATATCATCTATAGTGTTATCCATTTGATGAACTGAACAACTGCTATTTCACGACATCTCCATTTAGAAAATTATAAAGTAGTTGTTGGCGATCCTCCTTACATGCATGAAGGGAACGTGAAGATTGTTCAGAAAACTTGTGGTGAAAAGGGATACCAACTAATCACAACTTTTTTACATGATGTATTCAGAATAATTCACTTCTAACAGATGATAATAGTCAGTGTTGTGGTGTAAGCACAACGTCATGTTGTTAATGTTGTACCAACACACAATTGGAAACCACATAACACCTATTAAACCACATCGATTGGGCTAAAAACATGTGGGGTTATATGGAATCATGTATAAATGATATAAGTGATTGGAACTCTTTCCGAGAGACCTGCATGATTAGGATATAGATTCCAAGAGCCTCAGATATTGAAAATAAAATTTGGGCCATCACAGTGGACACATATTTATGAAACTAATGAGAGTTGAGGAACAAGGCCATAGAAGGGGTCAAAGCTTCTCATGGTGTACTTTGGGTCAGAACCTGCACCTTGTGGGATGGGTTTGGGTAATCCTTTCGAAGAAGCGAGGGATCGACCCTCATTAGATGAATCAATCCAAGTCTGGGCAATTGGGTGGGCTCAAGAAACAACACCCGAGGATACTAGGTGAGATGGACTTTTCCCGGAGGATGTTTGAATATCAACATTGAAGGATCCTCCATGGATATCCAAATTAGGGATGAAGGGATGGTCATGGATGTGATTAGCTTTTTTTACATAGTTTCATTGCCTTTTATAGACAAGGAAATTCTATAGGAGTGGAGGTTAGAGCCATGGACACTGTTTAGAAGTTTAGTTTGTTCTTCATCCCTAAGGTGGAGGTCATTGAATCTGACTCAGCCTCTACCATGATTTATCACTAATGGAAGTTCAAGCTTCCTTGGGACCTTCTCTGTCTCATTTGGATGTCCAAGAGCTTCATCTACCCGGCCGATTCTATCAACCACATTTGGTGTGAAGGAAATTTTGTAGTAGACTATTTGGCCTATGAAGTAAGAGAAGGTGATCCCTCATCGCCTTAGATAGTGTGGGCTCTATTCCAAGGAGCTTAATTTGGGAAATTATTCGGTGTGATCTTTTCCAACATCATTTTAAGACCCCTATGATCTGTTTTTTCTTTGGACTCTTTACTTTTATCCTTCAATAAAAAGTTAAATTTCTGCCAGTATTTTGAAATACACATTACATTATGTTGCATAATTGAAAATGAATGAAATTTTGTGATGAATTTGAATAAATGAATTCCCTAGGATTTGGATATGCATGTGAACCTAGTGTAGAACTCCTTATCAAGACATATTCCTTAATTATTTTCATTAATATAATTTGGTGGTCATTTCATAAATGACATCCATTTTTTATGATATTTAGTATTCTTCTTTCCAATTTTAAATCAACCCAAATGTGTTGACTCCATAACTAATTCCCCATTCACATTTACGGTCTCATGGTTACTTATTTACTCTCAGTGGATTCAATTCATACATGTATTTAATTATACTCTTATACAAGAAGGGTAAATTAGGGTGTAACCATAGTTCCATAACATTATCTTTAAGACTTAATCATCCTTGTAAAAATAATTAATTTTATAAAAATATATTTGAAAAAAACATAATCTATCAAATGATTTATTGAAAAATGTATCAATAAAAAATATCCTAGTGAAGGATAAGGTACAAAAATAGTTATTGACATTTATGAATGGTAATAAATTTAAAATATCATTAAAATCATTCTTCAAGAAAATAATCATTAAACATTACAAGTCTTCCAAACCACTTTTAAAAATTTGTATAATTAACCCCATGAATGGAAAAAATGTTAAACAAAATATTGAATAAAATCTAAATAATAATATTCATGATATATCATGTCAACTAGGAATTATACACCACCCATAAAATAATATAGGTGAATAACATAACAATCTTCTAAGACAATAAAAATTATGACCAAAAATCATTATAAAAATGGTAAATTAGAAACCATAAACAACATGAAAGATAGATAATAAAAATGATATAAAAACCCACATATACTATATTGATAAGAATCAGAAAATAGACTTATGGGTTGTATATAAACCTTTCATCAATGATAAGTGGTGAATATGTATTATATCTTATAGAATTAAATGTAAGACGAGAAAAACACTGACAATGATTGTATCATTTGAGTGAGTATGAATCAACTAAATAATTACACATGAATATTTTAGAACAAAAAAATAAAATTGAAAATACAAAATAATTAAATAATTTCCCATTTCACACGTATTCATGGCATTACATTACCAATGACATTGAAGGTTAACCCAATGAATATAAATTGAGTTATGAAATCACTTATTATTTGGTAGCAATCTTATAAAACATAATTACAAGAAATAACTCAAGTCTAAAATTAAAATACAATGAAATAAAAAGTATTCATGATATTATATATAAATTCTTATATAATTACACCATATATATGAAATTGGGTCTATAATAATAATTTTACCTAAAGAATGGTAATTATGATGAAGTCTATTACCATGAGACTCATTTGTCCTTCTTTCTCTATATATTCATAAATAAAAAACCTATATTAATTATTTATGTTTCTATATATCCTCTTAATAGTTTTTATTACTTTTATTTCCCTTTTAAATAGTTTATATACAATTTCATAATAAATAATGTTTATTTTAGGTTTTTTACTATAATTGCCTTATGTATCAATAAAAAATACAATAGGTCAACTACGATTAATGTATTTATTATTTAAACATCTAATGAATAATCAAAATGAAATAATTATCACATTTATATATAAAATATACTTTTAAAATTAATCTTGAAATATGGTTTTGAAAAATGATAGAACTTTATGATCATAGAGATAGTAGGTCTAACGTATTCGTGATTACCATTCTCATTTTTCATTCATAATTATGGAAATATTTTTAGGTAATTTATATATTTAATGAATAGTAATTATATAAAATATATCATATTATTTAACAATATATAATATTATTTTTCATTTTTATATTTTGTGGATGGAAATGAAGGAATCACATCAGTTTGAGTAGGCAGTAATCCACACGACCACGAATGACATTATCACAATTTTAGTGTGTAAAATGTAATGAGGATAATGATTTGTTATATGAATATATAATAATTATTTCAAAAATATATTAAATATTTTATTTATGTCATAAATATTTATTATATCACTAAATTGTACATTATATGTAATGTGTGAACGTTTCACATCGTTTTGATAAGGTGGTTGTCCATACGTCCAAAGATAATGTTATCGTATTCTCACCAAAAGGAAAGAATGAAGGTATGAATTATATAATAATTACATAAGTATGAATATATAATAAATATTATATATATCATATATAAACATTAGTTCTATAATTATGATCAACCTTGAGAGGTTTTAATGGAAGATCAAACGTCATCGGTTTTAGGATGGTAGTCTACGTACCCAAGAACGATAATTTGTATCCCATTTGATGAATGTATGTGAAGGTGTAAGTATAAAAATTAACATAAAAAATTCTATTTATATTTATGATTCTATAATTATTATATCATTATTTAATAAACATTATTTATGTTTTTAGAGAAATTTAGAAAAAAAGTGACCGTTAACAAATGTTAACTCTTTTTTGTAACACCTTTTGGTTTTAACAAAAGGAAATAATTATATTAATTTTATCAAAAGTTAGGATTATATAATGATAGGAATGAATTTTATAGATTATTTGAGATTTAATTGATTGATCAATATTGTCTACAATGGTGTGAAAAGATGGAGGGAATGTGTCTTTTTATCATGGAGAGGGAATGGTATTCTTGAAAATATAAAAAAGGTAAACAATATTCGGAGGTTCCCTAATATAATGTTCTAAAAATATTGTAAAAAATATATAAAAGTGGATATATTGTGGAATAATGGCCTTAAAATGTCTTTTGGACAAGTTTATATGTCATTTGGAACCTTTAGATTAGTGTTTAACCATCATGTAAAATCAGTTTAAATTTAATCACTATAATTAATTTTAAATACAATGACAAATAATTTATGTAAATAACTATGATATACATGTTAGATAGTATAAATTATTTTAATTTCAAATGTGGAAGAAAAATTTAAATATTTCTACCACAATAGTGGTTAAAAAAATTTAAAACTAATCCCACTAACGTTACAGAAAAGATGGTTTTTAAATTGAATATATTTGAAGGATTACTATGTTTTTATATTTAAATTAAATTTATAATTTAACATATTGATAAAAATTTTATTAATGATATAATAATTATCCAATTATTCATATAAAAATAATTAAAAATATAATTTTACATTATAAATTTTCAAAATAATAAATGAGTTTTTAAATACTATTTTGTGTGATTCGATGTTCATGAAAATATGAATGTTCTTAGAAAAATACAGAAAAATAATTAAATTTTTTTTGATATTAAAATATAAAAAAACATTTTTATCTTCTGAAATAAAAATATTAAATGAATTAAAAATTATATTTAAAAAATTCGGGCCATTGGAATGCAGTAAACTAGATTTTAAAAATATATTTGTTTTTATGATTAAAATTAGATTTATACTTATCTTAACCCAGTCAAAAAAATTAGCTAAATTTATGAACATTAAAATTTCATCCATAAATTTCACTAATAATTATAAAATTAAATTATTATTAAAAAATGATGTTATGGTAATGAAATTATTTATTTCTCAAAAACTCCTCATTTGTATTTTATATGTTTTTTTATTTATATGGCCAAAAAAGGATTCATTATGTAAACATGTCTAAACCATATATTGATAACATATTTAATAATATTCATTATCACCATTCCAATGGAATGGTGGTAAACAAATTATAATAATTTTAATTTTTTCTCTCATTATAAACAACCTTGTGAGTAACACATGTTATCATAGAAACTCAATGTTGCATGAGACACAAGATAAACATTGTGTAGCATTCACTAAAATAATTGAAATTAATTTCATGTACCTAATTCTATAAAATAATTTAAATTATTTTTATTAATATATATCTTATAATACATAGATGTTACATCCCATCCCCACAAAAATTGAATTTTGACCAAGAAATTCTTCTTCGGTATCACTGAATTATCATTTATTGAATTACATTATTGAAACACGTGTTTTAAAATGGTTTAATCAAAGGTACCCCAAAAAATGAAATTTGAGAGACATAACTGTCATGGTATGTTACCTAAAACTCGTGTGAGACATAGGGAGATCATTTGATTCATATAATAATATTTATTTAGATGAAAAAACTAACTCACACTGACTAATAGATTATGGTAGTGAACCTGGTAAATAAGAATTCAATGATGAAAATACTGCAAACCAAATATGTTCAGACAAGTTTATTTATATCATCATAAAGTATGATAATATGATAATATTTTATTTCAAGATCATCTTCCTAATGTTAAAGGATTCATTCACTATAATTACACATAGAATTAGGAAATATACTTACATATCAAGTGAATTTCATCTATTACCAATATATATTTATTTCTCCAAACAATGAGTTTTCAAGAAGAATTTATTTCAGACATTAAGTAGTAAATTCTCATTTTAATGATAAAAAAATCATAAAAGGGATAATAAGATATTCCTCCTGGGTTATAACATTATCTAACAAAATATATGTTATCACATGGATTCAAAATTCCTCAAATTAGTAAACCATCAATTAATACTCTTATATTAAAAATTAAATTGTAATAACAAAAGTTCAAAAAAAATTATTCCATTAATATATATCCTTAAACAACATCAATCATTTAAAAAATATGTTTAAAAAAACTATTATAAGTTTTTGATTATATATTATTTTAGGATAATAAAAAATTTATTCCCCAAATAATATTTCATTTGATTCTATAATAAACATAATCATTACTTTTAAAAATTCATTCAATCAAGAAGATCATTTAGAACAATAGTTTTCTTTAAAAACATTATCATTCTTCTTCCTTGGGTTGAATCCACACTTCTTAGATGGATGGAATAGTTTTTCACCTAGTATACTGATGGTCCGCATTATTTCCTTAATTTTGAGAAATTAATACACACTAATAAAACATCATGTTAATCCTAGGGGTTATGATACCTCACCCCAAAAAGGCTCTCAACACATCATATATAACCTAAGGATTTTTACTACTTAAAAATGAAATAGGTTGTCTAAGACTTTAAACCTATGATTTAAATTATTGTTATATAACAATGATAGTTTCTATAAAACATTATATAACCAAAAATAGAAACATCATAATCTTCAAAGTTATCTAAAACTACCATTGACACCAACTATAATAATACATGACCGACATTAAAGCATAATGTGCTAAAATCCATACCATTACATTTCACGAAATGCTGCATATAAATTTGACCAAATTTTTTACATAATAACTTACAACATCAAATGGATAACATGGATCACATACATTATGAAGGACCATTTAGGATTTATTTTTATAGAATTGGGTAATAGTCATACATACACAATTCACAATAACATGGACTCATAAACAACTGGTTCCTAAAGGCAAACATCATCTCTTATTAAACACATCTTTTATTATTTTACCTTAGCTTATAAATAAAATACTAGAGAAATATTACATCGATATGAATCATTCAAAATAATTTTATAAAACCTAGGTAAAATAAAAAATAATAATAATGAAATTAGATGGATAATATGGGAAAACGTATGTATTAATAATTAAATTCTGATAGTAAACATAAGAGGATAATTAGAGAATGGTGACATAAAAAAATACATAAGTAGAATATATGAATATTAACACCAAACAATATTCGGAACATGAAACATGAATACATGGAATGTAAATAGTTATAAGAATCAACAATAATGATCTATGTGATATCATTTATTATCAATATAAATATTATTAACACATTGAAGGCATATGGAAAAAATAGTGGTATCCTAGACCATATTCTCATTAAACTCATACAGAGACCTAATAAGAACCCTTAAAATGAAATTACCAATATATCTGACTTTCATCCCCACAGTACACGATGCATCATAGTGTTGTATAGTATCACCCATCGAATAAGTTATAATTGGATCACTATAACACCCCATAAATTTAAGAATTCATTTTGGATTATTTTATTTTTGTGGATATTTTTTTTGTTTGTATGAGAAAATAAATTTATATTTTATTTCATTATAAGTTACACCTTGTTAATAATGTGATACCGGAAACACGTTTATTATCATGTGGTACATAGAAGATTGGGTATTGATGACATTGAATTGCACACTTCTTTAGAACTATTTTTTAAATTTTTTGTATTTTATTTGTAGAAACAAACATCATTTTATAATTAAAAGGTTGAAATTATCTTTTTTTATGTTTTCTGATTTTTCTGAGAAAATCATTTTTTGATAAATAGTAAAAATAGTATATTTTAGTTATATATCGTATCTTTTTTTAAATAATTTTTAATGATAAATTATATTTTTAATTGAATTATAAATTTAATATTGATTAATTATACACAAAATAATCCAATTTATGTCTTTGTATTCACATTTATGTTGAAAATTTATATAAAAACTTAATGAACATTTATCGTTATTACTTCGAAAATACACTTTCTCACCACGTCCGTAGGATTACAATGAAACTAAATTTTCCCACCTCAATTATTATAATTTTAAATAATGGAAAAAATATAGTACTAAATATTATATTTTTTTCTAATAAGAGAAATATTGTTTTTTGACAAATAATATTACTGAATGTGATTATAATTATTTACATTGATTAATGTTAAATTAATCTTATTTAGGGACTAAAACATAATTTTATAGTCCAAAATGATCAGTAAAATTGACCAATAAACATTAGATTCCATGAATTCTACCATATATCATCTTGGATTTAATTTTACGTGTTATTAAGATGTTATTAAATAAAATTTTACTATATAAATTGAAAAGTATGAAAAAAATACAAAAAAGAAAATTTCCTTAACATTAACATTTATAAAAAATGAGTTATATAAAAAACATAAAATTTTATGTTATAAAAATTAATTTGAAATATAAATTGTATATTTTTATCATATTATGAATTATTAGAGATAATTTAGGAAAGAAAAATGATATTTAAACGTCAATGTAATGATTTTTTATTTGATATTAAAATAAAATAAATGATATTATAAAAATTAAAAGTGATGTAAATTTATTTAATTATTGTATCTATTTATTTTTTTAGATGAATATGTCTTGTTATATAGCTTAATACATAAGATATTCTAATACCCATTTTTTTCTATGTTAAAATTAAAATTAAATATTCAATATGTACATTGAAAATAATGTTATTTTTCAATAAATGATATATTATTAAATTATATAAAATTAATAAATATACCATATTCATCAAGTCACATGTATGTGCTAATAATTATTAAATATTATATATTAATAGACTAATTTTTGTTTTATAATTAACATATTGACCCGTATACTATAAAAATATTTTTAGCATAGTTTGGGGTTGAACAATGTTTTTAGAGTAAAATGACATTAAATTAAATTAATTCCAAAAAGATTGATTTTTATAGTTTAAATTATGTATAATAATTATATATTATTAAATATACATATTAAAAAATCATCTTAAATTAATCAAAATGGTTAAACAACATAAGTTAGAAAACTAGTGTCTTTAATAAAATCGAAAAAGATAATATTGTGGAAACATAGAAGTTAAGAACCAAATAAATATGATGACCAAATTTTTGTGTTGTGGAGAATTTATCTACCATTATTCCAATTTATTATGTTATATTTCTTTTTTTCAGAGTTTGTTAGGTATGCCACCCATTAATGAATTCTTTTGGTATTCACAGTAGAACCACCCACCTTTAACAATAAAAAGATATACACTCTCCCACTTCCCCACATATCTGAAATCACATGGGTTAGTTAATGATCATCCGAATACGCATACCAAAATCCACCCTTCTAAATTTATTCCTCACATTATGAAAAAATCATTCCAATAAATCTCTTTGATGAAAACACAATGGAGTTATGCAAAAATGATGTAACATCCTTACTTAGTATTTATTATTTTATTTTCATTTTCCAAACCTACAATCTCTTTATTAGATGATTATGAAACAAAATTAGTATCATTATTATACTGATATGTTTATAGGATAACAATTCGAAATAGACATAATTACACTTCCAACTAATGCCAAGCGAATATAATATTTATGTTCTTCGGTGGACTACCACCTCACAAAATAATGATTGATCGTATTTCAATTAATACCACTAATGGTGGTAATTATGATAGAAAATATTTTTATAAAAAATATATATGATATTTAATATATCATTAATCTTCTATAATTAATTTTCAATAAATATCACTATTCATTCCATTTTGTGTAAATGTGATAATTTTGTTTAAGGAAGTGTGGACAACCACCCCTCAAACCGATGTGATTCATTCACAAATTATATTAAATCTGTTAAGGATAGAATTAGTAATCTTATATGATATATATGATATATTCAAACTATTTTAATAATTATATATTTTCATATATATATATTTATTTTGTTTAATCTCTTTTTTTCATATGATAATAAAACAGAAACAATGTTCATGTATATATAAGGCCTTGCATCACCATGGATGGTTTATTCCATTTCATACTCATAGAATATATATTATTATATTAAAAAATTACTAAATATAAATGATATATATCATGGTCTAAATTTTTTAAATCATTATATAATTATAAGACCGAACAAAAAATTATTACGACAGAGGTGAAAAACAAATGGAATATTACCTAAAATGTAACCTTATAAAAGAATTGATAAGATGAAGGTAATATACAGTATTAATAACATCATATATGGTATTATATATAATAATATGGTTTCATTATAGGTTTTTAATTATTTATATTTATCATATAGGAGTTTTAAAAGACTAAAACGATATTCAAGATAGAAAGTAAGAGAATTTTCACTCCCTTTTTATTTCACGGAGATACATGCCTTATAAACCCCTCATTTCTTTTCGATGGTATATATAAATATCATAAATGTATTATATGATATTTTATATTATGTTTATGTTTATTTACATATTTATTTTATGATATTTCTCTCATGTTCCTTATGTTCCAAATGCAACCAATTGGGAATGTAATTCCGTCTAAATTAGCCTTCATTGAGACTCTTTCAATGTTATGAACCTATATTTTTATATGAGGAATATATACTACCTGTGACATGAGAATTCATTAATAGAATTGTTTTTGTGAAATTTTAGGTGTAACATCCTGTGTTTTTAGAAGGATACAATATGTTTGATAACATCCATAATACGCCATAACAAATTTAAGCGAACAACTAAATATTTTTATTCTACCTTCTAGCCTAGATTTAAAAATAGACTAATTGAATAGTAATCAATTATGTGGGAAAATATCGATTGAAATTTTATTTAATTATTCATTTTGTGAACAATAAATTATATATTAAGTAATTCACATTTCAATTAAAAGCAATTGTATTTTTCTAAAAAAACATGTTAAATAAAAATTAGTGGGGTTATAAAATAATAAAGTCACTCTTTTTTTATTTTACTAATTACATATATATTTAATATATTCAATGTAATGATAAAAATTTATATTATTTGTTTTATAGATATTATATGTAAACAAATTCAATTTTTTTGGTAAAAGAAGTATTATTCACAAAAATATAGTCTTATCACCTATTGATAAAGAATCCTTATTAAATATTTTTTTTATATTTATATAAGTTATATTTGACAATATAAACTTAATAATTATATGAGTGATATAAATATTTACTTTTATTGAAATTTTGGTATTTTTATAGTCGAATTATTATATTAATGATTATGTATTAATTCAAAACAAATTTTTGTGTAAGTAATATATATTGTAAGATTACCATTTTAACTAGTAAAAAATGGGGAATAGTTATGTTTTTTTACATTTCATGCACAGTTTTTAATTTTATTAATTTCTCATTGAAATTTTATTTTAATACACATCAAAATTTTGATGCCTTTTACTTTTAAAAAAACCTTTTTTCTCATTTTGAGAACGACGATTAATTTTAAATTAATTACTCCAACATATGTATTCTGAATTTGAAAAACATGGATTCCATATTAATAATTATTGGATATAAATTATATAAATATAACCATTTTATTTTTTATACATTTGAATTGTGACTTTAGAAATTAATTTAATTACAATAGTTAAGGATATATCCAGTTATTAAAGGTAAAATAATATAAGGATGAGATAAAAACACATAATAATAGTCATAATTTATTTGTATGAGTGTATCATGATAATGATAATCCTTGGGTATATTTTAGGTCCAGGTGTATGACATAATTACATTTATAATATTATATTCAATGAATATTCATTTTTCCTAATTCATTTCATAAAAGTATAGTATTTTAATGTAGAGTTGTATTGGGGATCTATTCAACTATCATTAATAATCAAAAATAATTATATTACCTAATCCATGGAAATATAATTATATATTATTTTAATATATTAGATAATTAAATTTAATTATGACACAATGATGACGTATTAATTAAATAAATATTTTTTGACACAATTTATGTCATTAAATAATTTGATGTTTATATTTGACATTATTATGTTGATTTAAGGGATTTAGTTATTATATATCTTTCAGTTACAATATTTTTTAAAATCATCTAATGAATAGTTTCAAAATTGACACTATTTGAAATTTAAAATATAAAAAATTTTATTAAATGATATTAAATTCCAAAAAAAATAATATATAGCCAAATGTTTATGTTGGGTCTAAATATTTATTAAATGGAACTTTTTATGGTCCTTTTCACATTCCATGATTATTACATTTACCCGCAAAATGTAAATAACATTATATCATGGAATGATTAAAAATGGTTAAGTATGTATTAATTCAAAAGGATAATGATTATAAATATCCCATTTGTTCACAATTTTAACTGATTTATTAGTTTTATATCCAAAAACATCATATATTATAAAAAATGTATTTTTGGACACTTTATAACATAAATTGAATTTATATTAATTTAATAATTTTAGAGTTTACAAGGGTGCCCCTCCCTTATCATATAAAAAGATACATAGTCTTATCTAATACTCAGACATCAAAATTCTTTTCTGCTTCAACAAACTCTATCCAAACGACTCTCTAAAAACTCTTTCGATATTCTTGTGGCTTAATTTTAGGTAAAACCCCCTTCTTATATATTTTAAGGTGTTATTCAAAGGTGATTAACTAGAGAAGAGGAATCATTTTTATGTGTTTCTATTTTATATTTTCATCCACTTATTCGAAATATTTTTATTCTATGATGAAATAATAAATCCATTTTCCATAATATAATTACATGTCATTATTTTAATATCATCACTTAAATCGACCTCAAATTTCCACAACTGGGAAATAAATATTTTTTTCAATTATACAGTGGTTTACAGCCTCGCGAAGCAATATAGTTCCTGATTTTTTACCATCAATCAATATGTGGTATAATAATAGAATAAATTTTTATATATTATATTCATTACATAACAATAATTTTAATTGAATAATATTTTTATTTTTTTTATTACCTTCCATGCACATAAAAAAGATATGTCGTTCATGTGTACGTGTGATATATCACCTTCACGAAGAGATGCGAATCATTTTTAATCACCACATCACATGACTGATTTTTAAATATATATATATATATAAAGTATTATTATGATTTTTTAATTTATTTAACATCCTGTGAAGTTAAAAATAATTATTATCTTATTTTCAAAATGATCTATGAAAAATGAAAACGTTTCTCATGCATACATATGATATATCATCTCCGTGAATATAACGTCGTTCATTTTTCATAACCATATTTAATTGTTTTAGTTAATAAGTACTATTAATGTATAAAAGTGTTGATTATGTTATAAATATTGTTCTTAATATGATTTACTTATAAAAACACAAACTATTGACGTCAAACCCTGTTCATTTTCTACTCAACTACCAAAAATAGACAAATCATTTGATATGAACTTAAAAAATTATGATTTTTTTATAACCCGGTAATAAGTGATATAAATGAAATAATTAACAGGACAAAGGTTCTTATGAAAGTATAAATTAGCCAAATTGTATTATTCAAGAACATAATGATCGTACATGACGAGTCTGACACTAGGTACGAGATTTCAACTCAATCTCATTTCATTGAGGAATATTTTGATAATATTCACCACATTATTTTATACGGATTATAATAAACCCCTTTCAATTTTAATTTCATACAATGGATATCAAAATAAATCTTTTTTTTAAATCATTTTACTAAAATATAAAATGAATATTTTTTAATGTCGGTGTCGAAAATGACATTTATACCGCTATGACCATTATTTGATATTTGGATTCCTCTATAAGTTGTAATGTTTTTAAAAGAAAAATATACATGACACTATATATTCATATATTTTGGAATCAAAAATTAATTTAGAGGGTATTTATTCTTTCAATATCTTGAAATGATATCGGGTTATTGAAATTTGAAAATTTCATTTTTCCTTTAAGCATTTTTTATGTGTAATGTTATAGTTCTTTGGAATTACTTATGTATACATGTGGTTCTGTGATAATCCAAGAGTAGGTGTGTCTATGATAGCTATCCAATGTATTGGGTAACGATTCAGAGTTATATTATAAATTTTATATAAATAGATTTATGTAACATACTTTGATGGTTATTCCAAACATAACATTGAAGGTTACACCCTATGTAGTTGTGAATGCTACAATGTAAGTATTATATGGATTACAAAAGTTACCTTTGGTATTTATGATAACTATGTTTTTTTTTCAATAATAATATTTTTTATGATTTGTGAAAAAGAGCTTATATTTTATGGAATTACAATATGATTTTTTGTGAAAATGTTTTCTTGAGATTAAAATAGTTATGTATTAATTGTTTCATTCCATATTTTATGTCTCTTACTATGTTTTTTTGTTCTCATACAATGTTATTTAAATGTTTTAATAGGGTTTAAGGATGGGTATGTGAAAGGATAAAGTCAAGAATGTTCTTTTCTAGAAACTAAATCATGTTTACTTTAAAATGCTTTATATTAGAGAATAAATGGAAATTGTTTTAGTTGTATCCACTTTTTATGTAACAGTAATGTCCTAATTATTTAGAAATATAAACTAGAAAATATCCACAATTTTAATTTTTTAAATAAATCATGATTATTCTATGTTTGAGGGTGGGTCCGTAAAGTTTCTATTATTTTAATTTTAAAAAAATATTAGTGATAAAGATGTATTTATATGAAATTGGGATATCATATGAGTTTATATTTTTTAGGATTATCATAAGTATAGTGTCATAGAAATCCTTTTTGGGGATTTATGTTCAGAAATTTTAAAGTGATTGATGGTATTTTTGGTGTAATTTATTTTTAAAGTAATTATGGGGTATTACATTTCGGGACACAAAATGAAAGTCATGAGATAAGAAGGTGAGGGTAAAATATGTTATACTTATATTTTTTTTCTTTTCTGATTTTTTGGAATGTAATTAAATTATTATGTTATTGATAAAGGAAAACATGTATTACGAGTGGGAACCCATCATGTTGGACAAGGCTACAGAATCAAACCCATAACCTATGTGAAATAGGAATTTATTACTTACCACGAACCAACGTGAAGTCCCAAGTAAGTATGGAATTTTATTTTTAGTAAAATGTGTTTTTGGAATAAAGAGAAATTAATTTTCGGAATACATGTTTTATCAAATTTATATCCATAGTATAGTAAAATGATTTGTGTATTATTTGAAAATTGTTATTTTGGAAGTTTTTGACAATTTTGGTAACCCTATATGCATAAGAAAAATAGAATACAATAGGATTTAATATTAAGAGTGATGATAGAATTTTATTTTGGGTAAATCTATGTTCTTATTGTGGACTTATTGTGATTTGTGTTAATTATGGAAATCATTAAACAATCATAGAGAATATGTGATTAGGGTAATTACTTTTGGTATAATAAATTATGTTTTATTGATGTAATTTAGAGATAATTGTTAAAATTTATCTTGGATTATTACATAATAAAATTTGTCAAAATTTGGGGTATCAATTTTACTTTATAATGGTTTGATTAATTTGAAGGAATATTATTTTTTTTATTTCATTTGTTGTAATTAAATTTTACTATCTATTTTTTGGAGATTAAAATTTTCCCATGTCTTATAATGGATTATACATTTTTAGATAATTCATCAAGAATTTTAATAACAACTTGTATGGTTGATGTTTAATGGTATAATAAATCGATTTTTAACCTTTTTTAGTTGATGTGAGTTTTTTGAAGTTGACTATAATGCTTCATTAGTGATCATTTTATCTTAAATAATCATCTTTTGGAGAAAATTATGAGTTTTTGGTGGAATTCAAATAATGGAAGAAACTATACTTATTAAGTAAGTGTTTTTCCTTATATTATTATTCTATGTTGTAAAATAATTCATCACCTTTATAAAAGGATCTTAAAATGAAAAACATTTTCGATTTACATTTCCAACCATGAAATCAATGATCATTTAATACATCACATGTTTTGGGATTTCTGATTATTAATTATCTCATGATCATTTTTTTATCACTCTCCATCAGACTATGATGGTTAGTTTTTCTTGTATATCTATAATTTCTGATATGAAATACTACAATGTGTTATCTCATGTGACCTTTATATGATCATTTCATCCAATAAAATTTTAATGTTTTATTAATCCTTTTTTCATTTTTGGAATGAAATAAAAATGTTTTGAAGGGCCATACTTTTTTTTACCGATCCCAAAAATATATTGTGAAGACGCATTTTCCAATAGGTGGGGAGAATCTTATATCATGAGTTTTAAAAAGATACAATATTTTTTATAATGTACATAATACCCCACATTGAAATTAAGAGAACAACTAAATATTATTATGTTTACATATAACATAGATGTTAAATTGTAGGTAATGAACTGTATTAGTTGATTTATGAGTATTTTGTTTACATAGATATTTATTTTATTTATTTTGTGAACAATTATATACAAATGAAATGAAACACATTTTTAATTTAATAGAAATGATTTTCAAAATAACAGTTTAGATAATAATAAATGAGTTTATGAAAAAATAAAATATCTCTTTATAATTTTTATTAATGAAATTATATTTAATATATTTTATTAAATGTTTAAAATTTATCTTATATTATTTCTAGAAATCATATATTTACAAAATCAACTTTTTGGATAAAATATGCATTTTAAAAAAAATACAATTTTTCTCCTTTTGATAGAGAACACATTTTTAATATAGTATTGACACTATTATAAGTTTAATATTACAAAAAAAAATTCTTAATTAGAATAGGGTAATAAAAGTTTACTCTATATAAAAATTTTGTATATTTATAACAAAATTCATATTTTAACAAAATATGAAAAATAGTGCATTTTTATTCCAAAATTATTTTTCATATAAGTTCTTTATATTGTTATATTATCTTATTAATAAGTTATTAATAATAGTAATTTTACATTTTTATCATTTAATTAAATTTTTGACCTTTGAATAAATTTCACATATAAATTAGATATAAATTCAAGTCAAACTTTTTGTTGTTTTTACATCAAAAAACCAATCTTTTTCATTTTTGCAACAGTTATTACTTTTAAATTAATTACTACAACTATTTTTTTTGACTTTGGA
The DNA here is from genome assembly GCA_963277665.1 of Viscum album. Classification (NCBI taxonomy): domain Eukaryota; kingdom Viridiplantae; phylum Streptophyta; class Magnoliopsida; order Santalales; family Viscaceae; genus Viscum; species Viscum album. The sequence goes on along the minus strand of OY728157.1, from coordinate 672,990,647 downwards.
ATAATTAATTCCATATTTAGAATCATGCATTAAAATAATGTAAATATGTACTTTTAATTTTTTAGACAGTATGAATAATATCTTTAGTAATTAATTGAATTACCAAGGATTAAGATAAAACAGATAATAAAACGTAAAAACAATATTGTAATAATTTAAATCAAACCTAAAAATTGTTATAATTTTATTATATGAATTTATCATTCCATGGGAATCCTTGGGTAGATTTTAGGACTACAAAGAGCCACTTGGATGACTCTAATGCATTTAAAATATTATATTTATGGAATAGTCATTTTTGTTACACTTTTATTTTTAAAAACGATTGTATTAAAAAATGGAGTCATACATGGGATATCTTAGAATGTAAATATAAATTAGAAATATAAAAAGTGTATCTACATCATGGTTATATGTTTATAATTTCTTGGAATTAAACAATTAAATTTATTTATGACAAGAATATGTTTTATTTATTTTTCAAATCATAAAATTATAAAATTAATGATTTTATAAATATTAAAATAGATATTATTTTACATAATTTATGTAATAAACTAATTTTATGGATATATTTTAAATTATGGTGATTTTGTGTTTTGTTTTTGAAATAATGATGACGTTATGGTATTTTTAAAAATCAACTAATGAATAGTATCAAAATTGACAGTATTCGTATTTTAAAATCTAAAATATTTTATTAAATGATATTAAATTGATAAAAATATAATATTAAAAAAAATCATATTATATTCCCAAATATATGAAAAATGGATTTTTTTTTTGGAATTTTGACAAGTTATAATAATTACATTGACCCACATAGTGCAAATAACATAATATAATGGTATGATTAGAAAGGGTAAAATAAGGGTTAAACCAAAATGATAAGGATTAAAAAATATTAAAAAATTAATTTTAATTGGATTATAGGGATTCGATCCAAAATCATATTATCTTATAAATAAAATAGTTTGGGACCCTTTGGAATAGAAATTGAATTTTTATTAATTTAATATTTTATGAGTTTCCAAAAGTGCCCTTGCCCTCGTCTATAAAAAGCTACCCACTATTCTCTAATACTCTTTGTTCCCAAGACTTATTTTTCATCTAATATCTCACCAATCCCTTCCTGGAATCCCTCCCCACATTCTTGAGGCCTTATTTTAGGTAGAAAACACTTCATAGATTTTTTAATGTGTTCTTAAAATGTGATCAACCAAATAGAAGTTATTGTTTTTTTATTCTTTTTTATTTCATCTTCAACATCTTCTAAATAATTTTATTCATATATTAGAAAAATAAAATATTATGAATATAAATATAAGTCATTAGGGTAATTTCATAACCAAAATTCATCTCTAATTTAATCAAATGGGAAATGAACATTTTGTTCATCTGTACATCAAAATTCCACATTGCGAACTAATATAGTACATTGTTCATTACCATCTATCAAGACTGGTTATAATGATCCCTGATTCTATATGATATTTTGTACGTATTTATCATTTTAAATAAAATAATATTTAAAAAATGTTCTTACCTTTAATGAATAGAAAAACGATAAATTCGTCTACGCATATGTGTGACCTATCACCTACACTAAGTAATGCATATCATTTTTTAATCACCACATAATTTGTATGATATATATATATATCTGATTATCATGAGGCATATAATATTATTTTAACTCTATAAATACAAGATAAAAATTACCTTATTTCAATAATGATCCATGAAAAATGAAAATGTTTCTTATAAGGTCATACGACCTACAGTCTCCATGAATATAACAATTTTTATTTTTCATAACCATAATTAATTATTTGTTTTAAAATGTCAGATTAATGTATAAAATGAAACATTATGTCCTGATATTATTCTATAGATGATGTAATTTTGGCCACATGGACTATTGATATCAGGAAAAGATCATTTTGACCTCAAGTACCGAATATCGAAAAACAATATAGTATAAAATTAAATAATTTATTAATTTTTATTACATAATAATATGTGATATACGAGTTATAAAAAATATTTAAAATGTTCTTTATAAAATATTAATTATCCTAGATTTAGTATTCAAGAACATATTGATTATATATGATGATTTAGACTCAAGTTAAGGGACTCTGTCTCAATCTTTTTTTAGTGAGGAACATTTTGATAATATACCCCACCTTATTTTTTTTTCAGTTTTTAATAAACCCCAATGTCATTAAATTTCATTAAAAGTGTTTCAATGATAATATTTATGATTCCTTTTTCAAAATAAAGAAAAGAAAATTATTAGTGTATGTCGTGACAACAACATTTTCACCACCATGACCATTATTTGATATTTCGCTTCCTCTATAACCTATAATGATTTTAAAAGAAAGATAAATAACATATTCCCTTACCATGAAAATTTTAATTTAAAATAGTCTGTTACTATATTTATTATGTCAATATCATGAAATTATTATGGTTATTGTAATGTAGAAACGTTTTTTTCCTTTATTAATTTTTATGAGTTATGATAATGTTCTTAGACATATTTTATGTATACAAGAGGTTCCGTGATAACTGAGGGTGGGTGAGTCCGAGATAGCTCTCCAATGAATTGGGTAATAAGATAGAGATAAACATTGAACTTTTTGTAAGAGATTTAGAGAATATATGATGATGGGTATTCTATAAATAACAATAAATGTAACACGCTATGTAGTTGTGAAAGATACACTATAAGTATGATATGGATTACCAAAGTTACCTTTAAGATTTTGGATTACTATGAACTTTTTTAGGAATCATTATTTTTGATGAGGTGTGTAAAAGAGTTTATGTTTTATGGGTTTACAATATGATTTTTTTTATAAAAATCTTGAGGTTTAAATATTGATGGATTAATGGTTTCATTCCTTGTATTATATCCATTTATGAGCTAATTTTTCTAATATCTCATGTTATAAGGATGTATGAGACAATGGAAAACGTCAAGAAGATTTTAATCCAGAAAAAAGAGCTCATTTTTACTTTTAAATGTTTTGTATTATAGAGGAAATTGGTACTGTTTTATTGGGATTCAATACTAGAAAATAGTAATGGGATAAATCTATAAATTAGTAAACCAAAAAAGTTCCTCAATGTTAATTCATGAATTAAATAATTATTATATAATTTTTAAGGATGGGTCCTAATAATATGTTCCATAAAATTCAATCTTATTTCATATGTAGTGCTATCTCAATTTACCTTTTAATAGATTTTTATTGTAGAAATTTCATCATTTATTAGGATTATATATATTTATGCTTCCATTAATGAAATATTATAACCCACCTCTCTATAAATCTCATGATATTTCATACTCTCTATTTATTCATGTTATATCCTTGTAAGGGATACATGTTTTCTTTTTATTTAAATTATATGATCTTTGAACATTTTTTATGAAATGTTATATTTACCTCTCTCTTTAGTCGTAAATATGTGTTCCATCAAAACAATGTTTTCTAAAATGGTTTGCAACTATATTATACTATATTCCTATGTTATTTAAAAGATATTTTTAATCATTTTTATCTTGTTAAAACAAAAGTATTCTTAAAAGGTTATCTTATTATCCAGGTAAATTTCATAACTATTTACGATTTTAAAAGATTGTTCAACTTACACGGATTTACCCCCATCATGGACATCATTCCCTTGAAGAATACTTTACAAGATTATGAAGTTATTTTTTAAAAAAAATTCCATGATCCTCTAGAATTATTTTTGTTATTTTCTACAAAAAGTGTTCTAATTTTTTTATTTTAAATTATTTTTAATGAGCCTTTTATTTTTTCAATGTATTTATAAAGAAATTGTTTTCGTAAAGTTTTCAAGATTTCTTGATAGGATTTCAATGTATTTCCAATGAAACTACTTTTAAAAAAATTTCAAAATTTATTTATAAGATTATAATTTTTTTAATGAAAAATGATTTTATAAATTTTAAGTCTTATTTTTTATGTTTTTAAGAAAATAGAATTTAAAAATAATGTCATTATTACTTTGTATGTTTTCAATGTATATTCATTGAAATTTCTTTTCAAAAGTTTTTATATTTTAAAAATAACAACTTAAAGAATAAGTGATATTTTTATCAATAAATGTTTTAAATAATATTTTATATATTTCACTAGAAGAAAAATATTTTTCGAAATGTTTTATGAAATGGACTATCAATAAAAGTCTATATTTTTTAATAAATGTTCAATGTGACCTTTTCTAATCATTCTCTTTATAATTTGTGATATTATCTGCATTAGTGGGTTGTGATCTAGGAATAACATTCATATTATGTCTTCAATGATTTACGCTTTGATTTTTTTTAACACTCATTCATCTTCCAGAGGTTATATTATTTTGAAACCGATTTATTTTCTTGAGTTATGCATTTATGAAAATAATAACTTCTTTATTAAATAGGTAGTTATATGTTATAATGTTATGATACCCATTTCATTTCATAGGTTATGTTATGATGTTTAGGAAACCCATTTATTTTTTTGGTTTGGGATATGATGAAGATTTTGTTATCTTTAGGAATTTTTATACATGATTTTTTTATATGATGAGTGGGAGAAAAATCTCCCTACAATGCATTGGGTAATAATAAATATTTTTTGAGATCAAGAGGGTACATTGTATATAATACCATGCCTTAAATAGGAGGGTAATTTGGAGGGAATCTAAAGAAAAAAAAGACAGAACCTTAATATTGAAATAAGAGGGTATACAAGTGGATATCCGAAGACCAAAACAAGAGGGTACATGGGTGGACATAACATTCCTGAAACAATAGATTAACCAGTGTGGAATTTTAATTCCAAAGATTTTATATGTGTTCTTATCCCATTCCTAACATGTTGTTATGTACTTATTGGTATCCTTAACATAAGATTTTCTATGTTTATGTGTATGAAAAAAAATTAATTAGTCTTCATATGATATTTTATTTCACTTGTTTCTCTTTTGATTTATTTATTAATAACTACCTATCAATAATCCATGATTCATGGTTATGATCTTATGATATTCATAGTATGATTTTATAATGTTTTGATCATATATTCATACCACTATACGGTTTTTTTATACATACATGTCTCCCTTGTTTAACCTTATTGAGATTCTAAGATCACCAATTTTAGGTTTAATTCCATAGGTTATGATGATATGTTATATTACTGATGTTTCAAAGAGTGGTTCTTCTTATAAAATTTTAATGGGAGATAATGTATCTCATTTATGTAAAAGGTTTTATGGTTCCATGTGTCCAGTGTCACTATACTAATATGGTCTTGGGTCATTTTTTAGTGTATTGTATTATGTATTCCAAAAATTTGATGTCATGTATATGTATGTTAAGATAGGGAAATTATTGTATTCATCAAAGTGACGGTTTAGTAAACCATTGGAATCTAGAATGATAAATTATTGGTGAGATATCTAGCTAAATTTCTATGGAAATGATTGCGGATGACATTGAAGATAAGTTTAAGAAATAGCTAATGATTATGTAATTTTATGGTAATTTTGGGAAAGTATAGTTTTAGTGGATTCTTATAATTAATTCTATATATATACACTACATGTGGATGTGTATATGTGTCATATGTACATAGGATAAGAAACATCTAAAAGTTGTATCTGTCCTGACTCAGCATAAGCTGCTACAGTAAAACGCACCCCAGAAAACCCCATGTGCGACACTCCATGGGGATATTCTTGGTAAATTCCCAAACCCTTTCTGAACCATCATGATAGAATTTAATAAAATAATATATTTAATAATCTAGGATAAACATATCATGTCTTTGAAAAAAATTAGTTTTCATGATTTAGACATTATATTAATCATTTTTCATGATTATGTGATTTACATCAATGCTATGTGTTTCTCATCCTATGATTTCCAATTTAGTCAATAATGATAACTACAGTTTTTAGGTTAGAATATAAAAATTAATACATTAAAAGGGGGTGGACTATGTAATTTGAAAATATTCCACAATTTTGTCTTTTAACAGCAACATTAATTTATGTGAAAATTTAGTGTTATTCTTCCATATGAAAATATGCGACATATAATCAAAAATAATGAAATTAAATTTTTATAGTGCGTTGATGGAAAAATATCCCCGATCTAACACAACCAATCTCTCTCTTATTGAACATGGTAAATTTCACTAGATTGGCCCTCTCATCAAAATACCAAGAGTCGACGGATGACTGCACGTAGTTGACAACTTTACAAGACTAATTAAAAATCATTCTGGTTCTATAATGAAGAAATAATTATCCAAACCTTATATCAAAAAAATGATACACCAGCACATCTGAGTATGAGTAGATGACACACAAATAAATTAAAAGAGATTGATTTTTTTGAAACATGTTAACCTTCACAATTGCTGCAACATAAAGTTTATAGTAGAAGGATATTCTTATTTAGAAATAATTGTGTTCAAGATTTACCTAGTTTGAAGTGATCTAGGTAATATATAGATAATAAATTTAAAAGAAAAAAATATAGATGCGTCAAAAACATACTATATAATAAGAAAATAAATTTATATCTCCCAAAATTTAGTCGTTTAACCGAGTTGTTCATTTTCAGTAGATAAGTAAAAATAATTTCAAAAAAAACTCTTCTATGTGAATCTTTTATCACATAAAAATTCATGATTAGATATTCTGAAGAAATAAATAGAATAAAAAAATTCTTTGGTATTCATGATCCAAAAGAACGACCTGATTTTTTATTTAAAGTAAAATATCAATTATCTATAAGTGTCATAACATTCTTTTGAAATTGGATAGATTTTCTCTAATGAACATTGTTTTTTGAGACAATAAAAAAGATCCTTGATTGGTATTAATCTCTGACTTCACCATTGCAGAAATCATCGATTTATAATGTGTATTGAAAAAAATCACCATTGGGGAAAAAACATATAGTTGAGATTCATATCATAGGGTTCCCTAATGTAGTGTAGAGTTCCTTTTTATAGAGTTGAGATTATTTTGTAGCGTATGGCTCTTTTGGAATAGGGTAGGGTTCCACTGTGTAGTGCAGGGTTCTATTGCATTTTGTAGGGTTCCTTTGCCTAGTGTAGGGTTCCTTTACAATAATTTTATCTTTAAATAACAAAGGGAACAATGTAGTGTATTGATAATGATCCATACATCTATCCTTGTCGGCGTATAATATTAAACACACCATTTATTGACCATACATTCATCTTTCCTAAACAAATGATTTCAATCAATAAATCTAGTCTCCAACATAGGGTTTCTGATTCATATGCATTTCAATGTTTCGAATGTAAGGATGATGATAAAAAGGTAAACTCTATAGAGTAACATAGGTATGAAACCATACACAAAATGCTAGAATTTAAGAATAACATTGAGAAGTAAAAGTGATTCTTTAATCATTACTATGATGTTAAATTCAACTAAAATTGAATATAAATTCATGTAAAAATCACATAACAAAACATAATAGGAAAACAAATATGGGTTTTTTCTGAACACAAAAATCATTATATAATATAGAGTAATTTTCAAAAAATAAATTCACAAATATATCCCCCATTTCTATCGTCACAAAAACCATAAAATGATGATGAAAAATATTAATGAAAATATATTATTTTAAAACACAAAAGAAAATATTGAAATATTTGGGAAATTTTGATTTCAAAAATTTATTTTGATAATGAAAAATTTGAATAAGAAATGTTTGTGGTTAAAAATATTCACCTAATATCCCCCATAGATAGTTTCCATTCCACAGACATAAACATATCCCCATTTTTTGATATCAAAAAGTTGGTTTTGAATGAATAATGGAAATAAACAACAGTTAAAATAGAAAAAACTATAAAATAATTTCTTATGAAATCATGAATAACAAAAATAAATATATGATTGGAAGTGAAGTATTTAACATAAAACAAATATAAATATTAATGAACTAACATTAAGTATAAATTAAAAAGTTTGGAAAATATTAACTACATTTCATGTTTTTAGGTATTCAAAATGAAATGATAGAGTTATGCTTCAGTAGGGACATATGGTTCTTCTTGATGAGGAATTTCTTTAACTACAAATCTAAGATCAACCAGATACAGAATCATGGTCTAAAAATAATTGATGAAAACTTTTGTTCCGTGATTAATTATCTTCCTCAAATAATTATAACATTCAAAATTTCTCCCAAATTGATCTTAAAAAAAAAATTCACATCTCTTTCTGATAGGATGAAAGAGATCAACTTGTCTTTAACATCATTAATCCTTGGCCCCAGTCAGGATTCATTCATTTTTAGTTGAATTACCAAATTTCTTAGACTATCCAATAGAATAGTTATGGTATGATATCACATGAATGAGCGTTTGTTCGATCATATAATTTTTACAGCATAAAGTTATTTTCTTCAGGATTTATACGAAATTATGGTGGTTCATGTTGAGTAGAATTTGATGCTTTATTGTTTTCTATGAGAGACTGAAACTCTCTCTTAATCGTCAAAAAAAATTCATCAAAATATGTATTCATGAAAAATTCATCATTTAATGAAAAAACATTCTCTTGGGATCATGTCCATAAGCATCTTATGATATCCAAATGAAATGAGAATTTATTTCATTTCTATTTAATGAAGATTTTGAGATTCAAAATCTGATCTCAGTAATATCAAAACCATATATTCATAAAAAAATTCTTCTTAGTTTCTATCATTTCTCTTAAAAAATAATTTTGATCCACCAAAAAATGTTTTTTTATTACTGGGGAATTATTTTATGAATCTAATGATTCATTATTATTATCTAATGCTTAGTCACCTTCAATTAATGCCTGGATTTCTTCACTAGCTCTTTCTGGTCGGTTTCCCAAATCAGATCCTCCAAAAACACTAGGATCTGTAAAAATTGGATTGTGGTGGATAGGGATATATTCCTTGAGATTTTCATGACTTTTAACCTTCTTCCTAATAAGATCATGTACTTGAGCCTCACATTCATTTTATATTTTCTTAATATGTGTAGTTAAATCCACACCTCCTATAGCCGCGTAAAAAATATCTTCTAGAACTTTTGTTTAATCTATTTTTTGTTTCAATATAATAGATTCTTCACATCTTGAAGTTTCATCATCATAAGGTCTTTGAAGAACTGATCCATCTTAAGGGACAACCATTTTCTCCCCAAATTAACCTACTATAAACCATTGTTGTTACTACGCATCAAGTGCCAGCAAACAATTGCGGGAGTTTCTCCAGAAAAAACTGAGCTTCTTTACCATTACTATAGTCAACATGTTTATTTGATGGCAAGATTCTCAAAAAAATTCATATTCTCAATATTTAATTATTTTCATAGAAAGAATGAAATAATACTACCATATGGATAATATCACATCTTATAATCCTCATGGAATCAATAGTTAAGAAATTTTGTCATAAAACGACAATAATTAAAAACTACATTGTTCAGAAGTAGAAACATGACATACATGTTTGGATAGAGAACCTTCTTATGATCATTGATCCTAGAAAAAATCCATCATTGAATAAACTTCATCAACACACAATAGTGAGGATACAGTTAATTTATGAACACTTTATTGACTATTCATATTCCAAATAATGAAAACATAATATTCTTATATGTATGTCTTCCATTACTGATTATTTGTAAACTTAATTGAAACTCCCAATCATGGGGACAAAAAATAATATCATCAATTTAAATAGATGAAAAAAATAAATATTTATTATAAATTTAAGGGTTAATAGTGTCTTCATCCGAACAAATATTGGAAGAATCATTTCTACAAATCTCTTTATCTTTTATTTCATAACCCATTGTCATGTTATCATCTCTATATCCAAAATCCAGACTGTGAAAACAAATTGATTCCTAGATCAATATATTTATTGAATATATATCCCCAAAAAAAATTACCTTTCTATTTAAAACCATACAATATTTTCATGAATCCTTGATATATTTATTCATGCCAGTATCCATAGATAATCATGAGGTTTCCATAATGGCAGGTTTTGGAACATATTAAATTAAAGGTCTAGGGTTTTTACTGGACATGAATCGAAAGATAGAGGTTCTTTGTACATCTTATAGGAGAGTATTACGAGTGTGGGATAAGGCAGACCATTTTCTCATAACAATCAAGGAGGTACTCAATATGTTATTAATTTTGAAAATATAAATACAATATAATTGATTTGAAACTATTTTCTACAAAAATTAATAACAATATCGAATAAAACACATTAAAAAAAATTACTAAAATAATAGAAATGAAACATTAAATAAATTATCAAAAAATTACATAAATTCAAATATTCTAATCACCCCTTAATAAAATAAAAACCTTCAATAAAAATAGGTTTACTAAAAATATTAGAGATAATATGTTTTAAATAATTCTTAACATATATCTTTTATTAGAACATGTTATTTTAGAAAATGATGTCTTATATCAATGTGTTTAGTCCATAATGAATTGTACGATTTTTTGAAAAATTAATAGTAGTACTGTTGTCAAATAAAATGGAAAAACTATTAATGTTAATCCAAAGTTTTTTAGAGTGATTTTCATCCACAATACATGTGCGTAAAAACTTCCAGTAGACTCATATTCTGCCTCAATGGTGGACATGGAAACTAAGTGTTGTTTCATACTAGACCATGAATATGAATAATTTACTAAAAAGGTAAATGTTTTTATAGTTCTTTATCTACAAATATACAACCTCCAAATTAATATTCATAATATAATATTAAAATAATATTTGAATTTGCAGGGTAATGAAGAGATTGAAAACCAGTTACATTTAAATATATAATAATTCCATTAAAAGAAATAAGATTGGATTCTACTGGATTTGACTAAAATATTCCATTAATAAATACATAAAAAATTATGTCTGGTCTTCAAATAATAATATATAAAAAACTACAAATTAAACCTCTACATAACTTGTTTTCAACTTGTTTCCCACCATCATGCCAGTCAATATTTATATTGGTGAACATTAGAGTTTTATATGTCATTTTTTTCTCAAGTGTAAACATTATCAACAAATCAGTAATATACTTTCTCTGATTTAAAACACTTCCGTGATATTTTTAATAAACATGATATCATTTTAGTTCTCTGATCATACTCATTTTAAATTCATTTTTCATTAAAATTGAAAAATAATAAAATATAATTTTATTAGTTGAACCCAAAAAACATCATCAACATAATTTTAGACAAATAAAAAATTAGAACCAATAGTTTTGATCAATGGGGACGGATCATCCAAACCAAATGTAAATAAATATTTAATAATAAATTATATTAATCCTTCATACCAAACTATAGGTTATTGATTAACACCTTAATGATTTTTGTTATGTTTAAAAAAATGTTTTTGAGGATTTTCAAGACCATGGGTTGTTCAACATAATCTTCCTCCAATAAATAACCATTAAAAATTTAGATTTTATATCCATTTGATATAATTTAAAATTCATATGAGATACACATGATATATGAATTATAATGGATTCTAATCATGTTATAGGGGAAATGGTTTCATCATAATCTATACCTTCATCATTATTATAGCCTTTTGTAATTAATAATTAATTATTTCACATAATTATCCCTTGATTATACTATTTCATTCAATAGACCCATCTCACTCCTATAAATGGACAATCAGATAGTCACTCTACAAGTTCCCATACATAATTTTTTTAATTGGATTGGCTCTTCTTCCATGCCTACCATCCAACTCTCATCATATACAGCTCGTTCAATAGTATTATGTTATATCTAAGATAGAAAGGAATAAAATTTTACTGGCTTTCCAATATTTCTTCTGTTTCTAAATCTTAAGTTCTGATCTCTTATTACAGATTCTAAAGTATAGTTCTTTCAGGTTATATATTATCTAGGAAAAACACATTCAATTTCATTAGTATCATGATCATCAAAACTGGACTGAATTTTACGAATATTATTTTCAAAATCATTTTACGGATTTAATGTCTTGTTTAATCAAAAGTGTTTTTGGGTTAATCATTTTGATCTTTTCTTCAATGAAATGGTCATCTTCATCCAAATTCACATTAACTGATTCATCAATAGTTATTTACTTTTTATTGAACACTGTATAATATTTTGAGGTAGTAGAATATCCAAATAATATTTCATAATTTTATTTTGAATAAATCATACCAAGGTAGTCCTTAGTATTCAAGATATACACCTTTCATCCAAAAATGTAAAAATACATCATATTAGGTATTCTGTTATTCCAATTTTCCTAAAATTTCACTTTTAAATTGTCCTATTAAAAACTCTATTCAGGATCATTTAAGTTATTCTTACATATTATAACCAAAAATAAGTACTAATTCTATATTAATTTAGCATAGTCCATTCTATTTATCGAATAGTTCTCTTTCTCCTTTGAACAATTTTAATTTTTTTGGGGCATTATTTGTGAAGATAATGTTTGTTTAAAACATTAATTTGAGGAAAGAATTATTAAATTATTTATTCTCAATTAATCCACCAAGATCACTTCTTAATGAAATTTTTTAAAACGTTTTTATTGTTGAAAAATTCTAAAAAAACATTCAAAATAGAGAAAACTTCACTTTTTTGTTTTAGAAAATAAACCCAAGTAAATCTTGTATAATCATATACTAAAACAAATGAAATATATTTTACAATCTCAACATTCTATCTTTTATGATCTAGAAAAATTCATATGCATATGCTCTAATGGTTTAATTTTGAAATTTTTTTAATCTATTTGATAGATTATTTGTATTTCTTACCAATTTTCCATGCATTACAGAATCCGTCATTATAAAAATTAAGACTCTGTATATGGGAAAATAACTTTTTCTTAGATAATTTATATAAATCATAATTATTACACTATATAAATTTTATATTCCATATCCATGATTCATTTGTCATATCATTTAAACAATTCACTTTCTGTTTAGAAAATGAATTACAATCCTATGTATAAAAATTATCAGTTACAGGTACTCTAAAGTTAACTGATATATCTTTAAACAAAAAATAATAATTTTTTGAAAATGAACCTAAAATCCATTATCATAATGTTGATAAATACATTTTATATTGTTTTTTAAACCCTTATCATATAGCACATTATTTACTGAGATATTATTTGGATCTCCGACAGTTCCAAATCCAATTATTTTTTCTTTTTAATTGTCACCAAAAGTGACATGTCCACCATCTACTTGTTTTAATGTGGCAAAAATTTATGGATATATAATAATATTCCTAGAAAAGTCACCTTCAATTTAACATATAACATTTTTTTTATATAGCCTATAATGTAAAAAATTAATGAATCAAATTTTTTTGGAACCCATATTTTCTTTATTCCAAAAGTGATAACTAGAAATGAACAGGGTATCCATATCATATTCTTTTTTATACTATTTTATTCTACTGAACTATTTGAAATAAAATAAATTTTAAGGAAACTTTTTTGATGAATTTTGAAATTATATATAAAAATGACATGGATTTTCGTTCCACAATGATAAGAGATTTAATTTTTACAATTGGGCACAAAATTGATTTTATAAAATTTTGATTTATCACTATTTTTTCATATTACTTATATTTCAATTTTTAATAAAATTATTTGAAATAATTTCATTTAATATATTTTCCCTTTTAGTAAAAAAATAACATCACACATATATGTTTCAATATCACATTGTACTATATTGACCCTTTTTTATTGATCAAAAGAGTTTTTGGTTGAGGAATATAATTTTTTTCATAAACTCTTGATGTTGTTTAATCCAGGTATCACTTTCACCTAAAATAGAATTATGAATATTTTTTGAAGAAATATGTTTCTTTATCATAGAATAATACTTTTTTCTATCATTCAACTATAGTAAACTAGTTTATCATTTTCGAAACTACTATTATCAAAATCAGGAGAATAATAATTTTTGATGTTTTCATATTCTTCATTAAATATAAAGTACATGTTGTCCATCAGATTTGATTGCTACATCTCTGAATTATACCTTAAAGGACTATTGGGGTCTTCTTATACATTCCATGTAGCTTTCATTTCTCTTTTACATTTATACTCACAATCATTATTTTTTTGATATCTCTTTTTTCTCCTTTCTTCTTTCATCTTTAATTTGATGAAAATGGGTCTAATATGGACCAACATAATTTATTCCTAAAAAATGAATTCTATTTCTTCTTTATCATCCTTCCTAAAAGATTTTATGAATACTCTTTTATTCTTGTAGAACTTTCTAAACATCCACGCTAGCTGAGCTAGTTAAATTTCATAATATGATGAATAAAAATTCATGTCAACTTTGACGTATTGATTTGATCTTATGCTATGTTTCAAAAATGTTAAATTTAGAACATTAATTTATTTATTTTCAATAATCTTATAATCTTCACCTTCATCTTGATTTTCTTCTTCATAAATCACCAGTGTCAAAATTAGTTCTTTCATTTTCGGATCCTTGATATGTGATGATTATTGAAAAGTGTTAGATGTTTTATTCAATTTAAAAGGTAGTAATCTTAGTACTTTTAAGGATTTATTGGACTGTTTGATTGGTTCACCTAAGGCTATAATATTGTTGATAATTTCATTAATCTTTCAATTCATGTGTGTGATTCTTAATCAACTTATCATTCATAAGGTTTCAATAATCTACATTGATGTTTCATACCTCATATACCTTACGTTTTATGTTCCATAAAATGAAGTTGAAATAGATTTCAACATTTCATATGTATTAACAAATTTTGAAACATGATTGAACTCATCTAGGTGATTACCAAAAATAATTGCATTCATTACTTTTGAATTTGAGTCATAATAAGATTTGATTGCATCATCACATGTTTTCGATTTTCCAAAAATATTATATGAGGTAATTATATATATGTATATTCCAAATCCAATATTTTTATGATAGATAATTATCCTTGATTTCCATCACAAAAAAATATCATTATGCATGTATGGAGCTCAAACTGTTGACATCCACTCTATAAAATCAACCATTTACATATATGTATAGACCATATTCATTTTATATTTCTATAAATTAAACAAAAAGATCACCTATGATACCAATTTCTAGGTCGAAATATACAAAGTAATGCACAAGAGGGAGAAATTGTGTTTTTTCATAATCATCTAAAATTCAGGCTTTTAACACCCACATTAATTTATGCGAATATGCAGTGTTATTCTTATATAAGAAAATATGTAGTGGCTAATAAGAAATAATGAAAACTAGTTTTTATAGTGTATTGGGGAACAATGACCCCATAGTACACTCTACCGATCACACTCTCATTGAGTTGGAAAATTTCAGTAGAATGGTCCTTTTTTCATAAGATCAATAATCCAAAACTGAGTGAAGGAAGATGACACCTTAAAAATAATAATTAAAAATATTTCTACTTCTATAATATAGATCCAATAATCCATATCATAGATTGAGAATCTGACCCTCTACCAAAACTGATTACAAGCAGTTGATACTCAAATAAATCAAAAAATATTGATTTGTTTAAATATGTTAAACATAACAATTGTAGCAGTATTCAATTTATAGTAGATGGATCTCTTTATTCATAAATAATTGTCTTTATGAGATAATAAGTGTCAAGCTATCCAGGTTTCATACAGATCTACAATTTAAAATCAACAACTAAAAAGGGTAGTTATAAATTGACTGTAGAATAAGATATAATAGATATATCTTTAAAATTTAGTCTTTTATCATGTTTATTCATTTCATTGAAGACTGTGAAAATAATTTCAAAAAAACGTTCTTGTATATGAAACACTTATCACATTTACATTCATTAAGATATATTATAACAAAATATATAGAATAAAAAGACTTTCATTAGTATTACAGATCTAAATGTATTCCATGAATGGTCACATAAATTGAAAATTTCAATTTATTAGAATAGGTCTACATTCCCATTAAAGGATAATATATTTTCTATGATGAATACAACTCTTTGAAACAATCCAAATCATCCTTTAATGGGTCATTATTTTCGATATGATTGTTGCAGAAATATAGGATTGAAAATGAATCATTAAGAACTTCATTATTGAGAGCATAATATATGGTTGAGATGTGTAGCGTAGGGTTAATTTTCATATTTTATGGTTACTTTTCATAACGTACAGTTATTTTGGTTGTTCTATGGTAACATTTGGTAAAGAAGGGTTCTATTGTGCATTTAAGGTTCATTTTCATAGAATATGGGTCCATTTCGTATTTTAGTGTTCCATTTCATAGTCTAGGGTTCCTTTGTGAAGCATAAGGTTACAATACAATACAATAATCTTTATGTAATTTAGGGAAAATAGATATGTAGGTTTAATGATCCATACATTTATCCATATAAGCATAAAATATAGAACAATGAATTCATTAACCATACATTCAACATTCCCAAATGTTGGGTTGAAAAAAAGTATATCTAGACACCAATGTAGTGTTTCTAATCCATATACGTTTCAATTCATCAAACGTAAGTATATCTATCCATATAAAAACTCTTTTGTGTTACATACTGTTTATACAATACACAAACATTATCTTTTCAGCATAACGTAGGGATGAAAATTGTGTTTCTAAAATCATTCTTATAATGCTTAATTTCATTAAAATAGAATATATATATTACACTATAAATCACTTAATAATAATTTTTTAGAATAAAACAGTGGTTTTGTGAACATAAAAAATCAATATTAAATATAGATTATTTTTGAGACAACAGATACCCAATAGAAGTAAGTTTGTTAAAATAGAATTTCTCACATATGGAATTTATAAGAGTTATGAAAAATGATTTCCAAATTTTCAATCTTCTAAAGAGAACCGAGATGGTGGTATGAGTGTTCATTATACTTTTCTAGATAAAAAGAGCGAAAATGACATGTAAAAGTTATGATATGTTATTCTAGTACATTGTAAATTTAATATAAGAAGCTTGATTATATTTATGTTTTACAACCTTAATACATGAAAAATATTTCATATAATATGAAAGTGGTGTTAGGTAATAAGTTAGTAAAGTATGAGTAATGGTTTATTAATAAATTTGGATGAATTATGTATTTATGTTTTTGAAGAAAATGACTTTGTTATATGAATCATGAAATATGTAAGTATTTTTAGAATAATATTTTAATTATTGATTGAATGGGATACATTAAATGGTGATGAAGTATGATTAAATTGATATTTTTATCAAGGAAAGGTAACCCTTAATGATATGCTGATGTTGAGAAAATTGTTTTTATATTTGTTAAAGTGATGATACTATCAGATAATGTAAATTGTATAGATCTGATTACACTAGATCAAATTACTAATTTTATGAAAATTGTTATATGTCATAATATATTATGTTTAAAACATCTTTTATTTATGTAATATATCCAAAAAATTATATTCTTGAATAATTTACACCTGCCAAAAGTATTTATGGTAATTAAGTTTATTACCATGTCTAAAAAAATATGATGAGGGTGTTAACATATTTGGATTATGACTACCAGGAGGTACTTTGTGATATATGTGTTATCAATCTTAAAATGATTTTGTGTTATTCATTCTAATTTTTGGGATTTGTATCTTTCATAGGGGATATATGGTTAACCATTTATGGAATTTTTAAGTTAATCTATAGATGAATTTTTTTAAATAAATTAATTATCTCACAAATGAGGTTGTATTCATATTACATAACATCCTTTAACTATTTATTGTTGATGGTAAAATATGAGATATGTGATGAATATTCAGGGATCAGATTATATGTTATTGCTTCATGAATGAAAAACTCACCATAATTTTTAGATAATAATGTCAGGTGTAAATTGGTCAAGTCTTGTTAAGAGGGGCTTATTTTACTTATGAAATATAATTAAATCAAATAAGTGTAACTTATCATGAAACCACATCAACCTTAGGAATTATCCTAAAACCAAAATTGTTGTACTAGTACATTATTATTTGGAATCAACTAAACCTTTATATAACAACATATTTATGGACTTCTTATTTATAAATTTATCATAGACAACATATTTATCACTTATATATAAAATTATAGTTATATTTTTCATCCACATTCATGTTTTCACATGGCATCAATATTCTTCCACATGGAAACCCAGCAATGTGTTACTCTGGGTAGGCAATATTGTTCTAAATTTCATTTGATAAAAGGGTGTTTTAGTGTTATATTCTTCTATTTTTATTTCTAATAATATAACATCAATGTTCCAAACCATTGATAACAAATATATTTTTAGAGAGAAATTAATATTATGGTAGGTAAAATGTAAAACATGAAGATTTTTTATATTTTTTATTTGAATAAATTAAATCCTTTTCATATATATTTTTTTTTCTTCAAACACAATATTTAGTTTGTACTTAACTATAATCAACACCATGTTATCCTAGTGGTACACAAAACACTTAGATTACCATTTGGTACACGCATGACTATGATTTACCGTTTTTAATGAAACACCTATTTAAAACATAATTTTTACAAATTTATGATTTTTATATGTAATATTGACCATAATTTTGGAATTAATAATGTAGAAGTATACTTAGAGTGAATTTCTGATTTTTTTGAGAAACTTCATTTTTTGGTGAATATTAAAAAAAATTATATATTTTCGTTAAAAATGCCTTTTCAAATAATTAATTATTTATGTAATATTATTTTTTGAATTTTTTTAATCTAATAAAAGTTGTTAATTTATAAATATAGAAATCCAATTTATATTATTGGATTCATTTTTATGGTGAAATCAGATAGAAGCACCTGTTGATCATTTCACTAATTTTTATGTTATTAACATGATTTCTCGCCACATATGCAGGATTAAGCTTAAAAATAATTTTCACACTTAATTGATTATAGTCTGAAAAAAATACATACACGTTTTTAACAAGTATAATATAAGTTGTTTAATATTATAATCATAAATTTATTAAACAATTATTACTGAATGTGATTAAAATTAATTGCGACGATTAAGGTAAAATTAATCTTAATAAGGGAATAACACTTAATAATAACGACCAAAATGTTTTGGAAACTTCTCCACATAAAATTTCATATAACAAATTATACCATATCCCTTATTGTTTCATGTTTTATGATTTTTTGTGATATTATTAAATAAAAGTGCCTTATATAAAAGGTTAAGTTTAAAAAATGATAAAAATTGATCACTCCATATATTTAGAATTTTAAAAACATTGAGATATGTAAAACACATAATATTTTCAGTTATAAATATTCTTCAAAAATATTAATTGTTTACTATTATCATAAAAATATTATATTAAGATTTAATTATGATTTATTTAAATAAAATTCTTAAGAAATGCAAACAAATTGATTATATAATTAATAATTAACTAAAATAATTGGTACTATATATATTAAAAGTAACATAAACTGATTTAATTATTTTCTATAATTATTTATTTATGAAGAATATATCATGTTACAAAACATCATAATGTATATATTATTTTTATATTTTTTGATATTTTAAATTGAAATTTTAAAAATATTGTAAAAATTAACACCACTGGAAAACTAAATTATACCAATGGTTTCATGAACTATCAGCTACCAAAGAATTGGTATAGAACTATACCCATGGATTTAAACAAACTGTTTATATAGGTATAAAAATTATGTTATACCCATGGTTTTGTTGTATACATCTATACAGACAATTTAGAGAACCATGGGTATAGCTGCATAAATAAAAATAGTAGAAAACATATATCACCAGTTCCTCAAACCGTGAGTATAAGTCCAATTCCCCCTTCACATCTCCCTCTATACCTTTTCATAGCCCCTCCACCCCCATCAAACCCCCCTATAGCCCCTTCAAAGTCCCCCTCTAGACCCCATCCAGCCCCCTTCATAGCCCCATACATCCTATTTTCCATCCCCCACCATCATGCTTCACATCCCACATCCATCCCCCTCTTGACCGCATCACACCCCCCACCATCTCACATCACAGCCCCTCAACATTGTCCATAAACAACCTCTCCCCCCATCACAACCCCCCTGCACAGCCTCCACCATCTGCCTTAGGAAAGTAATGGTTGTCATGGATAATGAAATTCTAGGATTAAATTCGGAATTTAAAAAAAAATTATATAGTAAAAGAAGAAAAATGGAGGTCTGTCACTATAACACCACTGGAGAATAAATCCACGTGAGGAGGTAACCAATATCAAAAGTGTACCTAAATTTTGCAGAATTTGATATTAATGATTCATATGAAGAATATTTTGGATCTCGGACATGAAATAGTTCTTGTAGTCTCTGTTGAAAAAAATTTACAGGATAATGATTTTATATGGATATTTCAGGATGAGAAAAAAGGGGTCATATCTTTATATGATTTTATGTGAGATAAGGAATTAAATAAGAGAAACTAAAATAGACTACAAAACTTTGGGAAACATATAAGGAGCAAAAAATACCATGGTGTAAAAGGAAGGGGACTATTAATGTAAAGTTATATTATAATTTGAAATGGTAAATTATCTGATGACTACACTGTAACAGCCCGAGATTTTATGAAAAATATTATTTTTAATTTTATTAATGTCTTGTGTTGTACGCTACACCAAAAGGAGCTTGCCCAACACACATCCTTGACTTTCCTTTCATTACACGCAATCGCGACCTTCCTCGATAGCGTGTGTATTACGCAATACCGAGTTTCACTAAACAACGATATGTTATTAAAATATTATTATAACTAGCCGTTATGAATAGTAATAACCACCTTTTAAAATTTTAGAAATTTTATCTCTCAAAATGGACTTCATTTTTGGATTTGGAGTATCGAATTTAGCCTAAGGTGAAATTTTGGTACTTTTCGGATAACTTTCATATTCTGATGAATAGTGAAAATTACTAAATTATAATTAAAAACAACTTTTTTATTCAAAATAATTAATAGTGATAAATTATTAATTTGAGTGGTTTTAATGTATATTTAGAATATATTTTTACAATTTAATTCAATGTTGGTCATTGGATTTAATTTCACATTTAAACCAGACATAAACAAATGTCAATCTTTTGATAGATATTGTTTCTTAAAAACACGTTATTTGTTTTAACAGCGGGATTTAATTCTAAAATTAATTAATGCAACTTCTATGTTATGAATTTGGTAAAATAGAATTCATTTTTTAATTCGGAATATGAAATATAGCTTAGGGTGAAATTTTGGCATTGTTCTGAAAAACATCAATTTTTGATGAATAGTGAAACTACTAAGTGGTAGTTAAAAAACTGAATTTTTCATAAACCTTAATTTTACTGCTTCTGTGAATGGAATTCCAGAAATCCGAGAGACATGGTTGATTTCAGTAAGTAAAATGTGGTTCAATGAGATGAAAATAATTTTTGGTGAATAGTAACTTTTTACTTTTATTTACCACGGTTAAAAGTAAATAGGGTAATTAAGGGTAAAATGATATTAATATTACCCTAACACATGTCCTAATTCTATTGGACAAGTGTATCTCGACCAAAAACAACCTTAAGTGTAAAATATTATCATTTAGGCCCACTTGGATTAGATTAGGACATTTATTATTATTTAATTCAAAGAAGAGTTAAAAGAGTTAAAATCAAAGTATATTTACTAAAACATTTTTAATATAGGGTTGTACATAAGATAAATTCGATTGTAAATATTAATTATAAAGCTAAAAAGATTTCCTACATTATGGTATTTTAATTGTAATTTTTAGAAATCAAATAATTTAATTTATTTATGACACAAAGATGATGCAGTAATTATCTTATTAATGAAATATTGACATAATTGATATTATAAATACCAAAATAAATGTAATTTAAGACTTTTTATGAATTCCACTAATTTTCTAGGTTACTATGATATATTAGTGTTTATTTAATCAACTTGGTTCGAACATATAATTCTGTTATGACTTTCAAAAAAATCATATATCAAATAGTGTCAAAATTGACACAAAATAGTTTTTAAATCAAATATTATATTATTAATTTTTATTTTATTCCTAAAAATCTAAGTTTCGGCCAAATGACTTAGATAAGGATATATGTATTAATAATATACAATTTGGGGTTCTTTTTACATGTTATAGTAAGTGTATTAACCATATAGTTAAAGAAAACAAAAAGACACGGTAAAAGTTAAATTATTTAACTTAGAGTTAAATCTAATTGATAAGGTTAAAATAATACCCTAAACTTGTCTAAATCCTATTGGATGATAGGATTGCGACCCATACCCACTTTAGCTTCGAAATAAGACCCTTTGGAACCATTATAAACCGATTTTGACTTTAATATAAAATAATATTTTGAGATATTCCTAAGGTGCCCCTCTCCTCCCTTATAAAAGGGCACCTCCTCCCCCTCCTCCTCACACCAATTTGAGCACTCAAGTTCGGCCAAACCCTTCATTTTCTCCTCTCCACTTCCCTATATAATCCTATAGGTCCTGGTCTTCTTCAAAGTCCAATCTTAGTTCCCTAAGTGGAAGATTCAAAGAGGCGTTCCAAATAAGAGGTAATATCCATTACCGATCTTTTCAATTTCATTCTTCTTCAACTTCATCTTCTTTAGTTGTTTCATGATAAAGTAATAACATCAGTATTACTTACATACTGATATGTTATTATAAATATGAAACAACCCTAATTCACCTTCTATCCATCCTACGGAAAAATGAAATCACCGCGTGTGCGTACGTACGGAATACCGTATCCACGCCGTGGTGTAGTCTATTTTCTACCACCACCTTACAAGGATAGGTATAATGGTGTAATGAGTAACTATTTATGATTATTATAAATTAATATTGATACTGAAATAATATATATATACTCCAATACAATTCCACGATCATAGGAACGATATCATCACTCGTGCTTACGTACGGAATACCGTCTCCACGATGTGATGCGACTCGTTCTACATGATCATCATTACTTAGTAATTATATAATTTAATTGAATGAATAAATATGATATATGTTACAATAATAACATTCTGGATATAAGGTATCTATAACCTTAAAATAAGAATAACAATTTATTCGGCAAAACACGCATAAGAACAAAAGGCAATAAAGACCCGAGTAACAAGTAACAATGAAATATTACTAACAATAAGTTAAGAATATGACCATATATGATATCATATAAATATGTATGATTCTGGAATAAGTCAATAACATTATTTAAACCATTATACAGGAGCTTCTGACATGTAAAAAGCAAATTGGACCTAAGGTAAGGGAAATATCACAATCTCATTTTTATCCAAGATTGTTTATTCGTAAGTATTTACTGGGGTGTATTTTATTATCCACATCCATGTTTCATCAATATGTAATATTATTTACATCCACCTAAAATTTTTTAAATCCATTTTTACCCTTCGGTGAGTTTTTAGTAATATGTATGAAAGGAATCTTTTGTCGTTTTTCGTATGAGGTACTTTTTGACTTTTCCGACAAAAGAACGAAGAATGTTTTTTTAACTTATACGGCTTGAATGGATTTTTAAAACATTATTTCCAAGAAACTTCCTTTACAAGTTTTCAAGTTTATTTTTAATAAACATATTTTATTTTAAATTCGTATGACATGTTATGAAAGGAAAAATGTTTTTGAAGTAGAAAGGATATTTTCCTCAAGAATGGAGTTCAAATGTTTTATCAAAATTATTTTTCCATCTATGATAATATAGGTTTCTGTTTTTATCCCAATTATTACATTGATTTGATTATGTTTTGAGGAAATTATTTTTATGAAGTCATTTACCTTATATGATTTGTTTTATGATGTCATGATGTTTCAAGAATCCCATTTTTGTTACATGTGTTATGCGATGATGTGTGATTTATGATTATGTGGCACACATAAGAAAGGATTCATTATAAGATGGGTGGGACCTATATTTCCCTCCAATGCATTGGGTAAAGATTTTATATCTCATGAGATAGACATGGCTGGAACGGTAGGTTATACCGGTTCAGTGAAACAGGACTGGAACGAGGGTGACTCGGTTCAGAAATGGACTTCGTCCACTAAGATAGTCTTGGCAATGAGTCTTGACTAACAAGAAATGATTCTCTATGATTATGTGTGTATGACAAAAAGTTTCATGTTTTAAGTTATGATTATTTGGATTTCATTTCACTACTATAATTTATCCCATGTTATGAAATTATGCTCTCTTTTGCAGGTTAAGATTTCCAAAGATATGTTCTTATGAATATGATGTGATTGATTTTTCTTTTGTTTACCCTTACTGAGCATTCGAGCTCACCCTTTTATGTTTTCTTTTCCCCAGGATATAAAGAAAGGTTTTAGGTAAAAAAAAGGGAAGATCGTTATGAGGGATATTGAATATCTTTCACCACGATTAGAAGATTACGTTCCGAGTTTCCAAAGACACTAAACTATTACGATCCTCATGTGTGTGTTTTTGTTATGTACTAAGTATTCCCCAAATATAATGTAATTTCAATGTACGTCAAGCTTCGGGTCGTTACATACACAATATATATATACATTATTATTTGGGGGTTCCCTTTTAGATAATGGTAAATAAAAGTGTGGGAATTACAGTGGTCATAGTCATAAATATACTAGAAAACGTGCATAATAAAAAAACCATTGGGTGAGACCACATTATAGTGGTATACATGTTGGAGTTATTCAAGGATATTTTTTAAAAGGTACATGAGAACCACATCACTATAGTTCTAGGCTTATTAGGTGTTATTAGTATTGAATTTGAAGCTCAAATGACTAACTGGGTGTGGTGCTTGGTATTTCTAAGGGAATTTCACAAAAGAAGAAAGAAATGTTTTGGTAATTTTATAAATGTTCCATTGTCAAAAAATTCCATCATTTAGTGGAAACCAATTAAATATTCATATAAAATCGTAAGGAGGAATCAATGGAGAAATTTGTAGTGTAATTTTGAAATAAAGGATCAAAAATCATGATAGACTGAATCCTATAAAAGTTAAATGAGATATTATTATTTAATGTAGCATAGAAAAGATAAATATTAGAAGAAGTTATCATAATTGAAGATGAATGTTGGACAACAATATATTAAATTAGGGAACATGGTGAGATCCTTAAGCCTAGACGAACAATGTGTAATACACAATATTTATTTTAAAGGAATTGATGTAAGAAACACTTATAAAATTTCATTATGTAGTTAAAACAATTAATGCAAAAAATCATATATAAAAATTCATGATAAGAGGATGAAGGATCACATGGACTATTACTAATATATGACATTTAAATGAATATGAATGGAAAATACAAGGGAATACCATTAACTTATCTAGTTCACTTTGTGAAGGAAAGATTTTGGAGAAGAGTGAAAGAGTTTCATTTCAACATATATGTAGAATAGGATAATGTTCCATAGAATAATTTTACATTGGAATTATCCTCACCAAAATAATTTGTTTTGTGATTCATAGAAAACATATTATATAATGAAAAAAGAGATAGAGAAAAAAAGGTATATAATAATGTAGAATCACATAGATATGTAAGTGAAACATATCTTAGTGACCTATTATGAATGAATATAGTTATCCAATTACATAACTTGTTGAATATGACCCTTAAATATATAAAATATTATTCATTTAATTAATTTAATGTGTTTATTTAAAATAAAATTCATTTCCTTGATCAACAACACATCCATAAAAACCTATATGTAACCCATAGAATGAGTAGTTTTATATATTTTTACAATAAAAAACATCATGTGTATTCTCTTTAGACTAACTCTTAATTGTGAACCATGTTAAATATGTGTGAGTGTAGAAGTTATTTTATCATTTGGTTTATATTCATGATGTGAGGTATAATTTGGAATTATATTGATTGTGTTGTTAATAATTCCATGGGGGTGGACCTGGTTAGTATTCAACATCAGTGGGATGAAGCTCCCTCTCTCAGGCGTTTCATTGATGGTGGGTTGTTTGGTTAGTATGACTCTTCTTTCCTATGTTCATGTAGCCTAGGGAATATAAAAGGGAACAATATTGTTCATGACAACATGGGATTAGTTCTTCTTAGAATCAATTATTTTCATGGGGATGGTAATTATCTCATGCTGGAAGAAGAGGTCGTTCTTACTGGCCATCAAATTTATTCTTATAAACAAATTTAATTTGCAGCTATTGAGATGGATTTATAGAATATATGGAGCTCCATCAATGGTAATTATTCTACAAAATTGGACATTACATATCTTGTACACAAAATTCATTTCTCACTCATGATATTGAGCTAAAAAATATTTTGTCATGAAGGAAATGTTATAACATATATTTTTGGCTTCAAAGTAATATTAGGATAATATATTAAATGAGTTTGATTGTTTTGGTTATCTCCACTTGGGAATTTTGAGTTTCTGTTTAATAATTATCTAGTCCTATATTTCTATACCCCCTAAGTTTTTTTACTCTCTTTTATCATTAATGAGAATAATTTTTTTCTATTGTGTTATATTAACGGAGACATGGAATTTCCAAATTGCTTTTTGTAGTGTTTTTGGGATTTTAACCAATGTTGATGTATTTATAAATGGTAAAGTGTTTGAAAAATAAATCAAAAGGAGAAATAGATGTGTTTGACTAATTAAAATATAATAAATATTTTTTTGGTTTTTAAACTAGTGGTTTTGGTTTTGAAATCAGTTTTTGAGTCTTTTAAAATTACCGGTTCATTGAAGTACCTATGTATTTAATAGTGAAATTATTTCAATTTGATTTTCGATGAAATATTTTTTAATTTTATTGTTTCCTTGGTTTTAAAATGGAAAAATTTATTAATAATTGATTGTCTTAGTAATGAATGTGTTTTTTCCTTGTGATGGAAAAACATGTTGTGATTTTCAGAACATAACAAAATAAGGGTCTATGTCTCATGTTGTTTGATTTAAGCACCCTACCTTAGAACAGTAGACTGTAAAAGTATATTTTTATTCAATGGGGGTTTTATCTAGGTACTTTTCTATATTTATCCCCTTAAAATGATGTTGGGAGCAGTGGTTTCGACCCATGATTTGGTCTAAAGGTTTGATCATTCAAAGTCAGTTTTCTTTTGGAATCTCTCATGAGCACCAATTCGGGAATAACAACATAATAATAATTTCTCCCGTAAGAAATTAATTACAAACATGGAAAATAAATAAAATTTCAGCATTAACCATCCCTGTGTCGGACATCCATGATGAAGTAAAAGAAAAAAAGTTAAAGAAAAACAGTAAAAAATTGCAGCATGTTATTAATCCCTGAAATAATCTGATCCCTCCCCCCTGAAAATAGAATCATGTAGACTTATCCAGTACCCTTCTGGACACTATTGAAATATTAAGTACCCTCCAACTATTGAATATTGTTAAATAATTATGTGAACAATGTGATAATTAATTGAAAATAAAAACAAAAATACAACATATGTGTCTCCTCTTATTAAACAAGTGACATCCCAACATATAAGAAACACATTTCCCCATGGTTCCAATCATGTTACTGCAAACATGGGGGAAATAGATAATATTTTAAAATGTAAAATGGAATTTATTATCGAATTAATTTAGTGATATATTATCAAATATATTATTAGTCGTAAATGAATTTATATATAAGAATATTATGGATAATTCAATGTGTGAAATTAATATAAATATTAACAAGGAAATGTAAATATGTATTTGTAGGAAATGAGTTCAAATATTAGGATCACCTATCAAGGATTTGGGAGAATAAAATGTTTGAATATTATGAGAATAAAATTCACCCGATATTTAAGATTTTTCTATATGAATATATAAATATATACCGGATGTAAGAAAAATGAATGTGTATTTTAAATTTAGAAAAACTTCATTGTTGAAAAGGTTATATAGATATGAAAGTCCATTAATGATGATTAACCTGGTACTACAACTACATGAATATTTTTCCGGTATTAAGGAAAGGCAAGACCATTGTATTCCAGATTTCTTGTATATTGAAATTGAGAAGAGAAGGAGACAAAAATATGGTTGAAATTTTTCATCTTATACATAAAGACAGATATAATATAGTATATCAAATTTGATTTAAAATCATGGTGAAAATAATTGGAGAAAACGTTCCTTATGTATGATGTTTTTCTATTAAGATCCCATTAGATAAAAATCTGTTTAAATGTTCAAAGAATGATTTATTTGGTGGTTAATCAAATAATATTGAGGTTTGGGTATAGAATTTTATCATAGATTCAGAAGGATGTATAATATAATTGGAGGATGGGAATTTCACATTGTACTTGAAGTGTCTTGAGATGTAAGTCAAGATGAAACCTTTGAAAGCCATAATAGTTTAATGTTTATAGTCCTTTTGAATAAAGAGAGTTGTTTCCTCACAAACAATAGAAACGATTATTTCATAAAAATAGTTGAAGTGAAGGAATAAAGAATTTAAAATCATTTGGGGAATCATACACATCAAATTAATATAACAAGGTAACCCACATTCTAGTATAATATATTTTTGATAAAACTGTTTTGACTATTTGTATAGATTTAAAATCAAATATTGAACAAATATGCAGGAATAGAAATTTCTATTATTCTTCTAAAACATCAAGAATGAATATTTTTATGTCCATGACAAATTTACCTTTAAATTTATACAAGAAATTAATGTTTTCCACCCAAAAAATAATCTATATAAATCGTAATAGACCATATGTGGAAGAAAAAGGGAGATTCTCTTACAGGTACTGGATTTGTTGGATGATTGTGCACAAGGTTAATTATTGATGTAACAACATAATAGAATGTACAAACTAGAGAATCCAAAAATCAATTGGGAAATAAAATTTGTAATAAAAAATATTATTGATAGAAAAAAAACCATCAAATAATAAGGATCTATCTATAGGGAGTGAATTTGAATCACTTGATAAGACCTCTCTAAAGTGCTTCATAAATATACACTGTAATGAAGAGTGTTTTTATATAACAATCCAAAATATCCATCATATTTATGTGAGTAATAGTGAGTTTATCCTATATGATCCAATTTGTCTACTGAATTATGGATATTTAGTTTTTTGATTCAGAAGATACGTATTATAAATATTCCATAATCTGTGGAAGATAGAAACATGAAGATACTTATATAAAATGTATTAAATAAACATGAAATAAAAAACATGGATAGACTAAAAGACATTTTAATTGAACCTTCGCTGGATTATTGGCCATATAACCTACTACTAATTCACCCTGCAACCCACTCCAAATTGACAACCTGATTAAGCTATATATCTATATCCTGACTTATTTGGATTGATAATTCTTAGCCTAACTAGAGTAAGGATTTATATTGTACCAACTATATTTTGATATCACATCTCAAATACAACCACACAAATAATAAGGTAATTTTTATTGGAAACATATAGAATTGGTACATGATCACTCATGTCAACATATTTTTAGTTAACACATTTAAATTAGTTTTTCCATTGGATGATCAATATCAAAGTGGAGGTTTTGTTAAACAAAACACAACAAGAAAATTTGATCATCTAAAATAATGTTATCATTCTTTTTTTGTTAGATAATGAAGTTTTTTAGGAGACTTGGATGAGGATAAATAGTTAATGAGAAAGACAACATCATCAAATTACATTCTTATATAAAAATGTTGTTAATTCATGAATGAAAAATTCTTCCTGATTGTATAGTTCATGATGATACATTACTAGAAGGGGCTCGTGGGATAGGAGGTGTTTGTTGCATTGAAATCAAGGGTTAGGATGGGAGAGGGTGGAACCTTTAAGCAGGGAAGTAGGGTGGAGCTACATTGTAACACCCCGAGATTTTATGAAAAATATTCTTTTAATTTCATTAATTTCTTGTGTTGTACGCTACACCAAGATTACCTTTCACTATAAGCAACACCATATTAGCTTGCAGTATATGCAACACAATTCATGGATCATGTTACACACAATTTTGATAGTAGTTATTCTACACAACATTGAGTATATATATATATATATATATATATTCAATTTATAAATTAAATATGGTTGGTTTATGTTATACGAAACAACGAAGGATTCTTGCACAACACGCAACCCTGACTTGGCTTGCATTACACGCAGTCACGGCCTTCCTCGATAGCGTGTGTTGTACGCAATACCGGGTGTTACTAAACAATGATATATTATTATAATATCATTTTGAACTAGTCGTTATTAATAGTAATAACTAAATTTTTAATTTTATAACATTTTTATTCATCTTACACATTTTATAGGACATGTTATAAGAACAAAATAAATTTTTCGGGTACAATAAGTATTTTTCAAAAAATACAGTTTTGCCACCTTTTGATGGCGCACCCACATTAAATATAGTTTTGGAATTGTTAATAAGTTCCGTTTGACAAAATAAAATTATTATTTGGAATCAAGAAATAAAAATTTTCTTTGGATAATTTTTTCATTTTATTCTGATGACTTTCATATTTTAATGAATAGTAAAAACACGCAATATTTTAATTGAAAACAACTTTTTCCATGGTAATATATTATGTGGTTAAATAATAATATTAAATTGTTTTAAAGTAAAAATAGAATATATTTTTACCATTTAATATAATTTATGTCATCATCATTTATTTTACCTTGAATTCATAGGTTAAATCAATTCAATCTTTTGCAATGTTTTAAAGAAAAACCTGTTTTCATTCGACAACGGGATTAATTTTAATTTAATTTCTGCAACTTTTGTATATTGAATTTGGAAAAATGGATTCCATATTTATAATCAGTGGGTCCAAATTATGTTAATAAGATACTTTTTATTTTTGGGAATTATGAATAGTAACTACGATAAAAATTATTTACCATAATTAAAGGTAAATAGGGTAATTAAGGGTAAATAAAATATTATAAAATTACCCAGGAACATGTCAAAATCCTATTGGATGACTAAAAGTCGACCCATATCACCTAAGGGTCTGATTAGATTCATTTAATGGACTTTTATCCATGAAAATAATTTAATTATTATTAAAACAAAAGAATGTGACAACATGTCAATTTCTTAAATCTTATAAGTATAATAATTTTAATTTAGTGAAAAACATTATGAAACATCGAACATGAATAGTATCCAGAAATATAATACAAGTATATACATCATATAAATTTATTTATTATTTTTAGGGATTAAATAATTATCATTTATTATGACACAAAGATGATGCAGTAATTGTCTTATTAATGAAATATTGGCATAATTGATGTTAGAAATACCAAAATAAATGTAATTTAAGACTTTTTATGAATTAAACTAATTTTAAATGTTAATATGAAATGATATTATTGATTTAATTAACTTTTTTCTAACTAATAAATATGTTATGAGTTTCACAAAAATCAATTACTAAATAGTGTCAAAATTGACATAAAATAGTTTTTAAAACAAATATTTTATTATTAATTGTTATGTTATTCCTAAAAATATAAGGATCTTCCAAATGACCTAGATAAGGTTATATGTATTAATAATAAACAACTTGGTGTTCTTTTGGCTTGATATAGTATGTTTATTATCCTTATAGTGTAAGAAAACAAGACGACACAGTAAAAGTAAAATTGTCTAACTTAATGTTAAATATAAATGATAAGTTTAAAATAGGAACCTAAACTTGTCTAAATTCTATTGGATGAGATTATTTCGACCCATCGCCACCTTAGCCTCGAAATAAATCAATTTGGAGCTATTTAAAACCGAATTTGGCTTTATAATAATATTTTTAGTTATTCCAAAGGTGCCCCTTTCCTCCCTTATAAAAGGGCACCCCCTCCCTCTCTTCCTCACAAAACTTTGAGCCTTCACGCTCGTCCAAACCCTGCCAAATTCTTTTCTCCACTTCCCTGGAAACATCCTAGAGGTTCTCTTCTTCCTCAAAGACCAATTTTAGTGCCCTAAAAGGAGATCTCAAAGAGGCGCTTCAAAGAAGAGGTAATGTCCATTATCGATTCTTTCAACTTTATTTCTTCTACCACTTCTTCTTCGTATGTTGTTTCATTATGAAATAAAAACATCAGTATCATTCATATACTGATATGTTATTATAAGTATGAAACAACCCTATTTCACAATATATCCATCCTACGGAAAATGAAATCACCGCGCGTGCGTACGTACAGAATACCGTCTCCACGCCGTGGTGAAATTTATTTTACACCACCACCTTACTTGGATGGGTATAATGGTGTAAATAATGACTATATATTATTATTTTAAAGTGATACTGATTCTGAAATAGTATACATACACTCCAATACAGTCCCACGATCATGAGAACGATATCATCGCTCGTGCGTACGTACGGACTACCGTCTCCATGACGTGATGAGATTCATTCTCCACTTTAACCATTCATGAATGATGATAAAGTATATATAATAAGTAATAATGAAATATATGACATAATAATGATAAAGGATTTATGTGTATACATATGTATGTCATCTACTTAATTCCATTCAACTCGATAAGGAAATGAAAACAACATTCATGCGTACGTACGGCCTACCGTCTCCATGAACGGTGTATTTATTTCCATTTACTGATTTATTATATATATGTATATTATGAATATATATTCTATACAAACCATGTTTTATATTCTGGAATTATTTAATCATGATCTAAGTAATCATATGAATAATTACCAGTGAAAACACAGACGACAAATGAAACAATTTTACCCAAAATGCTCTTTAACATTGAATTTACAAAAGAACGGGTAGTATAAAGTAATAATTGAACCATATATGATATCATAAAAATTAATATGATTCTTTAATAAGTCAATGACATTATTTGAATCATTATACAGGAGGTTCTGACACTTACTAAGCAATTCGGACCTAAGGTAAGGGAAATATCACAATCTCATTTTTATCCGAGATTGTTTATACTTTAGTATTTACAGGAGTGTATTTTATCATCCACATCCATGTTTCCTCAATATGTAATATTATTTCCATCCACCTACAATTTTTTAAATCCAATTTTACCCTACGGTGTGTTTTTAGAAAAGGATATGAAAGGAATCATTTGTCATTTTTCGTACGAGGTACTTTTTGGCTTTTCCGACAAAAGTACGAAGAATGTTTTTTTAACTTATATGGTATGAATGGATTTTTAAAACAATATTTCCAAGAATATTCCTTTACAAGTTTTCAAGTTTATTTTTAATCATCTTCTTTTAGTTTATAATTGTATGACATATTAAGAAAGGAAAAATGTTTTTGAAGTAGAAAGGATATTTTCCTCAAGAATGGAGTTCAAGTGTTTTATCAAAATTATTTTCCATCTAAGATAATATAGGGTTCTGTTTATATCCCTATTATTACAATGATTTGATTATGTTGTGATGGAATTATTTTTATGAATTTCTTTATCTTATAGAATTGTTTGATGATGTCACGATGTTTAAGATTCCCATTTTTATTACATGGGTTATGCAATGATGTATGATTTATGATTTTGTGGCACACATAAGAATGTTATCATTATGAGATGGGTGGGACCTATATCTCTCTCCAATGCATTGGGTAAAGATTTTATATCATATGAGATAGACATGGCTGGAACGGTAGGTTATACCGGTTCAGTGAAACAGGACTGAAACGAGGGTGACTCAGTTCAGAAATGGACTTTGTCCACTAAGATAGGCTTGGCAATGAGTCTTGACTAATAAGATATGATTCTCTATGTTTATATGTGTATGCCACAATGTTTCATGTTTTATGTTATGATTATTGGGATTATATTTCACTTCTATGATTTATCCCATGTTTTTATATTATGATCTCTTTTGTAGGTTAAGATTTCCAAAAGTTATGTTCTTATGTATATGATGTGATTGATATTTCTTTTGTTTACCCTTATTGAGCATTTGAGCTCACCCTTTTGTATGTTTTATTTCCCCAGGTCAAAAAGAAGGTTATTAAGTATAATATTCCATAAAGGGACTCTAGATATGATGAAATAAATGGGAGGCAAAGTAGATGCTTTATGAACCAGTTGTTTATGTTTTCCTGTTTCTAAAGACACTATACATATACGATCCTTTCTTGGTTTTGTTA
Source organism: Viscum album (assembly GCA_963277665.1). Lineage (NCBI taxonomy): Eukaryota > Viridiplantae > Streptophyta > Magnoliopsida > Santalales > Viscaceae > Viscum > Viscum album. The sequence goes on along the minus strand of OY728157.1, from coordinate 672,956,200 downwards.
TATGTTGTAATAATTGTGCTTCAAATCTGATGTAAAAACAATGTATGTAAAGTATGGGTCGTTATATGCAGTCAGGGTAGAGGCAAGGGGGAGGGAAGGGATGTGAGGATATAGGCAGCTAGGGGCTGGGGGTAGGGAGGGGGAGGGGGCATGTAACTACAAGGGGCTGGGGAGGGAAGGGTATGGGGTGTGTGGTTACTAAAAGCGGGGGGGGGGGGGTCAAGGAGCTAGGACGTTATGGGAACATGAATTATGTGTATGTAGTGTATTTTCATTAATAAATGTTATTAGTGTTATCCCCGTATATAATAAGGTTCATGGTTATAATGCATATGAACATGAAATGGTGGCATCTATCCAAAACATGGCTCAAACTGAAATATGTCATGAAGGAATGTGTACCTGAAAAAAAATGTCTTATGATCCATCAGTCCCTCTAATTCATCTATCACCCACCTGATGGGATTCAGTTAAATATAATTGTAAATGTGTGGATATATCTATAAGACCACATGAAACCCTATTAATTTACGACCATTTAAAAATATTTAACAATAATAAGTATGATGTTTAATTTTATAAAATGGCGTGAATTAATGGGGAATTGTTTCATGAAAATATTCCCACTAAATTAATCTCACACACACTGGTAAATATATATACTCTATTAAACCCCCCCCCCCCCCATTGAATATGGGAACTTTTCAATCAATGTGGTTGGAATCTCGTTATTTGTCAAACAAGGGACCTGAAAAATTTCTACATAATCCTAAAAATCACATATTATGAAAAATTCCATCTCCTAAAGATAAAATTATTAGAATTTGTAGAATGTTACCCTATGACAACTCAAGAAAAATAAAAAAAATTAAGTAAATTCATCCCTATCTATTTCTACCCACTACCCCAAATTGGGAATTGACCTAGGAGATAACTCCACCAATAATCCTTGAATTCATTAAGTCAATTGTTATATTGATTGGATCCAAGGAGGGGTGATTCACATCAATGTATCCAAAAAGGAAGGTATAACCAGAGTTGATAGAATTAACTCATCCAACAAACATTTAAAATCCCACATTCATAATATTCAGTTTCTAGGGTGATACATAGCAGTATTTCATAGAATTAATTGTTTGATGCTCCCCTAATTTGGGAACACTAGATAAACATGAGGTGATAAAGATTAGAATCTTTAAGAAAAACATCGAATGACTAGTGTTTATTTGTTATAGTTTAAAAATAGATATATCATTCATTACTTACGAAGATCATAGATGATAGTACCTTTAAAAATTTATATCCATGATAATGAAGAAAATTTTCCTAATTACTCATAATTCAAATTGATTAAAAACAAGCGGTATTTGGAGTTTATGTATAGGTAAAAAATATTATCCTATTAACTAAATATGAAACATCCCTGAGATAATATATTTGATATTTTTATATAAAATATCTATGATGAGTTCCAAACACCACTTTTTCACTTGATATACAATAGAGGTTTCTTGGAGTTTCAAGTCATACCTTAGTGCATAGAAGAAATTATATGGTTCTAAAACTCAAATATCAACATACCATTATAAAAAACTATAAGAAATATGGTAAAGTAGATAATTTGATAATCATTCATAATCCAGTTCTACTATCATATCCAAATTTAAATGCCTCTTTATATATTGTGGTTCCACCTCTTAAAGTGAAAGAGAAAAAACAAAACCCACTACATGAGAGAAATAAAGAGAAATATAGTCCAAATTTTGAAAACAAAATGAATAAGGTCACTTTCTCATCACTCATCCCCTAGGGCTCATGTAGTGACTACCACAAGCCCGCCTTCTAAAGGCCAGGGGCTGGGGACTAGCACCCAAGGCTTAAATCCATAAACTAGGAAGGCATTGCCTATATAACTGAAAACACACACAATAGATCACACAAATGGATAAAAAACAATAATTAATACTGTATAAAAAAAGTGTGATGAAAAGTAAATGGGGCCTGAAATACAATCTCAACTGTAATGTACAAGTACAACTGAAAAGGGACAAAATTGTTGAAAGATGGAATGCAGCTCCTGGTTCATCCACCATGGGTCCTACCTAAAGGGTAGGTACAAATAGCCTCCTCAACCCTCCACGTATTTTAGTATCCTCTGGATACCAAATAATTGTGATGTTCACCTCCAGGTACTGTCCAGTCCTTGTACACTTAGCCTCAGTCAGCATTGTCCTTCATTTTACATCCAACACAATGAGGTGCGGGCATAGCCCGTGCAGGGGTGAGTATAACGATACTCAGTAGGGACCCCGAGACCTTCAAAGTCTCACAAAATCTAACGAGAATAAACCACAAGGTAGGAAATAAACAGATAACCCCACTTGGGTATATTCCCTTACATATACATAATTTATCAAGTAATTCATCTCAATAATGATGAAAACACAATATTACTGACTCAGCTCGCACATGTATACACATTTTTTAGAGAGATAGAGATGATCAGATGTAGACAGTGAATCATTTATTATGTTGATCCCAAATAGGATCCAGGAATAGAAATCAGAACATTCAAACCCACACAGGATCCAAGAACTGTAAACGGAGTCGTCGAACCCACATAGGATCCAGGAATAGTCGCCAGTGCTGTTGAACCCACAAAGGATCTGGGAACAGTCGTCAGCGCATAGCCATCCATAGGGTTCCATACAATTTATACTTGATTCCATGAGATTCCGCTCCTCAATCCATATTTTGATATATCAACTACCACATATTCCATTTTTATGAAACCAAAAGATCTGTCTTTCTAAATGAAACCCAATGTGATAGACGAAGAGACAATCAGACTCCCAGTCTAAGAGTTATAAGAATTTCTGTTCCAATGTACCGGTTGGATTTCTGCTTGATCCAACCTGCTTGTACCCCAACTGTGTCCAAACCTCGAGTGAGGTATATAAAAATAAACTCCTTACTCCATGTTTTTTTTCAGCGCATACAGTTCATAAATCAGAAACATGTAGCTCGGGTTATGGAAAAAAGACTGGAAATAAGTCCAACAGGTCTGGGTCCAGTCCAACCCGGCCCGTAGGGGTGGCCCAGTCTATGAGGGGGGCCTAGCCCACGCTGACGGCCTGGCCCGCATTGGGTGTATCCCACGCCGGGTCCGGTCCACATCATGTAGGACCCAAACTGTGGGGTCTCGCTATTCTCGAATGCCCGAGCAGCCAGCCACCTCCCGTGCGGCGTAGTTGTGTCGCTCCTCCTCCAGAGACCCGGTAGCTCAGGCCACAAATAGTCATCATGGACAGCCTTGCACAGGCCGCCACTGCACCATCGCGGCCTGGGGTGGCAGACCCCCTTTGTTCCACCCCGTAATGCTATTGTGTTGTGCCTTCCTCAACAAAATGGCGGCTTGTGCCGCTGATCTCTTTCGTAGTCGGGCTTGCTCCAACCGTCGTTGCACCATCGCGCCCCGCTGGCCCTGGGCTACATCTCTAGTGGCGTGGTTGTGACACCACTTCCATAAGTTGACTCTCATCGGTTCCATACACTAGTTATCTTTCAGAAGGACGCCATTCGAGTACCGGTGGCTCGATTCCCATTTTAGAAGAAGTCACACTCTCCTCAGGATGTCTCCTTCAATCTGAAATATTCATTGATGAGAGTCGCTCATTCTGGTCTCATGCCGCGTTAAGCGTTAAATTCCAAAAGGAGGGAGGATGGGTCAGGTCAGGTTTGTTCGTACTGCACCCTTCGTGTTAGGGTGATAGCATGCATCTTTGATTCTTAATCTTTGAATAAAAACTAGGAACGTGCAACAACAAAGAATAAATCCCCTAACTTTTTAGTTGTTTGTTGTTGAATTTGTGGGTAGGTGGACGTCGATTCATTAACGTCAGAAAAGAAGATGAAGAATTCAAGGACGATGTCATTGGAGTACTTCAAGGATGACTCTTCCTCCGATGTTCCAGTTGAATATCAAAGAAGAAGGTTTCTGTCATTGGCAGATGAAGTGTTCTTCATTCATTGATGGTCTCTCTTTTTTGGAAGGAGCATTCTTCGTTGGAGTGAATAATTTTCTCCATGTTCTCTTCCAACCCCTCTCCAAAAAAAATGGCCAACATAAATTGAATTTTGTTTTAATAATTTAATTTGGATTGTGCAAATATTTCAAGATTTGTTGGCATAATAAATTAAAAAAGGGGTGGAACCATTATGTTGGGAGCTCAAGAGGTTTCTCCCCAATTAAATGGGAGTTCAAGAGGTTTTAATCTCAGGTGGTCCCCACCAAAATAAACATGAAGTGGAGGTTAGGATTGGGTGGTCCCCACCACCATAACCTCTCATGGGAGGTTATGGTGTGGTGGTCCCCACCTCCATCTTCCACATGGAGGTTTCAACAAACCAAATATAAAAATAAATATACAAATTTATCTTAATTTAATTTTATTCATTAAAACACTAAATTATCTTTTATTCTCAACCAAATATCGTCGAGGTGAAAGTCTTCTTATGCAAATACCGGCTTTGCAAGTTCAATGGGCCCCCCAGATTTCAATTTTGAGCATCGAATCAAATGCTATAAAATCCCTGTCATACGTTTACTGAACATACCTGAACAAAACTTCAGATATTGATTCCAGACACACCAGGCCTCAGAATAATGCACCATCAGTTTTCGTGGACCTGTAAAATTCCAATGTATTTTAAAAAAGAATCTATAGAAAATTTGGGTCTTAATATTATCCCCACCTAGGGGCTTTATGTCCCCATAAGCTACAACTCAAACTAAGAAAACAAATGTGTGTACTAAGCAGACATCTAAGCCTTCTGCTCCCATGTGCTCTCCTTGAGGTTCACATGATGCCAACGAACACACACCAGAGGTATCGACCATCCAAAAATGACTTGCTCCTCTCGATCCTCAATATCTACTAGGCCCTCCGTAAAAGTTTCCCCATCGTCGATGTCCATCTCTCCATGGACAATGATGTGAGGAGGTTCGTGCACATATCTCCTCAGCTAGGATATATGAAAGAAGACGTGCACCTAGTAAAACTGAGGTGGATGATCTAACTGGTATTCCACCTCGCCAACTCTGCTGAGGACCTGAAAAGGTCCGATGAAATGTGTAGATAACATATCACCTCGTCCAAATATCTGTAAACCTAATCGGGGTGATACCCATGGAAAGACATGGTTGCCATCATTGAAATCCAGAGGTCTATGTATCCTATTTGTATACGGCTTTAGTCTACTCTATGTAGATGTCATCTACTATTGGATGATCTACACCTTCTCTGTGGTAGCTCGTACCATCTCTAGTCCCACTAGTACTGACTCAAAGAGATCACAAAGAAAAGTCTTCAAAACACACATGCAATCATTGTTTTCATGTACTGAGTTAGAAATAAGAAGTAAGGGCCATGTTATGTTGATACGTCAACCACCGCACCAACACTGGACTCCCTGAATCGAAAACCACACTCAGTACCCTTAACACTATTGCTTCATAGAAAATATCAGAGTCCTATGTTCTACTGTAGAAATGACGCATATGATACCAATTTTTCCTGACCCATCCCCTGGGGCCCATTCCATGACTCCCCCAAGTCCTAATTCCATTGTCCAGGGGCTAGTGACTAGATCAAAAGGCATAAATCCCTAATCAAGGAAGGCATTTCCTTTATAACTGACAACACACACAATAGAGCACACAACTGGATACAAAACACTAAGTAAAACTATATAAGTAAAGAGTTTCGAAAAGTAAAAGGGGCCAGAAATACAATCCCGACTATAAAGTAATAGTACAACTGAAAAGGGACAAAACAACTGAAATATGGAAAGCACCTCTTGGTTCGTCCACCATGGGTCCTCACTTAAGGGTAGGTACAGATATCCTCCTTATCACTCCACATCCATTATTCTCCTTCGGGTACCGACTCATCGTGAGGTCCACCTCTGGGTACCATCTAGTCCTTGTACATTCAACATCGATCAGTGTTGTCCGTCGTCTGCATCCAACAAAACAAGGCACAAGTGTATCCAATGTAGCGGTGAGTATAATGATACTCTGTAGGGACCCCGAGACCCTCAAGGTCACACAAAAACCATCAAGATAAACCACAAGGTATGAAATCAATAGATTACCCCACATAGGTATATGCACATACATATATCTATGTTATCAAGTAATCCAACTCAATCATGAGGAAAAAACAAGGTTACTGAATTAGCTCACACAGGTATAAAACGTATGTAGAGATATAGAGATGATCAGAGGTATACATTGAATCATATATTCTGTCAAACCCACATAGGATCCAGGAACAGAAATCAAAACTGTCGAACCCACACATGATCAAGGATCAACAAACAGAGATTTGGAACCCACGAAGGATCTTGGAACAGTATTCAAAGCAGTTGAACCCACACAGGATCCAGGAATAGTCATCAGTGCTGTCAAACCCACACAGGATCTAGGAATAGTCTTCAGTGCACAACCAGCCACAGGGATCCGTACAAAGTATGTATGATTCTAGGAGGGTCCGCTTCTCAATACAATTTTAGATACATAAACTACCATGAAGTCGCGAGTTGATATATCCAAAAATTATATCCTTTCAAATGAAACCAAATGAGAAAGACGGTGCATCAATAGGACTCCCAGTCTGAGAGTTATTGGCATTTTCCTTTCGAGGGCCCTGTTGGATTTGATTTTGATCCAACCCAGCCATACCCCAACTCTATCCACACCTTTTGTGGGGTATACAAAAATAATTGTCTTCCTCAAAGGTTTCTGTCACCATAGATGGTTCATCAATCAGACACCCATAGCTCAAGTGACGAGAAAAAAATTGGAAATAGGTCAAACGGGTCCGGACTGGGGTCCGACCTGGTCCGTGCAGGGACCGGCCTGGCAGCCCGTCGGGTCCTCCCTAGACACATCCAGGGGGAATCCATGCACTGTGGTAACCTGAATGTCTTATTCATTTAGGTGGCAATAAAACTAGCACCACGTGGCGCCGATCCGCATCCCGTAGACCCACCCAATGGGGTCTTGTTGTTCCCGGTTGGCCGAGCAGCCAGATGCCTCCTGCCCGGCGCAGTTGCGCCTCGCCTCCTCCTACGACCCAGTGGCTTGGGCAGCCAATCTTCCTCATAGTCAGCCTTTACGTCGGCTGTTGTTGCACCACCGTGGCCAGGGGATGCGTACCCCCTTCATTCCATAGTGCAACGTAGTTCCATCGTGACTTCCTCAAAACCCCGGTGGATCGAGACGCTGGTCTCCTTCACGGCCGGGATTTTACCGTCCTCCACTACAGCACTGCATCCCACCAGCTGTGGGATAGTTCTTTGGAGGCACGATTACGCCACTTCCACCACATGGTGACACTTTTTCAATCCATCTGATGGTGATCTTTCTGTGGGTCTCTAGACGAGTTCCGATGGCTCGATTCTCATTCTAGAATATGTCGCACTCTCCTCAGGATGTCACCTTTGATCCAAAATCATCATTGATGAGATTCCCTCATTCTGGTCTCATGTCACATTTAGCGCCAAATTCAACAAAGAAGGCGGAGGGGCGGGCTGTGTTTGTTTAGACTGAACCCTCCTCATTCGGATGATAGCCTGCGGCTTCGATTCATAATCTTTAAAGAAGAATAAAGAACGAAAAACAATAGATCATGAATCGCCAACCTTTGTTCGATGTTTCTTGATGAAGTTGCAGGTCGACGAACATCGATTCATTGACATCAAAAAAGAATATGAAGAAGTCTAGGATGACATCATCAGTGTTATTCAAGGACAGTGCTTCCTCCCTTATTCCGGTTAAGGATCAGATAAGAAGATGTATGTCGTTGGTGGATTAAGTGTTCTTCATTCATCTATGGTCGCTCTTTGTTGGGAGGAGTGTTCTTCATTGGGAAGAATATGTTTCTCTAACTACTCTTCCAACACATCTCTCAACAAATGAATTGGAAATATAAATTAAATTATGTTTTAATAAATTTATTTGAATTGCACCAATAATTCAGGAGGTGTTGGAATAATAAATTAAAAAGTGGGGTGGCACCATTATGTGTTGATCTCAAGAGGTTTCTCCTCCCTTAATGGTGAGTTCAGGTGGTTTTAACCACAGGTGGTCCCCACAAAAATAAACATGAAGAAGAGGTTATGTTCATGTGGGCCCCACTAATATAACCACTCATGGGAGGTTAAGGTGTGGTGGTGCCCACCTCTAACTTATACATGAAGGCTTAAACCAACCAAATATAAAAATAAATATACAAATTTTTTTTTATTTTATTTTATTCATAAAAACTAAAAAAAAATATCTTTCATTCTCGACCAACTTACATTGAGGTGAAAGTATTTTTATGTGAATATTGGCGATGCGAGTTCTACGGTGCCCTCAGATTTCAATTATAAGCACCAGTTAAAAGGTTATAAAATCCCACTCATACGTCTACTAAACGTATCTGAACAAAAAATAAAAAATTGATTCCGGGCACACCGGGCCTCGGAATCATGCCCCTTCAGTTTTCATAGACTCGTAAAATTTCCATTTATTTAAGATAAAAATTCCATAGAAAATCTGGGTCTCTACACTCTTCCATATAAAACATAATATGTCTCAAGATTATTCATTATTTATCGTGAGAAAGAATTATTAAAATATATAGAGATTAATAGACATAATTTTACCAGTTTGAATGATCTATTATATTATTACAACTGCCATTGAATGTTATTGAATAACATATATGACTACTTCCTCTTTAAGGATATATTATTGTAGATGATTTACAATAGAAATGTTAATTTCTATAATCCCCTAAAATTGTTGAGTTTTGTTGCTACTACTACATTAGAGGATATAGGGTAGTGGAAGGATATTCTATATAGATACACTTGTAAATAAAATTAAAATATTTATATGAATTATTCCATTGAAATTCATTATTTACACAAGGGAACAAAATATCTAGTTGTGACCCAAATTCCCTCTTTGATGTCAATGGAGAAAATAAAACCATCTCAATCATATAATATTATATGATAATGACATCATTAAAATATGGAATTGAAGAATATAATATATGGGATCTCAAGCCAGTCTAATATCTCTTAGACTTATTACCAACATAACTTGCAGAGTATGAACCACCCCAACAAATCGAACATTAAATAATGAGGATTCAATGAGATGATTTTAAACAATATTCAATTGATTAATCCCTTAAATAATGAAAAGTACTCTATAAAAAATTAGTTCTATATTCTTAATAATAGGAACATAAATCACCAAAATACCCATATTAAATAGGGCCAGAGAAAGGGGGGAAATAAATGAAACAGAAATGGTGGCAGATGATCCAAGATGATCCAAATCTCTTTGGATTTTGCAAAAAATGAGAAAATGCATGTCGCACCTTAGATAACCACAATACTCACTATAAAAAACAATCAAGGTTAGTATATGGAAACCTAAACACTCCTATTGTTCTAATAGATGAAATCGGGAAACATGAGAGAGGAAAAAACTGTGAAATTTAAAATTAAAGAATATGAATGTATACCTCTAAGTACATACCATAAACACTCTTGAAATTTGAGATAAATGGTATAAATTGATTGTTCCAAGATATGTGGACCTTGTTCGGGGTGTTTGGCCATGGGGGGGTCTCATGGGTGACTGGAGCTGATAAGGGGGTTGTGGGACATCACTGGTGGGGAGGGGGTTGGGATGGGAGGGTGAACATCATCAGATGAGAGTGAGCTGAGAGGGGGAGGGAGGATGCCGCCTGAGGGGAGAGTGTTGAGAGGGGCTGGGGTAGGGTGGGTATGGTCGGGATGTTGACACAGAGGAAGAGGATAGGATGTCAAGAATGGGGAGGGGAGGAGAGGGCCAAGAGGTGTAGGTCGGGGACGGGAGGAGAAGGTTAATGAGGAAGTAGCCGGATTAAAATTAGAAAACGGGAGTGAATCCAAATTAAATTATGTAATCAGGGAAATGTATACCCTCGATTTTAACAAAAAAATGGGGATAGACAAGAATATATAACTTTTACCCATGGTTCTTCTAAACTGTGGGTATAGATGTGTGGAGATTGACATATATTCCAGTAGTGTTACATTAGTGTTGTTTCACAATAAATGATATTTTATTAAATGATTTAAAATTAATAAAATTTCAAAATTCTACCAAGGTAATTTTAAGTGTTATTAAATAATAATCATTGTCTATTGATTTGAAAATTCATATTTTATACACTAATCATTGACTCGTATATTGTAAAAACATGTTTCTCATGGTGTATGATTATGCATTATTTTTGCACATCACTTGCACTTTTTTTAAAATTTATTTCCAATAAACATGATGGTTTTATGTTGAAAATTAGTTAAAATATTTATAATAATTAATTATTATTTCTTTGAATAACATAACAGTAAATCTTTCTTAGGGGTTAAACTACATAGTTTAAAAAACAAGTGTCATTAATAAAAACGAAATTTATTAAATTGGAGAAGCATAGATGTATTGGAACCAAATTTTTAAAATTATCATACTTTTGTGTAGAGGATGTTTTTATCAAAATATATTCACTATTAATCCATTAATTGTTTAATTTTTGGGACCATTTGTTATGATTACCTTCCCTTAATGATTACATTTTTGTATTTACCAGAGTGTCACTCCTCTTACACTATAAAAAGGGAAGCACACTCCCACATCCTCACACATCTCGAACCAAATAGGATCCACCAATATTTAACAAATACACTTACAAAAATACCTCACATAAACACTAAAACATAAATTTTTCTATCAATCAATCCAATTAAGCCCTTAATTTAAAAGAAAATGTAGTCACCCAAAGAATTGGTAATATCCTCCCTCATGATCTTTTATTTTATAATCATTTTAAACACCTTACACTCTCTTAATTTAATTATTATAAAAAAACACCAATATACTCAATATAATGGCATGTTATTATTATATTGTTTTAACCTACACTTACACACACTTCCATCTAATTTTTAAAAAATGTGTTGTTTATGTGTTTAGCAAACTACAACCTCATTAAATTATTATTTTTTATTCTCCATATACCCCATATCATGGTGTGATTAACGATATAAAGTATATTTATATATAATATATATGATATTATTCACATTTTTAATATTAATTAATTTTTTTTAAAAACTAAACCTTATAATTTCAATTTCGTGTAAATAAAATAATTTCATTTGAAGAAGCATAGACTGTCACCCCTCAAAGCAATGTGATTCATTCACACTTTTCATAGAAAGTGTTAAGGATGAGTCTAATAAAATTATATGATATATATGAAATAATAATTATAATTTTATAATTTTAAATATATAAATATATAAATATGTATATATACATATATTTCGTTAACTCATTTTCTTTAAATACGACAAAAAACCAAAAATAGCATTCATGTGTATCTACTACCTATTGTCTATAGGAACAGAGTCTTAGATTTCAATCATAAATATCACATATATTATTATAATTTAAATATACTTAATATAACAGATATTTATATCATTTTTTATATTCATGAAATTATGACATTAGTATATGGACCAAAGATTCAACAAATAAAGCACATGTGAAAAACAAAGTGAATATTGCATGTAGTGAATCTGTTACATAGAATTGTTAATAATTGGGTAATATAAAGACATAATAATACAATATATTATATTATATATATCAATATGGTTCTGTGATATATTTATAAGGAGATTATATTTATTATAAATGAGGTTTTAATGAGTATGACAAGTGTCAAGATAGAAGGTAGTGTAATGCAATAATTTTATTTCTATAAGATACATGCCATATATGCCACTCATTTATTTTGTGTGGTGTATATAAATCACATTAATGTATTATATAAATATTATACATTTATTTATTAGTATTTACATATTAACATTAAAATATTTATCTCATGTGTAAATTTTTTCAAAAGTTAATAAATTGTTAATGCAATTTCGTATCAATTTACCTACACTGAGACACATTCCATGTTCTGAACCTATATTATTCTGTGATGTGTATATATGTCCTTTGACATGTGATATCATTAATTTCATTATTTATATAATTTTTAAATCTTAATTCATTTAATTTTTTATTAATTAGGAGTATGATCAAATGTTACAATGAAATAAAAGTATATTGAATGAATCATAACACATATCCAGAATGTTTGTGATTATACTTCCATTGATGAAATACTATGAACAATAACTCTTGAACACTAATTTGTTTTTAACCTATGTTTTTTCATGTTATATCTTTGTAATGATAACAATTTTTTCCATGTTGATACAGTAGATGGTCAAGAATGTTTATTTAATAAAGGAAGACATTGCTTCTCTTTTTGGGTAAAAAATATGTGTTCCTTCCAATCCCAGATTTCCAAAAATAAGTTTCCAAAAATATTTTACTATAATCATATGATATATAAAATAATTTTTTATACATTTTTTCCATTTAAAAAAATAGTACTTAAAATTTAACATTCTTCTCCTTTTCCAACCGTGACCTCTTTCATTGTTTTTTAAATTGAAAAAATATTGTTTGACTTGTATGGATTTACCCATAATCGTGTCTGTCAATCCCTTGAGTATTCCAATATAGATTTAAAAGTTTAGTTTTTAAAAATAACAATATTTCTTAATGATCTATAAATTCTTTTTTAATGAGTTTTTTTAAAAAAAGGTTTCAAATAGAATTATTTCATAAATTTATTTCCAAATATTTTTTATACGTTTTCATATAATTGTCAATGAAATGGGTTTGAAATCATTTTCAGGATCAATTTATTTCAATTAAAATTATTATCAATGAATTTTTTTTTTTCAAAAAAAAATCTAGATTTATTTATATTTGTTCATTTTTTATCAATGAAAATGTATTTTAAAATGTTTTGAAGCATAGTTTATAAGATTTCTAGTAAAATTAATTTTTAAAATAATTTTAAGAAATATTTTTATGTTTTTAAATTATTATAAATGAAAATTGATTTCAAATGGTTTTAGGTTTCAAAAATAATATCTCAAAGTGTAATGTATATTTACCTCTGAAATATTTTAGATGAATTGTTAATGATTTCTTTATAATAAAGGGGTTTTTAATAATAATATTATGAAAATTATTTTCAATTAATGGAAATATTTCTTAATAAATTTTATATGTTAAAATTTAAAATTCTTATTTATATATTATTAAATTCATTGAGATAGTTTATATATTACTAGGATATGATCTGAAAATTATTTTCTATGGCCCCAACCTTAAAACATTACTTAATCTATTGTTAAATCATTTATAAACATTGAGGATCTTTTCAAGGATACAGTTTTATAGAATTAGGCAATAACTATTACATTACTTATAAAATATTACAAAGTAGACACTTCTACTTAGTATCCATTTTTTCATAAAATATAAACTCCTATAAGAAATAAATAATCACTTTATTGATAAAAATATTCTTGATTTTATCCTTTTTCTTATCCTTCTTTAAACCCTATGAAAAACATTTCAAAAACATCGGAGAAAATAAAAAACTCAGTAAGGGTTATAAAATAATGAAAGAAAATATTAGTCCATGAATACATACAAATCATAAGATCATTAACAAAACTCATTAAGCCATAAGATTTATGAATATCACATATAAATCATAAATCATAATGTTAATGTATGGAATCCATATTATACTTACATTGTATATTTAACAGTTAATTAAGCAGTTGCATTTGGGATACCCATCATGGTGTATTACCTGATGCTCCTAGAGAAATATTAACGTTTACCTCCATCTTGTTACCCAAGGCATTATAGAGCTATCTCGGGCCCACCTGCCCTAGGATTATCATGGTACCTACCATATATGTAAAAAATTTCCAAATAACCATAACATAATAATAACATATAACACAAGTATAATATAAATATAACTTTTCCACATTCCTATCACAATATATCATTTCACGATATTGAAATAATTAATGCTTTCTCAAAACCATTTTCCAACCAATTTAAAACATCTAATAAAGTTATTTTTCAATCAATGTGTCTCATACCACACAAAAACATTTTAAAGAATATCCTTATAAATTATTAATTTCCACATAAATAAATCTTAAAAAATATTTTGAAAACATGTATATTAATGAAAAAAATTAGGATACTAATTCATTAAAAAATTTAGAACAATGTTTTAATTAATGAGTCCCTTACTAATTGATAAAATACTAGAATAAAAATAATTAAAAAAAAATTAATATAATATTATAATATTATTATAATAAAGATATTCATGATATAATATGTCAAAGGAAGGTATATAAACTATATAAAAGTGGATTGGTGGATAAAAACAATTAAGTCTCAATTGAATGTAAATTGAGACAATGCCTTGTACAAATATTGTTTCCTTATATTAAGGATAAATCAATGAAATGATATTGAGTTAATATTTCAATTACACGGTTTGTATAATTGATGTAACAATTTATCAATGGGGTGATTATGTGTAAAAATAGTATATCAACACAACGAGATGTGGAAGTTATGACATAAATAAATAAATAGTTATTCCATACATAATATTGTCTTAGTATAATCAATTATGTAAAGATTAAACCCAATGATAGGAAATTGAGTTTAAAAATACCCTTACAAAAATTTGGGAGCCTAACGAGGCCACATAAAATTAAAAAAAAATGTGTTAATGAGAGATAGAAGGGTATCTCATAATTTATAAATAATATGGACCTAAAGAATGATATATAATAACATATCCCAACATTTTAAAATATAAATTGAATAAGATAACATAAAATATTTATTTTCTAAAATAGAACGGTGAAAGGTTCCCATACCTAGAGTCCAACATGCCTCGTATGTTCATTTTTCTTCCTAAATAATAAACATAAAGGAATTTCTACTTAAATTAAAAACTTTTTAATGTTTATTATTCCTTTTAAATCACTTATTAAATTTGTACCAAAATTATTTAATTACATGAGTTCATATCAGACATTTTTTCGATGATTAGAACTTGTTTAAAAAATGAACTTGTTACAATTACAAATTATCCATCTGGTCAGAAGTCCATTTTCACCATATTTTTATTCATTATTCTAATAACATATATATCCAGTATATATTTATTTTGATCTAGTATATATGTATTTATAATAGTCCATAACATTTGTATAATGAAAATGAAATTATTTTTTTATGCAGATGGTAAGTCGTAGGTACACATTAATAATACTTTCATTTATTTATTTTTTAATTTTTAAAGTAATGGAAACTAAATGATACATAGGATTATTATAATAACGGTAATATATATATATGTGATATATGTTACATAATTCCATTATTTCCATCCTTTATAGATTCCATGTATAGTATGAATGAATCATATCACATTGAGGGGGTGGTACTCCGTATAGCGAACCAACATTTTCTAACATTACTATTAGATTATTTTAACATAAAAAGCATAATAGTATTAAAAATTGAGGATCCAAATGTTTTGTGTCTTGGGAAAACTAATACCATACATATCAATTACAACATCAAGCATAAACATTTATTTAATTTCTTCTTCTATAGCTTCTTATTGGTACTTGTCCTCTCCTCAGTACATGTATCCACCTGATGATATACATCAAGAGGGGTAAGCTAAAAGCATAGTAAGAGGATATATAAGAAAAATATTCCATGGGGTGAGCATAATGATAACATGGGAAAAAGATCATGAACATGAGAGGAAATATTAATATAAGACTGGAAATGTGGCAATGCGTACAAATGAATCATCATGTCTTAGTGGTTAACTACCAACCATACTTTTCAACCAAGATATCATCTTTTCCCCACATAATTTTACATATATTCATGAGATTCATCACTTTAACCAATTTATTGCAGTTCTCTATAATTCCGAGCGCACCCGTCACTTTGAAACATTCATATTGCGCTATATAATTCTGGGTGCACCCATCACATCATAATATTATCATTATTATTCTTTACACATAGAACACATCTCAAAAAATGAACATAACTAACCCATAGAAAGGAATTGGTTTCATCTCATAATAAAACATTCATAATATTTGGCTTCCCAAAAGAAATAGTTAATAACATACATGTTACATGTACCATCCACTTTGAGTGAGAAGTAAGAGGTGTGTTCTTAAAATATGGATTCTTTTTGGAAAACATTTGTTTGAAATAAAAAATAGTGACAAACATGTATATCCTTCAAAAAAATACAATGATGAAAATATGATCTTTATGGAATAACCATATCAAAAAGGGAGTGAAATTGGGAGAACTAGAAGGATGAATGTTTGGTTCGAGAATTTCCCCTTACATAGTATCTGGATGATTTTTTCTCATTAATGTCTTGTATCATGACATTATATTCATTAATGATAAATCCATAACCTTGTGTACATTAATATTTTTCATTATGGTTTCATTAAATGATTTTATGTGCCTTTGGATGAGTTATAGAATTTTAAAACATTGTTCGAGAATGTTTGATTATATGGTTTTCTGGAGTGTTTCACTTGTATTTTTAAATTGATGTTCTGTTAAAACATGGGTAAACATACAAAAATAATAATACATGTTATTAATTATATTAAAAAAGTTTTAATGATATTATAATTAATAGTATCATATCCATGTGGATGAATCATTAGATAACAATTAAATGATGATAGTTTGGGTTAATTTCGGCAGTTTTTCGATCACGACGAACTTGTTTTATTTTATCATTTTGTAATTTCTACATAAGTTAGAATCAGAAAATAGAATGGTACATAATAAATATAAAATATTTTTTTTCAACAATAAATTTTTTTTCATCACCAGATATGAAGGTAGATATGGAATAGGAAAACATGTCTTTCTTGAAGGTGATAAATTAACACCTCACGAGCAACGCTCTCTTTAATAAAATAAAAGGAAGAGGAAAATAAGGTTGGGTGATATAATATCTTATTTTCTTCATAAAATTACATTAAATTTATAATACTGTATATATTATACCATTTGGATGAAGATAGGGGGGAGAGAATAAGAAAAGAACATAAAATTGAAATTGAATTAAAGGAGAAGAGGGAGAGAAATTACCTCTTGAATCCTCCTCTTGAGATCCTCCTTAAGAGCCTAAGAATGATGTTTTGATGAGACTAGCAGATCTTGGACGTGTTGGAGGGTCTATGTAAGATGTTTGGGACGAGTTTATAGAAGGCTTAGAGCTTGAGAGCTGTGAGGAAATGAGGGTGTGAAGGGTGGTTTTTTTAGTGGAGGGGAGAGGGGTTTTCATAATATAAAATTTATTAGTTTATTATTTCTCCACAAGAAAAGTAATAGTGACTATTACATGACCAAGAATACTAATTTTATCATGTGATCCCAAACCATGTGGGCTTACATGAGCAGAACATCACACATGACCCTATAATTAGCTTATTTAGCTTATTTTGTAAATTACGATATTTCACTATTCATTAAAAATTCATGTATTTCAGAAAAATCCCAAAATATTACCCCAACCATTTTCTGAAGTGAGGATCCAAAACTGATTTCCATTTATCAAAAATAATTTTCTATATATGTTAAATTTAATATTTAATTAAAATCATAATTTATTATAAAAAACTAGTTTTAAAACATTCATTTACTTATTCTAGAATATAGGTACATCATATATTCACTTGAATGTTATTTTTATACTATCATAGGTAAGGGTACTATTCATTATGGTATATCATTATTCATGAGGGTATGTTACTATTCATAATGGTAGTTTACTATTCACCAAAAATTATTTTTATTTTATTAGACTCCAAAAAACATCTTGAACAGAACCGATTATGTCAGATTTTCAAAATTCCAAACACAAAAGTGACAAAATTATGATTAAAGGTCACTTAGCACATAGTAGTTCATAATGTTGTGTTTTCATGTGATTTTATTACATGATTATAAGAATGGAATTTCCATTGAAAAACATTGGGTCATTACATTTTTCCCCACTTAAGAAATTCTGCACTCGAAATTTCAATTTACATAAACAGGTGATGGTACTTCTCCTTCATTGCCTCTTCTGGTTCCCAAGTTTCTTCCTCAACTTATGGTTTCTACACAAAACTTTTAAAATATGGGTTGTCTTGTTGAATAGACCCTTATCTCTTAGATCTAGAACCTTTATCGTTTTCTCCTCGTAGGAAAGATCACCATCCAACTGTACCACCTCTGAGTTTAGTACATGTGAGGGTCCGGTATATAATTCCTCAAGAGTGATATGTGAAACACATCATGAACATGAGACATATTCGGTGGAATTTCATGTAGATAGGCCACGACTCCTATGCGTTCAAGGATCTAAAATGGGCCAATGTTCCTTGGGATTATCTTCCCTTTCTTTTCGAACCTCATGACTCTCGTCCATGGTGATAATCGCAGGAATACATTATCTCCAATGTAGAACATCATGTCCCTTCGATGGTTGTCAGCATAGCTCTTTTGCCGACTCTGAGCAGCATTGATGTGTTTCTGTATGACTTGAACCTTCTCTGTCATCTCTTGAGCTAGATCGGGTTGAAGTATCCTTCTTTCTCCAACTTCATCACAACAGGTTGGAGTTCTACAACTCTTTCCATAGAGAGCCTCATATAGATCCATCTAAATATGCTAATGGATGTTATTTTTGTATGAGAACTCAACCAATGAGAGATTCTAATCCAATCCACCTTTTAATTCCATAGAGAATGCTCTTACAATATCTTCAAGTGTCTGAATATTCCTTTCAAATTGGCCCTTAGTTAGGGGGTGATAGGCCGTGCTGAAATATTAGTAAGTACTCAACGAATGTTGAAGGCTCCTCTAGAATTTAGATGTGGTCCTTGGATCATGGTCAGATACAATCGAGAGTGTAACTCCATACAATCTCACCACTTCATTCACATATATCATTTCAAGTTGTTCAACCAAGTGATCTTCCTAAATAGCAATAAAATGGGATGTCTTGGTGAGTCAGTCAACCACAACCCATTTTTCATTATTTCCCTTCGATGTATTCGGGATACCCACGACAAAGTCCATAGTAACATTTTTCCATTTCCACATGGGTATAGGTAATGGCTGCATCACACCATTAGAATTTGTCGCTCATCTTTAACTTGCTGACATACCAATCACCTTGATATATATTTTGCAATATCCTTATTCATGTTATCCCACAAGAAATGATCTCAGAGATCATGATACATCATGGTACTCCTAGGATAGACAGAGAAAGTTGAGCTATGTACGTTGTCCAATAGCTCATTCTTTATCCCAGGTTACGAAGGCACACAAATCCGCATTCCAAACCAAATCACACCATCATCATTGTTATAGAACACTTACAGCTTCCCTTCCTTTAATGCATTCACCCTCTTTTGTATCTCCACATCATCCATTTGTGCTTCCTTAATCTTCTCTTAAATGGATGGTTGCGCAATAATTTGGGAAAGGTAGGATTTATCCCATGCACTTATGATTTCAATATCCATCATTTGCATATCCAAGAATATATGGTATTTCTCAATCCGAAACATGGATAGACTAGTAGGATCTTTTCTTCTTAGAGCATCACCCACCTTGTTTTCCATTCCAAGATGATTGTGAATAGAGAAATCATAATCCTTGATTAGATCTAACCATATCCTTTGACGCATGTTGATCCCCTTTTGTGTAAATATATATTTTTGGCTCTTATTGTCAGTGTATATGTCACACTTTTCTCCATAAATGTAGTGCCACCATATTTTCAAGGAATAAATCACGACTACAATCCCTAGATCATGTGTCGGGTTTTTCATCTCATGGATCTTCAACTGTCGTGAGGCTTAGGCTATCACATTTTCATTTTTCTAGAGTACACACCCCATGCCTTTCTTTGAAGCATCGATGTATATCACAAAACATGCCCCACTTTTCGGTAGTTTGAGTATAAGTGCAGTAATAAGCCTTCTCTTTATCTCCTTAAAGCTTCCCTCACATTATTCCATCCAGACATACTTTAACCCTTTCCTTTTTAACTTAGTTAGTGGGCATGACAATCATGAGAACTGTTTCACAAAACGTCGGTAGTACCTAGATAATCAAAGAAAAACTATGGATTTCTATGACACTAGAGGGCCTGGGTTATTCATCAATCGACGTCGACTTTGAATGGTCCACATATATTCCCTCACTTGTGATCACATGTCCCAAGAACGTGACTTGATTCATCCAAAAGTCACTCTTTCTGAACATGGCATAAAACTTCTCCTTTCTTAATGCCACAAACACAAGTCTTATATGATCTTCATGTTATTCCTTACTCTTGTAGTAGATGAGAATATCCTTAGTAAAAACTACCATAAATTTTTTTAGGTAATGTCTAAGGACTCTATTCATAAAATCCAAGAAGATTGACGGGGAATTAGTAAGTCCGAAGGGCATCACAAAAAACTCATAGTTCCCATACCTCGTACAGAACGAAGACTTTTGAATATCATCCTTCTTCACCTTTACCCAATGATATCTAGAACAATGTTCCTCCTTTGAAATGTATTGAGATCAACTTAACGGATCAAAAAAGTCATCAATCCTTGGAAGACGATACTTTTTCTTTTTGGTGATCTTGTTGAGTTCCCGATAGTCAATACACAGCCACATTGTTCCATCCTTCTTCATCACAAAGAGCACTGGCACACACCAAGGTGATGCACTAGGGCATATGAACCCTCTGTCCAGATGCTCTTGTAGCTGCTTGTTTAACACTTCTAGTTTGATAGGAACCATCTTATATGGACACATCGAGATAGCAGTATCTCCGGGTATGATTTCAATTGAGAACTATACTTCTTGATACGGGGGAATTCCAGGTAACTCTTTGGGAAATACATCTCCATATTCCCTCATGATGGTAATTTTATCATGATTGGCACTTTCCTTCGACACAACCATTTGGGTTATGTATGCTACTTCATAGGGAATGAACACCCACACCATTGAAGGATTTTTCAAAGGATATTAATGATCATCCTTGATTTTTTATAGGAGCATGGTATGGTTTGGAATATGAAAATATATTTCCTTTTCCTGAAAGTTGATATGTGCTCTATATAACGAGATCCAATCAATTCCCATTATAGCATCAAATTCCTCCAACAGAATTATTATGAGATTTGCCGAAAGAATATACCCATATACGCCAACATGAGAAGAGTTAAACAATTGGGTGGCAATTATTTCACCACGTGGAGTTTTTATAGATATCTTTACTTCAAGGTTTCAGGGATTCGATTATATAGTTCCAACAAACTTGCAAGATATAAAGAATTGTGTAGAACTAGAATCAAATAAGACCTTTTAAATTATTGAGTGAATATGATGTGGACCTTTTATGACTTCATTATCTTACTCTACATCCGTAGTACTGAATGAATAATCCTTCCCATTTTCCTTTGGATTTGGTGGTTGCCGACACTAATTACCCTCAAGAACTCTAGGTTTAGTGCGCTAGCTTTCATAGTTCCCTAGCTCCCTACAGTTGTAGCATTGAACCATGAGTGGTTCGCTCCATTATTCTTCCACATTCTCCTTCTTTTTCATGTCTTTCAAACACTCTTGAGCATGGTGTCCTTCTTTCCAACACTCGAAGCACTTCCCCATTCCTTTGAGGCAGTTCCCATGGTGCAACATCCCACATTTCTGGCATGTGGGTCGTTGAGTTTTCTTCCCACTTTTGTCATTACATCCTCCATCTTGAAACTCCATCTTTCATTTCTTACCACCATATCCATGGGACCATTTTCCAAACACCATATCCACTTTGAGAGATCATCGAACTACTTCTTCATAACTCCCAAATCCTTGAATTTCAAGATCCTTTCGAAGGTGTGGCTTTAATCCACTATATAATCTATCAATTTTTCTATCAATTTTGATAACAAAAAACGAAGAATACATTGAAATACTTGTGATATTTTCTTCATAGGTTGTGATATATTCTCCTTATTTTTTCATGAGCTCTATGAATTCTCTCTCCATCTTCGTACGATGATTTCTTGGGAATTACTTATTATTAAATATTACTATAAAGTCTTCCCATTCCATCTCTTCAATTTCTTTCAATGGCTTGGTGTTCTTAATCAAATCCCACCATTGATCGGCATCTCCATCTAGATGATAAATGGATAAAGTCACCTTCTCTGTCTTAGAACATTGAAGAACAGAAAATATCTTCTCCATGGAGTTGACCAACTGTTCCACAGCTAGTGGATCAGAAGATCAATTAAACATCGGTGGTTGTTGCTACATAAAACATTCGATAGCCAGTTGCTTCATCTTTGGTGAAGGAGGTCATTCCCCATTATTATGGTTATTTTTCATAACCTATGATAGCTGGGTAAGAATCACCATGAATTTATGAACTCCCCCTCCTAAATTATTGGGGATGTAGTTTGGGAAATCGTTGCATCAGCCCTCGCATGAGTTGTTAGACTGATTTCTCCGTATTCCCACCATTTTCTAAAATAGAAAGGGTTAGAATAAAACATAAGTAAATAATTCATGAATAAATTATTAATTTAAACAATTTATACCAAAAAATAACATATGGGATCCCTATGTAAATATTATTGTGTTCATATTTGTACTTAGTCTCATGCTAGAGGTTTTCTCTAGGGTACAATAATCCTAATTCCCAAATTAACTAAACGTTTCCTCTAATACCAACTATAACGACCTAACATTTTCTTACATTGCTATTACATTATTTTACGATAAACAAAATAATAGTATTACAAATAGAGGATGAAACCGTTTATTTTATGGGGAAAACTAGGACCATTGATAGCAATTACATCATCAAGAAAAAGCATTTACTTAATTTTTTCTTCTATAGATTCTTATTGGAGCTCTTACTATCCATAGTACATGTAGCCACAAGAGGATATACATAAAAATGGGTGAGCTAAAAGCCCAGTAAAAGGATAGATAATAATAATATAGCATGGGTGAGTATAATAATAACATGGGAAAAAAGATCATGAACATGAGAGGAAACATAAATATAAGACTTGAAATGTGTCAATGCATAAAAATGAAACATCATGCCTTACTGGTTAACTACTACACATACTTGTGAACCAAGATATAATATTTTTCACACATAATTTCACATTTACTCATGAGATTACTAACTTTAAACAATGAATTAGAGAGCTGTATAATTCTGGGCACACCAGTCACATTAAATCATTCATATTGTGATATATAATTCTGAGCGCACCCATCACATCATAAGATTATCATTATCATTATTTCCACATATAACAAATATCAAAAATGAAAATAACTAACCTAGGGAACGGAATTAGATTCATCTGATAATAACATATTCATAAATATTGGGTTCCCAAAAGAATGTGGTAATAACATACATGTTACAAGAACCATCCACTTTGAGTGATAAGTAAAAGGTCTGTTCTTAAAAGAAGATTTATTTTGGAAAACATTTGTTGCACATAGAAAAAATAGTGACAAACATGTATATCATAGAAAAGTAAGGACAATGATCATTAAATTATCTTTAATGAGTAACCATATAAAAAAGAGTGTGAAAGAGGGACAACCCAAAGGATGAAAGTTGTGTTCAGGAATTTCCCATTACCTTGTATCTGAGTGCTTCCTTCTCTTTAATGTTTTGAATAATGTCATTATATTCATTAACTATAAATCCAGAACCCTGTATACATTAATATGGTTCATTATGTTTTCATTAAGTGATTTTATGTTCCTTATGATGAGTTATAGAGTTTTAAAACATTGTTCGAGATTGTTTGTTTTTAAGGTTTTCATGAGTGGTTTACTTGTATTCTTAATTTGAAGTTCTAGTAGAACATGGGTAAACATCCAGAAATAGTAATAAATGTTATTAATTATATTACATGAGTTTTAATGGTCTTATAATCAATCATATTATAACCATGTGTATCAAACATTAGAAAAATATTAAATGATGATTGTTTTGGTTAATTTTCGCGGGTTTTCGATCACAACAAACTTGTTTTATTTTATCATTTAGTAATATGTACATAAGTTACTATAAAAAATGGAATGGGAAATAATACATATAACATATTCTAGGTCAATGATAAAAATGGTTTCCTGGACATATCTGAATGTAGAAATGGAAGAAATAAACATGTCGTTCTTGAAGGTGATAAATTTACACCTCACGAGCAACGTTATCTTTACTAAAATAAAATGAAGTGGGAAAGGGGGTTGGATGATATAATATCCCATTATCATCATAAAAGTATACTACATGTATAATACTAGAGTTAAAATACCAATTGGATGAAGATAGGTGGGGATAGAATAAGAAAAGTACATGAAGTCGAAAGGGAATTAAAGGAGAAGAGGGAGAGAATTTACCTCTTGAATCCTCCTCTTGAGATCCTCCTTAAGGGCCTGATCATGGTCTTTATATGAGACCAGCAGCACTTGGACATGTGGGAGGGGCTAGGAAAAATGTTCAGGTAGAGTTTAGATAAGGCTTGGAGGTTTAGAGGTTCCAAGAAATGAGGGTGTGAAGGGTGGTTTTTATAGTGGAGGGGAGAAGGGTTTTATTAATATAAAATTCATTAGTTTATTATTTCTCGACAAGAAAAGGAATTGTGAGTATTCCTTGACAAAGAATAGTAATTTTCTCATGGGATCCCGAACCAAGTGGGATTACATCAGCAGAACATAACACATGACCCTATAATTAGATTATTTAGCTTATTTTGTAAATTATGGTATTTCACTATTCATCAACAATTCAAGTATTTCAGAAAAATCCCAAAAAATTACCCAATCATTTTTAGACATGTAGAATCCAAAAATTAAGTCCATTTTTGATAAATAATATTCTAAATATGTTTAATTTAATATCTAATTAAAATAATAATTTATTATAAAAAAACTATTTTTAAAACATTCATTTACATATTCTAGAATATATGAACATCATAAATTCACTTGAATTTATTTATACTATCATAGGTAAGGTTACTATACATTATAGTATATCACTATTCATAAGGGTATGTTACAATTCATAAGGGTATGTTACTATTCACCAAAAATTATTTTTGTTTTATTAGAATCCAAAAATCATCTTGAACACAACTGTGTATTTCAGATTTTCAAATTTCCAAACACATAAGTGACAAAATTATGTTTAAAGGTCAGTTAGAACATATTAGTTCATTATTTTGTGTTTTCATGTGATTTTATTTCATGCTTATAAGAAGTGAAATTCCATTGAAAAGCATTGGGTCGTTACACTCAGCAGTTCCTCAAATAAAATTAAAATATTTATAAAACATGAAAAACATAAATTTATGTTCTAAATGATAATCAAAGAAGCCTAGGGATAAAATAAATATCATATATATCATATATAATTATAGTTCCATCATAATTACCACCCTATGAGGTGGTAGGATAATATTGATTAATCATCATTCTGTGAGGAAGTAGTTCGCCATTCACATAAAGAGTATGTTCAGTACTCATTGGACAAATGTATGTGAAAGTGTTATTCTAATAATTCTCATAAAAACATATTATATTTGGTATGGTAGTGTTTTTATGTAATATAATATAAATAATATAATATGGAGTGAAGATGTAGAATAATGGAAAGAAATTTTAGAGAAGACCCTACCTCTTAAAATGTGTCTCTCTTTGATTTGAGCCAAAGTGAATTTATTTATTGATGTTGTCCTAGGGGAAGGATTCTAGGTTGAATAATGGGATGTTGGGAGATTCCTATAGAATATTTTGTATGAGTCAAGGGTCTTAATAGGATTGTTTAATGGTTTAGAGGTGGTGGCATTTTATAAGATATATGAGGGGCTCTTTGGAAATGTTTGAAAGTATTATTTTATTATAAAATTATATTCTATTTAAAAAAATCCAAAACACATTAAATTTGAAGATAATATAAATATCAGTAGAAATAAAATAATCCAATAATAATTGAATATGACTAGGATATTTTTTAATCTTTATCATTTTTATTTAACCCTTTTTTACTCTTACTATTTTATAAATCATTTAAAACTTTAAGAATATCAATAGACAACAGAACACGACAAATATCCAAATAAAGTGTCATTAATAAAATTTGAGATATATGATAACTATTTAGATGAATTGTAAATTTTTTGGACATTTATAATATTTAACAAAAAAATTAAAAATTAAAATAAAAAATATGACAATTTTTCCACTATTCATATCCATATATTTTAAAAAATCAATAACAACATGATTTATTAAAAAAATAATTAATAAAACTAGAAAATGTAATTATCATCCCAAAAATTTATTTATGAAGTCAAAAAAACAAAATTACATTTATTCTAACATTTATAATATCAATTATTTGAATCTATTATTATTGAAGAAATCATTACATCACCATTTTGTAATAATTATATTTAATTATATAATGTCATAAAATTATAAATAAAATACCTTGATTTAGGATTTTATTTATGTTTTATAATTACTATGTACATTCAAAAATATATCTTATATAATTATAGATAAATTTTATTTTAATAAAAGTTATATGTTTTTTTACATTTTCCTTAACAATAATTTAATTTTTATAAAATGTTATTTTCACTTACAAGTGGAAACAAGGGGTCCGAAAATCGACCCAAAGGTGACCATTGTCGGAAATATTTCATCCAATAGGGTATGACACATGTTAGTGTAATTTAATAATATTATAATATTATTTTTTACCATTATTTACCAGATTTACTCTTTAACAATGGTAAATAAAAGATTTACTAAAGTTAGTATTTATAATTTGTAAAAATAAAAGATACCTATTCACACAATTTAAATCTTCTGATTCTAAATATGGAATCAATTTTTTAAAATTTAAAAGCTAAAATTTAAAAAAATTAATTTAAAATTAACTTCTGTTTTCAAAACTAAAAAGAATGTTTTTCTAAACTAAACACCGCTAAAAGAATAACATATGTTTATGTCCAATTTCAAATTGAGATTTCATTCATTGAGAAAATTTGCATTAAATGATAAAAATATAATCTAATTATAATTAAAAAAAATTAAAATAATATTTTAATCTTATAAATAAATTAGAATAAATGGTTGTTATGAATTAGATTGCATTATTTTTCACTATATATCAATAAAATTTACATTATCATAAAATTACCAAATTTTTACCCAAAGAAAATTTTTATGTGCCATTTTTAAATAAGACGTTTATTTTCTCCAATGATACATATAATAGTGACAAAAACAATATTTTATAAGGTTTTTCCTTAAAAGGTGGTAAATCGACCATTAAATGAGTAATTGAGTAATTCATGCTTAAAATCAGATTCATTATTATTCTAAATCATGGAAATTTATTGGATAAATATAAAAAAACAATTATCAAACATGTGTAATAATATTTTGTTAATTTCTATTCATTTCTGCCAATATAATAGCTAGTCATTAACTAGAAATAAAAATAAAAATAATATTATATTATTTTTCGTTATAACTCAATGTTGTGTGCAATGTAGGCTTTCAAAGAAACTAATTGTTGAGTGTTGATTAAGCTATCAGTCAAAGAATCCTTTTGAATGTAAACATAATATTTAATTCCCAAAAATTAATAAATATGAAATTTTAATTTTCTTTATTTTTAGAGGTTGTTACATACTTACCCCCATTTTGGGAATTGTGTCCTTGCAATATTAAAATTGTGCTCGGAAACATCGCTAAATGTCCCACATAAGAAAAATTGTAAATAAAAATATCAATTCAAAAGAAATAAAAAGATGTACAATGGTCGCCCAATATAACCCATACTAAGATTCCATTTTGGGAAACATTGATATAGAAGATAAACTAAGTGTCTTGTTCAGATTTAGAATGATAGAAAACATGATTATGAGAATGTTAACATCAAGAAAACCACCAACATGAGATAGTTCAAATAGTCATTAGGTCCCCAGTAGGAAATGTAAATAGACAACATTAATGTTTCATGTCCCATTTCATTATGTTAGAGAATCTATATATTATATTGTCAGAGGAAAGGGGAAATATACTTACTTTTCATGTTTAGTATTCCCTTTAATAAGTTTCTACAAAAAAATTATCTTTTCTCTAAACGATGAGTATTCAAGATATGAGAAACCACACCTTCTTTTCAGGTATAATTTTTTCATTTTATTGATTTTTTTAGAAAAGAGGTGTTTCTGGAAATTTTTGAAGTACAAGCCATGTACATTATGAGTACACATTGTGTACTTCCTTGCTACTGAAGGATGTGTTCTGGACGTGTAGGGTCCACACATATGGCCATCTGACGGTGTTTGGAGGCTGCTTAATGTGGAGTTTGGAAAAGTAATGTACACGCCGCGTACTCCAAATGTACATGCCATGTATTTTTTTCATTAAACGCATCAGGGCCGCGTCTAATCTCTAGAATCGACTTTTTTTATGTTGTCTTCATCCGATAGCACCGAGCAGCCACAGATCTTCGATGAGCCCCTGAACCTCCATCCGTCCTACGATTCGAACACCGGTGAGTGCGTTGGAATCACAGTTGTGAGTTCCCTCTTCACCTAGTGCAACATGTCCCAATTCCTTCTATTTTCTATGTTATCATGGGTTGATCATTTTACAGTTTTTCATAGATCTATGACATTATAATGAGATTAAAGCATCATTGTTCAAGTATATTGATCTCCTAACATCGAGTTATGTGGTTTTTTCCTTCCTATTTAATGTCATTGAATATATTGTGAAAATTCTTCCAATACCATTCAACGGGGTTTTGAATGTTTACCATTTTAGCCCCATTTATTTCTTGATTTGATTGTATTCTGGAGTAGAGGATTTTGATTGTTTCTTGGGATAATTTTTAGGCTTTGTAAGTGTTTCCATTCAAGTTCTTTCCTATATGGACCGTTGGGTCTAGTTTACCTTTTTGACTGATATTTTTTTCCCATGCATATCAATGTAGGATGGTGTGATTGTTGTTTTTCTCTTTTGAGATATTGTAGAATACTATCCAAGTATTCCTTGAGGTTACGTTGGTTAATATTTTGATATGCTTTTTGACTTACACAGGTCTGTGGTAACCTAGTGTAGTAGGCCACAAGGATTATTGATGTAAGGGATTTTCCAGAGTGTCTTTATAATACAATGAGAGACCATAGGGGGAATTGATGTTGAGTGCTTCCACAGAGAGTTTGTATTTACTCAAAACGGGCCACATGGGGAATGAGACATTGAGTGCTTCCCTAGAGTTCCTTTAGTATGATAGTAGACTATAGGGGGAATTGACAGTGAGTGATAACCTAGAGAGTCTATTCTTTAGCTGAACCCGAGGGGTGAGACTATGTGTGCCTCCCAGAGGGTTTCTAGTAGTTGTTGGTTGATCCATAGGGGTTAGGCTATGAAAACTATCCATATGGTTACTTGTTTGTTCTACTTTCTTGAGTGGCTTCTTACTTGTTTTTAAATTAACTACTTGAAACTGTGGATTGTTTAATGTTGAGTATTTTCATGTTTACTACTTTCATTAATTTTACCTGCCATATATTCACTAACTATTTGGAGCAGATCTTCAGGTGGTTTCCTACTGGGATTAGTATCAAACAATGTCTCTCTCATGCTTTTGGGGCCAAATAGATTATATTTTTGCAGGTAATGATAAGGGCATGCACCCTTTGATTTTAGGTACATGACTGCATTGGAGTAGGAGATCATGGGACGAAGATGAGCCTTATGATGCTGAGGAGTTTCTCCTTTTTTTACCTTTTGTACTTTGGTTTAGTACTATATTTATCATTGTGACATGTTTGGATTATTTCCTGAACATATATGTATCATGCATCATTTAGATATATTTATGCTATAATTGTTTCTTTATCAGTCTTCTACAATTTACTATTGCTGGATATTTTCTGTTTCCGCTATTGTGTGTTGTTTACTTCCACTGTGTACTCTGCCAATGAGGTAATAATTTCACCACTATCACACCCAAGTCCCTCTCTACAAGTTGGTAGCCTCTTTCCTTTGGGGAAATGCACTTGAGTCCATGTGACTAACCAGGTACGGGGCGCCTCTAGGTGGCTTCCGTAACTGGGACATTATACAAGATGACTTGGTCACATGTGATGTGATAGAATATACTTCTAGATAATCACAAAATCCAAAAAATATGGAAAATATATTTACCCTATCTTTAGATATTAACCAATACGAAAATGGTTTTTACGAGATCAGATAATTCCCAAAAGGATAATCTTTTATAAACATAATTATTAATATTAATATCCAAAATTGAACAAACAATTCCCAAAGTTCAACAATGGCCATTCAATAGAAAATTTTCCTTAAAATACTTCAATATAATAAAAACTATATGTGAATCCCAAAACATATAATATTTTAATCACATAGTCTTCTATTGTAAATATTAACATTTATCTCCAAATAACTTCAACTACACTTAAAGTCTCATAATAAGGTGTAATAAACCAAATCACATATTCTCTATGATAGGCTAATCATTTCCATAAATAACCCAAATCACCATATGTCCACAACAAAAACATATATCTTTTATAAATAAAATCTCAACCATTACTCCAAAAATCAAATGCCATAGTTTTCTACATTCCTTAGGAAAATAATGTTTCCCTAAAAGCGAGAACTTCTTCCAAAATAACCATTATCACTTAATCACCAAATCATTATAATATATTGAGAATAGCCATTTGATAAAAAATATGTTCCCAAAGTAAACATAATACTCATCCATTAAATAGTTTAACTAAAAATAATTAGTCATGCTAACCAGGTACTTAACGTAGTCCAGTGGTAGATGATAAATTCCAATCACACATTGGTTGTGGGTTTGATTCCCCCAGCATTGTCAGACACGACAGTTTGTCACCCATCCTACAAGTGGTCCTTTTTAAAAAATTATATAATTTTATAACATTACAAAAAAAAGTAAAATTTCAAAAAATTAACCATAACATATTTTAAACACAAATGTTATCTCATACCTCATTTTTTCATTCCAAAAAATGATAACATGAAATTGACTAAAAGTCAATGACTATATAATCCTAAATGAATATTTATAACTATATCCACAAAAGGAAATATAATTTCCACATGAATAGAATTTTCCCATATGAAACATCAGGTTTACACATACTAGAAATAGTCTTACAAAGTAATCATATCATTAATATATTTAAACAAATCATAATTCATATATCCAACATAACTCTTCAATTCCTAAAATGTAGACATCTTAATGATCAAACATTCTTCCCGATCGTTTATCCACGTTTTCCATATGATTATTTTAAAATAATTTCCGATAAAAAACACTCATACTATCCTATGATTTTAGTATTTTCAAAACATGAGCTAAAAATAATCCATACCATTCATAGGTAATTTTTAGTTTCCTCATCTTCAATTCGAATGAAATTGGATATTGTTAAACGTATATTTGTTTGATCCTTCTAATACAATTCCCAAACCTTCTTCATAGGAAATCTATTTGTATAATTACCACGAACACCACATTTTAAACATACAATTGATCCTTGATAATGATCTTATTTCACTTTCCTGTAGTCAACTAGATGCTTCCTATTTCCATGGAATGATATTGATTTATGACATTCATTACCACATCTATATAATCTTCCCATCCCTTCAAAGAATTTTACAATGGGTTTCCTTCCACATCCTTGACAAATTGTTTTATTAATATACTTACCTTTATGGTTATCACCTGAACTATCATTGGGATTTTTTTCCCAGAAAGACAATGACTTATAAAAATAACCAAGGTTCAGGTGGTCAATCATGACTCCAGATTGTTGGTTGAGAATAAAAACATGATTTTTCATTGCAACTCCCATTTTATTCGGTTGTTTATTAATAAAATCAACATGATTTTCTTCACATCCATTTTTACATTGGTCCATTCTATATCCATTCATTTACTAAAACAAAAAAGGTTAGTGTGACTATATCAGTTAAATCATCATATAATATTTTATAAGGATGTTAAACACTAAGATATACTTATTCCGGTTATCTTCAACCCATTCAATTTATCTATAATACTATGACTCATTATAATATTCTAAACATTATAGTTATGTCACTTATGCTTAAATAACACCCTAACCTCTAAATTTATCTAAACCGATCTCTGATAATAACTATAAGGTCGTCGCCTTAAAACATTATTTAATCATTAAATAAATCAAGAATTAACATTAAGGGTCTTTTCAGGTTAAGTGTTTTAAATAATTAGGCCATAACTACTACATTATGTCTCAAAAATTAAAAAGTAGACACTTTTACTCATTATCCATTTTTTCATAAAATAAAAACTCATAAAATAAAAGAAGAAATCTTTTCATTCTATTAATCTTATTGAATTCATCTTTTCTCATACACTTCCTTATAACCGATGAAAAAAATTCAAAAATGTGGGATGAGCATAAAAATTTCAGTATGTGTTATAAAATAATGGAACAAAACTATAGTCTATCAAAACATAAAAAACATAATCTATTTAATATTCCTTATCAAATGATAATACTTTGGAATATCATATAAAAATCATAAATCTCAAAGTAAACTTCTGGAATACATATCATTCTTACAGTGTATCTTTCACAGCTACATAGGGAGTTACATTTGAAATACCAATCATCGTATATTACCCAATTATATTAGGAGAAACGTTAAAGTTTATGCGTATATCAACATTCAATGCATTGGAGAGCTATATAATGTGACCCGTCCTAGGTTTTTCATGGAACCACCCATATACGTAATCAAATCATAAGAACAGTTACATAATCTTAACACATAACACATGAATAATGTAAATATGACTTTCCACATTCCAATAAAATATACCATTTCAATTTATTGAAATAATTAATTATTTATCAAAATCATTTTCAAAACCCTTGAAAACATCTAATTAATAGATTTTTGAATCAATGTGTATCATACCACTTTAAATCATTTAATAGAATATAATTTTAAAACATTAATGTCTATATAAATAAATACCAAAATCCATTTTGAAAAAATGGTCATTAATGATTAAAATTTGTAATAATAAATCATTAGAACATTTAAAATAATGTTTCAGTTATATTTTCCCTTACCACATGTGAATATACATGAATAAAAATAATTACATAAGAATATTAATCAAATCATAAAATATCATGTGAATAAGGATATTAACTATATAAAATTTCAGAGGGATGTATAGACACCATATAAATGTGAATTGGTGTATAACAACAAAGAAGTCCCAATATAATGTAAATTTATATAATGTCCCTTAAAAATATTGTATCCATAGATTAAGGATAAATAAATTAGATAATTATTTGTGAAAAATATAAATACACACAATATATGTGTATATTTCATGTATAATACATAGATTTTTTTCAGTAATATTATTTTAAAAAAAGGAAAAATGAAAAGGATATTTATATCAATGAAATGATGTTGAGTTAATATTTCACATACAATATTTATATAATTTATGTAACAATTTATCAATGAGGTGATTATGTGTAGCAATAGTGTATCCACACAATGGTATGTGTAAATTATGACATATATAAATAAATATGGATACCACACATAAACATGGAATTATGTAATCAATGAAGTATGTATAAAATCCAATGATAGGAAATTTAGTTTAAAAATTCCCTTACGAAAATTTCGTAGCCTAACGGCATCACGTAAAATTTCAAAAAATTAGTTGATCTGGGAGAGAGTGGTCTCTCATAATTTGGTGATAAAGTGGAAAACAATAAAGATATATAATAACATTTCCCAACATTTTAATATATAAATTCAAAGACATTACATAAAATAAGTCTTTTACTAAAAGTGGAGGGTTAAATGATCCCTTACCATTAGTCTGAATTGTATCGTTTGTTCCTTATTCTTCGTGAATAATAAACATCAGTTAATTTCAATATTCTTCTTAACATTATTAATTTTTTTTACATTTATATCAGTTATTACCTTGATACAAATTTTTTTAGTTATTTTAGAATATATTGGGCATTTTTTCGATGTTCAAAACTTCAGTCAAAAAAGAACTTGTTAAAATTAAAATTTATCTATGTGGTCAAAAGTCCATTATCTCAAGATTTTTCTTCCCAATTTAAATATCATATATATCTAATATATATATATTTATATCCAGTATATATGTATTTATAATATTCCATAAAATTTGTCTATAAGAAAATGAAATGCATTGTTCATGGAGAAGGAAAGTCGAACGTATTATTGAACTCTACATTTATTTATATTTTTCATTTGTAATGGAATGAAAACTAATTGATACATAGGTATATTATAATTCCAGTATAATATATTTGTAATATATGTTACATAAGTTTGTTAATTGCTTCATTTAAATGTTACATGTATAGAATGAACGAGTCATATCACATTGAGGGGGCGGTAGTCCACACTTCCTCAAATGAAATTATCATTTTTATAAATCTTGAATAGAATAAATGTATAATATAAAGTATAATTAAAGAAGAATAGAGATAAAATAAATATCATAAATATCATATATAATTATATTTCCATCATATCATCCAACATGAGAGGTGGTAGGAGAATATTGAACAATCTTTATTTCATGACGCAATACTGTGTCCTTCACAGAAATAGTATGTTCTATACACATTAGACGGATGTTTGTGTAAGTTTAGTAAGAATAAATATCATAAAAACAACATATTATACTGATTATTTTAGTGTTATTATGTAATCATATAAAAATAATAGAATATGGAGTGAATAAGAAGAAAAATGGAATGGAATTTTAGAGAAGATGACACCTCTAAAAATTTGTAACTCTCTTTGATTTGAGCCAAAAGGATTTCATTAATTTTGTTCCACCTAGAGGAAAGAATCTAGAATTAATCAGTTTATGTATGAAGTTTTATATAGAAGAATTTGGATATGCCAAGGGGCTTGAGTGGTGTGAGTAATGGTTTGGAGACGGTGGCCTTTTATAAGAGGGTGGAGGGGCTCTTTAGAAATGTTTGAATGAATTATTTTATTAGTAAAATGATTTTCATCTAAAAGAGTTCCAAAAACCCATTTAATAAGAACATTAGAAGAATATAAGTCAAAATAAAATCAATCAATATGAATTGGCTATGTTTTGGATATTTTTTAATCCTTTTCTTTTTTAATTAACACTTTTTTACTCTTATTGTTTTTTCATGAAATAAAACATTTTAGAATAAAAATAGTTACAGAACATAAAAAATATCAAAATAAATATTCTTTAATAAAATTTGATACATTATATTAAAATTTGGTGGAATCATAGATTTTTTTTCAAATTTTATAATATTTAATAAAATATTTTATATTATAAAATATGAATTTTCATTTTTTGTCACTATTCATATCATGACTTAAAAAAATCCATTTATACTTGATTTATTCGACAAAACATCATAAATAGAAATATAACATGTATCTATCATCCAAAAAATTCTTGGATGAAATCAATATAAAAAAATTACATTTATTTTTATATTTATAATATGATTTATTTGAATCCTTTAATAATAATGAAATCACGGCATCTTAATTGTGTCACAATTAAAATTATATATTTTATGTATAAATATTATAAAAAAAATAACATGATGTAATAAATATATTTATATTTCCAATGAATATTTATAATATAAAATATCAATTATATAATTCCAAATCAAAAAAGCTTAAAAATATATATATGTTTTTTTACATTTTCTTTAACATTAACATAATTTTTATAAAATGTCATTTTCACATAAAAGTGGCTCCATGGGGTCCCAAAATCGACAAAAAGATTTTCATGGTTTGAAATTTATCAGTAAATAGGTTTATGACATGTTTTAGGGTTATTTAATATAATTATAATATTATTTATTACCCTTATTTACGAGATTTTCACTTTATCCATGGTAAATAAAATATTTACTGAAGGTACTATTCATAATGTGTAAAAATAAAAGTATCCTATTTATAAAATTTGAAAATCCTGATTCCAAAATCCATTTTTTGACATTTAAAATATAGAAGTTACAGAAATTTATTTAAGATTAAATACTGTTGTCATAACCAAAAATATTGTTTATAAGAAGTAAAAACTACCAAAATATTGACCTGTTTTATATCCAATTTCAAACTAAAATTACATTAAATATAAAAAATTGGATAAAATGATAAAAATTTAATCTAATTACTATTTAAAATTAATTAAAATGATAATATTATAATATAAATAATTTAAATTAAAAGGCTGTTTTGAAATAAAATGTAGTTTTTTTCACTATTCATTACAAAATGAAGTTTATCAAAAAAATACAAAAAATTTACCAATTTAAATTTCTATGTCCCTCTTCAAATAAGAAGTTTATTTTGTCATATAGAACATATAAAAGTGAAAAAACTAGATTTAATAAGTTTTCTCCATAAAAAAACTGTAAATCCACCTTTTAATGAATATTAGAATATTTCATGCTTATAATGAGTTTCATTCTTATTTTAAGCACCTAAAAATTACAACATAAAGTAAAACCATTTAACAAACAAATGTAATAATATTTTAGTTAGTTACGTTCATTACCTCCAATACAATGTCTAGGCATTAACTACCATTTAAAATAATAATATTATTATATTATTTTTCTGTACAACATAATGTTGTGTGCAAGATAAGATTTCAATGAAACTTGTTATTGTGTGTTGAGTACGCTATCATACATAGAATCCCATTGAATATAAAATCAATATTTATCTCAAAAATAATAATAAATATAAAAATTTCATATTCTTTATTTACATTGTATGTTACAACCATTTATATTCATTATTCAATGGTTTATGTTTTGATGTTTGTGACACTCTTTCTTCTTCTATGGCTTATATGCTTTAGGAAACCATTTTATTACAGGTTATGCTTCAATAAAGTGAATCATATCACATTTCTATAGGTGATGATATTATAAAATATTCTTTTACCCATTTCATTTCATAGATTTTGTTACAATTTTTATAAAACACATTTATTTTTATAAGTCAGGATATGATGTATGTTTTATAATCATGTAACACATGTATCCGTGATTATATTATGTGACAGGTGGGACATGTATCTATAAGTACCTAGCCTTAAAAAATTACATAATCATGAGTTAAATCCAGAATTCACATTGGGGATTTCCTCTGGTTTAGTTTTTTATTCAATTAGGCCATAAATATTACATTACATATCAAATATTTCAAAGTAGGCACATGTACTCAGTATACGTTTTTTTCATTAAATAAAAACTCTTAAAAGAAAAAATTTATTATTTTCTTGATTAAAATCTTCCCGAATTATTCCTTTCTCTTACCCTTCCTTAAACCCTTTGGAAAACATTTCAAAAACATGGGATGAGCATAAAACCTCAGAAAGGGTTATAAAATAAAAAATGATAACATTAGTTCATCAATTCATACAAAACATACACAATTTAATATACCTAATTAAATCATATGATTTGTGAATAACACATAGAGATAAAAAATCATAAAGGTAACTTGTGGCATCTATAACATACATACATTGTAGATTGTATACCAACATAGGGAGTAATGTTTGGAATACCCATCAAATTATATTCCATAAATATATTAGTATAAATGTTAACATTTAGATTTTTCACATTACCGAATGTATTGGAGATCTATCTTAGGCTCACTTGCCCAAGGTTTATCTCAGAACCATATGTATACATAAATAATGATCAAGAACCATAACATAATAATAACACCTATAAATCATAATGTAATGATAACATTTACAAGTTTAAATCACAAGATATTATTTCATGATATTGATATAAAAAATTCAAATAAAACATTAAAATATAAGTTGTTCAAATCAAATTGCCTCATACCACTTAGAAACCTTAGAAAGTAATTTACTCATTAAGACACATGTGTCTATATAATTAAATTCTTAAAATAATTTCAAAAACATTGAAATTAAATATAATCTTTTAGAGGATTAAATCATTAAAAAATTTAAACTTATTTTTTAGTTAATGAACCCCGTACCTCTTGAGAAAAACATGACTAAAAATCAATAAAGAATAACATGAAAGAAAACTATAAATATCATGATAAATTAAGGATTCATGATTCAAAATATCAAAATGGTTGTATATAAACCTTATCAGAAAATAAAGGTTCAAAATATCAAGATATTCCATAATGAAAATAGATTGTGGCGTAATCCCTTACAAAAATTTGGCATCCTAACGACATCACATAAAAATATTCAAAATTAATCGATGATATAGAAAAGGGTCTCTCATCACTTGGACCTAAAATGTACATAAATAAGGATATAGAATAACATATCCCAAGATAGAAAATGGAATTTAAAATAAATAACATAATATAAGTCTTTGACTAAATGAGGAGGGTGAAAGGTTCCATTACATTGAGTGTGACTTTTCTCCAATATTCTTTGTTATTCATGAATAGTAATCTAATATTAATTTGTACTTGTTTAAGAACATTTATAATGTTTATTATTACTTTTCTATATCTTATTACAATGTTATAATTATAACATACTTATTTATGTTGATAATAGTCGTTTTGTCGATATTTTGCACTTGGGTCAAAAATGAACTTGATATAATTGCAAATTTTCAATGTTGTCAAATGTACATTATCTCTAGAATTTTATTCAGGATTTCAATATCTTATATAACTAGTATATAAATATTTATAATAGTCTAAAACATTTGGATATATGAATGGAAAATCACCATTCATGGTTACGGTAAGTCATACATATGCATGAACGCTACTTTCATCTCATTTTCATATTTAAATGAATGAAAACTAAATGATACATAAATATATTATAATTAGATTATAATATCATATTATATATAAACTACATAATTTAATTTACAACATCTTTTATACGTTCCATGTATGGAATGAATGAGTCTTAACACATTACGTTACATAATTTAATTGACAACATCCTTTATATGTTCCATGTATGGCATGAATGTGTCATATCACATTAAGGGTGAGATAGTCTGAACTTCCTCAAACGAAATTATTAAATTTACACATTATGGAAATCATAAAGGTATTATATAAATGAAAAAATTAGAATCATGGAGAATATATATATATATATATAATATATCACATATAAATAAAATGCCATCATAATGGACACCATGAGAGAATATAGGAGATAATTGAACAATCATTGTTTCCTGAGGATGTAGTTCGTCATCCACAAAATATGTATGTTGTATACCAATTAGATGGAGGTGTTTCTATGTGTAGTTTGAATCCTCCTCATAACAAAAAACTTTAGTATTTATTATAGAATTTTTACTTAATAAACAAGTAGTATTAGGATTATAGGGAGTGGTGAAGGGAAATTAATAGAAAGAAACTTGAGAGAAGAAATTGCCTAAAATCAGGTAACGACTTTTGAATTAAGCCAAAGGGATCAATTTTGAATTTAATTTTGCATTATTCAAGGGTTCTCGGAATAATAGGTGGTTTTTTGGAGATTTTAGTAGTAGATTTTGGATGATCCAATGTGCTAGAGAGGTGTGGGTAATTGGTTATAGGTGGAGGTCTATTATTAGAGGGAGGAGGGGCTCTTTTGGATTGTTTGAACGTATTATTTTATTATAAAATGATTTTCGGTTTCAAAATGTCCCAATGTAATTTATTTCAGAAATAATATGATTTTGGATTTAATGAATCTCTATCAATAGGTTTTAGACAAGTTGTGTTCTCATGTTTAACCTTATCCTTTAGCATTAACCCTTAGTTAAGTAATTCGACTCTTACCATGACTTAATGTATATTCATGATATATAGTTAAAATAGTAAATATAAAATTCCAATCTACCCTAATGTGGTTAATTTATTATATTTTCAACATTATTTATGTCATTTGGAAGAATATTATATTTTTAGGACAATTAGATCATTTAATAAAAAAATATTTTTTTTAAATACTCATTTATGTCAATTTTAATACTATTCAACTCAAGACTTTTAAAAAATCAAAAACATATTAATTACTTCAAAAAAACATAATTAATAAAATGATAACATATAAATATCATCCAAAAAATTCTCGGATAACATTTATATAACCAAATTACATTTATTTAAAAATTTATAATATTATTTACTTAAATCCTTTATCAATGAGGCAATCGCAATATCATCATTATGTCAGAATTAAATTTATTTATTTAATGTCTAAAAATTATAAATAAAATACCATAATATAGGAAATATATTTATATTTATAATTATTATTTAACATAGAAGTTATCACTTATATAACATAATATAAAAATTGTTTTACTAAAAGATATATGTTTATGTTACACTTTCCTTAACATTAAATTAATTTTTATAAAATGAAATTTTCACTTACATGTGGCTCCATGGTCTCAAAAAATAACTCAATGATTCCCATGGTTGAGAAAGTATCATAAATTTTGGTTATTACATGTGTTAGGATAATTTAATATTATTATAATATTATTTTTCCCATTATTTTCCAGATTTACCCTTTAACCTTGGTAAATAAAATATTTACATAGGTTATTATTTATAATGTCTGAAAATAAATGATACAAATTTACACAATTTATACATACAGATTCCAAATATGGAATCTATTTTTTACAAATTCAAAAAATAAATGTTGCATAAATTAATATTAAAGTAAATCCCATTATCAATACTAAAAAGCAGGTTTTTAAGAAGTAAAAACTACCAAAAGATTGACATGTGTTTATGTCCAATTTCAATGTGAAATTACATTAAATGACCAATATTGTAATAATTTATATAAATATAATCTAATTAAACATTAAAAATAATTATAATGACAATCTAATCTTATAAATAATTTAGATTAAAAAGAAATTTTGAAATAAATTGTCATTTTTTCACTATTCATCAAAAACCGAACTTTATCAGAAAAATACAAAAATTTAACCAGTAGTAAATTATCATGTACTGATTCTAAATAAGCTGTTTATTTTTTATAATCTAAGATATAATAGTGACAAAAACTATATTTAATAAGTCTTCTCTATCACATGGTGGTAAATTAACCTTTTAAAGAATATTAGAGTATTTGATGATTAAAATTCGATTCCTTCTTATTTGAAGCCTCAAAATCATATTGGGTAAAAGCAAAAAACATTTAACATACATGTGTAATAATATTATAGTTAGTTCAATTAATTCCTGCATATACAATGGCTATGCCTTAACTACCATTTAAAATAATTTTATTATTATATTGTTTTTCGGGTACAACTCAATGTTGTGGGATTCGTAGGATTTCAAAAAAAATCAGTTGTAGTGTGTTGAAGATGCTATAAGACATAACACCCCATTGAATGTAAAATTAATATTTAATTCACAAATATTAATAAATATGATATTTTCATATTCTTTATTTATCAAGGATATTACATTATATCCCCATAGTGGGAATTGTGTCCTCAAAATTTTAAAATTGGGCTTCAAAACATCATTAAATATCCCACATCAGAAAAATATTCAATAAAACTATCAAATTAAAATAAATAAAAAGAATTAAAGAATGTCACCTGACATAACCTATTAAATGATTCCATATAGGAAAACAAGGATATGGAAGATAAACTAAGTATCATGTTCTGATGGAGTGTAATAGAAAACAGGATCAAGATAACGTAAACCACAATAAAACGACATACTTATGACTGATTAAATGGTAATTGATTCCCCAGTAGGAAGAGTAAATAAAAAACATTTTTGATTTATCTTCCTTTTCATTATGTTAACGAATTTATTTATATTATTGACAAATGAAATTAGAAGATAGGAATAATTTTCATGTATATATTCTTCCTTTATTAAATTTATACCATAGATTCATATTTTCCCTTATAGATAAGTATTCATGATGACATTGAATCACATGAAATGCTATAATCAGCTTCAAGAGAATCATATTATCCACAAAAGATGAACTGTATATTTCCCTTTTCATTAGACATTAATAAGAACCAAAATTGATAGTACAAGATCAGATGATCCCAAAAAACATTTATTTATAGAAATAAATAATACTCTTAATCTCCAAAATTGAACAAACAATACCCAAAGTTAAACAATGACCATAAAATAAAAAACTGTCCTTAAATAAATCAATATAATCCCAACAAATATTGAAACCCAAAACACAGAGAAACTTAATCACATAGTCTTATATAGTAAATCATAACATTTATGTCCAAATAACATCCACTACTCTTAAATTCTCATACTATATTTTATTTAACCAAATCAAATGTTCTCAATGATAGGTTAATGATTTACATAAATAACCCAAATTTCCATATATACACAAAAAAACATAGATTCATCAAAAATAAAATTTCAATCATTACTCCACAAATGATGTCCCATAATTTTCTATCTTCCTTATGAATATGCTGCTTCCCCAAAAGAGGTAATGTATTCCAAAATAAACCCTAACACATAATCGCAAAATCATTTTCAAATACTAAGGATATCAAATTGATAAATCTTAAGTTCAAAAAATAAATTTATTATTGATCTATAAAAACATTTAACTAAAAATAATTTGTCATACTAACAAAGGACTTCACGTAGTAAGGAGGTAGGTGATAAATCCTATCACACTTTGGTTGTGGATTTGATTCTTGAAAAATTGTCTAACGTGATAGGTTGTTATATAGTCTAAGTGTTGTCCTTTTTCAAAAACTATAAAATTTTATATCATTCCAAAAAATGAGATAAATTACTCAAAAATTACCATAACATATTTTAACCCCAAATGTTATCTCATACCTCTCATGTTTATCCCAAAATGTAATGACCTTTAATTCCCTAAAATTCAATGATCAAAAAAACCAAAATGGTTCATTATAACTTTATCCACAAAAGAAAGGATAATTGTTCCCCAAATAGCATGTTCACATAACAAACTACAAGGTTACCCATACAAGGGAAAAATATTCCAATGTAATCTCATCAACAAAGAGCATTAATACTGATAAACATTTCATCACCCAGATATCTAACATAGCTTTTGATTTTCTAAAATGTAGAAATCTTAATCTTCCAACAATCCCTGTGCTAACTTAACAATTTTATTAAACATTTTCTATAATACTTATTTTTTGAAAACAAAATCATGAATCATATCCTAAGATTTAATAATATCAAAACATCAGTTAAGAAATAATCCATAACTTTTATATGTCATTTCTAGTTTCCTCAACCTCATTTGGAATGGAATTGGGCATTTATAAACATATATTTGTACAGTAGTGTTGATCCCATTATTGAACCTTTTTCATAGGACATCTATTTGTGTAATGACCATGTACAACACATTTAGAATATTCAATTGATCCCACAAAATGAACATCATTAATTTTCCTACATTCTAATGGAGGATTCCTTTTTAGTGGCATGTTATTGATTTTTGACCATTGTTACCACATCTATAACATCTTCTCATCCCTTTGAATAATTTTCATAGGCATTTATTTCCATATTTTTGACACAACGGTTTTTGAATATTCTTACCTTTATGATTAT
The DNA here is from genome assembly GCA_963277665.1 of Viscum album. Taxonomy (NCBI): domain Eukaryota; kingdom Viridiplantae; phylum Streptophyta; class Magnoliopsida; order Santalales; family Viscaceae; genus Viscum; species Viscum album. Next base: position 672,912,225 of record OY728157.1, on the reverse strand, counting down.
TACCTAAACATCCATAGGGATTAGTTTGATGCCTTATAATAATCACCAAGTTTTAGGTGGTCAATCATGACTCCAAATTGTTAGTTGAGAATAACCACAAGAGATCTCATTGGAGCTACCATTTCATTTGGTTGCTTATTCCGAAAACCGTCGTAGTTTTCTTCACATCCATTTTTTCTTTGCTGCCTTCTAGATCTAGCCATTTACTAAAAAAAGGTTAGTTTTAGTATATTAGTAAAATAATAATATAATATATTATGACGAGGTTAAACACTAATATAAACTTCTTCATGTTTTCTAAAAACCATTCAATTTATCTAAAATTAATATGAATCTTTAATATATTATTACCATTATGATTTGGTCACTTTTGGTAAAATAACACCATAACTTCTAATGTTATCTAAATGAAATTTGATAAAAACTATTAGGACCAAGCCTTATAATATTATTTAATCTTGAGTTAAATCATGAATTCTCACTGAGGATCTATTCTGGATTAGAGATTTAGAGAAATATGCCATTACTATTAGATTACTTCTAAAATATTACAAAGTAAGAAATTCGATATAGAATCCATTTTTTCATTAAATAAAAACTCTTAAAAGAAAACTAGAAATATTTTAATGATATAAATCATCTTTAATTCTTAATTCCCCTTACCCTTCCTTATACCCTATGAAAATCATTTCAAAAATGTGGGATGAGAATAAAAATCTCAATAAGGCTTATAAATTAAAGAAACAATTAGTGCATAAATACATAAAAAACATAATCTCATTATAATACCTCATTAAGTCATATGTTTTATGAATAAAACATAGAAATAATAAATCATAAAGGTATCTTGTGGCATCTATATCATTCTATCATTATAGATTTCATAGCTATAAAAGGAGTTACATTTGGAATACCAATCACAGTATATTTCCCAAATATCTTAGAAGAGACATTACATTTTACCTCTTCCATGTTTTCCAATTCAAAGGATATCTGTCTCGGGCTCACCAATTATATTTTTATCATGGAACCTCCCATATACATAAATAATGTCGAAGAACCATTAATGTTAAATCCCAGGTAAATAAAGAATATTATACTTTAATATTTATTAATATTACAAAATTAAACATTAATTTTACATTAAAGGGGATTATATGATCTATGGCGTACCTGATAAACAACAATGAGTTTCTTTGAAATCATACATTTCACACAATGTTGAGTTTTACAGAAAAATAATATAATAATGTTATTATTTTAAGTGGAATTTAATTCTTAGCAGTTGTATTTGTGGAAATGAACATAACTAAATACAATATGATTATAAATGTTTATTTAAATGTTTTTACATTTATCTAATAAATGTTACAGACTTAAAATGTGAATGAATCAAATTTTAATCATAATCACTCAAATATTATTTAAAAGGTCGATTTACCGCCTTTTTATGGAAAACCCTTTTAAAATGTAGTTTTGGACAATTTTATATGTTCTATTTGACAATTTGATATTATTCTTTAGAATCAGGACATAGAAATTTTAATTTCAATGAAATATCAATATTTTTTTCGTAATGTTAATTTTTTATTGAATAGTGAAAAATGATACATTTCAATTCAAAACTACCTTTTAATAAAATTTATGTATATGGTTATATTATATTTTTTATTGGTTTTAATGTTTATATTTTTACCATTTAATCCAATGTTTGTCATTGTATTTAATTTCACCTTGGTATTGAACAGAAACAAGTGTCAATTGTTTGATCGTTATTATTTTTTAAAAACACGTTTTTTGGTTTTGAAAACATGGATTACATTAAAATTAAATTCTGTAACTTCTGTGTTTTGAATTTGGAAAATGGATTCCATATTTGAAATCCGGAGGTAAAAATTGGGTAATTTGTAACTTTTTTTAGACATTATGAATAACAACTTTTGTAAATATTTTATTTACCATGGTTAAAGTGTCAATCTGGTAAATAAGGGTAAAATAATAAAATTATAATAATATTAAATTACTTAACATGTATCCTAATACTATTTATTCATACATGTACGACCCTTGGAAACCTTGGGATGATTTTCTGACCCCATTGAGCAACTTTTAAGTGAAAATAACACTTTATAAATATTAATTTAATGTTGAGGAAAATATAACGTAAACATATATATCTTAGTAAAACAATTTATATAATGTCTTATATAAGTGATATTTTTTACTATAAATAGTAATTATATTTCTACACATATTTCCAACATCAATGGTATTTTATTTATTACTATTAGACATTATATAAATAAATTTGTTGATGAAAAATGATGATGTTATGATTACCTCATTAATGAATGTTGTAAATAAATGACATTATAAATATTAAAATAAATTTATTTTGAAACATTTTATGCCCTCCACGAATTTCATGGATGATTTTTACATTTTAATGTTGTGTTAATGATGTTTTTATTTGGAAATGAAAATATTTTTATAGATTTTTTAAAAGTCTTGATATGAAAATATTATAAATTGAAAAAAATTATTATTTCAATCAATCAATAATTTATTAAATGATAAAATATTCCAAAAAATCATTGATTCATCCAAATGACATATATGATGTTACTAATTTCAATAATGATCCACTTTTTTTTCTCTTGGCACTTTATAGTAAATATAACAATGATATATTATGAATATAAAAGATAACTTGGTAAAAGATAAATTTGTTAACTAAAGGTTAATGATAGAAGATAATGTTAATTTTATGGTCTAAACTTATTTATAACATATTTTATAAGATTATTTATAACAATACTAACCTTAGCATAGAATTAAATTAGTTTTGGACATTTTTAAATCGAAAATTAGTTTATAATAAAATAATATTTTTCATCTTTCCTAAAGAGCCCCTCCTACCCCCTTATAAAAATTCATCACCTCTAACCTTTACTCACACCTATAAAGCCCCATTGTCTCATCAAACCTCTACCTTAATAATCTCAAAACATCCCCCTCTTCCACATAGAAGTCATATCTTTGGTAGATGGCACTTCAAGAAATCCTTTTGGTTCAAACAAAAAGGGAGTAACCGAATTTTAATTTAATGTGTTCTCTCATGTTCTTTTTTTTTATTTTCCTTCTCAGACCACCTAATCTATATTTATTCCATTATTCTATACAAAAAATTGTTTCATAAATAAACTAGAATTTTTTAATGATTATGATTCAACTACACTTCCAAATACCTCTATCTAATGGATACGAACATATTGTTTCTATGGATGGTGAACAACTGCCTCACGAAACGATGATTGTTCAATTTACTCCTACCGCCACTTATAAGTTGGAAAATTATTTATATTTGAAATATATTATATTTATATTGCCTTTATGCCTCTATATTTTTTATTTATATTATACTTTTATGGTTTCCAAAACGGTTAAATACGATAATTATTTTTGAGGAAGTGCAGACTACCGCCACCTGAAAGTGATATGACTAATTAATACCTAACATGGAATGCATACTAGATAGAGTTACTGAAATTATATATGATATTAAAATAGAATTATAATATACCTATGTATCATTACGTTTTTTTTATTTAAATATGAAATAGATATTAAATTAGCATTCATGTGTATGTACGACTTATCGTCTCCATGAACTGTGCATTTCATTTCATACCTCCAAATGATACGTAGTATTTGAATAAATATATATACTGGATATATATGTTATATATGATATATAAATCAAGAATATTATTCCTGAGATAATGGAATTTTGACCACAATGACAAATTGTAATTATAATAAGTTTATTTTTGACTCAAGTACAAATATCAACAAAATCACCGTTATTAACATAAAGGATTATATAATGTTTATAATGTGGAAATAAGTAATTTAAATGGAATAATAAACTTGAAAAAAGTTCTTATCAATAATATATTAACTTTAGTTACTTATTCAGTTGATTAAATAATGAATGAGTCATGTCTGACATGAGGTAAGGGAATTTGTCTAAATATCCTTTCATTGAGGCATACATAAATTTATACATGATATCATTTTATAAGCTGTATAATAAACCCCTTTGACATTTACATTCATTGAAGGTAATCTGGTTTTTACAATTTTTTTTACTATATGAAAAAAATAATGTTTCTTTTTAACGTACGTGGGGACAACGTCCTTTCAACCACCGCGGGCATTATTTGATATTTGGCTTCCTTAAAAAAAATTATTTTAAAAGTAAAATTAATACCATATACACTTTTTACGTATTTCGTTATTGAAAATGGTTTTGAGAAGGGATTTTTTATGTTAATATATATAAATGTTATTTTTTTTATTGTAATGTAAAAATGTTATTCTTATTTTATGCTTTTTGATATGTTATTATTATGTTATGGTGATTGGGAATTGTTTATGTATACGAGTTGTTTCGTGATAAACCTAGGGTGGGGGAGCCCGATATATCTCTCCAATGCATTAGGAAACGTGATGAAGGAAAAAAATAACGATTATCCTAAGATATTTAGGGAATATACTATGATTCGTATTCCATATTTAACTCTCTATGTTGATATTAATGCTACAGCGTATGTGTGTCCTGGTTTCTATATGATTCGTGTAAGATTTATGATAGATATGAGTTATTTAAAAATAATATGATTCCATGTGGTATGGTAAAGAGCTAATGTTTTTTATATAATGATATATTATATTTTTATTTCAATATTTTATAACCCTTACTGATGTTTTTTATTCTCATCCCATGTTTTTGAAATGTTTTTCATAGGATATAAGGAAGGGAAAGAGAAAGGAAGAATTCATGATGATTTATATCCATAAAATAATTCATGTTTTATTTTAAGAGTTATTATTTTATTAAAAAATGGATACTGAGTAGAAATGTATAATTTGTAATATTTTAGATGTAATGTAATATTTAGGGCCTAATTCTCTAAAACTCTAAACCTGAAAAGATCCTCTATTTGAATTATTAACTTAATTCAAGATTATGTAATGTATATTGATAGGGCCTTACAGTTGGTATTAGTGGTCGATTTATACATCCTTAGGACTTAGGGTATTGTTAAATTAATATCCATAAATTAATATATGTTAAGATAGAAATGATATAGAATTTATAGATTACCATGTTCCATTGCCTAATATATTTTTGTTTTCAAAACTGTTTTCCACATACTAATTTAGGTATCTATTATAGAATGAAATCAAAATGAAGACAACCTTCCAAATTAGCAACCGGATATGTTTAGAATCGGGTCAAAAAAGTTGGTTGTAGTGATGACATATTTGACTTGGGATATAAATGGTAGTGGTATACATGAACGAGATAAGCCAAATCAACAATGAACAAACATGTCAGTAGTGGAGCATTTCATGAGGAAAAACCCCCATGATTCATGGGATCATTTGACCATCTTCTAGTTGAAAGGTTGATTTTAGAGAATATATTCAATGTCATGGGTTGTTCAGAACATCAAAAGGTTAGTCTCTCTCTTTACCGTTTTGAATGTGAAGCTAATCAGTGGCAGGTGATGGTTAAAAATATCAGGGATAATGTGGAGACTGTTTCTTGTGAGTGGGATAAATTCAAAGGGATGTTTCTTGAGAAATATTTTCCAAAGGTGTTTTGTCTTAGGATAGAAAACAATTCCTAGAATTGAGGTAGGTTGATGACTCTGTGGCTACTTATGATGTAGAATTCAATCTACTAGAATCCATGTTTGCAATTCCATATGAGATATTCATAGTAAAATATATTTTTTTCACTTAGGATTAAAGCCAATGTATCTAGGGTATTTAGATTTTCATGAGTGAAGAAGTTGTGAAATACTTTTTCAATGTGGGGAGAAGGTGGAAATGGAGTTTTCTGATGATCATGTGATATTTGAAAAATAAAAAAAACAAGAAGTCAATATGGATAATGAAAGGGAATATATCTTCAAAAAATTATGATAGTAAGAAACATAAGATTATAATTTGTGATAATTGTGGTAAAAATCATGATGGGGAGTGTCTTTTGAATTATAGTAATTGCTACAGATGTGGTAAAATGGAACATAAGGATCATAATTTCACTGAAAATATCAGGGTAATGGTAAAAAAAATATGATTTATATTCATTAGAATGATTTATGTTCAATAAAATGGTTCATTATGAAAATTAGTGCCCAAATATGACCACAACTAAAGGAAAGAAGCTGGACTACAAACAAAAAGGGGGGGGGGTGAAATCCTTTGAAACTTCTTTAGAAGATGATGTGCCATCAAATGAAGTAGTATTAGGTACATTTTATTATTTATTAAGATTATTTCAATGTGCTGTTTGATTCAGGTTCTGCACATTCATTCATTTCATAGATATTTTTTAGTAAATTGGGAATATCATTAGAAGATATGAATCCTGAACTTATGGTAAATACATTTGTAGGAAATATTGAGACGAAAAAAATTATAAGAACCTTCATGTCCCTGTGTGCAGAAAGAATCTACCTTCAAACCTAATTTTTCTACCTCTAGTAGTGTTTGAGGTTATTTAGGGTATAGATTGGATTTCCCTTTATCATGATATGATTTATTATAGAGCTAAAGAGGTTTATTATCGGAAATATTTTATGTTTGTTTGGAAACATGAGCCCTTACTTTTGTTAACATATCAAAAAGCATAGAATCTAGTAAACAGAATAAATTAATGTTACCTTTCACATATTGTCGAATACAGTGTAACTATTGAATTTAATTATGTTCTAGTGGTAAATGAGTATCTTGATTTTTTTGGTGATGAGTTTACTAGTATAATAGTAGATGAATAAGTAGAATTTACTATTGACATAGTTCTTAATGTTTATCCATTTTAAAAACCCCCTTATCGAATTGATTAAATTGAAATATTTGAGTTAAAGATGTAATTGAAGGAGCTATTATATTATGGTTTTATTCGACCTACCACATCACCATGGGGTACTCTTGTCTTGTTTGTTAAAAACAAATATGGTTTAATAAGACTTTTCATTGATTATAGAGCATTGAATAACATCACGATTAAAAAGGTGTATCATTTGCCTCATATCATTGATTTTTCAATAAGCTCTAGGGATCTCATTATTTTTATAAGATTTACATGAGTTCAGAGTACCATCAATTGATATAAAAAGAATAATACATTCATATGACAACATTTCGTACGAGATATGTTGATTATGAACTTGTAGTTATGCTTTTTGGAATAACCAATGCACCTACTGTATTCATGGATCTTATGAATATAATTTTCAGTGAGTTTTGAGATATGTTTTTTGTTGTGTTTATTGATTATATTTTAGTTTATCACAAAATGAAAGAAAACATGAAATTCATTTACGCGTTGTCTTGAAAATCATAAAAGAAAATAAACTGTATGGGAAATTCAAAAGGTTTGAGATTTGATACAAAAAATTTCATTCCTTGGTCACATTGTTTAAAAAAAAGGCATAACAGTTGATCATACTAAAAAAATTGTTGAAGAATGGAGAATACCTATAAATGTAAATGAGAACCGTTGTTTTCTGTGTATAGATGGTTATTACTGAAGTCTTTTTGAATATTTTTCACATTTATCTAGCCCAATGACTAAGTTTACTCAAAAGGTGATAAGTTTAATTGGAAAAACGAATATAATGATTTTTTTAATGAATTGGAATGATTATTGTTGAATACTATAGTTTTGGAACTGCCTTCAGAAATTGTGATTTTGTTATCTATATTGATCTTTCATTGAATGGACTTGGTTGTGTCCTAATGAAAAATGATCAGGTAGTTGTTTATAATTTACATCATTTGAAACCTTATGTGTTAAATTAAAATACACATGACTTGAAATTAGATGCTATTGTTTTTTCTTTAAAAATTTAGAGGCATCATCTGTATGGAGTAAAATGTGAAATATATACTGACCACAAAATTTTAAATTATATATACACTCAGAGTGAATTGAACATGATATGGAGTATATGAATGAAATTAATCAAGGATAATTATTTCACAATTCATTACCATCTATGAAAAGAAAAATTATGAGGATGATTATTTGAGTCTATAAAGTAATGTTGCATTATAATTTTTACATTTGGAATAAGATCATTTTATTAAATATTTGATGGATTTTGGCATAGAAGTTGTTGGTGCAAAAAATTCCTTTATTTAGTTATAGGTGTCAGTGAAATCATATCAATCAAACAAGAATAAGATATAATAGAAGGATGATAGTTAGTTGAAAATGGTAGATTTCGTTTGGAATGGTATGTTGCATGATTTTAACATTGATATTGATTGTATGTTTAGATTTGAGAAAAGAGTATGTGTGCCATGTGATTAATAGATGAAGAATGAGTTGTTATCTTAAACTCATAGTTCCCCATTTTCAGTTCATCCTAACAATACTACGATTAACAGAGATCTTCAGGATTATTACTGGTGAGATGGAATGAAAAAAGATATTACTAAATTTAATGTAATGTGTTTGACTTTTCAATATGATAAAGCAGAGCAGCAGTTTCCTAATGGGATGCTTCAGCCTTTATCGGTGCTAGAGTGGAAATGGGAAAATATATCCCAGGACTTCATTATGGGATTACAAAAAACATCTCTAGATAACAATGCAATCTGGTTTTTTGTAGATTGATTGACTAAATATGCTCATATCCTTCCTATTCGAGATTCTATATCTCTAAATCATCTTTCTCAGTGGTATGTTAAAGAGATAGTCAAGATTCATGGAGTTCCCTTATCTATTATACCTGATTATGATCCTTGGTTAACTTTTTTACTTTTTGAAATGCCTTCAGAATTCATTGGGGACTGAATTAAATTTTGTTACAGCTTTTTATATTTAATCAAACGGGCAGTCAAAACTAAAAATTTAGACATTAGAAGATATGTTACATGCTTACTCAATGGATTACAATGGAGTTTTAGACCAACATATTTCTTTGGATGAATTTTCATATAATTAATGTTTTTTATTCCAGTATACAAATGGCACCATTTGTGGAATGATATGGAAAGCAGTGCCAAACTCTATATTTTTGTGATCAAGTAGGTTAAGGGATGTTTATTGGACAAGAATTGGTAGAAGATATGGATGAAAAAGGATCAGTTGATTTAGAAGCACATGTGAATAGCTTAGAGATGGTAGAAAATATAGGTGGATAACCGAATGAAGTATCATTCTTTCAAGGTTTGTGATCATGACATTATCAAAGTTTCTTCATTGAAAATTGTGATCTGTTTTGGTAAGAAGGGTAAACTAATCCTGAGGTTCATTGGATCATATTTAATCTTAGAGAATGTTGGATTAGTTTCCTAAAAATATTTTATACCTCAATGTTAATCCCATGTACAAAAAGTTTTTCATGAATCAATTTTGAGAATGTATATACCATATCCATATCATATATTGAGTCCAGTGGTACATCAGTTGGATGGGAATCATTCTTACAAAGAACAACCATTCTTGATTCTATACCATAGAGTGAAATTATTGTAGAATAATGAAATCTATTAGGAAACAGATTTGTGGAAAACACATATGGTTGAAGAGGCAACATGGGAATCTGAAAATACTATGATGGATAAATAACACCACTTATTTGATAAGTTAATAGAATTGTGGGGCAGCAATTCCCCAAAGGGGGGATGAATGTAACATCCCAGGTAAATAATGAATATGTTATTTTCTTGTTTATTAAAATTTTTGATTTAAATATAAAATTTACATTAATGTGGCTGCTATTCTCGATGGTTTTCCTGATATGAAACAATAGGTTTCTTTGAAATTTTATGTTGCACACAATGTTGAGTTATACCGAAAAATAATACAATAATATAATTATTTTAAATCGTTAAAACATAGCTATTATATTGGATAGAATGAGTAGAAATAAATACAATATGATTATACATGTTTTTTAAATGTTTTTACAATTATCCAATAAAATTTTCAGGCTTAAAATTTGAATGAATACAATTTTAAGCAAAAACACTCTTATATTCTTTAAAATGATTATTTACCACCTTTTAGTAGAGAAACCTTTATGAATATAGTTTTTTCCACTTTTATATATTATATTTGTCAAAATAATAATATTCTTAAGAATTATTGCATCAATATTTTCTTTAGATAAAATTTTGTGATTTCTCTGATAATGTTTATTTTTTAATGAATAGTAGATATTAGTATATTTTAATTCGAAATTCCTTTTAATATAATTTATTTATATGGTTATATTATTATCTTTATTGGTATTAAAGTTTAATTAGATTATATTTATACCATATAATACAATTTTGGACCTTGTAAATAATTTCACTTTGAAATTTAACATAAACAATTGACATTCTTTTGATAGTTACTATTTCATAAAAACATGCTTTTTGATATTGACAACAGGAATTAATTTAAAATTAATTTTTTCGACCTATAGGTTTTGAGTTTGATAAAATGGTTTCAATATTTGAAATAAATAGTCCCAAATTCTGTAAATAGTATACTTTTACTTTTAGATATTATGAATAGTAACATAAGGAAAAAATTTATATACCATTGTTAAACGGTATATCTGGTAAATAAGTGTAAAAAAATATTATAAAAATATTAAATTACCCTAACACGTATTTTAATCTTATTGGATGATACATTTCCGACCATGGGAATCGTTGTGTTAATTTTGGGACCCTATAGAGTCACTTGTAAGTGAAAATGTCCCCTTTTAAAAATACATTTAACGTTATGGAAAATATAACATAAACATATATCTCTTAGTAAAAAATTATAATGGTTTATATATGGGATATTTTCAACTAAAAACAGTCATTAAAAAGATAATAATGTTTCCTACATCATGGTATTTAGTTTCTAATTTTCAGACATCATATAAATAAATTTATTTATGACACAATTATTATGAAAAAAAATTACCTCATTAATGAATTTTTTATATAAATGTGATTATAAATATTAAAATAATTTTTTTTTTCACCTATTAATCTGATACACGAATTTCATGGAATATAATAACTTGTCATATTTGAATAAATGAATATTTATTCTAAATAATTAGGAGGTTTTAGATTTTTTTTAAAGTCATGATATGAATAGTATATAAATTGACAAATATGAATTTTTAAGTAAATCAATATTTTATTAAATGTTAAAACAGTCCTAAAAATATATGATTCCTCCAAATGACATATATGATGATAAAAATTTCATTACGGATCCATTTTTTGGTATCTTTACATTTTACAGTAAATATAGTAACCATATAGTATGAATATAAAACAGGACATGGTAAAAGATAAATTAGTTAAATAATGGTTAATGCTAAAAGATAAGGTGAATTTTATGCCCTAAAAATGTATAAAACACATTATATGAGTTTATTTCGAAAAATAATAACCTTTTCTTTTGTTTAAATGAGATTGGGACCTTTTTAAATCTAAATTTAGTTTATAGTAATTTATTTTTTTCAAACATTTGGAAAGAACCCCCCCTATATATAAAAATACATCACCTCTAACCCTTAATCACACCTTTCAATCCCCCTTGCATCATCCAAACCCTGACCATATAATATCCCAACATCTCTCCATTCCACCTATAAACCTTAATGTAAACATAAGGCACTTCGTGAATGGATTTTGGTTCAAACCAAATGGAGTCACCCAATTTAAAGGTATCATCTTCTCACTAGTTCTGTTATTTTGTTTTCCATATCCAACCCCCTAAACTCTTTTTATACCATTATTCTATAACAACAACATTTTCATAAATATATTAGTATGTCGTTATGCGAATTATTCTAACTACACATCCACACACGTCCATCTAATAGATACGATTATACTGTTTATGTGGAGGGTGGACTACTTCTTCATGAAAAGATGATTGTTCAATTATCTCCTAACGCCCCTTATGGTGGATATTAAGATGAAACTGTATTTATATGTGATATATATTAAATTTTGGTTTTCTCTATACTTCACTAATTTTTATTTATCGCATACCTTTATTGTTTTTAAAATGGGTAAACATGACAATTTCATTTGAGAGGGTCCAGACTACCACCACCTCAAAGTGACATGACTCATTTATACCATACATGGAATGAATAAAGGACGGTATTACTGAAATAATATATTATATCATAATAGGATTATAATATAACATTGTATAATTATTTTTTCCTTCAATTAAATACGAAATTGAAATCAAAGTAGTGTTCATGCGTACGTATGGATTACCGTCTCCATGAACGGTGCATTTCATTTCTTATCTCCAAATGTTTTGTACTGTTATAAATAAATATATATAGTAGATATATATTATATATATTATATCTATATCATGAATATAATTCTGAAGATAATTGACTATTGACCACATGGACAACATGTAATTATAAGATGTTGATTTTTGACTCAAGTACCAAATATCTACAAAACGACAGTTATTGACATAAATTATTCTGTACTATATATAAAGTGATAATAAGTAATATAAAAGAAATAATAAAGTTTAAAATTGTTCATAATAATGTAATAATTGTCTATTTTTATTATATTGGACATTAAATAACGAATGATTCATGTCGAACACAAGGTTCGTTGAGGCATACTTCGATTTATACAGAACATTATTTTTTATGCTGTATATTAAACCCCTTTTACATTTACATTCATTCAAAGAGAATATTTTTCCTATGAAGTGTTTTACTAAATTCCAAAAATAATGTTTCTTTTTAATAAATTTGGTGATAATTACCATTCTTTTTCCTCGAGCAATATTTGATATTTGGCTTCCATAACAAGCCATAATGTTTTTAAAATGAAAACAAACATTATATACTCTTTTTTTTATTTTGGTACTGAAAATAGTTTTTGGAAGGTATTTATTATTTTAATATACAAATATGTTATATTTTTTGATAATATTTGGGAAATTGTATCTTCCCTTATACTTGTTCATGTGTTATGATTATGTTATGACTTTTAGGCATTGTTTACGAATACGGGTGGCTCTGTGATAAACCATGGGCGAGTGAGACCAAGATTACTCTCCAATGAATTAGCAAATGTGATGGAGGTAAACGTTAATGTTTCTCCTATGAGATATAGGAATATACTATGATTTTTATTCCAACATTAACTCCCTATGAAGATGTCAATGCTTCAACATTAGAATGTTTTTTATGCCAGAAGTTATATTTAAGATTTGTGATTACTGCATGTTATTCATAAATATTATGATTTCATGAGGTATGTTAAAGTGCCTGTGTTTTTTATGTAATTATATACTAATGTTTTATTTATTTTATTTATAACCCTTACTGATCTTTTTATGCTCATCTCTTATTTTTGAAATGTTTTTCACAGGATATAAGGTCGGGTAAGATATATGAATAATTCAAGAAGATTTATATAAAGAAAAGAATTATTGTTTTCTTTTAAGAGTTATTATTTTACGAATAAATGTATACTGAGTAGAAATGTCTACTTTTCAATATTTGAGATGTAATGTAATAGATATAGCACAATTCTTTATAACTCTAAACCAGAAAAGATCCTCAAATTAAATTATAAAAATAATTTACGATTATGTAATGTTTGAGGTCAGGACCTTAAAATAAATTATAAAAACACATAAAAAATAATAATGAAAAAATAAAGTTTCAACAATTCAATAACAAGATATCATTTCAAGATAGTGATATAATAAATTTATATAAAACATTAAAAAATTATGTGTTTCGAATCAAAGGGTCTTATACAACTTTGAATCCATGGAAAGGAATTAAAATTTTAAAACACTTATGATCGTATAAATAAATACATAAAATAATTTCTAAAACATTGACGTGAAATATAATTATTTATAATATTAAATCATTAGTACATTTAAAATGTTGTTTTATTTAAAGAACCTCTTAACACTTGAGAATCACCTAAATAAAATCATTATAGGATAACCAAAAATGAAACTATAAATTTCATGTAAATATAAATATTCATGACATAAACTATCAAAAGGGTTGTATATATACCCTATCATATAACAAAGTTTCACATTATCAAGATTTTCCAAAATGAAAGGAGATTGAGATGTAATCCCTTACGAAAATTCCATATCCGAACGATGTCACATAAAAATTCTGAAAATGAGTCGACGAGAGGGAAAAGTGTCTCTAATCACTTGAAAATAAAATTAAATAAATTTATAATATATAATATCATATCCCAATATAATAAAATGGAATCAAAAATACATAACATAAAATATGTCTTTTAAAAGAGGTGGGTGAAAGGTTCCTTTACCTCGAGTCCGACTTGTCTCTTCTGTTCCTTGTGCATCCATAATAATAAACATAATTTAATAAATACTTATATCAAACAATTTTTAAAGTTTATTATTCTATTTATATGACTTATTAAGACATTATAAACATTATGTAATTATTTAAGATAATATTGGTCATTTTGCTGATATTTGGTACATGAGTCAAAAATTAACTTGTTATAATTACAAATAGACAATGTGTTTCAAATTTAATTATCTCAAAAATCATATTAAATATTTAAATATAATATATAATCAGTGAATATGTATTTAGAATAGTCCATAACATTTGGATATAAGAAATGAAAAGCACCGTTCATGGAGATGGTAACCCATACGTACGCATGAATGCTACTTTCAATTCTTTTTCATAGTTAATAGAATTAAAACTAAATGATACATATGTATATTATAATTTCAGTATAATATCATTTTTTATATGTGTTACTTATGTTCATTAAAACCATCCTATATTTGTTACATGATGGGAGTGAATGAGTCATATCACTTTGAGGGGGCGGTATTCCACACTTCCTCAAATTAAATTATCATATTTACCCCTTATGAAAACCATAAATATGTTATATAAATAAAAAAATATATAAGTATAGAGAAGATATAAATATAATATATATAAAATATAAATATTTTTCTATCATCATAGAATCCTTGATAGGTGATAAAAGATAATTGAACAATCATCATTTCGTGAGGCAGCAGTTCAGTATCCATAGAATCAGTATATTCTATACCCGTTAGATATAGGCATGTGTATGTCTAGTTTCAATCCATCTTAAAAAACAAAATATTATATTGAGTATATTTTTTATGTCATATAAACAAATAATAATAAGCACATAGAGAGTGGATAAGGAAAAATAATGGAATGAAACTTGAGAGAAGACTTTAACTCTAATCGAGAATCTTCTTTTGATTTAAGCCAAAGGGATCTCTTGAATTGCCTTCTGCACAGGGTAATGATAATAGGATTAATAAGGGGTGTTGGGTGATTCTTGGAGCATAGTATAGTCTGTCCAAGGGCCTATAGGGGAGAGTGTAAAGGGTTAGAGGTGGTGGCCTTTTATAAGAGGGAGGATGCGCTCTTTAAGAATGTTTAAATGAATAATTTTATAATAAAATAATTTCCTATTTCAAAATATTTCAATGTAATTTTTTTCAGAGATTAAATGATTTTGGGTCGAAAAAATTTCAACCAATAGGATTTATACAAATTTTGGTCTCAATTTTAACCTTATCTTTTAGCTTTGTCCCTTAGTCAACTAATTTCACTCTTACTGTGTCTTCTTGTATAATCATACTATATGGTTAATATGTTTACTAAAAAATGCCTATAGGACCTAAAATGGACCAGTAATGACATTTTAAACATTATTTATTTCATTTGGACAAATATTATATTTCTAGGACAACTATATCATTTAATAAAAAAAATTTAAAAACAAACTGATTTATGTCAACTGTCACAAAATTCATATCATGGCTTTTAAAAAAATCAAAAACAACAATA
Organism: Viscum album; assembly: GCA_963277665.1. NCBI lineage: Eukaryota > Viridiplantae > Streptophyta > Magnoliopsida > Santalales > Viscaceae > Viscum > Viscum album. The sequence goes on along the minus strand of OY728157.1, from coordinate 672,896,284 downwards.
TTACATTGAAAAAAAATTAATTCAAATATATCATGTATAAATCATCCAGAAAATTTGTGGATTACATCAAAATTGTCAAATTACATTTATTTAGACATTTATAATATCATTTATTTGAATCCTTTATTAAGGAAGCAATCACTATATCATCATTGTGTCATAATTGAAAAAATTTATTTAGTGTAAAAATTATAAATAAAATATTCTTATATATGAAATATTTTTATAAATATAATTAATACTTATAGTATAAAATATCACTTATATAACCCCATTAAAAATTGTTTTACAAAAAAATATTTTTTTATATTACATTTTCCTTATCATTAAATTAATTTTTAAAAAATGACATTTTCACTTACAAGTGGCTCTATGGGGTCCCAAAATCATCCCAAGGATGCCCATAGTCGGACATATTTGTGAAAATTGGGTTATGAGATGTGTTAGAGTAATTTATTATTATTATAATATTATTTTTTTACCCTTATTTACTAGATATACCCTTTAACCATGGTATATAAAATACTTACTATTCATAATTTATTAAAATAAAAGTTAAATTTTCACACAATTTGGGACTCCTTATTTCAAATATGGAATTAATTTTTCCAAATTCAAAATATATAATTTGAAAAAATTATTTCCAAATTAATTATCGTTGTGAAGCCCAAAAAGTGTGTTTCTATGAAGTAAAAACTGCCAAAAAATTGACATATGTTTACATCCAATTTTAATGTGAAATTACATTCAATGGACATAATTGGACTAAATGATAAAAAAATAATCTCTTTACACATAAAAAAAATTAAAATGACATTATAATTATATAAATAAATTATATTAAAAGGCAGTTTGCAATTAAAATGCACTTTTTCTCACTATTTTTTCAAAATTAAATTAATCATAATAATACCAAAATATTAACGAAAGAAAATTTTGATTCCTATATTCTAAATAAGAAGTTTATTTTGTCTTATTTAAAATATAAATGTGACAAAAACTATATTTGTAAAGTGAATCCCGTCAAATGGTGTTAAATCCACCTTTTAAAACATATTTGAGTACTTAAGACTTAAAATCAGATTCATTCTTTTTTTACCAACTAAAATTTATTTTATAAAGTAAAAAACATTTAACAAATATGTGTAATCATATTAAATTAATTGTTTGGTCAGTCCTACCAATTCAATGGCTAGACGTTAACTAACATTTAATATAATGTTATTATTATATTATTTTTTGGTGTAACACAAAGTTTTGTGAAACATAAGATATCAAAGAAACCCATTGTAACATGTTGATTATTCTATTGAACATAGAATACCCTTTAATGTAAAATTAATATTTAATTAAAAAAATTAATAAATATGAAAATTTCATATTCTTTATTTACCATGATTGTTACATCTTCCCCCCCTTTTTGAAATTTCATCCTTTCAATTTTAAAATTTGGCTCAGAAATGTCATTACATGTCCCACATCGGAAGAAGAGTCAACAATACAATGACATTGAAATAAATAAAGGGAAGTAAAATGGTCACTAGGGATGATCCATACAATGATTACATGTAGTAAAAAAAGGATATGGAAGATTAAATAAGTTTCAAGTTCTGGATGAGAGAGATATAAATCATGATCAGAAGAGTGTAAACCTACAAAAAACTACTAAATTATGATAGATTAAACTGTTGTTGATTCCCCAGTAGGAATAGTAAAAATACGACATATTTTTTAAGTTCGTTTTCATAATGTTGAGGAATTTTTTATGATATTTTATAAGAACATAAGGAGATATTATTACTTTTCAAGTACAGTTTCTTCCATTAAAAATTTAATACCACAAACTAATATTTTCTCCAAACTATGAGTATTAAAGATGAAATGGAAACACTTTATGTGCTAGAATAGATTTCTGGAGAATAACATATTCCAAAAAATATGTACTATATATTTCCCATGTCTTTAGACCATAACCAAAACCAAAATGTTTAGTAAAAAATTATATATTCCACAAAAATGATAATCTTTTATAAAAATGAATATTAATATTAATCCCCAAAACTGAACAAACAATACCCAATGTTCAAGAAAGAACATTTAATAAAAAACTTCCTAAAAATCCTTTAATATAATAAAAACTAAGATAGAAACCCAAAACTAAGAATAATTTAATCACATTGTCTTACATATTAATTCATAGAATTTCTCTCAAAATAACATAAAATAATCTTAATTTCTCATACTAATGGGTATTTAACCAAATCACATATTCTGCATGATAGGTTCATCATTTCCATTAATAACCCAACTCTCCATATGTCCACAATAAAAACATTTATTCTTCCAAAATAAAATTTCAATCATCACTCCATAAATGAAATCCCATAGGATTCTATTTTCCATGGGAATATAGTGTTTCCCCAAAAGAGAGAACGTCTTCTAAAATAACTTTAATCACTTGATCACCAAATAATATTCCTATACTAATGATATCTATTTTATTAAACATATGTTCTCTAAATAAACATATTATTGATCCGTAAAATCATTTAACTAAAAATAATTAGTCATACTAATTTGGGACATCACATTATTCAATGATAAGTGATAAATATCAATCACACTTTGGTTGTGGGTTCGATTCCCACACCATTGTCTGACGTGATGGGTTGTCACACGTTCTGAGTGTTTTCCGTTTTCAAAAAATATATTATTTTATAGAATTCCCTAAAATGAGATAAATTCCTCATAAATAAACATAACATATTTTAACCACAATTGTTATCTCATACCTCTAACTTTTAAACCAAATAGTAATAACCATTAATTGAATCAAATTCCTTGGTCAAATACACCCAAATGGTTCTTTATAACTATATAAACAAAGGAAATGATATTTCTTCCTCAGAAAAAATTTTCACAAAATAAACTGTAGAGATACACATATAAGGGAAAAGTATTCCAAAGTAATCCAATAAACAAATAACATTATTACATTTATACACATTATCACCTAAATATCTAACATAAATTTAGAATTTCTAAAATGAAGAATTCTTAATTATCCATCATTATCCATGATATGTTAATACTTTTTTTCTACCTATTTCATAATAATTCATTTTTACAAACAAAATCATGAATCATATCCTATGATTTAATAATATCAAAACATCATCTATAAAATAATCCTTTTCTTTTATAGGTCACTGCAAGTATCCTCATCCTCAATTAGAATGTCATTGGGAATTGGTAAACATATATTTATATGGTATTGTTTATACTATTTTTGAACCTTCTTCATAGGACATCTATTTGTGTAATGAATATGTACACAACATTTAAATTATTCAAGTGATCCCTTAGAAAATACTACACTACATTTACATGAGTCATCTGGATGATTTATTTTTCAATGAAAGGTTACTGATTTATGACCCTCATTACCACTTCTATAACATTTTCTCATTCATTTGAAGCATTTTCTTAGTTGTTTGTTTCTATATCCTAGAAAAATCTATTTTTTAATATACTAACCCTTATGATTATTACCTGAAATTCCATAGTTATTTGTTTTATACCTTATAAAAATCACCATGGTTCAGGTGGTCCATCACGACTCCATATAGTTGTTTGAGAATAACCATAATTGTTCTCATTGTAGCTCCCATTTCATAGGTTTTCTTATTCAGAAAACAATGGCAGCTTTCTTCATGTGCATTATTAAGTTTGGGGCCTGATAGATCCAACAATTTACAAAAACCGAAAAGGTTAATGTGATTATATCAGAAAAAAACCATATAATATATTGTGGAGAGGTTAAACACTATTTTTTACATAGTCATGTTATCATAAACCCATACAATTAATCTAAAATAATAATTTCTCTTTTTAATATTCTAACCATTAAGGTTATGAATCTTTTTATTTAATAACACCCTAACCTATAACATTATCTGAAACGACCATTGGAACCATCTATAAGGACCTAGTGTGAAAACATTACTTAATCTTAAGTTAATTCAGGAATTCAAATTGAGTAACTTTTTCAGTTTTATAATTCTAGAGGACTAGCCATAAAAATAAAATTACATCTTAAATATTACAAAGTAGACACTTCTACTCAGTATCGATATTTTTAATTAAATAAAAATTCTTAAATGAAAAGAAGAATAAATTTCCAGATATAAATCTTCTTGAATTTTTCCTTTATCATGCGCTTCCTTATACCCAGTGAAAAACATTTCAAAAACACGGTATGATCATAAAAGTCTTGGTATAGTTTATAAAATAATGAATGAAAACATATGACTATAAATACTTACAAAACATATTCTCTTTAACATACCTCATGAAATCATATGATTTTTGAATAAAACATATAATTCATAAATCATAATGGAAACTTGTAGCATCCATAACATAATTAAATTGAAGATTTTATAGGTATATAGGTAGTTACATTTGGATCACCCTTCATTTTATATTACCAAAAACTCTTAGGAAAACATTATCATTTACCTCTGTCGCGTTACCTAATGCATTGGAGAGCTATCTCAGGCTCACCAGCCATAGGTTTATCAAGGAACAACCTGTATACGTAACCAATTCCCAAGAACCATAACATAATAATAACATGTAAAACAATAATAATGTAAATATAACACATCCACTTTTCAATCATGAGAAAAAATTTCATGATATTTATATAAAAAATTTATTTAAAACATTAAAAAATAAGAGTTCTGAATCAATGTGTCTCAAAACACTTTGAAATTTTTGAAAGAAATTTACATTTTAAGACACTTATTTCCATATAAATAAATCCTTGAAATCATTTCTAATTCATGGACATGAAATATTTGGATTTAGATGATTAAATATTTAAAACATTTAAAATAATGTTTTAGTTAAAGAACCATTTTCCACTTGAGAAACAGATGAATACAATTAATTAATGAAGAAAATAAAAAGAAACTATAAATATCATGAGAATATAGAAATTTATGATATGAAATGTCAAAAGGTTTTTATATAAAACTTATCAGATAATAAAGGTGAAACATATTAATATATATGTCTATAAAGGGAGATTTAGACATAGTCCCTTATGAAAATTAGGCATCCTAATAGCGTCACTAAAAAATCTAGAAAATTAGTCAGTGAGAGAGAAAATGGTCTCTCATCACCTGGAAATATAAATATATAGTAATAAGGATATATTATAGTATATCCCAACATAAGAAAATGGACTCTAAAATACATAACATAAAAGAATTATTTGACTAAATGATTTGGGTGAAAGGTTCCCTTACCTCGAGTCAAACGTGTCTCCTATGTTCCATGTAAATCCTATATAATAAACTTAATTTAATATCTACTTGTTTAAAAACATTCATAATGTTTATTTTTAGTTTTATATAACTTATTAGCACTTAATAAATAGTAAATAATTTTTTAGGTTAATATCTATTGTTTTTTCGATATTTAATACTGGAGTAAAAGATGAACACATTGTAATTAAAAATTATCCATGTGGTACAAATTCCATTTTCTCTAGAATTGTATTCATGATTTAAATATCATATATATAAATTATACATTAATTTATAATAGTACATAACATTTGGATTTAAGAAATGAAAATCATTTTTCATGGAGATGGTAAGTCATACGTATGCATGAACACTACTTTCAATTGTTTTTCATATTTAAGGGAATGAAAAATATTTGATACATAGTTATATTATAATCCATTAAAATATAATATTTTAAACAAATTACATATGTTAATTAACACCATATTTTATATGTTTCATGTATGTCATTAATGAGTCATATCACATTGAGGGGGTGGTAGTCCACACATTCTAAAATGAAATTATCATATATTCCCATTACGAAAACCATAATGGTATGATATAAATTAAAAATATAGATGTGTAGGAAAAATATATAAATAATATATGACAATTATAAATATAGTTCTATAATAATGGCCACCATGAGAGGAAGTATGAGATAATTGAACAATCATCGTTTTGTGAGGCATTACTTCACCATCCATAGAATCTGTATGTACTATTACCATTATATAGTGGTGTGTATAAGGGTAATTCTAATCCATATCATAACAATGACCAAGTATATTGAGTATACTAGTGTCTTTATATAAAAAATTAATAGGATGATCATATAGAGTGGAGAGGAAAAATAATGGAATGATACTTCGGAGAAGATGTTACCTAAAATTGGGAAACTTCTTTTTATTTGAGCTAAAGTGATCACTTGAATTGCCTTCTTCCTTGGGGAGGGATGGTAAGAGTATTAGGGAGATGTTGGGAGATTCTTTGAGTATATTTTTGATGATTTTTGTGTCTATATTGGTGTGTGTAATGGGTTAGAGGTGTAGTCCTTTTATAAGAGGGAGGAAGGGATCTTTAGGAAAGGTTGAATGCATTATTTTATTATAAAATAATTTTCTATTTCAAAAGGTCCATACGTCATTTATTTCAGAGATATGATGATTTTGGGTCAATAAAATCTAAACCGATAGGTTTGAGTCATGTTTTGGTTTAATTTTTATCAATATTATTCATCTTTATCCCTTGGTTAACTAATATGACTCTTATCATGTCTTCTTGTATATTCATACTATATTGTTTGTATAATTACTATAAAATTCAAATAGAAAATAACGTGGTTAATTATTGATAATATTAAACATTTAATAAGTCATTTGGCTGAATTTTATATTTTTATGACATTTATGTCAGTTTATATAATAATATTTGTTTTAATAACTCAATTATGTCAATTTAAATACTATTCATATCATGCCTTTTAATAAAATATAGTAAAACTAGATTACTTTAAAAAAACAACATTAATACAGACATAACATGTAACTATCTTCTAGAAAATTATTGGATGAAATTAAAATAATCAAATTACATTTATTTTCACATTTATAATATCATTTATTTCAATCCTTTATTAATAAAGCAATCACTACATCATCATTGTGTCATAATTAAATTTATATTATGTTTAAAATTTATAAATAATATAAATTATCAAGGAAATATTTCTTGATTTATAATTAATATTTATAGTAAAATATATCACTTATATAATGAATATAATATTTTTTTAATAAAATATATATGTTTATGTTATATTTTACTTAACTTTATATTATTTTTTATAAGATGACATTTTCCCTTAAAAGTGGCTATATGGGGTCCCCATATTTACCCAAGGATTCCAGTGGTCCGACATGTATCTGAAAATATGGTTAGGACTCATGTTAGGGTAATTTAATATTATTATAATATTAAATTTTTTACCCTTATTTACCATATTTATCGAATAACCGTAGTAAATGAAATATTTACTGATGATACTATTCATAATGTCTAACAATAAAAGTTTCCTTTATAAAAAATTTGGACCTCCTAATTCAAAATATGGATCCCATTATCCAATATTCAAAATACAAAATTTGAAGAAATTAATTCAAAATTAATTCATGTTGTCAAAATAGAAAAGCGGGTTTCTATGAAGTAAAAACAACTCAAAGATTGACATGTTTTTATGTCAAATTATAATGTAGAATTTCATTAAATCACCAAAATTGGATTAAATGATAAAAATATAATCTAATTTTACTTTAAAACCAATTAAAATGATATTATAATCAAATAAATAAAATATATTAAAAGGCTGTCTCAAATTAAAATGAGGAATGTTTCACTATTCATCAAGAAATTGAAATTTATTAGAAAAATACCAAAATTTTACCCAAAGTAAATTTTGATGCCCCTCTTTAATATAAGAAGTTTATTTTGTAAAATTTAACATAAAATAATTAAAAAACTATATTAAAAATGGGTTCTCCATTAAAGGTGGTAAATCGACCTCTTATAGAATATTATAGTATTTCATGCTTAAAATCAGATTCATTCGTATTTTGAGTCTATAAATATTCTTGTATAAAAGTAAAAACATTTAAAAAATTTGTTAAATTGTATTTTAGTAAGTTCAATTCATTCCTACCAATACAATGGCTAGACGTTAACTACAATTTAATATAATAATAATATTATTATATTATTTTTTGGCAGAACTCATTGTTGTGTGCGACATATGATTTCAAGAAAACCCATTGTTAAGTGTTGAGTACATTTTCAGACATAGAATCTCCTTGAAAGTAAAATTAATATTTAATTCTAAAATATTAAAAAATATGGAAATTTTATATTCTTTATTTACCAGGGATGTTACAATATCCCCCTCAAATCCATTAGGTAAAAGAAAATGTTATATGATCTCAAGAGGGTACATATGAGGGAATCCCATTACTAAAACAAGAGGGTACGTGTGAGGGAATCTAAATATGGAATTAAGAGGGAATATTATGAATAAAACAAGATGGTACATGGTATGAAATCCCAAGCCTTGAATAAGAGGGTACACGAGGGGGAACCTGAATCCCAAAGCATGTACATGGGTTATTTCCATGTTATTGTATTTGAAACATTTTTTACCTATTGAAAAAAATGTGTTATAAATATATATTGTTGAAACATGATTAAACCGTGAAAAATAAATCAGTTTCATACCAGTATCATTAAAATAAAATTAAAATATGGAAAATGAAGGTGTTCTAAAGAATACTATTTTAAATGTGACTATCCCATGTAAAAGAAGTGAGATCCTAAACGATCTCTTTATTACATAATCATCCCATGTAAAAGAAAAGAGTTATATAATATTCTACTTGAAACAAACATTGTCCATCCAAATAATTTACTAGGATTATATAATTATGAAATATATTCAATAGAGGATTTTTAAAAAAATTATTTAATTTGATGAATGTAAATGGACAAAATATATTTATAAAAACACTCACGAGGAAAATAATCATTAAAAACTCCAAAATATCCCACACCAGAGTGAAAAATTTGAATCATTTACACTATGAATAGAATAATGTTATAGGAAACATGGAATATAATGACAATAATAATATTCATGATAAATTATTTTATATTATAATCATACACACCTATGAAAATAAGATAGGTTTAGAGCCTAATAATCATCTTAATCAAGGGAAATTGTGACAAAAATCAATTAACATTTTTTTAACATTGAAAATATAAACACCTTGAAAGATATATCATAAAAACAATATTTAATACCCAATAATTTTATGGATACAAACAATCAAATATATTAAAAGAATTTATATTCACCAAAAAAATCTTCTTGAATGTGTAATTTTTCTCATAGAAACAAAAGTAAGATGAGAAAACCCCTTATGAATACCATATCATTAGAGTGATAAAAAATAAATAGAATAATTATTTATAAAAAATATAAATCCAAAAAAAATAGTGTAAATACATAATAATAAAATAAGCATTCATTTCAAACTTATTCATGGAATTACATACCAAATGAAATTGAAGTTAAACCTGATAAATTGAAATTTAGATAAGAAATCCCTTACTACATGGTAACAATCAAGTTAAGATGAACTAATTCAATTTGAAAAATAACATTTAATTAACTATTAATTGTTTATTATATTTAATATCAATTTGTAATTACAAACACCATATATAATAAATTTTGTTCACAAAAATAAAGTTCCCGTCGAAGAATGAAAATTTCGATGAAGTTCCACACTTTGAGTATGATTTTTCATTCTTGTTCTCTATTTTCCAAAATAATATTCAAATCTTGATTTTTTTACATTAATTATATACTTTTACAATTTTATGATTAATTTTACTTCACTTAATAATATTTTATATAAAATTAATTGATCAATAATGTTTATGTCATATGTTTTGACCATATTCAAATTATATGTCCAAAATCTCCTCATTAGGTCAACAATGGTAAATGATGTTAATATTTAGACTTCTAAAAAATTAAATAGGAAATAAGAATCATATTTATTTCATAAATAATTCTTTTTAAATAGTATATTAATTATGGTTCTAAAAAATGAACCACCATTACAGTCATGGAGACTACTGGACAGAAGAACACATGTGTAAGGTTCCCATTTTATATTGATCATTAGGGAAAAAGTAATGTATTATTTAAAATATACATAATTAAAATAATATAAATACAATATTATTTAACTTCATATCCTTATAAATATCATTATTTTTATTTGATGATGAACACAGAGGAAACACATCTCCTCACGGAGGAAGTAGTGGACATGACCATAAAAAATGATTACTTTTTTTAGTGTGTGAAAGGTAAAGAAGAAAATTATATGTTATATGAACATATAGAAAATTAGGTCATTAATATCATAAATATTCCATTTATAAAATATTATTTTTAAATCCTTCATTAATACATTTTATGTAATCTATGAATATTTCACATCATTTTGTGGAGTTAACAGTCTATATGTCTACAAACAATTTTTTTGTAATCACAAAAACATGAAATCATAAAATTTTGTGTTATATAACAATTAAATAAGTATTAATAAAACTTAAATATAATATATAAAATATAAAAATAGTAATTCATTCATTATTACAAACCATTATAGGTGGAAGTGTGAAAGATAATAACATCATTTTGTGAGGCGTTTGTCCAGCGTACTCATGAATGATGACTGTGTGTCCCATTTGATGGATGTATGTATTGTTGTAGGTTGAACAAATAAAATAGAAATAGCACATTATATTTATGATATCTAATTAATTATTTAAACATTTTATAGGGTTGATTTAATTGTTTTGAAGAAACAATAAAATAGAACTGGTCATTGAAAAATGTTACCTCTTTTTCAGGTAACGTATTTTGGGTTACATCAAAGGACAGCCTTAGATTGCTTTATACCCAAAGTGAGGCCTCTACGATGATATGATTGAATTTATGAGACTATTTTTTTAGGTGGATGTACGACCCATCAAGTTATTTAGTGGTGTGAATATAGGGGAATGTTGAGTGTCTTTTTATAATGGGGAGGGGATGTCATTCTTGTAAATATAAAAAATGTAAACACTATTTAGAGGTATCCCTTACATAATGTTCCCCCAGTAATGATCCAAACTTAAGGAAATTTGTGATATGTTTCAATAATGTTAATAAAATATTTTATGTAAATTTTTATAGGTCATTTTACCCATTAATTGTAATGTTTAACCACTAAAGAAACAAATTATACCTTAATTAGTGTAATTAATATAAATTACATTCACTAATATATTTGGTAAAATACAATTTTTACCATACACTTCATCATTGGACTACCCAATATCCTACGGGGTCATGTTATATTTTTTTGTGTGGATTCAATATCAATGGATATAATTTTATTACTATTCTAGGACAAATAGTTAGTGGGGGATCTTGGAAGTTTACAAAAATGTGAGATAAGATAATTACATTAGGATCCTATGAACATATAAAGTAAATTTTTTGTGCACTAACAAATTTGATTATTGTGAGGAATGAAAATTTATCTTGTCTCTTATATGAAACTATAAATCATGTATCGCCTAAAGATAGATAGAATGTATGAAATGATTATATAGAAAATTTGGAATATTCATTGGTAATGAGTTCTCCATTTTGATGGATCATTGGATAACAATTTAGCTTTAAAAATAATATCGTGTAAAAAATAATTATTATTTTTTACCAAATTACCCCCATTAAATTATCCATATGAAATTATTTTATTCTTACCACTTTTTTAGATATATGTTGGTGTGTTAAAGGTGATTAAAATAGTACTGGTAAAGGAAATAGAAAAATATGAAGATTCAATCGAAAATTGGTTGGTTATGACTAAGAGTATATATAACTTGTATGTTAACTAGCATAACATACCCTTTGTGATCAATGTGTTCATTTGGATATTATTTTCATTGTTTCTATAGTTGGTGAGTAAACACTCAAGGAATACTCCGAATATAAATATATTATTAATAAGTCCATCGGATTTCTCAATGTGTTTTATTGTAGTGTCTTACCAACTATCTATTCCATTATAATGTTAATTTTTGAATTAGTTGTTTGAAATTTCACACCACCATATGTATGAACCACACTAGATGAACATGATTAATATGTATGATTTTGAGTTGGGGGATGATTTTCTAATTTAAGTGAACCTAATATATATTAATGTCTAGAGTGAGAATGTCATTTAAGGGTTGAAACTATTTCATATCTCGTTATTATGACCCAATGTGAATATTTACATGTTGAACAAGGAGTGAGAGTCATATATTCTAGTCATATAGCTTGGATATTTCAGTGAGAATCCATAAATATTCTTCTGAAGGATGAGAAGCCCTTAAAATATGATTTTATAGTGTGTGATTGTATTCATCGTTTTTTTATTTTAATTTTATTTAATCATATATATCATGTTACATTACTGACTTTTAGTGTGTTGGTGGATTCCCAGAATTTGAATTTAGAGATTGAAGAATGGTATATGAGTAATAATAATATAGAAGGAAGGGTACTATAGTTAAATATTATATGAGACAAAGGAAATGATGTGGTAAAAAATATATGTACCAATGATAGAGAATTTATAAACATGATTGCAATGGTGATGAGTCAGAATAGGAAAATTGTTCTAATTTTAATGATTGTAACATAGAATATTAGTTCTTTACTAACACCAAGGATAAAATAAAATTCTATATTAGGGATCTTATGACACTTTTTTATCTGAAGAAATATAATATGAATAAGGAAATATAAAATTTAAAAACTATGATGTTATGAAGATCCTTTAATTATATGGACAGGTTATTTCAAAATTTACATAATGATGAAATCATAGAGAACATTAAGGGTATATATGAGATATACTTTTAGAGACATAAAGATTTTATCTAATTTTTTAATGAACATGAAAACTATAGTTTTTAAAAAATATGTTTATTATTTATAATCATTGATGACTATAATCAAACATGGGATTATATGGTATACAAATTTAATAAAGACCCCCATTTTGATATATATTACCTTAATTGGGGATGTTAATTCCTCTGGTTTCTAGGTGTGTCTTTGAAAATTTTCAATTGATATATATATATATTGAATGGATTTCTCAGAGTGGATTATTTATTCATTGTATCCATTTTAGGGGTTTTTGGGTATATTAGATTCTATGTTTTTATACTCTGTTAAATTCTATTCAATTTCAATCATTTATCCATTAATATATTATTTCATTGATTAATAGAAAATTTTAGGTTTTCTAATTTATCTTTTGGTACTTATATTGAATATTTTTTAACTCTAATATAATAGGGTATTTTGATTTCCATGAAAGTATTTCAATATTTTCATCCAATTGGTGTTGTTGATTAATTTTATGAATTTAATATTGTAACAATTAATGGATTAATTGGGTTATTATCTATGAATGTTGTGATTTATTTTATATGAATTCTTTTTTGATTGGGTATTCCAATTTCTAGATGTGAATTAACTAATGTTTTAGGAGAAAATGATGTGTATAGATACTTGAAATAGGTTCTGCGTCATTGTGGGTTGTTTGGAGGTTTTGATCACATATATCATGTATGTGGCTTCACATCATGGAACCTTAATATAGGAAGCTGGTTGATTGGAATAGAAAAAATGACCGTGGAATGTATATTATTTTTTATATGGGAATGAGCCTATTTGTCCAAATTTCATATTGTTCTAGGTACATTGTTTCTCAATATAAACAAACATTATAATTTGATTCGTTTTATAAAAAAATTGTCATTGTTTGTTGTTTTGTTTTCCCATTCAAAGGATCATAATTTTATGTATTATATTAGGTGGTATGTTGTATTATGAAACATTTTTATGGGATTCCATGTTGTTTGGTCCTATGTACGATTTAAATCTTAGTTTCGGGATGGATCACCCAAAAATTTGTGTAGTTATATAGTGATGTATCCACTGTGTGGTGAATTTTTTGGTAGGGCCACAGGTTTCACTGTTATAGAAGATTATATAATATTAGGTTCACTATTAATGGGTGTTTATAAAGTTGATAAGAGAACCATGTGAAAATGTGTATTGGGAAGGGATTTTATATTATTTTACTATAATGGATAAGTTAAAACACATCAATTATATAGTTTTAATTATTTAATGATCTGTAAGTATTCATATATACCCCTTTTCCTCTTCAGATTTTACCTTGACTCATACTCAACCCTCTCTAGATTTTAACTCATCTCATGGAAACCAAATCACCACATCCACACATCCTGTCTGTATAATGTTTCATTAGATGTCATGGTATTATTTTTTAATTTCTAATTCCTTTTATGACCTATATTTTTATGTCATAAATTTTTTATTAATACCCTATTCTGAATCCCTAAATACATGGGTTTTGTGTTACTTAGTGTAAGTTATTGTTTATATTTAATTAAACTGCATGACCTGAATTGTGTATTTCTATACCGAAATGATATAAATTATTTCCCCTGTTATGTTGTAAATATGTCAGTGAGTTGATTGATAAAAATGTGGGTGAATGTGTTAGTGAAAAATAATTCTACATTTTGGTATTAAGTAACTGGGTGAGTCTAGATAGATGTGGTTGAACAAATAAATTCTAGATTTGGTAAATTTGGATTGATTTTGTTGAAACCATACTTAATATAAGGGTTGGTATCAAGGATATAAACTTGGAAAAATGAAGTCAAATATGAGTTACCCATGGTTAAATGTGGCTCATATGACCTTCTATTCCAGATTTTTGGTATGAGTGATGAAAACATTCAATTTTGAATGTGGTCAAGGAATGTAAATAATTTATGATGATAAAATGCTGGGTTTGGATAGGGTATTTATTGGGTTATCATTTTGTAATATTTTTACCATGTATGTTTCATTGGATGAGTGGTTTTCCATTTTTATTTCATATTGGTTTTATATTATTTCTATATATTATATTATATGTTGGGAATGACATTTGTAACTCATCTTGAGTAATAGGATTTATAGATGTGATGTGATTCCATGTAATTTATTATATAAAGGACACCACATGTCAGATTTTTAGAAATAATGATAATGACTTTTTCCCTATATTGATTGATAGAGTATGGCCTAGAACTGCGTTTGTGACATGACATGTGACACTTTATCTGTGTGAGGGTTTGGTTTAAGGAATGAAATGTGACTAGATATATTACCACTATTGAGAGAGTATGAAATGTTTTGGACATTTTATAGGACATGTTGTATGACTGTTCCCTGAGTGAAAAGGTATTAATAATATTTTGGTAACTTTTTTCGATTGGAATGAAAATTCATCTCCCATGGAGATGAAGTATGCATGGTTCCAGTTCCTAGAATCCATGTTTTCAGAAGATGTCCCTACATAAATGTATAATTATTTTTTACTATTTTTAGTGAATGAAATTCAATATATTAATATTATTATTTAATATAAATTATTGTGGTGTGATACTAGGTTTTTTACACACATAATGCATCAGTTTTTTGCTTCATGTGTATACTAATTTTTCAAGTATTCAATTAAAGGAAAAGAACCTATGTTGTCATACAAAATACATTGATATTGGATGCGGAATTGGTAAAACTAAGTCGCGATTTTTGTTCATTTTTTATTAACTTTATAATTTTTTTTCACATTTTTCGATACACCATATATAGGGATTCTTTTAGATTTTATTTTAATTTTAGGGATTTTTGATACATAAAATTATCATTATCTTTAATATATTATGTCACAAGAATCCTCAAACATGTTTAAAACCCAACTAAAAAAACAATTAAATATTCAAAATACATAAATAATATATTTATTGATAGTGAAATGGTTTATATTTTGTTAAAATGATCATAAATAAGATTTCTCTTTGATTTTTATTTAAAAAAGAACGACTTTCTAAAAATCATTAAAAAATAGATAGTATATTACCTTGTTATATTATTTTCTTCTCTTTTAGATGATTAATATACCACATAATATTCAGAGTTTTAAAAATTATATTTCAATGGTCATTTATATATAAATTTATATGAAATGGGATTAATGAATCTTGAAGTTTAATTGACCATTTTTCAGAAAAAGAAAATAATTTATTCATATTTATTTTTTTCAATTATAATAACCATATAAAAATATTATAATTTAAATATATATAAAAAAATTATTTCCGAATTTTTTAATCTAAAAATAGATTTGGTTAATGTGTATATTTTTTATAAGATAATGATTTTTAGGTTAGTAGTGAAAAATAATGATTTTTATAATACTATTATTTTTCCGTCATTATTCCTTGATTTTTTAATAAATCATTATAAAATAAAATATATTACATTTAAGAGATAATATTTTTAATCAACTATGTTGATATATAAAATATCTGCATAATATAATTGATAATTATGTTATTTTATTAACAAAAAATGGATTTTTAAATTACATTAAATAAAATTTCCGACTGAAGAAATATTTTTTTTAACAAAAAATAATTTCAGATAACTATAAATGGATTTGTTATTATTGTTTTAAAGTAAATATATTCGATTTAATTGATAATTTTATCATAAATATAATTTTCATGCTTAAAATACATCTTCCGCAAAAATGGGTTTTAACAATTAATATTAACTAATACTAATATGTCTGTGTCAAACTAATAACACTTTTATTTTATAAAATTAATAAAAATTTTGAAATCATAATATTGAAATTATTAAATTTTTTGAATTTAAATTTTTTCCATTAAAAGTAGATTGTATGTGTGAAAGTGGTATTACTAGTGTAAAGTAAATTATAATATAAGTGGTTTAGTGTAGTGGAATGTTTTGTAATAGGTGAGAAATAATATTATTTTGGATAGTGGAAGGGGAAAAGTATATACTTCCAGAAATAATTATTTTCCATATTAGGAGCATGTTTCCATGAATAATGGTTGATATTATTGATAGATGCTGAGTTTTTTAAAAAATTCAATTTTCTTCACTTCTAAAGGAATACAACCTCAAAATTTTTACACCCATTTCAATTCCTTAAATGAACCAAATCCCAACCTTATCATTTAGTTGTTGTCCTTGAACTGAATTTTTTTATTTGATTCCATATATATTAGATTATTTGAATATTAATAAATCATCTAGTTCTACATTTTTCATTGTTCTACAAGATTTTATAGTAATAATGTCCTAGAGTAATTATTTCACTCATGGGGTCATATATGTTCTCTATTATGACCTGAAAATTGAAATTCTCTTGAAATATTATTAAATATTGGTCTATGATCAAATAATAATCAGTGATGGGGGGCATAAAATATGACTATTAGATGACAATAATCCTAAGTTGATATGGTATCTTCTTATTAATTTTTCACCTAATAAAATAAATGATGAGAGATTGTGAGAATAGTATCACTAGAAGGAATTTAACATGATTTTGTATTATCAGATATTTTATTTATGAATCTATGCAATTTAAATTATAAATTAGCAATATTATTAATTATTTTCTCAAATATCCCACCTAGTTGTATTTCATATAAAATTATGACAACATTGCATGGTTATGTCAGATATGTTTATTACCACATGATTGATGTACTGTTATTGAATAGGACTAAGAAGTATTTTAACCTTACATATTTATGGAATTATGCATCCTATCCCATTGAAAATAATAAAACAATCCCATTAGATTCCTTTACCTTGGTCTAATGACATGTTTATTTATGTTTGAAAAAGATAGATGTGTCGAGCATATTGGTTGGTGGTGCTGATGTGAAACCTTCGGTATGAAATATATTGAACAAGGACATATATTATATAGTGATCATTCATATGTGGTTTCCAGTATATAAGCATTATTTTTTTTCCCTTTGGTTCCGTGATCTGGGAAATTTTGGAAGCCCGTGTAGTTCCCAAGAGAAATATTCCTAGAGGGTTAAATGGTAAATGATTATTTATTTTCCCTCGAATAAATAAGAGTTTTATTTATTTATTATAATAAATTTTATTCACCAGACTATGGAATAATTTTGATCAATTATTATTGATCAAAATATATTTATTAGTGAAATATATATTTAACTAGGTATTTATTTTAGTATTAAACCGATTCTAAGGTGTTAGAATGGATAAAGAACACATCTAGTGATAAATATTAAATTTTAAGCTGATAAAATAGTAGATTTTATTGTCAAATTTAGCTTGTTCCATAAAAAATTAATATTATTATCTGGTATGGGTAGAAAAAAATTATAATATTATTTATGGGATAGTTGATAGTTACAAAATATTGTATCCTAATCCTAAGATATATAAATATATGGTTATGTATATTATGTTAGGATAATAAGAAAATTATTAGAGAGATTAATTTTCTATAACTAACATATATATAAATATATATATCTACATTGATCAAATTTCTCATCACTTCTTCTATGGAAAACAATGATCTCCTCCAATCCAGAAGGATCATCGAGTCATTATGATGAAAAAATCAAAGAATTTGATTCATTGTTCTAGAACCTATGAATGATTCAAAATATAAATGATATATAAAGAAAAATTATGGATATATGATAGAGGTGTTAAACACTTGGATTCTCTTCATGAACCAAACCAGATACTCTAGTACACTAACACCCTAGAAGATAGTAACATGGCATGAGGAGAGTACCTTGTCCACATGGGTTTGGGACAAAAACCTAGCATGCTAAAAAATAATGTGGAAAATAGTTTTTGTAGGATTGAAATAACGATGTAGATGCAAAATATACAAGAGGGGGGGGGTGAACTGTACATATTAAAAACATCCTTAAACAATGAAAGATCTTAGTTTACTAAAGTTAAACTAATAAAATTCCCTACACCTCTAACATCAATTGAATGATTGGGACCAAGTAAAAAGTTACGAACTTCTGGTTCTATACACTTGCTTAGATCGGGAATGTGATTCCGAAAAACAGGTTCCAGATATTTGGATCCAGAAAATGTAACTTAACCAAAGTATAAAAATGAGATTCTACCTTAAAGCGTATAGAATCTTACAAAATTAGAGTACAATTAAGGAATTATAATAATGTTATACTTTCCTTAACAATAAAAAATGCAACGGGAAACAAGTAGTAAAACTACAAGTAACAAACAATAACTCTTTTAACCCAAATAGAAGGGTATCCAACAAGCTTGGATAATGGTCCCTTGATTTATACTTTCAAGCAAGTCTTTCTTAACCACACAAGGGTAATCCCTCGATATGAATATTGGAGTCTGTCTTTCTATCCCTACAAGTCCTCAACTACCTGGTTGTCGGCACCTCTATCTTCTATAGTAAGGAGGCCCTCAACTTCATGGTGTTGGAACCTCTGTCTTCCTATCCCCGGAAGCCCTCGATTGTAATCACCAACAATCAGAGTCACGTGAAGCAAGTCTGCACAAGGAAATGTTTTAACAATCCATTCAAACATTCAGCATAAAGAATGGGAGTTGATAGGAGCCTCTCTCTCTAGAAATAACTTTAACATCATGTAATCACATGTTGTGCCAAAGTTTTGTATTGAGCTCATTAAAATGAGCCCCTATTTATATATGAAATTCCAACGGTCGGCTCCCTCCTCCAACGGTCATATTTCTCCTTGAATTTCGGAGAGACCTGTACACATGTCACTCAACCAACGGTTAGTTAATAACTGAAAGCACGATACTATTTTGTAATGAAACAAGTGTAAGCATAAGAAAAACTGAAGTTTTGAATGTAAGAAAATAAATGTTTGAAGTCTAACCAAAATGGTATTTAGAGTCTATAATAAAGAGATATTTGTATTCTGATTTCTATGAATTCGGAACCTGAGTTCTGTAGAAATCCAGAGTCTAAATCTCAAAAAAATTTGGAGTCTGGTTTCACTGGAATTGAGAATCTGAACTTATAGAGTTCAGAGTAGAACACATAGAAGTTCAGAGTCGAACTCATAGAAGTTCAGAGTTGAACTTATAGATGTTCAAAGACTAACTCATAGAAGTTCGGAGTCGATGTCATAGAAGATCAGAGTCGAATGTAAAGACACGGAAATTTCATGGAAATGTTTTTCTTAATTTCATTGGAATTTTACCAGCCCGCAGTTTCTCACAGCACTTGATTCTGAGGCCCGGTGTGCCCGGAATCAATTTCCAAAGTTTGGCTCGGGTGCGTTTAGTGAACAAACGAGTGGGTTTTTCTATCTTTTGAACCGGTGCTCGTAATCGAATTCTAAGGGAACCAATGAAACCGCAACGCTGGTAATTTCTTAAAAAGACCTTTTCTAGAGTTGCGTTTTAACGAGAGGAGTTGTAAAAAAATTGTGGATTAAATGATAAGTAAAATAAAATTGTGTGCAATTTTATTTTATATGTGGTAGTTAAACACTCTCATGGGAAGTTGTTGGTGGGGCCCATGTAACACCCGAGACTTTTATGTTATATAAATCATCAAAGGAATCTTTTTCTACACAACACTTGCTTGGCTTGCTTTACACGCAATCATGACCTTCCTCGATAGCTTGCGTCGTACGCAAAACAGAGTTTCACTAAACAACAATATGCTATTAAAACTAGCCGTTATGAATAGTAATAACCACTTTTTGAAATTTTATAAATTTCATTTTTCAAAATGGACTTCATTTTTGGATTCGGAATACCGAAATTAGTCTAGGGTAAAATTTTGGTATTTTTCTGAAAACATTCAATTTTTGATGAATAGTGAAACCACTAAGTGGTAGGTTAAAAACTGAATTTTGCATAAAACTTAATTTTACCGCTTCTGTGAATGGAATTTCGAAAATCCTAGAAACACGGTTAATATCAAGGACTAAAATGTGGTTCAATGAGATGAAAATAATATTTTGGTGAATAGTAACTTTTTACTTTTTTTACCGCGGTTAATAGTAAATAGGGTAACTAAGGGTAAATATGATATTACTATTACCCTAACACATGTCCTAATTCTATTGGACAAATGTAATTCGACCAAAAACAAACATAGGAATAAAATATGACCATTTAGGCCCACTTGGATTAGATTAGGACATTTATTATTAATTTATTTAAAGAAGGGTTAAAATAGTTAAAATCAATGTTTAATAAGTAAATCATTTTTAATATGGGGTTATACATATGATAAATTCGACTATAAATATTCATTAGAAATCTAAAAAAATTTCATACATAATGGTATTTTATTTGTAATTTTTAGACATTAAATAATTTAATTTATTTATGACACAATGATGATGCAGTAATTATCTTATTAATGAAATATTGACATAATTGATGTTATAAACACCAAAATAAATGTAATTTGAGACTTTTTATGAATTACACTAATTTTATAGGTTACTATGATATATTAGTGTTGATTTAATCAACTTTTTTCGAACATATAATTCTGTTATGACTATCACAAAAATCATATATCAAATAGTGTAAAAATTGACACAAAATAGTTTTTAAATCAAATATTATATTATTAATTGTTATTTTATTCCTAAAAATCTAAGGTTCGGCAAAATGACATAGATAAGGATATATATATTAATAATAAACAATTTTGGGTTCGTTTGGCATGTTATAGTAAGTGTATTAACCATATAGTGAATGAAAACAAAAAGACACGGTAAAAGTTAAATTATTTAACTTAGAGTTAAATCTAATTGATAAGGTTAAAATAATACCCTAAACTTGTCTAAATCCTATTGGTTGATAGTATTTCGACCCATCACCACTTTAGCTTCAAAATAAGAACCTTTGGACCATTATAAACCGATTTTGACTTTAATATAAAATAATATTTTTGAGATATTCCTAAGGTGCCCCTCTCCTCCCTTATAAAAGGGCACCTCCTCCCCCTCCTCCTCACACCAATTTGAGCACTCAAGATTGGCCAACCCCTGCCATTTTCTCCTCTCCACTTCCCTAGAATAATCCTATAGGTCCTGGTCTTCTTCAAAGACCAATCTTAGTTCCCTAAGTGGAGGATTCAAAGAGGCGTTCCAAAGAAGAGGTAATATCCATTACCGATCTTTTCAATTTCTTTCTTCTTCAACTTCTTCTTCTTTAGTTGTTTCATGATAAAGTAATAACATAAGTATTACTTACATACTGATATGTTATTATAAATATTAAACAACCCTAATTCACCTTCTATCTATCCCACGGAAAAATGAAATCACCGCGCGTGCGTACGTACGGAATACCGTCTCCACGCCGTGGTG
Organism: Viscum album; assembly: GCA_963277665.1. Taxonomy (NCBI): domain Eukaryota; kingdom Viridiplantae; phylum Streptophyta; class Magnoliopsida; order Santalales; family Viscaceae; genus Viscum; species Viscum album. Next base: position 672,873,995 of record OY728157.1, on the reverse strand, counting down.
TAATCTATTTTTCCACCATCACATTACAAGGATGGGTATAATGGTTTAATGAGTAACTATTTATGATTATTATAAAGTAATATTGATACTGAAATAATATATATATACTCCAATACAGTTCCACGATCATAGGAACGATATCATCACTCGTGCGTACGTACGGAATACCGTCTCCATGATGTGAAGCGACTCGTTCTACATGATCATCATTACATAGTAATTATATAAATTTAATGAATAAATATGATATATGTTACACTAATAAGATTCTGGATATAAGGTATCTATAACATTAAAAGAAGAATAAGAATGTATTCGGCAAAACACGCATAAGAACAAAAGGCAATAAAGACCCGAGTAACAAGTAACAATGAAATATTACTATCAAGAAGCTAAGAATATGACCATATATGATATCATATCAATATGTATGATTCTGGAATAAGTCAATAAAATTATTTAAACCATTATACAGGATCTTCGGACACGTACAAATCAAATTGGACCTAAGGTAAGGGAAATATCACAATCTCATTTTTATCTGAGATTGTTTATTCGTAAGTATTTACTGGGGTGTATTTTCTCATACACATCCATGTTTCATCAATATGTAATATTATTTCCATCCACCTACAATTGTTTAAATCCATTTTTTTACCCTTCGGTGAGTTTTTAGTAATATCTATGAAAGGAATCTTTTGTCATACGAGGTACTTTTTGACTTTTCCGACAAAAGTACGAAGAATGTTTTTTTAACTTATACGGCATGAATGGATTTTTAAAACATTATTTCCAAGAAGCTTACTTTATAAGTTTTCAAGTTTATTTTTAATCAACTTCTTTTATTTTAAAGTTGTATGACATGTTATGAAAGGAAAAATGTTTTTGAAGAAAAAAGGATATTTTCCTCAAGAATGGAGTTCAAGTGTTTTATCAAAATTATTTTCCATCTAAGATAATAAAGGGTTCTGTTTTTATCCCTATTATTACATTGATTTGATAATGTTGTGATGGAATTATTTTTATGAATTCCTTTATCTTATATGAATTGATTTATGATGTCATGATGTTTCAAGAATCCCATTTTTGTTAAATGTGTTATGCGATGATGTATGATTATGTGGCACACATAAGAAAGGATTCATTATAAGATGGGTGGGACCTATATCTCCCTCCAATGCATTGGGTAAAGATTTTATATCTCATGAGATAGACATGGCTGGAACGGTAGGCTATACCGGTTCAGTGAAACAGGACTGGAACGAGGGTGACTCGGTTCAGAAAGGGACTTTGTCCACTAAGATAGTCTTGGCAATGAGTCATGACTAACAAGAAATGATTTTCCATGATTATGTGTGCATGCCACAAAGTTTCAAGTTTTATGTTATGATTATGGGGATCTCATTTTCACTTCTATGATTTATTCCATGATAAGATATTATGATCTCTTTTGCAGGTTTTGATTTTCAAAAAGATATGATATTATTTTTATTTCATTTATTTGCCCTTGCTGAGCATTTGAGCTCACACTTTTATGTTTTCTTTTCCCCAGGTCAGTAAGATGGATATTAAGTAGAATATGCTAAAAGGGACCCTAGATATGATGAAATAAATGGGAGACACTGTAGAATATTTATGAACCAGTTGTTTATGTTTCCCAGTTTCTAAAGACATTATACCTATACGGTCCTTTGTGGTTTTGTCATATGTTGTAATAAGTGTGATTCAATTTTGAAGTATTAACAATGTATGTAACGTATGGGTCGTTATAGTTGGTATCAGAGGAAAGGTATAGTCAACCTTTGGAAACTAGGATGTGAAAGCCTTAGTAAGAACCCTAAGGATAAGTCTAAGCATAGAACACAATATTAGTGTTTTAGAAATGTCCATGAATAACCTAGGATAAGACCTTAAGCATGAAAATTTTATTCTTGAATTATGTGGTTTTCCTATTATAATTAGTGTGGCTCACACTATTCTTCTTGGTTTTAGTCAATGGCTGGAACCCGAAGAAACCGTGTTAATGCGGAATGCGATGGGCAATGCAATGATTGTCCCCCTGAGCAACCAAACGATATGGGAGCTGGAATGAAAAATCTTGTAGCCATGCTCAAACAACTTTGTCAAGTTATGAATCATGCGGGACTTCCAAACGAGCAAAGGAAGGAGCAACATTCTGTTGAATCCTTCATGAGGCAGCGTCTACCTTCTTTCAGCGGGTCTACTGATCCATTAGTTGCTGAACAATGGATTAGTACTACTGAAAAGATATTTTCAGTTCTTCAATTTTCTGAGCATGATAAATTCATCCTAGTAGTGTATCGTTTGGAATGAGATGCTGATCAATGGTGGAATCTTATTAAGAATACGAGGCAAAGGGATGAAATTGAGTCTATGGAATGGGACGAGTTCAAGAACTTATTTTTCAATAAGTACTTCCCTCGTATTCTCCGAAAAAAGATGGAGAAAGAGTTCCTTGAACTGAAGCAAAGGGATGATGAATCTGTTAGTACCTATGAAGAAAATTTTACAAGACTTGCAAGGTACGCTTCTGGTATTATTATCCAACCTGAGAGTAAGATCGATCGATTCTTTAGTGGCTTAAAACCAAGTCTTCGAAGGGCGTTAGCCATAAGGGACTTCAATCGCTATGAGGAAATCGTTCGATGTGCTCTCAAAGTCGAGATGGAGATTGGAGTAACCCATCAGTCACATGGGTTTGATAAGAAGAGGAAGATGGAATTCAAAGAAAAATCTAAAGAGCACACGGAAAAGAAGATGAGCTTTTCCTTATGCTCAAAGTGTGGAAAGAAACATGGAGGGAGTTGTCTTAAAGGGACAAGTAAATGTTTTAAATGTGGAAAAGAAGGTCATTGGGCATTTGAATGCCGTGATAATGGGAAGAAGATGTCTAATGACGAAAACAAAGGAAGGGATACACAGAATGATCCTACAACACTTAAATGTTTCAATTGCAAGGAGATGGGGCATTATGCCAATCAATGCCCAAATCCAAGGGTTGATGATGATGGTCGACGTCAACAAAATCTTAAGGCTAAAGACAAAGGAAAGTCACATGAAATTTCTATCAGCGATGTGGAGTACGATAACGAAGTGGTGAAAGGTACACTTACCATCCACTCTAAAGTAGCAAATTTTTTATTTGATTCTGGATCCACCCACTCTTTTATTTCTAAAGAATTTTCTAAGGGTATCACCGTATTACCTCAACAATTAGATGCTGAGTTAGCTGTGACAACACCTAATGGCATAACAGTCGCATCAAAAGTTTATAATTCTTCTCCGATCGAAGTTTGTGGGAAAGTGCTTCCTGCAAATCTTGTGATCCTTCCTTTAGTGGAATTTGATGTGATTCTTGGCATGGATTGGCTTTATCTACATGGAGCTCATATCAATTTCCAAAGAAGGGAAGTCACATTTCATATTCCAGATCAATCTACGATCGTCTATCAATGCAAGGATGAACATAACCTTCCAGTGGAAATTCCTTCCATCTTATGGGTCTTGATTCCACTAAATAAAGGTTATTTATCTCAAATGGTTGGTGAGAAACTCACGATTAAGAATATGCCCATTGTACGAGAGTTTGATGATGTCTTTCCGGAGGAATTACCGGGTCTTCCACCAAATCGTGAAGTTGAGTTTTCAATAGAACTCGTACCGGGTGCTTTGCCTATTTCAAAGACACCTTATAGAATGGCCCCAATTGAGTTTTAGGAATTGAAGAAGAAACTCCAAGATAATCTTGATAAGGGATTCATACGCCCTAGTGCGTCACCTTGGGGAGCACCTGTTCTATTTGTTAAGAAGAAAGATGGATCAATGAGACTCTGCATTGATTATCGAGAACTTAACAAGATCACTATCAAGAACAAATATCCTCTCCCATGCATTGATGACTTATTTGACCAACTACGCGGAGCTCAATACTTTTCCAAGATTGATCTTCGTTCAGGGTATCATCAATTAAGGGTCAAAAGGGAGGATATACCAAAGACGGCTTTCCGTACAAGGTATGGACACTATGAATTTATAGTGATGCCATTTGGTCTTAATAATGCCCCTGCTATCTTCATGGATCTAATGAATAGAGTCTTTAGAGACTATCTTGATAAATTTGTGGTAGTCTTTATAGACGATATTCTTGTCTATTCAAAGAGCAAGTAAGAGCATGAAGATCACTTGAGAATTATATTGAAGACCCTGAGAAAGGAGAAGCTTTATGCCAAATTTACCAAGAGTGAATTTTGGCTTCAAAAAGTTTCATTTTTGGGTCACATAATCTCAAAAAAGGGGATATCTGTGGATCCAGCAAATACAGAGGTTATCGAAAGATGGTCGAGACCAACAACAGTAACTAAGATTCAAAGTTTTCTTGGTTTGGCTGGATATTATCGACGTTTTGTAAAAGATTTTTCACTATTATCTAATCCACTCACCAAGTTGACTCGGAAAGGAGTTAAGTTTTTCTGGACAGAGGAATGTGAAGAGAATTTCAAGGAGTTGAAAAGAAGGTTATCCAGTGCACATGTGCTCACACTGCCTTATAGTGGAGAAAGGTTTGTGATCTACAATGATGCATCCAAGAAGGGATTGGGGTGTGTTCTTATGAAAAATGATATGGTGATAGCTTATGCCTCAAGACAGTTGAAAATCCATGAGCAAAATTACCCAACACATGATTTGGAGTTGGCTGCGGTAATCTTTGCATTAAAGATTTGGAGGCATTACCTTTATGGTGAAAGGTGTGATATTTATACTGATCATAAAAGTTTAAAGTATATTTTCACACAAAAGGAGCTGAATATGCGCCAAAGAAGATGGTTGGAGCTGATTAAGGATTATGACTGCTCAATCCATTACCACCCTGGGAAAGCAAACAAGGTGGCAGATGCATTAAGTCGACAATACCATGCTAGTTTATCCATGATGAGGATCACAAAAGATCCAATATTTATGGATTTACAAAGGATGGATCTTGGAATTATAATGGAAGGGGAAAAATATTATCTTTATCAAATGAATGTTCAACCATCTATACATGTGAAGATTAAAGAGGCACAGAAAGAAGATGTTGAGTTACAAAAGAAGGTGAGAAATGTTCCTGAATTCAACCTTGATTGTGATGGGATAATAATGTTCAGGAATCGGGTTTGTGTTCATTCCATCCCTGAATTAAAGAAGGAGCTGCTGGATGAGGCTCATAGTTCTTCATTCTCTATTCATCCTGGAAGCACGAAGATGTATAGGGACCTGAAAGATTACTTCTGGTGGGATGGCATGAAAAGAGATGTTTTTGAATATGTCTCTCGATGCTTGGTTTGTCAACAAGCTAAAGCTGAGAGACAGAAGTCTAAGGGGATGTTACAACCATTACCCATACCCGAATGGAAATGGGAAAACATCACTATGGACTTTGTCACAGGACTTCCTAAAACATCCAAAGGCAATAATTCTATTTGGGTCATAGTTGATCGTCTTACAAAGTCTGCACACTTCATTGCAATTAGAGAGGATTTCTCTCTAGATCAGCTTGCCAGGATATATGTAAAGGAAGTGGTAAGATTGCATGGAGTACCACTTTCTATTATATCTGATCGGGATCCAAGATTTACCTCGAAGTTCTGGCGAAGTCTTCAGCATACTCTGGATACAGTGTTGAGTTTCAGCACTGCTTATCATCCCAAGACAGACGGTCAGTCTGAGAGAACAATTCAAACTCTAGAAGATATGTTGAGAGCTTGCTCTATGGATTTCAAAGGAGGTTGGGATCAACACCTACCTTTGGTGGAATTTTCTTATAATAATAGCTTTCACCCCAGTATTCAGATGGCTCCTTATGAATCTCTCTATGGAAAGAAATACAGGACTCCAACTTACTGGGATGAAGTTGCAGAAAGAAAGCTATTAGGACCTGATCTCGTTGATGAAATGGCAGAAAAGGTCAGATCTATTCAACAACACATAAGAGCAGCTCAGAGTCGACAGAAAAGTTATGCCGACAACCGAAGAAAAGACCTAGAGTTTGAGTGGGTGATAATGTGTTCTTACGAATATCTCCCTGGAAGAGGGTTATGAGATTTGGAAAGAAGGGGAAGTTGAGCCCTAGATATATCGGTCCTTTCGAAATACTGGATCGTGTTGAGAATGTAGTTTACCGATTGGCGCTTCCACCGAATCTCTCTCAACTTCACGATGTGTTCCATGTATCTCTCCTGAGAAAGTACATACCAGATCCTTCACATGTACTCAGCTCAGAAGTTGTACCGCTGGATCAAGATCTTTCTTATGAAGAACAACCGATAGAGATTCTGGATCGTAGCGAAAAAGTCCTAAGAAACAAGACCACTCGCTTGGTGAAAGTTTTATGGAGGAACCACCAACTTGAAGAAGCTATATGGGAGCTTGAGGATATGATGAGGGAGAAGTATCCTCATCTATTTGTTACAAAGTGACGAATTTCGAGGGCGAAATTCTTTTTAAGGGGGGTAAAATGTAACACCCAAGACTTTTATGTTATATAAATCATCAAAGGAATCCTTTTCTACACAACACTTGCTTGGCTTGCTTTACACGCAATCACGACCTTCCTCGATAGCTTGCGTCGTACGCAAAACAGAGTTTCACTAAACAACAATATGCTTTTAAAACTAGCCGTTATGAATACTAATAACCACTTTTTGAAATTTTATAAATTTTATTTTTCAAAATGGACTTCATTTTTGGATTCGGAATACCGAAATTAGCCTAGGGTGAAATTTTGGTATTTTTCAGAAAACTTTCAATTTTTGATGAATAGTGAAACCACTAAGTGGTAGGTTAAAAACTGAATTTTGCATAAAACTTAATTTTACCGCTTCTGTGAATGGAATTTCGAAAATCCTAGAGACACGGTTAATATCAAGGACTAAAATGTGGTTCAATTAGATGAAAATAATTTTTTGGTGAATAGTAACTTTTTACTTTTTTTACCGCGGTTAATAGTAAATAGGGTAACTAAGGGTAAATATGATATTACTATTACCCTAACACATGTCCTAATTCTATTGTACAAGTGTAATTCGACCAAAAACAAACTTAGGAATAAAATATGACCATTTAGGACCACTTGGATTAGATTAGGACATTTATTATTAATTTATTTAAAGAAGGGTTAAAATAGTTAAAATCAATGTTTAATAAGTAAATAGTTTTTAATATGGGGTTATACATAAGATAAATTCGACTATAAATATTCATTAGAAAGCTAAAAGGATTTATTACATAATGGTATTTTATTTGTAATTTTTAGACATTAAATAATTTAATTTATAAATGACACAATGATGATGCAGTAATTATCTTATTAATGAAATATTGACATAATTGATGTTATAAACACCAAAATAAATGTTATTTGAGACTTTTTATGAATTCTACTAATTTTCTAGGTTACTATGATATATTAGTGTTGATTTAATCAACTTGTTTCGAACATATAATTCTGTTTTGACTTTCACAAAAATCATATATCAAATAGTGTCAAAATTGACACAAAATAGTTTTTAAATTAAATATTATATTATTAATTGTTATTTTATTCCTAAAAATCTAAGGTTCGGCCAAATGACATAGATAAGGATATATATATTAATAATAAACAATTTGGGGTTCGTTTGGCATGTTATAGTAAGTGTATTAACCATATAGTGAAAGAAAACAAAAAGACACGGTAAAAGTTAAATTATTTAACTTAGAGTTAAATCTAATTGATAAGGTTAAAATAATACCGTAAACTTGTCTAAATCCTATTGGTTGATAGTATTTCGACCCATCCCCACTTTATCTTCGAAATAAGACCCTTTGGAACCATTATAAACCGATTTTGACTTTAATATAAAATAATATTTTGAGATATTCCTAAGGTGCCCCTCTCCTCCCTTATAAAAGGGCACCTCCTCCCCCTCCTCCTCACACCAATTTGAGCACTCAAGCTCGGCCAACCCCTGCCATTTTCTCCTCTCCACTTCCCTAGAATAATCCCAGAGGTCCTGGTCTTCTTCAAAGACCAATCTTAGTTCCCTAAGTGGAGGATTCAAAGAGGCGTTCCAAAGAAGAGTTAATATCCATTACCGATCTTTTCAATTTCATTCTTCTTCAACTTCTTCTTCATTAGTTGTTTCATGATAAAGTAATAACATCAGTATTACTTACATACTGATATGTTATTATAAATATGAAACAACCCTAATTCACCTTCTATCCATCCCACGGAAAAATGAAATCACCGCGCGTGCGTACGTACGGAATACCGTCTCCACGCCGTGGTGTAATCAATTTTTCCACCATCACTTTACAAGGATGGGTATAATGGTTTAATGAGTAACTATTTATGATTATTATAAGGTAGTATTGATACTGAAAAAATATATATATACTTCAATACAGTTCCACGATCATATGAACGATATCATCACTCGTGCGTACGTACGGAATACCATCTCCACGATGTGAAGCGACTCGTTCTACATGATCATCATTACATAGTAATTATATAAATTGAATGAATAAATATGATATATGTTACACTAATAACATTCTGGATATAATGTATCTATAACCTTAAAAGAAGAATAAGAATTTATTCGGCAAAACACGCATAAGAACAAAAGGCAATAAAGACCCGAGTAACAAGTAACAATGAAATATTACTATCAAGAAGCTAAGAATATGACCATATATGATATCATATCAATATTTATGATTATGGAATAAGTCAATAACATTATTTAAACCATTATACAGGATCTTCAGACACGTACAAAGCAAATTGGACCTAAGGTAAGGGAAATATCACAATCTCATTTTTATCTGAGATTGTTTATTCGTAAGTATTTAATGGGGTGTATTTTATCATCCACATCCATTTTTCATCAATATGTAATATTATTTCCATCAACCTACAATTGTTTAAATCCATTTTTTTACCCTTCGGTGATTTTTTAGTAATATCTATGAAAGGAATCTTTTGTCATACGAGGTACTTTTTGACTTTTCCGAAAAAAGTACGAAGAATGTTTTTTTTAACTTATACGGCATGAATGGATTTTTAAAACATTATTTCCAAGAAGCTTCCTTTACAAGTTTTCAAGTTTATTTTTAATCAACTTCATTTATTTTAAAGTTGTATGACATGTTATGAAAGGAAAAATGTTTTTGAAGAAGAGAGGATATTTTCCTCAAGAATGGAGTTCAAGTGTTTTATCAAAATTATTTTCCATCTAAGATAATAAAGGGTTCTGTTTTTATCCCTATTATTACATTGATTTGATCATGTTGTGATGGAATTATTTTTATGAATTCCTTTATCTTATATGAATTGATTTATGATGTCATGATGTTTCAAGAATCCCATTTTTGTTACATTTGTTATGCGATGATGTATGATTATGTGGCACACATAAGAAAGGATTCATTATAAGATGGGTGGGACCTATATCTCCCTCCAATGCATTAAGTAAAGATTTTATATCTCATGAGATAGACATGGCTGGAACGGTAGGCTATACCGGTTCAGTGAAACAGGACTGGAACGAGGGTGACTCGGTTTAGAAAGGGACTTTGTCCACTAAGATAGTCTTGGAAATGAGTCATGACTAACAAGAAATGATTTTCCATGATTATGTGTGCATGACACAAAGTTTCAAGTTTTATGTTATGATTATGGGGATCTCATTTTCACTTCTATGATTTATTCCATGATAAGATATTATGATCTCTTTTGCAGGTTTTGATTTTCAAAAAGATATAATATGATTTTTATTTCCTTTATTTTCCCTTACTGAGCATTTGAGCTCACCCTTTAATGTTTTCTTTTCCCCAGGTCAGGAAGATGGATATTAAGTAGAATATGCTAAAAGGGACCCTAGATATGATGAAATAAATGGGAGACACTGTAGAAGATTTATGAACCAGTTGTTTATGATTCCCAGTTTCTAAAGACACTATACCTATACGGTCCTTTGTGGTTTTGTCATATGTTGTAATAAGTGTGCTTCAATTTTGAAGTATTAACATTGTATGTAACGTATGGGTCATTATAGTTGGTATCAGAGGAAAGGTATAGTCAACCTTTGGAAACTAGGATGTGAAAGCCTTAGTAAGAACCCTATGGATAGGTCTAAGCATAGAACACAATCTTAGTGTTTTAGAAATGTACATGAATAACCTAGGATAAGACCTTAAGCATGAAAATTTTATTCTTGAATTATGTGGTTTTCCTATTATAATTAGTGTTGCTCACACTATTCTTCTTGGTTTTAGTCAATGGGTGGAACCCGAAGTAACCATGTTAATGCGGAATGCGATGGGCAATGCAATGATTTTCCCCCTGAGCAACCAAACGATATGGGAGCTGGAATGCAAAATCTTGTAGCCATGCTCACACAACTTTCTCAAGCTATGAATCATGCAGGACTTCCAAACGAGCAAAGGAAGGAGCAACATTCTGTTGAATCCTTCATGCGGCAGCGTCCACCTTCTTTCAGCGGGTCTACTGATCCATTAGTTGCTGAACAATGGATTAGTACTACTGAAAAGATATTTTCAGTTCTTCAATGTTATGAGCATGATAAAGTCATCCTAGCAGTGTATCGTTTGGAATGAGATGCTGATCAATGGTGGAATCTTATTAAGAATACGAGTCCAAGGGATGAAATTGAGTCTATGGAATGGGACGAGTTCAAGAACTTATTTTTCAATAAGTACTTCCCTCGTATTCTCCGAACAAAGATGGAGAAATAGTTCCTTGAACTGAAGCAAATGGATGATGAATCTGTTAGTACCTATGAAGCAAATTTTACAAGACTTGCAAGGTACGCTTCTGGTATTATTATCCAACCTGAGAGTAAGATCGATCGATTCTTTAGTGGCTTAAAACCAAGTCTTCGAAGGGCGTTAGCCATAAGGTACTTCAATAGCTACGAGGAAATCGTTCGATGTGCTCTCAAAGTTGAGATGGAGATTGGAGTAACCCATCAGTCACATGGGTTTGATAAGAAGAGGAAGATGGAATTCAAAGAAAAATATTAAGAGCACACAGAAAAGAAGATGAGCTTTTCCTTATTCTCAAAGTGTGGAAAGAAACATGGAGGGAGTTGTCTTAAAGGGACAAGTAAATGTTTTAAATGTGGAAAAGAAGGTCATCGGGCATTTGAATGCCGTGATAATGGGAAGAAGATGTCTAATGACGAAAACAAAGGAAGGGATACACAGAATGAACCTACTACACTTCAATGTTTCATGTGCAAGGAGATGGGGCATTATGCCAATCAATGCCCAAATCCAAGGGTTGATGATGATGGTCGACGTCAACAAAATCTTAAGGCTAAAGACAAAGGAAAGTCACATGCAATTTCTATTAGCGATGTGGAGTACGATAACGAAGTTGTGAAAGGTACACTTACCATCCACTCTAAAGTAGCAAATGTTTTATTTGATTCTGGATCCACCCACTCTTTTATTTCTAAAGAATTTTCTAAGGGTATCACCGTATTACCTCAACAATTAGATGCTGAGTTAGCTGTGACAACACCTAATGTCACAACAGTCGCATCAAAAGTTTATAATTCTTCTCCGATCGAAGTTTGTGTGAAAGTGCTTCCTGCAAATCTTGTGATCCTTCCTTTAGTGGAATTTGATGTGATTCTTGGCATGGATTGGCTTTCTCTACATGGAGCTCATATCAATTGCCAAAGAAGGGAAGTCGCATTTCATGTTCCAGATCAATCTACGATCGTCTATCAATGCAAGCATGAACATAACCTTCCAGTGGAAATTTCTTCCATCTTATGGGTCTTGATTCCACTAAATGAAGGTTATTTATCTCAAATGGTTGGTGAGAAACTCACGATTAAGAATATTCCCATTGTACGGGAGTTTGATGATGTCTTTCCGGAGGAATTACCGGGTCTTCCACCAAATCGTGAAGTTGAGTTTTCAATAGAACTCGTACCGGGTGCTTTGCCTATTTCAAAGACACCTTATAGAATGGCCCCAATTGAGTTGTAGGAATTGAAGAAGAAACTCCAAGAGAATCTTGATAAGGGATTCATACGCCCTAGTGCGTCACCTTGGGGAGCACCTGTTCTATTTGTTAAGAATAAATATGGATCAATGAGACTCTGCATTGATTATCGAGAACTTAACAAGATCACTATCAAGAACAAATATCCTCTCCCACGCATTGATGACTTATTTGACCAACTACGCGGAGCTCAATACTTTTTCAAGATTGATCTTCGTTCAGGGTATCATCAATTAAGGGTCAAAAGGGAGGATATACCAAAGACCGCTTTCCGTACAAGGTATGGACACTATGAATTTATAGTGTTGCCATTTGGTCTTACTAATTCCCCTGCTATCTTCATGGATCTAATGAATAGAGTCTTTAGATACTATCTTGATCAATTTGTGGTAGTCTTTGTAGACGATATTCTTGTCTATTCAAAGAGCAAGTAAGAGCATGAAGATCACTTGAGAATTATATTGAAGACCCTGAGAAAGGAGAAGCTTTATGCCAAATTTACCAAGTGTGAATTTTGGCTTCAAAAAGTTGCATTTTTGGGTCACATAATCTCAAAAGAGGGGATATCTGTGGATCCAGCAAAAACAGAGGTTATCGAAAGATGGTCGAGACCAACAACAGTAACTGAGATTCGAAGTTTTCTTGGTTTGGCTGGATATTATCGACGTTTTGTAAAAGATTTTTCACTATTATCTAATCCACTCACCAAGTTGACTCGGAAAGGAGTTAAGTTTGTCTGGATAGAGGAATGTGAAGAGAATTTCAAGGAGTTGAAAAGAAGGTTATCCAGTGCACATGTGCTCACACTGCCTTGTAGTGGAGAAAGGTTTGTGATCTACAATGATACATCCAAGAAGGGATTGGGGTGTGTTCTTATGCAAAATGATATGGTGATAGCTTATGCCTCACGACAGTTGAAAATCTATGAGCAAAATTACCCAACACATGATTTGGAGTTGGCTGCAGTAATCTTTGCATTAAAGATTTGGAGGCATTACCTTTATGGTGAAAGGTGTGATATTTATACTGATCATAAAAGTTTAAAGTATATTTTCACACAAAAGGAGCTGAATATGCGCCAAAGAAGATGGTTGGAGCCGATTAAGGATTATGACTGCTCAATCCATTACCACCCTGGGAAAGCAAACAAGTTGGCAGATGCATTAAGTCGACAAGACGATGCTAGTTTATCCATGATGAGGATCACAAAAGATCCAATATTTATGGATTTACAAAGGATGGATCTTGGAATTATAATGGAAGGGGAAAAATCTTATCTTTCTCAAAATAATGTTCAGCCATCTATACATGTGAAGATTAAAGAGGCACAAAAAGAAGATGGTGAGTTACAAAAGAAGGTGAGAAATGTTCCTGAATTCAACCTTGATTGTGATGGGATAATAAAGTTCCGGAATCGGGTTTGTGTTCCTTCCATCCCCGAATTAAAGAAGGAGCTGCTGGATGAGGCTCATAGTTCTTCATTCTCTATTCATCCTGGAAGCACGAAGATGTATAGGGACCTGAAAGATTACATTTGGTGGGATGGCATGAAAAGAGATGTTGCTGAATATGTCTCTCGATGCTTGGTTTGTCAACAAGCTAAAGCTGAGAGACAGAAGTCTAAGGGGATGTTACAACCATTACCCATACCCGAATGGAAATGGGAAAACATCACTATGGACTTTGTCACAGGACTTCCTAAAACATCCAAAGGCAATAATGCTATTTGGGTCATAGTTGATCGTCTTACAAAGTCTGCACACTTCATTGCAATTAGAGAGAATTTCTCTCCAGATCAGCTTGCCAGGATATATGTAAAGGAAGTGGTAAGATTGCATGGAGTACCACTTTCTATTATATTTGATCGGGATCCGAGATTTACCTCGAAGTTCTAGCGAAGTCTTCAGCATACTCTGGATACAGAGTTGAGTTTCAGCACTGCTTATCATCCCAAGACAGACGGTCAGTCTGAGAGAACAATTCAAACCCTAGAAGATATGTTGATAGCTTGCTCTATGGATTTCAAAGGAGGTTGGGATCAACACCTACCTTTGGTGTAATTTTCTGATAATAATAGCTTTCACCCCAGTATTCAGATGGCTCCTTATGAAGCTCTCTGTGGAAAGAAATGCAGGACTCCAACTTACTGGGATGAAGTTGGGGAAAGAAAGCTATTAGGACCTGATCTCGTTGATGAAATGGTAGAAAAGGTCAGATCTATTCAACAACAATAAGAGCAGCTCAGAGTCGACAGAAAAGTTATGCCGACAACCGAAGAAAAGACCTAGAGTTTGAAGAGGGTTATAAAGTGTTCTTACGAATATCTCCCTGGAAGAGGGTTATGAGATTTGGAAAGAAGGGGAAGTTGAGCCCTAGATATATCGGTCCTTTCGAAATACTGGATCGTGTGGAGAATGTAGTTTACCGATTGGTGCTTCCACCGAATCTCTCTCAAGTTCACGATGTGTTCCATGTATCTCTCCTGAGAAAGTACATACCAGATCCTTCACATGTACTCAGCTCAGAAGTTGTACCGCTGGAGCAAGATCTTTCTTCTGAAGAACAACTGATAGAGATTCTGGATCGTAGCGAAAAAGTCCTACGAAACAAGACCACTCTCTTGGTGAAAGTTTTATGGAGGAACCACCAACTTGAAGAAGCTACATGGGATCTTGAGGATATGATGAGGGAGAAGTATCCTCATCTGTTTGTTACAAAGTGATGAATTTCGAGGGCGAAATTCTTTTTAAGGGGGGTAGAATGTAACACCCGAGACTTTTATGTTATATAAATCATCAAAGGAATATTTTTCTACACAACACTTGCTTGGCTTGCTTTACACGCAATCACGACCTTCCTCGATAGCTTGCGTCGTACACAAAACAGAGTTTCACTAAACAACAATATGCTATTAAAACTAGCCGTTATGAATAGTAATAACCACTTTTTGAAATTTTATAAATTTTATTTTTCAAAATGGACTTCATTTTTGGATTCGGAATACCGAAATTAGCCTAGGGTGAAATTTTGGTCTTTTTTCTGAAAACTTTCAATTTTTGATGAATAGTGAAACCACTAAGTGGTAGGTTAAAAACTGAATTTTGCATAAAACATAATTTTACCGCTTCTGTGAATGGAATTTCGAAAATCCTAGAGACAATGTTAATATCAAGGACTAAAATGTGGTTCAATGAGATGAAAATAATTTTTTGGTGAATAGTAACTTTTTACTTTTTTTACCGCGGTTAATCGTAAATAGGGTAACTAAGGGTAAATATGATATTACTATTATCCTAACACATGTCCTAATTCTATTGGACAAGTGTAATTCGACCAAAAACAAGCTTAGGAATAAAATATGACCATTTAGGCCCACTTGGATTAGATTAGGACATTTATTATTAATTTATTTAAAGAAGGGTTAAAATAGTTAAAATCAATGTTTAATAAGTAAATCATTTTTAATATGGGGTCATACATAAGATAAATTCGACTATAAATATTCATTATAAAGATATAAAGATTTCTTAAATAATGGTATTTTATTTGTAATTTTTAGACATTAAATAATTTAATTTATAAATGACACAATGATGATGCAGTAATTATCTTATTAATGAAATATTGACATAATTGATGATATAAACACCAAAATAAATGTAATTTGAGACTTTTTATGAATTCAACTAATTTTATAGGTTACTATGATATATTAGTGTTGATTTAATCAACTTGGTTCGAACATATAATTCTGTTATGACTTTCACAAAAATCATATATCAAATAGTGTCAAAATTGACACAAAATAGTTTTTAAATCAAATATTATATTATTAATTGTTATTTTATTCATAAAAATCTAATTTTCGGCCAAAGGATATATATAATTATATATATATTAATAATAAACAATTTGGGGTTCTTTTGGCATGTTATAGTAAGTGTATTAACCATATAGCGAAAGAAAACAAAAAGACACGGTAAAAGTTAAATTATTTAACATAGAGTTAAATCTAATTTATGAGGTTAAAATAATACCCTAAACTTGTCCAAATCCTATTGGGTGATAGGATTTCGACCCATCCCCACTTTAGCTTCGAAATAAGACCCTTTGGAACCATTATAAACCGATTTTTACTTTAATATAAAATAATATTTTGAGATATTCCTAAGGTGCCCCTCTCCTCCCTTATAAAAGGGCACCTCCTCCCCCTCCTCCTCACACCAATTTGAGCACTCAAGCTCTACCAACCCCTGACATTTTCTCCTATCCACCTCCCTAGAATAATCCTAGAGGTCTTGGTCTTTTTCAAAGACCAATCTTAGTTCCCTAAGTGGAGGATTCAAAGAGGCGTTCCAAAGAAGAGGTAATATCCATTACCGATCTTTTCAATTTCTTTCTTCTTCAACTTTTTCTTCATTAGTTGTTTCATGATAAAGTAATAAAATAAGTATTACATACATACTGATATGTTATTATAAATATGAAACAACCCTAATTCACCTTCTATCCATCCCACGGAAAAATGAAATCACCGCGCGTGCGTACGTACGTAATACCGTCTCCACGCCGTGGTGTAATCTATTTTTCCACCATCACTTTACAAGGATGGGTATAATGGTTTAATGAGTAACTATTTATGATTATTATAAAGTAATATTGATACTGAAATAATATATATATACTCCAATACAGTTCCACGATCATAGGAATGATATCATCACTCGTGTGTACGTACGGAATACCGTCTCCACGATGTGAAGCGACTCGTTCTACATGATCATCATTACAAAGTAATTATATAAATTGAATGAATAAATATGATATATGTTACACTAATACCATTCTATATATAAGGTATCTATTACCTTAAAAGAAGAATAAGAATGTATTCGGCAAAACACGCATAAGAACAAAAGGCAATAAAGACCCGAGTAACAAGTAACAATGAAATATTACTATCAAGAAGCTAAGAATATGACCATATATGATATCATATCAATATTTATGATTATGGAATAAGTCAATAACATTATTTAAACCATTATACAGGAGCTTCGGACACGTACAAAGCAAATTGGACCTAAGGTAAGGGAAATATCACAATCTCATTTTTATCTGAGATTGTTTATTCGTAAGTATTTACTGGGGTGTATTTTATCATCCACATCCATGTTTCATCAATATGTAATATTATTTCCATCCACCTACAATTGTTTAAATCCATTTTTTTACCCTTCGGTGAGTTTTTAGTAATATATATGAAAGGAATCTTTTGTCATACGAGGTACTTTTTGACTTTTCCAAAAAAAGTACGAAGAATGTTTTTTTAACTTATACGGCATGAATGGATTTTTAAAAAATTATTTCCAAGAAGCTTCCTTTACATGTTTTCAAGTTTATTTTTAATCAAATTCATTTATTTTAAAGTTTTATGACATGTTATGAATGGAAAAATGTTTTTGAAGAAGAAAAGATATTTTCCTCAAGAATGGAGTTCAAGTGTTTTATCAAAATTATTTTCTATCTAAGATAATAAACGGTTCTGTTTTTATCCCTATTATTACATTAATTTGATCATGTTGTGATGGAATTATTTTTATGAATTCCTTTATCTTATATGAATTGATTTATGATGTCATGATGTTTCAAGAATCCCATTTTTTTTACATGTGTTATGCGATGATGTATGATTATGTGGCACACATAAGAAAGGATTCATTATAAGATGGGTGGGACCTATATCTCCCTCCAATGCATTGGGTAAAGATTTTATATCTCATGAGATAGACATGGCTGGAACGGTAGGCTATACCGGTTCAGTGAAACGGGACTGGAACGAGGGTGACTCGGTTCAGAAAGGGACTTTGTCCACTAAGATAGTCTTGGCAATGAGTCATGACTAACAAGAAATGATTTTCCATGATTATGTGTGCATGCCACAAAGTTTCCAGTTTTATGTTATGATTATGGGGATCTCATTTTCACTTCTATGATTTATTCCATGATAAGATATTATGATCTCTTTTGCAGGTTTTGATTTTCAAAAAGATATGATATGATTTTTATTTCCTTTATTTGCCATTACTGAGCATTTGAGCTCACCCTTTTATGTTTTCTTTTCCCCAGGTCAGGAAGATGGATATTAAGTATAATATTCTAAAAGGGACCCTAGATATGATGAAATAAATGGGATACACTGTAGAAGATTTATGAACCAGTTGTTTATGTTTCCCAGTTTCTAAAGACACTATACCTATACGGTCCTTTGTGGTTTTGTCATATGTTGTAATAAGTGTGCTTCAATTTTGAAGTATTAACAATGTATGTAACGTATGGGTCGTTATAGCCCACGACCACCGAACTTACCATGTGTGGTTATGAGGGAGGTGGTTCCCACAAGAGCCCCCACCTTTTCAAATTCCCAAACTCCTCTAAAAACCCACTTATATTATGTGACTCTCCCTCTCTTTAACAATTCCAACTTAACTCCCATTCATTTTGACAACTCAAGATTAATTAAGTGAATTCAACTTTTTATGTTTTGAATTATTGACATAAGTAAATAAAATAAGGAAAAATACTTATTTTATTTTGGTTGTTTTGTTGTTTGGAGACTTTATGAAGAAAATTGTATGTCTTGAAGAACTCCATCACCTTTGTTGAAGAACGTCAAGACTTCGACGTAGAACGTCGTCACCGCAAGGAAGGATTGACATGCCATTACTTCTCCTCTCCACAGTCGGTGCGTGATGCCATCTTCTCCTTGGGCGCATGTCAACGTCTTCATCGAAACCACCCCTGTGACGCTAGCTACTGCGAATTTATTCAAGGTAGGGGTTAGGTTCAAATTTAATCAATTAAATTTGGGCTTGTTTGTCGTTATGTATACTCGTTATTTGGCCGCCCTCTATCGTCACAACGGGAGGAGGTCGGACCATACAAACACGGCTGATCCTCCACCCCCTTTTTTACCATTGTTGTTCATGGTTGTGAGGATGGCGCAGTGCTGTTGCACCGCACGGGAACGAGAGAAACGCGGTCGGCGCGGGCAACAGAGGAGGTGCGTGGCGCTGTCATGCAGCGCCGGGGAAGCTGAAGGAGGTTGCGGCCAAGAGCGGGTCGTGACGGAGGGGTGCGGCACCGTCGTGCCGTGCCGAATGTAGGAGAGCGGCGACAAAGGCCATGGCAGTTCGAGAGGAGGCTGCCAGGCTTAGCCAGCCACCGACACCACCAGGAGGCAGGACACGCAGCAGGGGTCCCACGGTAGCTCACCAGCCTGCCATTATGGCTGGCCATTTGCCGCGAAGTCTGGGGGTTGTAACCCACGGCAGCTAGCATGGATAGGCCCCGAGAGGGGGACACCATTTCAAAACAAGGGGGGCAGCCCCCCCCCCCCCCCCCCCCCCCGCCACGTCCAGCTCAGCCTCGAGCTGAGCTGCGGCCCGTGTCGGGCAGGATCACACGTGCCGGGCTGGACCGCCCGCGCTGGGCCGGACAGCCCAAGCCGGGCCGAACTGCCCGCACTGGGCTGGGCCACCACATTGAGCTAGGCCACACCGGCCAGGCCGGTCCACACCCTAACGGGCCGACCCAAGGGGTACTGGTCCGGGTCGGACCAGGCCCACACCCCTTACTTTCAGATAGATTCGTACAAACGCCCATAACGTGGGATATGGACCTCTGATCGATGCACCATTAGTTGTGTTGGGATCCTTGAATCGGGACGGTCATTTTGGTATATTACAATGAAGGATTCAGAGAACTTTGAGTATGTACAGGTTGGTTCGAACTTGAAACCAACCGGGCCCTCGGAGCAGAAACGCTTATAAATTGATCTCCGGAAGTCCGATTCACATGCCATCAACTTTGTTGGATTCTTTTTGATTAGACAGTTCTTTTTTCATACTCCACTTGATGTATGGATGCGGTTGGAGTATGGTCGGATTGGTTTATCTTATAAACCAACCGGGCTCCTGGAACGAAAATACAAATAACTCCCAGACTGAACGTTCGTTTGACGAACCGTCAGTGGCATTGGTAATAACATTGAGAAATGGTTCATTTAAGTATGCCCCATGATAGTTCTGGGTAAATTTGAGATACAAAAGGGTTGGTTCGTACTCAAAACCAATCGGGCCCCTGGGACTAAAAGGCTAATAACTCACATACCGGGTGTCCAATTGACGCACCGTCTATTGCATTGGGACCCCTACGATGAGGTGTTCCTTTGAGATACTTCCTTGTGTGGAATTGTGATACTTGGATTATCGACCTGTAACTCGTGGAGTGGACCCTCTTGGAGATGATCATACGAAGTACGGAGATCGTGTGGCAGGCTGAGACCTGATGACTGCTTGTCTGATTTGAGTCGGAGTGACTTGTATAGCCCAATGGGGAGCACTACTGTGTTTGGGTGGTGGACCCACAATAGGGATCACTACTGAGTTTTGGTGGCAGACCCGTGGTACATGGCAGAAGGAGTACCTCTGCAGGCTATTAGGGGGGTGCACTACTGTGTTTGGGTGGAAGACCTTGGTGGAGAGCACTACTGTGTTTGGGTGGCTGACATGTGGTACTCGACAGGAGGAGTACCTCAGCAGTCTATGGTTATTGAGCAGTGCTTTGGAGTCGTGATAGGATCTGTGTACTCGACATAGGATAATCTCTTCAGCAATTGCGGTTTCTATAATGAGAATCCTAGTTTGAGCTGAGTCAATGACCTTTGTGTTTACCTCATGAATGATATGGGTTACTTGAAAACTTCGGTATATGTATTGGCATATGACTAACTAGTGGTTATCCATTGATTTCATAACCTTTGTGGTTCCTCATGACAGAGATGGGTTACTTGATAACATAGGTATAATTATGGTCTTATACCTAAGTAAGGGATATCTGTTAGATCCTTATTTGTGGTTATCCTTGTTGGACGGAGTGAGACCTTGAGGGTCTCGGGGTCCCTACTGAGTATCGTTATACTCACCACTGCACGGGCTATGCCCGCACCTCATTGTGTTGGATATAGATGATGGACAACTCTAATGGAGGCAGAGCGTTCGAGGACTGGACGGTACCCGGAGGTGGAGCTCACGACGAGTCAGTAACCGGAGGTGGACTTCACGACGAGATGGTACACGGTGGAGGTTTACAGGTGAGAGCGTTGGGGAGGATATCTGTACCTACCCCTTAGGTAGGATCTGTGGTTGATGGTCAAGGAGCTACACTATATATACCTACCCTTCAGGTAGGATCTTAGGTTGACGACCCAGGAGCTGCTTCTATTTTTTCCCAGCTATTTTTCTTTTCTGTTGTACTTTCATTTAGTTGTAGCTGTACTTTTCAGTTCGTTTTGTATTCTGGCCCCTTTACTTATCAGCACTTTATTTTGTACTTAGTGTTTACTTCCTCTTGTTCTCTATTATGTTTTTTACTTTTATAAAGGAAATTCCTTTCCTTTTTATTAGGATTTATGCCTTTGGTTCTAGTCACCAGCACCTGGCCTATGGAAGGTGAGATTAGGGTAGTCATGGCACGAGCCCCGAGGACGGGTCCTGACAAATTGGTATTAGTTCCACTACTGGAAATGGAATTTTTACCCACGGTTCTTTACCAATAGTTTGGTTAAACCGTTGGTAAAGAGGGTTTAGGTAACCCTTTCCCAACAATTCTATTGAACCATTGGCAAAGGGGTGTTTAAGGCACCCTTTACCAATGGTTTTATGAAACCGTTGGGAAAGGGTGGCTTTAAGGACCCTTTTCCAACGGTTTTTAAAAACCGTTGGTAATGGTTTTCCCCAAAACCTTTCGGGCCGCTTCAATTCCCCATTCTTCACAGAACCCTGACTTCAATCGGCGCTCTTCTCCTCTCGCGAAGTCCCCCATCCAAACAGGTGAAAAACCATCTCAATCATCTTAAATTAGGTATTTTATTCTTTATAAACATATGCTACCTTGTTTTTATTGTTATTGATATAATATTTTAGTTTAATGTTTGTATTTTGATGTGATTTCATCGTGAAAAATAGGGAAATGAACCAATATTTTGTTAATTAATTAGTTTCCCATGGAATATCATTTGTGTTATAATGTCAATGCTAAAACCATAACGCGGGGTTCATTGTTTTGACCTTCATTTAAGGTATGATTAAATTCTTCTATAAGTAGATTTATCAACATAATAACATAAAATTATTTCTAATTCTATATGAATATTTTCAACATATAGATGTCATTATGATACCATTCATACCATGTGGGAGTTCTTTTTTATAAAATGACACCAATGATTTATGGGTTCTTATTTTATAAATTGAAACCACATAAGGGGTATAACATCAGGGAATTCTTTGATTTTGTGAGTTATACATTCCTAGGGAATGGTTGAAAACATAGAAGGTTACATGAACCTTATTATTAATCATTGATCGATGAATCATGAAGTCATTAGCAAGATTAATAGTCATAAGAGTTAATCAAAATATAGAGAAAATTACTTGTATGGGATATTATATAGTTGTCCTTATAGAGATGATGATCCAATAGAATGTACTAATTGGTGTGAAACTATGATAGAGAAATATAGAGCTAAAACACATTTGTTCATGTGGCTCCTATCATGTTGTTAAACTATTGAAATGAATCATATTTTTTTGGTAGATGTTTTTTATATGTGAGATGTAAAATGACATTCATGGGTTATTTATAATTTATAAAGGCCTAAATGTATAAATAATAAATAGTTTTTATGGTATAGGGTGGATTACATTACAAAAGGACCATGTCATTTAACACCAATAATTAATTTATTTTTTAGATAATATTACCACTTCCAATGAAGTGTGTGACTGTGACTAGAGAGATAATCACACATACATCTAGTGTAAATCTATTTAAACATAATTTCAAGTTGTTTCATTCTCCTCTATGTTCATTTTGGTACCTAGTAATTGTATTTGTTGGCTACATCTGCAACTCATCTTCAATAGTCGGTTGAGTGTGCGCCTTGAGATGAGTTATCCTCCTTAGTAAATAAAGAACAAGTCACTTATAATATAGAGAATGTTCTATATAATGAGTACTAGTGAATCCTTTCATTTGAGGGATCATAACCAAAAAAAATCAATAGAATATAGTTAAAAAAATTATTATATCTCGTGATGATATCAGTTAGGAATCCAATTCATTCAGACAATGATGATGATAAAACCTATTTATAGGTTGTAATTGATCCCCAAAAGTATTCTCTGGATTTGAGTGTGTGATAGACCCATAGGTAATAATACTTCTGAGGCATTTCATTACTATAAATTAAGTATAATGTTTTAATATCAAGATACTTAAAAAAAATTTAGAAGCATTCAATAATTAGGATTGAATTTCCAGATTTATCTAGATTTATCATAGGGTTCTGTGGTAGTAGGAAATTATGTTTGGTTATTGCTGACATGCCAGAAGTAGAATATATGCTATTTCAAAATAACTCATCTATTAATGGTTTGACAATTCCCCTTGGATAGCTCGTACCCCCTGGACAGCCCCCACCCTTGTTGACAGCTCGCCCACCCCACCCTCGGACACCCGCCCCACCACCCCTCGGACACCCCCCATCCCCCCGGACGCCCCACCCCTTGGAAAGACCCCCCCCCCCCCCCACAACTTGACACCCCCGACCTCATTAGACAACTACTTCACCCCTGTGGATAGGCCGACCACCCCCGTGGATAGCCCGCCCACCCCTGGACATCCCGCCCACCACCTGGACACCCCAGACCCCCTGGATAGCCCCACCACCCCATGGGTAGCCCTCCCACCCCCCTGGACACCCCGTACCCCCCGAACAGCCCCACCCACCCCCTGGACACCCCACTCACCTCCTTGGACAGCCCACCCACCCCACCCCCCCTGGACTCCCCTACCCCCTTGGATAGCCTAACCACCCCCGCGGACAGCCCGCCCACCTGGACACCAGGACCCCCCTAGAGAGCCCCCACCCCCTGGACACCTCCAACCCCCATACGGCCCCACCACCCCCAAGACACCCTGCACCCCCCTGGACACCCCGTACCCCCTTGGACAGTCCTGCCACTCCCCTGATCCTGACCCTTAATTATGTGTGAGTTAGAGAGAATATTTCCTCCATCATTTTTTACATGCATGTTGCATCTGACTGTCCATCTTCCGACCAAAATAATTCTTGGAGGACCCGTTTCATTCCGTTGGATGTATCCAACTGAAAGAAACATGTGCACATTGAAATCATATGTTTGGAACCAGAATTATCTCAAAGGTTCTATTGTGAATGGTTACTTGGATCAAGAATGTATGGATTTCAATGCAATGTATTTTTCAGATCTTACTACAAGAATAAACCTACCAATGAGAAATGAATAAGAACAATATGGAAAAATTTAACCCAGTTTTCCATCACTTCCTTAGATAGGAGGAATTCCGGGATCATAAAAATTGATGACATTAAACCTTGAAGAGCGAGAGATGGCACATCGCACAGTGTTGTTCAATTGTGATTTGTTTGATGAGTATATGAAGTATGTAAATTTTACATGTATCTCTTATCTTATCTCTTGTAATTTTAAATATTTTTTAAACTATTATTATTTTTATCTACAGGGAACATAAAGAATTGACATATAGAAAGCATCGTTCTTTATCTTTGAGAAGGAAAGAGACTTTTCATAGCAAAGGGTTTTCTACAGGGTTAAAATTGAAGGTAAAAATATTTCTGTAATAACTAAGTAAAAATAATATTTAATTAACATTACTATTTTTTTATATTTCAGGTATCGAGTTTGCCTGCAGACTCTGTTTCTGAGGAAATAAGAGCTTTGGATTTTGGTCCAAATACCATGGTTCGTGCTTGTAAATAACTTGTGATCAATGGATACAAATTTATTATCACTGAATGAGAAAGAAACATGAGAAAACAATTTAATTGTGTTATTCTAACTGGCACAACACACTATTATGCCAGTTCATCGGATACTAGACCTCATTCTGGAAATGTTTCTTATTATGGAGTCGTGGAGAAAATAATAATATTGGATTATTACTTGCATGGTCGAGTCATGATGATGAAATGTCAATGGTTTGATTGAATGACAAGGCAATGCACCTTTATTGATGATTGTGGATTTCTAGTTCTTATCATGACTCACACTCTTTCCACTGATGAACCATATGTATTGGCATTAATGGTGAAACAAGTTTTTTATGTCAAAGATCATCATCATCCTAAATTCGGTGTAATTATTGAAGTAAATCCCAGTCATATTTTTGATGATGGTGATGATGAAGTTGACACTATCCCTATTGGAATTGGAATCAATCCGTTTATTACATATGATGACGCTAATAGCTCAATTGTCAGAGTTGACTGTGAACCCGATGTTGTGGTGGGAAATATATAGAATCATACAGTTGTGTTCTCACCCACATGTTTCACCTACATCATTCAGAGTGTGTATCCTAGTACTTACCTTCAACCCACCATAAATGTTCTTCTACTTTAGGTTTTTTTTATCAGAATGGTTTTTCTATATTTGTTTGGGTTACAAATTAGTTAGTTGTTTCTAATTACTTCCATATTTTTTTTTCATTGCCGGAAATGACACACATTGAAGAGAGGTGACGGAAAAAGATGATAGATAATAATAGTCTCATGGTACATATGGGTGTTCATCCACTCATCCCTACTATGAGTATTTTATTTCAAATATAAATATTTCAATTAACTTATAATATCATGTGTTTAATTTTGTGTTAAACATTCTTAGGATTTACCCCTTAGATGAGAGATATTTGACGAGGAGTGTGATATTGTTCCCATTAGAGAGTCTGGTGGTAGGAGGGGGGTGGTGTCAGAGATGGACGATCATCTAGTGGTCCCGGTACTGAGGTCGGTGGTACGAGGACTCGTGGGGCAAGAGTTATTCGATCCACTTCGACAGACGTATCTTCTTCACCCCATTTTGATCCTGGCATGTCTTCAGGGACACATGGGATATTTAGTCCTCCTATGTTTACACTACCAGTTGGCCAGACGTCTATGCCATCATCCTTTTCTTCTGGTTCATTATCTCCAAGATATTATATTCCACCTTCTTCGACTCCTACTACGACACAATATGTTGGTGAGGAGCATACACTGAGGGACATTCCACCTTTACATGATATTCCTTCAGCTTCTGCACATCCAGTGACACCCATTGATCCGACTACAATAGGTATGTTTATATAATATAAAATTTTTATACCAAAATTTATTTTATTTTAACTTGTAATGATATTATTTTTCATTAATAACAGATTCATCTACAGATTGGAGGCGGGGGAGGGGGCGTACTCACTTACATGTGGTATGGAACCACCAGACACAGTTGATGGTTGAATAAAATGTTGATGGACAAATGATTGTGAAATCTGGGCAGGAATGTCACGGTTTTTTGGCGATGCTAGAAAAATACTCCGATATCATTACGGTCAGCCCTCTCTCTTGGAGACATCTGCCACACGAAGTCAAAGATAATGTGTGGGCATAAATATGGGTAAAAAATCTATTGGATTTAATGTAGTATTTTTTTGTATTTATATGAACTAACTTATTGGGTTTCAACTTTGATTTGACTTCCCTGATGGCAAAGGTGCATGACCAACACGTTTAAAAGTGTTAGGAGAGCTTTAGAGATCTTATAAGCATGACCTGTATGTTGTATGGTGTGAGAGAGTGGGCACGGAGTTAGAGACATTACCTATCATGGATGATTGCCCGATAGATCAATATCTCCAAATGATTACCCATTTTGTGAATGCCAAATTTAAGGTATTAATCTCATTTGAGGTATTTACATAAGAGTTTTCATTTTTTGGATTAATATAATCTTATTTATTATTAAAAATTATTTAGGAATATTCTGAAAGAAACAAAAAAAACATTGATTCAAAGCAATACATCCACACTTTGGGGGCACAACTATGTCAGATCATGAGAGGCAGCTGGTCCGATATAGTTGTTTATAATTTTTTTAGGACGTTCCCTTTTTATTGTTTCCTACTAAAATTATGTCATTTATTGAATGTTGAATATATTATTATACAATCAATTTATATTGTTTAATTTTAATTACAGAAGCACAAGTTGAATATTGAAGGACGTATCCCTCGAGAAAAATTGTTTTGCTCAAGTAGAAGAAAAACAGATGGAACTGCGGTAAATGAATCAACCCAAGATAAGATTGTATGTTTATATTTGTTTATTTGAATTTTTAATATCTATTTTGTAAGTTATTAATTGATTAATATTTTTAACAGGCTACTTTAGAAGCTCTTTATGCTCAGGAGCCTGAAAATTTTGGGCCACACAATCATATATATCAGGTTTTGGGAGAGGAGCACTCCCATCGAGTACGCTGCTGACCTGGTAAGAATATTGTCCCAACAAGGTATTGGTCCTCTCCAGGTATCCATTCTAGTACCACCGAGTTGGAACAGGTCATGGAGCATGCAAGACAGTCTGATAAAAGGGTCACAGAGTTGGTAGTACAAGTTCAAACGAGGGACAAATAATTTATTAAACTGATGAAAGATTTATCTTCATCACTTCCACAAGAGGATAGGGTGGCTTGTTAGACATTTATGTCGTCGATGGGTGCATTATCCAATGCACCAAGCAGAAGCTCTAGTGGCGGTCGAGATGATGACGTTCCTGGTCTTGAAGAGGATTTTGAAGATGACGAGGGAGAGGATGAGGATGATGACAAGGACAAGGATGGGGTCGAGGGCGATGATGGGGCCGAGGGAGAGGATGGGGCCGAGGGTGAGGATTGGGCCGAGGACGAGGAGGGGGCTGACGATGAGCATGGGGACGATGACGAGGATGACGACAATGACAGAGATGGCGGCGAGGATGAGGCTGATGATGAAAGTGGTGATGGTTATGGTTATCAGGGGTAGATTGATCTATTACATTTTTGAATTCTTTATAACTCTATATTTTTGAACCTAGTTTTCCACTCTGGGGTTTTCCTCAGCTTCATAGGGATGTTGTTATTAGATCTCTTTTTTTTCACTTGATTATTATTGTATGATTAGTCTACTAGCTAGACCTTTAGTATTCCCCAGTACTGTGACACCCATATTTCTATTTTGTATTACTTAGCATTCTTATTTAGCCATGTATTTCATGTTTATGTCATTTTCCCAAAGAACTACATTTTATGTCATTTATGGCTGATAGTTTTATGCCTGTTAGTAACATGCGTAGAATAATAACATGCAAATAAATTTTATTTTTCAAGTAGTAATTGTAAATTATTGATTATGTTCTTATTTTTGTAATTTCTAAGTGAATAATTCTATTTTTGAATTTTCATTCTGTTCAAGGGATGATTTTTGTTTTAGTAATGGTGCATCTTCTGGGGGAAGAGGATTGGCAGGGGGAGGGGAGGGGACTGCTGGGTGAAAAGGGTGGGCAGGAGGGGAGGGGCAGGGGGCTTCTGGAGAAAAAGGGTGGGAGGTGGGAGGAGAGGGGAGGGAAGGGGAGGGGGAGGGGAGGGGAGGAGGCTGTTGGGTGAATAGGGTGGGCATGAGGGGAGGGGCAGGGGCTGGTGGAGGAAAAGGGTGGGCAAGGGGGAGGGGAGGGGAGGGGGAGGGGAGGGGAGGGGGATCCTGGATGAAACGGGTGGGCATGAGGGGGAAGTGGAGGTGGGGAGGGGAGGGGAGGGGGATCATGGGTGAAAAGGGTGGGCAGGAGGGGAGGTGCAGGGGGGGTGGGGCAGGGGCTGGGCAGGTTGGAGGGGAGGGTAGGGAAGGAAGTGGAGGGGAGGGGAGGGGGATGCTGGGTGAAAAGGGTGGGCAGGAGATGAGGGGCTGGGGGGAGGGGAGGGGCTGGGGCTGGGTAGGTTGGAGGGGAGGGTAGCGAAGGGGAGGGGAGGGTGTCTTCGTTGCGGATGCATTTGGTTCTCAAAGTGTCTTTTTTTTTGTTTAAAATCAATGCGCTTTTAAGTAAAAGAAAAGACATACGGAAAACAGACCAAACGCATTCAGATTGTGTTGATACTTTAGGAAAGTGATCCATGGGTCATTTTTGACATGTAAGAGTCAACCCCGCCTCAATCCGAGGCGCGTTGTGGCCGGCACCACTCAAAGTGACTCACTTTTCTTTGAAATGAACAACATTTTAAGTAAAAAAAACAACTAACATACCGAAAACAGACCAAATGCATTCGGATTCTATTGGTACTTTAGGAAAAGTATCCATGGGTCATTTTTGATGTGTACGAATCAACCCCTCTTCAATTAGAGGCACGGTGTGGCCGGGTACCACTCAAACTGTCTCACTTTTAATTGAAATCGACAGGATTTTAAGTGAAAACAACTACTGGCATACGTAAAACTGACCAAATGTATTTGGATTCTATTTAAACATTAGGAAAACGATCCATGGGTCATTTGTGACGTGTAAGAGTCATCCCCTCCTCAATCCAAGGAGCGTTATGACCGACACCACTCAAAGTGTCTCACTTTTCTTTGAAATGGACAATAGTTTAAGTCAAAACAACAACTAACATACGGAAAACAGACCAAACACATTCGGATTCTGTTGAAACTTTAGGAAAACGATCCATGGGTCATTTTTGACATTTACGAGTCAACCCTGCCTCAATCCAAGGATCAGTGTGGCTGACACCACTCAAAGTGTCTCATGTTTCTTTGAAATGGACAACAGTTTAAGTCAAAACAACAACTGACATACGCAAAATAGACCAAACACATTCAGATTCTATTGATACTTTAAGAAAAGTATCCATGGGTAATTTGTGACGTGTATGAGTCAACCCCGTCTCAATCTGAGGAGCGGTGTGGCCGACACCACTCAAAGTGTCTCACATTTCTTGGAAATGGACAACAGTTTAAGTCAAAAAAAACTGACATACGGAAAACGGATCAAACGCATTCATATTCTGTTGATACTTTAGTAAAAGTATCCATGGTTCATTTGTGATGTGTAATAGTTAACCCCACTTCAATATGAGGCATGGTGTGGCTGGTACCACTCAAATTGTCTCACTTTTATTTGAAATGGACAGGATTTTAAGTGAAAACAACTACCGACATATGAAAAACCGACAAAACGCATTCTAATTCTATTGAAACATTAGTAAACCAATCTATGGGTCATATGTGAAGTGTAAGAGTCAACCCTGCCTCAATCCAAGGTGCGGTGTGGACGGAACCGGTCAAAGTGTCTTTCTTTTGTTTAAAATGGATGCACTTTTATGTAAAATAAACGACATATGGAAAACATGCCAAACACATTTGGATTTTGTTGATACTTTAGTAAAAGTATCCATGGGTCATTTTTGACGTGTACGATTCAACCCAGCCTAAATTAGAGGCACAGTGTGGCCGGGTACCACTCAAACTATCTCACATTTATTTGAAATGAACAGTATTTTAAGTGAAAACAACTACTGGCATACAGTAAACCAACCAAATGCATTTTCATTCTGTTGAAACTTTATGAAAACGATCCATGGGACAATTTTGACGTGTACGAGTCAACACCTCCTCAATCCGAGGAGTGGTGTGGCCGACACCACTCAAAGTGTCTCACTTTTCTTTGAAATGGACAACAGTTTTAGTCAAAACAACAACAGACATAAGTAAAACTAAACAAACGCATTCGGATTCTGTTGAAACTTTAGAAAAATGATCCATGGGTCATTATTGACGTTTATGAGTCATCCCCGCATCAATCCGAGGAGTGGTGTTGCCGACACCACTCAAAGTGTCTCACATTTCTTTGAAATGGACAACAGTTTATGTCAAAACAACAACTTGCATAAGGAAAACGGACCAAACGCACTCGGATTCTATTGAAACATTAGGAAAAGTATCCATGGGTAAATTTTGACGTGTATGAGTCAACCCCACCTCAATCTGAGGCATGGTGTGGCCAGTACCACTCAAACTGTCTCACTTTTATTTGAAATGAACATGATTTTAAGTGAAAACAACTACCGTCATATGAAAAAACTGACCAAACGCATTCGGATTCTGTTGAAACTTTAGGAAAACAGTCCATGGGTCTTATGTGATGTGTAAGAGTCAACCACGCCTCATTCCAAGGTGCGTTGTGGACATAACTGCTCAATGGGTCTTTCTTTTGTTTAAAATGGATCCGCTTTTAAGTAAAATAAACGACATACGGAAAGTAGACCAAACGCATTCGGATTCTGTTGATAATTCAGGAAAAGTATCCATGGGTCATTTTTGACGTTTACGAGTAAACCCTGCCTTAATTAGAGGCATGGTGTGGCCGGTACCATTCAAACTTTCTCACTTTTATTTGAAATGGACACGATTTTAAGTGAAAACAACTACTGGCATACGGAAAACCGACCAAACGCATTTAGATTCTGTTGAAACATTAGAAAAACGATCCATGGGACATTTTTGATGTGTATGAGTCAACCCCTCCTCAATCCGAGGAGCGGTGTGGCCGACACCACTCAAAGTGTCTCACTTTTCTTTGAAATGGACAACAGTTTAAGTCAAAACAACAACTAACATACGAAAAACTGACCAAATGAATTCGGATTCTATTGAAACATTAGGAAAACGATCCATGGGTCATTTGTGATGTGTATGATTCAACCTCGCCTCAACCCAAGGAGTAGTGTGGCTGACACCACTCAAAGTGTCTCACTTTTCTTTGAAATGGACAACAGTTTAAGTCAAAACAACAACTGACATACGGAAAATGGACCAAACGCATTTGGATTCTGTTGATACTTTAGGAAAAGTATCCATGGGTCATTTTTTACATATAAAAGTCAACCCCTCTGCATTCCAAGGAGCGGTGCGGCCGACACCACTCAAAGTGTCTCACTTTTCTTTGAAATGGACAATAGTTTAAGTCAAAACAAAAACTGACATACAGAAAACGGACCAAACACATTTGGATTCAATTGATACATTAGGAAAAGTATCCATGGGTCATTTTTGACGTGTAAGAGTCAACCCCGCCTCAATCTGAGGCACTATGTAGCCGGTAGCACTCAAATTGTCCCACTTTTATTTGAAATGGACAGGATTTTAAGTGAAAACAAATACCGACATACTGAAAACCAACCAAACGCATTCAGATTCTTTTGAAACTACAGGAAAACGATCCATGGGTCCTATGTGATGTGTAAGAGTAAACCCCACCTCAATCCAAGGAGCGGTGTGGACGGAACCACTCAAAGTTTCTTTCTTTTGTTTAAAATGGATGCGCTTTAAATTAAAATAAATGACATAGGCAAAACAGACCAAACGCACTCAGATTGTGTTGAAACATTATGAAAATGATTAATGGGTCATTTTTGACATGTACGAGTCAACCCCGCCTCATTCGGAGTCACATTGTGGCCGACACCACTCAAAGTGTCTCGCTTTTCTTTGAAATGGACAACAGTTTATGTAAAAACAACAACTGACAAACGGAAAATGGACCAAACGCATTCGGATTCTGTTGATACTTTAGTACAAGTATACATGGGTCATTTATGATGTGTACAAGTCACCCCCACCTCAATCAGAGGCACGGTGTTGCCGGTACCACTCAAACTGTCTCACTTTTATTTGAAATGGACATGATTTTAATTTAAAACAACTACTGGCATATAGAAAAATGACCAAACGCATTCGGATTCTTTTGAAACTTTTGGAAAACGATCCATGGGTCATATGTGACGTGTACGTGTCAACCCCGCCTCAATCCGAGGCATGGTGTGGATGGAACCACTCAAAGTCTCTCTTTTGTTTGAAAAGGACATCATTTTAAGTGAATACAACTGAAATTTACACTCATCAACGATAGTCGCAAACTCTTTTTCATGAGTTGGGTAGTTTCACTCATGGGGTCATAAGTGAAGAGACTCCTAAGAAAATACCTTTTCACCATATATTATAGAAAATACATGTTCAATGCAAAATTCATCACAAATCATTACATACCCAAATCTATGAAAAGAAAAAATAGGGATATGAGCCAATTTCAAACTCTTATTTAACTCTAATATGTATTTCTCATACTATTCTACCTATTAGAATTTGACGGGGAGGTGGGGGAATGTGCTGGTTGGGGGGTTGTACAGGGGTGAGGTGAATTACTATCGGATGATTTTTGTCATATGAAGATTGAAATATGGAATTGTAGTACATGACCTGGTTGGAAGAATTTGATGGTTTTATGTGTTTTTTCTGTGCTATTTTAGGTGTTTGTTATACTGTTTTATGTTTTTATGTGGTTTTTGTGATATTTTTTATGCAGGTGTAGGTGTATAATGGAGGGGCTACTGGAGGGGTTGCTATGCAGCAGTTCTGGGAAAACTCAATACCAATGGTTCTAAACCGTTGGTATAAGAGTGCGAGAATCTTAAAAAACATCTATACCAATGGTTTAGAACCACTGGTATATTTTTTCTAAAAAAACACAATACCAATGGTTCAGAACCATTGGTATATGTGTTCTGGAATTCTGGAAAAAAAACAATACCAACAGTTTTGAACCGTTGGTATTGGTGTTCTGAAAATCACATTACAAACAGTTTAGAGCCATTGTTATAACAGTTCTAAAAAATTCATTACCAAAGGTTATAAACCGTTGGTATACATTTAGAGAAATTTTATAAAACAATATACCAACGGTTTAGATAAAACCATTGGTATAAGGCTTTCCTCACCAGTGTTGGTGCCGGCGGCCGACATATCCATACACCAGAACCCTGAATTCTGATTTCTGACTCAGTGCATGAAAACACTAATTGTGTGTGTGTTTTCAAAAATTTCTTTTAAAAAGAGCTCAAACCAGTTCGTCTCACCAGTTTTAATCGTTTGACCGTGCCAGGTCTGTTTCTTTCAGGATGTCTTCACCTAGTCAGACAGTATTGGTACCGAGTGGGGAGCGCAATGTTCGCCCACTGAGCAGCGAGGACTCAGTACAGGGCCCTCCACCAGCAGAGAGTGCACGCAACTTGAGCGTGATTCACGAGTTCCAGTGTGAAAGGCCTCCGACGTTTCAAGGTGAGTCGGATTTTCAGATGTTTGGGCACTGGCTAGAGTTTGTAGCATAAGCTCACCACATAGCTGGGACACCCGCATACTTGATGGTGTACCAAGTTTTTAGCCTCTTACAGGGAGCAGATGAGAGGTAGTGGAGCCACATGTTCTAGTTTTTCGATGGTATGACCTTCACTTAGGGATACATCAAGACCTTCTTCAGGGTGGAGTTTATACCGGCGACTCTACACACAGGGCATGCTCGGGATCTTCTGCCTTTTCCGTAGGGTTTACCATCAGAAGCAGAGTCATCTATAGGCAGTAGATGGAGGATACTGGGTTCTAGGAGGACCGGACCTACAGGAGGGCGACCTAGGGTTATAGATTCAGTAGTGTGAGTAAAACGAAATAGAGCCATTCATACGAGTAGCAGGAAGTTCTATTCATGCAGCAAGCTGGGTCACATGGCACGTGACTGTCCGACACCCCGCATAGTTGATCAGAAGGCGTTGGAGGATCCACTGAGACAGAAGCAGCGGTGAAATCTTGAGCAGAATCCGAGTGGTGGATAAGGAAGTGGAACTCTGAAAGCATGTGGAAAGGAGGAGAACTAGTTCCAGGCATGGATGCCTTTGTTATAGGTGCTTCTAGCTTCCTTTTTGTTGTTTTTGTGGTTTTATATGTCTTTTTACTTTGAGCTGCAGTAATAAAAGACACCTTTCTTTGTGGCGTTTACTTTCATGTCCTTCCTATATGGTTGTTACTATGAGGTTCCGGTTTAAAACTGTTGACTTGACCCTCACTTTCGATATTTCAACTGGAGGAGACCCATTGACCTCACCCTTATGCCGACAGTGTGACTCAACCCTTGCAGGCGAGAGTAACAGTGGGATATCTTGGTAGTAACGTCAAGGCCTTATGACGTTGTACATGGCATGAATACACCATTCATGTCACGATTGATTGTATTAGGAAATTGGTGTGGTTCAACCAGGGGATGAGACCATGGTTCTCCTCTCAAAAAAGGAGAAATCTCTACAGTTCTCTAGTTGAATGTAGACGAAACATGGTGGATATGGGTTTTTACAATTGGATAGTGTCGCCCATTGTTCATTGAGCGAACGATTTATGGTTCTCTCCATCTCATGTAGTCTCAGGTGTATCTACTCTAAGAATGAAATCAACCTAAGACAACAGTGATGGATTATATTCCTCCATGACTATGTCTTCGAGATAGTTTATACTCCTTGGGAGGGGTACGTTGTAGCAGATGCTATTAGTAGGAGATCGGGTATTGACCTATTAGGTGTTGCGAGACAGCAGCTGGCCGCGTTACATATATCCTTTGTGGATAATGTTAGAGTCAGCTCGTATAGAAAAAAGATATGGTTCAGGTTATGACAGAAAAGGTACAGATCATCCAAGAGCAGATGAAGACTTCATGGAGCAGGCATAAGTCCTATGCTGATAGGAGACAAGACCACTGTATTTCAAGGATGATGACCACGTCTTTATATGGGTCTCTAATCGACTAAGTCTATGGAGATGTGGCCGAGGAGGCATGTTATATCCAAGGTTCATCTGGACTTTCTACCTCAATTGCACCGGTTGCATGACATTATTCATGTATCTCAGCTGAGGAGATACGTGCACGATTCTTCACACATCATCGACCACAGGTAATTGGACGTCGATGACAGGGCGATATGCACGGAGGTTCTAGTGGAGATCAAGGATCGATAACAGTGTGTCTTACATGGATGGTCGATTCCTCAGGTGTGCTTTCACTGGTAGCACGAGAACCTCAAGGAGAGCACATGGGAGCGGAAGGCTCAGATGCATGCTCAGTACCACTTTTTTTCCTTAGTGTGTGTTGAAGCTTTACGGGGACGTAAATCCCGAAGGCGGGAGTAATGTAAAGACCCGGAAATTTCATGGAAATTTTTTCTTAATTTCTTTGGAATTTTAAGAGTCCGCAGTTTCTGACGACACCTGATTCTGAGGCCCGGTGTGCTCGGAATCAATTTTCGAAGATTAGCTCGGGTACATTCAGTGAACAAACAAGTGGGTTTTTCTATATTTTGAACTGGTGCTCAGAATCGAAATCTGAGGGCACCGATGTAACCACAACACAAATAATTGCTTAAGAAGACCATTTCTAGAGTTGCGTTTGGACGGGAGGAGTTGTAAAAAAATTTCGGATTAAATGATAAGTAACATAAACTTGTGTGCAATTTTATTTTATCTGTGGTAGTTAAACACTCTCATGGGAAGTTGTTGGTGGGGCCCACGACCACCCAACTTCCCATGTGTGGTTACGAGGGAGGTGGGGCCCACACGATCCCCCACCTTTTCAAATTCCCTAACTCCTCTAAAACCCCCTCTTAAATTATATGACTCTCCCTCTCTTATATAATGAAAAATTAACCCCCCATTCATTTTGACAACTCAATATTAATTAAGTGAATTCAACTTTTGATGTTTTGAATTGTTGAAATATGTAAATAAAA
Organism: Viscum album; assembly: GCA_963277665.1. Lineage (NCBI taxonomy): Eukaryota > Viridiplantae > Streptophyta > Magnoliopsida > Santalales > Viscaceae > Viscum > Viscum album. The sequence goes on along the minus strand of OY728157.1, from coordinate 672,837,338 downwards.
TAAGGCAAAAGCCTCGTTTTATTTCGGTTGTTTCGTTGTGTGGAGTCTTTGAGAATAAAACTCTATGTCTTGATGAAATCCATCACCTTCATTGAAGAACGTCAATACTTCAATGAAGAATGTTGTCACCGCAAGGAGTGATCGACGTGTCATTCCTTCACCTCTCTGCAGCCGGTGTGTGATGCCATCCTCTCCTTGGGGGCACGCCAACAACATCATCGAAACCACCCTCGCGACCCTAGCTACCGCTAATTTCTTCAAGGTAGGGGTTAAGTTAAATTTTAATCAATTAAATTTTCACTTGTTTGTTGTTATGTATACTCGTTCTTTGGCTGCCTGCTATCGTCACAATGAGAGGAGGTCAGACCGCACAAACACGGCCGGTCCCCCTCCCCTTTTTGTTTACCTTTTTTGTTCATGGTTGAGAAGATGGCACAGTGCTATTGCACCACGCGGGAAAGAGAGAACCACGGCCAGAGCAGGCCACGGTGGACATGTGCGGTGCCGTCATGCCGCGCTGGTGAAGCTAAAGGATGTCTCGGCCACGAGCGGGTCGCGGTGCCGTCGTGCTGCGCCGGACGAAGAAGAGTCGTAGCAATGGACGTGGCAGTTCGAGAGGAGGAGGTTGGCCTCGGCCGGCCGCCGGAACCACTAGGAGGCGGGACCCGTAGAGGGGGTCCCACTACAGCTCACCGGCCGGCAATTATGTCCGACCGTTTTCCGTGAAGTCTGGGGGTTGTAAGCCCAGGCAGCTAGCAAGGGCGGGCCCTGAGAGGGAGTCGCCGTTTCAAAACAAGGGTGCAGCGCCCCCCCCCCCCCTTCGCGTCCAGCTCGGCCTCGAGCAAAGCCGTGGCCCGCTACGGGCCGGACCACCAGTGTCGGGCCGGGGAGTGCCAACCGAGTCGGGCCGCGCCCTAACGGGCTGACCCATGGGGTACTGGGCTGGGTCGGACCGGGCCCAAACCCCATACTTTCCGACATATTCGTACAAAAGCCCATAACTTTGGATACGGACCTCCGATCTGCACACTATCAGTTGCATTGGGATCCTTGGGTCAAGATGGTCGTTTTGGTATATTACAATTAAGATTTTGGAGAACATTGGTTATATCCAGGTTGGTTCAAACCCGAAACCAACTGGGCCATAGGAGCGAAAACACTTATAACTTGAGCTCCAGATGTCCGATTGATGTACTGTCAACATTGTTGTATTCTTCTTGATGAGACGGTTCTTTTAGAATACTCCACATGGGTTTTGGATGGGTTTGAGTATGGTCGGATTGGTTTATTTTATAAACCAACCGGGCCCCTAGAACGTAAATACTAATAACTCTCAAACCGGACGTCTGTTTGATGAACCATCAGCGGCATTGGTAATATCATTGAGAAATGGTTCCTTTGAGTATAACTAATGACAGATTGGGGTATAGTTGAGATAGGTCCAGGTTGGTTTGTACATGAAACCAACCGGGTCCCCGGGACTAAAAGGCTAATAACTCACAGACTGGGTGTCCGATTGACACGTCGTCTTTTGCGTTGAGACCCCTATGAAGAGGAGGTCCTTTGAGATACTTAATCATGGGGATTTGTGATACTTGGAGTATCGACCTGTAGCTCGTGGAGCGGACCCAACCAGAGACGAGCATACAGAGTACAGAGACTGTGTAGCTGGTTGAGACCTGATGACTACCTGTCTGATTCAAGTCGGAGTGACTTGTATAGCATATTGGGGAGCACTAATATGTTTGGGTGGAGGACCCACGGCGGGGAGCACTATTGAGTTTGGGTGGTAGACCCGTGGTACTCGAATGAAGGAGTACCTCTGCAGGCTATTAGGGGGGTGCACTACTGTGTTTGGGTGGCAGACCCCGGCGGGGAGCACTACTGTGTTTGGGTGGCTGACCCGCGGTACTTGACATGAGGAGTACCTCAGCAGTATAAGGTTAGTGAGTAGTGACTCGGAGTCGTGACATGATCACTGTACTCGACAGAGGAGGATCTCTTCAGCAGTTGCAGTTTCGATAATGAAAATACTGGTTTGAGCTAAGTCAATGACCTTTTTGTTTACCTCATGAATGAGATGGGTTACTTGAGAACATAGGTATATATATGGGCATATACCTGAGTAGTGGTTATCCGTTGATTTCATAACCTTTGTGATTCCTCATGATTGATATGGGTTACTTCAATACATAGGTATAATTATGGGATTATACCTATGTAAGGGTTATCTATTAGATCCTTCTTTGGGGTTATCCTTGTTGAATTTAGTGAGACCTTAAGGGTCTCGGGGTCCCTACTGAGTATCATTATACCAACCCATATAGAAACCCAGCCTTTTCTTACATTACTATTACATCATTTCAAAGATAAAAAAAATAAAAATATTACACATAGAGGATCCAATGGTTTAGTTTCTTGGGTAAAGTAGGACCACACGTAACAAATACAACATCGAGCATAAACATTCATTTAATTTCTTCTTCTATAGCTTCTTATTAGAACTTGTCCTCTCCTTAGTACATGTAGGAACCTGAGGATATACATCAAAATGAGTGATCTAAAATCCCATTAAGAAGATAGATAAGAACAATATATCATGGGGTGAGCATAATCATAACATAGTCAAAAGATCATGAACATGAGAGGAGCATAAATAAATGACTTGAAATGTGGCAATGCATAAAAATGAAACATAATGTCTTAGTGGTTAACTACCACACATACTTGTGAACCAAACTAGAATCTTGTTCACAAATCATTTCACATTTACTCTTGAGATTCATCACTTTACCCAATGCATTGGAGCGCTATATAATTCCGGACGCACCCGTCACATTTAAACATTCATATTGCACTGTATAATTCTGGGCGCACCCGTCACATCATAACATTGTCATTTATCATGCATGACACAATGAATATATAACATAAATGACATAACCAACCCATTAAAAGGAATGTGTTTCATCTCATAAGAACACATTTTTAAACATTGGGTTCCCAAAAGAAAGAGGGAACATCATACTCGATACAAGAACCATCAACCTTGATTGAGAGGTAAAAGGTGAGTTCTTAAAAGAATAGTTCTTTTGGAAAACATTTTGATGGACATAAAACCCAGTGACAAACATTTATATCCCATAAAGTTAAATTCAATGATGAAAAAATGATCTTTGAGGAGTAACCATATCAAAAATGGAGTAAAATAGGGAGATCCCGAAGGAATAAAATTGGGTTTGAGATTTCCCTTTACCTTGTACCCGAATTCTTCCATCTCTTTAATGTCTTGTATAATGAAATTATATTCATTAACTAGAAATCCAAAACCATGTATACATCTATAGGAATCATTCTGGTTTCACTATGTCATATTATGTTCCTTTTGATGATTTATAGAGTTTAAAAATATTGTTCCAGGATGTTCATTTTTATGGTTCTTCTTGGGTGGTTCACATGTATTATTAAATTGATGTTTGGGTAGAACATGAGTAAACATCCAGAAATGATATTACATGTTATTAGTGATATTATAGGATATTGAATGATTTTATAATTAATTTTATTAGATCCATGCGTGTGAATCATTAGATAAGAATTAAATGATGATTATTTCGGTTAATTTGAGCGGTTTTTGGGTCACAACAAACTTGTTTTATCTTTTCACTTAGTAATGTGGACATAGGTCATTTACAGAACTTAAAATAGAAAATAATACATTTAAAATATTCTGGTTCAACCATAAAAATGGTGTCATGACCAGATCTTAAGGTATCAATGGAAGAAGAGAGCATGTCGTTTTTGAAGGTGATAAATTAACACCTCATGAACAACGTTCTTTTTAATAAAATAAAAGGAATAGGGAAAGGGTGTGGGGTGATATAATATCCCATTATAATCATAAAATTATATTATATTTATAATACTAGAGCTAAAAAACAATTTTTATGAATATAGGTGGGGAGAGATCAAGAAATTAACTTGAACATGAAAGGGAATTAAAGGAGAGGAGGGAGGGAAATTACCTCTTGAATCCTTCACTTGAGAACCTCCTTAAGGGCCTAATCTTGGTCTTTTGATGAGACCAGAAGCTGTCAGACGTATGGTAGGGACTAAGGGAGATTATTGGGCTGATCTTAGACAGTTTTTGAAGCTTTAGAGGTGTGGTTTGTCAAGAGGAGGGGGAGGGCTTATTTATACATGGGGAGGGAGGTGTTTTTGGTATAAAATATAAAATAAAATAATATATCAAGAGTTAGACTCGTAATAGTAGTTTTTTGACATCCTAAATCATATATTAATATAATATAATTCGTTTTAGGCTTTAATTTAACTTTATAATCCAAATAAATTAATTTATTAAAAGGAAAGTGAAAGATATAGAACAAAACACTTTAATAAATCGCCTTTTGACTTTAGGCTTTGGAAGTTCTATTTAGGTTTGAGAATTGGATTTGTTGTATTTTAAGAAACCATTTATGAAATTTATTATAATATGGCCAAAACTAAGGTTCTATAATGTTTATTTCATCATTACATCACTAATGATGCAAATTAGAATACCCTGATTATGCGAAAAACTTTATTTTTTTTACTATTCACCCGAAAATTGATGTATTTTAGAAAAAACCCAAAAATTTACCCCTACCATTTTTCAACGTGTAAAATCTAAAAATGAAGCCCATTTTTCAAAAATAATTATCAAAATATTTTTAATTTAATATTTATTTAAAATCATTATTTACATAAAAACATTTTTTAAGATCAAAACTGATTTTATAGTGCTTCCAAAAATTACATAGGGTCTTATAAAATTACCTAAAAACTATGATACATTGATTAAATAATTTATGAATACATTATAAGGAAATAAATATTCTTTTAAATTAATTAATTAATTATGATTATTTATTTATGACTTAGAAAATACCAAAAAGTTTACTAGGGTCAAATTGCCACTTTCTAAGATGACTAAATTTTATTTAATTATCTATAGGTAATGTTACTCTTATATTTGATAATTTACTATTCATAAGGGTTATATTACTATTCATAAGGGTATGTTACTGTTCATAAGGGTAGGTAACAATTCACCAAAAATTATTTTTGTTTCATTAGACTCCAAATATCATCTTGAACAAAACCGTGTATGTCAAATTTTCAAAGTTCCTAACAAAGAAGTGCCCAACTTATATTTAATGGTAACTTATCACATAGTAGTTCATTATGTTGTGATTCCATGTTATTTTATGACATAAATATGAGAATGAAAATTTTCATTAAAAAACTTTGGGTCGTTACAACCCATTCACGGGCTATGCCCGCACCTCGTTGTGTTGAATGCAGACGACGGGCAACGCTGATGGAGGCAGAGCGTTCGAGGACTGGACGGTACCCAGAGGTGGACCTCATGAAGAGTCAGTAACCAAAGGTGGACTACATGAAGAGATGGTACACGGTGGAGGTTAATAGGCGAGAGCGTTGAGGAGGCTATCTCTACCTAACCTTCAAGAAGGATCTAAGGTGGATGATAAATGAGCTATGCTGTCTGTACATACCCTTCAGGTATGATCCGAGGTGGAAGACCCATGAGCTACTTCTATTTTTTTCCAACTGTTTGTCTTTTCTGTTGTAATTTCTTTCAATTGTTGTTGTAATTTTTTGTTGGGTTTGTCTTTTGGACCCTTTACTTATCAGAACATTCTTTTGTACTTAGTGTTTGCTTCCGCATGTACTATGTTCTGTTGTTTATTTTTATAAAGGCAATGCATTAACTTTTTATTTGGATTTTTGACTTTGGTGCTAGTCGTCAGCCCCTACCCTATGGAAGGCGGGGTTGGGGTAGTCACGACACGGGCCCCGAGGACGGGTCGTGACAAATTGGTATCAGAGGAGTAGGTTCTACCGCAGAACATAAGACTCTGATATTTTCTTTCTGTGAAGAAATAATGTTAAGGGTACTAAGTGTGGTTTTCAGTTCAGGGAGTCCAGTGTTGGTGCGGGCGGCCGAAGTATCCATACACCAGGACTCTGACTTCTAATTTCTGACTCAGTGCACAAATACACTGATTGTGTGTGTGTTTTCAAAAGTTTATTTTAAAAAGAGATCAAACTAGGTCAGCTCACCAGGTATAATCATTTGATCGTGCAACGCCTGTTTCTTTCAAGATGTCTTCATCTAGTCAGATAGCGTGGGTACCGAGTGGGGATCGCGATGATAGCCCACCGAGCAGCGAGGCCTCAGTACATGGCCCTCCACCAGTAGATAGTGCATGCTGCTTGAGCGCGATGCACAAGTTCCATCATTAGAGGCCTCCGACGTTTCGAGGCAAGTCAGATTTTCAGAAGGCTGGGCACTGGATAGAGTTTGTAGCATGACCTCTCCACACAAATGGGACACCCACAGACGTGATGGTGTACATAGTTGTTAGCCTCTTCCAGGGATCAGCTGAGAGGTGGTGGAGCCACATGTTCTAGTTTTGTGATGGGATGACCTTAACATGTGGAGACTTCGAGACCTTCTTCATGGTGGAGTTTATACTAGGGACTCTACACACATGGCATTCCTGGGAGCTTCTTCCTTTACCATAGGGTATACCATTAGAATCCGAGTCATCTGTAGGTAGTAGACGGAGGATACAAGGTTCCAAGTGGACCAAACCTACAGGTGGGTGACCTCGGGTTATAGATTCGGTAGTGTGAGGAAAACGAAACAGAGCTAGCCATACGAGGAGAGGGAAGTGCTATTCATGCGGCAATCTGGGTCACATGGAACATGACTGTCTGACACCTCGCATAGTTGATCAGCAGGCATTGGAGGAGCCACCGAGACAGAATCAGTGGTGAAAGCATGAGCAGTAGCTGAGAGGTGGATAAGGATGTGGAGTTACGGAAGTAGGTGAAAAGGAGCGGGACTAGTTGCAGGCTTGGAGGCCTTTGTTTTAGTTGCTTATGATTACACTTGTTTAACTAAAAAACGTTGTCATGATTTCAGTTATAAACTAACCATTGGTTGAGTGACACATATACAGGTCCCTCTGAAATTCAAGGAGAAATATGACCATTAGAGGAGGGAGCTGACCGTTTTAATTTCACCTATAAATAGAAGCTCATTTTAACGATCTCAATAAACAACTTTGACACAACATGTGCTTACATTCTGTTGAAGTGATTTCTATGGAGAGAGGCTCTTATCAACTCAAGATTCATGCAAAACTATTGAATGGTTTGTTCAAACTTTTCCTTATGCGGACATGGTTCGTTTGACTCAGAATATTTGTGATTATAATTGAGATCATCCGAGGATAGGAAGAAAGCGGTTCCAACACCTTGATGTTGACGGATTCCTTACTGAGGAAGATTGAGGTACTGACTACCTGATAGTTGAGGGCTTGAGGGGATAGCAATACAAACTCTGATCTTCATATCGAGGGCTTACCCTAGTGTGGGTAAGATAGAATTACTTTAATGTATAAATGAAGGGACCTTTATTCGAGGTTGTTGGATACCCTTCTCTTTTGGTTAAAAGTGTTATTGTTTGTTACTTTTAGTTTTACTACTTATTTTCCACTGCATTTTCTATTACTAAGGAAATTATAACATTCTTATACTTCCTTACTTGTACTCTGATTTAGTTAGACTATATACACTTTAAGGTAGACTCTCATTTTGTAATCTTTGGTTAAGTTTCATTTTCCAGATCCAAATTTTCGAAACCTATTTTTCGGAATCACATTCCATATTTAAACAAGTGTATAGAACTAGAAGTTTGTAACTTCTTACTTTTTCCCAATCTTTCAATTGGTGTTATAGGTGTTGTAAATTTTTTTATTTTAACATTGTTAAACATAGATCTTTCCTTGATTAGAGAAATTTTTAAAGTGTACAATTCACCCCCTCCCCCTCTTGTATATTGAGTATCTACATCGTTATTTCGATCATACAATTGGTATCAGAGGATATCTCTGAAATACTTATACTCACATATAATTTTTTCTTGCTCAGTTTTTCATTGTTCTAATTTTTTTCTTAGGAATATTCTCCTTGAATCCAAACATTTTTAATTAACAAGTTTTTGTGTATAATGATTTTTAAGATAGTAGGAATAATTCATTGTTCCATCGAAAATGTAAATCCTACAAGACAACCAATTTTTGATGGTAATGATTATGAGTATTGGAGAGATCAAATGAAGACTTTTGTTATCAATACTGGAGTAGAAATTTTTTTTATTCTTACTGGAGGTTATCAAATTCTTGATAAGGATGTTTGTACTTTCACAAACCAAGAGAAGCATGATTATCAATTAAACTATAAGGTACGCAATACTCTACAATGTTAAATGACTAGAAATATATATAGTCAAATTTCTTCTTGTGAAACAGCTAACTGTATATGGAAGAAACATGAAGTTACATATTTTAGTACATCCAAAGTGATTGAGACCAGAAGAGCTATTATTAGATCTGAGTATCATGTTTTTAACTTTCCTTATGGAGAACCCATTTGTAAGGTGAAATAAAAGGTTATGACTATCGTGAATAGATTAAAATCTATGGGAGAGAAAGGTATGTATGATGAAGCTCTTGTTGACAAGATCATTGATATTATGCCTAATGAGTGGGAATCAAAGAGAATTGCTATTGATGATAACAGGAAGGTCACTCAAATTTCTTTAGATGAACTGTTTGGAACTCTTCTCCAACATGAATCAAGGATGAAGAGAGATGTTGACAACATCAAAAAGAAGAATGGGAATGGTCTGTTGCTTTTACTACTGCATCAAATCACATGAAAGCTAAGACTTTTGAGAGAGTAACTATATCCAAGTTTAAGAAGGTTACTATCTAATCTGAATCTAGTGAGAGTGAAGTCTCAGAAAACGAGTTAGCTAATATTGCTAGAAAAATGAACAAGATAGTTGGTCAAATAAATTTTAAATCCAGGTATAAGAAGATGGAAAGGAAATATAAGAAAGATTCAAAGGTCACATTCTATGAATGCAAGATAAGTGAATACATAAGACCTTATTTCTATATGCTTAAAAAAAGAAATAAAAGAGAGGCATTCTGAAAGGAATAGGAAGAAGTTTTACAAAGCTAAAGCTATGAAAAGTCTAAAAGCTATTAATAAATTGGGTGCTATCTGTAGAGACTCTTTAGAAAGGTAATCTTCTGAATATGACTCATCATCTCAAAAAAATATGGGATCCATTGTCAATAATTCATTCCCACATACATGTCTTATGGCCAAGGTACGCTCTGCTCAGGCTTTAACAAATTTATCACTTGATAAGAATTACTATTCCAAAAATAGTACTTCTAATGAAGAAAATTCATCCTCAAAAAATGAAGAACCTTCGTATGATGAAGTATCTATATTTTACAAGTTACTTGAAGAAAAAAAATTTAAAATATTTAAGAAATTCGGCAAGGAAAATAATAGGGAAGAAATTCTTACAAATGAGATTTCAAATCATTATACCGATCTTAAGGATAAAGAAGAGCATTTAAAAAATCTTTATAAAGACCTTGAGAAAGAAAAATCATATAAGGTAGAACTTTCTAAAGATCATAATAATTCTATTTCAAAGATGAATTTTTTTATGGAAAAATCTAACTCTAAGGAAATGATTAATGGGGATAGGAATTTAGTCATCAGACTGAAATGTGAAATATTTTATCTTAAGAAGCTTCTTGAAAAATTTACCTCTGGGAAGGAAAATTTTGAAAAGATGTATTCTGAAATTAAACATCAAGGAAACACTACTGGAGTAGGTTATACTCACCAAATACAGGTTTTCAAAAACAACTATTTTATTCCTTCTAGATCCCCTTTTTGCACAAAGTGTCAAAGTGGTGGGCATTGAAAGAAAAATTGTTCTTTGAATAAAGTTCAATCTCTCGGGTTTCATAATGGATATTTTTCTAAACAATTATGGATACCCTAAATTTTTTTTTCTAACAATTCTGGATCCATGCATGTCTGAATTCCGAAAACCTAACTTTTTCTTTATTTTCAGGAATATAGGGAAAGTACCAATAGAAATACATGGTACATGGATAGTGGATGATCCCGTTATATGACTAGTAACAAAAACTATTTTGAAAATATTATCAAGACAAAAGGAAGAAAATTAACTTTCGGAGATAATGCTTAGAGAGAAATTATTGGTATAGGAAACATTGTTCTTTTTGGGAAAAATTTGATTTCAATTGATTTGTTCAAAAAGAAGATATCATTCTTCAGTTTATCGGAACACAAGATCAACATGTTGATATTTTCATAAAATCATTACCCTCCGATAGATTTGAATACATTAAATAGATGTTAGGAATGATAACTATGAGGTAATCTTCTTTCAGTAACTTCCAGTTAAACCATTCTTAATACAGTAATAAACTCCTTTTCGTAGAGGGAGTACATTTGTTTTTGAGTCTTTCAAAAAAAATTCGTAATGAATATTTCAAAATTTTATTAATATAAATTTTCAGAATGAAAATTTTTGTAATGAAGTTTTCATAGTGGAAATTTTCATAATGAAATTTTTGTACTGGAAATTTTTGTAATGATATTTTCGTACTGGAAATTTTTCTAATGAAAATTTCATACTGGAAATTTTTGTAATGTTGTTTTCATACTGGAAATTTTCTTAATGGAAATTTTTGTAATGAGTTTTCGTACTATGAATTTTCGTAATGAGTATTTTCGTAATTGGTATTTTTTTACTCAGTTTTTTTTCTTATTGAGTTTTTTCGTAATGAGTTTTTTGTATCCAAATTTTCTTCAAGAAGAATATTACCTATTATGAATAAACGTCCTAGCCAATCCAAATATTATGACTTCGTTATTTATTTTTTCGTAGTCATTTTTATTTTCTGGTAGTTTCTTATTCATATAAAATTTCTCGGATTCATTTCTTCTTAAATCTGAATGTATTTTGTTAAACCCTCAAAATATAGGATTCAAGATTTCCTTGCAGATTCTATTTCAACCGTCAGATCATATCAGAGAAGTTTTCAACTGTTATATTAGTTTTGGAAGCTCACAGGTCAGCTCCAACACCTATATAAAGGGCACCCCCTTTGGTTGTCCCACATCGATTTCATACTCTAGCATGTCGATGTTCTGCATCAGTTCTTAAAGGTCATTATGAATCTCTCAGAGCTCCACCATTCCAAATGTCTATAGAAGCTACTTCCCAAGATATGTCTACCACAAAGCCAATTTCAAAATGGAAAGTGTACAGAGAAAGACTGGTCCACCCAAACTTTTATAAGTATGATTCTATCATCTCCAAGAACATTAGGTTGAATGGTTGGGAAGACACATGTGTATCTAAGACAAGTGATCAAGATGTGGTCTATCCAGAGTTACTTGTAGAATTATATGAATCAGCAATCTTATATGAGGAATATGGTAGAGAAAAGTTTTATTTAAAGTCTTATGAAAAGACTTATAAACATACACCAAGGAAGCAAGCTTGGTGGGGCTAGCTTAAGATGGAGGAGCTGAATTATTCTCACATAAACATTCGGATGTTCAAGGTAGTTTTGTTAAGGTCAAGGCCTTGGAGTGTTTTGGGATTCATGATTTAAAAACAGCCAAGAATTCTCATCTATCTCCTTATAATTGTATTTTTCATCTTTGGGTACAAGGTTTCTTAGTTTCGAGAAAGGGTGACAAAGAGACTTTGATGAAAAGTGATATCTATTTCATAGAATTATTGGTAAATCTATGAAAAATAAATCTGATGAGACTTGCTCTTGTAACAATCATGAATATCAAGGAATGAAACTTGAGAGCTCAAATCAGCATGTACCATTCCTTACTATCAAAGTTAATTGTTCAGTGTCTAGATTCTTTCAATATTTCATGTAAATCTACGATTCAGAATTGCAATGTAATGCTTGTAAGTGATGATACCTTGAAATGAATGAATATGGATTAATCCAAGGAAACAAGAGAGTTTTATAGTTTTCCAATAGAAGAGGCTGAAACTAATCCAGAAAATGAAGAGAAGGCTGAGCCAGTGAAGAAGGTTGATAGGAAGAGAAAATTGAAAGAAGTAGCTATGAAGACAAAACCACCAAATCTAAGGAACCCAATATGCACCTCCAAATACAAAAAAACCGAAATCATATCCAGATGAGGTGGCTGCTAAGTGGAGGGAAGATAATGCTAAAAGGAATGAAGGGGATCCATAGTTTGTATTAGACCCTACTGAGGCTAAGGCCTTTATAGAAAAGGATGTCGATGTGTAATAGAAACAGGCCAAAGAGAAAAAGATGAATAAGAAGATGACATAGGAAAAGATTTTTTAATCTCTCTTAAAATCCACAGAGTTAGCCTATGAGAATATTCCCATTCCAAAAAAATTGATGTCAAACCTTTACCAGGGACCCCTGGAAATAAATACTTTACTCTAGAAAAGTGTAAAGGTAAATAGGTTGTTGAAGATGTAGAGAAAGCAGCTGGTGAAGAAGTAGAGGAAGAAGTTGTTGAAGAAGAAGAAGATGTAGAAGAAGAAAGTGATGATCTCCATGACTTGATCAAACAAGTTGAGGATTATCAAGAAAAGTCCAAATCCTCAAAACATGTCACTCTGAGAAATGGAGTTGAGGAAGAAGGTAAGAGAGATGATGTCGAGGAAGAAGAAAAAGAAAATGAATTATCTGATGAGGAAGTAAGCTATGAGAAGCATTTTCTTGAAGAAGGAGCTGAGAAGGGGAAACCAGATGAAGACAAGATTGTTCAAGTATCTGAAAGTTATTAAGGGTCTCCTAATGAGGCAGTTCCGAATGTTAAAAAGGGGAATCAAGTGCTTATGGACACCCCAACAAAAGATGTTATAAGAAAGAAAGTGGTTGGTGGTTCTTCTAGAAATAAGTTGGTGGTGATTGATGAAGAACAATCCCCAAGCATGTTATCGGATTCGGAGTCATCGGCATTGGGACATGACTTTTTTTTGAATCTTTGAAAACGTTTGTGGACACAATTCCGATCTTTTCCACCATAGACTCCAGATTCCAGATTATAAAACACAGTCTAAATCAGAATACATAATCCTTATCTATGGTGATGGATAAGTGTGTTAATATTTAAGGAGATCATAGAAATTTCCTTATCAATTATGATGTCCACAGGAAGTCATGGAGAAAAATAACTTTGTGTTCTATGAAAGTTTATGAAGACTTGGATGAGTTTGATTTTTTACAAAATGATGTTAATGATTTTTTTGATGCTGAGGATGCAAAGATTAAGAACCTTCAAGATAAGATGAATCTTGAAGAAAATTCTCGGAGTCAACAAGTGAAGGAATTGAATGGAAAGGTTAACTCTCTTGCTCAAAATATTAATAGGGATAGAGATCTCCAGATTGAGCTCAGAGAAAAGATTGTAAAGAAATATATAGTTCTTAAGGCACAATATGACTCCTTGAAAGCTCAAGATAAAGGGATAAAGGTATTGGAGAAGCAAGTTGAGGAATACCAAAAATATTTGAAGAAGCTGAAAACCCTCGTGAAAAAGATGATCCCAAAGGAAAAGGAAGACAAATAGACTCAATCCGATCTTTTGTTGTATTTAATCTTTCTTATAAAAATTCATCCAATTATAATATAAATATGGTTCTTTTTTTGTTGCCTTTGCTAATATTTCAGGTACCATATTTCATTTCCATTCCCTTAACATCTTTTCCAAAATCACAAAGGGGGAGAAGCAAAAAAGAACTACTCTAATGGGGAGAATGAAAATTTTAAAATGGAGAAGGAAAAATATCTAAGTGAAGATATCCTTAATGTGAGGGAGAGTTTCTCATTACGATGTTTTTCATTCCTATGATAATGAAAACACCATTCTAGAAATATAGAATACAATCCTTAGAGTTAAAAGCCTAAGGGGGAGTTAGTTGTATTCACTATCATCCATGAACAAAGGGAGATATGTTTTAATTTCAATGTCTAATGAAATTTTTCAAAGTCCTTATATTCTTTTTTGAAAGGGTGTTTTTTATTTCCAAAAAGGGGGAGATTTTTTAGTCAATATGGTTTTCCATATGACTTTTCTGTTCCTTCTTGTTTTGAAAATCACACACACCTTATACTTAAGAAAAACTATATTTTAGTTCTCTAAGAAAAATTTCCTTCCTTAATGAAATTTCCCCTAACCTATATTTCCTTATACATATCAATATTTTTCATATGTATAAAAATCAGATCCATACCTAAATCCTCAGAATCATATAATACTTAGATTTGAATAATTCTGTTTTAGGATCTGAATTCTAGATACCAACTCTAATAAAGTTCCACTCCGAATTCTGGATACGAACACTAATAATGTTCCACTCCTAATTCTGGATTCGAACTCTAATGAAGTTTTATTCATAATTCTGGATACAAACTATAATAAAGTTCCACTCCGAATTCTGGATACGGACACTAATGAAGTTACAATCCAAATTATGGATACAAACTCTAAGAAAGATCCACTCTGAATTCTGGATAAGAACACTCACAAAGTTCAACTCCAAATTCTGGACTCCGAACTTCTATGAGTTCAACTCCAAAATTTTACGAGTTCGAGTCCGAACTTTAACCAGTTTGATGTCACGACCCATCATCGGGGCATGTGTCGTGACTACCCCAAGCCCTCCTTCCACAGGCTAGGGGTTGGGGACTACAACCAAAGGCATAAATCCCAATAAAAAGGGAAGTCATTGCCTTTATAAAAGTAAACAATGAAATAGACCACAACTGGAAGAAACCACAAAGTAAAAAAAGAATGTGCTGATATGTAAAGAGGCCAGAATACAAACCCAACTGAAAAGAATAGCTACAACTGATCTAAAGTACAAAAGAAAAGAAAAAAAACTGGAAAAAAATAAAAAGCACCTCCTGGGTCGTCCACCATGGTTCCTACATGAAGGGTAGGAACAGATAGCGTAGCTCTTGGATCGTCCACCACAGATCCGACATGAAGGTTATGTACAAATAACCTCCTCAATGATCTCTCCTGCAAAACTACACCATGTACCGTCTTGTCGTGAAGTCCACCTCCGGTTACTGACTCATCGTGAGGTCCACCTCTAGGTACCGTCCAGTCCTCAAACTCTCTGCCTCCGTCAGCGTTGTCAGTCGTCTGCATCCAACAAAACGAAGTGTGGTCATAGCCCGTGCATGGTTGAGTATAACGATACTCAGTAGGTATCCCAAGACCCTCAAGGTCTCACTAAATCCAATAAGGATAACCACAAAGAAGGATCTAATAGATAACCCTTACTTAGGTATAATCCCATACTTGTACCTATATTATCATGTAACCCATTTCAATCATTTGGAATCACATTGGATATAAAATCAACGGATAAACACTAATTAGGTATATGACCATACATATACCTAAGTTATCAAGAAAACCATCTAATTCATGAGGTAAACAAAAAGGTCATTGACTTAGCTCAAACCAGGATTTTCATTATCAAAACTGCAAATGTAGAAGAGCTCCTCCTCTGTCGAGTACACTAATCCTGTCACGACTCCGAGGCACTGCTCACTAACCTTAGACTGCTGAGGTACTCCTCCTTTCCAGTACCACGGGTCAGCCACCCAAACAAAGTACTGCTCCCCGCCGGGGTCTGCCACCAAAACACAGTAGCGCACCCACCCTAACAGCCTATAGATGAACTCCTTCTGTCGAGTACTGCGGGTTTGCCACCAAAACTCAGAAGTGCTCCCTGCCATGGGTCCACCACCAAACATAGTAGTGCTCGCCACTGGGATATACAATTTACTTTGACACGAATCAGACAATCATTCATCAGGTCTCAGCTAGATACATGGTCTCTGTACTCCGTACTCTCGTCTTCGGGTGGGTCCTCTCCTCGAGCTATAGGCCGATACTCCAAGTATCACAAATCCCCATGAAGAAGTATCTCAATGGACCAACTCGTTGTAGGGGTCTCAATGCAATAGATGGCGCATTATTAGCCTTTTAGTCCCGGGGGCCTGGTTGGTTTTGTGTACGAACCAACCCGTCTGTATCTCAACTGTACCCCGAACTATCATGGTGTATACTCAAAGGAAACATTTATCAACATGATTACCAATACCACTGATGGTTCATCAAACAGACGTCCGGTTTAAGAGTTATTAGTATTTCTGTTCCAGGGGCCCAGTTGGTTTATATGCTAAACCAATCTGACTACACTCCAACCCATCCAAACCACATGTGGATTATTCCAAATGAACCATCTCATCAAGAGGAATCCAACAAAGTTGATGGAATGTCAATCAGACATCCGGAGCTCAAGTTATAAGCATTTCTGCTCCGAGGGCCTAGTTGGTATCAGGTTCGAACCAACCTGGCCATATCCAAATTTCTCCGAAACCTTGAGTGTAATATATCTAAATGACCACCTCGATCCAAGGATCCCAACACAACTGATGGTGAGTCGATTGGAGGTCTGTATCCCATGTTATGGGTGTTTGTACGAATCTATCAGAAAGAAAGGGGTTTGGGCCCAGTTCGACCTGGCCCAGTACCCCATGGGTTGGCCCGAACTAGGTCCAGCCCGGCGTGGGAGGTCCAGCCCGGCATGGGCCGCCGCTCAGCTCGAGGTTGAGCTGGACGCAGAGGGGTAGGGGGGGCGCTACCCCCTTGTTTTGAAATAGCGGCCCCCTCTCGGGGCCCGCCCTTGCTAGCTGCAGGGGGTTATAACCCCCAGACTTCCAGGAAAACAGCATGCCGGTGAGCTGCCGCGGGACCCCCACCGCAGTTCCCGCCTCCGGGTGGTGCCGGCGGCCAGCCGAGCCTGACCTCCACCTCTCGAACCACCGCGGCCATTGTCGTGGCTCTTCTTCAGCCGGAACGGCGTGGCGGAACCGCGCCCCTCTACCGCGGCCATCTCTTCGCTGCAGCCTCCTTCGGCTTCACTGGTGTAGCGCGACGGCACCGCGCACCTCCTAGTGTGCTCGGAATGAATTTATGAAGTTTGGCTTGGGTACGTTCAATGAACAAATGACTGGGTTTTTCTCTCTTTTGAAACGGTGCTCAGAATCGAAATCTGAGGGCACCGATGTAACCACAACACCGGTAATTTCTTAAGAAGACCTTTTCTGGAGTTGTGTTTGCATTGGAGTATTTGTATAAATATTGGGGATTAAATGATAATTAAAATAAAATTGTGTGCAATTTTATTTTATCTGTGGTAGTTAAACTCTCTCATGGGAAGTTGTTCATGGGGCCCATGAACACCCGACTTCCCATGTGTGGTTATGAGGGAGGTGGGACCCACATGAGCCCCCAACATTTCAAATTCCCAAACTCATCCAAATCCCCCTCTTAAATTATGTGACTCTCCTTCTCTTTAATAATTCCAACTTAACCCCCCATTCATTTTGAAAAATCAAGATTAATTAAGTGAATTCAACTTTTGATGTTTTGAATCATTGACATAAGTAAATAAAATAAGGCAAAAGCCTTATTTTATTTTGGTTGTTTTGTTGTGTGGATACATTGGGAAAAAAACTCTAAGTCTTGAAGAAATCCATTACCTTCGTTGAAGAACATCAAGACTTCGATGAAGAATGTCGTCACCGCAAGGAGAGATCGACATATCGTTCTTTCTCCTCTCCGCATCCAGTGTGTGATGCCATCCTCTCCTTGGGTTCATGCCAACACCATCATCAAAACCACACTTGCGATGCTAGATACAACTAATTTATTCGAGGTAGCGGTTATGTTCAAATTTAATCAATTAAATTTGCACTTGTTTGTCGTTATGTATACTCGTTCTTGGGCCGCTTGCTATCGTCACAACGGGAGGAGGTCGGACCGCACAAACATGGCCGATCCTCCTCCCCTTTTTGTTTACCTTTGTTGTTAATGGTAGTAAAGACGATGCAATGTTGTTGCACCACACAGGAACGAGAGAGCTGTGGCCGGAGCGGGCCACAGCGGAGGTTCGTGGTGCCGTCGAGCCGTGCCAGTGAAGCCGAAGGAGGTCGCAACGAAGAGAAGGTCGCGGCAGAGGGTCGCGGTACCGCCACGTCGTTCTAGCCGATGAAGAGCCACGACAATGGCCGCGGTGGTTCTAGAGGAGGAGGTCGGGCTCGGCTGGCCGCCGACACCACCAGGAGGCGGGACCCGTGGTGGGGGTCCTGCGGCAGCTCACCGGCATGCTGTTTTCCAGGAAGTCTGGGGGTTGTAACCCCCTACAGCTGGAAATGGCAGGCCCCGAGAGGGGGCTGCTGTTTCTAAACAAGGGGGGTAGCACCCCCCCCCCCACCCCTCTGCGTCTAGCTCAACCTCGAGCCGAGCGACGGCCCACGCCGGGCCGGACCACCCGCGCCAGGCCAGACCTAGTTCGGGCCAACCCAGGGGGTACTAGGCCAGGTGGGACAGGGCCCAACCCCCTTTATTTTGGATAGATTCATAAAAACACCCATAACATGGGATATAGTCCTCCAATCGACTCACCATCAGTTGCGTTGGGATCCTTGGATCAAGATGGTCATTTAGATATAGTACACTAAAGGTTTCGGAGAAATTTGGATATGGCCAGGTTGGTTCGAACCTGATATCAACTGGGCCCTCGGAGCAGAAACACTTATAACTTGAGCTCCGGATGTCCGATTGACATTCCATCGACATTGTTGGATTCCTCTTGATGAGATGGTTCATTTGGAATAATCCACATGTGGTTTAGATGGGTTGGAGTATGGTCAGATTGGTTTAGCATATAAACCAACCGGGCCCCTGGAACGGAAATTCTAATAACTCTTAAACCAGACGTCTGTTTGATGAACCATCAGTGTTATTGGTAGTCATGTTGAGAAATGTTTCCTTTGAGTATACACCATCATAGTTCGGGATACAGTTGAGATACGGACGGGTTGGTTCGTACACAAAACCAATGGGGCCCCTGGGACTAAAAGGCTAATAACGCGCCATCTATTGCGTTGAGACCCCTACAACGAGTTGGTCCATTGAGATACTTCTTCATGGGGATTTGTGATACTTAATGTATCGACCTATAGCTCGAGGAGCGGACCCACTCGGAGAAAAGAGTACGGAGTACAGAGACCATATAGCTAGCTGAGACCTGATGACTGATTGTCTGATTCAAGTCGAGGTAAATTGTATATCCCAGTGGGGAGAACTACTATGTTTGGTGGTGGACCCATGGCGGGGAGAACTACTGAGTTTGGGTGGCATACCCACAGTACTCGACAGAAGGAGTACCTCTACAGGCTATTATGGTGGGTGCGCTACTATGTTTGGGTGGCAGACCCCGGTGGGGAGCAGTACTTTGTTTGGGTGGCTGACCCGCAGTACTAGAAAGGAGGAGTACCTCAGCAGTCTAAGGTTAGTGAGCAGTGCCTCGGAGTCGTGACAGGATTAGTGTACTCGACAGAGGAGGAGCTCTTCTGTAGTTGCAGTTTTGATAATGAAAATCCTGGTTTGAGCTAAGTCAATGACCTTTTTGTTTACCTCATGAATGAGATGGTTTACATGATAACTTAAGTATATGTATGGTCATATACCTAAGTAGTGGTTATCTGTTGATTTTATATCCTTTGTGATTCCAAATGATTGAGATGGGTTACATGATAACATAGGTACAAGTATGAGATTATACCTAAGTAAGGGTTATCTATTAGATCCTTATTTGTGGTCATCCTTGTTGGATTTAGTGATACAATGAGGGTCTTGGGGTACCTACTAAGTATCGTTATACTCAACCATGCACGGGCTATGACCATACTTCGTTTTTTTGGATCCTGACGACCGACAACGCTGACGGAGGCAGACAGTTTGAGGACTGGACGGTACCCGGAGGTGGACCTCACGATGAGTCAGTAACCGGAGGTGGACTTCACGACAAGACGGTACATGGTGTAGGTTGACAGGAGAGAGCGTTGAGGAGGTTATCTATACCTAACCTTCATGTCGGACTTGTGGTGGATGATCCAGGAGATACGCTATCTGTACCTACCCTTCAGGTAGGATCCATGGTGGACGACCCAGGAGGTGCTTCAATTTTTTTCCATTTGTTTTTCTTTTCTGCTGTACTTTAGTTCAGTTGAAGCTATACTTTTCAGTTGGGTTTGTATTCTGGCCTCTTTACATATCAGCACATTCTTTTTTTACTTTGTGGTTTCTTCTAGTTGTGGTCTATTTTGTTGTTTACTTTTATAAAGGCAATGACTTCCCTTTTTATTGGGATTTATGCCTTTGGTTTTAGTCGCCAACCCCTAGCTTGTGGAAGGCGGGCTTGGGGTAGTCATGGCACATGCCCCGATGACGGGTCGTGACATCAAACTGATAAAAGTTCAGACTCGAACTAGTAAAATTTTGGAGTTGAACTCATAGAAGTTCGGAGTCCAGAATTCGGAGTTGAACTTTGTGAGAGTTCTTATCCAGAATTCAGAGTGGATCTTTCTTAGAGTTCGTATCCATAATATGGATTGGAACTTCATTAGTGTTCGTATCCAGAATTCGGAGTGGAACTTTATTACAGTTTGTATCCAGAATTATGAATAGAACTTCATTAGAGTTCGAATCCAGAATTAGGAGTGGAACATTATTAGAGTTCGTATCCAGAATTCGGAGTGGAACTTTATTAGAGTTGGTATCTAGAATTCGGATCCTAAAACAGAATTATTCAAATCTAAGTATTATATGATTCTAAGGATTTAGGTATGAATCTGATTTTTATACATATGAAAAATATTGATATGTATAAGGAAATATAGGTTAGGGGAAATTTCATTAAGGAAGGAAATTTTTCTTAGAGAACTAAAATATAGATTTTCTTAAGTATAAGGTGTGTGTGATTTTCAAAACAAGAAGGAATAGAAAAGTCATAAGGAAAACAATATTGACTAAAAATTCTCCCCCTTTTTGGAAATAAAAAACACCCTTTCCAAAAAGAATATACGGACATTGAAAATTTTCATTAGACATTGAAATTAAAACATATCTCCCTTTGTTCATGGATGATAGTGAATACAACTAACTCCCCCTTAGGCTTTTAACTCTAAGGATTGTATTCTAGATTTCTAGAATGGTGTTTTCATTATCATAGGAATGAAAAACATCGTAATGAGAAACTCTCCCTTACTTTAAGGATATCTTCACTTAGATATTTTTCCTTCTCCATTTTAAAATTTTCATTCTCCCCTTTAGAGTAGTTCTTTTTTGCTTCTCCCCCTTTGTGATTTTCGAAAAGATGTTAAGGGAATGGAAATGAAATATAGTACCTGAAATATTATTAAAGGCAACAAAAAAACAACCATATTTCTATTATAATTGGATTAATTTTTATAAGAAAGATTAAATACAACAAAAGATTAGATTGAGTCTATTTGTCTTCATTTTCCTTTGGGATCATCTTCTTCACGAGGGTTTTCAGCTTCGTCAAATATTTCTGGTATTCCTCAACTTTCTTCTCCAATACCTTTATCCCTTCATCTTGAGCTTTCAAGGAGTCATATTGTGCCATAAGAACTATATATTTCTTTACAATCTTTTCTTTGTCCTCAACCTGGAGATCTCTATCCCTATTAAAATTTTGAGCAAGAGAGTTAACCTTCCCATTCAATTCGTTCACTTGTTGACTCCGAGAATTTTCTTCAAGATTCATCTTATCTTGAAGGTTCTTAATATTTGCATCCTCAGCATCAAAAGAATCATTAACATCATTTTGAAAAAAATAAAACTCATCCAAGTCTTCATAAACATTAATAGAACGCAAAGTGATTTTTCTCCATGAATTCCTGTGGACATCATAATTGATAAGGAAATTTCTATGATCTCCTTCAATATTAACACACTTATCCATCACCATAGATAAAGATTATGTATTCTGATTTAGACTGTGTTTCATAATCTGGAATCTGGAGTCTATGGGGGGAAATATCGGAATTGTGTCCACAAACGTTTTCAAAGATTCAAAAAAAAAGTCAAGTCCCAATGCTGATGACTCTGGATCCGATAACTTGCTTGGGGATTGTTCTTCTTCAATCTCCACCAACTTCTTTCTAGAAGAACCACCAACCTCTTTTTTTCTTATAACATCTTTTGTTGGGGTGTCCATAAGAACTTGATTCCCCTTTTTAACATTCGGAACTGCCTCATTAGGAGACCCTTACTCACTTTCAGATACTTGAACAATCTTGTCTTTATCTGGTTTCTCCTTCTCAGCTCCTTCTTCAAGAAAATGCTTCTCATAGCTTACTTCCTCATCAGATAATTCATTTTCTTTTTCTTCTTCCTCGACATCATCTCTCTTACCTTCTTCCTTAACTCCATTTCTCAGAGTGACATGTTTTGAGGATTTGGACTTTTCTTGATAATCCTCAACTTATTTGATCAAGTCATCGAGATCATCACTTTCTTCATCTACATCTTCTTCTTCTTAAACAACTTCTTCCTCTACTTCTTCACCAGCTTCTT
Source organism: Viscum album (assembly GCA_963277665.1). NCBI lineage: Eukaryota > Viridiplantae > Streptophyta > Magnoliopsida > Santalales > Viscaceae > Viscum > Viscum album. The sequence continues at coordinate 672,814,877 of OY728157.1, read as the reverse complement.
TCTCTACATCATCAACAACCTATTTCCCTTTATACTTTTCTAGAGTAAAGTATTTCTTTCCAGGGTTCCCTGGTAAAGGTTGGACATCAAAAGTTTCTGGAATGGGAATATTCTCATAGGCTAACTCTGTGGATTTTAAGAGAGATTGAAAAATCTCTTCCTATATAATCTTCTTATTCATCTTTTTCTCTTTGGCCTATTTCTCTAACTCATCCACATACTTTTCTATAAAGGCCTTATCCTCAGCAGGGTCTAATAAAAACTATGGATCCCCTTTATTCCTTTTCGCATTATCTTCCCTCCACTTAGCAGCCACCTCATCTAGATATGATTTCGGTTTTTTCGGCTTCGGAGGTGCATATTGGGTTTCCGTAGCTTTGGGGGTTTTGTCTTCACAGCTACTTCTTTCAATTTTTTCTTCTTATCAACCTTCTTTACTGGCTCAGCCTTCTCTGCATTTTATAGATTGGTTTCATCCTCTTCCTTTGGAAAATTATAAAACTCTCTTGTTTCCTTGGAATAAGCCATATACATCCTTTTCAAGGTATCATCACTTACAAGCATAACATTGCAATTCTGAATCATAGATTTACATGAAATATTGAAAGAATCCAGACACCAAACAATCAGCTTTGATAGTAAGGAATGATACATGCTGATTTGAGCTCTCAAGTTTCATTCCTTGATATTCTTGATTGTTACAAGAGAATGTCTCATCAGATTTATTTTTCATAGATTTACCAAGATTTCTATGAAATAGATAACACTTTTCTTCAGAGTATCTTTGTCACCCTTTCTCGAAACTAAGAAACCTTGTACCCAAAGCTGAAAAATCCGATTATAAGGAGATAGATGAGAATTCTTGGCTGTTTTTAAATCAAGAATCCCAAAACACTCCAAGGCCTTCCCCTTAACAAAACTTCCTTGAACATACGAATGTTTATGTGAGAAGAATTCAGCTTCTCCATCTTAAGCTAGCCCCACCAAGCTTGCTTCCTTGGTGTATGTTTATAAGTCATTTCATAAGACTTTAAATAAAACATTTCTCTACCCTCTTCCTCATATAAGATTGCTAATTCATATAATTCTACAAGTAACTCTAGATAGACCACATCATGATCACTTCTCTTGGATACACATGTGTCTTCCCAACCTTTCAACCTGATGTTCTGGGAGATGATAGAATCATACTTATAAAAGTTTGGGTGGACCAGTCTTTCTCTGTAAACGTTCCATTTTGAAATTGGCTTCGTGGTAGACATATCTTGGGAAGTAGCTTCTATAGACATTTGGAATGGTGGAGCTCTGACAGATTCATAATGACCTTTAATAACTGATGCAGAACATCGACATGCTAGAGCTTGAAATCAATGAGGGACAACCAAAGGGGGTTCCCTTTATATAGGTGATGGAGCTGACCTGTGAGCTTCCAAAAGCAATCTAACAGTTGAAAACTTCTCTGATATGATCTGACGGTCAAAATAAAATCTGCAATGAAATATTTAATCCTTTATTTTGAGGGTTTAACCAAAAACATTCAGATTTAAGAAGAAAAGAATCCGAGAAATTGTATATGAATAAGAAAAAACCAGAAAATAAAAATGACTACGAAAACATAAATAAAGAATTCATAATATTTGGATTGTCTAGGAAGTTTATTCATAATTGGTAATATTCTTCTTGAAGAAAATTTGGATACAAAAAACTCATTACGAAAAAACTCAATAAGAAAAAAAATGAGTAAAAAAATACCAATTACGAAAATTCTCATTACGAAAATTCATAGTACAAAAACTCATTACGAAAATTTCCATTAAGAAAATTTTCAGTATGAAAACAACATTACGAAAATTTCCAGTACGAAATTTTCATTACAAAAATTTTCAGTACGAAAATATCATTACAAAAATTTCCAGTACAAAAATTTCATTACAAAAATTTCCACTATGAAAACTTCATTACAAAAATTTTCATTCTGAAAATTTATATTAATAAAATTTTGAAAGATTCATTACGATTTTTTTTTTGAAAGAATCAAAAACAAATGTACTCCCCCTACGAAAATGAGTTTATTACTATATTGAGAATGGTTTAACTGGAAGTTACTGAAAGAAGATTACCTCATAGTTATCATTCCTAACATCTATTTAATGTATTCAAATCTATCAGAGGGTAATGATTTTCTGAAAATATAAACATGTTGATCTTGCGTTCTGATAAACTGAAGAATGATATCTTCTTTTTGAACAAATCAATTGAAATCAAATTTTTTCCAAAAAGAACAATGTTTCCTATACCAATAATTTCTCTCTAAGCATTATCCCTGAAAGTTAATTTTCTTCATTTTGTCTTGATAATATTTTCAAAATAGTTTTTGTTACTAGTCATATACTGGGAACATCCACTATCCATGTACCATGTATTTCTATTGGTACTTTCCCTATATACCTGAAAATAAGAAAAAGTTAGGTTTTCGGAATTCAGACATGCATGGATCCAGAATTGTTAAGCAAAAAAATTTTGGGTATCCATAATTGTTTAGAAAAATATGCTTTATGAAACCCAAGAGATTTAAATTTATTTAGAGAACAATTTTTCTTTCAATGCCCACCACTTTGACACTTAGTGCAAAAAGGGGATCTAGAAGGAATAAAATAGTTGTTTTTAAAAACCTGTATTTGGTGAGTATAACCTACTCCAGTAGTGTTTCCTTGATGTTTAATTTCAGAATACATCTTGTCAAAATTTTCCTTCCCAGAGGTAAATGTTTCAAGAAGCTTCTTAAGAGATAATATTTCACATTTCAGTCTGATGACTAAATTCCTATCCCCAGTAATCATATCCTTAGAGTTAGATTTTTTTCATAAAAACATTCATCTTTGAAATAACATTCTTATGATCTTTATAAAGATCTACCTTATAAGATTTTTCTTTCTCAAGGTCTTTAGAAATATTTTTTAAATGATCTTCTTTATCTTTAAGATCGGTAGAAAGATTTGAAATCTCGTTTGTAAGAATTTCTTCCCTAGTATTTTCCTTGCCTAATTTCTTAGATATTTTACAATTTTTTTCTTCAAGTAACTTGGAAAATCTAGATACTTCATCATACAAAGGTTCTTCATTTTTTTAGGATAAAGTATCTTCATTAGAAGTACTATTTTTGGAATAGTAATTCTTATCAAGTGATAAATTTGTTAATGCCTGGGCAGAGTGTACCTTGTCCATAAGACATGTATGTGGGAATGTATTATTGACAATGGATCCCATATTTTTCTGAGTTTATGAGTCATATTAAGAAGATTCTCTTTCTATAGAGTCTCTACAGATAGCACTCAAAGTATTAATAGCTTTCAGAATTTTCATAGCTTTAGCTTTGTAAAACTTCTTCCTATTCCTTTCAGAATGCCTCTCTTTTATTTCTTTTTTTAAGAATAGAGAAATAAGGTCTTATGTATTCACTTCTCTTGCATTCATAGCATGTGACCTTTGAATCTTTCTTATATTTCCTTTCCATCTTCTTATACTTGGATTTAAAATTTCTTTGACCAACTATCTTGTTCATTTTTCGAGAAATATTAGCTAACTCGTATTCTAAGACATAACTCTCACTAGATTCAGATTAGATAGTAACCTTCTTAAACTTGGATATAGTTACTCTCTCAGAAGTATTAGCTTTCATGTGATTTGAGGTATTAGTAAAAGCAACAGACCATTCCCATTCTTCTTTTTGATGTTGTCAACATCTCTCTTCATCCTTGAATCATGTTGGAGAAGAGTTACAAACAGTTCATCTAAGGAAATTTGAGTGACCTTCCTCTTCTCATCAATATCAGTTATCTTTGATTCCCACTCATTGGGTATAATATCAATGATCTTGTCAACAAGAGCTTCATCATCCATACCTTTCTCTCCCATAGATTGTAATCTATTCACGATAGTCATAACCTTTTATTTCACCTTACAAATGGGTTCTCCATAAGGAAAGTTAAAAACATGATACTCATATCTAATAATAGCTCTTCTGGTCTCAATCACTTTGGATGTACTAAAATGTGTAACTTCATGTTTCTTCCATATACAGTTAGTTGTTTCACAAGAAGAAATTTGTCTATATATATTCCTAGTAATTTAACATTGTAGAGTATTGTGTACCTTATAGTTTAATTGATAATCATGCTTCTCTTGGTTTGTGAAAGTACAAACATCCTTATCAAGAATTTGATAACCTCCAGTAAGCATAAAAAAGTTTCTACTCCAGTATTGATAACAAAAGTCTTCATTTGATCTCTCTAATACTCACAATCATTACCATCAAAAATTGGTGGTCTTGTAGGATTTTCATTGTCGATGGAACAATCATTGATTCCTACTATCTTAAAAATCATTCAACACAAAAACTTGTTATTTAAAAATGTTCGGATTCAAGTAGAATATTTCTAAGAAAAAAAAATAAAACAATGAAAAACTGAGCAAGAAAAACTTATATGTGAGTATAAGTATTTCAGAGATATCCTCAGATACCAATTGTAAGATCGAAATAACAATGTAGATACTCAATATACAAGAGGGGCAGGGGTGAATTGAACAATTTAAAAATTTCCCTAATTAAGGAAAGATCTATGTTTAACAATGTTAAAATAAAAAAATTTACGACACCTATAACACCAATTGAAAGATTGGGGAAAAGTAAGAAGTTACAAACTTCTAGTTCTATACACTTGTTTAAATATGGAAGGTGATTCCGAAAAACAGGTTCCGAAAATTTGGATCCGGAAAATGAAACTTAACCAAAGATTACAAAATGAGATTCTACCTTAAAGTGTATATAGTCTAACTAAATCAGAGTACAAGTAAAGAAGTATAAGAATGTTATAATTTCCTTAGTTATACAAAATGCAGTGGATAATAAGTTGTAAAACTACAAGTAACAAACAATAACACTTTTAACTAAAAGAGAAGGGTATCCAAAAACCTTGAATAAAGGTCCCTTCAATTATACTTTAAAGTAATTTTGTCTTACACACACTAGGGTAATCCCTCGATATGAAGATCAGAGTTTGTATTGCTATCCCCGCAAGCCCTCAACTATCAGGTAGTCAGCACCTCTGTCTTCCTCCGTAAGGAATTCGTCAACTTCAAGGTTTTGGAACCTCTTTCTTCCTATCAACAGAATGTAAGAACAAGTTGTGTCAATGTTGTTTATTGATCTCGTTAAAATGAGCTTCTATTTATAGGCGAAATTAAAACGGTCAGCTCCCTCCTCCAATGGTCATATTTCTCCTTGAATTTTGGAGGGACCTGTATACGTTTCACTCAACCAATGGTTAGTTAATAATTGAAATCATGACATCGTTTTTTAATTAAACAAGTGTAAGAATAAGAAAAACTGATGTTCGTAATGTAAGCAAATAAATGTTTGGAGTCTAGACACAATAGAATTTGGATTCTATATTAAAGAGATATTCAAATTTTGTTTTATAGGAATTCGGATCCTGAATTTTTTAGAAATCCAGAGTCTGAATCTGAAGGAAATTCAGAGTCTGGTTTCACTAGAATTCTGAATCTAAACATATTGAGTTTAAAGTCGTTCTCATATAAGTTCAGAGTCATACTCATAGAAGTTCGGAGTCGAACTGATAGAAGTTCGGAGTTGAACTCATAGAAGTTCTGAGTCGAACTTGTAAAAGTTCGGAGTCGAACTCATAGAAGTTCAGAGTCGAGCTAGTAAAATTTTGTAGTCAAACTAGTAAATGTTCAGAGTCGAACTCATAGAAGTTTGGAGTCCAGAATTCGGAGTTGATCTTTGTGAGAGTTCATATCCAGAATTCGGGGTGGAACATTATTAGAGTTTGTATCCAGAATTCTAAATGAAACTTCATTAGAGTTCATATCCAGAATTCAGAGTGGAACATTATTAGAGTGCGTATCTAGAATTCAGAATAGAACTTCATTAGAGTTCGTATCCAAAATTCGGAGGGGATCTCTATTAGAGTTATTATCCAGAATTCGGAGTGGAACTTTATTAGAGTTCGTATCCAGAATTCGGATCCTAAAACAGAATTCTTCAAATCTATGTATTATATGATTTCGAGGTTTTAGGTATGAATCCAATTTTTTTACATAAGAATAATATTGATATGTATAAGGAAATCTAGGTTAGGGTAAATTTCCATCAAGAAGGAAATTTTCCTTAGAGAAGTAAAATATATATTTTCTTAAGTATAAGGTGTTTGTGATTTTCAAAACAAGAAGGAATGGAAAAGACATAAGGAAAACCTTATTGACTCAACAGTTTTCCCCAAGAACAATGCACGAATCAGTAAAATTAATCATATAAAAATGATATATACACATAGGTAACAATAAAATAAGTGAAACAAGTATATAAACCCACGTTAAAGCCACAATGTACAAGAAATTGAATTATATACAACCTGTGTCATGATGTACATTGTACTCCATGATCAATGGAGTCAAAAACAACGGCCACATCAAAGTGGTTCTTTTTCCTTCCTCAAACTGAGAATAATTTCATCTATAAATCCCCAAACATAACGGTATGGTGTGTGCTAAAATTTATGTATAATCTGACCAAGTTCTTCATAACATGACTCCACAATATTTAATCCAATAATGATTTCAATTTTAATAAAATAGGGATCACTGTACAAAAGAATATTTAAAAGAAATCATTATTTTCATTTTAATTGATGGAATAATGATAAATAATGTATTTATAAATAAGTACATAAAATATTCAATATAAATTCAAAATGAATATGTAAATAAGTTTTATAAAAATGGAATATATCAATTAAATATCAATTGCACAAAAAGATAATCTACCAAGAGGTATGATAGATCTAGGTTATGGTATTCTCATACAATCATGTAGGGATAATGTCAACGTGTACTCATTTCCCTCAAAAAATGGGCAGAGTGGACTAATCAACATTATACTTAGGAAAGATCTTCCAAGTATGTTTTTGTTAGAGTTATAAAGCATCAATCCATTGGTAGGGAATTCAAATCCTATATTGATTGTCCATAATAACTGACTAACTACCTAGGATTGAATATTTTATAACAACACCAATAGTGGATGAAATATTTCTGAACTCTTCAAAATAAAATTCCCCACATTATTTTTCAATATTTCAACGTTCTTTAAAAACAAATAAATCGGTATTTAATCAATTATTTTCCTTTTACAAGATATAAACAATGGGTTCATATAAAAATAATAATATAGGTTTATTTAAATGTTAATCACACAAATAAATTTCCATTAAATAAATTCCACAAATTCCATCAAATCTAAAACACACCACAATTCATTGGAATTATTCATTTTTTTAATATCCTGTCAATGGAAATTAAAATAAAAATTCAATGAAATTTTGTTTTTTCATAGTCAAATTGAATAAAATTTATTTTAAATCTATCCATTATAATTTAATAAATTGGAAATAATTTTATAGAATAACTTAACATAGATCATAGGATCACATGACACAACACTCAAAACATGAGACTCCAATAAAGAAATTCAACTATAGAGATCCAAGTCTCAAACTTATATTCAAGATCCCATTAAAAGTATTTAATATCACTATACAAAAAATATATATTAAAACCATGATGGATGAGGTAATAAGGTAGAGTGAGTGACCATGAAGAGAATATTCTCATAACCATAATAGATCAAACACAATTTTATCTTCTTTTATCCACCTAAAAATTGGTTTGTGGATCCCAAAGGGCTCTTTCAGAGGATTTTAAACCTTGTATGTGTTATATGGGATGTTCGGCCTATGACATAGGTAATAAGAGTGTTTAAGAATATTTTAAATAATTTTTAGATTTATTTTTTTAATTTTCATTGTTGGTTGGATAGGGCTGCATGGGTTTTCAATCTATGTTCCCTAATCATACAACCCAATAATGGGGTTCACAGTTTCTTCTAGTTGGGAATAATATTTCGTAAAACATGCATCAACCTCGAAAACCCTCACTGACTGGGTTTTAACATTTTCCCCATGCATTGTGTATTATTTTGGAAACCCGTGTGCTAACCGCAGACATCCCATGAGCCTTCCAAAATTTCAAATTTCACCCTCAAATCGCATGAGATAAAGAAAAACTAAATAATTATAAAAAAATGGTTCAATGTTTACATGGAAACAATTAAATGATGTTACAACGTCTACAATATAGAATATTTAGGCCTCTATAATTCCAATTAAGAAACACCGATGTAAAAAAGATGACCCCACTACTCTCTCACCATTTCATTTCTCTCACAAGTCTCATGATTATTGGAACTATGATATAATAAAAATCAAACCACATGCCTTATCCTCCCATGAAATACATTTTTTTAGAACAAACTATTGTGGTTGGATGCTCAATCACAGATAAGGCAAGATCGACATTTTGATAACTCATGCCCATAACATAAACTGGATGTGACAAGTAATTTTTCATCAGGAATACATTAAACATGTTCTATATCAGTGAAAACTATGGTAGTAGTCCTAAATGGAATGCCACTTTCCCCACATCGTGAAAATCCTCAAAACATCTCACGGAATGAGGTGAAAGTTTCTTTTTCATCCCAATCCATCGATGTCCCCAATATGGAGAAACATTCAAGAACACCCGATCATAAACTGAATATTACAATAGTCTTTGATGATTCCACTACTAAAAAACAAGGTTTATCCAGTTCAAGGGAATTAATCGTTCTAGATAAAAACAATGTTGTAGTCTACCTTTGGTAGAGCTAAAAATTTCACTCTTAAAGTGGGTCGTTAAAAGTTCTTAAAAAGAACTCTTAAAGGGGAACCGATATCAGCGCTTTTTTACATGTACTATTTGAATTATACTTCGAAAAAATAATATTTAAGAAATAAAATATATTTATATATTTATATATTTATACTGATATAAATATTATATATATTTTTTTAAAAAATGTTTTATGTAATGTAAATATGCATTTACAAATAATATATAAGATATTTCTTTCAAATAGATAATTAAATAATGTAAACAGTGTTTTGAATTTATAATTTTCTTATTATTACAATGTAATAGTCATTTAATTTCAATTTAAATGTAATAAAAATTAAAAAAATATCCAAAATAAGTTAAAAACATAATTTGAACTTCATGCATCCATAACATTGGATTTGTGTGTCCATTTGGGGTCTACCACAAATCAAATCAAAGACTGTGATGATATCTTTCCCATGTAGATCTAAAAATAAATATTCTTTCATATCCCTCTTGTTTTAAAATAATATACTAATAGGTATCTAATGTAGTGTTTTTAGTCTCTCACCCTAATTTGTTAGAAATCCTATAAATTAAGATCCAGGAGTTTGTTCGGCCTGTACCACATATCATATCGATGCTCATTTCATGATATTTCACATTAATAGTTGTAGAACATAAAAATAACTACTTAATTGTATTTTATGGATTCTTTAGTGTTTTTTGGGTTTTCAGGCTTTTATAATGTTTTTGTGTTTGTTTCCTAATTTTTTATTTATTTATTTTTTATTATTGATTTATTATAAATTTATCCATTACTAATTAATTATTTATTAAATACATATTTATTAATCCATTTATAATTTCTTATAAATTATTAATTAATAATTTATTTATTTATATTTATATATATATATTATCTATTATTTATTATTTATTTATTTAATATTTATTTATTTATTACATATTTTATTAAATATATTTTTAATATATTCTATATTATGTAAATTAATATAATACGTTATTCATTTAAATAAATATATGTATATATATATTACACATACATATAATGTATAAATGTATTTAAAAATAATTAAATGTGTATATATATATGTGTATATAAATAATTATATCATTAAACAGTCATCAACACAACATGGTGGAGTGGTAAAGACAACCCATTTAAGAAGGATAGGTGTGGGGTTTGCAGCTAGTCTGGAGTCCATGAAGCTAGAAATTAACAATGCACTGATAGGAGGGTGTGAAAATCAATGATAATGTTAGGGGGTGGATTACTGTTTAAGGGGTCATGGATGCACTGATAAAGGGGTCAGATGCTCGTGGTGGTCTAGTTTTTTAACCTCATTTAATAGTGTCTCGTTTATCAGTGCTAAAAAATATCTATTAAAGGTCCCCTTTAATAGTTCTAAAAATAGTTGTTAAATGGGATCATTAAACAATGCTTTTTATCACTATTAAAGGGTTCCTTTGAATATGATTTTTTAGCAATGATAAATGTTTCAGTCTTTTAGCCATAATAAAATTATTATCACTTTTTATTGCCAAAAAAGTTCTATTCTAGCGCTATTAAGGGATTTCTATTAGTAGTGTGATCTGTATAATTCTTAAATAAGATCTGTGGTATAAACATTATTAGACAAATCAACTGAATCACTAAGGATGTATCTTGAATCAGGATCAATATAACCATGGAATGTTTACTGATCCCGAACGAAGACAAAATAGATTTACTAATATAAGAATATGAGTCCTCAAATGGCGTCTCTCTGATTGTGATGTATAAACTATTTTTATAAGAAAACTCATCCAAACTCAAATGATCATACAATGATCCACCAAAATCTAGGACACATAGAAAATACAAATACTCATGAATCTATATAACTCTCTATTTATATCTATCTAATAGTGGATGGTATGAATCACTCGAATGAACAAGAGATCTTAGTTTTTCTTGATGGTCTCCCCAAAATATACACATGATATAGTGATCACTATCTAATATTATAACAGATGAAACATCATTAAAATGAATAATATATTTTATATAAATTATTCACAAGACCTAAATATTGATTATATAACTAATAGTCATAAACCGAATTGATTTATTCATCCTATTGATTAGAATCTATATCACAAACCTCTTACATTGGGTATGTGGCTACCTAACCAAAAAACTATAGTTATCTAATCACACATCTAATTTAGTACCAGAAGTTGATGTACCACAACAGAATCTATCGAGTTCCCTTCCATGACCAGCTGGCATGTATAATAATGATTTATAAAATCATCAAAACTGTATCTCATACCTATCCATCAGAATAATCGTTGCATATCATAGAACATATTCAATGTTTTTGGGTGCATTACCCACTGGGAATTATTGAATTCCCATATGACAAATTTTTTTCACTATAAAATATACAACTTAATAATTATGAATATAAAGGATGCACTCTATGGAGAACGAACACTCATGAATGGTATCCCCACCATAAATAGGGTTATTAATACCAAAAAGTTAGAAATCAATATATTGTTCTTGAATAATCATCTTGAGGTGAGAATAGATCAAGTAGACACTGGACAAATAAAACATGTCTCATGTCCCCAAAACTCTGATATGAAACTTTGAATATATATCCATCGTGTTCAATTATTCAATTGATTCTATCATAGTCTGGTTTAAGAAGATTCCTACACTAAGCATCAGCAAAAAAATACCTTTCAGTTGGTTATAGGCAATTTAAAAGTAAAAATAGAATAGTTACTCCATCCAACACCAATGGAGGAGATCCAATTCTTTTTGAGATAAGATATAACTTAGGACTTTATGTTTGGAAACAGATTTTAAACATCTTACAAAAAGATAATTCCACTGAATTATTAGCACACACATAAAAGATGTGGGTTCAAGTTTATAGTTCAAATAATTCTTCTTCTATGTTCTATGTTGTTGAGGTTCATTGGAAAAAACATGATCAACCTATATAAAAACACAGTAGAAACCTGACCCTGATACATCACAGAAGAAAACCTATCACTGCCTACCTCTAAAAGAGTCATCACTATCACAAAATTCAAAATATTTTCACGCTCATAAAATGAAATCTTAAATTTTAATCCTAAGATAACATTACTCCCTTCTGATATAGAAGCATAATCACAGAATATTACATTGATAAATACTTTAAAAACAGTGATAAAATCCTTCTAATCCAATGCTTTTCTGAATCATGAAAACAGCATGTGGTTACTCCTATGTCATAACAACAATAAACATCTCTAGATCAAATTATATACCATGGTATGTTATCATGTGCATCAATTACATTGCTTCTTAAATAATTAAATAAAATATCGATAGCTTGGTATATTATTAGTGATTTATCAACAATTCGAGATATATGAAACACATAATCCTCCAAAAACATAGACTAAAAAATTTTCTTATCCAAAACGTCCACCATGAATGTATAAAAAAACTCATGGAATACCCTTTTAATTAAATATATTAAAACAGAAGAAGAATATGTTAGACTAAATGGAATGAAAAGGTAATCATAATGGACATTACTACTCCAAAATATTGTATTCTAAATGTTCTATTGTTTTATTCTCATCTGACTATAACCTAACTGAATATAAATATTTAAAAACCACTTAGACCCACATAAATATTAATATGAATCATTTATCCAAGGAAATTGATACTTATCATTTTTAAGTCTTGATTGAGATTTTGATAATCCCCAAAAAGTATAATGGACAAAAAAATTTCTCGAGAAATATAATAGGTTCATCCAAAGGACACTCACTCTCACATATGAATCATGTATCTAATAGATTATCCAATTTAGTATTAATCTCATTACTTTCATATGGTTCCATTTTGTAAAATTGAATATATAATATCGTATTAAAAATTAATAATTCAAAAGGAAATTTTACCTCCCTTACTAGTTGAAAACCAGAGATAATGGATGAAAAAGAATCACGAAACTCGATGATATATAGAGGGAGATCATCACTCAAAGACTCTCACTCTTGGTCGAAATGATGAAATATTTGGATTTTACCGACTCTTGATAAGAATATTTTTCTCTACATTAACTTAGGTCCCATATTCCTTGAATGACACATCATACCACATTATGCACAATAATGGAGACCAGAAAGAGATGACAATCAATTCAAGCTTTATTAGTAGTGAGACAATCCATGTTGAATTTGAAATCAAGTTGATCCATGTCATGAACCAGAAAATCACATGTAAGATCAATATCTTATAATGTTAACACATGATATTGATATATAATAGCTTACTCTCGGTTCATTATGAGGGGTGTAGTAATATCCATCACAAAAGATGAATTATCTATATGAAGAATTATCATATTCAAAACAAAAATAGAAATGTATGATTGAGATGAACTAGTATAAAATAAAGTTATCATTAATGATGTATCTATATTGATGGGAAATCTCACTGTCACAGGCCCCATATCTACTTCCTCTGGAGACTCACCCATTAGGTAGATAAGAAATATTTGAGATTCAAATGTATGGAACCCCTTAGTTCATCAGGAATCTTATTTCAATGATTTAATTTTTGGAACTGATGATTTCATTAAACAACATGGAGAATAATAGATATGAATGAACTCCTTCAAGATACATTATAATCATCCATAACCACACACATTGGGTCCATCAATGAGAACCCATTTTAGGTTCCTAGTCTTACAACACTGGTTGAAAATCAGAAGGCCTCTACGAGGAACTACATGATGTCTAGTAGATTCAAAATGATGAGAACCCCCAAAAGAATCATAATGCTTCATCTATCCTTTTAAGGAACTCACAAAACATCTACTTGGAGAAAAATAATCTCCCATCAACCAATGAATTCCATCGAGGTCTATTTCGACCATCAACACCCTATCCAACACATCAATACAAGAAGGGAGATAAATCAAGAAATCTTGAGAAAAAATTTCTGATCAAAGATCTTTTTAAAAACAATGAGTCTTAATCTTTTCATTTGATTCAATATCAGGTGAAAATTATAGAATCACAATAGTGATATTTCTATATTAGGACACATTCCATTCATATTACTCATGTTTGTAAAACTCTTTATCCTTGTCCAAGACTGTTGAATCTAAATTGAACTTTTTATTGAAGATATCATTAAATTCTACCAACTCTAACCCCTCAGTCATCTTTATTTTAAAAACTTTGTGCCACCATATCCTGCTAAGTCTTTCTATATTGAATGTGGAAGATTTTTAACATGATATTATATTTAATTTAAAATAATTCAAATAATAGTTCTAATCAACTGACCAATCCTAATCTTCTTTGGGGTACATTAAGTGTAATGACCCAAAAATTTATCAATGAAAATTCCTCTTGATATAATTAAAGGTATTATTATGTAAAATTGTTATATAAAATACGTACTTATTTGTTTTTTTATTTTTAAATACCATTAAGAATTTTTACCATTGAAAAAATATTGTTTGAACAATGATAACATGATTTTCGAAAATCTAGGACTTTAAGATGTCGAATTTACTAAGACAAAGGAAGTGAAGGCCACAAAAATTATAATTTCTCTATACGAAGCCAATATTTCGGAGATCAGAAAGGACGGAGCATAATAGGGATTTAATCTTCACCAATCCCAAGTCGAACTTCAACAATTTAATAATGGATAGAATATCCTACGAGAGAAGTGGATATTGATACAGATTACCACCCGAGAGATGTTATCTGAGCCACTCCAGGAGTCTATCACCATTAAACAACTTACCCATAGGATGTATACGAGTGTTATAAGGGGTTATGTTACAATACCCCAACACTATTATCATGTGCACTACTTTTTAATAGAATAAAGAATATACTTCCATTTTATTGTTTTCACATTGTAAATACTTTTTAAAGAAAAATGGGTATTTTTAGTTAATATTAAATTAAAAAAATCTATTTTGATGAATTAATTTATATTTGAATTAAATAATTTATTAATAAAATATTATTACTAAATTAATTTTTATTAAATATAAAATATCTTAAAAATCTATAAATACAATTGTAAATTTTATTATGGTTTGAAAGTAATTTTTGACAACACTGATGAATTTTTTATATATGTCTATTATTATTTTAAATGTAAAACATCACATATTTAGGATATTATTTTGATAAAATGAATATTATTTTTGGAATCAGGATGTCAAAATTTTCCACCAGTAATTTTTTCATAATTTTTTGAGACAGTAAATTTTATTGGTTAAAAATTAAATAATATTTAAATATATAATGTGTTTTATGACATCATAATGGACCAATTGTAATGTAATAAAATTATATAAATTAATTATCGCCCAATATATTCTTTATCTTTAAAATTATGTGATTTTATATTTTTTTGATTAATTTTATGGTTTCTACGTGGACCCTCCAAGACTTATAAAACATTTTATCATTTTAAAATGATTTCTTTGAGAGTGTGACTCACATCTACAAAATCAAGCATAATATTTTGTTAATTTCTATAATTTATCTTATAAAAAAAATCCACTCCAATTTTGTAAAAACATTGAGCATAAACCAAGGTATGGTATGTGGTTTTGATTATTCAAATGTGTAGTGTCCAAATCCTAATTAATAATGATTTCCTCTCTTTTCCTATATAAACCCACCGATGATCCCACATCATCTTCACTCAAAGCATTTGGAGCTTGACCAAACATGGAAATCCAATATCTATAATCATATCAAGGTGCCCCATGCTCCCAATAATCCTCTCCCATGCTTATGGGATTACACTTCCATGTAAGTAATTTCTTTCTTTCTCATTTTCCTCCAAATTTCATTTTGATGTTATACCTTCTTTTTTAAATAAAGAATGATGTGATCTGATTTCTCACCTCCCCCATACAATCCTACTTATTTTTAAATTATAATAGTCCTTTTTCTATATCAATAATTTTTCCCATGTACACCTATTACCATGCTGAAATTCCTTACATAATTTTTATCTTCTCATTTAAATTTGAGCAATTATTTTGTCTTATGACTCTAAATTAACTTAAATATTATGGGGCATGTATATATATTACCTATTTACTATAAATTTCATATACATGTTATGAGAGACCCCTTTCTCTCCCATCAACCTTTTTTTTTGAATACTTATGTCAAATCGTTATGCTGCCAAAATTACACAGCGATTTTCTGAGCCAAAGTCGTTATGTATTGAATAGAATGCCCATTTTCCTATTAATGGTACTAAACATTATGCACATTTACTTATTTATTATATAGTTTATTTTTTAGATTCCACATTCCTTAATCATGGAATAAATGATGATGTTTAATGAATTCTTGTTATATGACCCATGTGGCACACTTATTCTAGAAAAGAAAATATTAAGAAGGGTGCACCCTGATAGCACTCTGATGCATTGGGTAAATATTAATATCATTACTTGTCATGTGAAATGAGGGTTTAATGTTTCTAATTCAATTGAAATGAGGGTTTACTCATGATACATGTGAAATGATCCTTATCTCAAACTAATATCATCTTAAATGTTTATACCTTATTTCCATGTTATGATAATAATTCTATATCCTACCATTATGTTCATGTTTTACTTGTGCTCCATTTATATGTCTATTGACTGAAATGTAATGTATTCTCATGTTATTAATTATTAACTCCCTTAATGAGATATATAGCTCAACATTTTATTATGCATGTTCTTAGGTTATCCCATGCAATGCTAAGTACGATGAATTTTGTGTGATCATGTAAAAGAAGTTTTCAATAAATATTTGTATTTCATGTGTTATTTTTTTTAATGTTCTGAATCCCTAAAGAAAATAGACCTATAAATATTCTATTTTTTAACAAGTGATTATTTGGAGTAATAAATTATGTTTAATTTTGAAATAAAGAGTTTGGTTGTAAGAGTTGGTATACGATGATAGGTTTAGTTATTTTTGATATTAGGATTAGAAAATTGTAGTGAAAGCCTTAGGGATAAGACTATGTATAATAAAAGAAACCCTAATTTTTTTGAGTATTGATTAAGTGGTTTTTCAAAAAAAAATCCCTATCTAGGTATGAGTAGTTAGATGCGGCTCTAGAACAAATGAATCTAGGGGTAAAACCTGAAAACATCACTTTGAGATAAACTCAAATGGAACTCGTACATGAAAATGAGATTTTTCATCAATATTGGTTATGACACACCCAAGGGATATTCTTTGGTAAATTCAGGATCTTAGTATGATCCATTATTAAGGGATAAAATCCCCAAAAAATATATGTTCTGATGTAGATCATGGATAACATATATTGAAGCCTATAAATTCATATGCTAAGTAAATTAAATTAATTTATAAGTCATATATTTTTTACTTTGGATTACTATTTATTTCATACCTCTAATGTTACATTTATTCTTGCTAATAGCTAGAAATTAGAGGACTCATACTGAAAACTCTTGAGAAGATCAATGTGATGAATTTTCTAATGACATGCTCAATTCGATTTGAGCTGGAATCACAAACATTGTCATGATGCTCTCTCAGTTAATTCATGTTTTGAATAGAAACATGGGTCAAGAGGAACATTAAAACCGCACCATCCCCATGAAATAACATGTCATAATCCATTTCTTCATTAAACAATGGCCTCCTAGTTTTAATGGATCATCTAATCCCTCAATTTATGAATAATGGATCCACTCCATTGAAAGGATCTTCTCCATACTTCAATTTTCGAAATAGGAGAAGGTTCTTATGGTTTCTTATTGTATGGAGGGTGAATCTGATCAATGATGTACATTGATAAAAAAATAAGAATCTTGGGGAGGATATTGAGGCATTGTAATGGAATTATTTCTGGAAAATGTTTTTCAATAAATATTTTCCTAGAACCCCCTAACATAATATAGAAACATACATCCTGACCTCAAGAAAAAATACTATGAATCCATCAGATCCTATGACAATAACTTCACAAGGCTTGCATGATATTCCTCTGGCTTCATCATTATCCCTAAATAGAAGGTTTTCCACTTCATTGGTGGGATAAAACCTAGTCTATAGATAACCCTGGCTATCCATCACTTCGAGAGCTATGAGGAAATTGTTTGATGTACCCTCAAGATCAAAATAGAGATCAATGGATCTTATAGGTATCATGTGGATAAGAAGCGTAAGGTGTAATTTAATGCTTGAGTTTGGATGGATTAATAAAATAGTTCAAAGAAAATTCATCCCCCACTTGCAATGGTGTTGAAAAAGAACCCCAAATATTTCCTAAAGGGGATGAGGAAATGTTTTATGTGTCGAAAATAAGAGCAGATACCCATTAAATATCAACCAGAAAAACAAGAGACTACAACATAAGAGATAAACACTCTATTTGAGCCTCATTGTGTTGTTCATTACTTCAACTACAAATATCCATGGAAATTTCCCACCCAGTGCCCTAATCCAGGGGTTTTTAGAGGCAACCAATAACATCAAAGGGAAAATGGTGAGCATTTACCCTCAATACCGCCGAAGTGAACCCCCAAAAAAAAAGTAGAGACTGGTACACTAGTTATTTATTCAAGAATTCGAAATGTACTTTTGATCCCGGTTCTACATATTCTATTATATCCGAAACATTTTGAATTACAATCCCAACACCACTACAAATCAGGGAATTCAAGAAGTCAGTGATAATGGAAAATGGACTAATCATTGTATCCCATGAATATAACACCTCACCTATCATAATTTTTGGATTGAACATCCTGGTGAACCACATTATATATCATAGGGATGAACTTGATTCCATTCCTATCCTGGATTGTCTTTCTCTATATAGATCCATCATAAATTTCCACGAGAGGGAAATCACTCTTAATATGGAGAATTGACCCGGGATTTTATCCATGTGCTAGGAGGAGGATGAATCTCCATTAGCACCATCGTCTCAAGTGTTTATTTCACATCCATATGAGAACAATTATCTTTCAGAAATTTTTGAGTCTATGAAAGCAACCATCCTTGAATAAATGAATATTGTGAGGCAATTTAATGAAGTGGTTCTGGTTGAATCGCTTGTTCTTCCTCCGATAAGAGACGTTGAATTATGAATTAATATTATAACTAGGGTGTTTCTATTATCTAAAGACTCTATATGGAATGGATGTTGTGGATCTTGAGGAGTTAAAGAAACAACTACATGAGAATTTGGATAAAGGTTATATACACCAAAGTACTTCACCACAGGGTGGACCAGTACTATTCCTCAAGAATAATGATGGTTCAATTCGCCTTTTCATTGATTATCATCAGCACAAAAAAATCATGATAAAGAACAAGTATCCTTTTCCATGAATTGATGTCTTTTTAGATCTGCTATGTGTATCACAATACATCTCTAAGGTGGATTTGCAGTCGGGATATTTCCAAGTAATGCTAAAGAAGATGGATATCCCCAAGAATGCTATTCGTATAAGATATAGGCACTATGAATTCTTAGTAATGCCTTTTAGACTGACTAATTCTCCTAAAATCGTCATATAGATGATGAATAATATATTTAGTGATTACCTAGAATGATTTTTGTTGTATTTATACATGATATTCTAATATATTACAAAACCAAGGAGGAGTATGAGGAGAATCTAAAAACTATACCAGTGGCCTGACGAAAATAGAAGCTCTATGAAAAGTACAAAAAGTGTGAGTTCTGTTTGAAGGAAGTCACATTAATATGACCTATCATCACAAGAAATGGTATATCTGTTGATCCCTCCTAGTTAGCTACAATTGAGGGATGGTCGAGGCCAACATCGGTAAAAGATTTCTGTTGCTTCATGGGGTTATCTTGATTTTATCTCTGATTTGCGAGAATTTTCACATGACTGTAAATTTTCTTACCATGATAACATGAATGTGAGTCAAGTTTTCATGGAGGTATTAATGTGAAGAAAGAATCATGGAGTTGAAAATGAGGCTTATAACCACACCCGTTCTCAAAATTCCCAAAAGTAGAGATCATTTTCATGTATTTAGTTCTACTTTGAAAAAGGTCCAAGATTGTGTGTTGATGAAAAATGATAATTTCATTGCCTATGCTTCAAGGCTAGTAAAATTTATTGAGAAAAGCTATCCAACACATGATTTTAAGTTGGCTACAGTATTATTCTCTTTGAAAATTTGGCGAAATTTTCTTTTTGGGGTGATGTGTGAAATATATATACATCACAAAATCATTAACTATATATTCAAAAAGAAAGAGTTAGACAAGTTCCAACAATGATGGTTAGAGATGATCAAATACTATGACTACACAATCCATTACCACCAAGGTAATGTGAATAAGGTGAAGGAAGCTATATGTATAAAAGACCTAAAAATTATATCATTTTTGAGAATTTAAACGGATCTAATCTTCTCATATTTGATAAATATAGACATGGGGATAATAAACAAGAAAACATAATCAATCCTTTCACAAATTATGGCCCAATAGTCTCTTTTGGAAAGGTTAAAACATGCTCAAAATGATCATGCATGAATTTAGAAGAAAGTGGAAACTATCAAAAAAGGGAAATCCTCAGAGTTCAATGTTAATGAATAAAACATTAAGAGATTTTGGTTAGAACAATGTGTTGCTTAAAATATAGAGTTGAAGAAAGATCTTTTGAGTGATGCACATTGTTTGAATTTCTTCATTCACCCTGGAATCACAAACATGTATTGAGATCTCTGAGATCTTTATTGGTGGGATAACATGAATAATATTATCTTTGTGTATAAATAAAAGTTCCTAGTATGAAATTATATGAAGGATGAAGGGAATAAGTCTAAGGGGATGATGCAACCATTACCTATACAAGCACGAAAATGGTAGAACATCACCATGGAATTCATCATCAGACATCCAAAGACATCCAAAGGAAAGATTCATATATGGATTGTTGTGGATCTTCTTAAAATGACTGCACACTTCATTGTAATTCAGGAGGATTTCTCATTGGATCAAATCATATAGATATACATCAAAGATTTGGTAAGGCTGCATGGAGTACCACGATCTGTTGTTTCTAATTGAGACCCAAGATTCACCTCTATGATTTGGAAGAGTCTTCAACATGCTCTGAATACTGAGTTGAACCTCAGTATGACTTATCATCCTGAAACTAATGTCCAATCATAGAGAACTATCCAAACACTTGAGTACTTGTTGAGAGAATGCTAAATGGACTTCAAAGGAGGATTGGATAAACATCTTCCCCAAGTTAAGTTCCCTTACTAAAAAAGTCTTCACTCTAGAATTAAAATGGCTCATTTTGAATCCCTTTATGGGAAGAGGTGGGGAACATCAACATATAAGGAAGATGTTGCAGAGAAAAAACTCCTTGGTTCATAAATGGTCGAATAAATGGTAGAGAATGTTAGGAAAATCAAGCCACGCATTAAAGTTTCTCAGTCCCAACAAAGGTGATATGTTGATAATCATCGATGAGACCTAGAGCATGATATCAAATACAAGGTATTCATCCACATATCACCGTGGAAGAGAGTTATGTGATTTGAGAAGAAACGAAATTTGTAGTCCAATTTACATCAACCCTTTTGAAATCCTTGATCGCATTAGAGCAGTTTCCTATCGACTAGAACTCTCACCGAACCTATCTCAAGTAAAAAATTTATTCCATGTATCACTATTAAGTAATGACATACCTAACCCATTGCATGTAATCAATCTATAGGTGGTTCAAATGGAGAAGGGCCTCTATGGTGAAGATAAGCAGGTGAAGATCTTATATCACAGAGAAAATGTTCTACAAAATAAGACAATTCCCCTCGTCAATGTATTGTGGAAAAACCACAAGTTTGAAGAAGCAACGTGGGAATAAAATGATGTAATGAAGCAGAGATACCCTCATCTGTTTTATTGTGGGAAAATGAAATTTCAAGTGATAAATTTATTTAGGGGGGAGATTGTAATGACCCAAACTTTTATCAATAAAAATTTATCTCGATCTAATTAAATCGCTAATTAAGTAAAATGGTTATATAACATATTCACTTCTTTTTTTTAAGTTTTTGTGTTATAAAATAACATTAATAATTGATACCGTTTGTAATATAGTTATTGAACAGTGATTAATTTATTAGAAAAAATATAGGACTTTAACAAATCCAATTTAGTCAGACAAAGGAAGTGATAACATCTACTAGTATAATTTCTCCATACTAAGCTCATTTGTTAGAGCTCAGAAAAGATTTAGTGTCACTAGGATTCACTCTTGACTAATCCCTAGCCAAGCTTTAACATGTTAAGATTGAACAGAATTTCCTATGAGATAAGTTGAAGTTGATAGAGATTACCACCCGAGCGATGTTAACTAATCCACCCTAAGAGAATGTCACAATTACACACCCTAACCTTAGGTCATATGGGGGTGTTATAAGGGGTTATATAACAAGAACCTAGAATTGTGATTATGCACATTATTTTTGTATAGAACAATTAATATACATTAATTTTATTATTTTTACTTAGTAAATGGTTTTCAAAGAACAAACAATATTTTAATTTAATATTCAATTCAGAAATTTAATTTGACGAAGAAATAAATTTCTTAATTAAATAATATTAAAATAAAATTTTACTACTACATTTATTTTATTAAATATTAATGATCATATAAATTTTAAAAATAGAATTGTAATATTTATTAGGGTTTGAAAGCTGTTTTTGACAATACCCATGAATTTTCGATAAATGTTATTTTTTATTTTAATATTAAAAATCTTGTATTTTGAAAATGATATAGATATTTTTTTTGAAATCGGGATTTATAAATTATCAAATGGTGAATTATTCATAATTTTATGAGACATTCAAATTTTTGGTTAAAAATTAAATAAAGTTTAAATAAATAATGTTTTTTGACATCATAATGACCGAATAGTGATGTAATAAAATAAAATTAATGAGTTTTTCAGCCAATATATGTTTTATCATTAAAATAAAAATATTTTATATTTTTTTCATAATTTTATGGTGCCATAGTGGACCCTCCAAAACTTGTAAAAAAATTTATAATTTTTAAATGATTTCCTTGAGAGTGTGAATCACCTCCTCATAAGCAAGACTAATATTTTAATAAGTTCATCAATTGGCCTTATAAAATAATCATTCCACCCAAGTTTGTAAAAATCCATGGGAAAAAACTATAGGATGGTTTTTAGTTTTGATTAGTTTAATGATTAGTGTCCAAACGTAAATAATAAAGAATTTTATCTTTTTTTTCAATATAAACCCACCCAAGATACCACTTCCTCTCATTTAAGCTCATATATTCTCTCCTTTCACTCTATAGAATCCTTCCAAGTCATCTGAAGATCCCAAGAAGCCTCTCTCGAGCCTCTACCAATCCTTTGGGATCATACTTCCATGTAAAGGAATAATTCCTTTCTCTTTTTTGTTCAAATTTCATTATGTTATTATACCATTTTGTTTTTAATTGAAAAAGATGAGTTATTATTTTACACCTCCAATATACTTACCACCTAATTTTTTAATGGCGAGATACGTCTTTCTCTTTCATTAATTCCACCCATGTACACCAGTTACCATGCTGAAATTCTGTAAATAATTGCTCTCTTCTCGTTTACATTCATGAAATTGTTTTGTATTATGAATCTAAATTTCATTATATATTTTTGTACATGTATCTATGTAACCACACTTACATTCCATTTCATGTACCAATTATGATACCACCATTTTTATATCATTAACCATTTTTTTGAATTCTTATGTCAGGTCGTTATACTGCAGAAAATTTCACCATTGTTTTCCAAGATAAAGACATTGTGTAGTGAAACCCTCATCGATTTTACTATTATTTTTATTCAACTTTATGAACTTTTATTTTTTGATTATATAGTATCATTTATTAATTTATCATTCCTTTATCTTGAAATAAATGATGATGTTTAATGAATCCAGGTTATATGATCCTTGTGGCACACTTATGCAAAAAATGAAATGATTAAGAGGTGTGTGCCATGATAACACTCCAATGCATTGGGTGAAGATTATTATAATGATTATATAAATGGAATGAGGTTTTAATCATGATAATTGATGTTTAATGAGGTTTTACTCATGATACATGTTCAATGATCCTTGGATCATGCAAATATAATGTTAAATGTTCATGCCACATTTACAGGTTATGATAATCATGTTATATCATGGAATTATATTCAAGCTTCTCATGTACTCCATTGATATGAATATTTCCTAAAATGTAATTAATTATTCAGTTTATTCATTATTTACTCCCTTACAAAGCTTTATAGCTCACCCTTTTTTATTCATATCCTCAGGTTATCCCACACAATGCTAAGTGTGATGGAATATCATTAGTCATGTAAAATAAGTTTTCAATAAAGATGTGTATTTCAAGTTTTATGTTGTTATGTAATGTTCCTAATATCCAAATACATAGAACCTTCTTTGATTTATGTTATATCAAGTAATTATTTTATATAATAAATTCTTTTTATGTGTGAAATAATGATTATAATTGTTAAATTAAGCCTCAAAACATCGATTGATTCTAGAGAAGGAATTCATGAGAATGAATCCAAAATTCATAACTATGTGGTTCTAGAGTAGGATCCTATAGGATAATAAGATAAGGAGATAATCCTAGAGCTTGTTTATCAAACAAGACAACCTCAAATATAATATGTTCTATGGGTGCATTTTCTCACTGGGGTTCCTTGGAATCTTCCTCCTATATCTAACTCAAACATATTCCCAAAATCATGATACTACCCAACATCATCAGAAAAAATTTAATATTTTATAATGAAACAAGAATAAATACTCCTATTATAGATAAAGATAAATTAATCTCATTATAAAGATAAACTATATTTATATTTTATTATATCCAAATTAATAGTAGGGAATATAATATAATTAATAATCTAGATGACATTTTCAAACCATCACTATTGACATAAGGCTTATTATGATGATTGATGTATTACAGATAACTCAAAATCACGTATTAAGACTTGATAAGATACTAAACTAAAAATGACATCAAGTAAATATGATTATTCTTCATTGGATAACACATTTTCATGAACCATCAGGGATACCCTGGTGCCTTAACAACAGAGCCATCCCTAACATGGACTGAGGGTCATTTCTGATCTCCATATGTTGTCTACAAGAATGATGTGTCTCTATTCTTATAATGTTTTTGACATCCTTTTTATTAATTTTTAATGATTTAATTAATTTTTTACACTTTTTATCTAATTAATGCACTTTTGTTTTTTAATAATTAAATTTTTCAAACATTCAATTTTTTTTAAAAAATTATGTATTTATGGACCCTTAAATAATTGATTTATTCTTCTTTTGTTTTTAATATAACTAATTTTCAATTTTATTACTTAATCATTATCAGTTAGTTATTAATAATTATTGAGTTTTCTAACTAATTCACATTTAATATTTAAGTTTATACAACTTAGTTACCAGTAGCTAAGCTACTGATAGAAAGGTTACATTTGCTCAAACTAGCGGTAACCAGGTTATCATTATTACCTTAAAATGACATGCATTCCTTTTTCTCTAGGGGTAACTAGTTTTTAGATGTACTGGGGACCTTTTTCACCATTACTCTGTCCTACCGGTAACTCTAATTTTATCTTATTAATTTTATTTTATTTAATTAAACTCTTTTAGGTGAAATAACTAAATTATTTTAACTTGTGTACAACTGGATTCATTAATTATTATTATTTTGAAATAGTTGTTTTTGTTAATTTTCAATCATTTAATCTATGTAAATCTATTTAATTGGGTTTGTATTTATTTTAATAATTAATATTTTAACTTAGTTACATTAGAATAAGTTAGCAATATTAAATAATTTTTTTAGTCTTACTAAAATTTTATTATGTAAATAACATGTGTTTTTAATTAAATAAAATATTTCTCTTTTTAATTTTATGTACTAAAATTAGTTAGTTAATTAATTAAGTGTTTTTAAACATTAATTATATTATTTTAAGTATACAGTTTAATTATTAATTCATTTTCTAATTTTTTTAGACTATCGTTGAGGTAGATGAGAAGTAGATGTGACTTATATGGGTCACTGATACTTTTCATTTTTATTCACTGCTACTTTTTAATTAACATGTATTGTTATGTTAACTTATGTCTTTAATAATTTTAGGTTGTTAAATATCTAGTTATTAGATTTAATGTTATTTTAATTAATTAACATTAATTTTTAATTTTACATTTTTTTAGGGTTAATGTTAGTTATTTAATTTATACTAGCGGTGACCTACCTCACCATTAGTTTTTCTTAATATAACAGTGATCAGTGACCAGCGGTTTCTCTTGGTATCGGTAGCCTTTAATTTCAGCCTACTAGTGGCTCTTCTTTATTTTTATTTTGTAACATTTACCCGCTCACTGTTACTCGCTCAACCTCACCGATACTTAATTCTTACTATCTTAACTCCTTTTATTTTCCTCTCCGGTAGCTGTTGCTTACCCTCACCGTTAGAATTGTTCTTCATCTCACCGTTAGCCCTTTTTGCTGTTTTTTTCCTCTCTGTTACTTCACAGTCACTACGTAAAGCATCCTCATTGATAGACTATTATTCCTTCCTCATAGTATCTCACCATTACTCTCACTCACTATTAGACAACATTTCCGTCTTACTGGTAGCTCATATTGTCATCTCACTGTTTGCACTCCCTATTCTCAGCTCCTATGCTTCACACACTTTGATGCTCCTTAGATCTCTACTACAACAACAAATTTTCTTATCCTTTCTCCACTTTAATACCAAAATCAATTCATAAAATTCATAAATTGGAAAATTAAAATAGAAAATCATTATTTTACAGTTTCAAACAAGAATTTCAAACCCCAACCATGGTTTGGCCACTGAACGAAGTAAGGCTGCTCCGAAGATCTGATTTTACCGCCATGGGGGAAGATGAGCTCACCGAAGTCGCTCAAGGAGTGTGGAAACATGAGAATAAAGTCATTGAAAACCCTTAAATCCACACCTGATAGCACAACTACAAAACGTTTCTAATTAGAGTTTATTCACAAAATTACATCAAACCAAACCCACTATGATCTAAGCTAAAATTACACATCCGTTATTCAAAGAACCGAACATTACCCTTCCTTCTTCCTCTAAGCCTTTTTTGTCCGCTACTGCAAGTAGTTATGTGCTGGAGTGGAGGAGTTGGCCACGACAGCAGGGTGAAGTGCAGATCTACTGCGCCGCTGATGTGGAGTTGCATCGAAGAAGATTTGGTCGTCGCTATCTGCTGCGCAAAGAGTAAGCCACTGAAGCTGCTCTTGCTGGGTGCTGTTATAGGCTGAGAGTAGTGCTGGAGTAAGGAACCACGAGTATCGCTGGAGTGAAGGAGGTATGCCACTTCAAGGAGCTCATACTGCACCTACATGATATGCTGTGGAGGAGGGAGCCTGTTGTGCCAGGTTCAAAGGAAACAGAAAACCACTGTGCACCGTGGGGTTTGAGAGAAAGATGAGATAACCAATAAATAAAATAAAAAAATAGATAAAAATAATAATAAAAGTAAATTAAAAAAAAAATAAAAAAACAAAAGAAAAAGTAAATTGAAAAAGTAAACTTTAAAAAGTGAAATAAATATAGAATAGAATATATAAAAGTTATAAATTATAAATTAAAATATAAAACTAAATTAATTATAAGTATTAATAATTAATAGATTTAATATTAATAGTATAAATATATTATTAATAATAATTATAAATAAACTATAAGAATACTTATTAATTCCAAAAAAATATTAATTCTAATTACCAAATTAGAATATACTAATTAATAAATTTATTGAGAAACTTAATTTATTTTACAATCTAAATTATTAAATTTCTAATTACTTATGTATTTATGATATTAAATTTTAATGATTTAGTGAATTTGATAAAATAAAAAAATTAGTTTTTAGTATTTATATTTATTAATTAAATCAATAACATTTGATAAATTTATAATAATGTTATATAAAAGTAAATAATAATCATCAATTATGATATTTATTAATTAACTTAAGTTAAATTGTAATGATTAATATAACACTTAACATAAAAAATACCTATTTTTCTCATTCTTTACATTCTCATTTATTTATCTTTTTATCGTTTCTAGCTTTTCAGGTTTATCCAAGAGGTAGGAAAGCGTCTAGGTGGATTCAACTAACTCAGTAGAAGTTAGTTATGTAAGAAATTCTAGCACGACATGCTTGTCACGAAAAAATGCACATTTTGCAGCACGTTCATGAATAATACTTTGAAGTTGGTGGATGCATGCAATGACGTGTAGCAGATGACAGATGGTATTTTAAGAAGAATAAGCAGTGGAATTTTGGGGATTCTCATTATTATTCCACTCCACAACATATTTGAGAGAAAAAACTCTCGAGAGCAGCATAGGAGATGAGCAAGGGACTGAGGAGCCTGAGAACAGAGCATCACTAAGGGAGTTATATTCCCTTATTGTACTTAATATCTCAGTACTCTATAATCTATTGTATTTTCATTAATTAAATAAATATTATCAAGGGATTAAATGTCTTAACTCAGACATCCAATTCTGTTAGTTAATCTTCCAAACATCTTCATTCACATTTCAATTTTCAGAATCATATTCAATCGGTGAGATTGAATAATGGTTCTCTGTTTAGTTTTTTCACACCATATATGTTTTAAAATCCATAAGTTCAATAACTACTGGTGAGGTAAATTCATTTATACAATTATTGATTCTTTAATGTCTTAAACTGTGGAAATTCACGGCGAGTTTATTTTCCATTTTTACCCTTTTCTATCTGTCAAGCATTTTGACTGATTTTGGAGTGGCGAAATCATAAAGTCAGTATTATTTGTGTTGAGTTTCTTGGAGAGGGATAATTTTCACCTTTATTTCCTAAGTTGTGATTCAATAAAGTGTGGTGGAGAAGATCTCATTTAAACTAGTAGTTTGGAATTTTCGAGTATTACATTTGATCTAATCCTTCGACCTTGCTGCTTTATTTTATTATTTTGTTCTCTAATATTAGTTCTATTGTAGTTCATAGTTTATTAGTATACTACTAAGTGATTTAGTCTCCTTTCATCGTCATTTATCTTACTACTTTCTTAATTAAAAGTACAAAAAAAATGTAAAGTAAAATTAACTATAAAATGCACACTCGCTTCACTGCTGACACCAGTGGAGTTACTTTTGAATAAAACCTATAACTCTCATCTGCCATCTCTGTGGATCGACCCTGATCCACTGTGCTAGTTTTGGAGTATTAAATGAAATTTTGAGGGTTGTGACGGCCTCCATCCTCATCAAAATTTGGCACAGCTACCAGGGAAGGCATGCAATGAGAGTCTATGTTTCCAATTTTTTTAAAAAAGAACAATAAAAAAATATTAAAAAAATTATATATAATTTTTTTTTAAAAAACTGTGAATTAGAACTTACTGCTTCTGTTGTCCATTAAAATTATGCATCAAATTTTAAAGTCTTTGTGTTTAATCTGAAAATTTTAAAAAAAAATGGAACATTATGAAGGCTCAAACTACTGCACTAGACATTACTAGGTTTTTTGTAGAGATTATGGACATACTGCTTAGAAGTATGTCAATAACTAGCAAAAAAATTATTTTTACATTGAAGAGGATGAAAAAAATTATTCCAGTCCTGACACCCTAGCTAAAATTAAATTAATTGATTATAAAATAGATACTAGGGTGGAACTAATTAATAATTGGTTTACTAAAATCCATGAAATTCAAATAATAGAATCTCAAGAGAGAGATCAATGACTAAAAATATTAGAAACAATGCTCTTGGAATTACAAAAAAGGGTAAAAGAACAAGAATAATTTGAAGAAAATGAAAAATTAAATGTTTAAAAAATATTTGAAAATCAAGTGGAAGAAGAGAGTGAATGTGAAACTGGACAAGAAACAATTCACATTGAAAAATATGAAACTCTGGAACTAAATATGGAAATAACCAACTCTCTATGTCAAGAAAAAAACATTGATAATCCAATAAAGAACTTTAATACTGTTGAGTTGGTCAATTTTGAAACTCAATTGAAACATATTGAAAATGACAGTCCATTTCTATCCATAATTACTACATTGGAGAAAAATCACTGTTTTAAGTGTTTTGAAAAGGAAGTCATTCGGGTCGAAGAAAAATTATTAGATGAAAACTGGATTGTTAATAATTCTTCACCTAAATTTTTTGGAATTCTAAACAATGAGCCTGAACATGATATTGGGTACACTTAAGAAGAGAACCTTAAGTTGGAAGTCATAGAATCTCAAATCAATGAACCTAATCTGAACACTTAACTTTCATATTTTGAACCTATAAACCCAATAATATCTGAAATGTTGTTGGATGATGAAGCTGAGGGAATTATTTTTGACGAAATACTAATTCATGTGTTCTCATTTCCCTATTGTAATTGTAGTCACATTTCTGAATCATTGTGCAATGGAATGGAAGTCAGTTTTGGCCAACTTGAGGAGAATTTTCTTAATTTGATCATTCTGGAAACTGAATATGTTGATACTGAATTGTAAATTACTCCTCTTGATTTAAACTTTATGAAACACTCAAATGACTTGGTTTTATAAATTTATATTTTTAAATTTTACTCTGAAAGAGAGGTTGAACACACACTTGAATTAGGCAGAATTAATTTGTTAAAAGAAGTAGATATTGAGTGTTCATTCACTAATGATGAACTTTTGGAAGATATTTACAATATTGTTAAAACTAAATTTGTTTTTGATAAAATATATTCTCTTCCTTGTCTGTCCCTTTCATCCTCAACTATGAAGGGTGTTGAGCCTTCTCATGAAACTGATAGTAGTCCATAGGGAGAATCAATCTTGAGTTCCAATGTTCATGGTATTTTTAATTACATTAATGAATCCCCTTTTGAACCAACTAATCAGTATTTACCCATTTGATCCCTTGAATTTGAACATGTTAGTGTGAAGATTAAGAGAGACATCTGTGAGGTCAATGTTACACCCTTTGAATAACCTTGTACTATATTGTCTCTTCATATGAACTCAAATCATGATAACTCTGAAACAATTTTGGAAGTGGACAACATTATTCTCACAACTGTTAAAGGGTGCTTATTATGGGTTAATTTAGGCAATGAGAGTTTAGTTTTTTTGTGATATGTCTTGAAGCCCACAAATTTCATCTTTCTCTTAAAAAAATTTGTCCAAACACTTGTGGTGGTTCTTATTAAGAAAAACACATCCACCTACTGACTACGGTTAGTTTCTTGGTGTGTATGGGTGGATACTATAAATATAGCACTACATGAGAGACAACCCATGGTCTTTTTTTAATAAATAAACAATTGTAATTAAATAAAATCTAACTAAAGACATTAAATTCAGTGCTTCATGGGAGTCAACCCATGTTCATTCTTCTATGTTTAATTTTATTTCTATTCTTTATTTACTTATAATAAAGTTATGTCGTGCTGCTTGTTGAATGCATTTACTTTACAGGTTATTTGTTCCTAGTTTTCATGCTATGTGTTTCTAGGATGATACTGATGTGTTATTTAAGGAGTGGATTCCCATGCTGATGGAGTAATGGAAAACATAGTCAGGTAAGTACTTCAATTTTCTAGGTTCATTTTTGCACCTGTTTTTTTTAATAAAAATTATGTTGCATGTTTTGATAATGAAATAGAAATATTCATCTTTTATTAATAAAATTCTGCTCATATTGGAATGAAATAATGTTGTATTTCACTGTGATAATTAAAATTCTACATGTGCCTCTTGCTGGAAATTCAAATTCATTAATAAATATAGAAATAATCTTTCACTGCATGAAACTAAGTGTGGGGGGTACCTGTTACTGGTATTTATGTTTTTCATTGGATCCAAATTTTCTATAGGGTGTTTAGTATGCATATTTTTTCTTTATTGAACATCCTTTTAAAACGTAAATTGTTAAACTTTTACACCTAATTAATTGTGCACCCACAAGTTACAAGATTTGTTTGAACTTTAATTAAAAATATTTGTCACTGAAAATAAATGTTAATGCATACACTTTCTAATGAACCTTCTGATTATTTATTTATTGTGGAAAACTACATTTTTGAACTTCATTGAGACCCTTTATACATGTCATCTATCTACAAAATTGAAAATTTGTTTTGAACCTTAATTGGTTAATTGTTCTTTTCTATATTTAGAATTCATCTTTGGGGACAAAGTTGGATTTTATGTGTGGGGGAGGGGGTCAATTATAAACTGTGCTTAATGTAATCCCATCAATTCCCACTACAACATCAAATTTCATGTAAAAAATGGATAGGTTTTTTCAAAATTCTTGCATAATTTTAGGTTTAAATTTTTCTTAATTGGGTCATGCCTTAGGATAAATTCAATATTGGTAGTTAAGAAATTATTTGAGTTTGAAATTAATGAGTTTGGATGATTTCTGAGTGATCTTTCTTAGTGATTTGATGGAAATTCAGTTTAGGACCTACTTCTGAAAGTGATTTGGGTACCCTTTTAACGGAATGTTGATCATAACCCATGGAACATCAATTTTGATTCCGATTCTAGGGGCCTCATTTATTTTCTTTTTATTTTAAAATTTAATTGCTTTAATGAGCCAATGTAAATGAGTTTTATATAAATCTTTTGAAACTGGAGTAATTTGGGCATCTAAGTTTCCACATTGAGTCTCTGAGAACATATAAGCTGGATGTGTTTCTGTTAACTAAATTCCATCTGTTCACTTTGAATAGGTTCATTGCACAGTGCTTAGTGCAATGATATATGGATTGGAAAAAATAAATACAGTTTGTAGGGTCAAAAATGAGCTCATTAAGGTGAGGGGAATGATGAACGCTAGATGATGAAGGGATCAATTGGTTTTTATGGAAATCATTTAGGTTGTATCATTTAGGTGATTCACAAAAAATTAATTATTTTTGGAACCTAGGTAAAAAGGTCATTGTAAAAAGTTCTTTGGTTAAGGTATTAATTCTATTGATATTTTAGATCATGTCACTCTTGAAATTAGAATGTTACTTTTGATTGAAGTGATTCGCTAAGTTGTATCATGTATGAGGCATGACATCTTAATTTCTTGATGACTCATACCTTTCTTAATTATCCTTGAGTATATGTTATAGGAAAAACTAATATGAGTAACTCATTTTCCAATATCCTGCTGTTATGTAGTGTCCTTTGTTTTGAGTGATGGGCATGTTACATTCTGAGAAAAATTATAAATCCGCTTTACTGTTTTCAAAGATAATAAAAATTGAGATTGTTTGAGGACAAACAATGCTTAAGTGTGGATGAATTTTATGTGCCTCTATTTTTACATAGTTTTCCACATCCTTTTTATTAATTTTTAATGATTTCATTAAATATTTTTACACTTTTTATCTAATAAATTCACTTTTGTTTTTTATTATTATTAAATTTGTCAAATATTCATTTTTATAACAATTTATGTAATTATGGACCCTTAAATAATTTATTTATTACTCCTTTGTTTTAAATATAACTAATTTTCAATTTGTTTATATAATCTTTATCTGTTTTTATTAATAATTATTGAGTTTTCTAATTAATTCACATGTAATTTTTAAGTTTATACAACTTTGTTACCCGTAGCTAAGCTACCAATAGCAAGTTTACTATTTCTGAAACTAGTGGTAACCAGGTTACCGTTATTACCTAATATTGACCTACATTCCTTTTTCTCTAGCGGTAACTAGTATTTAGATGTACCGGTGACAATTTTCACCATTACAATTTCTTGCCGGTAACTCTAATTTTATCTGATTAGTTTTATTTTATTTTATTAAAACCTTTTATGTGAAATAAATAAATTTGTTTAACTTATGTACAACTGGATTCATTTATTATTATTATTTTTAAATAGTTAACTTTGTTAATAAGCAAACATTTAATCTATGTAATTCTATTTAATTGGGTTTGTATTTATTTTAAAAATTAATCTTATAACATAGTTACATTAGAATAGGTTTTCCATATTTAATACTGAGTTTAGTCTTAATACAAGTTAATTAAGTAAATAACATGGGTTTTTAATTAAATATAATATTTCCCTTTTTAATTTTATGTACTCAATTAGTTAGTAAATTAATTAAGAGTTTTTAATCATTAATTATATTATTTTATGTATGCAGTTCAATTATTAATTCATTTTCTAATTGTTTTAGACTATCGGTGAGGTAGATGAGCTCTATCGGTGACTTATATGGGTCATCGATACTATCCATATTTATTCGCTGCTACTTTGTAATTAACATGTATAGTTATTTTAACTTATGTATTTTATAATTATTGTTTGTTAAATATCTAGTGATTAGTTTGACTGCTATTTTAATTAGTTAACTATAATTTTTAATTTTAAGTTTTCTTCAAGGTTACTGTTTGTTATTTAATTTATAACAGCGGTGACCTGCCTCACGGTTAGTTTTTTTAATGTAACATTGATCTTTGAACCACGGTTTCGCTTTGTATCAGTAGCCTTTCATTTCAACCTACCGGTGGCTCTCCATTATTTTTATATTTTAACATTAACCCCCTCACCGTTACTCGCTCAATCTCACCAATACTTAATTCTTACCAGCTTATCTCCTTTTCTTTTCTTCTCCGGTAGCTGCTGCATACCCTCACCATTAGAATTTATTACTGCAATTTTTCCTCACCGTTACGTAACTTTCACTTCTTAATGAATCATCACTGATAGAATTTTATTCTTTCATCACCGTATCTCACTATCCCTGTCACTCACTATTAGACAACATTTCTTTCTTACCGGTACCCCATATTTTCATCTCACCATTTTCACTCACCGTTCTCAGCTTCTCTGCTTCACACACTTTTCTGCTTTTTTGCTCTCCACTGCAAAAAAAAAATTTCTGTCCTTTCCCCACTTTAGTACCAAAATAAATTCACACAATTCTTAAACACGAAAATCAAAATAAAAAATCATTCTTTTACAGTTTTACTGTAACGCCCCGACACCAGCTACCCAGAGTCGGTGCATTACTTCGTAACATTGGCATGATCACAAGAAAGATCAAATCTCGAAAGACCGATTGGTTTAGTAGCCTTGGAAACACTAGATATGTTCATAAGTTTTACATTACATCATAAAATGAAAAACTACTACAATAACATAATGTCTCCATAATCCACACTCATATCCCCACATAATATCCCTGCAGGTCATTCATAATTTACTTCTTCACTTCCTGGGAAAAATAAAACATAGAAAAGGGGTGAGCTCAAATGCCCAGTAAGGATAACAATATAGCGGAAACTTTCATAAATAAGAATAAACATTTAAGGCAATGTATAACTAAAACAAAATCCTTTTAAATATGAACTTTCAACATGGTATGGCATAAATAAAATGAAATAATGCCATTTACTTATTCACATGGATATTCTACAAATCGAATAATCACATGAAAAAATCAATAACCACTTTCATAATGTTGGAATGCATAATGCCAGACTATCATAACCACATAGTCAAGGCCTCGTGCCAAGACTACAAATAAGATTTTGTCAAGGCCTTGTGCCAAGACACTAGTTTGTCTCATGAGACCTACCGATGCATCGAGGAGCTATAGCGGGCTCCACCCGTCACTTATTAAGTCCAATGTATTCCCATATGAAAAGGTTTAAACATAACATAAACATTCGTATTAAAACTAGCATACGAAATGTCAATAATTTCACCATAAACTATGAATGGTATAAAAATAGCACGTCCACAGTCAAACATATCACAAAACCTTCAATACAATATAGAAGTTTTTTATCATAATAAATCAACTTCAAATAAGAGTAAAATCCATAAAAGGATGTTGACATAGATGAAATCAAACTATTTGAGAGAAATATCTCTTTTTTTGAAATCATTTAAAAGTCACATATTTATAAAGGAAGTAATTAAAAAGAGAATTTTAAATAAAAGTGTCCCATACAACTTTGAAACTTTTGAAAGGAATTAACATTTTAAAAACATTCATGTCCATATAAATAAATCCTTAAAAACCATTTTGAAGACATGGACATTAATTAAAAATATTTAGAAAGATAAATCTTTAAAACATTTAAAATTCTGATTTTGATAAAGAGTTCCCTTCCAAAATTCTTAAAATATTCATTTTGAAATAATTTAAAAGTCAGATAATTATAAAATAAAACATTTACTTTGAAAATATCCTTGTAAGATTGTAAGGGAAGCTTTTAAAATTTTATAACGGCGGTAAATAGCCGTAGCCGCCGTATAAGTTAAAAGAACATTCTTACCTTAATTTTGTTGAAAAGGTTAAAAATCACCTTGTTTGGAAAACAATGGAAATATTCCTTTATAAACCTCTTATAAAAATTCAAACAAGGGTATAAATGACTTTAACCCATATTATTGTAAATAGTAAAAATGTTTTGAAATACATTTTTAAGAAACATGGATGAGGATGATAAAGATATCCCAGTAGATTATTACGTATAAACAACCTCGGATAATGAAGAGATTGTGAAATAACCCTTAATAATTTGGTAACTTATGAAACATACAACCCATGAAAGAGGTATCATACAATGAATATGTTAATACACATAAATTAGAGTGTATTACACAAAGAATATAATTATGGGTAGTACATACACCACACAAAAGGTGATGGTGGCAATATGGCATTAATCTCACGGGAATAAGGAGTGAGATGAAAACCCCTTACCTTGTACTTTTCCTTTGTTGGGGTCGGTTAACCTCCTGTATAATGGTGAAATAATTGTTATTAAATTATACAAGAATCATATACATTAATATGATATCATATATGATATTTTAACATTGCTTTATTAATAATATCTTAGTATTATCGTCGTTTCAGGTGATAATCGATTCGTTCTTCTTAAATGTTTGGTTACGTAAGACATGTTTGTAATGGATAAATTAAATCTTATTCATAATCAGAATTATATTAACATTATTTTTAAACCTAAAATGAGAATAAGACTTTAATGGATACGATGGAGGATGGATCTCACCGCGTTCGTGGAGACGGTAGTCCGTACGTACGCACGAACGCTACTTCCATTTAATTTTTATTTTAAAAGAATTGAATCCAAATGATACATAGGTATATTACTATTCCAGTATAATATAATATTTTATATATGTTACTTAAGTTCATTAACACCATCCTTTATACGTTCCATGTGTGGTATGAACGAGTCATATCATTTTAAGGGGGCGGTAGTCCGCACTTCCTCAAATGAAATTATCGTATGTATATACAACATGAAACGAATAATGGTATGAAATAAAATGGAATTACAGAAGCTTATATATAAAATATATATCATTAATATCATATTTAATTACAGTTCCATCATAATGGCCACCATGAGAGGCGGTAAGATGTATTTGAACAATCATCGTTTCGTGAGGCGTTAGTTTTCCATCCACAGAAACATTATGTTCATCATCCATTAGATGGAGTTGTGTGTATGTGTAGTTTGAATCCTTCTTATAACAACCTCCTAGTATATTTAGGATACTGGTGTTGTTACAAAATAAATGAAATAAAAAGAGTTTGGGGGTTGGAGAAGAAAAATAAAGGAAAATAATTTAAGAGAAATCGTTACCTTTAATTTAGGTAACTCACTTTGGTTGGAACCAAAGGACTTCTTGAAATGATTTCTGCCTAAGGGGAAGCTTCAAGGA
The DNA here is from genome assembly GCA_963277665.1 of Viscum album. Lineage (NCBI taxonomy): Eukaryota > Viridiplantae > Streptophyta > Magnoliopsida > Santalales > Viscaceae > Viscum > Viscum album. The sequence goes on along the minus strand of OY728157.1, from coordinate 672,777,128 downwards.
GGAGGAGAGGGATGTGGGGAGCTTAGTTGGGCAGAGTTTGGACGAGCCAAGTGGCTTGAGAGGTGTGAGGAATGAGTAGAAGTGGTCTCCTTTTATAAGGGAGAAGAGGGGCTCTTTAGGAAAGAGTGAAAGTATTACTTTATAATATAATTATATTCGGTTTATAATGGTCCAAAAATCATTGAGGTCGAAGATAAGATGACTCATATTCTAAATAACATCAACCAATAAGAATTGGTCAGGTTTTAGATAATATTTTAATCATTATAATATTATTTATTTCAATGATTTATTAATGATGTAAACATTGCATCATTATTGTGTCATTAATAATTTAACTTATTTGATGTCTAAAAATTATAAATAAAATATCATCATGTAGGAAATCTTTTTAGATTTATAATTAATATTTATAATCGAAAATCCAACATGTATAACCCTATGTAAAAATTGTTCTTCTAAAAGATGTAAGCTTATGCCATTTTTATTTTTATTTTAACTTTATTAATATAATGTGTCCCTACCACATACAAGTGGCTCCAAGGGGTCCCCAAATTGACCCAAGGATGCTCATGGTCGGGTATGTGTCCACCAATAAGGTTAGGACACGTTTTAGGGTAACTTTGTATTATTATAATATTATTTTTTTAACCCTTATTTACCGGATTTACCCTTTAACCATGGTAAATAAAATATTTACCGCAGTAATTATTCAAAATGTGTAAAAATAAAAGTTACCTATTTACATAATTTGGACATCCTGATTCCAAATATGGAATCCATTTTCCTAAATTCAAAACACAGAAGTGGCAGAAATTAATTTAAAATTAATCCCCGCTGTCAAAACAAAGAGCGTGTTTTTAAGAGGTAATAACTATCAAAAGATTGACACTTGTTTATGTTCGGTTTAATTGTAAAATTATGTCCAATGACCAACATTATATTAAATGGTAAAAATATATTCTAAATATACTTTAAAACCACTCAAAATCACAATTTATCACTATTAATTATTTTGATTAAAAAAGTTGTTTTTAATTAAAATTTAGAAATTTTCACTATTCATCAAAATATAAAAGTTATCCGAAATGTACCAAAATTTCACCCTAGGCTAATTTTGATATTCCGAATCTAAAAATGAAGTCCATTTTGAAATATTGAATATATATGATTTCAAAAAGTAGGTATTACTATTCAAAACGGCTAGTTTAATTAGTTGTGGTGTGTGTTAGAACTCGAGGTTGCGTACAACACACGCTATTGCATTATTCGAAGGGAAACGTACCATAGAAGCTTGGGGTGTTACATTCTCCTCCCCTTCAAATAATTGCGTCCTCGCAATTTCTAGGGTATTACTGCATAAAAAGACTCGGGTGGTTCTTCATCATAAGTTCCCCGGGTTCCCACGTTGCCTCTTCCATCTTATGGTTTCTCCACAAAACTTTTACCAGACGCGTCGTCCGGTTTCTCAGTACTTGTTCTCTTGTATCAAGAATCCTGACGGGCTCTTCACAATAAGACAGATCGGGTTCCAGTTCTAATTCCTCATAGGTGAGTACATGCGTTGGGTCAGGCATGTATTTTCTCAACAGAGATACGTGGAACACATCGTGAACTTTGGAGAGACTTGGCGGCATTGCCAATCGGTAAGCTACAGCCCCAATTCGTTCTAGAATTTCGAAAGGTCCGATGTACCTGGGACTCAATTTACCTTTCTTACCAAAACGTATGACTCCCTTCCACGGAGATACCTTCAGGAAAACATGATCACCAACTTGAAATTCCAAATCCTTCCTTCGATTATCGGCATAGCTCTTCTGCCTACTTTGAGCTGCTTTGATGTGATTTTGGATTACTTTCACCTTTTCCACCGTTTCCTCCACCAGTTCTGGGCCTACAAGTTTTCTTTCACCAACGTCATCCCAACAGGTTGGTGTACGACATCTCTTTCCATATAACGCTTCATATGGTGCCATCTGAATACTTGAATGGAAGCTATTGTTATAGGAAAATTCTACCAGTGGTAAATATTGATCCCACATACCCTGAAAATCAAGTGAGCAAGATCTCAACATGTCTTCTAAGGTTTGAATAGTCCGTTCTGATTGTCCGTCTGTCTGAGGGTGGTAAGCAGTGCTCAAATGAAGTTCAGTATCCAGGGATTTCTGAAGACTTTTCCAGAATCTTGAAGTAAAACGGGGATCACGATCAGAAACAATCGATAGGGGTACTCCATGAAGTCTCACAACTTCATTAATGTATAGTCTTGCTAGACGTTCCAGGGGTAGATCTTCTCTTATAGCAAGAAAATGTGCTGACTTGGTAAGAGGATCAACAATAACCCATATTGCATCGTTCCTTCTAGGAGTCTTTGGTAGCCCCATGACAAAGTCCATCGTAATATTGTCCCATTTCCACTCCGGTATGGGAAGAGGTTGCATGACTCCTCCAGGCTGTTGCCTTCCAGCTTTCACTTGTTGAGAAACCATACATCTTGACACAAAATCAGCAATCTCCCTCTTCATATTGTCCCACCAAAAATGTTCTTTCAAATCTCTATACATTTTGGTGCTCCTAGGGTGTATAGAGAAATTGGAACTATGAGAATCATCCAGCAATTCCCTTTTTAGATCAGGTATATTGGGAACACAAAGTCTCTTCCCGAATTTCAAAATTCCATCTTCATACACAAAGTCTCTCAATCTCCCATCATTCAAAGCTTTAATCTTCTTCTGAAATTATTCATCATCGGTCTGGGAACTCTTAATCCTTTCTAGTAAATATGGTTTGGCAACCATTTGAAAAAGCATTGATGTTTCACCTTCCCTGGTTATTCCCATGTCCATCTTCTCTAGATCCATGAAAATTGGATCCCTTTCAATTCTCATCATGTTCAGAACTCCATGGTCTTTTCTGCTCAAAGCATCTGCTACTTTGTTTGCTTTCCCCGGGTGGTAGTGTATCGTGCAATCATAATCCTTGAGTAATTCAAGCCATCTCCTTTGCCTCATGTTGAGTTCTTTTTGTGAGAAAATATACTTCAAACTCTTGTGATCAGTATAAATCTCACATTTTTCACCATAGAGGTAGTGCCTCCATATCTTCAAAGCAAAGATCACAGCTGCTAACTCAAGATCATGAGTAGGATAGTTTTGTTCATGAATTTTCAACTGTCGTGATGCATAGGCAATAACTCTATCATTCTGCATAAGGACACAACCAAGTCCTTTCTTTGATGCATCACTATAAATAACGAACCCATCATTCCCCGATGGTAGAGTCAATATAGGAGCATTGACTAATCTTTTCTTCAATTCTTCGAAACATTCTTCACACTCTTTTGTCCAAACAAATTTAACCCCTTTACGTGTGAGCTTCGTTAATGGGTTAGCCAATCGGGCAAAATTCTGGACGAAACGTCGATAATAACCTGCCAAGCCAATAAAACTACGTACCTCAGTTATACTCGTAGGTGCTGGCCATTCTTGGATTGCCTTGGTCTTGGAAGGATCAACAGAGATTCCATCTTTAGAGACAATATGGCCAAGAAAAGAAATCTCCTGAAGCCAGATTTCACACTTTCTAAACTTCCCATATAATTCATGCCTCCTCAGAGTCTTCAAGATAATGCGCAAGTGATTTTCATGATCGTCGAAGGTTTTGGAGTATACCAAGATATCATCAATAAATACCACCACAAATTCATCAAGATACTCCTTGAAAACTCTATTCATTAGATCCATGAATACAGAGGGTGCATTAGTCAATCCAAACGGCATTACAGTAAACTCGTAATGCCCGTACCTGGTTCGAAATGCTGTTTTCGGAATGTCTTCCTTCTTCACACACAACTGATGGTATCCAGATCGAAGGTCAATCTTTGAAAAGTATTGAGCTCCATGCAGTTGGTCAAATAAATCATCAATACGAGGTACAGGATACTTGTTCTTTATCGTTATAGCATTGATCTCCCTGTAGTCGATACATAACCTCATAGATCCATCTTTCTTTTTAACAAAAAGAACAGGGGCTCCCCATGGAGAAACACTAGGGCGAATAAATCCCTTATTACTCAATTCCTCTAGTTGTTTCTTTAGTTCGACTAACTCTACAGTGGCCATTCTATAAGGGGTCTTCGTTATAGGCCTTGATCCAGGAATCAAATCAATGGAAAACTCAACTTCTCGTTCTGGAGGATGTCCAGGTAAATCTTCTGGAAATACATCTACAAATTCTTTCACAATATGTACATCCTATATTTGAACATTCCTTTCCTCACCGATAGTTACTTCATTCTCTTCCTCCCCAATAATTGAATTTAGTTGAGCTACTGGGGGTGGATCTAAATAAGAATTAGGTGGTGACGATTCTGCTCTAAAAATAAGGTGTTCCTTATCATTATCATCAAGAATCGTAACCTCATTCTTCTTACAATAAATCTTCGCATCATAGTCCGAAAGTCAGTCCATACCGAGGATTATATCAAACTCAATCATAGGTATGACGATGAGATCAGCAGATAAAGAAAATTTATGTGCTCTAATGGGGACTGATTCACAAAACTTTGTTGCAACGATACTTCCCTTAGGAGTTTTAACTGACAACTCCCTTATTAAATCAAATTGGAAATATCTAATTTTCTTAGCAAACTGGGAAGATATGAAACAATGCGATGATCCAGAATCAAATAATGCATTTGCTAAACGTGAGGAAACCATTAAATTACCTGCCACCACGTCTTTCGGAGCTTCTACCTCAGCAGTAGTGATAGCATAAGCCTGGCCTTGATCCCTTGGCCTTTTCTGAGGTAAGTTCTCCTGACGCTTAGGACATGCATTTGCATAATGCCCCATCTCCCTGCAATTGTAGCACTGAACGTTGGTAGCTTCCTTCTTCCCCTTGCAATCATGAGCTTGGTGGCCTTTTTCAACACACTTGTAACAGACTCCCATTCCCTTCAGGCAAGCACCGGGGTGTTTCTTCCCGCACTTACCACAAGATGGATATTCAACCTTTCCCTTTCTTCCCCTTATTTCCATTCCCAGATTGATCAGCAGGTCTCTTCTTCTCTTGCTTTGCTTTAAAGTCATAAGACTTAGAGAATTCCTTTTCGGTCTTGATAGCACATGAGACAATGTCTTCGTACGATGAAAAGGATTGTGAGACTAATTCTCGACGGAGAAATGGTTTTAACCCATCAAAGAAACGATCAATCTTACTTCTTGGGTTGCGAATATAATCTCCAGCATACCTCGCTAACCTTGTAAAGTTAGCCTCATACTTTGTGACATTCTCATCCTCCTTCTGTCTCAGACTCAGAAATTGCCTTTCCATATCCGCTCGATGGTCGCGAGGGAAGTATTTTTCTAAAAACAGATCTTTGAATTCCCTCAATTCCATATTTGATACTTCATCATCTTCCTTCATGTTTTGAATCAATGACCACCATTGATCAGCATCTCCAGTGAGGCGGTAAACTGCCATGATAACTTTTTCCCTTTCACTGCTCCCCAAAGCCTGAAATATTTTCTCTAGGGAAAATATCCATTGCTCAGCTACTAAGGGATTTGTATTCCCATTGAACGTTGGTGGTTGCTGTCTCATGAATCGATCTAACATTGATCCTCCACGCTGCGGATCAGGGTGCTCCATACGGGTAAGGTTATTATTCATAACCTGAGTAAGTTGTCCCAGTATGGTGATTAGCTGATCAGCACCAGTTGCATCACCAGCCCCACTATAATTATCTTGAGCAGGAGGGCAATCCCTACATGGAGTGCGTGCATTGATACGGTTTCCATTTCTTCCACTAGGCTCCATTTCTAAACAATGGCATAAACTAGATCAGTTTATGAATCAAAATACATAATCCCATACTTATAAAACACTTAACATAAATTGAACTATTTATGGATATAATCCATAATCATAAAAATGTTTTCTTTGAGGAAGTATATACTCATAAACCCTTCATAATGATTTGTAAAGAAAATGAGAGTTATCCTAAGCATATCCCCCAGGAGTGTCGTAACCAAGAGTGCAGCAAGGCCCGTTGTCGTGCACCAGTTCCCGTTCGAGTCTATCTCAAAGCGGTGTTTTCGGGTTTTACCCCTAGGTACATCTGTGCCAGAGCCGCCTCTACCTGCTCGTATCCAGACAGGGATGTATTGCTCGGAAAACTCACAAAATCTCTACAATACCAAAATTCTAGGATGTTCTTCTATACTAATCCTCAAAGTTCATCTTAGGTCTACGTGCTCTAATCGGAGTTTATCTAAATCTAGTTTCCAAGGTTTGTACTAAACTTCCTCTGATACCAACTGTAACGCCCCGACCCCAGCTACCCAGAGTCGGTGCATTACTTTGTAACATTGGCATGATCACAAGAAAGATAAAATCTCGAAAGACCGATTGGTTTAGTAGCCTTGGAAACACTAGATATGTTCATAAGTTTTACATTACATCATAAAATGAAAAACTACTACAATAACATAATGTCTCCATAATCCACACTCATATCCCCACATAATATCCCTGCAGGTCATTCATAATTTATTTCTTCACTTCCTGGGAAAAATAAAAAATAGAAAAGGGGTGAGCTCAAATGCCCAGTAAGGATAACAATATAGAGGAAACTATCATAAATAAGAATAAACATTTAAGGCAACTAAAACAAAAGCCTTTTAAATATGAACTTTCAACATGGTATGGCATAAATAAAATGAAATAATTCCATTTACTTATTCACATGGATATTCTACTAATCGAATAATCACATGAAAAAATCAATAACCACTTTCATAATGTTGGAATTCATAATGCCAGACTATCATAACCACATAGTCAAGGCCTCGTGCCAAGACTACAAATAAGATTTTGTCAAGGCCTTGTGCCAAGACACTAGTTTGTCTCATGAGACCTACCGATGCATCGAGGAGCTATAGCGGGCTCCACCCATCACTTATTAAGTCCAATGCATTCCCATATGAAAAGGTTTAAACATAACATAAACATTCGTATTAAAACTAGCATACGAAATGTCAATAATTTCACCATAAACTATGAATGGTATAAAAATAGCACGTCCACAGTCAAACATATCACAAAACCTTCAATACAATATAGAAGTTTTGTATCATAATAAATCAACTTCAAATAAGAGTAAAATCCATAAAATGATGTTGACATAGATGAAATCAAACTATTTGAGAGAAATATCTCTTTTTTTGAAATCATTTAAAAGTCACACATTTATAAAGGAAGTAATTAAAAAGAGAATTTTAAATAAAAGTGTCCCATACCACTTTGAAACTTTTGAAAGGAATTAACATTTTAAAAACATTCATGTCCATATAAATAAATCCTTAAAAACCATTTTGAAGACATGGACATTAATTAAAAATATTTAGAAAGATAAATCTTTAAAACATTTAAAATTCTGATTTTGATAAAGAGTTCCCTTCCAAAATTCTTAAAATATTCATTTTGAAATAATTTAAAAGTCAGATAATTATAAAATAAAACATTTACTTTGAAAATATCCTTTTAAGATTGTAAGGGAAGCTTTTAAAATTTTATAATGGCGGTAAATAGCCGCAGCCGCCGTATAAGTTAAAAGAACATTCTTACCTTAATTTTGTCGAAAAGGTTAAAAATCACCTTGTTTGGAAAACAATGGAAAGATTCCTTTATAAACCTCTTATAAAAATTCAAACAAGGGTATAAATGACTTTAACCCATATTATTGTAAATAGAAAATTTTTTTGAAATACATTTTTAAGAAACATGGATGAGGATGATAAAGATATCCCAGTAGATTATTACGTATAAACAACCTCGGATAATGAAGAGATTGTGAAATAACCCTTACCAATTTGGTAACTTATGAAACATACAACCCATGAAAGAGGTATCATACAATGAATATGTAAATACACATAAATTAGAGTGTATTACACAAAGAATATAATTATGGGTAGTACATACACCACACAAAAGGTGATGGTGGCAATATGGCATGAATCTCACGGGAATAAGGAGTGAGATGAAAACCCCTTACCTTGTACTTTTCCTTTGTTGGGGTCGGTTAACCTCCTGTATAATGGTGAAATAATTGTTATTAAATTATACAAGAATCATATACATTAATATGATATCATATATGATCTTTTAACATTACTTTATTAATAATATCTTAGTATTATCGTCGTTTCAGGTGATAATCGATTCGTTCTTCTTAAATGTTTGGTTACGTAAGACATGTTTGTAATGGATAAATAAAATCTTATTCATAATAATAATTATATTAACATTATTTTTCACCCTAAAATGAGAATAAGACTTGAATGGATACGATGGAGGATGGATCTCACCGCGTTCGTGGAGACGGTAGTCCGTACGTACGCACGAACGCTACTTCCATTTAATTTTTATTTTAAAAGAATTGAATCCAAATGATACATAGGTATATTACTATTCCAGTATAATATAATATTTTATATATGTTACTTAAGTTCATTAACACCATCCTTTATACGTTCCATGTGTGGTATGAACGAGTCATATCATTTTAAGGGGGCGGTAGTCCGCACTTCCTCAAATGAAATTATCGTATGTATATACAACATGAAACGAATAATAGTATGAAATAAAATGGAATTACAGAAGCTTATATATATAATATATATCATTAATATCATATTTAATTACAGTTCCATCATAATGGCCACCATGAGAGGCGATAAGATGTATTTGAACAATCATCGTTTCGTGAGGCGTTAGTTTGCCATCCACAGAAACATTATGTTCATCATCCATTAGATGGAGTTGTGTGTATGTGTAGTTTGAATCCTTCTTATAACAACCTCCTAGTATATTGAGGATACTGGTTTTGTTACAAAAGAAAGTAAATAAAAAGAGTTTGGGGGTTGGAGAAGCAAAATAAAGGAAAATAATTTAAGAGAAATTGTTACCTTTAATTAAGGTAACTCACTTTGGTTGGAACCAAAGGACTTATTGAAATGATTTCTGCCTAAGGGGAAGCTTCAAGGAGGAGGAGAGGGATGTGGGGAGCTTAGTTGGGCAGAATTTGGACGAGCCAAGTGGCTTGAGAGGTGTGAGGAATGAGTAGAAGTGGTCTCCTTTTATAAGGGAGAAGAGGGGCTCTTTAGGAAAGAGTGAAAGTATTACTTTATAATATAATTATATTCGGTTTATAATGGTCCAAAAATCATTGAGGTCGAAGATAAGATGACTCATATTCTAAATAACATCAACCAATAAGAATTGGACAGGTTTTAGATAATATTTTAATCATTATAATATTATTTATTTCAATGATTTATTAATGAGGTAAACATTGCATCATTATTGTGTCATTAATAATTTAACTTATTTGATGTCTAAAAATTATAAATAAAATATCATCATGTAGGAAATCTTTTTAGATTTCTAATGAATATTTATAATCGAAAATCCAACATGTATAACCCTATGTAAAAATTGTTCTTCTAAAAGATTTAAGTTTATTCCATTTTTATTTTTATTTTAACTTCATTAATATAATGTGTCCCTACCACATACAAGTGGCTCCAAGGGGTCCCCAAATTGACCCAAGGATGCTCATGGTCGGGTATGTGTCCACCAATAAGGTTAGGACACGTTTTATGGTAACTTTGTATTATTATAATATTATTTTTTTAACCCTTATTTACCGGATTTACCCTTTAACCATGGTAAATAAAATATTTACCGCAGTAATTATTCAAAATGTGTAAAAATAAAAGTTACCTATTTACATAATTTGGACATCCTGATTCCAAATATGGAATCCATTTTCCTAAATTCAAAACACAGAAGTGGCAGAAATTAATTTAATATTAATTCCCGCTGTCAAAACAAAGAGCGTGTTTTTAAGAGGTAATAACTATCAAAAGATTGACACTTGTTTATGTTCGGTTTAATTGTAAAATTATGTCCAATGACCAACATTATATTAAATGGTAAAAATATATTCTAAATATACTTTAAAACCACTAAAAATCACAATTTATCACTATTAATTATTTTGATTAAAAAAGATGTTTTTAATTAAAATTTAGAAATTTTCACTATTCATCAAAATATAAAAGTTATCCGAAATGTACCAAAATTTCACCCTAGGCTAATTTTGATATTCCGAATCTAAAAATGAAGTCCATTTTGAAATATTGAATATATATGATTTCAAAAAGTAGGTATTACTATTCACAACGGCTAGTTTAATTAGTTGTGGTGTGTGTTAGAACTCGAGGTTGCGTACAACACACGCTATCGCATTATTCGAAGGGAAACGTACCATAGAAGCTTGGGGTGTTACATTTACACCAAAATTTCAAACTGCACCCATGGTTTGGACACTGCATGAACTAAGGCTGCTCCGCAGATCTGATTGTACCACCATGGGGGAATCTGAGCTCGCCAACATCGCTTGAGGAGTGTGGAAACATGAGAATAAAGTCATCGCAATCACTAAATTCTAGACCCGTAAGCACAACTAGAAAATGTTTCTAAATAGAGTTTCTTTACAAAATTACATCAAACCAAACAAACTTTGATATAATCTGAAATTCCACATCTGCTGTTCAAATAGATAAACATTACCCTTACAGCTTCCTCTATGCCTTTGTTGTCTGCCACTACAAGGAGGTCCACGCTGGACTGGAGGAGTTGGCCGCAGCTGCTGGGTGAAGTGCAAACCTGTCGCACCTCTGCTGTGGAGTTGTGCCGAAGAACACCTGGCCATCGCTATCCGCCGCACAAAGAGGAAGCAGATGATGCTGCTTCTACTGCGTGCTGTTGTAGGCCAGTAGAAGTGCTGGAGTGAGGAACCGATGGTATCACTGGAGTGAAGGAGGTCTGCCGCTACAAGGAGCTCGTACTACACGGGCTTAAGACGCCGCAGAGAAGGGAGCCTACTGCCCCGGGTTCAATGGAAACAGCAAACGCTTGTGCGCCGTGGGGTTTGGGAGAAATATGAGATAACCAATAGATAAAAAAAATAAATAGATAAAAATAATAATAAAATTATATTAAAAATAAAAATAAAAAATCAAAATCAAAAGTTAAATTAAAAAAGTAAACTTTAAAAAGTCAAATAAATATAGAATTTAATATATAAAAGTTATAAATTATAAATTAAAATATAAAACTAACTTAATAATAAGTATTATTAATTAATTAATTTACTATTAATAGTATAAATATATAATTAAAAATAATTATAAATAAACTATAAAACTAAATTATTAATTTTAAGAAATATTAATTCTAATTACTAAATTAGAATAAACTAATTAAAAACATAATTGACCAACTTAATTTATTTTACAATCTAAATTATTAAATTTCTAATTACTTATTTATTCATGATATTAAATTTTAATGATTTAGTGAATTTGATAAAATAAATAATTTATTTTTTAGTATTTATATTTATTAATTAAATCAATAGCATTTGATAAATTTATAATAATGTTATATAAAAGTAAATAATAATCATCAATTAAGATATTTATTAATTAACTTAAGTTTTCTTGTAACGATTAATATAACACTAATCTTAAAAAAATAACTATTTTACTTGTTCTTTGCGTTCTCATTTATTTATCTTTTTTTCTTTTCTAGCTTTGCAGGTTCATCGAAGACGTGGGAAAGCATCCAGGTGCATTCAAATAAATCAGCCAAAGTTATTTATTTGAGAAATTCTAGCGTGACATTCTTGTCGCGAAAAAACACACATTTTCCAGTACGTTCGTGAAGGAGACATTGAATTCGGTGGAAGCATTCAGTGACATCTAGAAAATGACAGATGGTATTTTAAGCAGAGAAAGAAGCAGAATTTGGGGGATGCTCATTATTAATCCATACAACACCATCTTTGAGAGTGAAAACTCCTAGGAGCAACACTGGAGATGAGCAAGGGACCGAGGAACCTGAGAATAGAGCATCACTAAAGGAGTTATTTTCTCTTCTTGTACATAATATCTTAGTAATCCGTAATCGATTGTTTTTTCATTTCTTAAATCAATATGATCAAGGGCATAATTTTCCTAGATCAGAAATCTAATTCTATTGTTTAATCATCCAAACTTCTTCATTCACATTACAATTTTCAGAATCATATTCAATCGGTGAGATTGAATAATGATTCTTTGTTTAGTTGTTTTACACCTTAAATGTTTTAAAATTCATAAATTCATGAACTACTGGTGAGGTAAATTCTTGAATACATTTATTGATGCTTTAATGTCTTATACTGTGGAAATTTACAGAAAGTTTATTTTCCAATGTTATCCTTTTCTATCTGTCAAGGAGTTTGACTAATTTTGGAGTGGCGAACACCTAATGTCAGTATTCTGTGTGTTTAGTTTCCTGGTGAGGGAGACTATTAACCTTTATTTCCTCTGGTGTTATTCAATAAATTTTGGTGGAGAAGATATCATTTAAACCAGTAGTTTGGAACTTTATAGTATTACATTTGATCTCCTCCTTTGACCTTACTACTTTATTTTAGTATTTTGTTCTCTTATATTAGTCTTATTGTAGTTCTTTGTTTATTATTATAATAGTAAGTGATTTTGTCTCTTTTCATCCTCTTTTATCTTATATATAGCTTAAAGAAAAGAACAAAAATATTGTAAAGTAAAAGCAACTATATAATGCACACTCGCTTCACTACTGACAACACTTGAGTTAATTTCGAATAAAACCTAGAACTCTCATCTGCCTTCTCTGTGGTTCAACTCTGTACCACTATGCTAGTGTAGGAGTATTAAATGTAATTTTGAGGGTTGTGACGACCTCCAGTCCCCTTTAACAACATTGAATAATATTTGATTTAGGGGGAACATGTTTTCCCTATAAATAATTGAGGAAATAGATTCAAGTGAGCATACTCAAAAAAATTCCTCAGGAAGAATGGTTCCATAATTTATACATGTATATATACCCAAATTATTACCAAAATGTACTATAAACTAAAATATAATAAAACCAAGTCCCATTTTATACAATATTTTAGGATCAATCGTTTCAAATATAACTAACACCTCCAAGTAGAGATTTCCCTTTTCTCAATCCTAGTAGAAGAAAATCTACAAATGCCTAATGGAAAATGTTGGGTGTTTCATAAAAGCCCATCATTATATCACCATGTGTTCCATAATAAAAATCCATAATATTTTACACAATAATTTTTTCAATTATAATCAATAATTCATGGTGGTATAATAGATTATTTGAAACCTGTCATGATTTTCATTTCAATTATAGAAAACATTTAAAAAAATTATTAATATACATTTTATATAAAAATATTTTGATTAATTCATGGGGAATATGTAAATCAGTTTTAAATATAATGAAATATACAAATATAATAAAAAATGATAAAAATATCCATCTTGAAAAAGGTAAGATAGTACCATGTTATGGGATCACACACACACACACACACACATCTAGTGATAACGATATTGTGCACACACATTCCCTCAGAAAATGTTAATAGAGGAATAATAAACAACCTGTTGTGGAGAAGATATTCCAATTATTTTTGTTAGATTTTTAGTGATTCATTCTATTATTATAGAATTCACATACTATTGTGTTTCCCCTAATAACGAATTATCTAAAAATGATTTCATGTTCTCAAACAACAATCAATAAAGGGAAATTTATTTTAAAATGTTTCACAATAAAATATCAAAATTATCAATTTAAATATGTTACATTCTCTTTAAAAATAATTACTTGGGTTTTTAATAAATTCATTCCTTATTCTAAGTTAAAACTAATGTGTTCTTAGGAAAAAATCTAAATTTATTTATATAAAAATTCATTTTAATTGTTTAATTTTCACAAATCAAATTCCACAATTTCCATAATATCTAAACCACACCCCAATTCAATAAAATGGGGTATATCATTAATTTTCATTCGAAAGAAAATTTAAAACTCCAATTTGATTTCAATTGTGTATAACGTAATCCAATTGAAATAAATTTAATTTAAATCATGAAATTTAGTGTTGAATCAATTGAAAAAATATACATAGAACCACCTACCAAAGATCACAGGATCACAGAACACAACACCAAAAATGTGAAACTCCAATGAAAAAATTCAAAAATAGATATCGAAGAATCAAACCATAATTCACAATGATAGAAAATAATTTCATATCCCTTAAAAAATTGAATGACTATCAAACCCTAAGGATGATATAATAATAGAACTAGGAATATTAGTAATTGAGGATTCACATACCTAGAGAACATAGAACATGAAGCACCATGTTTGATCCACCTAGAATTGTGTATAGGGAATCCATAAAGGGTTCATGGGAGCCTCCTAAACCATGGATGTAGGGATATGGGGAGTTAGGGAATAATTTGAATTAAAAATATGGTTTAGTAATTTTTTAACAATTTTTTAAATTAATTTTTCTCATTATCACTGCTATATGTGCAATGAAGATCTGTTTTTTGAACTTTGAACCCCAATTAAGGGGTGGATGGTTTCTATAAGTTGGTAGCATGTTTTTTAAGATCATTTACCACCAATAAAAACCATCAATATTGTGGTTTCTAGGTTATTTACTAGTAGAGTACACTTTTTGGAAAATATGTGCACCAATTCTTCACAACCCAAGAGCCTCTTATTTTGAGAGAAGGTTGAGGCGCAAAGGCCCCTATTATTAAAATAGATAGTTATATAACAAGTAAATAAAGATGAGTAAATACATCAAATAAGGCCCATAAAAAAGTCACCAGTGCACTCATGAGCGAGTGTTAATACTGTGAAGAGATGTTTGAGCACCCCTTCCACATGGTTGTCTCCCCCTCTATCGATCTTTTTATAGCATCCATGGACCTCCACCATTATTTGGGATCTCAAAAGATACATTAGTGTTCACGCACTTAACTCTATCTTGATCTTCCGTTTGTTTCAAGTCTTCGTCACTACTAGAAGATTCAGGTAATTCAAATGAATTATAGGTACTCACCTGTTTAACAACATTCTGAATTTGATATTGAGGGGTGCCACAGCTTGGTGAAGGCTAGGATGATTTTCCCTCCAAACTGGGAAGGTCTTCATGCACATCAAGGGAGTCTTAGATAGATTAATTCAAGTGACATGTCTGTTTATGCTACCCAGTTGGAGTGGGTATATGGTACATACTATTGGTATTCATGGCATCCTGAGAATTAGTTTTTTTAAGACATACAGTGTCTGGAATGAAAACTATTTCCCGATATTCTTTTGCTGGAAAAGGTGAATAAGCACGAGCAGTAGAATTTATTGGAAAACCATGAAATGAGGTGGACATATCTTGTGCCCTTGGAGAACCTTTCAAAGGGGAGACTTCCATATTAGTGGCATGATGAACTGTGAGAAAAATGGCTATTTCTCTATCTACTAAAAACAATAAATAGTCTTTTCCATTTGAGGAACAAGATTGTCTAGAGGATTTCATCTCTTTATTGTCTTTTTTCTGATGTATAGTTACAAGCATCATTCACCTCTTTCCTTTCTTTATATTTCCTTGAGATAGGAAGATCCATCTTTTGCTTTCCTCTTCTACTTTTGGCATTGAACAAAATATATTCTTGTGTTATTCAAGAGTATGAATCTTTTTGAGTAGCATTTTTGAAAGCTTCAAAGCTATAAATTGATTCATCATCTTCATCATATTTGAGACCTATTGACAATATTTTTTTGAATGTGGCTCCATTCATACCATCCATAACAGAATTTTCATCAACAAATAGATGGGCATCATCAGAAATATTTTTCCATGATATGATACCTCTCCTGTTTTTTTTTGAAGAAGTGATGGTCTTGATAGGTTGTTCAGTACATCCCTTTTTGGGTTCTTCATCAAGAGACCTTTGAGAATTCTTAGCAGACACAACATTCTCACTATCAGAGTTCTTTTGTAGATCAGGACCAATAACAGCAACCATCTAATTTTTCCCAGTGCTTTGTGTCATTCATTGTTTAGGTGGCTTCCTATAGTGTTATAGGTCATTCCCTTTAATTTGACAGTAGTCACAAATAACATTTATTCTACATAAAGATTCTTCATGCCCAATAATTTTACAAGAAACAACGAAAGGAGGTATTATTTCATATTCAATCTAAAGACAAATATCATCATGTTGTGTAGATAAAACCACCTTATCTGTTAATGTAGTACTAAGGTAAACCTCTACTAGGACCCAATAAAAATAACCATAACTTTCTGATTCTGTAACATGATCCATTTTAATCGGAATCCCAATAACAGATGCAATATCGAACAAAATCTCAGCATGCCACAATACCCAGTCGAGACCGTGTATTTTTATCCATAGTTGAGCAAAAGTATCCTTAAATTCAAGAAAACTGATGTTCGATTTCCATTCATGAAGTCTATGTGTACCTGACCTGAGATTGATGGAACCAATACTCCAAGTGCTACTTTTGAGTTCCACTGAAGGAAATAAGATATGGAGGAGTCTACGACCGAGGGACACGCATTTAAATACACTAAATCCCCAAATATCAGCCAACTGAGAGATGATATTTGATGTCCACCAGGGTTTTATACCATTCATTACAGAGATGCAAGCGATAAATTAATTTTTCCATAGATCAATCCTAGTCTATATTGCATCCTCTGAAGCTGAAACATGTGATGTTGAACCTTTCTGAATGATTTGATGGGGAACGTGATTTGCAAGAGGAATGAATGATCCCCCGAGAAACCCTTGAATGAGGAAAGGTTATTCAGAGCAGCATGATCATTCTTATTTTCTTCTGGATTCAGAAAATTTTGATTTGCGAGTCAAAATGCATCAAACGTGTGAATATTGATGCTGCGTGGGTGAGATATGGTAGCTGAAGCTATGGGGTGTGTCGATAGAGTTTTCGTCTCCTTCTCTTCCATCCTTCAAGATCCTCCCAAGAGCCTTTTATAATTTTAATATTTTTTCTTGAAACCACATGAGACAATACCCATCTAAATAATGATCATAAATATGGTGAAGGAGTAAATGAAATTGGTAATAGTTTATTAAAATCCCTATAGAAATATGAAGAAAATACAAAAGTGTTTTCGGATGATCCATAACATCATCAAAGAAAAGATCCTAAGATGAGGTACTCATTTAATCTGATGTAAAAAAATTTATAATAAATTTAACTTGAAACATCCTATATTATGAATTTAGAAAAATCTATACTGAAATAAATTTTAGAAAAACACCAAACAGATGTGATTCAATTGTACCCATTGTCATTAGTTTTTCAAAAAGGGAGGTTCACATTAAAATTTATAAATATTTATTTCAATCTTGATAAATATGTTCAATAGTTGTTAGATTTTGATTTCAGAATTTATTGGTTCTTACATCAAATTGTTTAAATTATCAAACGATTGAAATTTTAGATTATCATTCATGATTTTCAAATTTTTATGTCTAATAATTGATTAAGAATGATTAGATATGTGATTGGGATTTTTCGAGGAAATTGGAAGGATAACATGAAATAACACGATATGTAGAAAAATAATTCACAATGTAATATAGTGAATTTCAGACAGTCTTGTCATGGGTTACATGTCATGTCATGAAGTAATTACATGTAAGGAATTTATTTAACACCACATTTAGACTAGTTCAATCGAGCCCATTGAATGTAGGAATACATATCATGTTCCTGTGATACATGCAGTGAAATAAATATAGTATACTATTAGAATTTACCTAAACAGTGTGGTCAAATAATTGGTTTAAACCATGAGATAATGATATCTTGGAACATTAATATGTTAAACAATGTGTATCCCTAATTAAAGTATTATATTTCATTATATTCCCCATTTTAAATACATGTCGAGTTATTCATTGAGTTATTTAGACACACAACGAGTGATATACATTTCATGTAAATGGATTTTAAAAGACATATATTACAGAATCCAATAAGAATTATGATTTTTAGAGGGTTTAATGGAAACATGACAAGAGAAATGCATGATTTTTATCTATATAGTACACACCATGTAATCCATCCGTGGAACATGTCAATGCCCATGTCATGTACCCAAATGCAAGTAAAATGAGGTACATGGATAGTAGTTATAAATTATACAATATATAGTCTCCTTATAATAGATAGAATTAAAATTAAATTAAATTTATTACTTCAAAATTAAAACCTTACTATATATTCTATCAAATTGTGTCTTTAAAATTTAATAATGGGTTTATGGTATGTTAAAATACTCAATTAATTTAATCTAATAATCTATAATTAATGGTTCCATAATTAATTTTACATGAATTTGTTTATAGAGGATATCTTCAAAAGAATTAGGATGTTTAATCATATGATATGGAATTAATCCATTTATTCCATCACATCAATCATAACAATAATAATTTAATATTAAATGGATATTAACCTTATATAAATCATCCTATTTTTTGAATCTATGTTAATTTTTGAGGTTTAATAAGGCATAAATATGTCCTGTTTTTTTTCTTATATGTATTGTAGTTATTTTAAAATGGATAAAATTAAATTAATTTTAATTCCTACAAGTTATCCCTCCCTAAATTAATATGTAGGATTAATTTTTTGGAAAAAATTGTTCAATTCCCCTTAACCAATACTTTGTTTCTCCTCAAGTATATATGATTTATAAATAAATTTCATTAATGGAGTATCCCACCATGTGTGAAGGTGGTTCAAGATAGATCCATAATGATTCCAACCCTTGTGATACATATATGGATAACTGTAATGTTACAAACCATAGAAAGACCAAAATAAGAAGTTATTCCCCTAGCTCATAGGTTGATTTACTATATTTTAAATAAATTAACCATTACATACGATCATGAATTGTTCTTTATTTATGAATTATTTAATTTATGAATTCAATTATGTGGTAACAAAAACCAATTAATTTTTTTTAATTATTTAGTTTAAATGAATATAATTTTCATAAATTTCATACCCAACATTTTTTAATATATTAGGTAAGATACTCTTAACATTAACAGTTCCTATAAAGGATAAAACAAGATAAAATTTATGTATAAGAAACTAAAATCCCTAATCTTAATAATATGTTAGAATAAAATTTTTATTACTATATTTGGAGTTAATCCATAGAACTACATGCTTAAATGTGTAATGTTTGGAAAATTTCATTTTTCAAGGAGTTATCATGACTGTTCTAGGTCTACATAACCAAACTTGTATTGTATTTTTTGGCTAGTGAAAATATAATAAATATAAATATGAAACTATTAAGGAAATCTATGTTTACATTCAGGATTATGGAGTCTAGATATTGGATGAAGGAGCTTCATGCCTGTAATTATCAAGACCACCAACCTAAAAACCTTTTATGGATTTCATGGAAAAACTCTAGATCAAAAATAAGGTAAACATGGATCATTTCCAATTGAATTTTATGTGTTATGATATATTATATGTTCAATATATAAGAGTGTTGAGACATATTAAAATATTAGGATACATGATAAAAATAATTTCATTACGAATCACATAAATTGATATCAAGATATATACTAAATATAGTTGCTTTAAAATTATTGATTAAATGGAATACTGATAATCCACATTATCCTTGTGATATATATTAGTGAAATCTCATATCCTCACTTCATGTAACTTTCAATAGTCATTAATACTCCATTATGATGTGTTTCTCAATGAGTATATGTCAGACATGAATGAATCCCCACATCCAAATATTATATATAAATTCATGAGTGTTTAATATTTCCTCGCCTATGAAAAAACACTATAGAAAATTATTTAAATTAATTATTTGATGATATCATAAACATTAAGTGAACTAGTGATGTCTCTTGAATAAATGGATTCACATAGTATGATTGAGGATCTATTTGGTATATACCAGGTGAGAGGATGAAATTAATGGTTTGAGATATCAAGGACATATTTCAGATTACACATATGGAAAGAGCTCTTGCAAGGAGTCATGTAATCAAAATAATTTTATATATTGATAATAAATAAGTTATATGGTTTGAAATACATCAATTATTGTACAACTATCTTATTCTAACAACAATCTCTTGTAATATCTACATATTATTTGCTGAATTTAATATTATTGATAATTATATACCAATTATTTTTACATATCTTCTATACGTATGCAAGAAGATGAATTGAAAAATAGAAAGGCCATGTAAGGACCTTAAATACTAAAAATTACATGAAACTTCCTTCCAAGAATAGGATGATCAAGTAAAAGGTATGAGAATAATATATTTTTGCTTATAATAAAGAAAATAGTGTTTGTTAGAAGAAAAAATGCATTCTGCCTTAGAGTCATATAGAAACTTTAGGTTCAATTATTATCAATTTCAATTTATCTATTTGAGAAAATTTGTTTTCTGATATAACATTTGTTTTTAAAATATGTATTTGAATAAATGAACTAGTTAGATTCAGAATGATTTATAGAGGATATGTAGATATACAAATTGTTAATATTGATAAACATATTTTTGTAGCTATTTTTGAATACCACATTTCATTTCAATATAGTGTGATCATGGTTTTATGGTATTTTTATTTTTTTAATATATTATTTGAATCATTATTTATGTCTGTAGACATTATTTTAAAAGATATTTTTCATAATTTGGAATAAAAATTAATTATTTTATAATGATACTAATTGTAATTGTAAGGAATGTTTAATTAACTCTATTTATGTTTTGTATTACATGATAGATTTATTTAAAATTGTTAATGAACCTACATCACATGATGTATACCACAACAAAATTTGGAATTATTAACTAGGTCATCTAAAAAAAATTGCTTTAAATAATTTCACAATGAATGATATTTAGGTTCATTTGAACTAATACGTTTGGTTTATGTCATGCATGTTTACAATCCATAATTTAAAAAAACATCATTTAGTACAAAATTATAAAATGTCATATATATTCAGGAATAACTAATAAATATGTGGTTTTAACTTTTTTTATTGAATCATGTTGTGGGTAATCATACATCCTTACTATCATGGATAATTTTTCTAGATATTTATATGACTTTTTATTTAGGTAAAAGTCAAATTACATTGATATATTTAAGGATCATCATAATGGATAAGATAACTAGCTTGTAAATATGGTTAAGTTACATAAATCAAATAATAGTAAAAAATTTATAAATCATGTCAAAATTGAATACTTACAAGAGTTTCAGATTCTATCCCACCTCACTTCACATTTAAAAAATAAATGAAATGGTTTTTGTGGAGGGAGGAACTACAAATTTTTTTACATGATGAGATCAATAATGGGTCGTGAAATTCATAAATTATCCTTTTGGAGAGACATATTAAAAAATATAACCATTAATGCAATTATGAATACGAACTAATGTGATAGATAATATCCCATACCAAATGTGTGATAGAGGAAAACCATGGTTTTCATTTGAATATTTGTGGGGATGTGAATAATTTTTTTTCCTCTTCTTGTAAAAGAATAGAACACCAATGAAAAATGATTATGTTAATAGGAAGTACCAAAGGTAAATAGTAAAAATACATAAAAACTACATCATATATAATGTAGTTACTAACAGATGTCCAAATTCACTGAGAAGGATCATATATCTATAAGAAGTAATGAGAGCGATATAGACTACAATGAAGTCCTCCCTCTAAACACATAAGAGTTGGTACTAGAACGTATTCCAAAAACCCAATGCATGTGGAAATTAAAAAGACAAGACACTTGTTTAGGAGTATGAAAGAGGATATACAACCATAATTATATTATTTTATAGTCACTGGGGTGGTGATAGATTAATGTTTTATAGTAATAATCCTACATCATACATGTAAGTAGTAAGTTGAACATCTATTTCCTTGTAGAATGGATCCATTAGTTTTAATATTGGATTTCATGAATAAAAACCATATCTATATTTTGGTATATTATCCAATAAATGTTAATTACTTTGGCTGGAAATAGTTATTCATGAAGAAACTAGACATGAATTGGAGTGTATATACCGAAAATGCGTGACTGGTTACAAAAATTTTTAATCATGGTCATGGAATTAACAATGATAAAAAACATTCACCAATTTCAATGCTAAATCACATCCAGAACCTATTTTATATTGTCACCTTCCTTGAGAATGTTATTTGGTAAATGAATTTAAATATATTATTCTTTAATATGAAACCATCGGGATGAATATTATAGAGAACAACCTGATGGGGTTTTGACTCTATAAGATAACAATTTTTTAAATTAATAAGATCAAATTATATATTATATAATAAATTCATGTCATGTATGATTCGTTTTTATGAGGCCAAAGTGGAATTTTATTTTATAATGAATGAATGTGAACATTGTTTCTATAAGAGGTATTGTTAGATTATGGTCATTTTTATAATATCTATTTCCAATGAAATATTAGTTTTTGAAATGATACACCAGTCTTATTGTCTATGAATGCATGTATGAATAATTTCTTCTCGATAAGAGACATAGCAATGGAATCATATGTTCATAGGATTATGATCTATCCTAATAAATACTCATGGAGTCCCTGTCGATGACATGATACTAATATTTTCATGATATTAATGATATTCAATATAGAAAAATACAAGATGGTATTATTTCCAATGACACATAGAATTCCTATTTCCTTTTAAATTCATCATAAAACGCATTATGGAATCAATGAATGTAAAGGATTCCATAAGAACTGGTGATTGGATCAATAATGTATGCAATTCTATACACTATGCTAGATGTATTGTATGTGTTATGTGAGGTGAGAAGATATCAACCTAGCCTAAGTGACTACCATGGAATGGTACACAATACAAATTCTTAGGTATATGAGTCAGACTGACCATATTTTTTATGTAGGTGTAGGATATGAAGGACTAGACATTAGAGAATGTTGTAACACCCTGAGATTCTATGAATTTTTATTTTCAAATAAAATAAATGTCCTTGACAGACTCTATATCATGCTACGCCAATTTATGATTTATTTATATGAAATTTCATTTCAATATTGTAGTGCATCCAAAAAATATATAATATTTTGGTACACAAAACACTATGTTTGAATTATATTAAACACAATGTAGAGTTCCTTCGATCTCTTATATTATAATTAAATTTAGTCTTTTATCAAACTATTATATAATATTTATATTATTATTTAAATATTATTGTTATCACCTAACTATTGGAATGGAAGATATGAAATAAATGAAAAAATGAAAAACATTATGTTATACATGTTTAAAAAATATTTCAATACTTATAAATTTATTATAAACACAAATAAAAACAAAAATGAATATAATTGATTTGTTTTATTGAAAAGAACTATTTGTATTCCCTCAAATCAATTTTATATTAAGAAATTAAATTATTAACTATTAGGGTGATATATTACTGAAATATTAATATTATAAATTAAACAAAATATTTTTATATTTATCAAATCGGTTTAATTGGACTATGATAATAAGAAGTCCTATTTTAGTCCAAAAATATTTATTTTTCTAAGAGGATGTTTTTATACCATTTAATGGAAGACATGTTTTAAACTAAATTTTGATAATTTTATAACTTTTTAAAAATAAAATTCAGTTTTTAAATTTTAATATTAATATTTACTTTGGGATATTTCTTTTTTATTTTATGAGACGATTTATTTTTTGATGAATAGTGCAAACACTTAATTTTAATTGAAAGTATTATTTTTGTATAATTTATTTATATCATGATATTATATGAAATATTGATTGCATAGTATACTTGAATAAATTTTTTAAATATTATTAAAATTTAGTTCGTTGTAATCATCTTAAAAATGAAATTGGATCTACAAATATTTCATTCTTTTGAACTTTTTACTTTAAAACCATGTTGTTACATCCCATCCACAAGAATAATTTTAAATTAATTTCTATGAATTATTCTTTTAGAATTTGGAAAAACTCATTCCATATATTTAATTATAATTAATTATAATTTATATTAATTTCAACATATTATTTAAATAAAAAAATTAGTGAAACAAATTTAAATTAATTACAACAATTTTGGAAAAATCCACTTTACAAAGCGGTGTACCTCTATATTTGGGGGTCCAAATACCTTATAAACATGTAGAAAACCCATTTTATAGTTATAAATAAACTATATAATAACTTTTTATTAATATATACAATTATTTAAGGAAAATGATGTAAAAAACACCTCTCAATATTGTTTACCTCTTTATATTTTTATAAATTTCACTCCTCCTCTACTATAAAAGAGAACTCATCCCCTCACTTATTCACAACTATAAAGTATAATTACTTGAATAAAATAGGAG
This sequence comes from Viscum album, assembly GCA_963277665.1. Classification (NCBI taxonomy): domain Eukaryota; kingdom Viridiplantae; phylum Streptophyta; class Magnoliopsida; order Santalales; family Viscaceae; genus Viscum; species Viscum album. Next base: position 672,752,645 of record OY728157.1, on the reverse strand, counting down.
AAAATATTCTCCGTAATTATATCCTTTCAACTGAGAAGCCTTATATTTGGTAAAAAACCAACTACGTAATCCCTTTGGTGAAAACGAAAAAGAGTTTCCTGAAGAATATGCAATGTTAATCAATGTGCATTTTTCATTTGTTTCCTTCTCCAACAAATGAAATTCATCATTATTATATTCTTATATAATAACCATTTTATTCTTAATATAATCATATTTTTTATGTCATGGAAAAACCTATATTCACACATACCTACATCAAATGGGATAGACAATCATCGTTCATGTGCATGGAAAATTACCACCTCGCAAACTGATGTCTTTCATTCTTCATTAAAAACTATCATATATAGGAATTATAAGTTAATTACTGATTTAGATTTATATATATTTTAGTTTTTACATTTATTTATTCTTTTATAATTATAATATAACTCATAACATCATGATTTCAATTTTTTGAAGTATGATAACTTCGTTTGTGGACATGTGGACTACCACCTCCTTTAAGCAACGTGCTTCACATATTATTTACATAAGATGTATTAAAAATGGGATTAAATATAATAATTTGATATATATGAATTAAAATTCTAATTTAAATAATTTTAATACATTATTTACTCTTCATTCTTTAAAATTATGATAAGAAAATGGAAGCCTCATTTATGCACCTTCATGGTCTACCATCTCCATGAACATTGTATTCCATTTCAAAATTTTCTCTTTTATATATTATTATAAAAACATATATAATGAACATATATGATATTTTTATAAAATTTTAAATTATTTAAATAATTAAGTCATTATCTCATTATGAATATTAAGAATAACCAGTCAAAAAATATTCAAAAACTAAAGAACTTGTTACCTAAAACATAATTTTAATATAAATTATCACTAAATGGATAATATAAAGTAACATTTAAATAATATATGGGATGATATATCTGAATATGTTTTTTTTTGAATATAGATAATACACATATATTTATTATAAATGATTTTTTAATGCATACTATGAAATTAAATAATTAATGTATAATATTCTGCATCTCATTTTTAATTTTCTAAGATATATGATAAACTCACAACTTATTCATGTTGTGTACTGACTATAATGAACTATGAAATTTTATATCATGAATGCAATTTATTTCATAATATTAAAATTTTAAATTTATTTTATTATTTTAGGTATCTAATTATTCAAATAATACTTATGTGTTAAGGGGATTTCTATTCTCTCATTAATTTCTATGATAAATGTGTTGTATTCGCCACACATTTTATTTTTGTGTGGTATAGACTACCAATTTAACTATCATATTATTCTTGTCCATAAATTTCTGTTATTTATGTATTAATTGTATTGTTAATGTTTTAGGGGTGTATGTTTCCAAATTTGCCAAATTAGTGATGTAATTTTGTCTTGAATTGCCTTCTTAGAGACACCTGTTATGTTATGCACCTATATTATTTTGTAAGGCATATATACTGCACTCAGACATGGTGTGTCAAGAATAAAAATCATTTCATGATATTTCTTTCTTCATGAAATATTATTTCTTCATGGGTATTATTATTCAATGTTATGAAAGTGGTAAGAGTTTGTTGATATAATTACATAATTAGTGTGAATTATTTACGATTATTCTCCCATTAATGAAATTATGTGATCCATATCTCTGGGAATATCATAAAATTTATTATCCTCTATTTATTCCAGATATATTCATATATTGGTACCTTTTTTAAATACTTTGTCACTTAAAATATTTTATAAATTGCATTTAGTAAAATCTAACATTATCCCTTTCTTCAATTAGAAATCATTGTTCAATCATTACCTTGTTTTAAAATAATGTTTTTAAAAAATTCTATTTTTCTACTATGATCTTTAAATTATTTTTTACCCATTATTTACATTTTTTAAAAATTTCTTTTAAAAAAATATGCTTCTCATTTTTGGATCAAGGAACATTTCTAAACATGTTACTAAGAAAAAGGAATCTTGAAAATGTAATGATTTGTCATCAATCCAAATCATCATTCATTTTAATATTCATTAGAATGTTCCAAAAACCATTAATAAACTATTTTTCAACTATTATGAAAAGTCATTGTTTTTAGTGAGGTTACAATGAAAAAAATTCTTAAAATATTTAAGGACTTAAAAATGATTTAAATTCAAAGTTGTTTTCTATTCAAAAGATCCATGTTATCATTAAAAATCAATATTAATCAAAGATTATATCATTTGAGATGGATTATGATTCACTATAGATATTATCTAAGAAAAACATTATCATTATTTCTCTAAATGGTGTATGTTTAATATTTTATGTTAATTATGAAACTACACCCGCTTCAACAGGAAATAACTTGAAAAAACTCTCATAGAACCCATTTCATATCACGACTTATTCTATGATGAAATTATAACAAATCACATTTCTTTAAAAAAAATTATAATTTGATGAAATTTTAATGATACTAATTTCATTTCATGGGCTATTATATGATTTTTATGAAACCCATATTCTTTTATGGGTCATGATATAATTTATGTTATAATCTTGTGATGTATTATGTATTAATTAATTGTGTAATGGGTGTGACATATATCTATCTATAATTAATTAGGTAAAGATTATAATATACTTAGATAATGATGGTAAAAAAATTTAATGGGTTGATCAATAGTGGGGAATTGGTTTTTCTTGATCCAAATTGGGAAATATATGTGTCCTAATCCACATTGGGGAGCATGATCATCATGATCCACAATGTGAAACAGGTTCATTCAAATCCACAATAAGAAACATGTGTGTCATGATCCACTATAATTATTCTCATATTAGTTCACAATTAAATATTAAATTGTTTTCTATATATTTTATGGTACCAAAATTATATGATATAAGCCTATAGTTCATGATTCATTTTTTATTATTTATCACCATGATGAATCTTACCTTATTTAATACCAATATTTATTCCATGACTCGGGTATCTGATCATTTATTTGTAGGGTCTGATCATAAAATGTTATTGTCAAGTTATATTATCATTATGATATTTTTATTCATACGTATCTCCTTTATAAATCCTTATTATGCATCTAGGTTCACCATGTTCTATGATTCTATTAATTAGGTAATAAATTATAATTTAATGAAGGATTACTAAATGGGAAGAAAATTAGGTGAAAATTTGAATATCATTCACCAGGTTAGAATATTATTTTTCAACATATCCAAATACACTAAAATATTATGGTCATTGGGCCTGTACTTTTTTAATCTGTTTAATATTCATATAAAATGATGTAAAATATGTGTATATTAGCCCTACATCACAATACATGGTATCAAATAAAAGGTTTAGTAATCCATGTGAAATAAATATGAGAAAAACATAGTGATATCCCTATTTATATTTATAAATATGTGTATAGGGATGTATCAAAGGATGACCATATGGTTTCATAGATTTCTATGATGTTATCATGAATTTGGAATCTGATATTTATTTTTTCATGATTATTTGGTTTTTTGTTATGATACTAAGTTCATATACATTGATTTATATTTTTAGTTATTTGTAGGAAAATAGAATGAACTAGTTTAATGTGAATATATTAGATGTGTAATGTTTCAGACTTATGAAAATCGATTCCCTAAATGATAATATCATAAATAAAATTTGGAAGGGTACATGAGTATTGATTATACTACATAAGATAAAGTGATCGTGAATGACATGGGAACTGAATAGGGTGTTCTATCTGTATAATTTAAATGATTAAATTGATGATGTGGAACCATAATATATGACAAATAATTTATATTTTTTGAAAGGTATTTTAAGTAAAAAGATGATGAATCCAATGTAATTGTTAAAAATATTTCTAAGTAATTGAAGGGAACATGTACTTGAACTCTGTAATTATGTGATTTGAATCATGATGTGTATGTTTTATATTATGTATTTGAAAAAATATATCGAATTGTGATGATGAAATAGAGAATTGATTTAATGTAAAGGTGATATTTTGATTAAGGGAAGGGAACCCTAAATGTTTTTCTGATGTTGAGTAAATTTTATATAACTTTAATAAAGTGATGTTCGATATGAACATTTTAAATGGGATATTAATGATTACCATTAAACTAATAAATGATTTATTGAAAAAATTATTCTATGTCATCATTGATAAAGATTATAATTTTTTTCATATATAAGTAATATATCCAACAATAGCGAGTGTAATAAATCATGAATATTTGAATAATTATTTATGGTAATTCATGTTATAACTATTTTTCAAGAGAAAATATTGTACATTTATTCACAGGTTTGGTATGTGACAACCAAGAGATAATTTATGATATACAGGTGATCCATGTATTGTTGATTTTGAGAGATTTATTGACCTTATTTCTAATGTTTAGTACATTAATTTTTCAGAAGGGATATATTGTTAACCATTTATGGAATGTTTTTTTTAAATTCAGATGAGGTTTTAAAGACAATTGTATTATATCTCTATATGATGATTTATTCATATTGAATAAACTATTCTAACCATTTTTTAATGATACATGAAGATAGAATAAATGAATTGTTAGTCTATCTATGGGTCTTACAATCCATTAGTGATTCAATAAGGAAAAACCCACCTTTATTTCATTGAGTAAGAGATGAAGTGGAAATTGAGAAATGCACCACTTAAGGATGATATTGTGTATATGAAAATCTATAAAATCATCTGTGTATATTTTTTTTATCGTAGATAGTAAAATAATTCCTGAAATCTAAGAAATGTATAAGGAAAAATATTTATCATAATATCTTCTTTTCTATAGAACCTAATGTCTTATAAATCATCAAAAATTTATGAACTTTAGGTCTTTAACATTCCATTTATCATCTTCATTATTGTGATCAATAATTTCAATAATGATCTATAATAATTTACAATATTCTTCTACTTACAATATTCCCCTTCCAACAATTTTTTCTACGTGGAATCCTATATATGAGTTAATTTGTTAAAACATTGTGATTCTGATTTTCTTTTTTAAAATTATGTTTTATCATCAATTTTTTAAATTTCAGTTCCTATGAAAGTGACATTCATTTTTTGATCCATTAACGAAAAATTATAATTTTGAGGGATAAATTAATTTTTGGGATTGTAGAATGTTACATCGAAAATATTTTACGATTATTATTTTTTGAGTAAATTAAATTTATTTATGGCTTGAATTACATGCATCACCGAGTTATGTTTGATTTATATAAAAAAACATGATAATAAATCACTATAAAAAACACTTATATTAGTTTTTGGTGAATTAATGACTATTTTACATTGTATTACACAAAATACTTATTTCCTTCGATACCTTATTTTACACACAAAATTAGGTTTAACTAAACTACAATATAAAATTTATATTATTACTAAAATATTATTGTTATCAAATCACCATTTGAATAGAATATATGGAGTATTTTATATAAAATATTAATATATGTTTTACACATGTTTATAAAATTAATTCTATAGTTATCAATTAATTACAAATTAAATTAAATAACAATTGAATAAAAAGGATTTATTTTTTATATACTTATTTTGGTCCAAAATGGAATTTGCTTATAATAAATTAAATAATTCACTATTAATGATTTATATTAACTAAATTTAAATGTTATAAATTTATCTAAATGTTTATACAGTCATCCAAAATTTTATATAAGAATAATATACAAATAAATCTAAATTTTGGCATAAAATTATATATTTCTCTAAGAAGAAGTATCATGGAAATTTAATGGATGTTATGTATTGGAATAATTTTTTTACTATTTTATAATTTCTTATTTTAAGAATAAAGATAATTTTTTGAAGTGGATTATTATAATTTAGATTTGGTAAAAAAAATTTAGAAGTTTCATTGTTTTGTAAATTGTGAAAACACTAAATTTTAATTGAATATTCAAATTTTGTATAATTTATTTATATAGATAAATAATATTTATCTTATATTTTTTTAATATTTTGATCAATTTTATATGTATTAATCCAATTTGGTGAATTGGAATAAATTTCACAACAAAATCAGATATAAAGTTTTTTCAATCGTTAAAACTTTTCTACTTTATGAACCTATTATTACATCACATCTACATGGTTAATTTTAAATTATTTTCTTCCATTTATCTGTATATAATTTTAAATAATAGATTCTATATTTATAATAATAATAATATTAAATTTATGGTATGGTAAATATATATTTTGACAAAAAATGTTTTTTAATTTGATTATAATTGAATACAAAGATTATGGTGTAAATGACATTAGATAGTTTGTAGACATTAACATAAGTGTCCCAATACCATAAAAACGTGTCAAATTTTCTTCAATGAGAATATTTTAACCATATTATAAATTTTAAATAAATATGGAAAATTATTGGAAGCATGTGATATATGAGATACATCTTAATATTTTCTACCTTTTTATATTTAAAATAATTCCACTTCTCTTCCTCATTAAACGTTTACTCACCCCCCCCCCTCAAGTCTTCAGACCTCTAAATACCATTCGATCATAAAAACCAAATTAGATCCAAAATAACTGTATATAAACCTATAATCATTCATTTGGGATGAAATCCAACTAAGAAATCCCCTTAGATAAAAAAATGAGTTACTCGAAGAAAAGGTAATGTTCATCAATGTTCACCTTTATTTTTTTCCTTCACCCTCCAACAAAATTTTTCTTCATAAATTATTAAGTAATAAAATATATTTCTAGTATATTGTGATATTTTTTTAGTATTATGGGTTTGACCAACACTCAAACACACATCCAAAAAATGGGATACAAGATCATCAATTATTTTTATGGCAAACTACCACCTCACGAACTAATTTAGTTCATTCATAAATTAAAACATATAATTTTTTGGTATAATGATAGAATTAATATATTTATGTGATATATATTATATATATGAGTTATTTTATATTATTTAATTTTTATATAACACCCACCCTTATGATTTACATTTTATAAGGAATGCAATAACCTTATTTGTGGATGTCTGGACTACATCCTCCTCAAACGGATGAGCTCTTTTCATACATTGCATGGAATGTATCAAGGATGAGTTTAATAAAATCCAATGACATATATGAAATTTTAAATATAATTTAAATATTATATACATATATCATTTACTATTCATTATACTGAAATACAAAAAGAATGTTGATGAAATATATATGTGTACGTACGTCGTATCGTCTCCATTAATGATGTGTTTAATATAAAATTTATATAATATTTAGATTACTATAAAAAATTATATAATATATATATATATGATATTCATATCGTTTTTTATTTTTTTAAAAATTAAATCATGATCTCAGTAAAATGACAGTGATTAATAAGTCAAAACATATAAAAAAAGTAATTATCAGACAAAAGTCAAATTTAACATGAAATTGTAAATTAATTGGTAATATAACATCATAATAAAATCCTATATTTTATTATATATAAGAATATGGTTATGTGTTATATTTAAAATAAAATTATATTAACAATAAATGTGGTTTTAATGTGTATAAACATGGTAAATACTTATGTTAAGGGGTTTCTGCACTCACTTTTATTTCCATGAGATATATGTTATAATCACCACTTCTTCATGTTGTGTAGTTTGAATAATTAAAAATAAATTTTTATATACTGAATTTAATTTATTTAATTATAGTAATAGTATTAATTGGTTTTAATATTTTGTTGATATCATGATTCAAAAGATACATGTGTAGAAAACGTATTTTTTTATCTCACGTTTATTATAGTAAAACTAAGCCCAACATCACCACAAGTTTTTTTTTGGTTAATATACTTATAATGGTTTTATTATATGATTTATATTAATATATTTATTAGTACTTTAGATAGATTTTAGGATCGCTCATTCAATGGTGAAAGAACCTTGGTTTAATCTTATGCTTGGATCCTTTTAACTTTGATCTAATTTATTGTTATTGGAAAATTATTTACTATATTTGAGGATATTTAGGTTTAGAGGGTGTATGGTCCTTGTTCAAAGATCATAACCCAATTTGGTGATGAAAAAACTAGGAAAATCATTTTTTAGAAACCTTTTGCCCCAGTATGCACTGTCTCTCCAAACCATTCAAGGCTAGGCATTGGGATAGTGATAGGATCACAGTTTTTCACTAACATTTCACATGGGGCCACATGGTTTTCCCAAACCTTTATCCTAATGTCACTGACCCATTAATAAATAAATAAAATTTAGTATAGGTGTTTTTTTTGGTGAAAACACATTTTAATTATCTCTCATCCTAACTGTATGGGTTCCCCAATTAACAAAATAGATGAATCATGGTTGGCTCATGGTTTAGAAAACCATGCGACCAAACCACGAGTTACTTGTTGTTGGATAAAATGGTGGAAATACCCTTAATTAAATGTTTAACCTCTTATATCTACTCATTTATTCTCCAGTAGATAGACATGGCTTCTTATACTCTCTTTGATCTCCTAAAGAAATCATTTAATGCATTTGATCCCTTTCCTCAAACCTGAGTTCATTCAATGCATTATTAAACACATTTTATTTGTGTCAGTGATATCTAAATTCATTTTTACTTATAACTCATTTCTCCTCCTCTCGATGAACATATCAACATGTAGGATCATATTCCATATTTTCCAGTAATAGTTCTATTCATCAGGTATCTTTATATCAAGGATGAAATATAGTATAATAATAGAGAAAGAGAGTCAAAATAGTAAGATATATGTTGTCTATTAATGATTATATTACTTTTTATTTTCTATTTATGTGTCATTTTGATTCATTCTGATTCCACTATCTATTTCTCTTAAATTGTAACTGCCTAAAATTGGATACCTCATTTAAAACCTAATGAAATTCTTATAACCTTTGACAATCACTACGATTTATTGATCCACACCATTATGTGTTCCTTCTTATATTCCTAAATGGATTTAAAAATAATATTGTAAAATAACATGTTGGAGTCTTTGGTCATACTTTTAAATTGTGACATTATAAATTAAATTGGTATATGGAGTGTCATATTATGTCTAAAACTCTTATAACTAATTGACATGAATTTTTTTGAGTGGTAAGTCCATTTTAAGAAATTTAAAATGAATAGATGTTACACCGAGGATAATATTAAATGATAATGAGAAATGGAATACACCTTGTCCAGTATTGAATACAATTTTTCTTTAATAAATTTATGACCTAATTGAATTAAAAACATTAATAAATATAATTTATGGGAATGATGACCCTTGTAAATTATAAATAAAGGAAATGATGAACCATATTCATTTTATAATTAATTTGACGTGATTACCCTTCTTCTTAATGTTAAATCACTACAAAGACCCTTATATAAATTAGATATGAGATGATCATGGAATCCATTATATAAAGTTGATACTACATGGGAATGTAATCCATTTATATAAACAAGATTTGGGAATGGAATACATTGTGACATCTGCTTGGTGTCTCTTTTGATAATGTAAGGTTGTACTATTTTATACTATATGGTATCAGTTCCCTATACTACTTTGATACTTTCCAAGGAGTCCCCAATAATCTTGGGATATTGGGAATCATGTCCCTTGTATATGTGATATCAGACATTACAACCCTTGATAATATTTAATATTTATTCCAACACATGCCAAAAGAAGTAGAGTCAGTCTAGTTTGCTTCAGGAACTAGAGCTAACCCATTTAATGTTTTTATTACTTAATTAATTAATTATATATTCACACCTCCATGATATATACACATATTGGATATTTTTAAACACATTTGGGGTTGTCTTGCTAATATTTATCTTAAAACCTATCCAGGATGACATTGTTTCCTGGGATGAGTACATGATTATAGATGTACATAAGGGGAATCATTCTCTTATGGGTAAAACCAATTTGTAAAAACATATGATCGAGATAATAGAAGATTACCAGACTGGAGAACACAATGATGGGATAGGTCGGTCACATTCTATAATGTTTTTTATGATACTAATTCCTTATTTTTGTATCAACATATACCTAAATTATATTTTAATGAAACAAATTAACAAATATTTGTATACGATTCATTATCTCGAGTACTACATTTAATTGTTATTCAATGCATGATAATTTAATTTGGATTACAATTGTTATTTGTTATTACATTTCATCCATGATTTATCTATTTATTTTAATGTTTTTCAACTCTAGTAATGAGGGAATAGTCTCTTCATGGACACAGCCATGTACCTCACTTCTAGTAAGAATCCTATGGAATTTGGGTGGATTCTATTGATGTCATTTGGCCCACCGGACATGGGGAACCTCTAGGTTGGTCTCGAGACCGGGATGTCACAAAGTGGTATAAAATAATTTTCTAATCTTGAATTAATATTTCTAATAAATAATCACGAGATTTGTAAGGTTATTTTATTTAATAATGAGCTATGATTGGGCTTATTTGATAAAAGTATTGAACAAATCAAAATTTCCTTTAATAGAAATTGTTATTCCCTTGTTTTCTTCCTATTAATTTTTCTTTGATTCCATCCTGGGGTGATTCAACAGAATTCTAATATTAATATTAATATAATTGAGGTTTTTCATTTATCGGTTTCCTAATGAGATGAGGTCAAATAAGAGTTTATCATGCATCATATTAGTTACATTGTGCGAGTTCACATTCAATTCATATTCTACTCCATATAAGAGACACATTTTTTCATCACCTGTGATCTTATTGAGTTCTTGCATGATATAAATAGAACTATTATGAGCTAATGATTCTTTCTGGCGACCATGGAAACCTATTTGGTACTTCGATTTCCTGTGATAACTTGAAAATTTTCCCTATATATGTGGTGGAAGACACAATATGTATCCAACTATGGAACATTGATTTGGGCACCATTGGTCACATGGACTGGATTATGTTATGTCATCGATTGACTGAATTCCATATTTTGGTTAATAAGTTGTATGGGCCCTAATATATATTATATGGTGATCTATTTTTTTTCCACCATGAGAAATTAAATAAACATATATATGATTTTAAAATAAATTGAAAATTTAAAATCAAAGAGCTTGACGCTGTGATATCCTAAGTAGTTTGAAGTAGGTAGAGTCTGTATTGTTCAATAAATGTTGTATCACAGAGACATGACTCCTTGATATGGAAGAGGGGAAAGATAATTATATTTAAAGAAATTTTAACTATTATATTACTTTATTCATTTTTTATTTTATTACTGAATAATATTTGATACATTTTATCAGAATTTGGAGAGTAATGCCACCATAATAACATTTTTTCATTCTCTAGGTGAGTGGTGGAGACCATTCCATAGAGGCGGTGGGACAGAAACTGCTAATTATACTAGTAGTACTCATATATGTATGAACACTTTATGTTCCCAATGTGGTTCATGATGCCTATTTTTCGAAGCGAAAATTTTTCATTTCTATACAAGACATAGAGAAATCTGTACTCGGCTCCTTATTTGAGAAAGTTGACTGGGGAGTTGAAATAGAATCATCCTCCCACATCTTTTGGGGATGGTATAAAACATTAATCAATTTTATCCCTCACAAAAAAAATGTCTATATTTGATTGTTTGATGGAAGATTCTAGGAGGAGAGTGAAATTCTTAAACATTAAGCTGAGAGAATATTCCAATCATTGGAGGTATATATGAAATTAGGTTGTCCAATATTTAGAAGCGACGTGAAAGAACTTCTATATGATATTCTTCAATAATTTATTCCTACAGAATAAGAGGGTTGATCATTCAATGGAGTTTATGAACATCTAAAAAGGTTCAATGATAGTAATGGACTGTTCATATCATTTTACTAAGCATTAGTGCTTAGAACATTTCAATACTTTTGAGGATCTAGCAATATAAATCCAATATGAGGGTGGTCTAAAAAATACTATTAGTTCTCATGTAAATTATTTTCTATTTAATAACATATTTTATATTGTGAACCATGCCCTTATCACCATGTGGATCTTGAGGGATGAAAACCGTGTGTGGAAAAGTATTTTAGAACCTAGACAAATTATTGGTTCTACTAGTGGTCAGAAGCTAAACATTGAGACTATGATTGTGAGCAGTAGGAGCTAGTTGGCCCACATAGATATTTTTGTGAAATGTCACCAGTGTGAGAATACAAGGAATAATCATCCCTAATATCCTAGATACCCTGTTGAGTATCGAGTCAGTGGTAGGTTGGGGAATCGTCGACATTTCTATAGAAACTTACCATTTATTCCAATATTAATAGGATTTGAGGATGCTCCACCATTATGAGAAGGTTTTGTAGCTCATCACCAAGAAGGTATCAAAAGTAATTATGGAATTGTTTGAAGATTATTAGGCCCTATTATTGGTATCCAATCATTATATTTTTAGTTCCAATAAAGAGGGAGTACTCCATATAGTCCGGTTGATTTATATGTGTGTGGATTAGTCTGTATCTCTTTAGTGATTTTTATATCAGAGGAAGTAGAAGTTGTACGATATAATATTCAAGGTAATTTTTTAATATCTTATACTATCATTTTTTATTATTTGATAAAAGTTAAAAACATTCATTCATATCTATGAATGTTGTGGATAGTGTTAGAATTTATGTTGAATACTCATGTGGTGTAACAAAACATGGTACACCTTTGGGTATATCATTAGAGATAAAATTCTAGTGAAAGTACTTCCCCCTTAAGGTAGGTAACAAACAATTCATATAGATCTTCTTCTTCCTCGAGATGACTGACATTGACATCATTATTATAATGGATGGGTTGGTTCCTTATCATGCCTATGTAGACTGTTATTTTATATGGTATCATTTACATCACCATAGGGAAGTGAATATGTTCTCAAAGGTGGGTGGGATGTCCTAGATATTATATTAATTCTAGTACATCATGTGATTTGAGGAGGAACCCCCCAAATTTATATCATAGACAATAATTATTAGGGAATACAAAAGTTTAAGTTCCACATATTTTTTTGATCAATTTAGGGATGTTTTCCATGATTACTATTCAAGACATCCTCATGATAGAGAGGTAATATTTACAATCGAGATATTTTATAGAGCCCCACCATTATTCATTCCTTTTTATCAAATGGCCACTATTTAGTAGGTGGATCTTATGAGGAATCTAGAGGATTTAAGGGTCAATGGTTTTATATAGCACAAGACTCCCACTTGGGGTTAGATGGTCCTTTTAACCTAGAATTCAAAAAGAACCATTAGGATTTAAATAGATTTCTGGTATATAAATCACATATTCATGGAAAAATGATATACTTTACCTCACATAGATGATCATTCTGAACATCTCTATAGATTGAGGGTGATCATATTAATCGAATGAAAATAGATATTTTATTAGTTTCTAGTTAGGCATGTAGATATTAGATGTATGTAATTTCATTATAGCTATGACTTATATGGGTATCTAGTGACATCCTTCGGTATTATAAAGGAACCTGATGTCAACATGGAATTAATGAATTGAGTTACAACACCTATTTAGATTTAATTTTCATTGTATTCATAGATGAAACCTTGGTGTCTTCTAATACATGGATTAACTATGCCACCAATCATGATATATTTTTTAAAACAAGAAGATAGTACCAATTTTATGTGAAGCTCAATAATTTTCATTTATGGATCAACAATTTTCATTTATTGGGTCATAACAAATCAGAGGAAAAACTTTTTGTTGACCTAGAGAAGGGGGAATCAATTGTTACCTAGGATATTAAAAACAAAATCAATGAATGAAAGAGTTTATTATGTCTTTATAGTCATTATATCTATTTCATATAGGACTTATCTACCCTTTATTCACCACTTACTGGTCTTACAAAGAAGGGTGTGTAGTTGTTTGTGGTCCAAAGCAGGAGAGAAGGTCATTTAGTTGAGAAAAAAAAAGAAGGCTTACCTAGACACCTATTTTGATTATTCTAGACCCTAAAATAATCTATATAGTGTTTTTGGATGAATTGTAAAATAGACTAGAAGAAGTGATGATTTAGGATAAAATGTTCATTGCATCAGGATATGTTTAGTTGAGTCCTCATGGGTGAAATTACCCGACAAAAAATCTCGAGCAAGTTGATGTCGTACATGCCTTGCATTGTTCGTGGAATTACCAATTGGGATAGAGTTATTTGGTACTTAAATTCCATAAGAGCCTTAGGTATTTATTTACATTGAATGAAACTAATCTCAGGAATTTAGGATAGATATAATTTATACAGTACTTTGATGTTAATATACCATATATGTCTTTAAAGGGAAATTATGTTATTTATGCTTTGATCAAGATGTATTAGATACACACAGTTTTGGAGGATAGTAGATAATGTAAGCTTATGAATATTTTTTATGTGATGTAAATAAAACATAAAGATAATCATGGATAGTTTTTCCTTCATTTATGTCCATGTATTCTTCACTTTTAGATATGGTGATGATAAGGTTACCTTCATATCCAGAGTGCTAGGTCATACGTTGGGGAATATACATTGAGGTCCCACCCCCAAATTGATTGATAGATGATGAAGAATTTCTACATGTATATGGTCATATTAGTGTCCCCACATATATAAAAGAGGAGATGATGTGTGAGTCTCCTTTTTCAAAGTGGTAGTTTAACCTGGTTATCAATAAGATAAATTATCACATGAGGAATACATATTGGTGTCCAAGTATAAAGCATCAGAGAGCTGGTTTTATCACTAGGTGTTCTACATATTAGCAGATGAATGTAGAGCACCATCAACTTACTAAATTTTTATATCCATTTCCAGTCCCCAAATTAAAATGGGATGATTTTCCTAATGATTTTTTCAAGAACGTACCATGGTCTCCTCGAGGTAGTGACACATATTGAGTTTTCATAGATTGAATGAAGAATGTATCTAAATTCCTCTATATATAGTAAAATATCATCGTCGATGAGATGATATGTTTATATATATTTTATATTTTATGATTACATGAGTTCCCTATTTATATAATTTAATATAGGTACAAATTCTCAGAATTTATGTTTTGGAAGGTGTTGTAGAAAGATAAAAGCACAGTAGTGATTTTGAGAAGAACCTATCACTGTTAGCCCGATGTTTTATCGGAACGGGCTATAAAACATATAAAGGATATTCTTTTACCATGAGTCCTTGATTTAGTAAGTTATTGTAAAATTAATATACCTCTAATCATTTTTTACTATTGTAAAATTATTAAGAAATTATTAAAATGGATCCCTATTACTACCAATACAATAGGTCATGTCATTCACCCATGTTCTTATTAGAGGATAGAAAGGTAGTGCTACTGGGTCATCATCTCATTCAGAAGACTTTATAGAATGTTTATTTGATCATGACGTTGATGTCTAATGATTATTCTAGAAAAAAATTATATATTGATCACTGTCAACCACCTATGTTGTTTGTGGTTGATATTGTTCTCTTGCGTCTATCAGTGAGACTAATGCATAGATGGATACAAAGTTGAGGGAATCTATCACCATTAACTATCATTAAATATGATATTTTAGAGGGATTCAGTCTATTAGACAGTATATTTCAATTATCTCATAGGTATTGTGCCATTCATGACTTCTTCAATGTTTCATAGCTTCAACAACATCATGTTGACCCATAACATAATTTTTATCTCAAGGATGTTGATCCTGGTGTCTTTTCTTCCTCTAAAGAGTATACTAAAATCATCATCAATAGGTTCATAAAGGCAATATGAGGGTAGTATAGCCCTATATTTTTTTGTGGCAGAATGGTTTGGAATAAGATGAGAATGGGAATTAGAGGCTGACGTATGTGCTCAGTGGATGGAGTTGTTATCAGATGAATTTGTCATTCCATAATAAGGTAAACCCGAGGATGAGTTCCTTTACGGGGGATGAAAATAAGACCCATATTTTTATAAAAGTTATATATATTTATAAATTTGGCTTAATTAATTGTTATTGAACAATTATGGGTTCCATATGATGTTATAATGGTTTTGGGGTCTCATGGGACTATTCAAATCCCAAAAACCCCATACGGTGAAGTGAAAAACATGGTTTCATGGTTAGTATAAAATGTTCTCCCTATAGTACACAATATATATTAATAAAGTAGTGTTGGAAAATGGTGCCATGTTTGGAGCATTGTTTTCACTAACTATGCACCAAGGGCCACACACAAATGAAAAAATATTATACTTTTTAACATAGGTTTTTTTTCAATGTTGGGGTATGATTTCACTAGAATTATGTCATAACTATGTGATTTCCCCCAGTACAATTGATGATGCATGGTTGGAATATGGATAGGCCAACTGTTCATCTAAACCATGGGACTCTTATTTTTGGGTGAAATGATGAAAAAATACAAAACAATATATTTTACATTTTTTCCCTTAATTTATTCTCCAATGGACATGGAGGGATATTTTCTTCAACGTCGTGCTCCAAAAGACATCATTCATAGTATATGATCTCATTCAGTCATCTGAAGTTCAACCAAATAATTTTTCATCTCATTATATCCACATCAGTAAGATCTTCCTCAAATATCAGTCATTCTTCCTTTCTATTCCACTCGAAAGAGTTAATGAGGTGTTGGATTGTATGCTCTATTTTCACGGTGTTTATCAGATCATTATATTTATTCCAATTGAGGATGAACTAGAGGATTATACTTTATGTGGAGACTCGTAGGAGTATGAGGTATTTATTATATAAATTATTCCACCAATTTTGATGTTCTATAATATATGTTTTTTTATTTTACATTGGTTCAGTTATGTGTTATCCCAAAATTGAAATTTCCTTAATTTTTTTCCTTTTTTAGAACCTAATGAAATTATTATTCACCTTGAGATCGATTACCTTAGATAGATAAAACCCTTTGGGTTTTACCTATTATATGCCAAATATGTATTTAATGAGAAAATCTTCAAATCAACTGTTGGAGTGTTTCTTCTTGCTTCTAAATTTTGATATTATATATGATATAGATTTATGAAGTGTTATAGCATTCCTAATAATCATATAATGAATTGAATTGGATAGTGGTGAGTGGTAAGCCAACATCATCAATTTTAAGATAAAGAATTCTTATTACCTTGTGGATGTTAAATGATAATGGGAAAGAGATTATACCATGGCTCATATTGATGAAAATGGGTTTTTAATAATGATATGATATAAAGGAATAATAGCACATAACAAATAAAATAAATTTTCATGACGACCATTCTGAATTATAATGAATAGGAATGATGGCCCTTATGCATGTTATAATGAAAAGGGAGTGATAAACATTATGCTTTATATTAAATAGGAATGGAGACTTATATATTAATGTTATATGACCCAGACATGGTTTACATTAAATAACTATGATATGAAACTACCATGGTGTCCTCGGTGACATAGGCATGGAGTCTCTTAGGATTCAGGCTGAGAGACCCTTTTGATACTGTATGGTAATGGAATACCTATGGATAATATATGGGAATCTCATACCATACTATGATATTGTCCATGGTGTCCCTATAAAAGCTATGATAATGGGAATGTGGTCCCCTATACTAATACTAAACTACACGTGTTATCCCCAATTAATGTGGTATCCTGAATTTTGATGCTTTATATTATTTTAGAATTATTCCAGTCGAGATAAAGTAGGTTAGTGTGAGTCACATTTTTTTGGGACCAAAGCTAACCCATTTTCTTAGTTATTAATTATTTAAATTTTTATATCTTCAAACTTCTATGATATATTGATATACTAGATATTTATAGATTATGTCGTTGGTGGCTAGATGAGATTTATATTACACCCTTTATGGGCTTCCTATGGTACCCAGTCTAGCAACTTGCTTGCATGTGTAGATAAGGGGAAGAAACCTCTTATGGATACATGAATTTCAGAATTACATTTGATAGAGAAGGCATCATATGACCAGGATAGATCATGTGATATTGGGATAGATTTTTCTCTTTTGGTACCTATTTTTATAGTACTGGTGCCAGTTGTTTGAATATGTGTTTTCCAAATTTATAGATACATGACATACATTATCATAATATTTTATTGGACATTGTATTCATTTTACATCATTTAATTATTATTCAACCCATGGTTATTTACCCTTATTTCTACTTCTTATTCAATATTATAATTCATCTAATATTTTTCTTTTGATTTTACCATTGTACTACTCTGGTAATGAGGCCATAGTCTCTCCAGATACTCACCCATGGCCCTCAATTCAAGTCAGATTATTTTGGATTTTTGGGAGATGTACTTGAGTACATATAGACAACCATGATAGAGTAACCTCTATGTGGAACCCCTATTCAGTATAACAAAGCAGAGTTTCTATTTCAAATGTTACCAAATGGGAAAAGTATTTATTTTCATCAATTTTTCCTCTATGATAAAAATTTTATGTTATGCACATATATTATTTTACATGGTGTATATACATACTATTGAATATTTGTATCATAAATATAATTTTTTTTGTGATTTTTTATTTTTCATTTAATTTTATTCTCTCATGGGTATTTTGATTCAAATATACCAAATTGGTAAGATTTTAATGTTATAATCTAATTGACTAGCAGAATTATTTATGATTATGCTTGAATTGATGAAATATTATGATCCATATCTAAAGAACAATAATTAATTTGATTATATTATTTATATTCATGACATATTCAAGTAATGGTTCCATTTTATACTCTTTGGTAATTAAGATAACTAATAAAGTGTTTTTATGAAAATCAGACAATATATCTTTCTTCAGTCAAAAGTTTATGTTCAATCAAAATAATGTTTCCAAAATTTTTTTAAAAAAATGTTCAAAAATTTCCCAATGATATTTAAAATTATTTTTTACCCATTTGTTTCTATTCTCGGAAAATTTATTTTAAAAAGTTTTCATCTTGTCTTTTTAAGATCGTGGAACATTTATATTATTTCAATGTTACAAAATAAATGTTTGGAATATATGGATTTATCCTAGGTAATGAAATTAATATCTTTGTATCCTCCATTTAATTTTTGTAAGATTCAATTTTTTTATGTATTTTCATCCCAATTTTATAGAAATTTGTTTTTTCAGACCTGTTTCAAGGAAAAGTAAATTGAAAATTTTTTATGTCATAAAAATGAATTATAATGAAAGGTTATATTCTATATGATATTTTCCATGTGATATTTCAGAATCCTTGTGTATCTAATTATAAATAATTTGATATTATTTATGATTTAATAGGTATATAATCTAAGGAAACCATTCTCATTCATTCTCTAATTTGATTATATAAAATGAGTGATAGTTTTTTATGAAAATCATTTGTATTCCATGAGTTATACCATGATAAAATGAATACGCAACTTTTTTTCACATATTATTATTTAATGAAATGAATAAGAAACATACATATTTTCCCCATGTTAAAAAAGATGACATTTCATAATACTTATTTCATTTCATGGGTTCTGATATGATATTTCTTAAAAAGATCACTTTTTTGGTTTGTGATATAAGGACTACTAGTATCATGTGAAACACATATGATTGAATTAATTTTGTGATGGGTGGGACCTATATCATCATCCATTGAATTAGGTAAAGATTTATATCTAATGTGATAATGATAGAAATTGTGTCTGGAGTCTTGAACCAAAATGTGAAATAATTGTTTTTATATCCCCAATTGGAAATAGGTGTGCCCATATCCACATTGGAAATATGTTCACCCTAATCAATACTAGAAAATATGAGAGTTATGATCCCCTATAGAAATGAGTAGTGTTATTAACCACAATTTTGATGGTATTGGAAGTTAACCGTGTCATGTGAATTGGTTTTCTATATTTATAATGATTCCCCACATATATGATACGTGTTTATGGTTAACAATTTATTAATGATTATATATCACCCTAATGAATTATATCTTATGAAAATATAATATTTATTCCAGGAATCATTCATTTGATCATTACTTCATATTCTATGATCTACAAATATTATTTTCATGTTATCTTACCATTATTATCTTGTTATTATTACATATCTCTTTTATTTACCCTTAATTTTCATTTTTTCTCACAATTTTTTTGTGATTACTTTCCCCAAATTATGAATAAATTTGATATGAAGATGTATTAAATGGGAATATTATTCTTATAAATATTTAAGACCATTCACCAAGATAGACGATTATCTTTCAATGTCTTTAAATACTATAATATATTAGGGTCCTTGAGCATATTTTTTTAATGTTCTAAGTATTCATATAAAATGATTTAATATCTATTTAGGTTATGAATGAGTCTCTATAGATATTAGGATTCTAATTTCATTATAGTTATGGATAATACAAAATCACAAATAGGATACATCATCCCTATAAATAGAGGTGTTATGACTAGAAAGAGCTTAAAGAATGATGTGGTGGAAGATTCTATAGCAGACTCTTAGTATATTTTGGGTTCTAATGTATCTATTAAAATATTTATGATCCACAAATCATTTCAGTATATTGGCATGGGAACAAGAAATAAAAATCTTATCAAACACCATTGTGATAATTCATTATTATATTCCCGTTCCAAAAATCCATAATCGCATCAACTGAAAAGAAAATACATTGATTGAGTCACCATTTTGTGGGATTTTTGTCAAATAGGTGGTGTGATAGTGAAAATAGTATCTCTTGATGATAATGAAGTAGAACCATTGATTAAATAATTGGATTAATAGAAACATCATTATAATTTGTGGCCTACATAATTGAGTGTCACATGTAGTTGGACCTAGTCAATTTGTGTGTTTGTTGGAGTTGCTGTCTGAAGGCCAATTTTTTAGTTTCATAACATGTATATTTCATTATTCAATTATTAATAAAATATATTATTTTATGTAATTAATTTTTTTATGAATTTAATATAGTAATTTTTTATGTTATTTATCCCATTGAAAAGGCGATCACAGTTAACTATTACTAGCTCAACCCTGAACTAAAATGATATTATTCATAAATATTGTTCTATAGTCAAATAATATTCTATTATGGGACACATTGAATGTCACTATTAGGTGTGAGTACTCATAAGTGTTGATAATTCTTCCCATAATGTTCACTTTTTGTAGTATCCCCAATTGGTGATTATAACAACGTACCCTCCTACAGTTACATTCAGGGTTTAGTGTCACCTTATATTTCTATTATTGAATGTGGGTAACAGTATGTGGACTATAATATTATTAGTAATTCTTGTTACAACACATTCGAATAGATAAATGTTTAATCAATGATGATATATGTTTATGGATATGTTTGATATGTAATGTGTGTCATGAATGATATGTTATTAATGAATATTTCGAGAATGGATTGGTCCCTTAAATATTTATGTATATATATATCTCATCTAGTTGATGGGAATTGAACTATAACATTAAAATAAATTGTCATGGTGAAATGATGTTTTTTTTAAAATTGATCAATGAAATATGTTTTTAGAACTATGTTTTTTTTCATAGATGTCTATCCAACATGATTATATATTGAGAAAAATAAATTATATTACACTATGATAATTCTTATTTGGTTGTCAAGACATCAACATTATGTTCTTTAAATTGTGTTCCTCGAACCATTACCTAATAATAATCATATATATTAATAATTCCCTTATAATTATAATTATTAAGAATCCTAGTGGGTTACACATTATGTTTTTCATTGATATTGACTGAATAATAATTGAATTTAATTTTTTGAATTAATTTTATTCTCATGATCTATGAATAATTTATTAATGTGTTATTATTATCAAAATTTAAATTGCTGAATTAGAAATATATTATTTTATTTATGAAATGACAAGGATTTCTAATAGATCAAGATGGTGTCTAGTTATAAATGTTAATTTACGAGACTGTAAATTAATAATTATTATTTCACCAATTAGAATGTAAAACATAATATAATAGTAAAATTAATATTATTTTTTGGCACGAGGATTATTAAATATTAGATTTTTATATAAGGGAATATACGTAATTAAATAATATGTTAATCTATTTTTTTTCTTTACAATTATATTTTTAGGTAAATTATGTAGGGTCAATAGAACATTGATAATATAGAAACCCTTATGACACAATAATTATTGGTCTCTATCTAAAATTTAACATTATTTCCTCTAAAGTGTGAGATTAACTCTTTAGTGCCCAAAGGATCTTTGATAGATCATGATGAAAAATAGAAAAAAAAATTGATCCATTGTGCTATAACCTATAAATCATTTTTTTCTCAAAGACAAAATGGTCATGTTTGCATTAGTGTTTGGTGGATTATATAGTTGAGTCCATAAATAAAAACACAGTTAACCCCTAAGTGATTTTTAAGGATATACAATTTTATTGATGAAAGGATATTAATATGTGAAAATCATTTCATTAGATCTAAATAATTTAATAATAAATTTTACATGCTTGATAAACTATTGGGTTTTCAGGGAAATCATTATTAATTTAAATTTTACTATATCACCATCCAAAATAACATCCAATATTCTAAGAACCATCATCATAGTCTCTTCATAACACACTTCCAATGACATTATATCCCTGACATCCAGAAAGTATACTATAAAGAGTGTTTTGGTGTTATCCATGTGAGAACCTCCAATGGAGAGGTAATACTATCAATCCAAATTCACTTGATTTTTTAATGTTCTACACCCTTCAAATAAGTTTTTTTCATTATTTCATGATAACAAAATATTTGTTTGAGTGATTTTTTTATTTTAACAATGCACTATATGTTATTACCCAGAACTCTATCAATGATATTTCCCTTCAAAAGTTTTTATCATATAGTATAGATCATATAATATCACTTATAGAACAAAATAAAAAAATCATAAATGATGAATGAAAGAAATACAATGTATTCTTGATAATGATCCAACATTGATAAACATCACCTTATAAATGATAGAATCATAAGATAAATTTTTCATGTTCTGAACATTACAGTATTGAAAATATATTTTTTGTGGAACTTATCCATTGTTCAACCAATAATCGATTAGTAGACTCGCTGATAGAAGTTGGATGCTACCTCATGAGGGACAAAATAGAATATTGTTCACTCATTTTCACATTTGTAAGTCCTATATAATTAATAAAATGATAATGATTTCTGATAATAACACCATTATTTTTTATTCCATATCCAATAACAATTGGTTTCTCATGATGGAAATCGTTTAATTTTCCATTATATTTAGCATTAATGTGACTCTTTTGGGTTTCATCCATTGACTAAAACCAAGAAGCTTAGTATTACAATCATTAATCATAATCGGAAAACCAAAAAATCAAGAATAAAATTTCAATTCAGGACACGTTTGGTTTTATCCTAGATTATTCTTAATCATTTATAAAGATCTAGGCCTATAAATTATGCATTTATATATCCTTGGGGTTCTTCCTAGGGTTTTATCATCCTAGTTCACAATAGTTAACTATACCATTCCTTTAAAGAATACTATAAAGGTCCCTATTTACACATTGATATTAAATCAATGTTTAAGAATATTAATTAATAAATATAACAAATCCACAATAGGACTATATTGGATTATTTTCTTTAAAATATGGGAAATATTAAAAACGGGTTCCTAAGATATCTTCATTTTCTCCCACGTATTTTGTCATTACTAGTCCCCTTTTTGACACATCATACATAATAACCTTCTTCATGACCTGAGGGAAAACAAATAAAAGGATTTGTTCAGATTCTTAGTAATCGTAAACATGGTATATATAAATTAAATCATAATCATATGACATAATAACATAACATTTGAAAATATAATCATCAAGGTGAAAGATCATGATATCATTCCACGTGACAAATCATAAATGTTCCTAAGAATCAATGTACGTAATCCGAAAACTCAAAACATAATACATGATTTTTTTGGAATACACATAGCATAGAATATCATTTCATATTATCCATGACTTATTTCTAAGACAATAATAGTAGAAAAGTCCATTACTGAAATGAGTTCTCTCCTCGTTCATGCCCTGTATTAATAAACCAAGAAAATTTCCCATTCTATCCTGGTTTATCTAATGAGATATAAATATTTAATCAATGTATTGGAGAGAGGTATTGGTCCACCCATCCCATAATTAAATTATCCATACATGTTCCACAAAAATATAAATCATTCATCATAGCATAATCTAAATAATAAAAGGGGCTTCTTAAACATCATTCCATCATAATCCAAATAAAAAAATGGATTTCATAAATATAATTCCATAATAAAAAATCACATCATTGTAATAATAGGAATAGAAACATAACACGATTTAAATAATTTCTTCTTATATGGATAATAGTATTCATAAAACACATGAAATTAATTCATGAGGAAAATATCCTTTTTTCTTACAAAAAAAAATTATCACCTCGTAATTTTACTATAATGAAATTTATTTCAAAATAAACATAAAATATTGTAGAGGATGATTAATGGAAATAATTCTTTAGGATGAGGTAAGAATATTCCCATGCCGTATAATTTAAAAAACCATTTTCCTCATACTATCTCTGAAAACTCAAAAAGTACATCATATCAAACAATGAAAAAATATTAATTTCAAACCATTGAATAAATATTGAACAGTGGGTAAAATGTTCTTTAAATAATTATAGAAGATTATAAATAATTATCATTTTTAGGAAAGGATTGTGTGGATGATAAATATTCCTCAGTATATACTTACGTATAGACAATCATGGATAATAATGAGATTTGAAAAGTGTCCCTTACCTTTTTGGTCCGATTTACATTGTATGTATCTCAAAATCCCATATAATGATTTAAATAATTTCATTGACTTCATTCATAATCATATTCATTTTTATTATATCTTTTTGTCATTCATTTATTAATAATATTTCATTGTTGTTTGTTATTCATATATTAACTACTTTATGTTCTTATACAAATTTTGTTGAATAAGTAATGGTTATCCTTCATATGTCATAATTATATTTTTATTAAATGATATTAACATAATATAAACCATGTTTATTCAATAACTAACTTTATATAATCAGGTTTTAATGAAGATCATGCAGAATAAATTGCATCGCATCGTGGAGATGGTAGGCCATACTGACACACGATCAATGAAATCATTACCATATTTGTTGAATGGTATTAAATAGGATGGTGTATAATATTTAATAATTTATATAATATTAAAATAATCATATACATATTTATTACTTTCATAATTATACCCATCCATGTAAGGTGGTCGTGAAAAACAGTTTTCACAATGGTATGGAGATAGTAATTCAAACGTACGCACATGTGGTGATTTTGTTTTTCATATGATGGATAGGAATTGGAATGTTATTTTTCCATAATAATAATAATAATATATTAGTTTATAATTGATCCTTGAACTATTAATTTATAATGAAACAATTCATGATGATTATGTTGAATAAGAAATAATTTTTAATGAATCTGTATAGGAGATTACATATTCTTCGAAGTGCTTCCTCGAAATCTTCTCTTCAAGTTCTAGTGTTTGAAATTTAATAATACCAAAACCTATAAATTGTTACAATGTAAGTTGAGAATGTAAAATGCTAGGGAATAGATGAGCTTCAAAGCTGAACGTGAAGAAAATAGGTGGTGGAGAAGGTTCCCTTTAATAATTGAGTAAATGAGAACTTCTGGAAAATCCTTAAATAATAAAACATATTTAATTAAATATATATAAAATATAGTTCATTAATTTCATTTACTTATAGTATTTACATCTACTTATGAATACAAATAACAAAAAACTATCATTTATTTATATATTTCATAAATAATTTGTTGTGAATGACTTCACCATATATTTTCATAAGTAATTATATTTATTTCGACTATTCGAAGCACTGGGTTAAAATGGTAATTTTTCTACTAAGGTCATATCTCAGTTTTTTTAAACTCTAGATTATGATCCATGTAGGATATTGAATTATTATAATTATTTATAGAACATATTTCATAAAAACATCTCGGTGTTAACAAAATAGTGATATTTTTCACTAGTACAGAGCAATATAAGGAATATTGAGGCAGTGATCCTTTTAAAGAATTGATATATCACATAACAATCAATATAAAATGGTCCAGGGAAGATAATTTATCTATATTTACCATGAATTAATAGTGAGGTAAGTAAATTTTTTTCATTGGAACATTTCTTTTGTTTTCTCCATGTACATATCCTTGTGATGGTGAACCTTTTAAATTCGATGTTTGTCATGTATGATTTAATTTTAGTGCATCCATTTATATGGGAAAGGGATAGAGTATTGATTTCTTACAATTATAAAACCTATTATGGGGTGATTTATTTAATCTATAATACCATGATTCACCCACCTCTCATGGTATTTAACCTAGTTATGATAAAAATTGGTATCAGAGTGAATGTTTAATCTAAATGTTTCACTCTAAAGTATTTAATGGAGTTTTTAAATCACAATGGGATTCAAATCATTGTCAGAAAAATTTTCAGTTATTAAAGAATAATGTGTTACACAACTTTTGATCTTTATGAATGGATTTATATAGCTATGATGCATGAAATTTTTTCTAATCTAACCAATGATGCATTATTAGAAGATGACAGAAGGTAATTGTATGTAGACTCCAAAAACATTAATGACTTTGTGGGATCCCTTTTTATATTAATATATAAAATGGATATATCATTTATTACATTACATGATATATGGGAAAATTTTCATTTTATTTATTAGATTGCCTACAAAGTTTGAGAAGTAAAGTAGCTGGTTCTATAGAATAAGTATAAGGATCACATATAACAACCTAATGAGTTAGTTGATGAATTCATTTTCTAGGTGAGTGTCATATTTTAATACATATATGGTCTTATAAAAGTTATGTATGATGTAAATATTTTTATGGGAATCTTCAAAAGATATACACCTCGATTCAATCTGACTGTTTCTGTATTGGAATATAAGTATCAAAAATAGAATACAGTGTATCGCATTCACATTACTATTGTTTAAAATTACATGGAAAATTGATGATAATGGGTATATGTAAAAATGTAATTCAAAAAAAGTGGAATTCATGGCCATAAAAAATATCACTATTGAAGATGGGTAGTAATAAAAAGATATGGATAATGTCATGTCATTCCTTTTGTCAAATTTACTAAGAGGAAAATGAAACATCAATGTGAAAAACCCAAATCTATGTTTTTTATGTGGTAATGTTGGAAATATTGTATAATGGTAAACTAATATATTTTAAGAAGATGAGGAATATGAATTTGAAATACAATTGAAGAAGTCTTATAATGAAATTAATCATATGAAAAAGTTAATACAAAATTTCAGAAAAAAAGGAATATTCAGATTTCCCCTGAAAATGATAGTTTAGAAGAATATGAGGTGGAATAGATGGAGAACTACAACGATCATGGAAAAAACTCAATGATATACATTGTCTAATGCTCCTAGAAAAGGAAATAAAGTGAAAATGATGAATATTTATTCAATTTATCATTTTATATAAAGCATTAATTAAAAGGTTCACATGGGGGGATAGTTGTTTGGAGAGACTAAAATGATGAAATATATCATAGTGGTTCTTAGTTCCATAATTTTTATGAAAAATTCAGATGAATATAATTTTTAATATATATGTCGAAATTGAAAATCTAATTATAATGAACATAGAAATTGCTGGTTAGTACAAG
The DNA here is from genome assembly GCA_963277665.1 of Viscum album. Taxonomy (NCBI): domain Eukaryota; kingdom Viridiplantae; phylum Streptophyta; class Magnoliopsida; order Santalales; family Viscaceae; genus Viscum; species Viscum album. The sequence continues at coordinate 672,724,606 of OY728157.1, read as the reverse complement.
TTCGTAGTTGAGAAACTGAATACTGTGATAAATTGATTGAATCACCCAATTAATGATAGAATCAGTCATTTAAAATAACATGAAGAGGAATTCATTAGCCTTCGATGAAAAGTGAAGGTTTAAGAAAATATATTTAATCCTTGTATAAAATCAAGAAATATGATCATTCAAGTGATATAAATAATGGGAATGAAATATAGTGGTCTATAAAAATATAACTTACAGTAAAAAATTTGATAATACTATTATGGGGCTTGATCGAAAATAGAATACAATAGTTGTTGATGTAAGACCGCAAAAACCTCATTCAAGAGTAAATAATTATTTGGGTATGAAATTTAATGATATTATTTAGATAACCCAAGGGAAATATATTTGTTTAGTTGTAGCACATAGGAATACACATCATATTAAATGATATTATTATGTTATGATGGGGCACTAAAAAATGAATGTTTCATAACCAAGAGATATCAAAGGGGTAAAGACCAATAGAGACAACCATACATATCTCATTATTATATGACATCATTTTACGGTCCCAATTTTAGGTGTGGAGGAATAAGACACATGGTTAGAAACATTTCATCCAAAATTACTGATGGAATTTTAAACTATACCCATCATTTGGAACCTTAGCTACATGATATACACATGATTCATAAAATTGTGAGAGCTTACCCCATTGGTATAGCTATGATATATATACATAGATTGAATGTAATATACCCATGGTTATGAACCAATGGAATCGATGTATCGGAAATATTCCACCGTGTCAATAACCCTATACCCATAGTTCAGAAAGAATGGATAAACATCTTAATAAAATGGTTGTTGGTGTATTCATACTATAGACTTCCTATATACAATAAAGACAACTAACTACATTACAACATACATTTATCGATATATAAATACATATTAACTTATATAAATTCTTCTACAATATGTCTATTAGTTTAAAACATTGTAAATATGTTTTCTAGTGGAATATTTTATGTTCCCCATGGGCATTATTTTCTCCCTCACAAGAATGGGAAATCTATAGCCACAATTTTACAAAATTATGGGAATTGGTCAACCATATTCCCAGTATATTTGGAGAACTATGAGTTTAGGTATTAAACTATAAAATATACTTAGGGTGTATGGAAAGAAATGTGTATAGGTTTTATTTACATTGACAGTGTTTTGGATAATCTTGGTTATAGGTCTAGAACCAAAACCTATACACAAGTTTTTTTCAAAACCATGGATATAGGCCATGAATCAAACCATATTCCAACTTGTATTGTGAAACATTGTATATAGTTCTAAAATAAAATATATACCTATGGTTTTTTGTAAAATCATTGGTATATGGGTGCAAGGTACCCATGGTTTTATTCAATACTGTGTGTACAGTCTCGTTTGTGAATAGTGAATAAATAGAAAAGTTTCAAATGATACTGAATTTAGTCATCATTAGAAGTTCAATATATCATCAAATGGTCGTAATATATAAAATTGATTTGAATATCTACAATATGAATTTGGCCTATCATAATCTGGGTAAAATCAATATTATCAATCCTTACTGTTCATAAAGTCAGAAACATGGATTAAAAATAATAGAGATGGGAAGGTAGTGGATTTAGAGGTTTACATAAAGAATTAAATAATTTTGATGTATGGATCCTTTATAGTGGATGCACAACCCATATGAAAAGTAATAATAATATTTTTACTCATATAAAATATCATAAGGAAGGTGTTTTCTAATTTGAAAATGGTGAATGCCTAAAGATTATTGGCATAGGAGAATCAAAAATTCGGGGAAATGAAATGATATTTGTTGATGTCATTTTTGTTGAAGGTCACAGTCACAATTTTCGTAATGTCATTCAACAATGTTACACTTTTCATTGTATAATAATTATGAAGAATATGTGTATCATAAAAGTAATATATGGTATATATGTTCTATAGGGGAAATGAAATAAGGGGACTCTCTACCTTGTACATGGAGAAGAGGATATGTTCTTTTTATCCAAATATGAAAAAATAGGTTGTGGGATAAACAGTATGTCCATATATTCCATCCATTCCTTAAAGATTTTGACAAATTTAACGAAAATAGATATTTCTCAACAATATAATATGATCGTACTCATATGTTTTATGCTATTCAATAAGTGAATATTATAAGAAATACATACAACGAAAAAGATAAAAATAAACTAGAGTACTTGAATTGGTGCAAGATATTGTGTGTGGAACAAAATCACAAAGATCTACTAATTAGAAGGGGTATTTTATTTTTTTAATAGATTACTTAATAAGTATTTAATGTGAATTTGTGATTTCTGAAAATCCTGAATTCTTTAGTTTCATAAAACAATATCAGAGGCAAACTAAAAGGATAATGGGATTGAAGATTCAGATGTTTCATAATGGTAATGGTAAAGAATTAACAAATGGTCAAGTGGATGATTATGTAAAAAAACATGGGATAATAAATCATGTTTGATCATTAATAACTCTTCATAAAAATATAGTGGTTGAGAGTTGAAATTGGATCATCAACAACATGGCCTTAATAAAAAATATTGAAAGGGCCTACAAGAGAAATTCAGGAAAGAAGAAATTGTGAAATTTTTCCGGATATCTAAAATATATTTTTTGTTTCCTAGGGAAGAGAATAATCCATATGATTTATATTATGGTAGGAATCCAACATTGAAATAATTCCAAATATTTTGATGGAATTGATTTATTCTATTTAAGGAGAAACATAAGAAATTTGAAGCATGTGGATATTATGGGATATTTATTAGATATTTACGGATAAAAAAATAATATAAATGTTTTAACAACATAAAAATAATGTCATTTGAATGAAATTATTTCACTATAGTTTATAATGAATTGAATCTATAATAATATATTGGATAGTTTCCTCATGAATGTGATGAGGATTTAATCACCTCATGGGGTGTTAAAGATGAAAATGATGACACAAAAGAAGATAATAATGATGAATAGGATGATATAAAATATACATCTATAATAAATCCAAATAATCATGTAGATGTTGATATATATAACACAATTTCATATTATTAATTGAAGGTTTAAAAATGGAAAATAAATTCATTTCAGTAAGCATAATTTTTATATCAGGTAGAGCCTATATGTTTTAATGAACACACTAAAGATGAAAATGTTGAACATTCTATGAATGAAGAGGTTTATCAACTAGAAAAGAATCATACATGGTATATTACCTTGAGACCAATAGATTAGAATTTTATTGGGACCAAATGGTACTTTCAAAAAAAGCATAATGAATATGGCACCATGATTGGAAATAAGGGAAAATTAGTGTTTAAAGTGTACCCCCAAATAGATGGTATTGATGTTTATTATACACTTTCTACTATTGAGAGTCTATATAAAATATGTATATTCTTGTCAGTAGTATTAAAAAAAGGTTTAAAAGAATTCTAGAGGGACATTATGTTAGTGATTCTGAATGGGTTTTTGGAAGAAGAATATTAAACAGAGAATATATATGGTTTCCACATTCATGAATATTGGAACATAGTTATTTGGATGAATAATAAGCTATATGTGTTGAACCCGAAACCATGATCATGTAATTCAATAATAAATTAATTAATAAAGAATCACAGTTTATTGAGTGGTGGATATGATTTTAATCACTATGTAAACAGTGACAGTAATCAATGGATGTTAGTACTGATGTATGTCGATGACATAATATCTGGAGGATCTGATGATTCATAGTGTATAAATTTTTTAGAGTCCCTAAAAATTGAATTCAAAATGATAACTATTGGTGAAATACTTGCTTTCCTTGGATTACAGGGGAAACAAGGGATAATAGAATATTCTTTTCTCAATATGAATATGGAATTATTGTTTTGAGAGGATTTAAAATATTTAATTCCAAGGAGAAGAAGAGTCTGGTTGGTAACTATATGTATCTATCATGTGATGATGATGATGATACATTAAATTGCATAGAATACTTGAAAATAATTGACAGTCTATTATACCTGAGAATGAAAAGAGCTGATATTTATTCCCTACATTTCAGACATCAAGATATTTACATCAATATAATTGGAAGTCACATGCCTACATTGAATAGAATTCATTGAAATATCACGCTAATTGGGGATTTGAAATGTTTTATAATGAGAATTATTAGAAAGCATTATTTTTTAGCATATACTCAATGTTCTGGATTAGTAGATAATAAAAAATTAAAATTAGGTTGTTCATTATTACATGGGTGATTGTGTATTTCTTGTCTAATATAGAAGCAATATTATATTTCATTGATCATTTATTAAGCTGAATATAATTTTTCCTGTAAATATAATACTCATTTATTGAGAAAAAAGATGTATCTTGGTGATATATGAGTTTAAATGAAGTTTTGGATTGAAATCCATTTCAAAATTTCATGTTTCAGAAATCATATGAATAATCTGGTGCAAAATTCCAGGATAAATAAAATTAAAATCATCAATGATTTTATTTGTGATAGGTTGGAGAATGTTCTAGTGATGTTGGAGTATGTACGTAACGAACTATGGGTTACAGTCATTCTAGAAAAGGCCTTACCCAATAGAGATATAAAACGTCATCAAATATATCTTGGAGATCATATTTCTCCCAAACATGAGGAATTGTGGATGTGAGACCCCCCTCCATGAGGAATAATTTTTTTCATAATGTGAATATTTATTTTCATTACAATGTAGAGGACTGAAAAAGATTTCCATTCAGGTTCATTAAAAATTGGTATGTGTTTTGGTTAAAAGGGGTGGAATTTTTCACAATGGAGATAGGGGAAAAAAATTTAATGGGGGATAATTAAGATAGGGGGAGTTTTAAATATGATGATGAAAAAGATGATATGTGAAGGATTATATATGAAGAAAAATTATTTTATTGGTTATAGAAGATGACTCGTTTGGGAATGATGTTTTTCATTGGTGAAAATTCTAGACTACTGTTTTTATCATACATATCATGGTCATTAGGATTATATTATCTATTGAGTAAATATTTGACCACTATCTGAATTGTATGACTAAAATAATAGTAGAATATGGAAGAATAATTAATGTGGTAATATATTGGGAGAGTTATGAAAAAAACCCATAGGTGGAGAATGTAAAAAAAATACTCCAAGATAATATATAATATATTTGTGTCTATTGTGTTTGTTAAAAAAGCCTGGTGTAAATGGAAAATTGTGGAGGTCCATCACAGTAGTTGACTCTGTAAACTATCAATGATATAAAATAAGGGAATGGTTTCCCTAAAAGTAGTAAAAAATACTATTTATATAAGGTGACTCGATTTCAAATTGTTTCCCAAATATTTGGTTTCCATCATTTGAAAAAATGCACCAATCGACATGAATGTTGAATTTATAGAGAAATTTCCTAAAAATATTGTAAAAATATGAGATTCATGAATACTGAACATTCAAAAATGAATGGATATTTGTGAATACATTATCTATCATAAATTTTGGGTTTCACAAAGGTGTGGGACATCACAAAGGCATTGTGAAAATATGGTACATCTATATTACAATGTGAAGTGAAGCATCGTGAATTCATAAAGGATTGACGGTAATCTATATTATTATGAGAAGTGGACAAACTATAATGTGATATGCATTGATGGTGATATTATGTGAATTTTAAAATATTTTTATATAGTAAAATTTCCCTAGTGCATCATGAAAATAGGGGGCATAAAAAATGTGATTGGAAACCTTCTCGAAATAGTGATTATTTGGATGAAATATTTTGGAATGGCTGAAAAAACCTATTCATGAACCTATAACCACATAGATTTGTAGTGAAATACATAAGAAAGAATCAAATGCTCCAAATTTAAAATTTATTTTCTTATGAAATTATTCATGAAGAAATGAAGTTTAAGAAGGCTAAAAAAGATGATTGAATGTCATAACCATTGCAAAATTATTTAATATCATGAATGATATAGAAATCCAACAAATATTTGGGAGGATAAAGAAGGTAATGTGAGTGCAACGAAATTTTTTGAGCATTTCGAAAGGAGTTTACTTCATGGAGGCTGGATGGGATTCACGTATGTTGTGAGATTCATGAATGTGGGGGGGGGGGGTTTAAGAAGGCGGTATATACTTGAGAAACATTTTGTATATTCACGAAGTCTATGTTAGCATTGTGAAGGGAATATGCATAGTGAACATATTAAAAATTTATTTCCAAGTTAATATGAGGTAATGTGGTATTCCTCATGTGGATGAATGTTTTAAATCAATATACATTCTATATAAAATTTATGATGTTGTCATTATTCATAACGAATGGACCTACATGTCTATAGATTATTTCTAAGTCATTTCCAGAGTAGTGATTAAAAGAAGAAGAGGAATGTGATTCTTTCCACCGATAGTGATCCTTATAATGAAGAATTAGGTATTGAAACCCTCTAAGTTATGAGTTATCCCTAAAAATTATAAAGTTAGTGATCCTAGTAATAGAAATTATCTAGTCTATAAGTTGAATTTGTATTGATCCTTAGTAAATTTTACAAATTTGGAAATTTTCATTGTATTCTTCATAGACATAGCTCAATCAGGGAACCCCAAGTAAAATTGATGTGTTTAGTCAATTATTACATTTAACCTAAATCATTTCTAAAATAATTAGAGAGAAGTGAGTTTTTTAAATATTAAAGAATATTCTAATGGATAGTTGTTTTTATCCGTGATGCACTGATTAACCCCCACCCAAGGTATTTAACCTATTTTATATATATATATATATATTGTAATATTAATATTCAAAAAAAATAAAAAAAAATTTATAATGTAAAAATTATCTTAGTTTTAATTTATAAATTTTTTTAAAAAGTATTTATCTTTGAGTGAACTATGGAAATTTCCAAATTTACATAACAAAAACAATTATAAAATTCTTCCATTAAAATAATTAAATATTATTTTTATATAAAAAATATTATTTCATATAGTAGAATTATTTTTTAAAAATTAAAATGATAATAAATTAGTTTGATGAAAACTTCATAGAAAACTAGTACACGCATGAGCATTGGCATGGTGATATTATACAATTCTCTACAAATAAATGCATTGGTCAATTAAATAAAAACATATTCACTACTCATACGTAATACACCATAAACTATTAAAATATAGAAATTCAACTCAAAATAAGAAGATAAAAATATATCATAAATATGGATTAGTTCCATGTAAACCAGTATGGTGAAATAAAAAAATAACTACTACTAAAACTATATTATGAAAAAAGTTAAACAGAACAAAAATGGTGGTTTTTCAATTAATTATTAGGATGGAAAAACATTGTCATGATGGCACCCACAATTTTTTTTTCTAAATATCAAATTTTGAAAAGGGTTGATTGATGAAAAAGTAGATAGTAAGGGATTTCTTGCTTCAAAATGACAACATAAGAGGATCTAACAGTTCACATGGACTTCACCTACACCATATGTTTTTCTTTTTCATCTCCCCTTGTCAATGTAACATTTTAGTAGGTTCCTATTTTCATATGGCGGGACTATAGACTTCTATTTCAATTTAAAATGATTTTACGATGTAGTAGGGTGTAGGTGTGGGATGGTATTTCTAGACATCCTTTTGAAAAAGAAAAACCACACATAAATGTAATCACCCAATTAAGTAACATAGTAAATCACCATGCATTACTATATAATTTATTTTGGAAAATTAGAAAACAGAAAAAATATATATGTTGACGAACATTTAATAATATTATTTCATGAAGAAAGAGAGGAAACCTAAGAATCTAAACATAATACTAAATCACACATCAATGCTAAGGGAATAGACAAAATAAATATGTGTAATCTAATTAAAGACTACACATTATACATAACATTGTATTTTTTGCTTCAAAGAAAAATTAAATAAAATATAAAGATCGTTATTTAACTTCAAGTTCATAGACACAACCTTAATGAAATAAAAAGACATCATATTATACGTGTACAGAGAAAAATTTTAAATATAAATTATAAATATAGAGATTGGACAACATGTTTGTAGTACCATGAAAATGAATGAAAACAATAAGGATCTTAAGTCTCTTCTCATCCATAGAGATAGATTGATCATCCAAAATACCCACCAATAATCCATTAAAATAGTCACTTTAATGTCAAAACCTATTATATATGGAAGGTTCGAAACCAATAGCAACATCCTAATCTAAGGAACTCCCATGTGAGTCTTTATGCACTGCAACAGTATAACAAAACACTACAAAAGAAGAAACAAGCTTAGATTTACCAATACAATTTTCCCACTTCCAAATAGATGGTGGGAAATTTTATTACATTGAATCCACCTAAATACAATATGAATTAGTGAGAACAAATTTCATACAGGGTAAAAAATAATCTGGAATTGTCATGTTTATCCTGTTTTTACAAAATCCTTTTATCTAATTAAGAATCAAAATTACAGAGGCACATCTGTGTATATCCTTGAAACAGATGGTCTTGAATGTATAGAGGTATCTAAATCATGTTTAATCAATGTGTCTATTATAATTTAAATAACATATACAGCATCCAACTAATAATGATGAGTAAGGAATCATATAAAACCTATCTAGATTGGAACTAGAGGGGGTTCAATATTCCTCTTGAAACCAGACTTTCAGGTCCTTATCATTATAAGGTTCCTATAAAATGACCATTATTCTAAAGAAAAAAATATATTATAATCACCTATGAAGGAGAAATGGTCCATGAAATTTCCATTCTCAGGAATACATAACTCAAAGGATATAAATCCCATAGTTTCAAGGGACATCCTGATAAACATATTTGAAGGTCTTCGTTGAGAAAAAAAAGCAATCTATATGTAATAAAATTCCCAATTAAGTTGGTACATGTACTTCCTTGAGAACAAAATTGACGATTACCCCTTGTTCCTAAATGAATATGTAGATATCCTAGGATGACCATTGACAATATCAGGTATGAACAATCCCCCACAATCCACATCTTTGAAGGTGTGGTTGGGGATTAATATTGAATCTTATCCATGCTATATTTCGGTAGGAGGCAAGGGTGAGACTTTAGGAGAAAGAGGTGTGAAAGATGTATCTGTAGGAGTATGAGGTGTCAGATATTTATTCATAGGATCCAACGGCATAAGAGAAGATGTTCATGGAGGAGGAGAGGTCATAGGTAGACCATCCAGAGGGAGGCAGAGGGTTGGTGTGGAGGTTGGAAGGTAGAGAGTGAACTCACTGAAACAATATGTTGTATAGGGAGTATGAGTGACTACTACGAGAGAGGGTGTAGGTGAGGCATGTGTGGGGGTGGAGGTTGATGTGGATTTAGATATTCATGAGTGGGTATCTTAGATAAGATGAGAAATAAAACCCTAGGTTGGTGGAATTATTTTTTGAGGTAGGTATGCACATTGAATTTTGATGGATAGAGGTAAAATTCGCAGAGAGGTATATTTTTGAGACATGGAAACTTGTGGAGTTGACACATCAGTTAGAGGAAAGAAAAATATTATATATATATATATAATAATAGAGTAAGCCCCCTAACTCATATCAGGTTTCCATACGCACCCTTAAATAAATGATAATACATCATATAATATGTGTACTATTTAAAATTTTTAAATAGAAATTTGAATCATATTTGTATGATAACATGTTTCTATTACCTTTGAAATGAATGACAGACATTCAGTCTAGATTGTGAGTTTTTTGGTTCTGTTATCCAATATTTGGAGATGATGTTCAACAACATGAGTAGATGTTGTAATGGAGTCTTGTGATAGTTAGAAATTACATTCGACTGCATATTCAACATCAAAGTCAGTCAACATTTTTTTCTATATGAATATACAAATGTAACGAATGAGTAGTAGTCAACACTTATAAGTCACACCATTAAAGTTGATATTTAATAGTTAAAACTAGTAAAATAAGAAGAATAGATGTCGTGGTTTTATAAAATAAGGATAAAAAACAAAATGATTATATAACCAGTATTTTATACTACATTTACTCAATGATAGTAAAAGACGATGGAGATATAGAAACTTTACCTGAGTTAAAGGTATAGTTGTACATGTGGTATTAAAACTAGCATCAGTGTTGTCGTTAACTCCTAAAGATCCCGTATGGTGGAGTTCCTAAAACATATGGGTGAAATGAATATTACATGTATTTGGGGACTTCTTTGTAAACAATATTAAAGGTAATGAAGAAAAAAAATTATTATGGGGTAATAACATTAAATAGAATGTTTTTATTTGAAATTTATAAGGCTTCCAATAAAATGTTTTTGATGAATGGATACATTTACCTTGTTTTCAACAAAACATTGATGATAGGGGATAATATAACATTAATTATCACTGATTAAGAGAACTATGTGCATGTTCACTTCTGAAGAACATTTTTATATTTGGAATATTTTATCTTGTGACATCTACTGAAAAAAAAACATTCTTACATTTCAAAATGACTAGTTCTTGGGGAAAACCAAACTCATCCTAGTCCAATTTTGTAATTTGAAAGAACAATGAGTTTAAAAAGAACATAAAATTAAAGAAAAACATATAGTTGAAGAATCTTACTTGTATCAGAGTATCTCACAATTGAGAATTAGTTTGGATTATAAAATGAATGACCTTCTTGTTAAAGAGGATAACATATAGAGATTCTTTTTCATTAATCATGAGTAGTTGAACTATAATCCTGTTGTATTTATATTTGTTAGAATACATGGTTTTCTATCAATACTATTAAATTCATAAACTAAGAATATAATAAATCTTTATTTATATATAACCTAAGACATTAAATGAATACCATGGAGTAGTGCAGCATGGTGATCTTTTAAAATTTTTACACCAAATGTTCCCATATGCTATTTGTTCTTTTTTCATGGATGATTTTCATGATTCAAAATACCATTTATGAGTGATTTGATATTTTATTATTGTATCATCATTCAAACAAATTTTTGGCTATGATAAAATTTTTAGTATTAATATATTCATGAAATTTGCCCTTACAGGTACACTGTTGTAGACGACGTAGTCAAATAAAATATTCAGGATATTGTACTTACATAGAGAAACATTTTAACATCAATAATATTTGTATTTTTTCATTCCAATATGTTAAAGGTGTAAAAAGAATATTTGACTATGTTAATGGAGGAATTTGAAATTGGAAATTACTAATGATTCCAGATATGATAAATGGAGAAAATGGAGCACAAAAGACAAAAAATTAGGTAGATATCATTAATCTTGTTGGTATTTTTAGATATAAAAGAGGGAAAAATAATATCATTTTATATTTTACAAGGTTCTGATTTTATGAAAAATTGGGATTTCCATGTTCATTTGTATATTCAAAACATTAATTTTAGTGGTGATAATAATAGATGTTGAAACATGTTTAAAATGATTATATGTTTTCTCAAGTGACTAATTTGTAAATAATACATTGAAACACTCAAACATGTTGAATAGAATATCCATAATATCTAAAAATTATAGTTTTTAATAACAAAAAACAACAATTTGTAACATAACAATTTGGAATAAGGAATAAAATATACTGGAGCATTACAGTTTTAAAAAAGCAATAACATATGCAAGAACATAATAAATGATCGAACAAACAAATATTTTTTTTCAATATTGAATAACAGATGATGGAATATAAGAAATGATATAAGGGACTAATTTTTAAACAATAAAGTGAACATTTGGAACATGTTGGAGAGAATAAGTATAATTTATAAAAAATTATAGATTGAAATAGGGAATAAAAATAGGAGAACATTATAGTTTTCAATAAGGCATAACGGGTGACCAGACATAATAGATGATGAAACATTACATTTTGGTATTTTCAATAATGAATAGAAGATGCAGGAACATAACATATGTTGGAACTGACTAATTCTTAATCAATAATGTTAAAATCAAGAACATTTTGGACAACATAATCACAATTTTTAATCATTATGTCTTCAAATGATGAATAACATATTATGGAATATTACAATTTGAAAAAAGGTATTATAGATGATGGAACATTTTAGTTTCCAATTTTCAATAAGTCATAACAGATCTTGGAACATAACATATGATGTAACATTACTATTTGAAAAAAATTATTGTTTGAAATAAGATATTATATTTTAATGTGGTGATAATAAGATATATTTGAAAAGGTTAAAAATCTTAAGCATAATTTAGAGGTGTCTTATTAGTAAACATTACAATTTTTAATAAATTATATTTTGTAATCAGTAGCTAGATTTCATACTGGTCATTCTATTTTACATGAACTGCTACAAGATCATTACATTAGATGATTCTTTTTTGTTTTCCAAGAATTCTAACATTATGTTTTAACCCCCCCCCCAAGAAACATTATGTTTGTAAACCTCTGATATAAATCATAATATATGTGATGGTAATTGAAATCTTTTATGCCAATTGTATTGAGAAGAATATGATGTGAACCTGTCATCCTATAAACCATTTTGAATCTTTTTTTAGAAGTATTGATTGACTATATAGGATATCATTGACATATATGTACAGTAATTTCTATAATAGGTAAATTTTATGTAAATCAATTAGTTTTATATAAATAGAGTAACATTCTTAACTGTGTAAAAATTTTACCAAATTTGATGAAACTAAATAGTATATGATGGAAGATATTTATTTGAAGACGGTATTTATTAAAAACATGTATCAAATATGCATTTTAAATCATTGAATGCCTAAAAATTAGGTTTTAGTAAAATATACTTATTAGATGTTGTTTCATAATGATTTTGATAATGATATCAGAAAAAGATGTGAGGTCAAAATTGATTAGTGGTATTTGACAATCACATGATTGATCAAATGTTGTTATTGTGAAAAATAGTCGGTAATCATGTCTTGAAACCATGTAGCTGCCTCAATTATGAGAAATTTTGGATGTGTTGTATAATGTAGCCACGACCTTCGTGCATGGATTTTTTTTAACTGATGATTAGATTTTGGATAGTAATTATACACTAATTTTTGGTCTCCTCCATCTATTAATTTTTAAAGTAATACTTTATAACTAATATTTCAAATATCATTTATAAAAAAATTATCCTAAATTAGAATTACATACTATTATCATTATGGAGATAGTACATGAAATTTAACTTCTAGAAAATATATACTCACTTGTGTATCACATATAATCAGATAGACAACAAAAACATAAAATTTGGGTGATGAGTTAAACCAAATATTTAATACCTGAAAAAAATAAATGTTTCATAAGAATAAAATGTAATCTTATTCTTAGGAAGAATTCTTCCTGATTTTTTTTCAGTTCTATATGTTTTTTAATTCGTGCACATATATAACATTGTAAACGGATATGTAAATCATGTGATTCTATATATCTTCAATTGATAAAAGAAATTAAATGTATATATTTGAAATGAAAAGATACATAGGATTGGAAATATAAAATTTCACTATAGATAATGTTCTGTGTTGAGTTATAAGATGTGTTATCTCTATCATCAACAAAAATTTTCAAAACCATTGGTGATGTCACTCTAGATAGGGAAAAATAATGATTTCCATGACAGAATATAGGATTTAAAAGATATAATAAAATATAAGATAGAGTTTTTCCTTGAATCATATTAGTATTCATTGCATAAGAAATAGATAATGGATATTGTATTCATTGAAATTTGAAAGGACAACTATCATCATTGTGGGTCATATTTATTCATGGGATGAAAACAAGATACACGAAATGACAACGAGTTAAAATATATGCTCTAATGACTTGTCCATGCATGTGTGTAATAGTTAGATGTGTAACATTGAATAATTCCACTGATTAGCCTACATTTATAACTAACATAATGGGTACTCTGATCTTCAATGTAATTTTGTGTACATGAAGACCTGATACATTGATTCCATTTAAAATGTCACATTTATATATGTTATCAGGCTGATCTGTATCAAAAGTAGCATAAACAACAGAATCATAACTAAAGTAATCTTTTATTTCTAATATAATAAGAGTTAACATGTTATCATTGACTTTATGAAAAATGTTATAGGTTGGTGCTAATATAGGATGCCCCTTAAAATATGATACATATCCAATGTTATCATTGAAATCTGGGTAAGAAAATTAAACAAATGTTGTCGTAGGGAATTACTTTGTTTCATGAAGATATGTATATGGTAATTGAATGCACACGTCCCCATTACTGAGAATACAAAATCAACCCTCACCATTATCCAAAGTCAACTAAGAAAATTTTCAACCATCATTTGAAACATCATTCTTATCTATAGATTTCATCCTCCTGATTCAGGTCAATGTTAAATCTTGAAAATGTTCCCACAAAAATAATTACCTTATACATGAAAATACAATGTCACTTCTGTCACCACTAGTGATTACATGAATTATTTGTCTGAAATCTCCAAATAAGAAAACATTTAGACCACCAAATATTAAATTTGAAGAATTTTTATTCTTTTCTAATTGTATACCTATTAATGTATGATAAGGAGCTTCAAAAAAGTTTTCATGATGAATTATAGCCTCATCATAGATAATCAATTATTTTGACTATTGTAGTTCTGTAAAATCACTGCATTTCTGAATTTTTCAGACGGAGTTGTCATTTATAGATATTGTTATTAAAAATTTAGAACGGGTTCTCCTGCCACCTAATTGGAGTAATGTTAATTTTCAACTAAATGAAACTTCATGGGAAATTTTACCTTATGATCTTTGTATAAATATTAATACTCTCTATATGAATTTCATACCCATCCCTCAAAATCCATGTGAGAAAAAAAACCAGCAGGAGAACATACCATAAAACTAATTCTCCGCATAACTTATTTTTTTTAACTACAAGAATACTATGTAATGAAGTGTCATAATTGCGATGGTTTTCCCTATATTAATTATTCTCTTCTACAATCATCATATCTGGTTGAGCATCTATTGAGGATAAACTGGTATCATGATGATATAGGAGTCTAAGTGAATTATCTGATTGAAATACATTGCAGAAAGTCATCTTCTTGAAATCATAGGAAAAATCTATTTCATAAGTCATGGAAAAATAAAATCTAAATCATCTATCATTTTATCATATATATGGTGGAGGAATTTATTTTTATGTTGGAGTATGTGCGTACAAAACTACGGGTTTCATTCATTCAGAAAAATGCAATACCCAATAAAGATTTTGAATATCATAGATTGTATCTTGGAGATCATTCGACTCACAAACCTAAAGAATTATTTATGGGAGAACCCCCCCTTGAGGTTGTATTTTTTTCTTAATGTTAATAATTTTGTTCATTACCCTATGGAGGATGTCAAAAGAGTTACCATTAAGTTCATTTACAAATGGGTATGTGTTTTGGATACGGGGGGGGGGATTTTTCACAATCAAGATAAGAGAAAATTTTGATAGGGGATAGGTGGTTTTTTAAATATGATGATGAAAAATATGATCTATAAAATATTATATATCAAGACATATGATGTTCTGGGTGATAAAAGTTGACTCCTTTGGTAGTGTAGTTATTCATTGGTGAATATTTCATACTACTCATGTTTCTCTTATCGATCATGGTCATGTTGGATTAGATTATGCGATGAGTACTTATTTAACCTCTATCTAAATTCTATGTTGAAAATAATTATAGAATATAAATGAATAATTAATGCGGTATCAAATTGGAAGAGTTGTCAAAAAACAAAGAGTGGCATCCCATTAAAAAAAATTCAATATAACATTATATTATATTTTGGTTGATTGTGTTTGTTGAAAAACATGGTGTAAATGGATTGTTGTGGATGTCAATCATGGTAGTTGCTAGATAAATTATCAATGGTCTAGAACAGTAGAATGGATTCCATAAAATCAATAAAGAAAACTATGTATATAAGATGACTATGTTTCCCAGTGTTTTCAAAATATTTAGGGACAAACATTTAGAGAATTCCCCAATCGACATAAATGTTGTACTTATAAGAAAACACCACAAAGGTATTGTAAAATTTAAAGATTCATGATTATTGGACTATCACAAAGGAATTGATATTTGTAAATGTGTTCACAATCATTATTGTTGGGTTTTACAAACGTGTGGCACATCACAAATTCGTTATGAAATGATGGTACATATTGTGAAAATGAGATGTGTAGAATTGTGAATGCTTGAAGGTTTGATTGTAATATATATGATTATGAGAATTAGAGTATCATGAATTTGATAAGAATTTTTGGTGACTCTATATGGCTATGAAATGGTTCATGAATAGTAAAATTTCCCTAGTGCATTATGAAAACATGGAGCGTTGAAAATGAGATTGGAAGGATTATTGAAACGGTGATGAGTTGGATGGAATATTTTAGAATGGGATAAAAACCTATAAATTTGACTCTACACACATTATGATTTGTAGGAAAATACATAAGATATATTGAAAGGCTCCAAATTCAAATTGTCATTTATAAATTAATCATTCATGATGAAATAATGTTTGATATGGCTAAAAAAGTTGACTTAATGTTGTAAGAATTGCGAAATTATTTAATTTCATGAATGATATAAAAAATTTAAATACATTAATGTTGTTTGCAAAGGATATGTGAGCACTGTGAATGTTTTTGAGCTTTATTAGTGAATTTTAATTCGTAAAGGCTAGTTTGGCTTCACATAACTGGTGAGATTCATGAATATTAATGGGTTCATGAATGTAGTATATACATGAGAAAAATATGGTTCTTTTGCGAAGTCCGGGTGTGCTTCGTGAATGCATTGATCATGGATAAGGTATTACAATGTAATTTCCAAGTGAATATGTTTTAGAGTGTTATTAATTGAGTGGGTAAATGTATGAAATCAATATAAAATATATAAACAATTTAGGATGTTGTAATTATTCATAATGAAGGGACCTGCATGATCATAAATTATTTGTGATTCATTTCCAGTTAAGTGAGTAAAAGAAGAGGAAATATGTGATCCTCTCGACCGATAGTGATCTATATAATGATTATTTGGGTATTGAAACCATGTCAGTAGTGTTATATCCCTAAACATTGTGAATGTAGTGATCATTTGAATATAATTTATCTAGTCTGATCCTTGAAATAAATGTGATCCATAGTTAATTTCACAAAATGTGAAATTTTAATTGTATGATTCTTAGATGTATCAGATTGAGGGTGAACCAAGTAAAATCAATGTGTATAGTACATGATTTCATTTATATTAATTCATTTAAATAGTAAAGGGGGATCAGTATGTTTTTTAGATGAATTATAACTGTAAAGGGAAGTTATTTTCATCTGACATACCCTGGTTCTCCCTCCACTAAAGGTATTTAACCATTTTGGGATATATATATATATATAGTAACATTAATATTAAAAAAATGTATATTTCTATATATACATTAAAATTCATCTTATTGTTAATTAATGGAGTTTTTTAAAAAATATTTATTTTTGAGTGAATTATGAAAATTTCTTAGTTTACAAAACAAACCCTTTTAGGAAGTTATTATATTAAAATATATGAATATAATTTTTATATAAAAATACATTTCATATAGTAAAATTAATTATTTTAAATTAATTTTTTGTTAAATAAATTGGATTTTAACTTCATTGAAATTTTATGTAATATGTTTTGAACACAATGTTTCATCTGTTTTATTTAATAAACATTTCATGTTGTAAAATAAAACTTTCAAATTCACTTAATTATAAATAAATATTATTTTATAATTTAAATATTAATAATTTAATATATAAAATATAAAACAGAACATTTTTCTATTAAGATAAATATTCTAAATAAAATATTAATTTTTCATAAAATGGGTATTACACATTATGTGTGATAATAATAAAATTAATTTCATGTTTTCATGAAAATAATATTTCAAAATATTATTATAATATTAAAAATCACCATGTTATAATTATATAATAATTTAAATTAAAATATTTTCCACAAAAAATTAGTTTCAATGTGTGTAAGAGAAATTACCATGATAAGATTAAATTAGAGTAGAAGTGATTTAAGGAAGAGAAAAATGGGTAAAAATTTGAAACCAATATTATATATATATTATCGTCTATGTGTCAAGATTATATAATTATTCACACCATTATTGGAGATATTTTATCTTTATTCATTAAATAATGATGTGATATTCATGATAAAGAGTGTGTTTTAAAAAATTTACCCTTTAATTAACTTATAAAAGAAGTCCACTTACTAAATAGTTATACAAACATTATAATGCATTGGATAAAATAAATTTATAACCAATCATCTCTAAAAAACCCTTACCATGCCTTTGAATAATTTTTTTTAACAAAATCCCATGCTATGGTTCCATAAAAAATTACCCAATGGGAGAATTTATTTTGGATTTATAAGAATCTAAAACCGATTTCCCTTAATTGTTTCATTAACTACACCGCTAAAACAACATATATATAATAATAAATTATAAAAATATAATTATTACCATGATTAAGTGTTTTTATAATATTTTTATATACATTTTATTAGGTACATTAAAATCATCATAAAATAAAAAAATGTCATCATGTGTGTTTGCTGACTACTGCCTCTCTGAAGGACGTGTTCAGTTTTTGATAACTAATATATATATTTTCTTCAAAAAGTTGATTAATAAAAAAATTAAAAATTTTAAACCATTCATATTGATTAATAAATCTATTAGTCATTCAATATGTGTTATCCATAATATACCATTGTAGTTACTCTAACCACTATCAATGGAATTATCAAGGAACCATTCATAATTTGGTTATATTTTCTGGATAATCATTAAAAAAATATATATAATAATAATTGGATAATAATGTAAATAAACCTAAATAATTATGTATACAATTAGTTTAATTTACAACACCTAGGTCAACATTCAATAAACTATAAGTGTTTTGAAGAAACTAGATGAAAAACCGTGAATAATATATGTAAATGAAAAAAATATTAAATATAATTACATAAAGATAATAAATTCACAATATCAAATTATATATATATTAATATGGTTATTGGGTTTTCCTATAATGAAAATAATTTCATTTATTATAATTTTAGGTGAATGAATAAAAAATCTAACATGGGGTAAGAATTTAGTAAAAAATATCCTTCTTGGAGACAATTATTCTTCTATGAATCTAATTTCACTTTAATGGTTTTTATTAAACTAATAACACATATAATATTAATAGTTATCCTTATCTATTATATTTTGACTTAAAATTCAACAAATATCCCTTTCAAGTGGCTTTTATAAGAATGTTTCTTCTGCTATTAGGGTGTCATTCTCAATCACCTCTCCTTGAGGCATGATTTAGTATTATGAGAAAATATTCATTTATATAGTGTAACTAATTCCCCTTAAAATATTACATCATAATTTTTTATTGAACTTTTAAAAATAAATTAAATTAATTCATATCTTTATTTTGGGTTATGATATATATTTACCAATAAATATAAGGATATTTTAAATAAATCACTTTTTTAATGAGTTATAATGATTCTATATGAGTTTCTTCTTTCATTTCATATACTATACACTATATATATCTTGTGATAACTAATTTTCATTCCAATAATCATTACTTATGAGTTAAATTTGATCTTGAAAATCAAACAATGAGGCAATAATTCATACCCTCTTCAATGATTGTGTTTTCTCATTGTATAGGGGTCCACATCCATCCAATGTTACTAGTATTAATTGAGAAAAAAAATTCTATTTTCTAAAGTGAATGAAATTTTACCCTTATCCCATTTTAAAAATTATTTTATTTCTATTTTTTTAAGTGTGATTTCATGAAATGTTATTTTTTAAATACTAACAAGGTTCTTTATCTGTAATTGTATGGTCGATTATCCATAACACCCTCATCAACTATTATTTATATCTTCCCTTTATTTTACTTTACTTTTTTGAAATCATATTATAATGAAAAAAAATATATTTTAATATATGTCCATGTAATATATATAAAGTAAAATTCTCTTTTTATTTGTACAGTTATATATGTTATTAGTTCCCATCACTATTACCACATTTTGTGAACATTATTTAAGGAAATTTTATATTCCATATCTCATTTAAAGTATCAAAAAACATAGATACCATATAAAAACTAAAATTATCTTATAGAGTACCCTTTTGGTTATTTTTTAGTTTTATAGTAAATTATAATGCATGTTCTTATATGAAATATTGAAAACTTATTTTTCAAAATCTCCACCCAAGTTGATCATTTTTATTCCTTATTTTGTAGAATATTTTCATGTATTTTATACAATGTGAATCCTTTTTGAAAACCTCTATTCATCTCTAATTCATTAATGTCCAAAATAATTGAATTACCTCTACACTTAAGAATATTTAATTTTTACACTATAGTTATTCCATGAATTTGAATCGTGAAACCCACTTCTATCTCATTGGATTGGACATTCAGATAATTTATGTATGAATTTTAACCATGTGGAATAAATTTGTGTGGTATTAAATAATTTATGGATGGGACCAAAATTATATACCAACCCAATTCATTAGTAATTTTTATTTTATTTTATGAGATGTTATGTATGGAATTAGGGAGTGAACCTAATCCACTTTTAGTCTTTGTACATTATGTATGGTACTTGGTATTTTATACAAATAGCACTATGTTATGTGACTGGTGGACCTAGAATTATATATCCCTCTAACACATTAGATAAGGTTGTATATCTCATTATATTTTATATAAGTTAATAGGGATTGAACGTAATCCACCATTCCATAATATAAACTATTTTTATAGGAATGGATATAGAACTAAATCCACCAAGGGACATTTTCAATTAATTGTATTGAAATAGAAATTGAACCAAATCCACCATTGGAATTTTTCAAATTATTTATGGTTTTCTTAAGTGTGACCCTTGACATGTTTTTATGGTGTCATGACTTATGAATTTAACATATTATTATGATAAAATAATCATATGACTTCATTTAATCATTCCATGTTTTCATACTTATGATCATTATCTTTATGTTTTTATGTTAATCCATTTTAATATAATTTTATTCATTATATCCATGTTTATTCCCTTACTAGGTTTTCATGAACGTCTGTTTTTGTTATGTAATTTTCTTATGGGATGTTATACCATTTTTTATTTTCTATGGGAATTATGAGCACTATATAGAGTTTTAAGTTAGAATTGTTTTTATGTTTATGATGTTGAATTTACATATCAAATCATCTAATGATACAATACCTATTGATCCATGTATTTTTATTAATTGTAGTTTATATTATAAATAATCAATTACCACATGTCTAACTCTTTGGTCATTATATGGATTTATGACTGGTTGTTCGCCGTTTTTTTATCATGTGATCAAGATTTACTATTTGAATTTTCAATTTCTAACTTGGTGTGGTATATTAATTATTATATATTTTTTTTTATTATTTATTATCATATCATATTAAGGAAATAGTATCTCAATTCTATGACTTATGTCCTCACATTGAGTAATAATCTTCAAATGTTAAGGGAGGCACACATGTTGCCTTATAGAAAAATATCATGGACCTAATGTACTTGGTTGGGTATGTACACTAAAAACATATAGATACCCACCTTGATGTAAATACTTTATTAATGTCTCAATGATGTAGAAATAATTTTAAAAAACAATTATATGATATAAACATAGGTAGTTCTAATAATGGGGTTTTGAAAAAAAAATCGAAATTTTAATATTTTTCATAGTGATATATCTGATGTCCCTATCTATAATATTCCATATATATTTTAATGTGATATTGGTAACAAATATATCACCTGACATATTCCATTTTGATATTACAAATCTGAAATTTTATGCCACATATAATGATATCACATATCACCTCATAACATATAATTCATCATAATTAACATGTAAATAAGGATTATATGATTAGTAATTATTTATATAAAAATCATCAATATCATTACCACTCTATAGTGATAAACCAAATATGATGAAAACCACCACATCACATTTTTTTTATTATATATTATATGTGGTGACCCAAATTTAAATTTATAAAAAGTGTTTGTAACTATATACCAAATATAAAAAATAATATCACTAAATTATTATGTTTATCCAACAGTTCATATTTTTTCATGATATGAATTAGTTATTCATATACCTATGTCATTATATATGATTCATTTTTCTTCAAAAAATTCATGATTTGTTAAAAGTTTCAAATGAATAAATCAATAAATATATTTTTAATATAAGAGTAAAAATTAAAATTTTAAATCAAGGAATGATACCTCTCAGTTCACACAAATATAAGACAAATTATTTTTTATACATTTCATTTAGAAAATTAGGGATTCATAATGATCATATGGTTTCAATCAAAATAAAAAAAAATATGGTATATTTTACACTTATAGTAATTCAGCCTAGGAATTTTATTGAAATTGATGATTTCCCTATTGATGTTTTAATTAAATGGGATAGATTATGGAATTATAGATAATCATATTTAATGAGTCATTTGAGAAGTTAATTATAATTTTAATACATGTAAAAATTAAATAAATATAATAATTTTTAAAATCAACATCTAAATGAGTTGAATATACATGGTCCAAATGAGGTGAAATCAGGTTTTATATTTTGATGATCATGGAAGAAGTATAGAATAAAAATTTGATGTATAAATATATTTTTTATCTTTAATGGGGAAACCATTCCCTTGTAATGTTTTTCATGACATTATGAAACTATATATGAAAAATTATTATTCAAAAAAATATTCTTATATTTTAATGTCCATGTAATGATTTAATTATTAAATATTAATATGGTTAATCAATAAATTTTGGACATTAAGATCATATTGTTGTTGGAATGAAAATTTTTTTATATTTATTATTCTTTTGAAGGATAAGGATATTATTCCCTGAAAAAGTTGATAACATTGTGTACTAATTTTTCAATCAATAATTTTATGAATAAAATTATTTAAATTTATGTTTTATAGATTAATCATTGATGTTATAATGTGATAGAGGAATTTTAACTATGAAACCATTGAAAATTTTATAATTCTAGTGGTTTTAAATATATTTTTGTTCATTGTGATTATACTATTTTATAGTAAATACATTAATGTGTAAAGTAAATTCGTAATTCCTCTACATTTTGAGTGGTATTAGATAAATTTTTTTTGAAAATACATAGCTACACTATAAGATACCTTGTCATGTCCTTATTTATGTGGAAAGTCTAATTTTTAGTATTCTACTTATTTTGGTATCTTTGATACTTTTGGGATATATAAAATGACAACTCTAAGTCCATAAACCAAATTACTTGATAAAAATTATTTATATTGATTCGATGACATGGAAAATAATTGACCAGTCAAAATAGTTTTTATTAGTTAATTTCAATATGTTGTTTTGAATATAGAAATAATGTATCTTGGGGTTTTCATTATATAACTAGTGTTTAGTGATTCATATGAAATTTTTATAGAGATATATGAAGGAGATACACATGGAAAAGAAAATTTTCCCCAAATATTCTCTAGATCATAAAATTAATAATTCTTAGGATTATGAGCTTGAATTTTTAATAACATAGTCAGTTTCATTGAATTTTATTTTTCATTGACAGTTAATAGATGAACTATACATTTTGATAAGTTTTTTTATGAAGGTAAAAAGTTAATTGTTAGTCTGTATGAAGATGTTTATATTTGAATTTATGTAATTTGGGAATTATAGAAGAAAATATTAGGTGATAATATATTGAATGAATATTTGGTTATTATTAGGTACTATATTATATCATTATAAATATATCATTAAAGAGATATAATGAAGTGTATGTGAACATATCCATATTTTGGGTATAAATATTTACCCACATACATTCAACGATAATCATATCTTGATGAAAATAAATTTTAGGATTATAGAGTATAAAATTGTAGTCGGTGTTACCAAATAATACAAAGAACATATATATTAATGTTCACCAGTCAGCCATATACATAGTTTTAATCCTATTTAGATTAGTTAATGTGTTGATGATATGGTAATATAATTTTACAGACATTATATGTTTTTAATTGAAAATTATTTATTTTCGACAAATTATTTATTTTCATCTTAACTAGTGATGATGATTGACTGGTGTATGAAGTTTACCCTAGTTGTTCATATTGTTGAGATGATTGTATATAATAATAAGAATATAGATATTGGTGGTCATGTAAGGAAGGGTGTCTTATTATGAATTTCAATGAAATAGATCATAAATTTTAAGGGGTTCATTATATAGAAGGTATTATTGGAAAATAATTTAAATATTCATTAATTTAAAATTGTAGAGATGAAAGGAAATATAAAGAACTCTATTTCTCAATTTTAGGAAATTTATAAACATTTTATATATTTAGTGTATGATTTCTTCATAATAGTAATTAAAGGGTCTTTGTTAAACCAATTATTTTAGAGAATATATAAGGAATTTAATGATAAGAAATAAGATTAGGGAAATCCTACAAGGCTATTATAATGAAAATGTATCATATCTTGAAGATCATTATTTGAATAAATTTCAATTAGATGTCATGAAAAATTAGTTAGTGCTATAATATATTAGAAAATATATATCAATAAAAAATGAAATTATTTGAGATTGGTAAATCACATTCATATAAATAAATAATTAATATAATAAAATTATGATCAATATAGAATGTAAATATTTAGATTTTAATTGATTTATTATTTTGAAAATTTATAATTTCATGTTCTTTATTTATATAATTTTCCAAAAATAAAATGTCTTGTATCGTGGTGAAATTACAATGATGTATTTTTGATCTAATGGTATTGGACGTTTTTATACATGATATCAAATGTTTTTGGGAAATGGTAGTGATAAAGAAGATTCATCATCATTAATTTTCTCATGGTTGAAGATATATAAATTCTATACGAGAACTATCCTTATAAGGTAAAGTAAACTAATTAATATAAAATAAAGAATAAATTCAAAATAATATAATTTTTTAATATGTTTTTTATTACTATGAATGTTAAAAAATCATAATTGGGTGGTAATGTAAAAGGTTATTGACTTCTATTGTGAATAAATAAACAGAAACAATTGTTTTAGAATAATAATAGAGGTATAGGGAATTGATTGTTGACCCATGAGGAATAATAATTTTCCAAAAAATACTAATGTTTTGTGAATAAATAAGATATTGGCTCAAGCCATAATATTCATAATGAAGATAAAAATTACTATGGAAAAGTTGATTGTGAATATGTAACAAAGTGGGTACATATAAGGTAATGATAATCTATGAGAAAATCATTACTGGTTTTCTAAATAATAAACTATTCAAAAGTATATGTAGTTTTAATTTTTTATAATAATTTTTTATAATAGAATAATTCTTATGAGAGACTATTAATAATTTAAAAAATATATTACATGATGTTGGAAAAATTTAGAAGAGATGAAAGGGTATTATTGAAACCATAAAGAAAATATTTGATAATTTTATTCATAAAAATATTATTCAACAGACTATATAAGTAATTATGTTATATTGAATAATATATGAAGGAAATTCATGAGAAATAAAATACATTTTTCCTACAAAATTAAATTATATAATTCAAGTAAATATAAAGAAGAAGATAGGAGTATGAATTTGTCTAATAAATATTAAATAAAACATAATAAAAAAATAAAACATTAATGAAAACATGTTTGGAACTCCAAAAATAATTTTTTACCCAAAATAGATTTGTAGTCAATGGTTGAAATGTGAGGGAAGAATGTGTCGCAATAAATAATGGAATTACTTTTCATTATGATTAAATTATTTATATATTGTTGGTGTTGTATTAGATATAAGAATATATTAATGAATTATATATTTAATGAATGATTTCATGAAAATATTAGAGGTTTTAAAAGAAGATATTTAGCAGGAGTTAACCAACTCAAAGAATATTTTTTGTGAAAGTAACCAATAAAATCATGTTTTCAAATAAAGACTATAGCTCATGCTAAACATGAATGTTTCTTAACAAGATATGTGAAACCTATTTCAAGTGGGTGTCGAAAAAAATATCAACTACATAAGAAGTAAAAATGATAGTGTTGTGGAATAAATGGATTGTTCCAATCGGCTAAATAATCATGATCATGCTTTCTATGGGATAAAATTATAAATATTTGAATTTTATATAGGGGGTTTATACATAGGAATGAATTACATTTTATAAATAGAAATATTTTAAATTCATTTTATGAAATGTTGGGGACACGAATGAGTATTACATTTTTACTTATGAATTAAATTATTTTAATTCCAATGAAGAATTTATATATTAATGGTTATAAATGATTTTTCACATTAATTAAGGAAATTATTGGGCACACATACAACATGTTTGTGGACATTAAATCCCTAGAATTAATGAAGATAATGAATTTTAATATATTGTGGTAAAAATATGATGGTTTCTTATAAAATATTCTCTATTAAGATTGTAGATATTAATATATAAATGATTAATTAAATGTGTATTCATATAATAATATAATTTTCCAGGATTATTGTGCATTATATAATCTATTATAAATTTTTTAAAGAATAATCAAATATTATTATATATGGACTGAACCATGTTGGTTAAATTAGGTACTTATGTTTTACTTTTGAGGAAAGTGATCGAGACAATGACACACATTCAAAATTGCTATATAAATCCTCTAAATTCATATATATCTTTCTAGTTGATGTATTTTATCAGGTCCCCATGCATGAATCATTTTATAGTATTGGTAGCCATTCATTCTTCATAATTAATGTTTCAATTTTTATTATTTTTTATCTAATAAAATTTGATGGGTTTCACATGGATGTCCATAAAAATAATGACGATATCATTAATTTAAGTATTAATATAGAAATAGGACGACACAAAATGATTTTTTTTCTTTATTTCCATTTAAATAAATCAAATATGATTGATAGATTTCGATGTTGGAACCAATGAAATATGTTGAACAATTATTTATTGCATTATTTTAATAATTTGAAATATAAAATTACATATATTACAAAATTAATAAATGAATAATAGTAAGAAAAATTAATAATTCAATGAATGAACTACTAAATCAAAATTCATCATGGTTATAGTTATATCCTTCAGGATATAATATAAAGATCATACTACAAATGAAATCTATTGAATAAATTAAATATGATAAAAATATGACTAAATTCTCCAAGAAAAAGATATGTCATATAATCAATGGTTTTATAGAATTATATAACGATATATAAATGAACTATTAACCTACCAATGCATTTTCCCAGGACAAAATATCTTGTAAGGAAAATAATATATATAAACATTAATATGGAATATTAATTAAATTTTATAATAAAAAATATCACTATATCATATAATATATGACATGAATTGAGGAAGTACAATTTGAAATTAAATTTTTTAACAATTATTTCATTTTGGAAACGTGTAGCATGTTTTTGCATCTAGTACTTGAAATATATTTTGTTGAAAGGAAATGAAAATATTTTTAGGACACAATATTTATGATTTGTTTTTAATCAAAAATAATATAGATAAACAAATTATCTGATTTAAAAATTAACGAGTTATAAAATTATTTCCAATAAAATGTTATTCAAGATTATAGACACTAATAATATAGATAATTCTGATTATAGAACACAAATATGATAGAATGGTTATATATAATGCACACACTTGTATTCTCTATTTTTTTATAGTTTATAAAAAATTTGTACCATGTCATTGAAATTATAGATTAAATATTATATTGTAGAAGGTGTAGACTCTTACATAGTGATTTCATGTTTTAAATAATATAAAAAATTACAATTTTGGGACACATGTATTTCTGTTAAAAATTACAAACTATATATAAGGTATATTAAAATTTTAATTTATATACATTATAATAAATATATAATTATAATACTATTAAAATTTAGTAAGAGTTGTATATTATAATAAAATGATAGAGACACATGAAACATGTTCGACCACAACTAATTTGACTTATCCAATATGAAACTTGTTTGGATAAACCATATCCACATTCAAAATATATTCCAATCCCATTATGATAGGATTATAGTAAAACAATTGATTATTAATTATATGCTAAAGATGAATTTAAATTTTAAAAATTTTAAAATTTTACCACTTTCAAATAAAAAGTTTAATGTAATGAAAAATATGATTTGATATAAGTTGTTTTATTAAAAATAATAATGTAACATAAATTCATGAACATTGGAACCAATTAAAAAATTAAAAGAACAGTACAACTAAACATAAAAATATTGTTTTGGAGTACCATGTTGCCAACCATAAACTGTATGCTTAGGTAATTTATTTTTGTATTAAACATTTAAAATATATAATAATCCACCTAAGAAATATTGATTTAATCTATCTATGTATTGTAATAATGTATGGATTTCTATTTATAATGGATTTAATAAAATATAAAAAATAAATTAAATATAATAAATCAATAAACTCTTTTAAATCTGAAAAATTACTATTTTCTATTTATAAACAGCAAAATAACATGTGTCATAGATTTTTAAAATAATATATATTAATTATTTTTGGAATTATTTAATTACTATTGAGTTCATATAGTAAATCAGAAAGTATTTCTTTAATAAATATATTATTATTGTGATAAATTAAATTTTATATAAAATAAATATTTTTAAGGTAATCCATCTGAAAAATTGAATTTTTTATTCACATAATATATAATTAAATATGTATTTTTATATAAATTATTATAAAAAAGAATTTTTATTTTAATGTTCATGAATGTTTGGATGATTTTTAACTTCTTGTTCTCATTTTAGACTTATAATGAAGATATAAACCATAGAAGTGGTAAATTATCTAAGGAAAATACGTTTCTAACATGGTGTGGAATTGAAATATTCCAAAAATTATAACATTAAAGATATTTTATTTGTATAATGAGTAAGAATTTGTAAATAGTTCAATGAATGGATTAGTTATACCAATAAACGTTATTTTTACTTCTACACGATTATATTAGTATGTAGTTGGAATATAGAATAAAATGATAGTAGTGATAATGTATTTAGTTTTATTACAAATTGTTAATGAAGAAATAAAATATCAATAAAAGTCCAATATTAGATTTTTTATTATTCATAAATATTGATAATTTTGTAATTAAAGTAAATACCCTTATTTATTGTAGTGAGATATAAATCAACGAACTACCAACTTGATAAATGTATTATTAGTGGAAATATACCATTTTGAATGTTCATAATTGAAAGAAATACAAATTTTGAATAATTAATCAAAATTATAACTATGGAACTATAACATCAATATTTATTTATAAGATTTAATAAAGTATTAAAAATATATAGATTATGGTGTATGGTAGTTGTATTTTTTTCATTTTCATCTATGGAAATGTTGAAAACTATATATGAAACAAAACATTTATGCACATAAAAAATGAACCAATCCATATAAATTTTATGATTTAGTATATCCTTTTTTTAATAAATATGACAAATAATTATGTGTTAATTTCTTAACTTATAAAATATGTGAAATGCATTTCATTTTATTTCTTATACTTAAAGAGAAGTGAAAATTTATTTTTAAATTAATCCATAGTCTAAAAATATAAAATTCATAGTTAAGATTTGAGACTCTAAATAGATACATATAAATAGATACATAAAAATATATATCCATTACATTATATATGTAAAATTCATACCTTCAAATGAAATGTGTGGAATATTTCCAAAAATTATAAAATTATATATTATATCATTTAATAAATTAGTAATAATTTTAATGAAATTAAATGATTGAATTATAAATAAATGTAATGTCGTTTATCATTTAGACTAAAATATAGACATATACAGTGGGATTCTGGAATAAAATTCTAGTTCTAAATAGGTTAGGTAGTTGTTTTAAGAGTATTATAGTTGAAAATAATTTTATGGAACATACCACTAACATTTTTTAATTGATAAAAAAAATTAAAATTAATGGAATTCACGAATAGTCCTCGATATATAACATTGTGATATTATTCCGTAAGAATTATAGAATGGAATACCTTGAAACTCTATATTGGGCATTGAACTATCAATAAGAAACATTCCTAAAAGACATTTATCAACCATAAAACTAAAACAATCCAAAATTTACATCCCCTATAAATTAAAAAATAGATATTCATAGTATAAGAAGTACTCAGCAAGTCCAGCCAGAAGAAATGCTTCTGACTATTTATTAAATAAATGAAAAAAGGTACAGAGGAGGTGGGCGAGGTCAAACAAAGGGGCTTGTCCTCATCTGTCAAAGAACAGTGTTACGGATCATAATAAGACATATCATTCACATAATCCGAGTCATCAACAGTTTACCATTCCAACTGGGACTTAGCCTTATTGAGGATATTAAGAAAGTAAGAGTTAAGCTTTCCAGATAACATAGAAGATTGAGTACACACCAAACGAGGCGTATCGGAATAGTCCTTCCGTGGCCTTTTCTTCAAGGAAGAAGGAGCGGAGTCAACCTTCCCTGTTCCAAAAATGAGCACATCTTTGAAAGAATTAGGGTCATTTACTTCCACCTCATAGATGTAACCCCACTTACCAGATATCCTAGAGGAACTCAAGAGATTATAGATCTTCTGTTAACAATTTAGAGGAGCCACAATGTTAAGAGTCATCTCATCAGTCTCATCATGTAGCAAGGCTGCACCAGAACTGTTTTCATTTTTTCCAGTCCTAACTAATCTAGTGGGAGTAGTCGAATGACTCTACTTGGGTGTAGTCTCCTTGTTAAAATTAGCATGATCAGTGGATAGACTACCCATCAGGGATGCAGAATTTACCCGAGGCTTAGAGGGAGTGTTGATGGCTCTCAACGGTGATGAATCCACTTTCATTCCCTTCCCTTTTGAAGATAGTGGATGTACTTCCATAGAAGCTAGCACATTAGGCTTATTGGAATATAGTTTGGAGTTATGATCAAGGGGTTGCAACAAAGAAAAATCATTCTTCTGGGATTTACTTCTACACAGGTTTGATGGATGACCCTTTATCCCACATTTCTCATAAACGGTCTTCCTCCGACATAGGTCCAAAGAGTGCCCAACAGCCATGAATTCACTAAAAAAATGTAGTTTTCTTTCATACTCAATATCAATTTGAATGTCAACCATCAGAGTGGAATGTGTTACCTTGTCAATTAGAATAGAGCTAAGATCAATCTCCACTAACATCCTAGAAAAATTTCCAAATCGAACATTCTCGGTCTTCTTGTCATGTCATATTGGAGTCCCAATTTCCATGCCAATATCACACAGAATTTGTGGATGCCAAAGGACCCAGTTATGGCCATAGAGATGAACCCATACCTAACAAAAGGTATTCCTTGCACGTGAATCATTGAAGAAAATAGACCATTAATGAAGTTGAAGCCACCCATGCCTCAAGGAAAGTGATCCAGCACTCCACACATGAATTTTTGAAGCATCTGAAAGAAGAATTAAATGAATGAATCCACGACCAAGAGATACACAACTCCAATCAGAGAATCCCCACAAAAAAGAGATATGATTGAAAAAATCCTCAAGCCTCGAAGCTTTCTTCCCCTTAGGTAATACAAGATGCACAATCATGGAGGTTTTCTCAATTGCAATCCTTTCAGCAAATACTTCCGGACTAGCTTCAACATGAGCTGAAGACCCCTTTCGAATAATACATTCAGGGCATGAATCAGAATAAGAGCCAAATACCAGCTACAACACATCTTTCGGTTTTATTCTCCATGAAGCAGGAAAACATGAAGTTGATGGCAATACGGCAGAGGCTAATTTGCTGGAGAAATAATGAACATCCGAAGATGAAATTGTCTTCGGCGGACACTATGGACCAGAATTGGAATAATGACCTTTAACATCTAACAATTCATGACCCACAGTCACATACGTGGATCTGGAGTCAACTCCGTCATCTGCCCAGCTGGTGGTGTGGTCTCGCAAACCCCGTTTGACCAGATGACCCTAGGAAGCGCAATCCCATGAAGAGACGGGACTCAGCGCATCGACGCTTTGTGCCACAGACTAGATGAAATTACAAGCATCATTAGGTCGAGACGTAGGCAGACCGACCATGGACGCAGAACCGTCAATCCATCACAGACCTTCACTTCTGGAGGATATGCATTCTCTAGCCACAGGAAAATGACCGAGAAAGTGGGAAAAAGGCATCAAAAATCCTAGCAATGCCGAGGACCATGTACATGGAGCTTCGACTCACCCTGACACATCATCTCTCCTCCTCCGCCTCTAAAATATCGATATAGTTTAAGAATTACTTTCTTAAGAATTGATTGTTTTTATAGTATTATACTTATAATGTTCTACATGGTTACTAAGATATGTATATAATTTTTTTTTGATAATTTATACATTAAAATAATGATATTATACAGACTCGATGTATATTTCTGTTACAAAAAATTTTAATTCTTTAAAATACACATAAAGAACTACATAAATCAAACATAGAACTGAATAAATTAAATGAAAATGTGTAAAGAAAGAAATCAGGGAAAACGAAATATTATTTTATTTCTTGGATTGAATAAAGTTGATAACAGTAAATTCAAATATTGAAATTTTCATAAATTTTCATAAGAAAACTAAATTTATCGTACTATTTTATAACAATACATCATTATTTATCACTAATATTACCAAAATGAAAAAATTATTCCATGAATGAAAAATTACTACAGAAAATAAAAGGTTATTATTAATTAATGAATTCATATATGAATAAAGGATATTGTTTTGTTGGGAATACCATAAAATATTTTATAAATGTTATTTTAGGCTATGTAACAAATACTGATGAATGTATTCCCATACAGGTTTCTTTTTCTTCAAAAAATCCATCAATACTTAAGTATTTATTATATGTTCCCAATAAATATTATGCCAATATTAATTTATTACTATAGATACATAATAGGATTACATTAATTGATGATTTCATGTAAGAATAATTAATAAAAAATAACACAAAATAACATAAAATACGATAAAAACTATTTTTATAACCATTTAATAATTATTTTATAATGTTTATTCCTATTAAGATTTCTTTTTCATAAAAAATCCATTTTCAGCTATACAAAACTAAATTATTATGTAGAAAATGGTAAAATAAAGAATAAATGAAGGATTATAAAAAGGTGATTTAACTTCGAAATTTATATCACATACCAGTTATATATGATTCCAATGATGAATCAATATGAGGATGAGTATATTATTGATAAACCCCAGAGTGTAATGATTCATATTTTGATACATGATACTAGAAAGATGAATGGAATCTCGATAAATAAATATATTTGAATGAGGAAATAATTAATGAAAACTATATGTTCCTTGTAATATTATCTTATAGAATAACTTATAACATAAATAAGTATATTGTAATGAAAAAATAATTAATTAATTATAAAAATTAATTATTTCAAAATGAGTTTCAATCCTAGAAATGGATCAACTGTTAAATCAATAGTAATTAAACCCAAAAAATATGTGTAATTAATTAATTTATTGATATATTTTGAGTGTCATTATGACATAAATGAAATTTATATATTTTTTGAAAAAACATTCTTTCACAACCTTATTTAGTTAACTAAATATAAAATATAGGCACTAATTATATCATCAGGTCTGTAGATTTTAGTATTTTTTATTATGTCATAATATCATATCACAATGAAGTGTGTAATTGTTATGCGACACAGTCAACGAATAAATGTTATATTTTTAAATGAATAAAAATATAAAAACCATGAAGATATATAATTCATAATAATAATATATTAAAAAATTTAAATAGTATTTCAATGTATAAAAACGTATTGATTCAAATAATGAATGTTTCTTCATTATTTCAATTCAATTAAATGGATGAATTACATATACATATCATTTATTAATAGAATGAATTTATATTTATGTCGGTATATATATACATATGATGTATAATATTTATAATAAAATGAACACCTATACGGAAAAAAATTATTTTTAAATCCTGGAATATTCTATTGTAATCATACTTTTTCAAAACTATATAGTAATTGAAATGTACCATTGACATCATTGATGGTATATAATGCTATCATAATTATGATATTTCAAATTTTTAATTTAAAATGTATTTTGAAAAAGTAATGTAATATAACAAATGGTATAAATTTATAAATATATATTTACTTTTATATATAAAATTTATAGAAAATAGTGTGAACTACCTAGTGTAATTTTTTTGGTGCATCATCTTGTCATCTATTGATTATATAAATAAAAAAATATATCATTATTCATTTTGTTAAAAAAAATTGTTTATATTATATAAATTCACATTGATATATTAAAATACAAAAACAATTCATCTATTAAAAAAATGGAATTAAATTTAGCTTAATCAAATAAAAGATTCATAATCATACATAAATTATTATACATGGATAAATGTTAACAATGGGATTAGATTAATGATACATTAAAAATATTTTTATTATAGATAATAGAAACCAACAATAATCACTTTTAATAATCTCATCGTTGTAATGATTCATCTTGGAAAACCTGTAAGGGATTGGTGAGGTGTTAATAAAATATGGATTGGAAGATTATGAATGAAACATAAGTTGTGGAGTGATGGAATGATGGGTTTATGTGGGGAGGCAAAGGCAGGGTGATGTTGTTAGGTTTGTTGATTTGGGTTATATTGATTAAGATGATTAATTAAAAAGAAAGGTGAATACAAGGGTCATGGATCTGAGTTATGGAGTAGGAGTCAAGGAGAAGATGGGAGACACAGAATTAAAGGTGAAGGCCGACGTGGAATCTTATACATGGTAAATGGGAATATGGGAATATGGGTAATGATTTTAAGGTCTTAAAATGTAGGTATGATCATCATTATACTATAGGTGTTGAGAAATAAATAGTGTGCGATGAGATGGTGGAAAATAGAGAACATCAAACTCATGGTAGGGTTTTACAAGGGAGGATAGATGTGATGTGGAGGAAGTATATGCATTCTGATCATGGGTAGTATGGAAAGGGGAAAATATATAAATTGAAAATGAAGGAAGCATGGCGGAGGAGGATTCCTGTAAGACAATGGATATTATCGGAGTCAGAGCGGTTGTGGGTGTGGAACAAGCATATATGAGAGAATATACAGTTCTATAGAAGAAGTGGAGCATCATAAAATTGTATTGTTAATGATGTATGGAATAGAAATGAAGAAGGACATATTGAAAATGGGGAAGAAGTTTTAGCGGGATTCAAATGGAGACATGGGTATCTCTTGGTACACATGTAGTATAGATAGTAGATGTAATATGATAATTTTATATATTATCATTGTTTTTTTAATCACTGGATATATATAGTAGTTTGAAATGTGGTCATTAGGAACACCAGAATCCAATATATATTTTAACAATTATATATATATATTTTAATATATATAGTTTCACAAAATTATTTAAAATGTAATTAACATATATTTTTTTTTTAACAAATATATATAAAATTAATTTCCAGATTATATCAATTATATTAAATAAACTCGTTCTGATGAAAAATGAATTTTAAAATAAATTCAAGGTTATAAAATAATAATTTAAATAATTTATATTTACCAAAATTACAGAGACATATGATATAAAACTAAATAAAACCAAATTCCAAAATTTATTTTTTGTATTTCTTAGAGAGGATCTCTTAAATGAAATCCATGTGATACCAAACATGAACCAATATTTTAAAAATCCGGAAGAGGGAGAACCCATACAGAATACATAATCAATAAGATAATGTTCCCAAAATCAACCATGAATTTGGACATGGTTTTATAGAGGACCAAAATGAATTCCATTAAGCTGTTCAAGGATAATTTACCACACAATATATGTGATTCACAGTCTAATAATCTAAGCATATTAAGAATATTAAAAAATGAAGCAGTTTGCCTAATGCAATAATCCACCTTCAGATTATGACCGCAAATGCTATTCAAAATCAAGGGATACAAGGTCAATAGATACCATATATCAGTCAATACCGTCTAAGATGTTGACTTGTCAAATTTTCCACTATCACCCAATCATTTATGGATCCTAAATTACCCTTAGGATAAATATATGATCAAAGTGAGGGGGTGAATTAGTGATCACGTTATATTTTATAAGAAATTTTCTAATATCATATAGATAATTTTTAATCATTATAAAACTTATAAAATTTACTATCCTTCAAAATATAACTATCATCCCCAAATTTCATCTGGAAATAATATAAACAGAGATAACAACATGTTTCTTTTTAAGTCATGGTACGAAGACACACTCTTTTCCTTCTTGGATATCCCCACCAAGCTGGATTATTTTACATATATTTTCAAAATACAAATTCACATGCAATGAAACTTTATAGTAACCAGTAGTCCACATTCCTACTATAGCTAGTTATACACAAAAATTATTTTTTCACATCCAATTCATTTATATTTGTTTATGTACATCATCAATCTAGCCTTTTTAGCATCTGATTATGCTACCAACTATAAAAATTGGTTTTATTTATTTATTCACAGCATAAATTTATTCACATATTATATGAGTAATTAAGATCAACATTTCCTATGTAAAAACATCAACTTATTTAAAATCCTATTATGATCCTAATGGTCTTGAAAGTACCTCATGTTATCCATAAGATACTCATTTTCTAAATATATTTTTCCCAATTTAAAAAACAGAGTTAGAAATTGTTTTTCATAAATATCCATTTGATTTTAATTTTTTTGATAATCCATATGGTTTCCCAACATCTGGTCCTCCATATATTTTCTCTCGATCCAAACCTCTATCTAGTTTTCATATGTCTGAACCACAATAAAATTAACCTTCAAATGAACCTCCTCACTATAGATCTCCATCCGGAAGGTCAAATTCCACATAAATAAAATATTTTGTTGGAGACACCACTTGTGGAAAAAACATTAATGTGGAAACTATTTATACATGATAATATTTACCAGTATGTGTGTAAATTAAACAATTTATATAGTTTTACCCCTAAAATTATTGGTATTTAACTAAAAACATATTTCCCTCATATTTAAATTAAAATTCTAAATTTCTCTCCCATTTGAATTTCATGGGAATGGTTTTACGCTGTTCTATAATATTCTTGAATATTAAAGTTAACTCAATAATCATCCATGATCATTGAATTTCTATAATAATAATGTTAAAAAATTTTGTAAAAAACCTAACCATTAGTAATATTGCTAAATTTAAATGATTATCTAATGTAAGATCACATTTATAAAACATCGCCATGTGTTTTTAATATTACATTGAAGTTTTGTTTCTGTTGTTTGTCTATCCAAACAGAAATCATCACTTCAAAATTTTTTCTTCATCCATCAAATATTTATTTTTAGAATGAAGTCATAATTAAATCATAATCCAAATTTTAATATCAGACCACTCTTCCACATCTTTAGACATTGTACATCATATTCTATTAAATTAACATTTTTTGGATTTCCTTATGAAATGTTCATTTCATGGATTTTTTATAACATCCATTTTCAAAAATATCCCATTCATACAATTAGTATACACTACTCAGTGTTTTATTTTTAATATAATGTTCTAACGAAATTACTTATTCAATCATTATTCACAACAAATTTTCATCTCACTTTTTATAAGTCATCAATAATAGATGTCAGTTATTTAAATTTACTCTTATTCATACTTGATAACTTGAATATTCATAATGTTTGTAACAAAAAAATCTGCATGAATACCTCAAACAAACATTTACACAGGAATTTACCTTTTTTATATACACATATATTACATTTTACTTCTTTATAATTGAACATGTCATATTTCCCAGTCACATGATCACTTGTTCATCTAAAAACGATCTCCTAATATTTTGTTTTTTGTTCAACCAGTGGATATGTTTAAAATTTCATATAAAATATTCATCTAGAACGAAAGCTTCAATACTCTTCCTCACATATGAACATCAAAACAAGCTCACAAAAACTTCATTAGATCATTTCTGTTTTACTAGGTTCATATATTTCGTAACTATTTGTCAATAATTTTTTTTTTAAATAAATCATTCGAAAATATACATTTCTATTTATCCATAATTAGAGTTGTCACACATCAAAATATAAACTTCATTCAAAAGAACTATTCAATTTTTTTTCTTCTGATAATCCATTCCTAGAAAACTAAAAATCATATTTTTTTTATATAGAATGGAATTTATATACTTTGAACATTCACCTTTTTGGAAATATTAGCTTGTATCATGGCCTTCTTCCTGAATATAAGAATAATCATGAACAAAAATGCATTATATGATTTATTAAGGATGTTTCTTACATTCATCCTTATGAAATTTTCCTATAACTTATCTTTCTACAAATTATGTTAAAAAAATGGACTTCCCTAATTAATGTTTTAATTAACCGTTATTAATGAAATATTCTCCTTATTTTAATTTTATCGTCTTCAAAAGAATAATTTACAACAAAAAAATACTGATATATTAAAAACAAATTCAACCACAAATCACATTGTACATAACAATCATCACTTCTATCTTTATTTTTTTATCAATTCAAAAAATTAAATATATTTATCAATATCTGGATAGAATTATTTCTCCCAATAGAATGTTTTCATTTTCTTCCTCCACAATTTTTGTTCTCTACATTTTTGATAATAAAATTGAAAGGGACTATTTTTAATCATTTTTATTTATCACTAAATATTTAATTCATTAATTAAAATGAATGTAGTATCATATGGGTTTTGAAACATATATCCTCCAAATAATGAATCAATGTTTATTTGAGAGATCCTAGTGTGGAAAAAAGAGTGAATAATCAATGTGCCAAATTTATTCCACAAAAAAACATTCAAATAATACATTTATCATGATTATTAAAATATCATTGTTTTAGGGGTAAATTAAAATAATACTTGTTAAAGAAAAATCGTGCACCCATATTAGCACACCATTTTTCGTCATGGTTTGGAATGTTCAATTATAGAAATTTCTATTTATGCAAATATTTTATAGTATTAATGTAACGCCCCGACCCCAGCTACCCAGAGCCGGTGCGTTACTTCGTAACATTGGCATGATCACAAAAGATCAGGTCTCGAAAGACCGATTAGTTTAGTAGCCTTGGAAACACTAGATACACTCATAAGTCTTACATTACATCATAAAGTGAAAAACTAATAACAAATTCTTCATAGTCCACACTAATATCCTCTTCTGACTATCCCTGCAGGTCATTCCTAAAATAATTCTTCACAACCTGTAAAATATTAAAA
This sequence comes from Viscum album, assembly GCA_963277665.1. Classification (NCBI taxonomy): domain Eukaryota; kingdom Viridiplantae; phylum Streptophyta; class Magnoliopsida; order Santalales; family Viscaceae; genus Viscum; species Viscum album. The sequence continues at coordinate 672,684,750 of OY728157.1, read as the reverse complement.
CATTGAAAGGGGTGAGCTCAGATGCTCAGTAAGGATAACAATAATGCAAAAGCTTTCATAAATAAACATAAACATTTAAGGCAATGTATAACTAAAACAAAAGCCTTTTTAAACTTGAACTTCAGCATAATATGGCAAAAATAAAATAATATAATTCCATTACTTACTCACATGGATATTCTACTGGTCGAATAATCACATGCAATATCAATAACCACTTTCATAATGAGGGAATGTATAATGCCAGACATTCTGAAACATTTTGTCAAGGCCTCGTCCAAGAGGTCTAAAATGATTAAGGCCTCGGCCAAAACCATAAATCAAATTGGGAAAGGGCCTCGGCCAATTCCACGTCTAGTTGTCTCATGAGACCTACCGATGCATCGAGGAGCTATAGCGGGCTCCACCCGTCACTTATTATGTCCAATACATTCCTCATATGAATAGGTTTAAACATATCATAAACCATAACATAATCGTATCACATAAAACATGCATAAAGGAAACATAAAATTTCCACATTCCAATCACAAGATATCAATACAACACATTGATATAATAAAAATGCTTTCAAAACCATTTTCAATACCAAAATAAAAGAAAGTTAAAACTTTGTTTTTATTTTTCATCAAAAAAATGATGGCTTGTAGAGGAAGCCGAAACTCAAATAATGGTCACGTCGGCGGAGAAGTCATTGTCGCCGCATAAGTACGGAAAGAAAAACATTCCCTTTTTTCGTTTAGCAAAACGCTTTGTATAAAAAAGATTCCTTTTGAATAAATATAAAAGTCAAAGGGGTTTATACACCGTATAAAAGAAAGTTTTGTATAAAACCAAATATGCCTCAATGAAAGGAGATTGAGACGAAGTCCTTACAAAGATCATTTTTAAAATAAAATAGATATATTATGTGTATTCACTATAGGTACACATAAAGAATACAAAATAAGACATAACAATATCATGACATAATTTGAAAGTAGGAGATTAACCCAAAGAATGGAAGTTGGGTTAAGAAGTTCCCTTACCTTGTGTCCGACTTGACTCAACCGTTCTTTAACCTCCTGAATAATAAACTAGAGTTAATATCTACCTTATTAAGAACCATTTTCAATTTCATTATCCTTTTTATATCACTTATTACAATGTTATGAACATTATGTAATTATTTAAATTAATAACGGTCGTTTTGTCGATCTTTGGTACTTGAGTCAACAATAAACTTCTTATAATTACAAGTTGTTCATGTGGTAGAATATCCATTATATCCAGAATTATATTCATGATTTAGATGTCATATATATCATATATATACAGTATATACATTCATTCATAATGTCACGTAACATTTAGAGGTAAGAAATGAAATGCACCGTTCATGGAGACGGTAAGTCGTACGTACGCATGAACGCTACTTTCATTTCTATTTCGTATTTAATGGAATGAAATCATAATGATATAAATTTATAATATAATTACAGTATAATATAGTGTATAATACCATTTACTCCATCCTTTATACATCACACATATGGCATTAACGATTCAAATCACTTTGAGGGGGCGGTAGTCCGCACTTCCTAAAATGAAATTATTGCGTTTTACCCATAATGGAAATCATAAATTATGCCATAAATGAGAAATAAAGAAGAATAAGTAAAACATAAACATATTATATATCATATATAAAAATAGTGACATCTTAATGGCCACCTTTGAAGGTGTTATATGAGTGTTGAACAATCATCGTTTCGTGAGGCAGAAATTCGCCATCCACAGAAACCGTATGTTCTTTAACCATTAGATGTTGGTGTGTGTAAGTGTATCTCGAATAATTATTATAACAAAATCCTAGTATATTTAGTATACTTTTTTTGTTACAAAAGAAATGAATAAAAAGAGTTTAGGGGTTGTAGAAGAAAAATAAAACAAAACAACATTAGAGAAGACATTACCTCAAAATCGGGTAACTCTTTTTGATTTGAGCCAAAGGCTTCCTTGGGAAGAGTTCTGCCCAAAGTGAGGCTTCTAGGAGTAATAGGGGGATGTTGGGAGAGTATTTGGGCAGAGTTTTGCCGAGCCAAATGGCTTTAATGTGTGAATAAGGTGGGAGAGGTGGGGGCCTTTTATAAGTGGAGAGGAGGGGCTCTTTTGGAAAGATTGAAATGTTACATTATTACAAACGCTTTTCGGATTATAAAGGTCCCACACTTATATAATTAGAGGCTAAGGTGATAAGGTTTCGAAATCTCATCATCCAATTGGCTTTGGACAAGTGTAAGCCTTGGATTTTGCATTATCTTCCCATTTTATTTAAATCGTTAAATAATGAGGTCATCGCTGCATCATCATGATGTCATAAATAATTTAATTTATTTAATGTCTAAAAATTATAAAAAAAAATATTATGATGTAGGAAATCTTTTTATCTTTCTAATGAATATTTATAATCAAAATTTGGACTTCTGTAACCCCACTTAAAAACTGTTTTAGTAAAACAACTCATGTTTGTGTCAATTTCATTTTAACATTAAATAAATATATATTAATGTCATTTTCCAACTAAAGTGGCTCCATGGGGTCCCCAAGTTGACCCATGGGTTGTATTGGTCGGCCATGACTCATCCAATAGGAGTAGGACAAGTTTCATGCTCATCTCATACTATTATAACATTATTTGTACCTTAACCTACACTAATTACCTCTAATCGCGATTAAGAACTTAAAAGTTACTATTCACCAAAAAAAATATTTTAATCTCATTGAACCACATTTTACTTATTAATGACAACCATGTATGTCGGATTTTTGAAAATCAAATCACAGAAGTGGAAATATTTCATTTAAACGAAAAATCAGTTATTTAACTACCACTTAGTGGTTTCACTATTCATCAAAAATTGAAGTTTTTCAGAATAAGCCAAAATTTCACCCTAAGATATAATTGATATTCCGAATTCAAAAATTATGTATATTTTACAAAATTCCAAACATATAAGTTGAATTAATTAATTTTATAATTAATTCCCGCTGTTACAACAAATAGCGTGTTTTTAAGAAACAATTTATATCAAAAGATTGGAAATTGTTTATGTCCAATTTGAATGTTAAATTAATTCTAATGACCACCATTGGATAAAATGGTAAAAATATATTCTAATTATACTTTAAACCCACTCAATAGTATAACTTATCACTATAAATTATTTTGATTAAAAAAGTTGTTTTGAGTATTTTTCACTATTCATAAAAATTGGAAGTTCTCATAAAATTACAAAAAATTCAACTTTGGATAATTTCGATATTACGAATACAAAAATGATGTCCATTTTGAAATATAAAATTTCTATAAATTTAAAAAGTGGTTATTACTATTCATAACGGCTACTTTGATTAGTTGCAGTGTTTTAGAACTCGATGTTGCGTACAATGCAAGCTATTACATTATTGAATGAGAAGCGTATCATGGAAGCTCGGGGTGTTACATTCTCCCCTCCTTCAATAAATTGCGTCCTCGCAATTTGAAATTTTTCTTTGTAAATAAAAGATTGAAAAGAGAAATTACCTTTGAGAAAAACCCACATCGAAAATAAGGTTAATAAATATATAACATTAAAAGAAAGCAAGATAAGTACAAAGGTCACCCGATATAGCCCATTCTCGGATTATATGAAAATATGGATATGGAAGAAAAACAAACCATCAAGGTCTGATGGAGAGTTATAGAAAACAGGATTAGGAGAAAGTTTAACCACAAGAAAATCACAAACTTGTGATTGGTTAAACGTTCATTGAATCCCCAGTTTGAAAAGTTAACCGACAACATTTTTGTTTTAAGTTACCTTTTATAATGTTGAGGAATTTATTTAGGAGATTTACTAAGAACATAAGGGAATATACATACTTGTTATGTATACTTTCATTCGTTAATAAATTTTTACCACAAACCCAAATTTTACTCCAAATGGTAACGGAACTCAAAAATATTCTATTTATCCTAATTATATAAGGTTCAAAATGTTAACACATACCATTTAGATTAGTAAAACTATTTTGTAATAACCAGGTACTTCCTGTAGGCTAGTGGTAGGAAATAAAGGCTTGTCGCACTATGGTTGTGGGTTCGATTCCTGCAGCTTTGTCCGACGCGACGGCTTATGCCCCACCCTACAGGTTGTCCTTTTCCTAAAACTATAGTATCATAATATTCCAAAAATAATCTTCATAAATTTTTTTTAACCTTAAACAATACTATCCAAAGATCAACTTAATCCAATCCAACCTTTATAGTTATCCAAAATACCTCTGTCCAGACTTTATCTAAAAGGTCTCTTAATTCCAAAGTCAATTGTAACATCAGATTCCCCAAACAAAGTAAAGTTTCTCTTATTGTCACATACTAAAAATATAATTACCTTCATCATATTAAAACCTCATATTAAAACCTTACTGAAATCAACAAGTACTGCAGTACAATCCTTATATATATCACATTATTCTAATAACCAGAATATAATCCATGAGTCCAAAAGCACCAATACATTAGTTATTCTGCTTCAACTGTTGTAACAGCATAAGATTGTCCTTGATCCCTTGGCCTTTTCTGAGGTATGTTTCCCTGACTCTTAGGACATTCATTTGCATAATGACCCATTTCTCTACAATTGTAGCATTCAACTTTGATAGCCTCTTTCTTTCCCTTGCAATCACGAGCCTGGTGACCCTTTTCTCCACATTTATAACAAACTCCCATTACTTTTAGGCAAGTACCAGGGTGATTCTTCCAACAATTTTCACATAATGGAAAATCCTTCTTTCTCTTTTTCCTTTTATCTGTCTCTTGTTCCACCATTCTCTTCTTCTCTTGCTTTACTTTGTTGTCATAAGACTTAGAGAATTCCTTTTCTGTCTTGATAGCACACAAGACAATATCTTCGTATGATGATAAGGATTGTGATACTAAAGCTCGACAGAGAAATGGTTTTAACCCATCAAAGAAATGATCAATCTTACTCCTTGGGTTACGTATATAATCGGCAGCATGCCTCGCTAACCTTGTAAAGTTAGCCTCATACTTTGTGACATTCTCATCCTCCTTCTGCCTCAGACTCAGAAATTGCCTTTCCATATCTGCTCGATGGTCATGAGGAAAGTATTTTTCTAAGAAAAGCTCTTTGAACTCCCTCCATTCCATATTCGATACATCATCATCTTCCTTTGTGTTTTGAATCAGCGACCACCACTGATCGGAATCTCCAGTGAGGCGGTAAACTGCCATGACAACCTTCTCCCTTTCACTACTCCCCTACACGGAGTTCGTGCATTTAAACGGTTTCCATTTCTTCCACTAGGCGCCATTTCTAAACAATGGCATAAACTAGATCAGTTTATGAATAAAAATACATAATCCCATACTTATAAAACACTTAACATAAATTGAACTATTTATGGATATAATCCATAATCATAAAAATGTTTTCTTTGAGGAAGTATATAATCGTAACCCTTCATAGTGGTTTGTAAAGAAAATGGGAATTATCCAAAGCATATCCCCCGGGAGTGTCGTAACCAAGAGTGCAGCAAGGCCCGTTGTCGTGCACCAGTTCCCGTTCGAGTCTAGCTCAAAGCGGTGTTTTCGGGTTTTACCCCTAGGTACATCTGTGCCAGAGCCGCCTCTACCTGCTCGTATCCAGACAGGGATGTATTGCTCAGAAAACTCACAACATCTCTACAATACCAAAATTCTAGGAAGTTCTTCTATACTAATCCTCAAAGTCTATCTTCGGGATATGTGCTATAATCAGAGTTTATCTAAATCTAGCTTCCAAGGTTAGTACTAAACTGCCTCTGATACCAACTGTAATGCCCCGACCCCAGCTGCCCAGAGCCGGTGCGTTACTTCGTAACATTGGCATGATCACAAAAGATCAAGTCTCGAAAGACCGATTAGTTTAGTAGCCTTGGAAACACTAGATACACTCATAAGTCTTACATTACATCATAAAGTGAAAAACTAATAACAAAGTCTTCATAGTCCACACTAATATCCTCTTCTGACTATCCCTGCAGGTCATTCCTAAAATACTTCTTCACATCCTGTAAAATATTAAAACATTGAAAGGGGTGAGCTCAGATGCTCAGTAAGGATAACAATAATGCGGAAGCTTTCATAAATAAACATAAACATTTAAGGCAATGTATAACTAAAACAAAAAACTTTTTAAACTTGAACTTCAGCATAATATGGCAAAAATAAAATAATATAATGCCATTACTTACTCACATGGATAATCTACTGGTCGAATAATCACATGCAATATCAATAACCACTTTCATAATGAGGAAATGTATAATGCCAGACATTCTGAAACATTTTGTCAAGGCCTCGTCCAAGACGTCTAAAATGATTAGGGCCTCAGCCAAAACCATAAATCAAATTGGGAAAGGGCCTCGGCCAATTCCACATCTAGTTGTCTCATGAGACCTACCGATGCATCGAGGAGCTATAGCGGGCTCCACCCGTCACTTATTATGTCCAATACATTCCTCATATGAATAGGTTTAAACATATCATAAACCATAACATAATCGTATCACATAAAACATGCATAAAGGAAACATAAAATTTCCTCATTCCAATCACAATATATCAATACAACACATTGATATAATAAAAATGCTTTCAAAACCATTTTCAATACCAAAATAAAAGAATGTTAAAACTTTGTATTTATTTTTCATTAAAAAAAATGATGGCTTGTAGAGGAAGCCGAAACTCAAATAATGGTCACGGCGGCGGAGAAGTCATTGTCGCCTCATAAGTACGGAAAGAAAAACATTCCCTTTTGTCGTTTAGCAAATCGCTTTGTATAAAAAATATTCCTTTTGAATAAATATAAAAGTCAAAGGGGTTTATACACCGTATAAAAGAAAGTTGTGTATAAAACCAAATATGCCTCAATGAAAGGAGATTGAGACGAAGTCCCTACAAAGATCATTTTAAAAATAAAATAGATATATTATGTGTATTCACTATAGGTACACATAAAGAATACAAAATAAGACATAATAATATCATGAAATAATTTGAAAGTAGGAGATTAGCCCAAAGAATGGAAGTTGGGTTAAGAAGTTCCCTTACCTTGTGTCCGACTTGACTCAACCGTTCTTTAACCTCCTGAATAATAAACTAGAGTTAATATCTACCTTATTAAGAACCATTTTCAATTTCATTATCCTTTTTATATCACTTATTACAATGTTATGAACATTAAGTAATTATTTAAATTATTAACGGTTGTTTTGTCGATCTTTGGTACTTGAGTCAAAAATAAACTTCTTATAATTACAAGTTGTTCATGTGGTAGAATATCCATTATATCTAGAATTATATTCATGATTTAGATGTCATATATATCATATATATACAGTATATACATTCATTCATAATGTCACGTAACATTTAGAGGTAAGAAATGAAATGCACCGTTCATGGAGACGGTAAGCCGTACGTACGCATGAACGCTACTTTCACTTCTATTTCGTATTTAATGGAATGAAATCATAATGATATAAATTTATAATATAGTTACAGTATAATATAGTGTATAATACCATTTACTCCATCCTTTATACATCCCACATATGGCATTAACGATTCAAATCACTTTGAGTGGGCGGTAGTCAGCACTTCCTAAAATGAAATTATCGCGTTTTACCCATAATGGAAATCATAAAGTATGCCATAAATGAGAAATATAGAAGAATAAGTAAAACATAAACATATTATATATCATATATAAAAATAGTGACATCTTAATGGCCACCTTTGAAGGTGTTATATGAGTGTTGAACAATCATCATTTCGTGAGGCAGAAATTCGTCATCCACAGAAACCGTATGTTCTTTAACCATTAGATGTAGGTGTGTGTAAGTGTAGCTCGAATAATTCTTATAACAACATCCTAGTATATTGAGGATACTTGTGTTGTTACAAAAGAAATGAATAAAAAGAGTTTAGGGGTTGTAGAAGAAAAATAAAACAAAACAACATTAGAGAAGACATTACCTCAAAATCGGGTAACTCTTTTTGATTTGAGCCAAAGGCTTATTTGGGAAGAGTTCTGCCCAAATTGAGGCTTCTAGGAGTAATAGGGGGATGTTGAGAGAGTATTTGGGCAGATTTTTGCCGATCCAAATGGCTTGAAGGTGTGAATAAGGTGGGAGAGATGGGGGCCTTTTATAAGTGGAGAGGAGGGGCTCTTTTGGAAAGATTCAAATGTTACATTATTACACAATGCTTTTCGGATTCTAAAGGTCCCACACTTATATAATTCTAGGATAAGGTGATAAGGTTTCGAAATCTCATCATAAAATTGGCTTTGGACAAGTTTAAGCCTTGGATTTTGCATTATCTTCCCATTTTATTTAAATCATTAAATAATGAGGTCATCGCTGCATCATCATGATGTCATAAATAATTTAATTTATTTAATGTCTAAAAATTATAAAAAAACTATTATGATGTAGGAAATCTTTTTATCTTTCTAATGAATATTTATAATCAAAATTTTGACTTGTGTAACCCCACTTAAAAACTGTTTTAGTAAAACAACTCATGTTTGTGTCAATTTCATTTTAACATTAAATAAATATATATTAATGTCATTTTCCAACTAAAGTGGCTCCATGGGGTCCCCATGTTGACCCATGGGTTGTCTTGGTCGGCCATGACTCATCCAATAGGAGTAGGACAAGTGTCATGCTCATCTCATATTATTATAACATTATTTGTACCTTAAACTACACTAATTACCTCTAATCGCGATTAAGAACTTAAAAGTTACTATTCACCAAAAAAATTATTTTAATCTCATTGAACCACATTTTACTTATTAATGACAACCATGTATGTAGGATTTTTGAAAATCAAATCACAGAAGTGGAAATATTTCATTTAAATGAAAAATCAGTTATTTAACTACCACTTAGTGGTTTCACTATTCATCAAAAATTGAAGTTTTTCAGAATAAGGCCAAAATTTCACCCTAAGCTATAATTGATATTCCGAATTCAAAAATGATGTCTATTTTAAAAAATTCCAAACATATAAGTTGAATTAATTAATTTTATAATTAATTACCGCTGTTACAACAAATGGCGTGTTTTTAAGAAACAATTTATATCAAAAGATTGGCAATTGTTTATGTCCAATTTCAATGTTAAATTAATTCTAATGACCACCATTGGATAAAATGGTAAAAATATATTCTAATTATACTTTAAACCCACTAAATAGTATAACTTATCACTATAAATTATTCTGATTAAAAAAGTTGTTTTGAGTATTTTTCACTATTCATAAAAATTGGAAGTTCTCAGAAAATTACAAAAAATTCAACTTTGGATAATTTCGATATTACGAATACAAAAATGAAGTCCATTTTGAAATATAAAATTTCTATAAATTTAAAAAGTGGTTATTACTATTCATAACGGCTACTTTGATTAGTTGCAGTGTGTTAGAACTCGATGTTGCGTACAATGCAAGCTATTACATTATTGAATGGGAAGCGTATCATGGAAGCTCGGGGTGTTATAATTAATCTATATTTAATATTCTCATATTTAATATATCTCATGATATTATTTTAAATTTTGATATCATTATATATTGATTCAATTTATGAAGATTTTCCTCATATTTAGAAACATATTTCTTCATTTTTTTATCAGTAGAAGTAAATGTTTCCTCTACAATTATAGCCATGTAATATTTTATTAGTGATATGAAAAGGCATTCAATCTTTCCCTAATCAACTTTCTTATAAATATATTCTTTTTCATCTTTCATAGCTATGTTAATATTCATAAACCTTTCATTTATCACTATTAATGATTTATTATCATCTACATATTTCTATTTTGGACTGTTTGTTAATCTATTATCATTGGAGATCCACAATATTAATACATTATACTAGGTATATAAATTTTTTATCATCATTTGGAACCTCTATGCATGAATTTTCTACAACCCCAACTGAAACCTCTGAATCATTATATTATATACTGACTATAAAATTGCTCTGATATTTGTAACTGTTCTATTTTAATATATTACGGGATACATTGATTAGGGGGATAAATTCGTGAAAAAATTACCTATTTCATTTTTGAAGATGATATCTCACAAATTATGAATTTTGAACAGACATTGATAAAAGAGTCATGTGTAAATTGATATTTTTTGGGGAATTAAAACATTAAACATCTAAGAACCCTTATGTTAAAAATATTAGAAGTTTTATCTTATCCTAAACATATTTATTGATATATTTTATCAAATTTTATTTATCAAGTTGTGTGGTAAGAAACATTTATTATGTTTCTAAAAAATCTCCTTCTTTTTCTTCCATATTTTATTTAATAAAGTTTACACGCCTCTCATGTTATTAACTATAGTAAATATGTTATTATAATTTATTTAGAAAGTTTAGTTTCTAACATATTGATATTCTCATCACTAGTTTATTTCACTTCATAAAATTTCAGCCTACATTCTATTTCACCAAAATTTATTTTTTGATATGCAATCGCATTATGGATTATTTGTTACTTTATTATTGGATCACAGTTCAGGAAAGTGATTTCCTTGACATCATTCATCAATTTAATTAATTCCATATTTAGTTGAGTTTCTTCCTAGACTTCTAATTCTATACGTCATTTTATAATCAACAAAATTTCAATAATTTATTTAGTATGATTAACATATAATTTTGACAAAAAATATCTTCTATCATGAGAAATGAAGTGGGCCATAAAATTGCATTCATCAAAGGTTGATGAATCATCTCAATTTTTTTTACATAAGAAATTTTTCAAAAATTGTAAGTCAGTATTTCATTATCTTTCTTCCATTTATGATTTTAATAATTTATATATTCCCTTTCTGACTTAGAGTCATCATCTGTATTCATAAGAGTATTTTGTGAAAAAACCCATTATCATTAAAATTAAAAAAATTAATATATTTATATTTCCTCTTACCAATATTATATTTCATAAAAACAAGGGTGATTATTTTGTTTAAATCTTATACCACTCCTCTACATAAAAAAACAAATTATTTTTAAACATAGTTATCTTTTTTACCATTTTGCAATGTTTTAAAGGAAATTTCATTCTTATCATTTTTCATGAAACCAGTTTTTCACTATTCTCATATTCCCTGAGGATATTCTGATATTTAACCAAATATAATTCATTATGGTCTTCTAAATATGATAAATCAGAATCAAATATATTTTGAATATTTTCATTAGTTTTTTAAAATTAGTATAGTCATTTAACCAATATCTAAAACCTATGATGTTGTCTATGATCTCATTACCTCTTCTAATGTATGTATAAATACATTCATTACTATCCATTTTTATTCATCAAATATGTGTCTAAAAATTTATATCATATATGTTTTAATCTTTTCATTTCCTCCACAACTACTTATCAACATATGTAAAGACCCTTAAATTTAAAGGAAAATTTTTTCTTATTTTTCTTTGAACTTTACAAGAACGCAGTTTCTGACAGCACATGATTCCGAGGCCCGGTGTGCCCGCAATCATTTTCTGAAGTTTGGCTTGGGTACGTTCAGTGAACGGACGAGCAGGTTTTTCTAACTTTTAAACAGGTGCTCAAAATAGAATTCTGCGGGCACCGATGGAATCGTTGCGCCGGTATTTTCTTAGAAATGCCTCTTCTGGAGTTGCGTTTACACGGGTGTGGTTTTTAATTTTTTGGGCTTGAAGTTAAGAAATAAAATAATTTGTACGAAAAACTTTATTTTAATTTCTCTTAATGCCACATGAAAGCCACTTAAAGCTGCTTAAGAGAAGTTGATATGGATAGGGTGCTATCCAAAAATATCCTACCCTCTTGGTAGGATATTTGTGAGGTGGGGCCCGCACGAGCCCCACCGTTTCTTTTCCGCTAAGTAATGCACCCGTGAAAACCCGTTATTATGAAAGTCAATTGACGCATTTTATTAAATTCTTAATGCACCAATTAATTGGGCGGTTTTCTTCGTTGAATTAATTCTATGAATTAATTTATTCTTTTATTAACCTGTTTGAAATCCGTTGGCGTAATAATAAAATAAGACCAACACACGACTTCTGAAAAAATGCTTGTTGAGAGGTTTTGACAAGTTTTGTGCCTTCTTCCTCCTTCGCGAAGAACACGAAGAACGCGAAGAACGCGAAGAACGCCGTCACCCTCGGATATTGACGACGCTTCATCCGAGACGTTCTTCCCCGCCGCGATCTCGGATCACCAACTTCTTGAGGTAAGATATTTCGGGTTTCTTTTAAAACTTCTTTCTGGTTAATAACAACACATGGATTTAATTATTTATAATTAAATATGTTGTTTCTTGGTCCTCAGTGTTCGTCGACGCAATACTGGACACCGCGACAACGCGACGATCTCCTCTTTCCGCGATGATCCCCTCCTTCTGCGATGATCAAATCAGCGAAGAACGCGCGTGTGACGACTTGACGAGGTAGGGGTTTTATTGAATGTTTTATAATCCATGGATGTTTATGTTCAAATTGAAGAACCCGGTACATAAGAACAATTTTTAATTCATTAAAATTGTTCTGGTTATGTTTTCTATGTGTTGATTAATCCTCCCAAATGTTATTGCCTAACGCGGAGGGTACGGGCCAAATTAACACGACCCGACAGCCCTCTGTAGTTCTTCGTTGTTGTGAGGTTTTGGCGGGTGACGACAAAACATGTCGCAGGGATGATCCGTTGGTTCGGCAGTGAAGAACGGGACCCGGGAGGAGTTTCAGCGCAGACGGGAAAGAAAACGGACCACTGGAGCAACTCCGGCTGCCCGATGCGCCGTCCGGACAGGGCCACCGCGGCTTCAGCCACGGCGGCGGCGGCCAGAGGACCCGCGGCCGCGCAGGTCCGGCTGACACGCATAAGACTTAGAAAAAGCCGCGCCCATTGACACCAGCGCGACCCCATGTGGGCCGCGACTCCTTCTTCCCACGGGGGCAGCGCCACCCCGCGGCTGCCTCGCTCGGCCGCTCGGCCGAGCCCAGCCGGGCCGGCCTGACCGGCTGGGCAGCTCCGAACCGGGTCCGACCCGGACCCGGGTCGGGAAGCCCGGTTCGGGCCCCCCAGGGGCGTTGGGCCGGGTCGGTCCGGGCCCAGACCCCCTGTCTCCAGACGTTTTCAGTCTTTCGCTTATAACTTGAGCAACGGGCCTCCGAACGACGTACCGTCAGCAGAAAATGCGAACCTTGGATCGAGGCGGTCTTTTCGGTATATCGCACTCAAGGTTTCTGATTACTTTGTGTTCGGCCGGGATGGTTCGTACACGAAACCAACCGGGCCTGCGGAGGGGAAACGCTCATATCTTGAGCTTCGGATGTCCGATCGACGTGCCGTCAACTTTGTTGAATGTTTCTAAGTGTAACGGATCTTTTGGCATACTCTGCACGAGGTTTGGACACAGGTGGAGTACAGTCGGGTTGGTTTTTCCTTAAAAACCAACCGGGCCCCTGGGACGAAAAAGCCAATAACTCTCAGACTGGGCATCTGATTGACGCGTCGTGTGCGACGTTGAGTTCCTGTTAACGATACGGAACTTTTGGATACATCAACATCGGAATCTGTGTCTGTTGATGTATCAGCCTCTCGGCTAATGGAGCGGACCCTCCCGAACAAGTTTGCTGTGTGCGGGAACCCTAGAGCTGGTTGTGACTGCTACTGTGACTGCGATGACGACTGTGCAGAGATCCTGAGTGGACTACGACGACGACTATGCAGAGATCCTCAGTGGAATGCGACGACTACTGCACTCAACGATCTTACGTGGATCAGTGCTACAGATCCTGTGTGAATCCGATCCTGTGTGGGTCAGCGCTCAGCGGTTCTGTGTGAGCCAGCGCCTACCGGTCCTGTGTGGGCCCGATCCTGTGTGGGTCTTTGCGGGGGTTAGTTACAAATTGATCCTGTGTGGGTCCGATCCTGCATGGGTCATCGCGGGGGTTAGTACCTTTCGATTCTTTTTGGGTCCGACGACTTAGATGGATCAGTGATTATCATTATCATCATACAAAGAAGTATACCTGTGTGAGCTTAAACTCTGTTTTACTATCCTTTGTGGATTGTGTTGATCTATCCTGTGTGGATTTACGTTTTACTTTCCTTTGTGGATTGTGTTGAGCTATCCTGTGTAGATTTACGTTTTACTTTCCTTTGTGGATTGTGTTGAGCTATCTTGTGTTGATTTTAAGTTTTGCTTTCCTGTGTGGACTGAGTTGTTCTTGGGCTCGAATGTTGGAGCCGATTGGGAATTGATGACTTAGGTATATGTATGGTCATATAGCTAAGCAGTGTCAGTTGTTACTTCGTGATTGTATCTTTTCGTTGTGGTTTATCCTTTGTGGATTTCGGGAGACCTTCAGGGGTCTCGGGGTCCCTACTGAGTAGCTTATTCTCACCCCTACATGGGCTATGCCCGCACTTCGTTGTGTTGGTTGCAGACGATGTACATCTCTTATCGTGGTGGAGGCTTGCGGAGCAGGACGGAACCTGGAGGTGGACCACTGGGCGGGACATACTCGGAGCAGACGGCTGGACCGAGGAGCTGTGGAGGCTATCTGTGCTCACCCTTCAGGTGGGACTTCCAGAGGACTGCTCGATGCTACGGATTTTTCTTTCAGTTGATGTTTTTCCCTTCAGTTGTACTTTACAGTTGGGCTTGTATTTCCGGCCCCTTTTTTTACTTTTAGCACAGCTTGTTACAGTTTTTACTTAGTGCTTACTTTTGCGCTTGTTTACTCTGTGGTTCTTGTGTACTTTACAAAGGCAATGCCTTCCCTTTTTCTGGTATTTACGCCTTGGTGCTAGTCACCAGCCCATGGCCTATGGAAGGAAGGTTTGGGGTAGTCACGGCACGAGCCCTGAGGACGGGTCGTGACAAATTGGTATCGGAGGCGGTCAGTTCTACCAAAGACTCTGATCTTTATTCTATGTTAAGCAATAGTGTTTAGCGTATTGGGTGTGGTTATCAGTCCAGGGAGCCCAGTGTTGGTGTGGCGGCCAACATATCCGTACACCAGGACCCTGACTTCTGATTTCCGACTTAATGCACGAAAACATTGATTGCATTTGTGTTTCATGTTTTCTTTGTGATTGCTTTGTATCAGCTCACTAGGTATACTGTTCTGACCGTGGCACACTTATTTCCTTTTCAGGATGGCCCCACGACGGCATCCACCCTGGGTTCCGAGAGTAGAGCGCGACGACAGCCTGCCGAGCGATGAGGCCTCGGTACAGGGCCCTTTGACGGCGGAGGAACCGGCGGTATCTCTACCCGCCAAGCTACCGATGCTCCCCGCCACGACCGCTGACGATGTACGTCGCCTCGGAGCTCTGCACGAGTTCCAGCGCCAGCGACCACCCAGGTTTTGTGGGGAGATGGACCCCCAGGTAGCCGAGGACTGGCTGGAGGCGGTCGTATGAGTTTTCAGGATAGCGAGGACACCAGCAGACCTCATGGTGATCCTCGCGGCGAGCCTACTGCACCCAGCAGCGGGTCGATGGCGGATCTTGATGCTCCAGGTGCACGATAAGGCATCTCTTCTCTGGACGGACTTCGAGTGCCTCTTCTGCTCAGAGTTCGTCCCGGCCACCCTCTGTGCGGTGTGCATCTAGGAGCTTCCTAAGCTGCGGCAGGGCAGCTTGACGGTCACCCCGTACGCGGCGAGGTTTACTAATCTTTCTCGCTACTAGAAGTATATGGTACGAGATCCATTCTTCCGAGCCTCGACCTTTGATCAGGGTTTGAGACACGAGATCAAGGCATCGCTGATCTCCCTCAGCATTCTGACTCAGGCAGGAGTGCTGGAGCGATCCCTTCTGATCGAGAGCTTTCTTGCGGAGTCTACTTCAGCATCGAGACCTACCGCTGGGTGGCAGGTAGCAGAGTCTTCGGCAGAAGGTGGCCGAAGGATGACTCATGGGTCCAGGTAGACCAGACCTTCCGATAGACGACCTCAGGACAGTGGCTCAGTAGTGCGGGGCACACAGCGCAGAGCCAGTCTTTCGAGAGGCAGGCAGTGCTATGCATGCAGCGGGCAGGGCCACTTGGCTCGTGACTTCCCGACCCGCCGTGCCGAGGAGCAGCAGACGGTGGAGGGGCCTCCCAGGCAGAGGGAGAGGGTCGACCGTGGCGGTCCGCAGGGAGGAGGCAGATGTGGAAGAGGAGCTGGCCGAGCAGCAGGTCGTGGGAGATGCTTTGAGGCTCTGCCACCACCACCACCAGGAGGTCCGCCCCGACCACAGGGAGCTGGCGGGCAGAGACAGGAACAGCTCCAGGCAGTGGAGGCCTATGACCACGACACGCCTGAGATGATTCGAAGTACAATCTATGTCTATTCCACCATTGCTGCAGTTCTTATAAACACATGAGCGAGTCACTCTTTCATAGCTTTTGCCCTTGTTCGGAGCTCGGAAATTCCGACAGAGCCGTTGGCTCGATCCTTACGGATAGAGACCCCTACGGGAGTAGACTTGACGATTACGCACTGGTGCTGGCAGTGTGAGATTACTCTAGGAGGTGAGATCTTCGGCTGGGATCTTCTGGTAGCGGCGTCGAGGCCTTACGATGTCATCTTGGGCATGGATTGGTTATCCACAGTCCATGCTCAGATTGACTGTATTAGGTGCAAGGTGCGATGTGTACACACTGACGGGAGCGGGTTCACCTTCACCAGCGAGAAGGGAGCCTTAGCAGCACGGGATGGACTCAAGAAGAGGAGAGGACCACCCATCACTCATCAGTTGGCTAGCCTCATCCTAGGAACAATTGACGTGCGGAGTCCTAGTTTTCCTGCAGAGGTGGATCATTACGCGGACATCTTTCCTGATGACGTTCTAGGGCTACCTCCTCGTAGAGAGGTAGACTATTATATTGATATGTACCCCGATACAGCCCCGATATCCACTCTAGCATATCAGATAGCCCCCGCTAAGCTTCGAGATCTACGGGTACAGTTAGAGGACTTGCAGGGAAAGGGCTTCATCCGACCCAGTGTTTCACCCTGGGCTTCCTCGATATTGTTCGCCAAGAAGGCGGACGGGAGCTTGCGACTGTGTGTTGACTATCGTCACCTGAACCAGCTGACAGTGAGGAAAAAGTATCCGCTACTGAGGATTGATGACCTCTTCGATCAGCTCAAGGGAGCACGGTGGTTCTTGAAGATAGAACAAAGGCCAGGCTATCATCAGCTCAGAGTTTGAGACGAGGACGTGCAGAAGACGACCTTCAGGTGTCGGTATGGCCACTATGAGTTCTCGGTTATGCCTTTCGGCGTAACCAACTCTCCAGCAGTGTTCATGAGCCTCATGAACAGGATCTTCTAGCCATATCTCGATCGATTTGTCGTGGTCTTCATCGACGACATTTTGGTATACTCTACCACGGAGGAGTAGCATGCCTACCACTTGCGGGTTGTGCTAGACACACTCCGAGAGCACCAGCTTTATGGAAAGCTCTCAAAGTGCCAGTTCTAGTTACGTGAGGTCCACTTATTGGGGCACGTCATTTCTGAGGCGGGAGTTGCGGTGGATCCTGCGAAGATCGAGGTAGTTCTAGCTTGGGAGCCACCCAGGAGTGTGACGGAGGTGAGAAGTTTCTTGGGACTAGATGGATAATATCAGAGATTTGTGACGGACTCTTCCAGAGTTTCGGAACCACTCTCAACTTTGACGAAGAAGGAGAAACCCTTTTTTTGGTCAGACAGATGTCAACAGAGCTTTCAGTAGCTGAGATAGAGATTGACCAGCGCACCTATCCTGAGGTTGCCTGAGGAAGGCGTTGGATACGTAGTCTACTACGATGCATCAGGGACCAGACATGGATGTGTCCTGATGCAGGAGCGGGCCGTGATTGCCTATGGATCACATCAGTTGAGGCCACATGAGCAGAACTACGCCACACATGACCTGAAGTTAGCAGTAGTGGTCTTCGCACTGAAGACTTGGCGGCACTATCTAATGGGAGATCGCTTTACAGTATTTTCTGACCACCAGAGTCTCTGGTACATCTTCTCTCAGAAGGACATGAACCTGGGACAGCGGCGATGGCTCGAGTTCCTCCAGGACTATGACTTTGAGATAGTCTATACTCTTGGAAAGGGGAATGTAGTACCTGATGCCCTCAGCAGGAGGACGGGCATTCAGCTACTTGAGGAGGCGACAGAGCAGCTAGCCGCCATGCAGATATCCTTCGTGGATAGGGACGGAGCGACCATCCTTCAGTCTCTCACAGTCTCTCCTCCACTTCTACAGTGGGTTAGAGAGGCACATCGTGGGGACGCTGACTGTGAGACACGGCGTGCATAGATATCCTCGGTATAGGCACCTGATGGTTTCTCTCTTGGAGCAGAGCACGACGTCCTTTTCAGAGGACGTACTTTGGTACCAGTTGATTTACGGGAGGAGTTTCTGAGAGAGTTTCACTTTTCTCCTTTTTCGGTACATCCTGGAGTGGCGAAGATGTACCAGGACCTTAGACGACAGCACTAGTGGCCAGGCATGAAGAAGGTTGTGGCAGAGTTTGTTTCTCAATGCCTCACCTGCCAGCAGGTGAAGGCAGAGCATCAAGTACCATCAGGCATGGTACAACCCTTGGAGGTCCCGGAGTGGAAGTGGGATGGGATATCTATGGACTTCGTGACTGGAATTCCACGCACTACCAGAGGTCACGACTCCAATTGGGTGAGTGTTGACCGACTCACCAAGTTGGCACACTTCTTACCCATCAAAGAGCATGGCTTAGTGGAGATCTTGGGGCGTCTCTACGTTCATGAGATTGTCCGGCTTCACGGAGTGCCATCATCTATCGTCTCTGATTGAGATGCTCGCTTTACTTCCCAGCTTTGGAAGGGGATGCAGGAGGAGTTCAGGACGTGGCAACATCTGAGCACCGCCTTTCACCCTTAGACGGATGGTCAGACGAAGAATACCATTCAGACTCTCGAAGACATGCTCCGCGCATGTGTCCTAGACTTTGGTCGCAGCTGGGAGGACCACCTACCCTTGGTGGAGTTCGCGTACAACAATAGCTACCACTCCACCATCGGGATGGAACCATACGAGGTGTTTTACGGCAGACCTTGCAGATCTCCTTTGTACTGGACAGATCCTGGGGAGTCAGCACTTGTGGGACCAGAGATGGTTTGGGCCACGACAGAGAAGGTCCAAGTCATCCAGGAGCGGATGAGGATAGCTCAGTGCCGGCCGAAGTCTTATGCTGAAAGGAGGCGGAGGCCACTAGAGTTCGAGGATGGCGACCACGTCTTCTTGCGTGTCTCACCTCGATGTGGATTACAGAGATTTCGCCGAGGCGGAAAGTTGTCTCCAAGCATCATAGGACCTTTCCAGGTCCTCAGCAGGATTGGCGAGGTGGCTTATCACCTAGCACTACCACCTCAGTTACACCGGGTGCACGTCGTCTTCCACGTATCTCAGCTGAGGAGGTACGTGCACGACCTGAGGCATATCATTGACTATGGGGAGCTGGACGTTGATGTTGGGGCGACATTTGCGGAGAACCCGGTGGAGATCGAGGATCGACAGGAGTGGGTCCTACATGGATGATCGATTCCTCTAGTGTGCATCAGATGGCAGCACAGGAACCTCCAGGAGAGAACTTGGGAGTGGGAGGCTCAGATGCGTGCTCAGTACCCACATTTGTTACCCTAGTTTATGATATATCTTTACAGGGACGCAAAGCCCTGAGGTGGGAGTAATGTAAAGACCAATAAATTTCAAAAAAAAAATTCTTAATTTTCTTTGGAATTTTACAAGAACGCAGTTTCTGACAGCACCTGATTCTGAGGCCCGGTGTGCCCGGAATCATTTTCCGAAGTTTGGATCAGGTACGTTTAGTGAACGGACGAGCGTGTTTTTCTATCTTTTAAACTAGTGCTCGAAATCGAATTATAAGGGCACCGATAGAATCACAGTGCCGGTATTTTCTTAGAAACGCCTCTCCTGGAGTTGCGTTTGTTTGGGTGTGGTTTTTAATTTTTTGGGCTTTAAGTTAAGAAATAAAATAATTTGTACGACAAACATTATTTTAATTTCATTTAAAGCCACTTCAAATCCACTCAAATCTGCATAAGCAGAGTTGATATGGATATGGTGCTATCCAAAAATATCATACCCTCTCGGTAGGATATTTGTGAGGTGGGGCCCACACGATCCCCACCGTTTCATTTCCGCTACGTAACACACCCACAAAAAACCGTCATTATGAAAGTCAACTGATGCGTTTTCTTAAATTCTTAATGCACCAATTAATTGGGCGGTTTTCTTCGTTGAATTAATTCTATTAATTAATTTATTCATTTCTTAACCTGTTTGAAATCTGTTGGCGTAATAATAAAATAAGACCAACGCACGACTTCTGAAAAAAATGCTCGTTGAGAGGTTTTGACATGTTTTGTGCCTTCATCCTCCTTCGTGAAGAACGTGAAGAACATGAAGAACGCGAAGAACGCGAAGAATGCTGTCACCCTTGGAGATTGATGATGCTTCATCCGAGACGTTCTTCCCTGCCCCTATCTCCGATCATGAACTGTTTGAGGTAAGAGATTCCGGGTTTCTTTTAAAACATCTTTCTGGTTTATAACAACACACATATTTAATTATTTATAATTAAATCTGTTGTTTCTTGGTCCTCGGAGTTCGTCGATGCAATACCGGATACCGCGACGACGCGACGATCCCCTCTTTCCGCGACGAACCCCTCCATCTGCAACGATCAAATCCGTGAAGAACGCGCATGCGACGACTTGACGAGGTAGGGGTTTTATTGAATGTTTTATACTCCGTGGATGTTTCCGTTCAAATTGAAGAACCTGGTTCATAAGAACAATTTTTAATTCATTAAAATTGTTTTGGTTATGTTTTCTATGTGTTGATTAATCCTCCCAACTGTTATCACCTAACGCGGAGGGTGCGGGCCAAACGAACACGGCCTGACAACCCTCTGTAGTTCTTCGTTGTTCTGCAGATTTGGCCTGTGATGACAAAACATGCCGCAGGGACGATCCGTTGGTTCCGCAGTGAAGAACGAGACCCGGGGGGAGTTTTGGTGCAGATGGGAAGGAAAACCGACCACCGGAGAAACTCCGGTGGCCCGCGGAAGCCACCGGCGGCACCCTGGCACGCCGCCGGTTAGGGCCGTCGTGGCTGAAGCCGCAGCGTCCAGCAGACCCAAGGCCGCGTGGGTCCGGCTCACGTGCACGGGACGCTGCAAAAGTCACGCCTGTTGACTCCAGTGCGGCCCCACGTGGGGCGCTACTCCTTCTTCCCGCGGGGGCAGCGCCACCCTGCGGCTGCCTCGCTCGGCGGCTCGGCGGAGCCAAGCCGGGCCGGCCCGACCGGTCGGGCAACACCGAACCAGGTCCGACCCGGTTCGAGCCGACCCAGGGGGGGTTGGGCCGGGTCGGTCCGGGCCCAAACCCCCCTGTCTCCGGAAATTTTCGGTCTTTTCGCTCATAACATGAGATACGAGCCTCCGAACGATGTGTCGTCAATGATGATGTGATCCTTGGATCGAGACGGTCGTTTTGGTATATCGCACTCAAAGATTCAGATTACTTTGAGTTCGTCCGGGATGGTTCGTACACGAAACCAACCGGGCCTTCGGAGCGGAAACGCTCATAACTTGAGCTTTGGGCGTCCGATCGACGTGTCTTCGACTTCGTTGAATTCCTCTAAGTGTAACGGATCATTTGGCATACTCCGCCCGAGGTTTGGATGTAGGTGGAGTACGGTCGGGTTGGTTTTTCCTTAAAAAACAACCGGGCCCCAAGGACGAAAAAACCAATAACTCTCAGACCGGGCATCCGATTGACGCACCGTGTGCGACGTTGAGTTCCTGTTGACGATAAAGAACTTTTGGATACATCAACTTCGGACTTTGTGTCAGTTGATGTATCAGCCTCTCGGCTCGTGGATCGGACCCTCCCGAACGAGCTTGCTGTGCATGGGAACCCTAGAGCTGGCTGCGACTGCTACTGTGACTGCGACGACGACTATGCAGAGACCCTTAGTGGACTGCGAAGACGACTGTAAAGAGATCCTCAGTGGACTGCGACGACTACTGCACTCAGCGATCCTACGTGGATCAGTGCTACAGATCCTGTGTGGATCCGATCCTTTGTGGGTCAGCGCTCAGCGGTTCTGTGTGAGCCAGCGCCTACAGGTCCTGTGTGGGCCCGATCCTGTGTGGGTCTTTGCGGGGGTTAGTTACCTATTAATCCTGTGTGGGTCCGATCCTGCGTGGGTCATCGCGGGGGTTAGTACCTTTCGATCCTTTGTGGGTCCGACGACTTAGATGGATCAGTGATCATCTTTAACGTCATACAAAGAAGTATACCTGTGTGTGTTGAATCTCTGTTTTACAATCCCTTGTGGATTGTGTTGAGCTATCATGTGTGGATTTACGCTTTACAATCCTTTGTGCATTCTGTTGAGCTATCCTGTGTGGATTTACGTTTTACATTCCATTGTGGATTGTGTTGAGCTATCCTCTGTGGATTTTACGTTTTGCATTCCTGTGTGGACTGAGTTGTGCTTGGGCTTAGATGTTGGAGCTGAATGGGAATTGATGACTTAGGTATATGTATGGGCATATACCTAAGCAGTGTCGGTTGTTACTTCGTGATTGTATCTTTCCGTTGTGCTTTATCCTTTGTGGATTTCAGGAGACCTTCGGGGGTCTCGGGGTCCCTACTGATTAGCTTATACTCACCCCTGCACGGGCTATGCCCACACTTCGTTGTGTTTGTTGCAGACGACAGACAACGCTAATCGTGGTGGAGGCTTGCAGAGCAAGACGGTACCTGGAGGTGGACCACTGGGCGGGACGTACTTGGAGCGAACGGCTGGACCGAGGAGTTGTGGAGGCTATCTGTGCTCACCCTTCAGGTGGGACTTCTAGAGGACGGCTCAACGCTACGGATTTTCCTTTCAGTTGTTGTTTTTCCCTTCAGTTGTACTTTACAGTTGGGCTTGTATTTCCGGCCCCTTTTTTTACTTTCAGCACAGCTTGTTACTGTTTTTACTTAGTGCTTACTTTTCCACTTGTTTACTCTGTGGTGCTTTTTTACTTTACAAAGGCAATGCCTTCCCTTTTTTTGGGATTTACGCCTTGGTGCTAGTCGCGAGCCCCTGGCCTATAGAAGGCGGGTTTGGTGTAGTCATGGCACGGGCCCCGAGGATGGGTCGTGACAACATATCCCAAATTTTATTTTCTTTTGTAAATACCATAATAATTGTAAAAACATATTTTCAGAAAGATCCATCAAAATGGAATAATGACTATTTTCATAATTTTAATCATTTTTCTATATGAAATTTTCAGGGAATGTTAAATGGGAGAAAATTACATTATTGAAACACATCATACTTCAATGAAAAGAGATTGAGGATAATGTAACATTGATTTCTTTAAACAATGAATGTTTCTTACATAAAAAAACTGGACACTCCCTTTATTAAATAAATTGAAATTATTCATCCCTAGTTGATGGATTGTTGAGAGGGTACCTTATCTAATGTAAATTTTTGTTCTCAAAGGATAAATTTATGATCAATGAGAGGAAATAATCGGTGATCAAATTTTCTAATATATGAAATTTACATACATTGAAATAAAATATTCTTAACATCTAAAAACTGTTAAATTTTCAATAATCTCAAATATTAATCACATCCTCGCATTTCTTATGAAAAAATTGAAATATATAGAGGGAAACATGTGATATTTAAATGGATTTTTATAAACATCTAAGCTGTGAGATGTTAGATATTCCCCACCAACATGGATTTTGTTATCATCTTCTCTCTTTAATATAAAGATATGAAAAGTGTATAATTATTTCAACTAGTTTTCAATATTCATAATATGGTTGGGTAAAAACCTAATATTTTTTCACATCTCATTATATTATATCTATTTGTACACCCTACAAAAAATCATTTTTAAATCGTGGTTATACCCCTAGCTAAAAGATTCATTTATTTTATTGATTCTGATATGCTTAAAAAAATTATTCAATTCACCCAGAAACAATATGGATTAATTAGAGTGTTTAAGAATGTTATAAAAAACATTGGTCTAAAAAAATATACATATAATGGCTCCAACTGATTTCCATTCTTTAGATCCTGCATCATATTTTCCATCATTTTATCCTAAATTAATTTAACCTCTCTCAAAACAGTAATCATCATCCTAACCCCATTGTGTATAACTTTGTCAAATCCTCGATATAGTTGATCTATATCTAGAATATCTACTCCCAACTAATATCTGTTAAAGTTGAAAACATATCCTATAAAACAATATTCATACTATTATCTTTTTTTATATTTGAAATGTTTCATGTATGTTTTTACTTTAGAAACATTGTATAGGTGTGGCTCTTTGAGGTTCGGGATGGAGCTAAAATATATTTTTCACTCAACTACTTTCCAATAATGTATTTTTTGATCAAATTTATTTTTATATAATTCTTATAAAAACATATAGATAATTCATTAAACATCTATGAAAATCAATAAAATACCATATCCTTTGAATTTATTTTAAATTTATGTAAATTAATTACGGATAGAATCCTTACCCTGAGTAAGATAGTGAAATTTGAATGGGTACCTATTCCAACATCATGTTTCATGTTTTTCATAGTGTTTTTAAATTTCATTATAAAATCTCTATAGTTTTTTATGTTCAAACATAAATATTCACATCTCTATTTTTTCACAATTCTAATAATATTTTTTTGTACAATGAATTCACGGCCAAATATCCATCCGTATTTGATTTTCTGGTCACACTTCCTCAAATTTATACATTATGTATAGAATTACTAGAAATGATCATAAAATTTAATTCATTATGGATTGTTCAACAATGGGATTTCCATCAACACATCTTTTTTACATGTAATTAAAGTCATGTAGTAATCATTCAATTATAAGTGTTTGGTTTTTATGTTTATGTTTGTTTGAAATTATTTTTCTGATCATTTTTTAGAACATTATAACTTATTTTTTGTAATTCCATAAAAAAATAGGTGAATTTTTTATAACCTATTCTTATAGATGTATAAATCTAATTTTGATTAAATATTCCTCAAAAAAAAATTCACAAAAAAACGTACATACTTTTATACAGAAATTATCCTTTTTGTATTTACACAAATTTTAAACCTGACTTCTTTTTCGTTAGACTTTTCACATTTTACTATCACAGAAATTCATGTACATCTAAAAAGGTTTGTCTAATTTTATTTTATTATTACATACGAATGAAATGTAACAACATTCTTATAGAATGTTCTTTTGGAATTTACTTTTCAATTATATTCTCTATTTATTAACATCGTCTTCTGGCTACCAGAATTATATCTGATCATGTTGGTATTATATTGTTTCTATTTATCCAAAAAGAGTTCTAGACTATTTAATACAAAAACATCTTATAGAAATCTTCATTTTATAATTTTCTAACAATTTTACCATCATACACTGGAACCCAAACATCATATAGAATCATGTTATGGAAATGGTAATCTGGAGATGTTTTTCTAACAAACACAATATATAATTATGTTCTCTAGCTTGAACATTATTTAAAATTTTTATTTCACCATGGTATAACATTTAATTTGTTTCATGATAATCATAATAATGCTAGGAACTACAAAGAACAACAATAATCATGTAATTCAATATGTAACATTCTAATATTCCTCTATAAGTATTGTTCCAAAAACAAATTTTTTTGAAAACTATTTAAAAAAATATTCTTCCTATTGAATCATTCATATGACTAATTCTAAATGTATTTTTATATTCATATATTCTTTACAAACATTATCCAACAAATTTAATAACCAATTATATTACTATATTGACAATAAATACCTCAAAAACACAATATGGGCCAAAGAGATCCAACCCGATTGGATGCTCAAAAACAATCTCAACACAGTAGACCCATCATTGAAAAGTTAGGGGAATCAACCCCTAACCTAGATTCATTCACCTCTAGGAGAGATCTAGTTGTATATATAAAGGAACATTTAGTAAATTAATTATTACAAAATCTACTAAAAATATCAAAACAATATCTAATATATTGATCCAGAATATAATGGTAATATTTTTGAAGGAATGGTACGAAATGAAATAGTACACTAAGGAAAATAAAGATGATTTAACAGCCCACCAAGAAAGTAGTAGAATAAATGAATGAATATACTAGCTGAACGAACTAGAACTATAAGGTGACACACTCTTATATGTAACAGATGTTGTTTTTGAAATATGATTTATGGTAATAAAAAATGGATAGGGTTCTATTCATTTTTAAATAGGGTTAAAGGGACGTTTGAACCCCATTCACACTTTTGCATTCGATAGAATGCATGAATGAAGTTTTCTTAATCAATATTAAATTTTATATAAATGAGTGAATGTCGTTCACTCATTCTTCCATCTTTTTATACTAATAAATATTGCTGAATATACATATATGTTTACATATGAAAAAATATTTTCATAAATATTACATCAATATTGAATAAAAATATATAAGAATAAAATTAATATTCGAAAATATTTATTTAATATCTATAAATATCAATAATAAATAATAGATATTAACTAAAAATCCTTAATTTTAATAAAATATCAATATATTATATATAAATATTTATAAATATTAATGACATGTTATTAAATATTTAATTAATATTAATTCATACTAATTCATATTAACTAAATATTATTAAATATTAAAGAATCATCAATAAATGTTAATACATATTAATAAATGTAAATACATTTAAAATGATATATGATTAAATAGAAAATATATTATCAAAATATTTATGAATATTGATAAATATTAATAAAAATTTAAGATTATTAGTAATATTAAGAAATATTAAAAAATATAAATAAATATTTCATAAATATTGGTAACTAATAATATATATTAACAAATATTAATTAATATTAATTACATATAAATATATACACAATAAATATTAATTAAATATCATTTAATAATAAATAAAATACTATATAAATATTCAGAGAAATAAATTAAAAATGAAGAAAATGTAATGAATGTTAATTTGTATTTATTAAATATTATTTATTATTAATTAATATTTATTAAATATAAATATGTACTATGGAATATTAATAATTATAAATAAATATTAACGAGAAAATTAAAATATTATTAAAATAATATATATTTCTAAAAAAATATTCATAATTTTTTCAAATATTACTGAATTTATTGAATATAAAGATACATTAACTACAAAATATAATATTTTTTATTAAATATTAAATATATATTATAAATTAATAAACTAATATTTATAAATACTGATATATATTTCAATAGAATTTTTTTTGTAAATATTCATGAATATTAAAAACAATTAAATAAATAACAAATTATTTTAATGTATATATATATATATATATATTACCAACTACGTATAATTATTTCTAAATTTGAATTAAATTTTAGAAAAAACATATTAAATATTATAAATTTTAATTTATTATATATCAATATTTATCAATATTCATTAAAATTTACCAAAATGTAATTAATATGTATCAATATATTAGTTTTTTATTAAAAAATATTTTATATATTAATTAATATTTATTATTATTTATTAATATTTATGAGTAGTAGATTTATTTAGTCATATTTTATGATATTTTTAATATGAATATATATATATATATATTATCTATTAATATTTATTTAATTCTTTTTAATATTTAATTAATATTAATTTAACATTCCATTATTATTTATTTAATAATTACTAATACATTTTAATACATTCTAATATATTAAGATATTTATATGTATTAATTAATATATATTGATATTTTTAATTATTTATTAACATATATCAATATCTATTAACATTTATTAATATTATCTAATATATAATATTATTTAGTAGTATTTATTAATAATTTTTAATATTTTGTAATAATTATTAATATTCATTAATATTTGATTAATATATATTAATATATATATATATATATATAACTAACATTTAATTATTATTTTTAGTATTATTTAGATTCATTAATATTTATTAATATTTAATTAGTGATTATGAATTTATATTAATAATTATTTATATTTATCAAAAAAAATTAATATTTATTTATTATTTTTATTTATTTCATAGTTATCATTATTCATTAATATTTATTCATATTTATTAATATAAATTAATATTTTCCTATATTATTTATTTCTTATTGTTTTTAAAAATCTTTTACTATTTATAAATATTTACCAATATCTAGTTACAGTCATTAATATTGCTTAATATTTGATAATAATTACTAATATTTTTTAATATTCATTACGTTTTTGATATTTATTAATATTAATATAATATTTACTGCTATTTATTATAATATATCTAATATTTATTAGTACTTTGTTTTATATTTATTTATATTCCATATTAATATTTATTATTTTATTAATATATATTAGTATATAATCAATATTTATTTATGTTTACTTTTGTTTTTAAAATATATATTATTATATATTTAGGTTTTGTTAATATTCCATCAATATTTTTTAATATATGATTAAAAATATATTATATTTTTTTAATATTAATTGATTTTTAATCAATTTTTATTAATATTCTATTTATATTTACTCATACGTTTTTTTGTTCGTATTTTTCAATATTTAATAAATTTATAATACCTCTTACATAAAATTTTGGTGTTATTTTTTATATTAATTTTTTATATTTTTATATTTGGTAACATATATGTATATTTTTCAATAATCATTAATATAAAAATAATGTTCTAAGAGGGAATGAAAATCATGCTTCGATAAGAAATTTCCAGAAGAAGAGTAAACCACATTCACATTAAACACATATGCACTATCACAAACATAAATAGAAAACAAGAAAATTGAAACCCTGATTTTAGAGAACATCATCAAATAGTGGAAAATGTATCCAAATATGGGGATTAGCCTTGATAAATCATGGTAACCTAGCTTTATGATGTGAAAGAAGATGAACAATGCACTTTATGGAACTACAATAAGACCAGGTCATACTATATCTAGTTCATATGGATTAATCCCTAATTATAAAACATCTCTATCCATGCCTAATGAATCAAAAACATGTTTATGTAAATTATATCCACCTCCATCAAACACATCCTTATCGTAGAATTCACCATAGATTCATGGTAGTTGAAGGAATGAGATGAAATCATTGATGAGTTCTAGAGGTAACCCCTATAGAACTGGGATCCTTCTGAGTAAAAACCTATAAATAAATAAAATCAACTCTATAATTATGGAGTGATGCGTAATTGGAATTTACTGATCCATTATTAAGAGTAAATTTTTTCTTTAAAATATTATTTATATTAAATATAAACAATTATGTCCAACATCAACTAAAACAAGTATAAAAGGTCCTTCAAACCACCTCAAATTCATCCATAAACATCCAATTCTTGGTTCATCACATGTGAAACTCACCATATCGTGTAGTAAAATGATATTGAAAAAATGTAGAAATCATAACTGAAAATAATAGATATCAAATACAGTAGAATAATTGAAAATATTAAACCATTCTAACAAAACTATAATACATCAAGACTAACATATGAATAATATTTGGGATTATAAGAGTCAAAATCCTACCTACTACCAGTTTCAATCACCTATAATACATACCAGCACATTTTTTAAAAGAAATACAAAACAGAATATGGACAATATATTCACAAATTTTCACGTGACTTTTTTATTTTTTAATTTAAAATATGAAATTATTTTTAACATAACAAATAATTTATCATTAACCGAACATTTAAAAAATAATATTTACTATTTTTGATATTATTCAATACTTTGGACTCCAAAGAGAAAACTATATAACAATCCAATCAAAATTTAATCCGACCTACGTTATTCTATAAATTTATCAATAATTTTTTTAAGGAATTTAAAATGGAATCATTTCAAATATTTAAAACACAATTAATTATTTGTTTTATGAATATTTTTTAATTATATTATGACATTTTTTTGGTTTTCTCATTTCAAACAAGTTTCAGGGTTTTAAATCACCAAAAACATGTTTAAATTCATCAAGAGTAATAAATAACATATATTGATGATATGTGTACTTATATATTTCATAAATTAATTTAATATCATTTCTATATAATTTCACTTCCATATTATGTCATTATCTTGGTTGTGACCCCTCTATGCATGTTTTTAATTATTTTTTAATCTATTAATACAACTTATTGAGTCATTCTGACCACACATCTTTTCGAATGGATGTGTGGTCTACAAGTAACCATAAAAAGAATTAAATATTTTTTTTACAATAATTTCACAATAATTTTTTGGTTTTTTCAGTGGTTTTTATCATTACACTCTAATTTTAGTGTTTTCAAAAAAAATCATGTTTACAGGATTCCCGAGAAAACCATAACATTGATTGTTGTGGTGTATGTTCTTACATTTTAAAAATAAATATATATTAATTTCCATATTATTACATGGAAATCCAATGTTTTTAATTATTTTGACCACTAAAACAGCTTTTTAATGACTTTGGTATTTATCAAAACTATTTATTAAGTCATTCCAAGCACACTTCATGTTAGATGGGTGTGTTGTCTACTCAAACACATCGAAAATTATTCAATCGTATTTATCCAATGAAATCACTTCAATTTTTGGATTTTTTTGTGTTTCTAAAAATTATGCGTATTTTTAGTGTTTTAAAACTCCAAAAACAGATTTACATACATCTATGGAAAACATATACTCAGATTGATGTTACTTCGGTTCCCATAATAAGTGATAAAAATTAAATTGAAATATTCCATTTCATAAACCTCATTTGATTATTTATAAATTAATGTCAACCATCATGATCATAGAAAAATCGACTTATATTTCATTTTGTTATTGTTCAATATTATAATAAATTGATAACATCGAATTTATATTTGATTTTTTTAAAATAAATTTTCCATATGGTTGTATATGAAATTTATTTTTTAAATATATTATTCATTTTCCAATTAAAATTTTATAATTTTATAATTATGAAATTCACTATTTTATTATATTTAATTAAAAAATATTGAATAATTCCATACTGAAATAATAATATTATATATCATTTATGATTGAAGAAGCATCCAAAATCACAGAAATGTAATATCAAATTCTTGTTTATCTATACAATCCAAGGTAAAAGATATCAGAAATTACGATGGTACACATCATAAACATGTTTTTTTTAGGCATTGAAATCTATTAACTACTACTAATTTTTATTTTTCATACTATATATCTATAACCATACACATTCCATTTTATATTTTCATTATGTAATTTCTTGTTAGAAGATTTAATAATCACCTTAAGTTTCTATTGACTCTAAATATTCAAAACAAACATATAATTATATGGAAACTCTTATTGTTTATATAATGATTTTAAATATATGATTTTATTCTGAGAATCCTTCTATTTATAAATATTATTATTTTCATTATAGTACAAGATTATTTCCATGTGTTGACTGTTGATATAATAACTAAAATACATAAGGTATTTGACTGTTGTTGGATACCATATGTGTTCTTTTCAGTTGTTCCAATTATATATAGATATTAGAATTTACCTATTATGGATGATCTATTGGAATGGAAATTTCCTCAAGGATCATGAAAGAAATCTTATACAATACTTAAACTAACCCTTTTTCAATTTTCCCACCATCAACCCTATGATTACATATAATTTTAATGTAGATTCACATTTTCTATCAACAATGAAATTTATCTCTATGTTTCTTGATCAATGACACTACTCGAACCCTCACTAGGTGTGGTGGTAAATGATAATGATTCCATACAAATGAAAAATGTTCGATTAGACACATGAACCATCCCTCGTACATTCCCATGACGCCTCTTCCCCAAAAAATGGAATCTATTCCATTCTATAAAATTTATGATAAATATAAATAATTGATGGCCAAATATTCATGAATTATGAACTGTAAAAACCACATTATTGACACCAATTTTTTAAAATTGTATTAAATTTAATGTATTATCAAATTAATAATATTTTATTTAATATTTAAATTAATTTCATTATTATAAATTATATTAATGGAAAATAAATTAAAACATCAATAGATCCTAAAACCCAATTAATTAAGCCTAGGTACATGATTCAAATATAACAAATAGATCTAATTAGCACCATTTGGTCTACATATCAAGTCCCAATAAATTTGGATTATGGATTCCTAGTGGTTATATTTTTCATTTTCATTAATATTTTATTTATTTAAATGAAATAAAATTAAATTGTATTAAAAAATATGTACTCTATCATCTATGGTTACTGAATTCACAAAATTACCTTAATATTTCCTTCAAAAAAAATTCCACATCTCTATCCATCCAAAAAAATAACTTAATACATTATATTTTATAAAAAATAACTATATAAGTTATAAAAGAAATCTTTTCATATAATAATATATTATGAATATTAATAGTTGAAATACAACCAAGATTTAACTTTTTCAGCAAGAATTACAAAACCTAGTGATATGAGGAATGTATTCTCCTTCATGATTTAAATTATTGTTTTTAGACAATTCCTATAGAAATAACAATATTATGAAAAATTATAATGAAATTATGTTATGGTTATTAGGATATTATAAAATATTCAATTACTTCATGAGATTAATCTATGATAATATGAAAAAAAAATCATCCCCTGCTCACAATACATGAATTTAAACACTCTACTATATATTTAACAAGAGATAAGAGATGTTTCATTAAATATATGGGATAATATCCATTTAAAATCCCTCCATTTACCGACCAAAATTTTCAGAGTTCATGGTTGTCAAATGGATTCAAGGAAATAAGAATAAAGAAATGTATAAAAATAAAAATATAACATGATATTATTATATTAATAATTATATTCCTTCCATTTAAATTATTTATCAATGATTATTATATTATCTTTATGTTTACATGGTTATCAAACATATCATTATTCCAAGATACGAGAATATGACTCAAATCATTATAATTAACTGGAAAACACAATATCTAACAAGAATGATTACCATGAATATACGAATATGTTTTTCAATAATCATCAATATTCAGCACATATTCATGTAATGGAATATCATTTATGACATATTTAATTTCCCATAAATCCATTATGTTCATATATATATCTATTAATATATTATCTTTATCTATTTAAAATTTTGACTAAAAAACATGGAAAATATTTTTTTATAACTAAATACATATAATTAATGGTTGATTTAGATTATCCATAAACAGAGGGTTAAAAAATATCTCCATCTCTGAATGTGAATCATACTGTGGGATATCGATAGTATATAGGGATACTAATAGCTCTCTATATGTATCTGGTACAACTAAACCACTCAGGTCCAATGAAGTTGATGAAAGTGTTGGGGTTACCCAAGAAGATTCTTTTCTATGATCTAAAACTTTTTATCATAGAATTCCTCCAAAAAAAGTGTCCATAAAATATTCAAAGTATAAAAAAATTAATTTTTATTATTTATTAATATAAAATGAAAAACATAAAAATGAATATATGTAAGAAACAATTCTAAAGGTGGAGTAATAATATTGTTTCGTTAACAATGTATACATTAATTTGTATACATATTCATTTACATAATTGAAATCAATATCCATTATGACTAGTTCTTAATTTCCTCCCTCTCAATCAATTTTTTCAATTTTTTTTTGAAAAATATCTTCAATTTTTTTTGGTTGATGGGGTATATAGTCTAAAAGTTCCGATTGACCTTGTTTCCCAAATCATTCATTTGAATCTATATTAAATTTTAAAAAAAATCTAACCATCATGTATTTCATAATCCATATAATTGAAAATATTAAATTATGAATCAAAGATAAATGCATCAATCTCAACACAGTAATTGATATAGATAAATAAAATATATTGACAGAAGTAAAATGTAACAGATATTTCATTATACACCATTTAGTGCTTACCCATGTAAGGACCCGACCCAAGTGGCCCAAAGATAGTTCCTTATTTGATTACATTGGCATTATTATTAGGAATAATATTCTCGAGTAACCAGGTAGTTTAGTATTCCTTTGGGGTGTTACATTCTCTCCTCCTTACAAAAATTCTCTTCCTCTAAATTCAAAATATTTTATTTAAAAATATTTGTGTATGTCTTTAACATAAGGTCCTCAGGATCCCATGTTGCATCCTCCATCTTTTGGTTCCTCCAAAGAATTCTTACCAAACGAGTCATCTGATTTCTCAATACTTGTTCTCTTGTATCCAGATTCTTGACAGGCTCTTCACAATACAATATATTGGGCTCATGTTCTACTTCATCGTAATTGAGCAGTTGTGTTGGGTCAGGCATGTATTTTATTAACATTGACATGTGGAACACATTGTGAACTTTGAGAGACTTAGCGGCATTTCCAAATAGTATGCTATGACTATAATTCCGTCCAAAATTTCCAAAGGATTGATATACCTAGGACATAATTTTCCCTTACTACCGAATCTTATAATACCCTTCCATGGAGATACCTTTATGAAAACTTGATCTCCTTTTTAAAATTCCAAGTTATTTCTTAGGTTATCAGCGTAGCTCTTTTGCCTACAATGAACTGTTTTGAAATGGTTTTTGATAGACATTACCTTTTCTATTGTTTCCTCAACATGTTTTGGTCTGAAAATCATTCTGTCACCAATATCATCCTAGCATATTATTGTACGCCATCTCTTTCCAAACAACACTTCATATGGTGCCATCTGAATACTTGAATAGAAATTATAGTTATGGGAAAATTCTATGAGAGGTAAATACTGATCCCACATTCCTTGAAAATCACATGGAAAAGACCTCAACATGTCTTCAAAAGTTTTAATAATCCATTCTGATTGTCCTTCAGTTTGTAGGTGGTAGGTGGTGCTCAAAGTAAGATCAGTATATAGGGACTTCTGAAGACTCAACCATAATCATGATGTAAAATGGGTATCCTGATCGGAATCAATTGATGAAAATATACGATGAAGTATTAGAACTTCATTAGTATATATTCTTTTAATATGTTCAAATGGTAAATATTCTCTTATAGAAATAAAATGTGATGATTTTTTTAGATGGTCAACAATGACCCATATCACATCATTCTTTCATGGAGTATTTGGTATACCCATGACAAAGTCCATTGTAATATCATCCCATTACCTCATATGAATAAGAGGGGGTTTCATGATTCCTTTAACAGGTGGTCTTCCAGCCATATCTTATTTAAAAACCACACATCATGACACGTAATCAGCAATCTCCCTCTTCTTGTTTGCCAACCAAAAATGTTCCTTTAGATCTCTAAACATATTTGTGCATCTAGGGTGTTTATAGAAATTAGAGCTATGATCCTCAACCGATAGGTCCCTCTTTATCTCTTAAATATTTGGATCACAAATCATCTTTCTGAATTTAAATATGCCACCCTCATATGTGATGTCAGTCAACTCCCCATCATTTATAACATTAATTTTCTTTAGAAAATCATCATCATCAGCCTGAGAACATTTTAAACTTTTTAGTAAATAAGTTTTGGAAAATATTTCAAGAAGTAGTGACGTGTTACCTTCCATGGTAATTACCATATCTATCTTTACTAGATTCATGAACATTGTATCCCTTTCAACTCTCATCTTGTTTAGAATTTCATGGTAATTTCTACTCAAATAATATTCCACCTTATTAGCCTTCCCCAGGTGGTAGTCTATTGTGCAATCAATGAATTTGAGAATCTCAATCCATCTCCTTTGTCTCATGTTGAGTTTTTTCTACGAGGATATATATTTCAAACTCTTATGATCAGTATATATCTCATATTTTTCACCACAGAGGCAATGTCTCCAATTAATCAGAGAATAGATTACCGCTGCTAACTAAATATCCTGAGTTAGATAGTTTGGTTCATTAATTTTTAGCTGCTAAGATGCATAGGAAATCACTAGATCATTCTTCATAAGGACACAACCATGTCCTTTATTTGATGCATTTTTATATATAACAAACCCATCATTCCTCGATGGTAGGGATTGGATCAGATAATTCACTAACCTCCTCTACAATTATTCAAAACATTCTTCACATTCCTTTATCAATACAAACTAAACCCATTTTCATGTATGCTTTGTCATTGGATTGGCTAAAATGGAAAAGTTCTGAATTAAATGCCAATAATAACCTGTTAAACAAATAAAACTATGCACCTCAGTTATGTTCGTTGGAGTAGGCCATTATTCCAAATCCATTGTATTCATAAGATCTACAGGTATTCCTTCCATAAAAAAAATGTGGCCCATAAAGGATACTGATAGGATCTAAATATCACACTTGCTAAACTAACCATTTAAATTTTCTCTTCTATCTGTCTTCACAATAGTGCACAAGTGATTTTCATGATCTCCATGGTTTTTAGAGTATACCAGGATATCATCAATAAACACCACCACAACGTCACCACGATATTCCTTGAAAACTCTATTTATCAGATCCATTAAAATAGATGGTTCATTAGTTAGTTCAAAATGCATTTCTGTAAACTATTAATGCCCATATCTGGTCAATAATGTTGTTTTTGGATTGTCTTCCTTCCTCACAATCAACTAATGATATCCAGTTTGAATATCAATCTTTGAAATATATTGGGCTCCATGAAGTTGATTAAATAAATCATTTATTCACGGTACAAGGTACTTATTGTTTATTCTAATAACATTGATTTCCATGTAATCAATGTACAACCTCATGGATCTATCTTTCTTCTTGACAAAGATGATAGGGGCTCCCCATGGAGAAACACTGGGTCGAATAAATCCTTTATCATTCAATTCTTCTTGTTTTTTCATTAGTTCCACTAACTCTAATGTGTACATTCTATCAGGGGTCTCTGATATGGGCCTTGAACCAAGAATTAAGTTAATCTAAAACTCAATTTTCGGCTTTGGAGGATGTCAAGGTTAATCCTTTGGAAATAAGTCAACATATTCTTGTACAATCGGCACATATTCTATCTATAAATTCATCTCGTCACCCGTATTTATTTCATTCCATTCATCCCCAAAAATTGAATTTAAAAGTATTACTTGTGGTGGATCTATATGAGAATCAAATGGAAAGGTTTCTAATCAAAAAATAAGGGATTCTACCTCATTCCTAAAAATCATAACATCATTCTTCTTATAATAGATCTTCACATCATAATTTGATATACAATTCATATCGTGAATTATATCATAGATAACCATTTTAATGATGATAATGTTAGAAACTAAATCACGTTTATGAGTTATGAGGGGGACTAATCAACATTCCTTTGTTGCAATGATACATCCACTAAGAGTTTTGAATGATAACTCCTTTATTAAATCAAATTGGACATGTTAATTTTCTAGGAAAACTGGGAAGATATAATTGAATGTGATGATCCAAAATCAAATATTGATTTGGCTATTCTTGATGAAACTATCAATGTACCTACCACCACCTCATTATGAACTTCAACCTCCACATTTGTAACACCTGTTATTATTAATTAACTTTATTTATTTTATTTATCTTAGCGTTGGGTGATTTTTCATGTGTGCGGGCGAGTCCCGGTCTAAAATCTTAATGTTTGGATGAGTTTATGGTTTGGGATAGTGTGCGAACACCATACAGTTGTGACGCGCAGCCCGTTTGCAGTCCCCTTGGGTACCGTGCGTTGCGCGCGTTCCCTGCGGTCATTCAGTTTTAACATTATTAAATTCGCTCGTTGAGTGGATTAATATATATATATATATATGATTATATATGTGTATATAAATATGTATATGGGTATATATGTTTATACATTATTATTATTATTTTTAACGTAATGTGCATATATGTATGATTATATGTGTATATATACACGTATGCTGATAGATATATATTTTCTTAACATTATATGTTTATGCGTAAATGTGTTTCTACATATGATTATATAAGTCTATACGTTTATAATATGTTATGTATGTTCATATATGTATGTTTATAAAATTTTTTATGTAGGTTTATCTATATATGTTTATATATATATATGTATATATATATGTTGGTAATTATAATAATAATAATTATTATTATTATTATTATTATTATTATTAAACTATTTTAATTTACTATCTTATTCTATTTTATATTCTTTGATTTATTTATTTTATTTTATTTTATTTTATTTTATTTCTTTCTTTTTATTTCATTTTATTTATCCCTTTTATTCTTCTTTCTTTTTTTTGTTTTTTTTTCTCTCCACTTTTCTCCCTAACCCTAGTCTTTTTTTTCATGCGCCGCCACCCCCCCTCTTTTCTCTCTCCCTCCTCTTTCTCTCTCTCTTTCCTCTTTCTCCCTTCTCCCTCTGCGTGACCCTCTCCCTCTCGGCCCCTCCTGCGCGCTCTGGCCGCACGACCACCCTCCCCCTCTTCCGGCGTCGGCCTCCTCCGTGCGGCCGCACCCAGCCGATCCGCTGCTGACCTCTTCTCCGACTCCAGCGGCGTTCCCTCCAGCCGCGCCTCCTCCCCCGCGCTGCTGCCTTCCGGACGAGCCCCATCCGGCTCCTCCCTTCTTCTCCTAAACGTCGTGCTCCCTCCTCCCTCACCGGACCGCTTCCGCCTCTGGTCGAAACCCCCCCTGCCGGCGCTGCACTGCAACCCGACCCCGCCTCCCGTCCGTCTAGCCTCCGGCACCCGTCCAGACTCTGGCGCCCGCCCCCTTCCAGCCTCCGGCACCCGGCCCATCTCCGGTAGCACCCCCCGTCTCTGGTCAGCTCGCCCCGGTCGCACTGCCTCCATCCAGCCACCTCAGGACACGCCACACTCGACCTTCCCTGCTCGCCGCACCCGTCACACTCGTTTCGACCAGTAGGCCTCCTGCGGCGTAAACGTACTATCCGTCTAGCCACTCGTAGCACCGCAATGCTGTCCAGCTAGCCACTTGTAGCACCGCTACGCTGTCCATCACCACTGCTCTTGTTCACGTGACCATCTGCGCGCCTCGTTCTTTCTAGGAGTGCATCGAACACTTGTCGCCAAAGGCGAGCGGTTTGGGTTCACCCGTTTCACCTGCTCCGGTGTCGAGGTGTGGTTTTCATTGATTTTTCATGGATTATTTTATATCAACATATATATATATATATTAGTTATTTTTGCATTCCTGATTCATATAAATT
The DNA here is from genome assembly GCA_963277665.1 of Viscum album. NCBI lineage: Eukaryota > Viridiplantae > Streptophyta > Magnoliopsida > Santalales > Viscaceae > Viscum > Viscum album. The sequence goes on along the minus strand of OY728157.1, from coordinate 672,645,204 downwards.
ATTTTATGTCATCATTTATGTGTTTTAGTTGTTTTGAATCTGTTGCAGCGTGTTGGCGAGGAAACCCCGCATTACAGTCATTGTCATACGTGCGTTAGCACGCCTGTGTGAGGCGTGTGGTTTCATTGCGTTTGGACTGCGTTTCTAGGTAGGTTCTCCTGCACATGCCATTAAATTTAGAATTTACTGATTCCCATCATTTCATGAATTTTTATTAAAATTAAAGTAATGCGAAGTAATTATAGTTAAAGTGGTGTTTTTCTAGAATTGGGACTGTATATTCCATTACATTACAATGGAAGCATATATCTGGATTATTTGTTGCACAATAATGAAAATTCTTGTTTGACAGTTATAAGAAATGAAAATTTTTTCTTTTAAAATGTGCAACATCAGGGTTGATAAAATTCCTGGTTGGCCCTTATAAATACATTGTGCTTCTTTTCAAGAACATCTTGGGTAGCAATGTGTTCATCTTTATAAAATTGATTTCTTTAATGGCGTTTCAAATGATTTTTCTGAGGTTGAATTTGTTCCTTTGATTCTTGGAAATGATTTAGTATTAACTGAGTTCATGAGGCATGTTTGGTACTTTTAATGAAATTAATGTTTTGAAAAGACTCCTGGGAGTGATCTTTTGTGTGTGTTAATTGGGTGAGCTGCATATGTGATGCTTGTGCATCGTGACTAGTTCTACATTGTTGACTCACCCCTGATGATTATACGTGTTGACATTGGAACCAGGCATAATGAGTGAATTCTCTGGTAACAATTGCTGCACTAGTTTAGATTACACACTGGCTAGTGGCCCTTAGTGTGGTTAGAGCCGTTAAGGGATTGGGCCCCTCAGTTAGGCCAGGTATGGCTATACCGAGTGTCTGGGCGTTATGACATCATCGAGAGTAGGAATGCCTTTAGGATGAGTCACATGTATAGTGCGTTCTAGTTTGTTAACGATCTCCTAGGTTCAACCCATGTCTCTTTTAGTTCTTTTTTGTATGTGGCAGACGATTGAGAGGTTGATCTTGGATGTCGTCCCTTGTGTTTCACTATTTCCCATTTCCCTTAGTGTGTGTTGTTTGTGATTTCCCTTTTGAATAAAAACTAAAGTTTGGATTTCTAAGTTTTTCGCAAAATGTTTTAAAATGCAATTCACCTGTTTCATTCAACATTAAACTTGTTCTAAATTAAAAAGGTCAATGGAATGTTACCTATTTTCAAAATGGAATGTGTGTGTGTGTGAAACCCCATATTTTCTATAATGTAGTTCAAACTTGAAGTTGGTAAATTCTTATTTTAATGGTAGTGCTTTGGGAATAGATTTATCGGGCTAGCCTACCGAGTTTTAATACTCACACCTATAGTGTTTTCTTGTTTTTCGTTTCTATTGCAAGTTTGACTCGAGCTTGCTCGCTGTGGACGAGAGTTGGTTATAGTTTGACGATCGACTCTCAGGGTCATGAGGAGATTGGTTCGTGGTCAGGTTAGTAATGTTTTTGGCTGTTTTAGATTATTTTCGTTTACTTAGTTCTTCTTCTTAATAATTTTTTATTGGGAGAAATCATTCCCACGTGTACTCTGTGATGCCCTGGTGCTTGTCGCTTGCCCGAGAGGATCGGGAAACGCCTCCCGGGTCATGTCGCGGATTGGCTCGGGTGACCGGTTCGGGGTCGACCCGGGTTGGTTTGTGACAAAATGGTATCAGAGGGAGGTTGGCTCCTGAGCAGACCTTGGTTTTCAGAGCACCCATTACTATTTGGAGTTGTCATGGTAAAGGGACTAGATTTTCTCAGAGTCGAGGTATAGGAATGGGAATGACGTCATGAACCCTTTATCGTTCGGAACCACGAGTTACCATGAGATGTCCGGGTTGTTAGTGTCTTTTAGGTATTTTGTATTGTTTTATATTGCGAAATGAAAAGGGAGTTAGGAAAGTAGCTCTGTGAGCTCGCAGGGCCTGGCAAGCCATGTGGAGCCGAAGACTTCACCCTACAATACTCTCAGTGACGGTGGTATGGCTGACGTATGGCCGCCAACCATATGGTCGAGTCACCAATCATTACTAGTTTCCTCTTTAGTGAATGTTTTTTTACTTCATTTATAAGGTCATTGAGCAGTGTTGAATTTAAAGTGGTATTGATTATGTTTTGATCAAGTTCCTCATTTCTTTGTTTCGTAGTGTTCGCCCCCACGAAGGCTTGATGGATGATCAAGGTGCAACTTCAAGTGGTGCATCCTCTGCTAATCCTCTAGTTGATTAGCCCATCGATTATGTTCTGGAGTTTCGGAAGTTGAACCCTCCTCTCTTTTATGGTCAAGCAGGGCCTCTTGAGGCAGAGGAGTGGTTGCAGAAGATTGATAGGAAGTTCAGTTTTACTGGGCTACCTGAGTCATTAAAGGTGAAGTTGGCTACCTTCATGCTTGAAGGCCCAACCTGGAAATGGTGGAAGTCCATGTCTCAGAACAGGCCTCGGGAAGGTCTGAAATGGGATTTTTTTCAAGTCCTCATTCATCCAACAACACTTATCTGAGTTGAATAAGCTGAGGAAGAGGATGTAGTTGTGTTGTCTTCAGCAGGGAATTGAATCAGTACTAGATTTCTATCGACATTTCGTAGACATAGTTCCGTACGATCAATGGTTCGTTGCAAATGATCTCGGGAAGGATCGATAATTCGAGTCGGGGCTTCAACTTGAACTGCGATTGAAAGTGGAAGAGCTCAACCTAACCACTTTCTCGGATGTTGTAGAGCAAGCCTTTCTGGATAAATCTGAGTTAACAGGAGGACATGAGGTTGCAAATACTTCCCCGACCTTGGGTGACAGTGTAGAGGATGACGATAGGAAGAATGGGAAGCGACCTAAATCTGGTGGCTCTAATAGAGAAATCAAGTGGCCCGTAGGCCTTCAATTAACTTCTTCGCAGCGTAATGTCATGTCTTATCATCAGTGTGGTAAGCAAGGTCACAAGAAGCTGGTGTGCCCATGTGCTCTATGGACCTGCCACACCTATGGACGTCTGGGTCACTTGAAGCATTTCTGCCGAGGTGTTTCCAAGAAATGCACTAAAGCCAGACCTAGATCATCGAAGGTCACTTCAGCCCATCAGCAGGAGTAGGGAGATGTTGGTGGATGAGCTTCATGCTTTATTCGTGTGATCTTTCTTGGATTTAGTAGTTGTTACCTGTACTGTTTTGTGGTGATCTTTTCTTTCAGTTGAAAGAATGTTTGTGGCTGAACTCTTTTAAACCTTTGATCTTATGGATGTGTGATTGTTAAAATTCTGTTTCTTGTGTCATGCTTCTGGGGTTTCAAAAAACATGACTGCGAAGCCGGAAGGTGCTTCATTCATCAGATCTCCAGCCACAGGTCTCGGAGTGAGGATAGCGTGTAGTAGGGGGAACTCCAACGAAAGTTGAAGTCTTGCGACAGGGTGTTGTTCTCAGTAAGAGCGCGTAGTCAGAATCATTTTCCGCCTTATGCCTAGTATGTGTGTAAGAACTTCCTGGTCATGTCGTTTCTCTCGTTTATTAAAAGCTTCTCACTTTATAATTTCTGGGTGGGGGTGGTGTGTTGTACAGGGGCCCCCCCTCCCACCCGTGGGCAGTGATGGCTGGTGATGATGCTGGGAGGTCCTCCTATTCTTCTCTCCTTGGAAGCTTTATGGTGGTGAGTCCATTCGGTCTCTCCATGTTGAAAATTCTTTTGATCATGTTTTTTGTCTCAGGTGATGGTGTTCTGGTCCTATTCCAGGAACATACTTGACTCTTATGGTGGGGGTACCCATTACGGGTCACATTAAATGCATTTTGGCTTGTCTCCAATGGTGGGGAGTCCGTTCGCACCTCCCATGTTAATCTCTCAGTTTCGTTCGGGGTTTTGGTTGGGTTGTGGTTGGTCTTATATAAAAACCACCAAATTCTATATTCTACTTTTGGTAAATAGTTGGGGCGTGAGAGTTCCAGTGTAATATTGGGGTAAGGTTTTAAGAGATATACATTGGACATGGTTTTGACTTGATTGTTGGTTTTAAAATGGTCGTTGTGTTTGTTGGTTTTGTTCCAGATTTTGTGTTTTAAGGTTTAATTGAGGATGAAGAAATTGGTTGAGTTCTGTTGAATGGTGTTAAGGTGTGTGTATGTTTGGCCGAAATTTACTATTGTTAATGTTTTTTTCCTTTAAAGAAATCAACTGGAGGTGGTCACACTTTTGGGGGGTGGGTGACACTTAGCGGGTAAATCGTTCCTATTTCATGAGTTCTTTTGGTTTATCTCTCCCCTTTTTTTAGAGTGTTTCAGGATCTCTTTATTGTCGTTCTTTAGATATTTCTTTAAATTGTAAAGTATTGTCTGTTTTCGTTTGGGGTTTTGATCTTGTTATGGCTTTTCAAGGGAGGAAAGCTTTATAGTGGGGAGAACTGTCACACCTATTTTTATTTATTTACTTTATCTATTTTATTTATCTTAGCGTCGGGTGATTTTTCATGTGTGCGGGTGAGTCCCAGTCTAAAATCATAATGTTTGGATGTGTCTATGGTTTGGGATAGTGTGCGAACACCATACTGTTGTGACGCGCAGCCCGTTTGCAGTCCACTTGGGTACCGTGCGGTGCGCGCGTACCCTGTGGTCATTCAGTTTTAACGTTATTAAATTCGCTCGTTGAGTGGATTAATATATATATATATATATGATTATATATATGTATATAAATATGTATATGGTTATATATGTTTATACATTATTATTATTATTTTAACATAATGTGCATATATGTATGTTTATATGTGTATATATACATGTATGCTGATAGATATATATTTTCTTAACATTATATTTTTATGTGTAATTGTGTTTATACATATGATTATATATGTCTATACGTTTATAATATGTTATGTATGTTCATATATGTATGTTTATAATTTTTTTTTGTAGGTTTATCTATATATGTTTATATATATATATATGTATATATGTTTGAAATTATAATAATAATTATTATTATTAATATTAGTATTATTAGTATTATTATTATTAAACTCTTTTTATTTACTATCTTATTCTATTTTATTTTCTTTGGTTTTTTTATTTTTTTTATTTTTTTTTTATTTCTTTATTTTTATTTCATTTTATTTATCCCTTTTATTCTTGTTTCTTCTTTTCTTTTTTTTTCTCTCCTCTTTTCTCCCTAACCCTAGTCTTTTTCTTTCATGTGCCGCCACCCCCACTCTTTTCTCTACCACTCTTCTTTCTATCTCTCTTCCCACTTTCTCCCTTCTCCCTCCGCGTGACCCTCTCCCTCTCGGCCCCTCTTGTGCACTCCGGTCGCGTGACCAACCTCCCCCTTCGCCAGCGTCGGCCTCCCCCGTGCAGCCGCACCCAGCCGAGCCGCTGCAGACCTCCTCTCCGACTCCGGTGGCGTTCCCTCCTACCAGGCCTCCTCCCCCGTGCATCTGCCTTCCGGACGAGCCCCAGCCAGCTCCTCCCTCCCTCTCCCAACTGTCACGCTCCCTCCTCCCTCGCCGGACCGCTTCCGCCTCCGGCCGAAACCCCCCTGCTGATGCTACTCTGCAACCCGACCCAGCCTCTCGTCCGGCCAGCCTCCGACACTCGTCCAGCCTCCGGCGCTCGCCCCCGGCCATCCTCCGGTGCCGGCCTGCCTCTGGCGCCCACCCTCGGCCAGCATCCGGCCCCCGGCCCATCTCCGGTAGAACCTCCCATCTCCGGCCTGCTCGCCCCAGTCGCGATGCCTCTGGCCAGCCGGCTTAGGCCACGCCACACTCGACCTGCCCTGCTCGCCGCACCCGTCACACTCGTTTCGACCCATATTTCTCCTGTGGCGTCAACGTACTATCCGTCTAGCCACTTTTAGCACCGTAATGCTGTCTGGCTAGCCACTCGTAGTGCTGTTACAATGTACATCACCACTGCTCCTGTTCGGGTGACCAGCCGCGCGCCTCGTTGCTTTCTAGGAGTGCATCAAACACTTTCCACCAAAGGAGAGTGGTTTGGGTTCACCCGTTTCACCTGCTCTGGTGTCGAGGTGTGGTTTTCATTGATTTTTCATGGATTATTTTATATGAACATATATATATATATATATATTAGTTAATTTTGCGTTCCTGATTCATATAAATTATTTTAAGTCAGCATTTATGTGTTTTAGTTGTTTTTCATCTATTGCAGCGTGTTGGCGAGGAAATCCCGCATTACAGTCACTGTCTTACATGCGTTAGCGCGCCTGTGTGAGGCGTGTCGTTTCCTTGTGTTTGGATTGCGTTTCAAGGTAGGTTCAACCTACACTTTCCATTAAATTTACAATTTACTGATTCTCGTCATTTAATGAATTTTTATTAAAATTGAAGTAATACGAAGTAATTATAGTTAAAGTGGTGTTTTTCTAGAATTGGGACTATATATTCCTTTATATTACACTGGAAGAATATCTTTGGATTATTTTTTGCATAGTAATGAAAATGCCCATTTGACACTTATAAGAAATAAAAATGTTCTCTTTTAAAATGTGCAACATCAGGGTTGATAAAATGCCTGGTTGGACCTTATAACTACATTTTTCTTCTTTTCAAGAATGGCTTGGGTTGAAATGTGTTCATCTTTATAAAATAGATTTCTTCAATGGGGTTTTAAATTATTTTTCTGGGGATGAAAGTGTTCCTTTGATTCTTGGAAATGATTTAGTATTAAATGAGTGCATGAGGCCCATTTGGTACTTTTAATGAAATTAATGTTTTGAAAAGTCTCATTGGAGTGATATTTTGTGTGTGTTAATTGGGTGAGCTGAGTATGTGATGCTTGTGCATCGTGACTAGTTCTATATTTTTGACTCGCCCCTGATGATTTTATGTGTTGACATGGGAACCTGGCGTAGTGAGTGAATTTTCTGAGAACAATTGTTGCACTAGTTTAGATTACGCACTGGCTAGTGGCCATTAGTGTGGTTGGAGCCGCTAGGGGATTGGGCCCCTCAGTTAGGCCAGGTAGGGCTATACAGAGCGTTTGGGAGTTATGACATCATCGAGAGTAGGCATGCCTTCAGGATGAGTCACATGTATAGTACGTTATGGTATGTTCACGATCTCCTATATTCGACCCATGTCTCTTTTAGTGTTTTTTTGTATGTGGCAGATGATTGAGAGGTCGAGTTTGGATGCCGACCCTTGTGTGCCACTCTTTCCCATTACCCTTAGTGTGTGTTGTGTGTGATTTACCGTTGGACAGATAGCTAAATTGTGGATTTCTATGTTGTTCGCAAAATGTTTTAAATTGCAATTCACATGTTTCTTTCAACATTAAACTTGTTATAAATTAAAAAGGCAATGGACTGTTACCTGTTTTCAAAATGGAATCTGTGTGTGTGTGTGAAAACCCATATTTTCTATAATGTAGTTCAAACTTGAAGTTGGTAAATTCTTCTTTTAATGGTAGTGCTTTAGGAATAGATTTATCGGGCTAGCCTACTGAGTTTTAATACTCACGCATATAGTGTTTTCTTGTTTTTAGTTTCTCTTGCTGGTTTGACTCGAGCTTGCTCGTCGTGGACGAGAGTTGGTTGTAGTTTGACGATCGACTCTCGGGGTCGTGATGAGTTTGGTTCGTGGTCAGGTTAGTTATGTTTTTGGATATTTTATTTTATTATCGTTTACTTATTTTTTATTCTTAGTAAATTTTTATTGGGAGAAATCGTTCCCACGTGTACTCTGTGATGCCCTGGCGCTTGTCGCCAGCCCGAGAGGATCAGGAACGCCTCTTGGGTCATGTCGCGGATTGGCTCAGGTGACCGGTTCGGGGTCGACTCGGGTTGGTTTGTGACAACATTTTTGACAGCATAAGCTTAGCCTCGCTCCCTTCGCCTTCTTTAGGGAACATTTCCATGATGATTAGGATACACATGTTAATAATGTCCCATATCTCTACAACTGTAGCACATAACATTGGTATCTTTTTTCTTCCCCTTACAATCCCGATATATGTGGCCTTATTCCTTGCACTTTTAATAGAGTCACATTCCATTCAGTCAAGTTCCAGGGTGATTCTTCCCACAATTATTTCATGATGTAAATTCAACTCTTCCCTTATTCCCCATTTCTTTATTTCCTTTCCTAGTGTTTTCATTAGCCCTCTTCTTCACTTTCATTCACTTAAATTCATAAGACCCAGATAATTCCTTTTACATCTTGATAGAACATGAAAATATGTCTCCATATGATGAGAAATTCTGGGAGACTAGAGCCCTTTGGAGTAATGGTTTCAAATTATCTTTGAATCAATTAATTTTTCTCCATAGATTACGTATATAGTCCAAAACATTCCTTTATAGCCTTGTAATGTTGTCTTAAAACATTGAAACATTTTCATCCTCCTTATGCCTTAAATTCATGAATTTATTCTCTTTATATTCTCAATTTTCATATTGGAAATATTTTTCTAAGAAGATTTCATTAAAATCCCTCCATTATATCTCTTATATTTTTTCCTCCTCCTTTCTGTTTTAGATTAATGACCTCCACTGATCTGTATCTCTCGTTAGAAGATAAACTTCCATGGAAACATTCACTCTTTCATTAGATCCCAATGCAATAAATATCCTCTCGAGGGAACTTAACCAATGCTTAGCTATAAATAGGTTTGTAGTCCCATGGAATGATATTGGTTGTTGTCACATAATGTGATATAACAGAGCTCCTCCACGAGGTGGATCTAGATGATCCATATGGGTATGGGAATTATTTATAACCTGAGTATGTTGTCCAAGTATTTTTATAAGTTTCTCCGCACTAGTCCCATCATCAGAGCCAAAATCATTATCTTGAATCGAAGGTAAATCCCTACACGTATTCATGCGGATTCCATTCCTTCCACTAGGATCCATTTCTAAATAATGGCATACTCTATACTAGGTTATGAAACATAATTTTTAATCTCAATTTATAAAAATACTTATCATAAATTGAAATTCTATGCATAGATAATCTCTTAATTATTAAAATGGTATCTTTGTGGAAATATTTACATTTAAATTCTGCATAATGGCTTGTAAAGATAATTTGAATTATCCTAAGAATATCCCCTAAGAGTGTCATAACCAAGAGTGAATCATGACCCTTTTTCATGTACCAGGATACCCCAGGACATGCCCGAAACTCTTTTTCGGAGCTCTCACTCCTAGGTACATATGTCCCAGAGTCTCCTCCACCTGCTCATATCCTGAAAGTGATGTATTGATTTAAAGATCCAAATAATCTATTCCTTACCAAAATACTAGGATGTTCTAGTATATTTATCATCAACGATTGTCTTATGGATTCTTCCCTAATCTAGGTTTTCTAAATCTAGTTTCCATGTTTTCTACTAAACTTCCTCTGATACGAGCTGTATGGACCCGACCCCAGTTTACCAAAGTCAGTGCACTATTTTATTACATTGGCATACAAACAAGGAATAAGCATCTTGACGGACTGGGTATTTTTGTTTCATTTGAAATAATATTTATACATATGTCAGACATTACAACATGATTATAAATACAACATAGAAACTCTTTAGACAACATCCATAACTCCTTGGTTATTTCAGCATGTCATTCAAAATAAACTTATTAATGTCATGAGAATATAAAACATATTAAAGGGGTGATATAAAGTGATCATTAATGGTAGTAAATACATTTTAAGATATCATAAACACTATAAATTGTGAATAATTGAAAACAGATGGCTCTAAAATAAACATGATAATAATATGGTAGAAAATGAGATGAGTAAATATTTTCATAACAGAACATAATAATGATAATTATAATACTAAAATAACCACCTGATCCATTAATAATGTTTTTATTATGAGGGAATTCATTATGCAGGAAAACATAACCATACAATTAAAGCCTCATTCCAAGACCATAAGAAATCATTTTGTCAAGGAATAGTGTCATGACTGTAGTTTGTATCAATAGACCTACCGATCACTGAGAGGTTATAGCAAGCCCCACCCAACACTTAATATGTCCAATTCATTCCTCATATGAATGAGGATAAACATAAAGAACATAAAATTCATATTAAAACAAATTTATGAAATGTAAATAGCTTTCCCCGAACATTAAGAAAAAACACTAACCCTTCTATGTAAATTGATGAATGGTTTTAAGATTGAACATAAATAGCAAAAATAGTCATAAAACATTATATGTAATACATTATTTGTTAACATGTAATAATAATCCAAATAATACATAATATTCATCAAGATTGTTGAAATAGTTGAAGACACTCTAATAAAATCTTCGAGTAATTCTTGAGATAAATACTCTTTCACTTTGAAAGGTATATTTATTTTGGAAAAATATTTGTATAAAAATAGAATTCAAGTAAGATAGTATTTTAAGAATAAAATTACTAAATTTAAACAGATAATGGTTTTAGAAAAACCTATTATAGAGTTCCCTTGAAAATATTTAAAAATTTTAGAAATTCCCTTGAATCAGGCTTGTATTTTGGAAATAGTTTTGAAAATTTCTTTTAAAACATTAAACTATCCATAAAATAGGGAAGGATTCTTATTTTTGTGTATATTTTGAATACTACCACATAATTATTAATAGTACATAATAATACCTAATAATTTCATTGAGGTAATTATTCAATTAAAATAACCCGAATGAAAATAGAAGTTCGGGAGGAAAACCCTTACCTTAATTCTGAATGTGTTCCCCTCTTGAACATAATGTAATGTAGTATTATATTAGACACATAAAAAACATAATTAATACTTATTATACATTTATTAATTTTATCATAATTATTTTTAGTTCTTTTATGGCCTTATTGATATGTTTTAATTTCGAATTTTGTCATTCCAGAGTGTTCAATTCCATTATTTTCATAATCGATTCTCTTGTTTTTAAGTAATGGAGTTCATGTGTAATGTATTTAAATCTCCAGAAATAAAATTACATATTATTTATGAACATATATATGTTTTATTGTTCATTCCTAACATTTGGTTACATGAAAAATGGATAAATCCTTTGATGGATTATTAATGATATTCAAATAGATTATTTAATCGGTATTTTGATTATTAGGAACAAGTTTGGTCATATGATTTAATAATATTTACATATACTAGTTCCTGAATATTAATTTTTTTATAATGAATATATTATAGTCTTTCCAACCATCAATATTGTTTTATGACCCGTAATTAAGGTGAAATTTAAGAATGAAACATCGTCGTCCATAGAGCCTATAAATCGGAACCACACAGAAGTTGATTTTGTTTATAAAATAAAAGGGGGAGGGAGAGAGGATATTGATTAAGGTTAGTCCATTAACATGATATAATTCTAGTATATAGATGTTACTGGTGTTATCATGGTCATTTGGATAGATGAGATGAGGAGAGGAAATGAAAATAGATGAACTTGAAAGTAAAAGAAAAGTTCAGAGAACCCTTATGAAAATTCAGCAGCATTACAACATCATTTAAAATATCATAAAATGAAAAGATGATATAAAAATTTGATATAATCATATTAAAATTAAAATCAATGTAATTGGAATACATTAAATAAAACTCCAACATATGAGAATGGAAATTCAAAGAGATTACATAAAAGAAGTGTCGACTAAAAGATGAGGGTAAAGATTCCCTTACCTTGTAGAGTAAATACTAGAACATGACGGTTGGGACATTGGGGGATTAGGGACACTTTGGAAGACACCTAGAGATGTAAAACAAATAGAGATTTGATGATGATGGATTTGGAATGAAATAGATTGAATGGATGTGTGGGTATTTATAGAAAAAGTGAGGAAGTTTTTTAATAATTTCAAAAGGACACCTCATTTGTGGTTTTTGCCAAACCATTAGCATTCCCATGGTATTTTCCCATGGTTTTAGCCACATGGGACACCTCATGTCATATGATATAGTAAGAAATTAGACCAGCAGTTTATTATTTCGTTACGATGTCATTAAACTACCGAAAAATCAAAACTGGATTTTTACTATTCACGTAAAATTCTTGTTTTTTAGAAAAACCCAAAAATTCACCAATACCATTTTATAACATGTTGAATTAAAAAATTAAATCCATTTATCAAAAAAAAATCAAAAAATTATTAATATATTATTAAAATAAAATCATAATGAATTAGAAAAATTACAATTTTAAGGTATAATTAGTAGTATATCACATTGAAAAATTAATTAAGATCACATTGTCTTATTAACTTATGAAAATAAAATAATTTCATTATTTACTTTTCATAAGTTTCATATTACTATTTATATCAATATTCATAATGGTACCTTAAAATTCACCAAAAATAGAGTTTTTTCTATCAGGCTCCAAATGACTTACTGGTCACTACTATAGATGACCATTTTTTGAAATTCAAAGCACAATAGAGGGAATGTTGTGTTTAATGGACATATTATAAAATGAATTCAATATTTATTTTCAAAACATTGGGGTGTTACAACCTGCATTCATTTTAACGAGAGAACTGAAAATTTACCATGACATTTTAATTGAATTATATAAATCATATATCTATTGAATATGTGTTAATACACCACTATTTTCAGTTTTCAATTCATCTTCATGAAAAATTTTATGAAACCTCAATCCATGAATTCTTTAGCCATCAAATAAAATATCATTTCTTATAAATAGTTAATAAAACATTTACATCATTTTATTTTTAAAATATATTTTCAAAAATAATTATATTGGAATGATGATAAAATGTGTTACCTTCATAATGCACAAAATTTACTACATTTATATAATATGAATATGCGCGTATAGTTACATGATAAGAGAGGAATTTAAAAATATCATTATTAACACCCTTTTCAAATTCATGGTCAATTTAAAATCATCCACATAATTATCTCTTCAATGGAAATAAATTTTCATTAATAAATGGATCTATAAATTGTTTGTTGTGCAGAACATGTCTATCCACAAGTAGTAAATATAATTTAGTAAGTGTAAAATTTTAACCCTTTACAAATGTTCTTCTATTGTTTGGAAGTATTTTTGTATTTTTTGGATAATTAGATGTAGTGCATATACCATTAACATACCCATAGTGATTGAATCTAGTATCAACACAATACAAATACATAGAATGATAGGTCATGAAATAAATGACTCTAAAAACATCTACAATAGATCCATATAGTTTAGATTTATTGCTCACATATTATTTCAAATTACCTAAGACCCACATAGAAGAAACCCATATATATGTTAAAAGTTTTAACACAATAATTTTGTAAAATTTAATTCATCAATGAAAAAAATAATACTAATGAACCTATAAATTTGATATTTCAATCAATTCTATATCAATAATGAAATTATAGTTTTCTCAACACAATGAATTGTCAAATGACTCATAAAATATCAAAAATGAAAGGGGAAATAACATATAAAAATGAAAAGGTGGCAAAAAATTTATTTCATAAATTTTATCAAGCTCAATTGGATTTATATTTTATCATAAATCACTCTAAATTTTGTACCAAAATCATTTAAATCAATAATTCCTTTTTTGGTAACATATATGGAAATGAAAAAGATGAAATTTTCTATATCAGAATGTCTAGTTCATGACTTATCAACCCATATAAATTCACATATTTTAATTTATTTTACCTTGAAATAATAATTATATATTAATATATCACATTTATATCAATTGAATATTGATTTAATATGTATTTATCATGACTTTTATTTAAAAAATTATCTAATGGATACTTTTTCTTCATATTTCCTTATAAAACACTATTTATATTAATTTTTTCCAAATCCTTTTACTCATTAAGTTGATACTTCCATTTACCCCTCTCTTTTTGAAATGAAAAAATTATATGGTCATAAATATTCTTATCAATATGAATTATCAAAACATTATTATGTAACCAATTAAACACCAAATATAGATGTTTTAAAAAAATATTATCATTTATTACACTATTTCCTTCTAGTTTCTTCAAATATTGTACTTAATACCGTTTTACCCACTTCATTAAATGAATTACATTTTTAAAATTATATCATGTCATTCATTAATTTTTCCATAATTAATTATCTATATAACACCTTCAGTGTGTTTCACAATTCAATGTATGCATTGAACTGTCACTTGTTAGCCATAAATTTATGAGAAGAATCAATAAATATTCCATGACACATAATAGGCCATTTATTACTATCAGATAATAATTTAGGATTTAAATAAATATTATAGACCCGGAACATCATACCATCATGAGTGTTCCAGTCAAATGAGTTTCTATGTCTAGAAATATCACTAAATTTCCACATTAAATAATCTGAAATTTGAAATAGTTTTTTCTTTGAACCATCATATATTTCTTGTATTTTTCCACATTAAATAGTTTAAAGATATACATCAATTAAATTTCTATGAATATTATTTATAGAAATAAAAATGTAAAAAATGAATGAATATTTCATAATACAAATTTATGATGGTACACTATAGGGGATCAAAACAACTGGATAGATTGTACAGTTTTTACATAATGTGATGAGAAGATTAAAAACATTATAAGACAACAAAAAATGTAAAATCAAATAATATAATAAAATATATTTATATAATGAATAAAAAACCATGAATAATTTTATATCATTTGGATGTCTAATTAATCAATCATTTTAAATATTATGATCCTCCACTTCATGTTTTATGAAGTCTTATAAGACATGAATAATATTTTGAAGCATGGTTTCTTAGGGGATTAATAATATATATATTTTGGAGATTTAATCTTCATATTCTTCCTAGTGTTGCGTTGTATTTTTCTCTCATTGTTTTTAGGTGATTTCAATATACCTATATGGATCATATTCATTCTCAATTATTTTTATATTCTTTGTAGTAAATTATAAAATCATTACATCATTTAAGTATATATGTATAATTGTATAATCGTTTTTGATGATTATTATCATCTCAAATAATGATGTAGTTGAAATAAATTGAGAAAATAAATCATGTAGAAACTCTAAAATAATTGACGGTAATTTTTTAGTAATCTCACAAAGGCATATGATATGGTACAATATAAGTTTAAAAGATAGCTATAAATACATGTCACACCATTCATATAGTTCTTATTGGTTATCTACAACATATTCAAAAAAATCATTTTTTCACTAACATTTTGATAATGAATAATCTTTTCCGGATTAATTGGAGGTTTTATTGATATATTAAAATGATAAACATTATATCATGCATATAAAAATGTTTTAGTTATCATGTTTTGATTAGAATTATTTTTTGGTGTGTCATATTGTGTTTCGTTTATTTGATGATCATTATTCATACATTCAATGCCATTTTATTCTCCATACAAAATCTAACAAAAATGTTAAATAGAAAACTATTTCAATATCATGTCCCAAGTAACATTATTTCTATTCAAACATCACGTTAATTAATAATCATAAAACTATAATTTTTTTCTACCATCAACTGGTCTATTTTAAATTACATAATGTAAAAATTATTCCAAGTTATTGGCATACAAATCATTTTTTCAAGGTAAATTAATACATAATTAATCCGTATATATTGTATTTTATCTCATATATGTACACATTCAAATCTAAATAGTATAATGTTTCATAAAACTAGTAAAATGAATTTTTAACATCCCCAAATATCATCATTTGACAAGGTAGGTTCATTATTCAATAGAAATAAAATTTATTTTGAATTTGATTCATTTGAACTTGAAGAACATAAAAAACATAAATTAATAAATATTACCCCTAAATATTTCATTGAAATATGTTGTGGAATAATTCCACTATGGTGATGAGTGTTAAAAAAATATCATGGTGGTTGGGGATATGATCCCAAAAACATCTCACTAATATAAAATCAGGGGAAATCACAGAGGTACATAATAGGATATGGTAGTGGGGATGGGATAGGTACTGGATTCTAGATATGCTAGTGTGAACTATGAAATAAGAAAATGGGGCCTCCAATTTAGGAATAAGAGCACTGAGGGAGAGAGGACCCTCTGGTCATCCTCATGGGTGGGGGATTACAACTTGACATCAATGGTGGATCCTTTTAAGGGTTGTTATTAGAGTAGGGGTGGGGTGGTGGAGTGGTAAATAGGTTTTATTAAAGGATATATAAATATTTTTAATAAAATTGTCATGTAAATTGAATAAATATATATGGTTTTTAAAAAATTACACTATGTGTTAAATAATATTAATAAACATTTAATTAGTAGTTATTATAAAAAAATATTCTAATAATCCACCACTAAGGCCTAGTTTTTTTATAGAATGATGATATTGTTACTATAAAAATATTGGATTCTTACTCTTTCAATAGGTATATCAAGTTCCTGTTTGGGTTAGATTTGCAAAGTACCTAATGAATGATATAAATTTTATATGATGAGTGATAATTAAAAATATAATTCAATTAATATATTTTATTATTTATTAATTAAATGTATTTAATAATTCATATTTTTTAATATGATCTTAAAAATTCACTATTAAATTGAATACTATTTTAAATTTAATAATAACTGAACGTGATATTTTAAATTGTTACATTAAAACTTCAACCAAACATTTATTAAATAATTATGCTTCTCATTATCAATATCAAAAATTATAATGAATATTCAGTATTTTTATTTAAGTGATTAATAAATTATTATAAATTGTGTACCAGTATTTCAAAAATGACTCATGCATGGAAAAACATAAAAATTAACACCCAAATTTTTATTTTTATTATAAAAAATTATTATACTGGTGTAAATTAATTATAGATGACTTTTGTTATTAAAAATAAATATATATATGTTTGTTATATATATTAATCATAATCCAAGATTTATTATACAGTGGTTCACAATATATCATTGCATGATAAATTCAATGGTATGGTTTCCATTCCCAATCTCAATTTAAAATCATGTTTATATATGACTAAATTAATATTATCTACAAATTATATTTTATTTTTATAGAAAAAAAATCTATATTATTCCACTATTAATTTTTTTATTTACGTGTCCTAATTCATTTTAATCTCTATTTTGTTCATAATTAAACTAATGTGATGCCTGTAATTTGAAAAAAAATTCTTTTCTTTTGGATGGGATCCATTTTCTTTCAATTCCATGATTTTCATAATATTTTATGAATGTACTAATACCAACATCATTTTTTTTGTGAATGATTATTTATATTTTCATTTAATTTCTCTAAAAAAGTTATTAAATGAAACATTTTTAATGTTTTTCGAATGGGGTATTTCCATATAGTGACCAAATCCTTTTTCACATATTATAGCATGACTTTATGCATAATATTCCATTAAATAAAAACCAAGGACTAAAAATCCATGTATCATTGAAAGAATATGAGAATAATTAGAAAATAAGATTGTAGAATACTAAATATTTTTATTAATATTTATAAAGAGATATTAACTCCATTATATGTTATATAACTAGATAAGATAACCTAGTAAATACATTGTCAAAATGGATAAGGTAGGAATCCATGTATGAGAATTAACAAGAAAAAGAAACATGGAACATCTGTCAAAAAGCATAAAATGGTAACATAGAAGGAATGCATCAGGAATAAACATATAGGGGATTACCAAAATGATCATAGAATAATATTATTCTAAAAAAATATACCAATGTTGAAGAAACATATATCATGACAAAAACAAGAGTCATGACTAACTTCCAAAACAAAATCACATGGATGAAAGAGTCCCATAATGGATTCAGGTTACTCTTTAATCAAATATATAAGATATCATGATAATAAAAAATTACCCAATTCATTGGATCTATATATGGGATCACCCATCATTAAATTTATATAAATATTTTATCCACCAGAATAAATAAAACTTAAGGAACAATCATAAGGGCTACCCATGCAACGAAATGGGTTTCTTAATCGTTTCTTACAGAAAAACATAAGGGTCTACCAAATGGTATCCATGAAATATGTTATTTTAATTATCCATGGGTATTCATAAATGAAATATAAGAACATATCATCAATAATTAAATCCAACTAAATTTAAATCATTAAAATTAGTGTATATGTAACTTTAGAAAAGATCCACCCAAGTATTGTTTTAGAGAAAATAATAAATGTTATTGAAAGTGGATAAATGGATAAATTTTTCCACAAAACAAGAAATGAACAAAGAAGGATTTATTCAAGAAAAAATGTGTGATTTTAGGATAATTTTGGTGAATTATAATATTTAATGGAGTTTTCATGATATTGGGTATGAAATAGAGATGTTTCTTTTAATCAGAAATACTAGTTAAGAAGAATTGAGAAGGGATCCATTTTAAAATGTTTATTCTCAAAATAATAAGGATGGATTTATCTAGATATAAAATTTTGGTAAATATATAAACAATATTGGTGAAATATATAATATGAATGAAGATATAAATTCTAGTAATTATTTGAAAATCATTACCCAAAATAAATATGGAGGTTTGGAGAGATCCCTCAACTTATTTATGAATGTGTTCTACATATGCAGTTTATATACTGGAGAATAAACATTAAATCATTAATTTAATTAATTAGATACTTTTACAAATATATTTTAATTATTATAATTTTATTTTATTATCTTTTGGGAATTTTTATGATTTTTAATTTTCAGTTTGGTTGTATCAGAGGTGTTCGTTTCATGGTTTCATTGTCGGTTCACTTGTGATTAATTACACAAGTTCTTAAAAATGGGAATAAAATTATAATAGAGATTTATAATTTAAATCATGTGTTTTAATTATTTTAAATTTTCCCTAATATGATTTTGTTTTCTAACATGCGGATTATTCATTTAATAAAATATAAATGATTAATGGTAACTTTATTTTTGAGGTATATCTAACTATATACAACCATTTATATTTTATTTAATATTATTTTCATATTACATTTAAATAATGTTAAAAAAATAAACTTTATAATAACTTCATTTTAATAAATACTATATGAATTTAAACCTTCCCTAAATTTCATAGTGGAAAATGAAAACCCATCATCCATAAGTGCGGTTTGCCAACATAATATGGACAATGGTTTCATTTTTATTTGAATAAAAGTATATAAAAAGGGTTGGATAGAAGATATTAAATTATATGAATAAATTTAAAATACATAAATGAAATTTTAATTATTAATATGTTATGGATTAATGAGGTTTGGAGATGGTAGAAGAATAATAGAAATTAAAAGTGGTAGTTTGAAAATGTTACCTCGGGAATATCCCCTTCTTGAAAGACACCATAAGGAACTAGAAACATGTATTCTCATGACACAATTATAACTTTTATATGGGTAGAGTTGCGAAGATATATTTTTATAGAGATTTATAAATATAAGAGTCTTATGAGGTGTTAGGAGAAAGTTTGGTGAATTGTGGTATTTATAATTGGAGGGGAGGGTTGTTTATTATTATTATATTCATTAGTTTATTATTTTGGATCAAAAATATTAATAGTATTGATTATTATTACTATATAAAGTTTATAGTGATTTTTATATTGATATAACTATTGATTACATTTTCCCTAACTCTAAAATTCACATATTTGGATTATAATGTTAATTTATGGAAATTACCAAATATCTCTATTCACCTGAAATTCAACTATTTTAGAAATGTACCAAAAATCCACCATAAAAAATTTTCATTCTATAGATTTCAAAAAGGGATTAATTTTTTTTAAAAAATTATTTTATACAAATGATAAATTTCGTTTTTTAAATAAATTAATCAATTATTAAAAATAAAAATTTTATTACTGTAATCAATTTTGTGACCCTAGGAAAAAAATTTAGTAGTCTCATAAACCTATATTATAATCATAATAAAATATGATATTAATTTATGAATCTATTTTATTTTTATGTATTTTCTTTTAAATCAATATTTCATTACAATTTTTACCAAAATACCAACACATGATTTATCATTTTTGAAACATTTATTTACTTATTCAATGATAAAAATATATCGTATATTCACATTACAATTTACCCAAATAGCATCATACAATTATGGTGGTGAGGTTACTATTCTAATTGTAGTATTTCCATTACTATTGGATAGATGACTATTCCAACTATAAAAGCATCGGACCTACACTCCTGGATTCTATGCTGAAATCCATAAATTTACATTTCTGGTTGGGATGCCAATATTTGTGACGCAATTTTTTACCATTAGATCCTTAGAGTATAAAAATTAAAAATTGGAGCACATAAATTATAGAGGACATTTTTGGTTAAGAGTTTTATGATTTATAGAATATTCTATGTAAACAAGTCACATATCACTAAATGAACATTTCCCAAATTGCGACAATATTTTACTATGTCAAATATGTTCATCAATATAATCCTTGTGAAAAAAATAACATTATAGACATTAATTGTTCCAAAAAATTATTTAAAACCAATTGAAAATTAATCATAAGAAGGGTTGTTGTTGATTCTGAGTATGTTTTATCATAAAAATTAATAATTTTATGTCACAAATGAGTATAAAGGTGCATTAGGGTATAATGAAATAATCAATGAGCATGAGAGAATCCTAAAAGTACTCAACCCATCAATAAATGGATTATAAAATAATAAATAATGGAAATATAAATAGTCATTGATATTAATTATCATAAATAATGTGATATCAATATCATGTATTTGAATCAATACAAAATCTAATATTAAATTTAAAACTTTTACTGGTAACGTGGAGCATCAAATTCAAAAAACGATTTCTAAAAAATTTCAAAACCATTTTAATTGGAATAACCATTGGATAGACATAAAAATTATTATAACCCAATGCATTATAGAGATATAATGGGGATCCCTCTTCATATAAGCTATATCAGGTTCACTAAGATTCAATGATCTATAATGGGTTTCAACCCATCGTATAAGCTATATTGGACTCACTAGTGAGCTATGATGGGGATAAACCATACTTATATGATGTATCTGGATCACTCATTTCATATAATCCTCATGCATAACGAATAAAATCAATTCATCATAAAATCAAACAGACAAGATAAACCCATGGAAAATAAATGGGATTCATATCAATCCCCATTAAATATAATTTTCCTATGGAAAATAAATGAGTTCCAAGAAAGTGTCATTGAATCATAGTTATACCATGGATTTGAAAGGGTATATATAGTAATATCCTAGATACATGATTAACCCATGGATGGAAAGGGGGTCTATAACAATATCCTTATTAGATAATCAACTTGTGGAAGAAATATATTTTCATAATAATCTATTTGAACGATGATTAACCAATGTAAAATAATTAGTTTCCATAAAAATATCTTTTTGAATTAAAAAAATCATGGATAAGAAAATGAATTCATTAAAATATATTTGAAAATGATTAAACTGTTGAAAATAAGTGTCTTTAATAACAATCTATTTAGAAAATAATCATCAATTGGAAAAGAAATTGGTTTCAGAACAATCTCTTTGAAAAAATTCTAGTCCTCTTAAAGAAAGAATGATGATGGTTTCAATAAAAAATAACAACAATGGAGGATAAGTATCCACAATAGTTTTGGATTTCTATGAATTTAAATTACTTTCAAATATAATGAGAAATATTCTGGAAGAAAATAAACAATAAATATTCATAGTGTCCCATAAAACATTTGAACTTTTGAATCATAATCCCCATGAAGGAATAAAATTTGACAAAACAAAAATTAATATAAGACTAAATAAATTCAATATTTAATCTATAAAGTGATTTTTATTTACTCCTCATAAAATAATGTTGGTGTATAATATAAAAAAATGACACAATAAATGAATATTGAGGTGAAGTGTCAGGATCCGACCCAATGGGGCGCAGGAAACAACCCCCCCAATCCTGCCACTAAAAGGCTTGGGGATAGAGACTAATTATGAGTAGGAATATCACTAATATGGGAGGTATTTCTTATGTTCCTATACACACACACACACACACACACACACACAGACATCAATTCTCAAAAATGATGAAATGTAAAAACCAAAAGCCACCAATGTAATCATACATATATATCCCACAAGGAATGTACAACAAATGTTCTAAAAGAAAATGCAGGGTAAATTAATCTCCACCAAAGAAAAATATAAAATGGTCCAACACACATAGAAGGAGGGGAAATTTATCAAGTGGATCTTTCAGAAATCTCGTCGGGCTTGCATTGGTAAACACCTTAGTCAGTTCAGCCCAATAAGCTATGCCTTCTTCTGGTCCTCCATGGACTATGTCGAAAGGATTGTTGTAACCACAATTCACAAAACATGTGATATCAATGCACATGTATGGATGAGTATAAATATACTCATTAGGTACCCAAAAAACCACAGTAAAGGGATCTATTTAAAGACAATATTCCACTCAACCTAAATAGGGGGTACATTAATCGAGGGAGAAACTCCATCTCAAACAATCTTTTACTGTACATGACAAGTTAGATTAGTCTACAAAGGGTGTAAACTCCATCATGTGACAACACCATAACAACTCCCCGAAATAACTGTGATACAACTATCTGAGACTCCAAGACTGATGATGGTCCATCATCACAGCTAGCAACATAATTCGATCCATATGCTCTAACCATAACTCAAAACTAGGATAACTCACTCCATGAGATCAGACATCCTAGTTATCACCCATTCAAGAGATGCACTCATTCATGAATAAGCTACCATTCCTAATGTGATATCTGAGAGAACATGATCCATTGGGAATATATTACATTATGCAGATATAGTGATTAAAAAAGATGTATTGTTATCATTACCATGTGAACAACGTAAGCTAATGAAATCCAAGTGAAGAGGCCCTCCCCTAACCACTAAACACAGTTAATTAATCACTCTTCTAGACTATGCACTGGGTAAATTCTATCTAATAAGAGAGACTAGTGGGTCCCGCACATCTCCACTACCCCACAATTGAGGGTGTACTACTCCTAACTAAACCACAAAACCTATATCAGTCGTGTATATAGTATCCCACATCTAATTGCCTCAGGTAATAACTAACTCATGTCTTGGTATCATTCATATCATGTGGATGGTCAAGCTCTTTGTAACAGTGCCCCACAACTGAGGGATTCCTAAATCCAATTAGGTTCCCTCTCTACTAATACTTGAAGATAGGGGAGTACTACTTTTTAACTGAGGACATGTATACTGATCGAACATGAGGGCTCTACTTAGAGAATGGAGGACCCACACATTGTTATGACCGGGTAGTACCACATCATGGATCATGGAAACGCATGATAACCCTTTAGCGGAGCTCCCATCAGTTACTAGAGGCCCCACCCCAAATAGGATAGGGGATTTCTAACTCTTCCATCTCATTCACTATTAGGGACACTCACCCTGACACTATAGGAGAGTACCAACCCTAGGCTACATGACACACTCACTTACATGATAGTGGAGTACCAAATTTCTTGGGATAACACATATGGAGGACCCACTCCCTAGAACAACAGGAGAGTACAGACTACTTTGATAGAGGAACCACACCCTTACATGGTAGGGGAGTACCGAATCTACCTATATGTCCTATACAGAGGACCCTATCCCTAGTCCAATAAGTGTGTATTTTACATCGTCACAAACATAAATGAGATACCCTCACCCTAGTCCATCAAGAGAGGTAAGACCCCAAAGAAAACAACCTAGAGGTAATAAACTCACATCCATGACGTGGGGTATACTAACTCTACATAATCAGAGAGGTAAGGGAAACCCACACTATATTCTATTTGGGTTGTAACAATCCCAAAGTCTTTTCTCCTAAACCAAACCATTATCCAACATTGGCTCATGAAAAATTCACATGTGTATTTCTCAATTTATGCCTCTCTGTATCTCGTAAGCCACAACAGAGGCCATCATCATGTCCTATGTAGAAAACTACTTATAATAGGATACTCACATGCATGAAGACAAGTCCCGTACATAAATAATAACATCCTGATAAGGTCTCATAAGAGTTAACAACATGCACTAGGGAACACACGACATGTGAGACCACTCGAGAAACTATCCTTGTATAACTTCCACATGGTTTACCAACCCCTATTAGGGAAAATGTTATGTAAATGTGGTAAAAATTATGTCCCTCATCACTAGGTCCCTAGTATTATTCTTCTTCTACATGGACCGGCCAACCATACCCCTTAACAACCATGTATCACATAATACATTGTGTGTTCTGGTTAAATATCCACATACCCTTTATGGTTTCTGATGTTCACATATCATACCTTGTATCTGTGTACCATGGTCATGTGTTAGGGCATAACCATCTATTTTGACATCGTAAACCCAATCTGTGTCCAATGGTAATATGGTATAATGCAATACACGACATGTAACCCCTATAAATGTCATGTAACCCCAAATGTGAATTTCTCTAAACAGGAATAGCTACAAGACATATGTAACTAATCTACATGTTGTATATAATTCAATTCTATTTAGGAATCCCCTCCATAAACAAACAATTTTTCTCGATTTTCCTCTAACCCTCTAGATATTCCTTGAAGGGATCTACAGACACTGTATTTGGGATCTATATCCGTTAAAACATTTCGTAAACAAGGATATCATTACCCAAACTAAAATCCTTCTACATCATCAATGAAACATTGAATCTTTAGATGAAGAACGACACCTAGATCATGTGTCCCCTTGATCTAATGATGATCTTTGTAAGAAATAGGGATCAATGGAACTTCAATGAATCAATTTTAGATCGATTCCATTGTCTCCAAATGGAAGAGGGGATGAGGAGATGTGATTCCCTCATCTATTGTGTCGTGTTCACCAATATTTAGGGAGGTATATAATTATATTTATATAAATAAAAACAATTAATTTCCATTTTTAGCACCAGGCCACCAAAACAACCTCGATCAAAAATCCTACCACAAATGACCATAGGTCACAGATAGGGTAAAGAAGACATTCCACATGTAACTGAAGTATCAAAAACCTAAAATGAGACATTTAATTGGATTCATTTAAATATCAAGAGGAACTATGAGTGTATGGTAAAATTTATTTAATATTCTTTTAATATCACCTCACAGATGCTCATTGTGCCCCTCCTTCTAGTGTCGACTAAGAAACTTGAACATTAAATATCCTCCATAAAATTTTAAATAATTAATGTTTAAAACATTAGTTATTACATTCTACCCGCCTTAGGTATTTTCATCAATGAAAAGGTAAATCATGGGATTAATGGATAAAATTGGGCTCCCCATTATACTAATATGCCAGCGAGCTGACTCATGGTTCTCACTATTTTATCAATCAACCACAAAAAGAACACAACATGTTCAAAAAAATCTTATGTCCATATTCTACTTGTAAAACATTTTTCAACCATGGGATCATGTAACATTAACTAAAACAAGTGGGAAGACAATAAGATACATAATCCAATTGCAGTAATGGGGTCTAGCACTATACCATCTCACTAACTTGATGCAGATACTGATGGAACCCCCATTTCACACCCACCCCTGGATGGAATGTACATTATCCTCCTAAAAAATATTTAATTATAGATTAACATTGAATATTAAAGTGTATTTATGAATGATATAGGGATTCCCTAGATTTAACATTATGTCTTACCATTCCATTCAATTATAAACCTCTAACTATATTATAGCTCTCCCAAATAAAGAACACTATCATGACCACTAGTGATATATCAATAGATTATGCATGGTTGGAAACCAATCCACATTGTGGAAACATAATAGGGTCAATATCCTCAACTAAAGACCATTTCTATTGCAGGATCTCCCTCTCCGAATGCCACCAAGCTAAATTGGTCGTGGAGGGAAACTCTTCTGTCAAGGCTAGGACCTTCTCTGAAACTTCATCAAATAACCATTCACTAAACATGAAATTATGAGGAACTAATCCACCAAACATCTGTAAATTCTATTTTTTTGGCACTTATATGCTCACACCATTTTGGAATGGTCAATAAAATGTGTCTCGGTGGTGAATGTGTCCCCCTTCTTCATGAGTTCAAATATAGTGCAAAGGGTGGGGGAAATACCCTTTATTAAAAAAAGTTAAAAAAACAACATAAACCCCTTTTTATTTGGGTAAGGGAAAACCCATTAAAAATTAGTAGGTCTAGTGAGATGAAACCCACAGGAAAACCCAGAATAGAACCAATTACAGAGGCCCCAAGGCCTAGATTCAATAACTCGAGGGTCCAGTGGGACAAAAAGGGTAATAACACCCAAATTCTTAATGGGGTTTACCTGGTCCTCTGTCGCAAAAACTAACATAGGGTTCTACTGACCCCCATGCCCCTATTAGACCTCGATGATAATTGGAATGAAAAGTCAACCCATAATACTTTCTAATGATCTATACTACAAAAACTATAAAATACACATGGAATAAATGTATTCATACTCATAGATTTTGGGTAAAAGGACTCTCGAGGTCCGTAGTTGTCCTTGCCCACATCTTCCATCTCCCTGAGCATGGTTTGTACCACCTAGGGGTGCTGGGGGAAACACCTCGAACTTCCTTCCTTCTGCTACCGCTCTTCCAACTCACCCCAAAACAGCTTCTGCCTTGTGGGACTCCTTTACCAATGTGTTGTCACTACCATGGGGGTTTATCATCTGGTTCTCTCTTAGTATCATGGTGGGATGGACAATTTCTAGCGAGATGTCTATAGCCATAAAAAGTGTAACTTTTCCCCTCAGTAAATTGACCTAATCATCTGCATTGTTCCTACGCCACGAGACTGCATGCCTAGGACTATGAATATTTATTCCTCCAAGTCTAAAATCCTATTATCTACTATTTTTCCACTTCTACAGACGTCTCATATTTATGACCACTATTCTGGCTCACATCCACCACTTTCTCATTAAGGAAACTATCCACCACCAGATCTCTCTCTAGCACCCTAGTATAGGTGGGAATTCACAGTGAAATAACTGATTCCCTAATCACATGATGAAATACCTTGTTTAAATTTTATGCAATAATTAATGGACACTAAACTATATCCAAGGATAATTGCCACAACCTCACCAACAACACCACCATTATAAGGATATAATACCGAAGCTCCATTATATCTTGGATACACAAGAATGTAAATTTTTATAGGTAAATGTCTTCCCTAAAGAGTCACTCAAACTCATAGTAAGTGAAAATATCCTCAATATGTTATTGTATCACCAGACTCTGCCATCGCTTAGCTAAACCATGAAAAAGTCTCGCCACTAGGAAAACCCTCTGATCGGGATGTATCCTCACTAAGTAGAAAACTCAGGTCACTACTTAACCTAGTCATATCCAACATTGGATTATTGATAACCCATGTATTTTGAATGTCTCTACCTCTAGAACTAATATAGTTCAATCATCCTATGCGCATCCTCTTCCTAAACTGCCTATAAAAACTACATCCCAAAAGGTGAATGCCATACTAGAGGACCACCCTGAGGTAACGCCAGTGAATCCATGCCATGTACAAAAACCTAAACACAAGGTGGATTGTAATCACAATAAAATCATGAATACTAACTGGCTATCGTCAAGGTTGAATCTTGAAATATAATCAAGAGGTACCATGGTCAATGTTTATATCTTGGGAGATGACTCAATAAGGATTATAATAACCAAAACCCTGTCATATATGATGCAAGAACAATTTATTTCTCAGTGACGAGTGAACTAATATACCATGTCCAAAAGAAGGCTATTAGAGTCTCGGTGAATAGGTACATGATACACCATAAAAACAATAGAACCTCTATCATATGAGATGATCTCGAAACATCCTAACATTGTTTCTATGCAACTCAAACTAATATCACAACACTGTAGTTCCAATGTGAAACCGTATTATATATGATAACACCCTTTCAGGAATAGATCCAACGATACTTGAGTAGTAACTCCCCACACCCACATCCAATAATGATGGGGTGGGTGACTAGCGTCGAGTAGACATATCACTAACAAGGGAGAAATTTCTTGTGTACATGTTTATAGGAACACATATCCTATGTCAAAAAAATGTTGAAATGATAGAACTAAAAGAAACTAATGAATGAATAAACCTATACCCCGCAATCAGTGTAAAATTTAAGTACTAAAATCCATAGAAGAAAAAACCAATTTCCACCAATGAAAACTATTGAAGCACCCAACTTTTTCAGAAGGAGTAGATCACATTCCATTGAATCTATCGAAAAGATCTTGGACCCATCTCCAGTAAACACCTTAGTCTGTGTAGCTCACTAAAATCCATCAACCATGTGTCCTACATGGAGTTAATCAAAATTCATATGGCATTCACAATACATGAAACATGTCTGGAAATACAATTCATGGGTGAGTAAGAAAGTACTCAGTTGGAACCAAAAAATCCAAAATAAAATGGGAGCACCGAAATGGAAATAGTTACCTTGACCCAACCATAGGGACCCCACTCGAGAGAGAAAATCCATCTATAACCATTCATAGTTGTTCATGACATGTCATCTCAGACTATATGGTGTGTCAACCCCGACATGTGACAATGCCTCAAGGACCACCAAAAAAACATTGAGATATAATCTTATCATATTCCATGTCTTATGTGGTTCTGACCTCATTTCCAGAAAAAGGATTCATTTAGTGGGCTCTAACCATAACATTAAACAATTAAAACTCCCACCATGAGCTCAGCCATCAAAGAAGGGTACTATCTAAGAGATGAACTCTACCTACGATACTCTAACATTAATAATGTTACACACAAGAGAACGTTCCCCATCAAGAATATCTTACTAGGTTTATTTATATTTCAAATCACCAGAGCACCTATCCTAATTTTGTACACCTAGTGAAAACTAACTCATGAATACTATGTCGCTACTATATAGAGTAGATTGTACCTTATTCCATTGAGGGATAACTAAATCTTATATAGGTATTGTTAATAGAAAGTGGAGGGGCCTACACCCTAAAACTATGTCCCAATGATAAGGGAACTCCCGCTCAAAAGGTGGAACCAATACACACTGTGACTCAGAGATGGTGGAGTATAACTCCATCTGTTAGGACCCATTCCATGATTGAATAGGGGAGTAATAATGAATGAATAGAGTAGTTACACCCTAATAAGAAAGGGGATTACCACTCTATGGATCGATTACACAAAATCTAAATAGGTAGGGGAGTGAAATCAGTGGATGGAGGACCCGCACCGCTGTAGCATAGAAGAGTACTGGCTCTGATAGCTCATTTACTATGTGGGACCCTCACATTGACACTGAATGAGATTTCTGACCCCAAGCTAGAGGACTCACTCCTTGACAAGGAAGGGGAGTGGAAACTCTGTCGAGACAACACGTATGGTGGACCCATATCCAGGAATGAAAGTGGAGTACCAAATCATCAGATTAGTGACCCATTCCCAAACATGGTATGGGATTACTGACTCTACCTATACACAATACTTGGAAGACCCACTCCCTAGTCCAATAGGGTAGTACTTTCCATCATCTGGAACATAATTGGAGCACACACACCCTATTCCATAAATGGAGTAAAAACCCTAGAGGAAAGTACCCAAAGGTATTCAACTTGCACCTATGACATGGGGAGTCCCATATCTGCCTAAGTAGAGAGGAAGGGGAGACCTTCAACACATTTAATTAGGAGAGTAACAATCCTAGCATCTCTCTTCAAGAAACTGATAGATGTCTAACATCTGCTCAACATAGCTTCACAAATGTCATTCTCAACTTATGCCACATCGAATAATTCATTCCATAATGGATTCCCCAATCACATCCTATGAGTAAAATATCTCAATATAGACTACTCAAAATCATGAATCATTATCCCCTAGATTAAAAGACAGAAGGGGAATGATCCAAAGAGGATCTCATAAGAGTAAACGACATGCACTGGGGATAGAAGAATATATTGAAAATACATGAGAAATTACACGGGAGCTCTGTAAAATAAAAGTGTTGGAGAACCCACTTGTTGGAGAATGACAAAAAATAATGAGATAGTGGATCAAGGATCAAAATTCAGATCAAGCATCAACGAATCAATGAACAATTACCAAAGACTCATTATCCATCATTGATGGATCCAATTATAGGTAGGGGTTGTTATAAGATATTGTTCCTCCACATCCTTTGTTTTAGATGACAATCGTGGCCCAAACCACAAATAGGTTGACCCACAGTTCAATCGTTCTTGCTGGAGGTTATTGACAGCAAGATGGTTGGGTGAAATGATTTTATTTTTTATTGTTATACTAAACCATTCTAAATGGATCAGATTAACACCCCTACAAACTATGGAGGTGGCTCATTCCTTGATTTGTTTTTTAGATTTCCCACTTCCCTTTGACGCTCATTCTTGATGTTCTTCACATTCATAGTGAGTTGAAGAACATTCCATCGTTTCACAACCATTAATGGCATAATGATCTGACATCATGGATCCAAAATAGACATGGAATGAAGCTGGTGAGATGATGACAATGATGGGTGGATCAAATCAACTCATGTGATTTCATCAATTGAGTGATTTTCGATGGAAGGGATTACAACAAAGTAATGAGAGTAAATTTTTGATGAGCACAACACAATAGATCCAAAACAACTTATTCATTCGAAAATAGACCACCAGAGCGAGTCTATTTGTCTGAACACCCCCTACTACGGTGGTATGTGATAGTGGTTGCATGCCGCCATGGAGAGGAGGCACGCCATGGAGGTAGTGAAAACCACATCCATATTGATGTCCACAAGGACGAGGCCACAACCCCGTCCGTTGTATTGACTCGGACCCATTGAAAAAATCTATAGTCATGCTGATATAGCTATTGGAAATGGCTAGATATGTTTTAAAAAGTGGGACGCCGAAGCGGCGGCCGTGTCCCGGTTGAACTTCACCGGCCCGAACCGTTGTGGTCTGGGCCAGAAGCAAGCTGTACCCGTGACCTATTGGGATAGACCAGCCTAGTCAGCCCTGGTTAGGCCTAATGGGCATGGACAAATTCAGGCTGGTTCAAACCGGAGTCAGGTCAGAGGGTCCTGAGTTTGCCCGGGTCAGGTCGGTCTGACAAAGTATGACCAGACCAAGACCCAAACAACCCATTTTCACTCAAACACACATAAATCTCAAATGAAGCGTCTGTATTAGTTTCTGTCTATGGAGTTGAGACCCTTGGGATGAGACACTAATATTGAGATCCTTTAAGATTGTTTTGTAAATGATACAAGATGAGTTGTACTTTGAGAAGTATGTATGTATGTTGTAAACATGCTTGATAAATAATCGAAGGGTTTCATAAAGGTATAACCCCCATGTTTTGGTGTGTGGGTTTGTTTCTTTTGGGTAGCTTCATCTAGGGCCCACTCTACAAAAATATTGGGGTGCAGGTTCCCATAAATGTTTCTAATGGTAGAGTAGGTACTCCCATGTGGGACCAGGGAGTGGTTCCTCTATCCATGGAGTCAGTACTCCCCTATAGGACAAGGGTGCATGTACTCAACATCTAACATACGTAGAGTTGGTACTCCCCTACCGTGTACGGTGTGGGTCCTATATGATATGAACTGTTAATCCCCTACTATTTTAGGGTGCGGTTCCTCCACACATGATCGAATAGAGTTGGTACTCCATTGCCTAGTAGGGTGTGGATACTCTTTGATAGGAGTTTGTAATCCCCTGCTCTTTCAGGGCGCAGGTCCTCCAGAAATGATCAATGAGAGATGGTAAGCCACTACCAGGTTGGTTATGGGTCGTCTTTGTTACGAGTTGGTATTCCCCTGTCATTCAATGGAACGTTTTCTCCCCACATTAATGATATATTTGGTACTCCCCAATTGTAATATGTTTCATGTCCTCTAGTCACTGATTAGTACTCTCATATTCGTTAAAGTGTGGGTTCTCGATTTGTATTGGAGGTCCCTCGGTTGTTGGACACATTATTTAGGAGCTTTCCCATCCACATGATAATATTGTTACCAAGATAGGATCTCGTGATCCCTCTATTGACTGACGTACGAGACACTCCATATAGGAGGGGGGTGTTTCACGAGATCGTAAGGAGCAGGGATCCCTCATATGTGCATGGGGGTGAGGGCAGGACTCACCACATGGGTTTCCTTGGTATTGTGTTGGGCCTTAGATAGAGATGACTGAACCCCCGGTGTTGGGTAATGGAGTTCGACATTGTAGGATGTTCCCTATAGATTATGTTCTCTCAAACATTCCATTATTAAATGTAGAATTATTCCTGGTGGAATGTACCTCCCGGATGGGTACCATATACGATGAATGAGCTCATGGAGAGTGTTTCTCCTAGTTTTATGTCTTTCTTTCGAACCTATGATGAGAATTCTATTGCTGGCTATAACGATGGATCCTAACGATTCATAGTATATAAATGAGTATATTTGGATGTTATTGGTATATTTATGGGAACATTCTTATGTGGAGAGGATTGTACATTTCTCTATTGTTTTTACCTTATGATTTACCTTTGTGGTTTCAGCTTGTACTACTGAGTATTGTTTTACTCACCCATACAAGGATTTTTCCTACATGTGTTGTGTCCTGTGAAGGCATTCAACGCTTTGATGGAATACATAGAGGCCCAGCACTAGGTGGTGCTTAGTGAGATCAAACAGATGATGCATAATTCTAATGCTTCAGGTAGGTACCCTACACCTACCCTTCAAGTTGGGTTGTCAGTGGAAGAGCTTCAAGGACATGGAGTTTTACTTGTGTTCTATCTTTCATTTGATGGGATAGTATACTAGCATAGTTAAACACCCAACAATTTATTTGTATTCACCTTGGTTGTGTTATAATTAGTGGTTTTCATCCGTAGCTTCCTTGTATTCTTTACCGCTCAGCATCATTGGATTGGAGTTGTGTGTAAGTATACAGGTACATAAACTAATACCTCCTATTTGTGGGATATTCATACTCGACGCTAGTCTCCAGCCTCTAGACAATATAAGGTAGGCTTGGGGTAGTCACGACATGAGCCCCAGGGGAAGGGTCATGAAATAGTGGTAACCGACTAGGTACATTCTACCTTAGTAATCTAGTGTAGTGTCCTTAGTTTGGGTTGCATAACAACAACGTTAATATGATTTGAGTTTGGATCTCAATATAGAGGTTCTATTGTTGGTTAGTTGGCTAACCTATCCCTTGACTAAGACTCTGATAACCTTCTTTTCAACTCAGTTAACATGGGCACTGATCATCAGTAGATAAATGGTACATGAACCATATTATAATGGTTTGGGGTTTTCATGTCCTTATTGAGTTAACTCTGTATATATACTCTATTAATTATTGTTCCTATTGATCCTTTTTCGGATAACTACATGATGACAGCTAGATAGGATTATATAGTTTGATCATGATGGAAATATTCCCCATGAGGAGGCTTCAGTACAAGGCACTTGTTCTGAGGCGTTACCTCTGGTTGGTCTGTTGATGGTGCCACAACCCTTAAAGCAACATGTTTTGATGGATTCTCACACCAAGGATGCTTATAGGATATTTTCATTAAACGAATTCTAGAGTAAATGACCTTTGAGATACCATGATGCTCCAGACCCCCAGGGAGAAGATGACTGGCTCAAGGTAGTCACTCATGTTTTCTATTTAGTGGGGTCCCCCCTTGAATAGATGTTGTTAATAACCACATGACTTTTCCAAGACTCAGTAGGATACTGGTGAAACTTAGTGATACATTTGATGATGAGGCAGCACCCACTTTGGAAGAGTTTAAATAACTACTCTCGGAAGTGTTTTACCCAGCCACACAAAGGTCAATGTGTATCCAAATGTGTCTATTGAATTGACAGGGGAGCATGAAAGTGGCATAGATTTCAGAAAGTATCAATGACTTATCATTGTACTCCTTTGACAAGTTGGGAGACTACATTCTCAGAGCTTGAGTGTTTGAGCATGGGTTACACTCAGATATTGGGGCATGGGTAGTTCCACTAAATACTCTATCCTATATTAGTTTGATGGAGTGAGACCAAGTTATCTAGAAATTTTTGGATGAGGAGGACATGGATGTGACCTACAATAGAGTTTAGGAGACAGAGGTGTCTATAGGATCTATCAGATGATAGGTGATGAGATCACATCTTAGGAGCCATAAACTTTCCCAAAATCAGACGCGTCGGACTATGTAGTAGGAGTAACACCATTGAACAGATCAACCATACGAGAGGCAGTGTAATTCATGCAAAAGCTAGGGGCATATCACTTCAAATTTTTCGAACTGTTTTTCAAAAGAGTGGGAGCCAAGGTATGGGCTACCTTGGTAGAGACAGTAGTTGCTAAAAGTAGTTTTTCAAGGTGGGGGAAAGGCAGAGGAGCTTGAGGAGAAACAATTGGTCCACACTAGGCTTAGGGAGTTGGATGACGTGGGTGAGGATATCCACACGCGGTCACGGATTATGACCTTGAGACTCTAGGAATGATTTGAGTTATGAACTATGTTTTTGAATATTAAATGTCGTATTAACTGAAAGAGAAGCTAGTTATCTTCTTTTTTCGTGCAGGATTCATTTGAGACATAGAGGTTCTAGTCAAACCATGGAGTTTACCCTCACACATAATGACTCTTGTAAGAGGAGACTTGATGATCACTCACTAGATCTGATTGTGTGACCTGATAAATGATGGTGGGAGTTGTGGTTCAGATCTCATAGTGGTATACTCAAGGCCTTATGATGTCATTCATGGTATGGACTACTATCATTCATTCCCAGATTGAATTTTTTTTGGAAAAAATGCTATGGTGTATCCACTATAATGGAATGAGGTTTCCTTGGTTTGTGAAAAGGAAACCAAAACAATGTTGGGTAGACTCATAAATAGGACTTGAAAAAAATGGATCCCTCATGGATGGTATTTTCCCATGCTACATTTTGGAATGAAGTAATTGGACCTTAAGAGGAGAACATGGGAGTGGGGGGCTCAGATGGTGTGCTCTTTTGAGGATTGTTGTGATTGGAATGGTCTGTCGAAAATTTTTATGTTTCATCATGCACACATTACCAGTTTTCCTGAAGATTTTAAATAACTCCTAAATGATGCTCAGATCAGAAATATGATTTCACTGTTGGGATTAGGATGGCGTGTTTACCATAGGTGTGATATACAGTTAGTCATCAAAGGCATCTAGTGAGAAAACCCAAAAATGAATTAACTAAAAATAAAATAATAAAATAATTTGATTTTTCAAATCCTTATAACTCACGAACGGTGAATAAGATTGAAAAGATGAGACTAACATTGATCTCTTGAAGTTGTGCTTTCCTATGGTGGGGCCTATCATTGGTCCGCACAGGTAAACTATGTAATGTAGTTTTTGGGATGTGACTGTATAATAAAATTATAAAATTATTTTATTTTTAAATACTATAACTCATAAACGGTAACTCATATTGTAAATTGGATATTACCGTTACGCTCTTGAGGGGAGTCTTCCTTAGGCGGGGCCTAACCTTGACCATCATAGTTTGAGTTTGAATTTTATTTTTTGGACTTGAATTTCATTAAAATATTTAATAAAATTATTTCCTTTCGATGTTTTGCACTGCCATGGAAATGTTGTAATTCCATGGTGGGGAAACAAATTTCCATTAATAAATTAAAAAATGATGCAACAATATAAGAACAGCAACACAATGATGGTGAAATGTGTTTCACCGTTTAATGTATTGGGAGGGGTACATGAATAGATTCACAATATTAGAGAAACTACTTTGTTACTCTATAGAAGAAAACTGTTCACTGAACCACTCTTTTGGAAAAAATAGTGATACGATGGGTCGATGATTAGAGTTCGGATCAATCAGCAACAGATCGACGAACTACGATCACATACTCATTATTAATCAATGATCGATGTGATTATAAGTACAGGTTGTTATTTGATTCTTTTCTTACAAGTTCTTTGTTTTAGATGTTGAACATGGATTAACCCATGATCAGTTTTGTTGACGCTCCTTTCCGTCACAGAGTCTGAATGAATGAAAAGGGAAATACATGTGTCCAAAGTGACTCATCCTTTGATGAAACATCAAAAATTGACAAAGTCATGAAGAAGGATTTCTTCCAACTTGGGTCATGCAAGATTCATCATTTTCGTGAAATTATACATGCACGCCATATAGTGGTCGCGCAGGTGACGTGCGTGCCCTCTTTGAAATTCTCCCAGGGTCTTCACCAGCCTATAAATACCCATGGTGGGCCCACCATTTTAGGAAAAATTCCAGAAACATATATTTGAGCTCCCGGCACCCTAGTCTCTTATCAATGATTCCAAAAACTTCTAAGGTAATTTCTTACCTAGAACGGAAGATCTAAAGATGGGGAGTAAGGACTAAGTGTTTAAATTCATCAACACTTATGCGCCAAAGTGGGCAGCCCTTAAAAGAAATGGCAACACTTGTGCGCCACCAGACCCCTTCAATAGAACTTGTGTGCCCCTTTTCTGGAAGCCTCTAGGGATATTTCTAAGGGCTTGAGCCACATCTTTCCCAATTATTACCCTAAGGGTTGACCGTTGCGCAAGTACCCTTGTATCGCGCAAGTATACTTGCATGACCAGGACTTGCGCGCCCACACAGGACTTGCATGCCACCTTTTATTGGGTGCTCCTCCAACCTATTTCACATCTCTTATTCCAATCCATCTATCCTCTTCAAGATTAAGCCTTCATAACTCTCTCTAAATCCATTCATGGAATGATTTCCTTATTGTCTTCTTTATCTGAAACGAATTCTATGGAACATCTATTAAAACCTAGTGATTTACATATCTTCTTGTCACTAAGGTCAAATATTTCATTAATTCAACCTCATCCATTAAGATGAGTGAATCCTTAACCTGGGCCCCCTTTTCAAAAGTAACCCCCAGTCCATGTTCTCTTAATTTTGGCCTCCTTTTCAGGAGTAAACCCCATGTCCCCTTAATTCTGGGTCTCCTTTTCAGGACTATGCCCCAGTCATAATTCCTCTAATATGGGAATCCTCTTCAAGAATAATACCCCACTCATAAATTCCATTTAATTTAGGCCTCCTTCTCATGGATAAGTCATAAACCTCAAGTCCCCGAGACTAGGCCTCCTTTTTTAGGAGTAATCCCCAGTCTTCAAATTCCCTTAACCTGGGCCTCCTTTTCAGGAGTAAGCCCCAGTCTTTCTGTTCTCTTAATTTTGGGAATCTTCCTCAGGAGTAATCCACAACCATAATTCTTTTAATATGGGTTTCCTCTTTAGGAGTAATCCCAGAGTTCCCAAAAATACAAATTTCATTAACCTGGGCTTCCTTTTCAAGAGTAATCCCCAGTCATAATTCCCTATAACCAGTCTTAATTTACATTTGACATGGGATTCCTTATCAGGAGTAAAACCCAATCATAAATCCCCTCCTAATATGGGAATCTTTATCAGGAATAAACCCCATGTTAGAGTATCTAAATCTCCATAAATCACATATACCTTTTTGGACCATGTTACCGGGTTTTTCCCTGAAGTAAATACAAATCTTCATCTATCTGGGCAGTTATACTGTTGAGCCCTCTGGAAGATTGTTGAATTCTTCCTATGATTTCCGTTTTAATAATCACAAATCATCATTACATAATCTGGTTGGATTTCTCATATACATAATCACAATCTTTTAGTGAATCTGTTTATATCGGTTGGATCATGTTTTTATCTGTGATTGTAATTTCTTTACAAGTATTTTGGAAGTCTTCTGGATCAAACAAACACTTTGTGTTCTGCTAAGACAATGGTCGCACCGATCCTTATCAAAAGACAACGGTCGCACCGATCCATATCAAAAGACAATGGTCGCACCGATCCATATCAAAAGTGAACAGTCGCACCGATCCATATCAAAAGACAATAGTCGCACCGATACATATCAAAAGACAACGGTCGCACCGATCCATATCAAAAGACAATGGTCGTACCGATCCATATCAAAAGAAAATGGTCACACCGATCCATATCAAAAGACAAAGGTCGCACTGATCCATATCAAAAGTGAATGGTCGTACCGATCCATATCAAAAGACAATGGTCACACCGATCCATATCAAAAGACAACAGTCGCACCGGTCTATATCAAATGACACACCGATGCTGATCAAATGAGTCACCAAACCTATCTCACCGATGCTGATCAAATGAGTCACCGATGATGACACACCGATGCTGATCAAATGAGTCACTGATCATGACACACTGATGCTGATCAAATGAGTCATCGATCATGACACACTGATGCTGATCAAATGAGTCATTGATCATGACACACCGATGCTGATCATTTGAGTCACCGATCAGGACACACCGATGTATAGCCACCAATGCTGTTGCTTATGACCTACCGATCACTTGACTCACCGATAGTCATAAGCAGTTGTTTAAATTTCTTTATATTTATTTAATCTAACCAACGGTCATATTAGGTATATTTTAATTCTCTGTAATTTATTTAATGAAGGTTGTTGGATGTCAGGGAACCGTACCTTGTACCTGCAAAAAGAAATCATTTCTTTTGCTGGAGCTCATTCCTTAAATACAAGGAGTCCCTATTGGTGCAAATAACAAAAACAACAAAAAGAAAAGAAAATTGGATGAAGAAGAGACACATATGAGTGCAAAGAGTGGTGGATGAGATAGTTGTGGAAGACACGAGAAGATCTCATACACACTCAAGCTTACTCTAGAAGAGTTCTGTACATTCACGAGGACATTGAATAACTTCATCGACTACATTTTTCACTATCTCTGAACCTGGATGACAAGAATACGACACTCTATTTTTCATACAAAAACCAGAAGAGGACTTAGAACCATTTCTGATCAAACTCAAGGAGTCCATATCTTCACTGCAATCATTAGAGCCATTTCTAAAATCTACATCTCTTCTCTTTGATTCATTATTTTACATTTCGATCAGTGTGTGTTATCTGCTGTATTTAACACACACACTGTCTCCTGTGCTTTAACTAAAGGATCTGTAAATCCTCAGTAAACTCTTTACATTTTTCATTTCCCACTGTAATAGTGTTAGAGGTCGTGTGTTACCTGGACAGCTGGTTGTTGTTGTCTTGTTTCCCATGAATAATAGTAGTAGAGGTCTTGGACCTGGACAGTTGTAAACTGCTAGGAACCCCGATCCAGGGTGTGGATCAAATTTATATAAATTTTTGACAGGACTAAGTCTCTGCTTGAGACTGAACCTCTTGCTTATATCTTCTGTGCTATTTCTTTCAAAGATAATTTTTATTCTGCTACTAATTACTTTAAAACCAAAACTGTTTTAAATTCACTTTGATAATTAAACTCACAAATGTTTATATTAGTTGTAAATCAGTAAGTTATTTTCAAAAGTTAATCAACTATTCAGTTTTGATTAACTGGGAAATAATAAATCCCTTGAGAACCCAGCAAAACCTTTACTTTGATATAAATTCACTAGAGTTTAATTCAGTATTTTATTTGGGGGGTTTTAAGACAAAGTTTTTAAACAGAAATTTTAATTGGAACTCAATTCACCCCCCTCTTGAGTATCCACTCTGACCAACATATGGTATCAGAGGGTCTAATATATTTTCAAAAGTAATCTTCTTTTTTAACTGTGATTTTAGTTGTATTTTAAAGTTCTTAAAATTTGTGATTCTAGTTGTATTTTAATGTTCTTAAATTTCTGTTATTTTAGAAATTTTTATCTTTTTAAAATATTTTCTTTAAGTAAGATATCATGGATAATAGACTTGAAGGTTTTGCTACCGATAGAACACCATTTTTCAATGGCACTAACTATGCTTAGTGGAAAATCAAGATGGAAATTCATTTAGAGAAAATGGGTTTTGATATTTGGACTGCTATAGAATCAGAATATAAAATTCCTACTATTGTTCGATCTACTTGGAATGAAGCTACTAAGGCTGCCTACAATAATAATTGCAAATCTATGAATGCCTTGTACTGTGCTTTAGGAGATGAGGAATTTAATAGAATATCTGCCTATAAAACTACTTATGAAATTTGGGATACCTTAGCCATTTCTCATGAAGGAACAACTAATGTTATGGAAATGAGATTGAATACATAGACTATTAAGTATGATAATTTTAAGATGAATCCGGATGAACCCATTTATGACATGTATCTCAGGTTTAATAAAATTTTCAACACAATGACTTCTCTTGGAAAGGATGTTCCATAAAAGAAAAAAATTATGAGAATTCATAGATGTCTACCTTAAAGATAGAGAGGAACTTCTGTCTCAATTAGAGAATCATGTGATATTGGTGAACTTCAAGTCAAAGAACTAATTGGCAAGTTGATGATGTATGAAGAGGAACTCAAGGTTAACAAAGAAGAAGAAGATGAACCTAGAAGGAAGTCTATTGCTTTCAAGACATCAACTTCAATGAACAAGGATAAGGAGAAGCTCCAAGATATAAAGGAAAGTTCAAGTTTTGAAGACAGTGAAAGTGATTCTGATAGTGATGCTGATATGGCTCACATTTCCAGAAGGTTTAAGAAGTTTTATAGGAAGAAGAAGTTTTTCAGAAAATCAAATTATAAAGGTAAGTATGACAACAAGGGACATTGGAAAATGGATTGGAAGATATATGACAAATCAGATGAAGTTGTCTGCTATGAGTGCAAAATAAAATGACGCATAAAAGTAGACTGTCCAAAGTTGAAATACAAGAAGAAGTATGATTACAAGGACAATAAGTTTAAGAAAGCCATGAACGCTACTTGGAGTGTTTCTGAGGATAGCTCCACCGAATCTGATGTTTCTGAAACTGAACACCGAAATAAGGAAAACATGTGTTTTATGACAAACTCTTCTGAGGTAACAGCTGAAACAACTTCTTTAAATTCTTATTATTCTGAAGATGATACTGACTCTAATAACATGTCAAAATCTGAACTATTTGAATATTTTGATATGTTAGAAGAAACCTGTAATGAGCTGAAAGACAAATACAAAGGTTTAAAGAAACAGTATGCTTTAACTGTTAAACATAAATCTGATCATGATATTGAAATGGAATAGAATTCTCATTTGCTTAAAGAAAACACTGAACTTTAATTATCAAATGAGAAACTCAAGAAAGACTTAGAGAAATTTACCAATGGAAAAGAAAATCTTACTCAGATGCTAGGTAATAAAATAGCACCTAGATACACTATTGGTATAGGATACCAACTTGGAGAAAGGAAAATTATCAAAACTATATTCATTCCTAAATCTGGACAGAATGTAGCTAGTTCTAGAACTTCATATGCTTCAACTAGTTATATTCATAGTTATGGATCTAATAAGGCTTATCTTTCAAAATCTGTTGACTCTAGAAATCTTATGAGACCCATTAGACAAATATGGGTACCTAAAGGTTTATTGGCTACCCTGTCTGGACCCAAGAAGATCTGGGTACCAAAATCATTTCCTATCTAAATCTGTTTTGTAGGGAACCTACTTAAAGAGCTCCTATAGTAAGACTTGGTATTTGGACAGTGAATGTTCAAGACATATGTCAGGAGACTTCTCATGCTTCAAGAGTTTAGTAAAAGTTGACGGAGGCTTTGTCACTTTTGGTGATAACTCAAAAGGAAATATCATCAGCTTAGGCCAGATTGGTAACACTGACTCAGTATTAATTTCTAATGTTTTATTTTTTGATGGACTTAAATACAATTTGTTAAGTATTTCTCAGTTATGTGATGATGGTTTTTATGTTAAATTTGAAAATGATTCTTGTAATGTTTTTAATTCTAAAAATGTTTTAGTGTTTTCCGATTTAAGAAACAAAAATATTTATGTTGTTGATTTAAATTCTTTAGATAAGTATAATATTACTTGTTTAAATGATTTTCATAAAGAGTCTTGGATTTTGCACAGAATATTAGGACACTGCAATGTGCATTCACTTAGAAAACTTGCTAGGAAGAACATAGTTAGAGACCTACCCAAACATGAATTTACAGCAGACAAAGTTTTTAATCCTTGTCAAAAGGGAAAGCAACATAAAGTTTCTTTCACATAAAAG
This sequence comes from Viscum album, assembly GCA_963277665.1. Lineage (NCBI taxonomy): Eukaryota > Viridiplantae > Streptophyta > Magnoliopsida > Santalales > Viscaceae > Viscum > Viscum album. The sequence goes on along the minus strand of OY728157.1, from coordinate 672,602,890 downwards.
AAAGAAGTTTAAAATTCTCAACCACTCGAGTTGGTTCACATGAAATTGTTTGGACCTTCTAGAGTTTCTAGTTTAAATGGGAAGCACTATGCCTATGTTCCTGTAAATCACTTTTCTAGATATACATGGGTATATTTTCTAGCTCACAAAAGTGAAGCTTGTTCTTGCATTATAAAATATTCCAAGTCTGTAGAGAACCTTAGTGGACTTAAAATTAAAACCCCGAGAAGTGATCATGGCCGTGAGTTTGAAAATCATGAGTTTGAATCGTACTTCTCACACAGTGGATATAGTCACAATTTCTCTGCCCCTAGGACACCCCAAAAGAATGGTGTAGTAGAAAGAAGGAATAGAACCCTGCATGAAATTGCTAGGACTATTCTTAATGAGTATGACCTACCTATTTATTTTTGGGCTGAAGCTGTAAATACAGCTTGTTATGTTATTAATAGAGTCCTGATCAGACCTGTTCTTAAGAGGACCCCTTATGAGTTGTGGAACCATAGGAAACCCAAGGTTAACTACTTTAGAGTTTTTGGCTGAAAAGTATTTATTCTTAATACTAATGAAAATCTTGACAAATTTGCATCCAAGAGTGATGAAGGAATTTTCCTAGGTTACTCTATTTCTAGTAAAGCCTATAGAGTTTTCAATAAGAGAACCAAATGTGTGGAAGAATCTGTTCACATCAAATTTGATGAAACTGATCAACATGAACCTATGACCTCTCTTGAAAATCATGAAGATGATCTCTCTGTTTTAAACCATTACGATAAGGATAGTGGACCTGTAGTAAAAACATCCAGTTCTGGAAATTTTCCAGAACCTGCTTCTGTTGAACCTCATCCTGTAGAAGAATCTGAAATCTCTAGCCCTACCTTTTCTAGACAAACTATAATTCTAAAGAACCATCCTTTAGATGCTTTTGTAGGTAATATAGATAGAGGAACATAGACTAGAGCATCTCTAAGAAGTCTGGTTTAACACCAAGCTTTTCATACACAGTTAGAACCTAAAAATATCAATGATGCTATCAATGATTAATATTGGGTAATGGCTATGCAACAATAACTAAATCAATTTGAAAGAAACAAAGTTTGGAAATTAGTAGAAAGACCTAAGGACACTATAACCATAGGCACAAAATGGGTGTTTAGAAACAAAGTTGATGAATCTGGAAGCATCATTAGAAACAAAGCTAGGATAGTTGCACAAGGTTACAATCAAGAAGAAGGAATTGACTATGAGGAAACCATTGCACCTATAGCTAGATTAGAGTCTATTAGAATCTTACTTGCCTATGCATCACATCTGAATTTCATGTTATATCAAATTGATGTGAAAAGTTCTTTTTTAAATGGTTTTATTGTTTAAGATGTTTTTGTAGAACAACCACCTGGTTTCTCAAATCCTCATTTTCAAAATCATGTTTTTAAACTTTCTAAAGATTTATATGGTTTAAAACAAGCTCCAAGAGGTTGGTATGAAAGACTTTAAAACTTTATTATTTTAAAAGGATTTAAAAAAGGAATAGCTACACCCACTCTTTTTATAAAAAAGATTTCAAAAGATGTTTTAATAGTACAAATCTATGTTAATGATATTATTTTTGGATCATCTTAAAAATTCTTTAAGTACTGATTTTTCAAAGGTTATGAAAAATGAGTTTGAAATGAGCTTAATGGGAGAGCATAAGTATTTTCTTGGATTTCAAATCTTTCAATCTAAAATGGTATTATTATAAATCAAAGTAAATATACTACAGATATATTAAAACGTCTTGGTTTGTATAGTATTAAGGAAAGTGATATACCTATGAGTACTACCTGTAAATTAGATGTTGATGAAACTGGGAAACCAGTTGACCAAACCAATTACAGAGGTATGATTGAGAGTTTACTTTATCTTACTGCTAGTCGACCAGATATTATGTTTAATGTGTGTATGTGTGCTAGGTTTCAAGCTAATCCTAAAGAATCACACTTACTGGTTGTTAAAAGGATTTTTAAATATCTGAAGTATAATGTGAATTTAGGTTTGTTTTATCCAAAAGGACAATCATTTAACCTAACTATTTATTCAGATGCTGACTTTGCTGGATGTAAGTTAGATAGGAACAGCACATCTGGAACATGTCATTTACTTGGAAAGTCCCTAGTATCATTGTGTAGTATGAAATAGAACTCAGTTGCATTGTCTACTGTTGATGCAAAATATATAGCTGCTGGTAGTTGCTGTGCACAAATTCTATGGATGAAACACACTTTATTGGACTATGGATTTGATTTTAAACATGTTTCAATTAACTATGACAACACTTGTGCGATCAAAATATATAAGAACCATGTGTCTCACTCTATGACTAAGCACATTGATGTCAGACATCACTTTCTAGGAGATCATTATCAGAAAGGTGATATTTCTCTAGAATTTATTAGTTATAAACATCAATTAGCTGATATTTTTACAAAGCCTTTATGCTCGGAAAGAATGATATTTATTAAATAAGAGTTGTGTATGATCGATCTATGAAACCGATATGTGAAACCGATCTGTTAAACCGATCTGTGAAACCGATCTCTAAAACCGATCAGTCAAACCGATCTATCTTTCTATTACTTTTTATTATGTTGTAATTAATTAATTATCTTTATCTTTATTATGGGAACCCTAAATAATGAAATAAATGATACACCACTATTTCTATTCCCAAAACCGTCGACCTTTCATTTCCCGCTAAGCCTTATATCTTCTCTTCCCTTCTACTTCAAACCTCCGAACTCCTGCATTCCCCAAAATCTTAAAATGGATAAGAAAAAGAGACCAAGCAAAGGACCAGACAGTCCTGTACCTTCAAATCATGCTCGAGGTGAGTTGAGTAGTACCACTCAAAGATTAGTAAATTTGAACCTGGAAACTCAGATTGTTGCTGTAGAAAAAGAAGTCAGTTCTTCCTGGCTTTTGAAAGTAAGTCGTTGTTGTTACAAGTTTTAGAATCACAAGGATGGAAAGCCTGGTTCTCAGATAACACTCGTGTGTACTACCCAAAGCTAGTTCATGAGTTTTATATAAATCTAAATGTTACTTTAGATGGTTTAGAGGCTGCTAGAATGTATTCTGTAGTGAATGGAAAGAAAATATCTTTTTCATCAAAGAAATGGGATGAATGTTTAAATGTACCCATGAGGGTCAGTATGAGGATTATGTTGGAAACATTCCTCCAACCACTGAATACTTCTCTTATGAGTTAGATTTAGAGCTTTTGACTGGAAATAGGGAGTCAAAAAGAATCACATCCTCAGAGTTGGATGGTGAATGTAGACTTCTCTTTAAATTTATTCAGCCCCAAATTTGCCCTAGGAAAGGGGATTTTACTGCTATAAATTTCAAGGATGTTTTTCTATTGTTTTTACTAAAGACCCATGAGAAGATCAATTTGTGTAGATATCTAATGGTGCACATAGCTGGAATGGTGAAACTTTATAAGAAAGCCACTGCCATATTTCATTCCAAAATGATCTCTGCTATGTTAAAGAATTTGGAATATGTTGATGAAGCTGATGAGTTAGTTATATCTGATAGTGCTTTTTGTGTTAACAAAGAAATTTGTAAAAGGATGAAAATAAATTGTAACCCATGGAAAAAATATTGGGTTTTTTATGAGGACAAGTTGTATGAATCCTACAATCCCACTAATCATGGAAAGAGGCCGAAGGGTTTGAGAGACCCTGGTTTGAAATCAGATGAGGAGCCAATTTATTCTGATGATGAGGAAGAAGTAGATGTTGAAAAGAATAAGGACACTAAAGAATCTGGTAATCAAGGGATGGAAGAAGCTAAAACAGAAAAGGAAGTATGTCACCTCTTGATGATAAGAGTGATCCTGATACGGTGAGCCCTAAGAGAAGAGTGGACTTTGTACCTTCCAGTCCACCTTTAACTTTACCTGAATTAGAACCAGTTCTTGGTGATGAACAAGATATTGACACTAAAGTATCTGAAAGTGATGATTCGGTGAAGAATGGAAATGGGAATGGAGATGATGATGATGATGGTGATAACCGACCTGTGGATGGTCATGTTATACATCCAATAGAACCACATCAAACTGTGCAAGAAACAAATATGAGTGTCAAGAGAGATTCTCTAGAAATAAGTGGAAAAGAAAGTAATGATAAACCGACATATACTTTGTGTGCTGATGTCTGGGATGATTACCCTGGTTATGCTGTTTTGGGTTTAGAGTATTCTGAAGAAGAAGAGGAAGAATCAGTATCTACTACAGTTGTGAAGGAAATCCAACCAGTTGAGGAAAGGTCTGCTCATGTTGTTGATGTTGCAGATGTTCATCTACCTAGTTCTACTATCTCTCAGTCTAACTTTGATAAGATCAAAATTGAGTTGCTTTCTGCTGTGAGAGATACATCCAAAGAAGAAATTTCAAATGCTCTTACTCAAGTTTCTCGGAAAGTTTCTGAAAATTCTTTGGAAGCCTTTTCAACAACAGTATCAAATGTGCTTAGACCAGACCTGGCCAATACTAGTGAGTTTATTGGCAGGCACATAGCCTCTCTAAATCAGACTCTGAAGGATCTACAATCTGACTTAGTTTCTTTATCAAATGAATTTAGATCAACCATCTCTGGTATGATGGAAGTGTTGAGGAATTTTATTGAACATCTTAAGAAGTCTGATCTGAGGAAGTTGAAAGCTGAGATAACTCAGATAGTTGATCAAGCCAGTACATCCAAAGTTACCAAGATCACTACTCCTGAGCTAGAGGCTCTAAGGAAGATTGTGCATGATGAATTGGATTCTATTCGACAAGTTCTTGATTTGGACTCGTTGAGGAAGATGAAGGAGCAAAATGATCACATTCATAAGATGGTAAAAGTATATTCATCAGATGCCAATAAAGCTCAAAAATAAATCAAGGAAAAGGTTGATCATTACATTTCAAAGATTTATACCAAGCATGAGATGACCGAAAATTTCAAGGTGTTGGCTGATAATCTGAAACTACCTCAAGTCACTCAAGCTTTCAAGACTCAAGTTCGTCAGTTGAAAGATTTTACTCCTACCTTGGAACGGTTCATGGAGAATAAGGATGATTTTGAGAAGGCTATGCAGTATGGTGCAGAAGTTATTCAGGATTTCATAAATATTTTGAAGCCTTATCTGAATGAACAAGACACCCCCATTGTACTTCCTACTACTGAACCTCTCAATGCCTCTGATGTTGCTCCAAATCAGATCTCCATTTCTCAAGCTCTATCTCAACTACGACCAGTTCTTCAGCAATCTTCTCAACCAGCTACTACTTCTCTATAGAAAATATCAGTGGCATCCTCTCCTCCACCTTCCAGAGTCTTCTTACCACCTTTTCAAATTCGCCCAGTTCATCCTGCCTCCAAGCCTTCCAACTTACCAACCATTGATCCTTCTGACAATGTCAAAGACTCGTTACATCCCAAAAAATTGTTGTGTCTTTTTGTTGATGGGGTTAATAGTGTTATGTTTTTACTCTGATGTACTTTAAAAAACTTTTTTTCTTTCTCTATTCTCCATGATGCCTTCTTTTAATCTCTTCTTTATATGTTTTCCCTCCTTTTTGCTTATCCCAAAGGGGGAGATTTATATCTGTGGGGGATAAACATACTATGGAAGGGGGAGAAATGTTTACATAAATTTACAAAGGCATAAATTCAGGGAGAGATTTATATCTCATTTTGTTTTTATTTATATCTCATTATGTTTTTTTTCTTATTGACGATATATTATTTTTATTTATGACTAAGATTTGTGATTATCAAAAAGGGGGAGATTGTTGAGCCCTATGGAAGATTGTTGAATTCTTCCTATGATTGCCGTTTTAATATTCAAAAATCATCGTTACTTAATCTGGTTGGATTTCTCATATACATAATCACAATCTTATAGTGAATCTGTTTATATCGGTTGGATCATGTTTTTATCTGTGCATGTTATTTCTTTAAATGTATTCTAGAAGTCTTCTTAATCAAACAGACACTTTTTGTGCTGCTAAGACAATGGTCGCACTGATCTATATCAAAAGACAATGGTCGCACCGATCCATATCAAAAGACAACGGTCGCACACATCCATATCTAAAGTGAATGGTCACACCGATCCATATAAAAAGACAATGGTCACACCGATCCATATCAAAAGACAACGGTCGCACCGATCTATTTCAAAAGACAACGGTCGAACCAATCCATATCAAAAGACAACGGTCGCACCGATCCATATCAAAAGACAATGGTCGCACTGATCTATATCAAAATTGAACGGTCGCATCGATCCATATCAAAAGACAACGGTCGCACCGATCCATATCAAAAGACAAAGGTCGCACTGATCCATATAAAAAGGCAATGGTCGCACCTGTCCATATCAAATGACACACCGATGCTGATCAAATGAGTCACCAATCATGACACACCGATGCTGATCAAATGAGTCACCGATCATGACACACTGATGCTGATCAAATGAGTCACCGATCATGACACACCGATGCCGATCATCTAAGTCACCGATCAGGACACACCGATGTCTAGCCACTGATGTTGTTGCTGATGACCTACCGATCACTTGACTCACCGGTAGTCATAAACATCTGTTTGAAATTTTTTTCTTTATTTAATCTAACCAACACTCATATTAGGTATATTTTAATGATCTGTCATTTATTTAATGAAGGTTGTTGGATGTCAGGGAACTGTACCTCGTACCTGCAAAAAGAAATCATTTCTTTTTCTAGAGCTCGTGCCATAAATACAAGGAGTCCCTGTTGGTGAAAATAACAACAACAACAAAAAGAAAAGAAAAGTGGATGAAGAAGAGACACATATGAGTGAAAATAGTGGTGGATGAGAAAATTGTGGAAGACACGAGAAGAGCTTATACACACTCAAGCTTACTCAAGAAGAGTTCTGTACATTCACGAGGACATTGAATAACTTCATCGACTACATTTTTCACTATCTCTGAACCTGGATTCCAAGCAGACGACACTCTATTTTTCAGATAAAAACCAGAAGAGGACTCAAAACCATTTTTAATCAAACACAAGGAGTCCAAAGCATCACTGCAATCACTAGATCCATTTCTAAACACTACATCTCGCCTCTATGATTCATTATTTTACATTTCGAGCATTCTGTGTTATCTGTTGTATTTAACACACACACTGTCTCCGGTGCTTTAACTGGAGGATCTGTAAATACTCAGAAAACTCTTTACATCTTTCATTTCCCACTGTAAGAGTGGTAGAGGTTGTGTGTGACCTGAACAGCTAGTTGCTGTTGTTTTTTTCCCACGAATTACAGCGGTAGAGGTCTTGGACCAGGACAATTGTAAACTATTGTGAACCTCGATCCAGGGTGTGGATCAAATTTATATAAATTGTTGAGAGGACTAAGTGTCGGTTTGAGACTGAACCTCTTGGTTATATCTGCTGTGCTATTTCTTTAAAAGTTAATTTTTATTCCGCTGCTAATTACTTTAAAACCAAAACTGTTTTAAAGACACTTTGATAATTAAATTCGCAAGTGTTTATATTAGTTGTAAATCAGTAAGTTAGTTTCAAAAGTTAATCAACTCTTTAGTTTTGATTAACTGGGAAATAATCAATCCCTTTAGAACCCAACAGAACCATTACTTTGATATAAATTCACTACAGCTTAATTTAGTATTTTATTTGGGGGGTTTTAAGACAAATTTTTTAAATAGAAATTTTAATTGGAACTCAATTCACCCCCCCTCTTGAGTATCCACTCCGACAAACACATACATACATAATCCCCACTCATTTCATATAATTCCATCTTTCATGGAACAATTTTCTGGTTTTACCAATACTTCTTGTTTCTCACATCATGTATGACTCACATGATCTTAGATTGTAAAATTATTTATGAAATCTTTCATTGAGCCATCAATCATGCATAAAACCTCATACTTCTTTACTGGAACTACGTGGGTTCTAATTCCTTTTCCAAAACAAAGGATGTGTAGGTATCCCATCTGCAGGTATGATCCCAACTATGAAATAATTCATGTTCTTCTGAATGATAATACAATTCATGTGCACCGCTGAGTGGATTTAAAACTAGTATGGTTATCATAATAACCCAGATATTTATATATAATGTGTCGAAGGATACCATTAACAAAGAATCTCTAACAAATATAGATGATTCTCTATCTATGAAGAACCTAGAATACATATAAAAGATTATATAAATCTCATAAATACTAATTATTGATCGTCATATCTAAAGGAAAGCTCATTTTCATACATGGTAATGCAATAAGGATTCAAGAAAATAACTTAAATCTATAAAGAGAGTCCCGGAGTATATAGTAATTCCCAACAAAAAGGTGTGATGTGTCTGACCTACCATCCTCTAAACCAATGCAAATTTTTATGACTCATCAGTCAAAAAATAATGAGCACCTACCTATGGAAAGTAGGTCCAAATGGATGTGGAATCATTGGATGTTTTCCAGTTCTAAGACCAAACCTGTTAGAAACCGCTTGAAATGTTTGAACCTTAAATCAATGAGGTCATCCCCATTTCTAGAGGAAACAAAAATGGTGAACCCGACATGAATTCTTAACCAATTTAAAATGATGTTTTACTTATTCATTAGGCCCCTATTTAAAACTCAATGAGAGGGAAAAAAAGAAATCAATGACATATGTTCTCATCCAAAAGATGTAGCAATCTAACTTATCTTGATTATGTTAGTTTTATCAAACATGCACGATTTTACTATATCTCATCCATTACAAGAATGGATTTTCTTATGTTCATGTCTGTGAAAACCCTTGTTGTGAATGCATCTACTATTACTCCTGCTGAATCGTCGTCCGCTCTGAGGATGACATCACCTACTCAGCGTCTTCAATGCAGGGTATCAAATGCGCTGGTTAAGGAGTGCCGTCAAAATGGTACTATTCCGACTCTGGAGGCTACTCGATAAGCCCTCCAAGTTAATAACTCACCCTGTTTGTCCGGACAGCGATGACCAACGATCAAGAAGAAGGTGGTGCTAACCACCATCTCCAACCGTTTCAAGTCATTATCCCTCTAACATAACAACCAATCCCTCCCATATACTGAGGAGGTGAATGAGAAGGCCACTCAGGGCCTTAATTTAAGAAAACATGAGTCCTTCCTAAGGGATCCCATCAACAAACGCCGCCAGAATCATGTGGTAGTGCACCCTCAACATGATGAGGGTGTCGTCTCTAGGCATTCGGCTCAGGTTCTTCGAACCCGAGCAGGCAAGACGAACCACTAGAGGGAAAAAAATGGGTAACAGTGAGCAAGTTATTATCTCTGCTGTTTCCAATGAATTTCACCAACTTAATTTGATGGAAAGCAATGAACGGGCACAAACACCCGTCCATTTTAATTCCGCTGTCCAGAAGACTCATCTGGCAGCAGCACGCCAATCCCATCGGCCAATTCCAGCGGAGTAATATAGACAACAACATACACCTGTTTATAAATCATTAGTTGGTCAGTAGGCTCGTCTGACTACATATGATGGAGCCCGCCAACCCAATGTATTGACAACTAGTAAACAGGAACATACACTTGCTTACACTCATCTGTCCTGCCAGCAGCCTTGTCTGTCAGTATTGAAGGATGTTCATCAACCACGTTCGGCGGAGTAAAATCAGCAGACACATACACCTGCTAGTACTGATCAAGCCTACCAATAGTCTCGTTTGGTAGCATTCGGAGAATTCATTCGAAAATCTCCGACGACAAAGAGTAGGCAGACTCAACTCTCTGACCTCACACATTAGTACTGTCAGAATTCACTAACAGGGAAAGAAGGATAGGAGCATGAACACACACCTACTCCAAGAACGGAATGGACGTATATTACTGTTCCGGCAGCTAAAGTCACTAATCCTATTCTGTTAATGGTGAAAGAGCAGAAGAAAATCCCTGCTCATATTCTAGATGCCTGCAAGGATATTATAGCATCTTCAGCAAAATCATAGGGGAAGAAATGCAAATATATCCCTACCAGTGTAGTGACACATCAACAGTTCACTCTGGAACATACAAAAACCTCTGTTCTAGTCCATGAGGATTGTGGGGGATACTCCCCCATATCATACGGACAACCAAGTCAGGCACATAAAACTGATTTGAGTGGAGATAATCATCCTAACCTGATCATTTCTCCTTAGCAGCACATACACTTGCCCATAATGACCACTTTCATCAAAAAGTTGTTCCTAAAGTGATTAATAAGGCATCAAAGAAGAAGACATGCCCAGTACAACCAATAAATTAAGGGCCAATCTGTAATAAGGCCTTACTCGATGCTGGAGTTCTTGATGCACTCATACAATTATCTGTTGCAACTCAATATTCTACTCTCTCAGTTCCCAATAGTGTGAACATTAATTCTAAAGGTCTTCACCAGACACTACCCCATGAAGGCTTGCTTCGTGAAAATTCGGTTGATCTCGAAGTCTCATCTTTAGATGACAGCCACAAGAACCCTCTGTGTGGTTAGAATAAAATGTAGCAAAATGTTTCATCTTTTGCTGTAACCCACCATGGTGGTCCTCCCCATGATGTTGAATTTAGCTGTGAAAGTCCTCTCTGCAGAAATAATGCACATTTCCTGGAAAATTCTCTAACGGACAATGTAGTGATGAGAAAGCCCTCTTATCTTGAGGCACTTGAAAATGTGAATCCAGTCATGTTTGATGCTTTAACACTATCAGGTGAAACACTTTCTCAATCAGAAGATAGACTTGGGTGTAGGTCATTCTCTGAACCACCCCTAGATCATTCATCTTCTAGTTTAATTAGTGAATTATCTAAGAATATTTTTGAATCCGATGAAGCAGCAAGGAAGCAGAAGCTCTAGTATAATCATGCAGAACAATCTCTATTGAATGATAAAGAGGAAGTACTAAATATGAGAAAACTATTGGAGAATGTTGATGTAACAATTATGTTTTGGACATTGGCTGACACTCATTATGACATTTCAGAGATGTTGACAGAAGATTGAATTCATGATATTAGTCTCAACATATGGAAAACTCTTTGTTAGTTGAAAAATAAAATATTATCTTATGATGAGTATGAAAATCATGTCATGATAATAGAAGGGTTACAATGCCAAATTGATTTGGCTTCTCTCTCAGTTTCTCGATATCTGAATGATAAAAATCAATATAGAGTCTTTTAGCCTTCATGCCTTGGCTCACTAAGAATATTTCACTAGTTAATTTCCAATTCCCCATCTGGTATTCATATTAGTGGATGGGGTGTTCATGGAGCACTACATTTCATTGTACTCTCTAGTCAGCAAAGCCCACCGAAAATGGTCTCATGAAATGTTATTGACCATAGCCGGCCACAACCAATTGGATTTGTTTGTAATCAAAGGGTTGCTCAAGAACATGCCTCAAATAGTTCTTCCCAGAATCAGGAATACAGAGAAAAAGTTGTTGAAATACTCCTGCATCAATAAAAAGAGAATATTGAATAGGCCTCCCATTTTGAGCAAGCATGTAATCAAGTGACAGAAGTGTCAGAAATCATCCAACTGTATTTTGAGGCGGGTGATAAGAGTGGATGTAGGTTGATGAATCCATCCAATTTACAGACAAAAATCCGTAAGATCAAGAGAGCTTTTAAGAAGGTCTCAGATATAGCAACTCAAGAGCCACCCCAACTTGGCAGGCTGGGGACTCTATTAACCCAACCCTCAGAATCAACAAATAGGATTCGAGGAGTTGAGCAAAGACAACAGGAACAGCCCCAGTCCACATGACTGGGGACTTATTCAAACCCTCAATCTCTCCCTCAGAGAAATTCAGTCTTCTCTCGATTAGGGAAGAATCCACAAGAGGAATGAAGAGCCAAATTATCAGGATATTCCCTCCAGATTTCGGTTTGTCAAGAAGATCCTGAGGAATCAAATCAGCATAAGGAAGTGTCTCAACAAGGACATGGATGAAGAAAATATCATAGAAATGCTGATAAAATAGATGTAATGTGTTATGAATCAATTAATGTCATCAATTCCATTGTTTCTAATCCCCCAGATGAGGCTCACTCGGAGGTATTAGACGAGGAAGCTCCTGGTCAAGAGGTTGTATACACAGACACAAATGAAGAAGGTGTGCGTACACGAAATTAGAGGATTACCTAGAATTTAGGTAATCCTTCAAGTAACCCACTTCCCCCTCTTTGAAAGGGATCTAATAAGGGGAACGAAAAGAGTCATGTTACATACACTTCCTCTAGATAAGGCCAATCACTCTCATTAGAGAAACGATTTTCACAATAAGAGGAAGAAATGAAGGAGTTGTGGAGGTCGAATGCATAACTACTTCAGGGTAGTCTTCCTCTTAGGCATGCTGGAGTCAGTCGGCCAGGGGAATTTGTTGCGGCTATAGATATGGATCATGAATATACTCATCTACCAGTACACCTTCATAGGTCTAATCCTTTGGATCATGTGCAACAAAAATAAATGGTGCTACCATCAGTTGTAGTACCATACACCACATCTGTCCAAGCTCCATTCATTGCACCTACTCAGGTCCATGTTCAATTGGATGTTTCTAAAATGTTAATAACTAATATTGAGTCATTAACAGCTCAGTAAGAAGCTATGGAGGGAAAGTGTGCTCAAATTCAACAAAAAAAGAGAGCTTAACCAGAATGGGTGGATACAATTCCCCCCCAAAAAATTTTGCAAGTACCACATTCCCAATATTTAATGGTTCGAGAGACCTAGAGAAACACTTAACAAATTTTGTTTCTCGTTGTGATCCTATGATGGGAAACCCTCAGCAATAAGAAGCATTTAAACTCATGTGTTTTGTACAATCATTACAAGGGACTGCCTTTGTCATGTACACAATCTTGCAATTCTGGTCAACTACCGGATAAAAGGATCTCCGCCAACAATTACTTCTTCAATTCAGCTCATATTTGCTAAAGATAGTAGTTTTTGACCTTACAAACAGTAAGCAAATGGAGAATGAAAGAGTTTTGGATTTCATTGCTCGCTGGAAGGGATTAACCTATTCCCTGAGCTTACCACTCCCTCAAAAAAATTGTTTCCAATCTGTGTAGAAAAATTTGCGTGATGAGTTACACACACCATTGATCCCTGTGAAATTCACTAGAGGGTTTCAAGACCTTACTTCAATCGATCAACAGATTGAAGATTCTCTAATAAAGAGTAACGATAAAGCTTGTGTAATTCCATCAGCTCCGGGATGGAGAATGGGTAAAGAAGATACTGCTACAGTTATTCTTAAACAAGAACCTATACCTGCTTCTACTTCAAGGCCTTCATCTTTTCGAAGGGATCCACCTCCATAGCGTCAACTACAAAGGTTGTTTCGTCAAGATGATCAATGAGATCAAAGATGAAAACAACATCAGTATTTAAAGAGTAAAGTATACACTTTATAAAATGAACAAGTTCATGGTCACTTCATTTTGGCACTGAAAAATAATTTGGTTCAATTTCCAAGGCCCAAGAGGCCAAATAAAGAATGAGATGAAGACCATCCCAATTATTTCCCATTTCATCAGATGTTGGGTCATACCATTCATGAGTGTTTTGTCTTCATGGACCTCGTGTAGAAAATGTTTGACTTGGGACAAGTCAAACTGAAAGGTCCTTCAGCTCAGGTAGCATGTGTTACTGCTACAAATCCAAAGGAGGAAGGCATGTGGCAAGAAGTCAAGAACAAAAATGCGCGAAAATTTGATGATTGGACGGTCAGAAAAAAGATCAACTGAACTCATTCCATTTTATGAACACAATTGAAGATACGAATTATGTCATTTGCCATGAATTCCATAGAAAAAACATCTACATCAAATGGAAAATCCTCAAAAGGGTGGCATAATTCAAAGAAAGAGGAACAATCAGAAGAAGATGAAATCGTGTCAAAGACTAAGTTGTCTTTAATCTGGATGATTTTATGCCATCTACTTTGAAGCCACGGGCACTGTCCCACAAAAAGGCACAACCTAAATTGGCTAATGAGGCAGAGCCGTCATCAGATGATGAGTTGATATTTGGTTCTGTTAACATTATTCACTTAACAGATCCATATGGCAGTCACAGTTTTGATTTTGACGAGTCTGAATTCCTTGTATCAAACAGAGGAATCAAAGTGAGTTCTAGAGGCTCAGGGTATAGGAGAAGACATGGATCTTTTAAAGGCCACTATTCCAATTCTACCCATACTAGAACATTGTATGCAGCAGAAATTCATGGCAGATCCCTTCAATGATCTCAACAAGAACAAGCAAGTTCTTCTACACAAGGCAGATTCAGTCCTGGCATAGTTATTCTAGAAGATCGGTTGGAGGTTCCACCTTCTTCCAATCTGTAATTAAATAGACCTAATCTGCCTAATCTTCCTAATACAAGAGTATTACCAACTCCCATCCCGGTACAAGATTCATCAACATCCAAAATATCAACTTATAAGGAACCTACATAACCACATGTTACTGTTGGGAAATGCAGACCTTTGGATCAAAAGTTTTATGTCTTAAAACACTTGTCCCAAGTACCGACTATGTTATCAATTATAGATTCCTTGAATTTATCAAAGGATCATCGAGGCTTTGTCAAGTCCTCAGGAGTTAGAAACTGAAATTTCTACGGCTGAAGCCTACCATGTTGAGAAAAATCTTGCAGAATTCTGTGCAGTGATATCTTTCACAGATAAAGATGAAGATGATGTCGTGCATGGAAATATCAGACCTTTATACTTATCTATAAAGTTCAATGGTGTAGATGTCCAAAGAGTCTTCATTGATAATGGTTCAGTAGTCAACCTCATCCCCATTCGTACACTTCATCGATTGGGCCTCATAGAATCTGATTTATCTCCTTCTACTTTTATGTTACAAGGATATGATAAAAATGAACAAGAACCACTGGGTGATATTACACTAAGAACTCAGTTTGGAGAACTTGTATCCAATTCATATTTCATGGTTTTTGATCAAGACTCAGGCTTCAACATTTTTCTTGGTAGACCCTCGCTATATCAACATGCGGTTATCCCTTCACCATACCATCAATGTCTCAAAAATTGTTTCGATGGTCAAATTGGCCCATTGTGTGGTGATAAGTCCTAGTTCAAGACATGTGAATCTCAATACATTGAGTTGGAATTATATCACATGAAGGGAAAGGAGAAATCCACAACAAGGGAGATTAACAAAGTCAATGCTCCATATGGTTTGGAAATGATTCCAGTAAACCCATTTACACATGTGAGTACAGATTATGTATTGCCTATTAGTAAAATTGACAGGATAGACCCAAATCACAATACTCTTATGGAATCCTCCATAATGTAAATTATGTAAATCATGCCAAACAGCATGGGTGAAATTGGTGATTCACCAAGAAATGATGAAGGTTCAAATGGAGATGTCTTCATTTCGTCTGCTGAAATCCAGCAAGTTTATACTTCTCCAATCAGGCCAGAAGAAGTTATAGTAATGTCAGAGGTGAATGATGATGTAGATTCTCACTCCATTATACCCTGTTTATTACCCGAGGAAGACCCTTCATCATAAATAGGGTCGGAAATGGAAGCTTCTTCTTCAAGATGTTAAAATTTTAACATTTCTTCTGATTATTGGAATTCTGCTTCTTCATCCACTATTCAAGTAGAAATAGAAGAAACAACACATGTTGAAGAGAAAGAGGAACATCATAGGGATTATCCTCTAGTATTTGAAGAGGGTATCTCTACCACTGTGGATGAAATCAGAGAAATAAATATGGGTACAAAAGAAGATCCACTCCCCACCTTAATTAGTGCGGCCATGACTCTGGAAGAGAAAGAGATTTATATTTTATTTTTATATCAAAATCTCAATATATTTTCTGGGAACTATACAGATATCCCAGGGCTTTATCCTAATGTTTCGAGTCGTCATTTGGGTTTTCCAGAAGAACATTGAGGATTCAAACAAGCCTCTAGAAGAACACACCCAACCTATGCTTCCAAAATTGAAGCTGAAGTGGACAAGATTATCAAAGCTAACCTCATCAGAGAAGTTCAATATCTGAAATGGTTGGCTATTAATTTCCCATTGAAAAGGAATAATGGACAAATTAGTGTTTTCATTGATTTCAGAGATCTTAATCGGCATTATCCTAAGGATGATTTTCCATTTCCGATTACATAACTCTTGATTGATGCAACAACAGGCTATAAAGCACATTCCTTCATGGATGGATATTCTAGATATAATCAAATCTGAATGGCTCAAGAAGATGAATAATCTATAGACTTTAAGGCCCCTCAGGGTGTGTTTTGCTATCGGGTAATGCCCTTTTTCCTGAAGAATGTAGGTGAAAAATATCAGTGTGCCATGCATCGTATCTTCAATCCCTTTCTATGGAAGTTTGTTGAATGTTATGTGGATGATTTGGTGGTTAAATCCAGGCAATGTTTGGATTACTTGGAAATCATATTCCACAAACTTAGGCAACATAATTTTAAGATAAACCCCTTAAAATGTGCTTTTGGGGTAACCTCAGGAATCTTTATCAGCTTTTGTGTACGCCATCATGGTATCGAGGTTGACCTTTAGAAGGAAAATTCAATCCTTGGTATGTCACCTCCACAAAATTTAAAGGAATTGAGAGGAATTCAAGGGAACTTGGCCTATATTCGTCATTTTTTCGCCAATATGGCAGGCAAAAGATTACCCTTCACCAAATTGATGATGAAGGGAGTCACATACCAGTGGACTGAAAAATGTAAAAATTAATTCGATATTCTCATGAAGTATCTATTATGTCCGTTGATATTAATTCCACCTGTTGAAGGAAGAACACTTATCCCTTATGTGACAGCCTTAGAGCGATCATTGAGTGCCTTTCTTGCTCAGAAGAATGATGCTGGGAATGAAAACAGCCTCTACTATCTCAATCGGACTATGCCTGAAGTAGAAACCCTATAATCAAATATTGAGAAGTGATTCCTAGCATTAATCATTGATGTTCATAAGTTGAGACATTAACTACAACATCACGAGGTCCAATTGGTATCTTGTAATAACCCTATCAAATTCATCCTTAGTCATCCAATGCTTACATGACGTCTAGCAAGGTGGGAAGTTATTTTGCAGCAATTTTATATACAATATGTGTCTCAAAAGGAAATAAAGGGCCAAGCTCTGGCTGATTTCCTTGCTGAACATCCTTTAGTAGAAGATACATATTCAGATATTGAACTTCCTAATGAGTAATTATTCTTTACTAAAGATAGTCTTCAAACATGGGAATTGTACTTTGATGGTGATTCCAAGAGTCCCACAGGGAAGAAAATGGAAGATCCTAAATTCAAAAAAGTTGGGTTAGTAATTGTACTCATTTCTCCAGAAAAGGCAGTGTTACCCTATTTCTTCTCATTATGGGGAGGCGGTACAAATAATGAAGCAGAATACCAAGCTCATATCGCATGATTGGAGTTGGCACTTGAAGAATAAGTGAATCACTTAAAGGGGAAAGGTTATTCAGACCTGGTAATCAAACAATTCAATGGGGATTATGCAATTTGAAAAGAAGAAATAATGCCTTTGTATGATTATGTCAGAGAGTTAATGGAAGAATTTCCTACAGAACCATCATTTTATTATGTCTCGTGATCACAAAATGCCCAAGCTGATGCACTTTCTAATATAGCCACCGCTCGGGCATATCCAAATCGGGATGAGACAACCATCAGTATTTCCCATTTTCGTAAAATTCCAACTTATGTTCAAACTATAATAGATGAAATAAATGAAATTAGTCCCATTCCTGAACCATATGGTCATACTATAGGATAGATGATACCTATAAGGGAATATCTTAAAAATGGAACACTTCCACCTGATAGAGCTGGGAAAGAACAAGTCCGGAGACATGTGGTCAATTTCACTCTTTATGATAGCCCAGATCATTTAGAGAAAATTTTCTAAAGGCGTGGTTTTGATGGAGTTCTCTTCAGATTCATTGATGGAAAAGTGACAATGACTGTCATGAAAGATGTTCATGCTAGAGTCTGTGGTGCCCATCAGTCTGGACACAGACTATCTAATCAAAATTCGAAGTCTTGGATACTTTTGGCCTTCAATGATACAAGATTTTGTGGATTTCACAAATAAGTGTCATTATTTTCATGTACATTCCAACATCATTCATCAACCCCTAGAGTTTCTTCATACATCTAAATACTCATGGAAATTTTCCACATGGGGAATGGATGTAGTAGGGCCATATCCTTCAGCTATAGCCAAGTAGTTTAAGTATATTCTTACTACTACTGAATTCTTTTCCAAATGGTCAGAGGCAATACCCCTCAATGAAGTTAGTTCTAAATGCATTATTAGCTTCATCAATTCTAACATCATTACCAGATTTGGTGTCCCTCACACCATATTGATGGACAATGGAACCAACTTCTGTTCATCCAAGGTGAGGAAGTTGTATCAAGAATACAACATCAAATCCAATCATTCATCTCGTTATCATGTAGCGGCCAATGTCCAGATAGAAGCTTTCAGCAAGACTCATTCAAACAAACCAGAAATGATAGTGGATAAAGATATGAAATCATTGCCTGAAAAACTCTTTCATGCTTTATGGGATTATTGAACTACCACCCGCACTACAATGTGGTCAACTCCATATTCATTGATATATGGAAAAGAAGTAGTCTTTTCCATTAAGGTTCAATTACCCTCGCTCAGAGTAGCCATTTGTGATTAGTCATCTACAGATAAATAATCTAAAAAGTGATTGGATATATTGGAACAATTAGATGAGAAAAGGTTGTGAACCCTGCACCACTTGGTAGTCTATCAGAATCGAATAGCATGAGCTTTCAACAAAATTTTTTGTCTTCGTTCATTCATTCAGGGAGAATTGGTGTTGGTTCTTAGAACTCCAATGATACCAGGAAAGAAACCTCCCAAGCTGGAACCAAAATGGGAAAGGCCTTATTCAATACATAAGATCTACTCCAATAGAGCATATTCCTTAATCTCATTGGATGGATAACTCATCACTACTCCAACCAATGCTATATTTCTAAATAATTATTTTTTTTAATGCAAATAACAACGTCCAACATGATGTTAAACTGTGATATCATCCAGAAACACATTAAACTACACCATCCACAGTCCATGAATATGACATTAAACTATTTGCATCCATATCATCCAAAATGTCGTTAAACTATGTCGATCTAACTACATGATGCTAAATTGTACAGAAGTCCCTTACATATAGTGAGACGTTAAATTGTATAATATCTGGTCCACACATATGACATTAAATTGTTCGCACCATCATCCAACATGACATTAAACTGTGGAAAAGTTCCTAATATGTCCAACATGATGTTAAATTATGTCCTCTTCTGTCCTCACTACATGACACTAAACTGCATAGTTCCCTTTTCGTCCAACATGAAATTAAACAGTATTTTCCCGATCGTCCTAACTATAGGACGCTAAACTGTACAGAACCCTTATTGTCCAACATGATGCAAAACTGTGTTCACGTCAAACATGACGTTAAATTGTGTCCCTATATTTTTCCTACAAGACGTAGAACAAAATAATGTCCCTTAATATGTCTTATGTGATGTTAAACTGTATATTAACAATTCTACATGATACTAAACTGTGCAGCACCAATATTCCTCACTACAAGACTTTAAACTGCATAGTCCTATCATATGTCCTACATAACATTAAACTGTGCATCTTTAAGGTTGTTGATACCTCTTATTTCTCACATCGAGTATGACTCACGTGAGCTAAGAGTAAACATAAACCATAACACCCTCTCTGGTACGCTAACCAAGCTTAAGTCTCAAACAATAGTTTTTTAGGTCGTTGTCCCCAAGAACAACATGATCATTAAATCATTCTTTAATTGAACTATGTAGAATTTGATCCTTTTATTCTACGCTGGGTACCTTGGAAACCTCCCAAGGCTCAATCCCGAAACAAATCTCTTCCCATTGGTTCACCTTTGTTCTTGCTACATGACATTAAATTATACAACACTTTTGTCCTATACGACAATAAACTACAACATTCGTTGATACCCTCACCTAAGAGAGAATCATTATTTAAATTGATCTCTGATCATGTTATATTTCAATGAATACATGCATACATGGAAATACCTGAACCTTTTATCTTGGGTCATACCATCATTGCAATAAAGTCCCCTTTTCAAAATTCATATTTACAAACCAAATCTATACATTGGGTATTTAAAGCACTATGTGCGGCTTGATTACCATCCTTATGGGATACATAGGAAGGTTCGAGCATCCCTCGAATCTAGCCACAAGTCTTTGGGACTAACGACAAATTTCACTTTCAGTCCCCTGGCTGAAAAGTCCCTGTGAAAACACATACAGTGTATTCATTGTTATGGTCCGAGCTCTGTGACTCTAAACTAAGATTTCATAAACTCTCTTCCCACATGATGTTAAATTGTATTTCAAGAACAACGTTTGGCTTGATTCCATCCTTATGGAATACATAGTGAAGTCTAACACCTTAATCTAGGACCCAACCACAACATGATTATGGTTAGAGTTTATCTATGTATCTCTACAAGAATTGAGAAATTCCCATTTTTATGTTTCATACTCGTAACCTTGAAAACGTCTAGATCTCCATAAAACATTTCTTGACTTCTGGTCACAAAATGTCAAATTTTTGAGAGTTATTTTGCCTGACCATGCAGCACGTGCCCTTAGGCGGCCTTGCATAAACAGTCTACATAACAGACATTTTAGCCAAAAGTTTCTATTGTTTAAGTATGTAGCCAATTCCCTTAGGCGGCCCTACATAATTCAACCCCCTAACAGGTTTTTCAAATAATGGTAACTTCATTCATGGGAAGAAAATTTATTTCTTCCTTAGTTGTCTTAATGAACGTATGTAGGTATCGACAAAAAATGGTCATCTTTAACATATCTGTCCCATACTCTTTTTCATGATCTGAAAGTATTCAAGTCTATGGTTATGTTTTCCATCCCTACGTTTGGGTCAGACCATCATAGGAGTGATATTCATCCAGTTCTTAGAAAATATTGTTTAGAAATATCTTCTCCATATTCAAGTACCTCTATTAATACAAAAAACTCTATGATTTGGAAAATTTTAATCCCCATAAACATCCAATGGCTTTTAGAAATAGAAAAGTAATTTTCTGAGAGTTCTTTTTCCTGACTATGTAGCATGTTCCCTTAGGCGGCCTTGCATAAACAGTCTACATAACAGACTTGTCAGCCAAAAGAAGCTATTATTTTACTATGCAGACAATTCCCTTAGGTGTCCCTGCATAATTCAACCCCCTAACAGGTTTGTTAAATATTGGAAACTTCATTCGTAGGAACTACTTCTTCTAATACCATTTATCCATTTTTCATATCATTCCTCAAATTCAAAATTTCATAAGTCATCATTTAAATATTATCCCTCATACTTGAACATAGTAATATGTTTTCAGATAAATTCTCAAATAATTGAGTCAATATTAATCCATTTGTTCATAGCTATTTCGACCTTAAACATTAGACTTTTTATGGCTGACATGGATGAATTTAAACTACCAATAACCACAAAGACCCCTGGTTTCTCTTCTTTCCTCAGAGTTACATCCTCATTTCTTTCTGATCCAACTATGAGGGGGGACCTTTGTTGATGCTCCTTTCCGTAACAGAGTCTACCAAATTGAAAAGGGAAATAACATGAACCCAAAGTGATTCATCCTTTGAAGAAACATAAAAAATTGACAAAGGCATGAACAATGATTCAAATTCACTTGGGTTGCACATGTTCCACCAATAGCATGCATGTATACTTGCGTGCCACCCAATAGTTGCATAGTTGACTTGCACGCCCTCTTTGAAATTCACCCAGGGTCTTCACTAGCCTATAAATACCCCTGGTGGGCCCCCCATTTCAGAAAGGAAAAACTCCAAAAAATCAGATTTGAGCTCCTGGTGACCTAGTCTCTTCTCAAAGCTTCCGAACACTTGTAAGGTAGTATCTTAAGAAGAACTTAAGATCTGAAGAGGGAATTAAGGCCTATGTGTTGAAATTCATCAACACTTGCACGCCTAAGTGGTCGTCCCTTAAGGGAAATGGACACATTGCGCGCTGCCTTACCCCTTCAATAGAACTTGCACGCCCCTCTTCTAGAAGCCTCTAGGGATACTTCTAAGGGCTTGATCCATGTCCTGCCCAAGTATTTCCCTATGGGTTGACTGTCGCGCAAGTACCCATGTATCGTGCAAGTATACTTGCGCGACAAGGACTTGCACACCCACACAAGACTTGCACGCCACCTATTTTTTGGGTGCCCCTCCTACTTATTTCACCTCTCTTATGCCTATCCATCTATCCTCTTCAATATTAAGCCTTAAGAACTCTCTCCAAAGCGATTCATGGCATGATTTACTTTTTGGATTCCTTATCTGAAAGGAATTCTGTTGAACATCTCTTAAAACCTAGTGATTTACATATCTTCATGTCACTAAGGTCAGAGATATCATTCATTCAACATCATCCTTTAAGATGAGAGAATCCGTAACCTGGGCCCCTATTTCAGGTGTAAGCCCCAGTCCATGTTCTATTAATTTGGGCCTCCATTTCAGGAGTAAACCCCAAGTCCCCTTAATTCTCGGCCTCCTTTTCAGGACTATGCCCCAGCCATAATTCCTCTAATTTGGGCATCCTCATCAG
Source organism: Viscum album (assembly GCA_963277665.1). Classification (NCBI taxonomy): domain Eukaryota; kingdom Viridiplantae; phylum Streptophyta; class Magnoliopsida; order Santalales; family Viscaceae; genus Viscum; species Viscum album. The sequence goes on along the minus strand of OY728157.1, from coordinate 672,580,043 downwards.
GAATAATCCCCCACTCCTAAATTCCATTTAACATAGGCCTCCTTCTTAGGGATAAGTCCTATGTCTCAAGTACCCTAGCTCGGGCCTCCTTTTTAGGAGTAAGCACCATTCTTCAAATCCATTAACCTGAGCCTCCTTTTCAAGAGTAAGACCCGGTATTTAAGGTCCCTTAATTTTGGGCATCCTCTTCAGTAGTAAGCCCCAACCATAATTCTTTTTTTATGGGCATCCTCCTTAAGAGTAAGCCCCGAGTTCTCAAAAATACAAATTTCCTTAACGTGGGATTTTTTTAGGATTAAGCCCCAGTCATAATCCCCTTTAACCTAGGCCTCTTCTTTAAGAATAATCCCCAGTCATAATTTATCAAAACTAGTCATAATTTACTTTTTACATGGGAATCCTTCTCAGGAGTAAAACCCATTCATAAGTCTGCTACTAATTTGGGCATTCTCCTTAGGAATAAGCCCCAATTTAGAGTAGCCAAATCTCTGTAAAGTACATATAATTTTATGGACATTGTTCTTGGGTTTCTTCCCTGAAGTAAATCCTATTCTTCATCTATCTGGGCAGTCATACATACATAAGCCCCAATATTTTCTTATAATTGCATCATTCATGGAACAATTTTTTGGTTTTACCAATACCTCTTGTTTCTCACACCGAGTATGACTCAAGTGAGATTAGAGTGTAAAAGAAATTATGAAATCTTTCTTTGATCCATCAATCATGCATAAAACCTCATAATTCTTTACTCGAACTTCATGGGTTCTTATTTTATTTCAAATCAAAAGATACGTAGGTAGTCCATATGCGGGTATTATCCCAACTATGAAATAATTCATGTACTTCTGAATGACAATAAACATAAAGTGCCCCAATGAGTGGCTTTAAAACCAGAATGGTTATCATAATAAACACGAATGAAGATACCACTATTTAACTAACTCGTTAGGGGGTTGAATTATGCAGGGCCACCTAAGGTCACTGGATGCATAGTCAAATAATAACATCTTTTGGATGACAGGTCTGTTATGTAGACTACTTATGCAAGGCCACCTAAGGGCATGTGAAACATAATCAGTAAAAATAAATCTTAGAAATTTACTTTTCTACTGCTAAAAAGCCAGTGGACCTTTATGAGGGTCCAAATTTTCCAAATCATTGAGTGTTCTATATGGAGAGAGGTACTTGAATATGGAGAAGATATTTCCAAACAAGATTGTCTAAGAATAGGATGAATGTCACTCCTACGAATGTCTAAACCAAACATAGTTAAGGCAATACAAACCATATACTTGAATACTTTCAAATCATTAAAAAGAGTATGGGACAGATATGTTAAGGATGGCCATTTATTGCGGATCCCAACATATTGTCATTAAGACAACTAAGGAAAAAAGATATTTTCATCCCAATAATGAAGTTACCACTATTTGAAAAACCCATTAGGGGTTGAATTATGCAGGGCCGCCTAAGGGCATTGGATACATAGTCAAATAATAGCATCTTTTGGATGACATGTCTGTTATGTATACTGTTTATGCAAGGCCACCTAAGGGCACATGCTGCATGGTCAGGAAAAATAATTCTCAGAAATAAGACATTTTGTGACCAGAATTCAAGAAAAGTGTTATAGAGATATAGAAGTATTCAAGGATTGGATTATGACACAAAAAAATTGGCATTTGTTAAATGCATGTAGAGATACACAGACCAATGCTAACTATAATCGTGTATTCGCTGGGTCGTGAATTGAAATGTTAGACTTCACTATGTATACCATAAGGATAGGAATCATTCCATACATAGTTATTGAAATATTTTTTAATTTCATGTTTGATGAGAGTGTAATAAATCATAGTTCATGGTCATAGATCTCGGACCATAATAATGAATACACTATGTGTGTTTTCACATGGACTTTTCATCCAGGGGACTGAAAGTGGAATTTGGGGTTAGGACCAAAGACTTGGGGCTGTATTTGATGGATGCTCGAACATTCCTACATATCCCATAAGGATCGGAATCACGTCGCATGTTGTTCTTGAAATACCCTATGTACATATTTGGTTTGTATATATTAAGGGTGAAAAGGGTACTTTAGTGCAATGATGGTTTGACTAAAGATAAAAGGTTCGGGTACTACCATGTATGCATGTAGTCTTTGAAATATAAAATTATTGGAGATCAATGTAAATAATGATTCTCTCTCAGGTGAGGATATCAAATAATGTTGTAGTTTATTGTCTTACAGGACAAAATTGTTGTATAATTTAATGTCATGTTGTAAGGACAAAGGTGAACCAATGTCAAGAGATTGGTTTTGGGCACGAACCTCAGGAGGTTGCCAATGTACCCAGTCTATAAAGAAAGGATCAATGTCTGCATAGTTCAATTAATGAATGAATTAGTGATCAAGTTGTTCTTGGGGACAATGACCTAAAAATTGTGTTTGGGGCTTATGCATGGTTAGCGGCCCAGAGAGGGTGTTATGGTTGAAATTTACTCTAAGATCACGTGAGTCATACTCAGTGTAAAAACAAGAGGTAGAAACAACCTTAACGATAAACAGTTTAATATCATATAGGATATATGAAAGTACTATGCATTTTAAAGTCTTATAGTGAGGACTATTGGTGCTGCACAGTTTAGTGTCATGTAGTAGGAAAAAAATACAGTTTAACATTATATAGGACGTATTAAGAGACTTTATTCAGTTTTACGTCATGTAGGAAAAATATAAAAGACACAGTTTAACATCATGTTGGACGTGAACACAGTTTTGCATCATGTTGGATAATATGGGTGTTGTACAGTTTAGCATCCTGTAGCAAAGACGATGGGGACAATATAGTTTAATGTCATGTTGGACGAAAAAGGGACTGTGTAGTTTAATGTCATGTAGTGAGGAGAAAAGAGGACACAATTTAACATCATGTTGGATGTATTAGGGACTTTCTCATAGTTTAACATCATGTTGGACGATGGAGAGAAAGGTTTAAGGTCATATGCATGGACCAGAGATTATGAAATTTAACGTCTCACTAGACGTAAGGGACTTCTGTATAGTTTAGCATCACGTAGTTAGGACGACACAGTTTTACGTCATGTTGGACGATATGGATGAAAATAGTTTAAAGTCATATGCATGGACCGTGGATGGTGCAGTTTAACGTCTTGGTGGACGATATCATAGTTTAACGTCATGTTGGACATTGGTATTTGGGTTACACAAAATACTTCTTCAAAAATCTAACATTGGTTGGATTAGTGATGAGTTCTCCATCCATTGAGATTAAATAATATGCTCCATTGGAGTAGACCTTATGTATTATATAATGTCCTTCCCATTTTGGCTCCAGCATGTGAGGTTTCTTTCCTGGTATCATTGGAGTTATAAGAACCAATACCAATTCACCCAAAACGAATGATCTAAGATGAACTTTTTTGTTGAAATCTTGTGTTATTCGATTCTGGTAGACTTCCAAGTGGTGAAAGGTGCACAACGTTTCTCATCTAATCATTCCAATTCATCCAATTTCTTTTGAGATTGTTCATCTATAGATGACTGATCCAAAATGGCTACTCTGAGTGAGGGTAATTGAACATCAATGGGAATGGCCGCTTCTATTCCATATACCAATGAATATGGAGTTGACCACGTTGCAGTGCGGGTGGGGGTCTGATAAGCCCATAAAGAATGAAATAGTTTATCAGGACATGAGTTTTGATCATTATCCACTATCTTTTGTAGTATGTTTGAATGAGTCTTGATGATAGATTCTATCTGGCCATTGGCCACTGCATGATACAAAGATTTATATTTGGATTTGATGTTGTATTCTTAATACAATGTCCTCACCAAAGACGAACAGAAGTTGGTGCCATTTACCGTCAATATGGTATAAGGGACATCAAATCTGGTAATGATGATAGACTAGATGAAAATAACATAGCATTTAGAACTGAATTCCTTAAGTGGTATTGCCTCTTCCCAATTAAAAACTAAGTCGGAAGCATTAATAATATACTTCAACTACTTCGCTGTAGCCGAATGATAAGGTCCTACTATATCCATTCCCCGTGTAGAAAATAGCCACAAGTATTTAGTTGTATGAAGAAACTCTAGGGGATGATGAATGAAGTAGGCATGTACAAGGATACAATGACTCTTCTTTGTTAAATCAACACAATCATGTATCATTGAAGGCCAAAAGTATCCAAGACTTCGAATTTGATCAGATAGTCTGTATCCAGACTGATGGCCACCAGTGACTCATGCATGCACTTCTTTCATGACATCCATCGTCTCTTCACCATAAATTCATCAAAAGAGAACTCCATCAAAACCATGCCTGTAGAGAATTTTCTCTAAATGATCTGGGAAATCATAAAGAGTGAAATTGACCACACGTTTCCGGATTTGTTCTTTCCCGGCTCTATCAGGTGGAAGTGTTCCATTTTGAGGGTATTCCCTGATAGGTATCATCCATCCTATAGTATGACCATATAGTTCACGAATGGGACTAATTTCATTGATTTCCTCTCTTCTGGTTTGAATATAAGGTGAAATTTTTTGACGGTGGGTAATACTGATGGTTGTCTCGTCCTGATTTGGAACTGCTAGAGTTGTGGCTATATTATCCAGTGCATCAGCTTGGGAATTTTGTGATCATGGGACATAAGTTAATGTCGGTTCCATATGAAATTTTGCAATTAATTATCTGACGTAATCGTATAAAGGTATAAGTTATTCTTTTCTGATTGCATAATCCTCATTGACTTGTTTGATTACCATGTCTGAATCACCTTTCACCTTTATGTGATTCAATTTAGCTCGAAGTGCAAACTCCAATCCTACGATAAGAGCTAGGTATTCTGCTTCATTATTTGTACCACATCCCAACAATGACAATGAATAAGGTAACACTTCCTTTTCTGGAGAAATTAGTACAATTCCTAACCCAACTTTGTTGAATTTAGGATCTTCCATTTTCTTCCCTGTTGGACTCCTGGAAGAACCATCAAAGTTCATTTCTCATGTTTTAATACTATCTTGAATAAAGAATACTTCCTCCTCAGGAAGTTCAATATCTGAAGATGTATCTTCTACTGAAAGATGTTCAGAAATGAAATCAACCAGATCTTGGCCCTTTATTTCCTTTTGAGACATATAATGAATATACAATTGCTGCAAAATAACTTCCCACCTTTTCAGACGTCCTGTAAGCATTGGATGACTAAGGATGAATTTGAGCGGGTTATTACAAGATACCAATTAGACCCCGTGATGTTGCAGGTAATGTCTCAACTTCAAAACTGCAAAGATTAATGCTAGAGGCACTTATCAATATTTGTGTATCGGGTTTCTACTTCAAGCATAGTCTGACTGAGATAGTAGTGGTTGTTTTCATTTCCAGTATCATTCTTCTAAGTAATAAAGACACCCAATGATCACTCTAAGGCTGTCACATAGAGGATAAGTGTTGTTCCTTCAACATGTGGCATTTATACTGGTGGACTTGAGAGATAATTTTTGAGAATATCAAATGCTTCATGACATTCTTCAGTCCACTGGTAAGTGAATCCCTTCTTCATCAATTTGGTGAAGGGTAAACTTTTGCCTGCCAAATTGGTAATGAAACACAGAATATATGCCAAGTGTCCTTGAAGTCCTCTCAACTCCATTAAATTTCATGGAGGTGACATACCATGGATTGAATTTTCCTTCTCAGGATCTAAATCGATACCATGATGGTGTACAACAAAGCCAAGAAATTTTCCTTAGGTTAACCAAAAATCACATTTTATGGGGTTCCTCTCCAAATTATGTTGCCGAAGTTTGTGGAATATGATTTCCAAATCAGCCAAGTGATTAGAACGTTGCCTAGATGTAACCACCAAATCTTTGACATAACATTCAACAAACTTCCACTAAAAGGTTTTGAAGATACGATGCATGGCACACTGATATGTTGCGCCTGCATTCATCAGGCCAAAGGGCATTATCCAATAGGAAAACAAACCCTAAGGGGCTCTAAAAGCTATAGATTATTCTTCTTCTGGAGCCATTCAGATTTGATTATTTCCAGAATATCCATCCATAAAGGAATGTTCTTCATAGCCAGCTGTTGCATCAATAAAGAGTTCTGTAATAGGAACTGAAAAATCATCCTAAGGAAAATGCCGATTAAGATATCTGAAATCAATGAAAACACTAATTTGTAAGATATTCATTTTCACTAGGACAATATTATCCAACCATTTAGGATATTGAACTTCTATGACAAAGTGACCTTTGATAAGATTATCCACTTCAGCTTCAATTTTGGAAGCATAGGTTGGGTGTGTTCTTCTAGCGGCTTGTTTGAATCCTTGATGTTCTTCTGGTAAACCCAAAAGATGAGTGGAAACATTAGGATCAAACCTTGGAAAATCTGTATAGTTCAAAGAAAATATATCTCGATTTTTCTTTAAAAAGGAAATGTGCATCTATTGCTCTTCAAGAGTCATGGCCGAACTAATTAAAGTGGGGGTGTGGATCTTTTTTTGTACCCAGATTTATTTCTCTGTGTTCATCGACAATGGTAGAAATACCCACTTCAAATACTGGAGGAGCATCCCTAAGATCATTCTCTTATTCTTCAACATGTTTTATTTCTTCTATTTCTACTTTCATAGTGGATGAAGAAGCATACTTTCCATAATCATAAGAAATGTTAATATTTGAACATCTTGAAGAAGAAGCATCCATTTCTAACATGATTGATGATGAAGGGTCTTCCTTGGGTAATATAGAGGAGATAATGGATTGATAATCGACATCATCGTTAGCTTGTGACATTTCAATAACTTATTTTGGCCTGATTCGAAAAGTATAGAATTGATGGATTTCAACAGAAGAAATGAAGACATCTCCATTTGAGCCTTCATCATTTCTTTCTGAATCACCAATTTCTCCCATGTTGTCTGGCTTGATTGCCGTAACTGACATTATGGAGGTTTCCATAAGAGTATTTTGATTTGGGACTATCCTGTAAATTTGACTAATAGGAAACACATAATCTGTACTCACATTTGTAAATAGGTTTACAGGAATCCTTTCCAAACCATATGAAGAATTAGCGTTGGTAATCTCCCTTATTGTGGATTTCTCCTTAACCTTCATGTCATAGAATTCCACCTCAATGTATTAAGATTCTCATGTCTTGAATGTGGACTTATCACCATACAATGTCCCAATTTGACCATCGAAACAATATTTGACACATTGATGGTATGATGAAGGGATAGCTTCATGTTGATGTAGGCAGGGTCTACCAAGAAAGATGTTGAAGGATGAGTCTTGATCAACAACCATGAAATCTGAATTGGATATAAGATTTGCAAACTGAGTTTTGAGTGTAATCTCGCCCAGTGGTTCTTTCTCATTTTTATCATATCCTTGTAACAACAAAGTAGAAGGAGATAAATTAGATTTTGTGAGGCACAATCAACGAAGTGTATGAATGGGGATGAGGTTGACTCCTTAACCATTATCAATGATGACCCTTGAGACATATAAACAATTGACCTTTCCAGATAAGTATATAGGTCGGATATGTCCATGCACGAAATCATCTTCATCTTCATATATGAAAGATATCACTACATGAAATTCTACAGGATTATTCTCAACATGGTAGGCTTCAGCTGCAACAATTTCATTTTCAAACTCTTGAGAACATGACAAAGCCTCAATGAGTGCCTCCCGAAGATACTTTGATATATTCATGTCATCCAGAATTGATAACTTGGTTGGTACATGGGCCAAGTGTTTCAATACATCATACTTTTGATCCAAATTTCTATTTTTCCCAACAGAAACATATGGGTTCTGAGGTGCCTTAGAAGTTGATGTTTTGGGAGTTGATGCACCTTGTACCGAGATGGGAGTTGGTAATACTTCTAGCTTTGAAATATTAGACCGATTAGGTCTATTTAATTATTGAGAAGAATGAGGTGGAATCTCCAACCAATATTCTAGAATAACAGTGCCATAACTGAATCTGCCTTGTATAGAAGAACTTTCTTGTTCTTTTTGAGCTTGTTGAAGGGCTCTTCCACGAGTTTCTACTGCATACATAGTTCTAGTAGGAGTAGAATTGAAAAAGCGGCCTCTGAAATATCCATGTCTTCCCCTGTACTCTAAGCCTCTAGAACTCCCTCTGATTCCTCATGCAATTCAGGATCATCAAAATCGATACTACGACTGGCATATAGATCTGTTAAGTGAATTATGTTAATAGAACCAAATAAAAACTCTTCGTCTAACGAAGACCTTTCCTGATTATCCAGTTTAGGATGTGCTGTTTGGTGGGATGGTGCCTGTGGTTTCTAAGTAGATGGCATAAAATCTGCCAGAGTCAAAGAAAAATTAGGCTTTGACATGATTTCATCTTTTTCTGATTATTACTCTTTCTCTGAATTATTCCTCCCTTTTAAGGGTTTTCCCTCCGATGAAGAGGGTTTTTCTGTGACATTCATGGAAAAATACACAATTGGTTTCATCAATTGCATTCACAAAATGGCATGAGTTCGGTTGATCGTTTTTCTGACCATCCTATCATCATATTTTTGTGCATTTTTGTTCTTTAATTCTTGCCACCTGCCATCCTCCACTGGATCTGTAGCAGTAACACATGCCACCTAAGCTGAAGAACCTTTCAGTTTGACTTGTCCAAAGCCGACCATTTTCTTGCAGGAGGTCCTTGAAGACAAAACACTCATGAATGGGATGCCCCATCATCTGATGAAATGTCCAATAATTGGGATGGTCTTCATCTCCTTCCTTTTTTGGCCTCTTGGGCACTGGCAATTGAAACAAATTATTTTCCAGATCTGAAATGAAATAACCAGGAACTTGTTCTTTTCAGAAAGAGTAGACTTTACACTTCAAATCCTCAATTTTTTTTCGTCTTTGATCTTTTTGATCATCTTGATGAAACAACCTTTGTTGTTGATGCATAGGAGGTGGAGCCATTAGAGAAGATGAAGGCCTTGAAGTAGAAGCGGGTACAGGTGCTTGTTTAGCCATAACTGTAGCAGTCCCTACTTTACCCATTCTCCTTCGTGGAGCTGATGGAATTACACAAGGTTTATCCTTAGTCTGTATAAGAGACTCGTCTATCTGTTCGGATATTGAAGTAAGGTCTCGAAACCCTCCTATGTATTTCACAGGGATCAATGGTGTGTGCAATTCATCACACAAATTTGCACACAGATAGCAAACAGTTCCTCTTGAGGGAGTGCTAAGATCAGTGAATATGTTAATCCCTTCCAGCGATCAATGAAATCTGAAACCCTTTCATTTTCCCTTTTCTTATAGTTTGTAAGATCAATAACTATTGTCTCTAGAAAAGTTGAACTGAATTAAAGAAGGTATCATTGGCGGAGATCATCCCATCCGGTAATTGACCTGGATTGCAAACTTCTATACCAGAAAAAGGGAGGCCCTTGTAATGATTGTACAAAACACATGAGCTTAACTCTTCTTGTTTCTTAGGGGTTCCCATCATAGGATCACAATGAGAAAAAAATGTGTAAAGTGTTTCTCTGGGTCTCCCGAACAATTAAAGATTGGGAATGCGATATTTGCAAAATTTGATGGGGGAGGAATTGCATCAACCCATTCAGGGTAAGCTCTCTTTTCTGGTTGAATTTGAGCACGCTTTCTGTCTATATCTTCCAACCAAGTTGTTAATGACTCAATATTTGTTATTAACTTTTTAGAAACATCCAGTTGAACTTGGACCTGACCAGGTGAAATGACTGGAGCTTGGACAGATGTGGTGGCTTGCACTACAACCGATTATAGTAACGCTGATTGTTGTTTCACATGACCCATAGGGTTAGAACTATGAGGGTGTACTCATAGAGGGGGATATTCATGATCCATCTCTATAGCTACAACAAATTCCCATGGCTGACTGACTACAGTATTCTTAGGAGGAAGAATACCCTGAAGTATTTCTGAATTCAACCTACTCAACGCCTTCATTTCTTCCTCTTGTTGTGAAAATATTTTCTCTAATGAGAGCGATTGGCCTTCTCCAGAGGAAGGGTATGTAACCTCATTTTTCCTTTCCCCTTATTATATCTCTTTTAAAGAGGGGGGATTGGGTTACTTGAAGGATTACCTAAATTCTGTGTGATCCTCTGATTTTGTGTACGCACACCTTCTTCATTTGTGTCTGTGTGTACAACCTCCTGAGCAGGAGCTTCCTCATCTGATCCCTCTAAGTGAGCCTCATATGAGGGATCAACAACAATGGAATTGGTGACACTAATTGATGCATAACACATTAAATATCTTTTATCGACATTTCTGAAATATTGTCTTCTTCCATGTCCTTTTTGAGACATTTCCTTTTGCTGAATTGATTCCTTAGGAACTACTTGACGAACTGAAATTTGGAGGGAATATCCTGATAATTTGTCTCTTCTTTCCTCTTGTGGATTCTTATCTAATTGAGAAAAGACTGAATTTCCTTGAGGTAGTGATAGAGGGTTTTAAAAAGTCCACAGTCCTATGGACTGGGGCTGTTCATGCTATCTTTGATCAACTCCTTGAATCCTATTTGTTGATTCTGAGGGTTGGGTTAAAAGAGTCCCCAATCTGGCAAGATGGGGTGGCTCTTGAGTTTCTATATCTGATACCATCTTAAAAAATCTCTTGAACTTACTGATTTTAGTCCGAAAATTGGATGGATGCATCAACCTATATCCAATCTTATCACCCGGCTCAAAAGAACATTGGATGATTTTTGACACTTCTGTCACTTGATGATGTGCTTTATCTAAACGATGGGCCTATTCAATATTCTCATTTTATTGATGTAGGAGTAATTCAATAACTTGTTCCCTGTATTCCTGATTTTGGGAAGAAAAAATTAAGTCTTGTTCTTGAACGAGCCTTTGATTACAAACAATGAAAATTGGTTGTGGCCGGCCATGGGCTATAACATTGCATGAGACCATTTTTTGGGGGCTTTACTGACTAGAGAGTATAGTGAAATGTAGTGCTCCATGGACACCCCATCCCATGATATGAATACTAGATGGGGCATTGGCAATTAACTGGCGCAATATTCTTAGTGTGCAAAGGAATGCACAATGAAGGGCTCTCTGTTTCTTTTCAGCTTTCAGATATCGAGAAACTGAGAGAGAAGCCAGATCAATTTGGCATTGTAACCCTTCTATTATCTTGACATGATTTTCATATTCATCATAAGATTATATTTTCATTTTAAACTGACAAAGAGTTTTCCATATTTCGATACAAATATCATGAATTCCATCTTCCATCAACATCTCTAGAATTTCATACAGAGAGTCATCCAAAGGCCAAAACATAATTGGCACTTCAACTTTCGCAAATTTTTTTCTCATACTCAGTACATCCTCTTTAGTATTCAATGAAGATTCTTCTACATGATTAGACCAGAGCTGGTGCTTCCTTACTACTTCATCAGATTCAACAAGATTGGTTATCAAATTCAATTACTAAACTAGAAGATGAACAACCCAGGGGTGGTTTGGAGAATGACCTACACCCCATGGTATCTTCTGATTGAGAGAGTGTTTCACCTGATAGTGGTAATGTAACGACCCAATCTTTTTGAGTAGTATATTAACATACTCTTAATGATTTAATAATATGTTAATGGTTAATGCAGAAAGAGGAGTAGATGGCTTCATCCAGTAGACTCGAACCTTATGAAGCCCACTTATCAGAGCTTGGGAAGGAGGTGGCATCTTTGGGCTTCGCTTTGGACCAAGCCCAAGCCGAACTCCAGCGTGTCAAGTTTGAATGGAAACGCCTATGGGAGATGTTCAAGTTAGTAGAGATTACTACTAGGGTAATGTTATCTGAGCCTCCCTCGGATTCTCTCACCATAGCACACCTTACACATAGGTCATATTCCGGTGTTATAAGGGGCTATGTGATGAGACACTAGCTTATTTTTCTAATCCTTTGGGATGAATGAATTAAGATTTCTTCCTTTAGTGATGTTAGTGAAACTTCAAATGTCCGGATAATTTTAGGATTTATTTTATTGATGAATTTTGAAAAAAGGATATTTTAAAATATTTATGTAAACCGTAAATAATTAATGATGTGTAATGATTTTCAAAAAATGGTCTTCTACAAAAGTGTTCAGTTAGGAATTTTGAGTCTAATAAGATCAAGTTAATTTTTGATGAATAGTAAATTATGAATAGTGATTATACACTTAGTATTAGTAATGTGACCAAATGGATTAGTAATTTCACTCAAAGAATGTTTTAATATAATTTAGACACCTAGATTAAGTAATGTGATTCAATAAAATGGGTAAATAAAGGTTTCATAAATTATTATTCAAATATTAGTTTTTTTTGGGTGAATAGTGTTTTTTAAATTAAAAATTTAATTAAAAATGATTAGAAAATTATTTTCATAAAAAGGACATTATTTTTGAACTCAGAGCATCGATATTATGTTATGGTGATTTTTGGGGATTTTTCTGAAAAAAATGAATTCTCGATGAATAGTGTTTTTATTTAAAAATTAAATTAAAAATATTTAGAAAAATATTTTTATAAAATTGGGTTCATAAATGTAATTAGAGCATTGATATTTGGTTAAGGTGAAATTTTGGGATTTTTCTGAGTAATTTGAATTTTTCAATGAAATGTAAAAATGCAGTTTTAGGGTTTCGGTATGTTTAATGACATCATAACTGTGTCATGATGATGTCATGAGATATTTTAAGAGTTGGCCGGCCAAAGGTGGTGAATTATTGTTTTGGGGGCTCCATGTGAACTAACTCCATGGTAAATGCCAAGGGAGAGAACATGGTTTTGAGAAAAGCACTTGTGAGGTGTCCCTTGGCCATCAATGCCTTGTCCCCTCACATTCCCCATAAATACCCACCCTTTCCTCCTTTATTTTTCACTCCCAACTCTCCCCCAACAACGTTCTGGTCTCCTTACCTCCCAAGGAGTCCTCCCAAGGTGCCCCCAAGCCCTCAAGGTCCAAACCATTGAGTTTTAAGAGTTACGTTTTAAGGTAAGGAATCCGACCTCTTTCTTTCTTTTCATGTAATCTCTTTTATGTCATTCCTTTTATGCTCCATGTTCTTATGTGAGATACTGTTCTTTTATATTCCTATTACTGCCGTTTTCATGTTTATGTGATGAGATATCCCCTCTTACTCTCATCATTTCGTTTTATGAAAGTTTAAGTGACGCCGTTAGGCTGCCGAATTTTTAAGTGATTCATTCACCCTTCACATTTTTCAAGTTTGATTTTCATGTCTAGTCTTTCATGTTCCTTTTTATTATGTTGGGGTATTATCTCTATATCTATCATACTGATCTCTTATGATCATATTATGAGAGACCCTATTTGATATTGTCAAATAATTTTTTTATTGAAGTTATGTGACGCCGTTAGGCTGCCGAATTTTCATAAGAGAAATCTTATTTGTGTCTCACTTCCATGTTTTTCATTTCATATGGTATATCTTTCAAATTTCATTACCATGTTCTTAAATCCCTTATATTCTGTCCCCCTACTGTTTTATGGATCATTTATGTGTGGGTGACCCATGTATCATCTCTTTTCAATGTTTTCTAAAACCTTGTAACATAGTCGTTATGCTGCAGAATTTTCGTCTCAAAATGCCTCTCTCTTTTCTCAAAATTATTGTATGTTATAAAGTGAATACTCAAAGCTATAATTTATATAAGGGTATTCACATATATATCAAAACATTATGTTTTAAATTCTTGGATTTACATACATGAGACCCTCTTTCGCTTTCCGTGGGTTTAAAGTGACGTAAGGATCATGTCTTTAAAGCAGTTTTTAAAACGTTATGATTATAAAATGAAACCCATTTATTTTATTCTATATGGGTTATTTATGAAATGTTTGATGATGATATATGTGGCTCACATGATAATAAAGGCAAATTTAAGGGTGTGCCCTGATAGCGCTCCAATGCATTGGGTAATGATGTAACCACTAGAGATTACAATTTTCACGATACCTTGGTGAATAACCTTGGTAATTTTCAAATGAAACCTTGGGGATGGATCTTGGTGATATGTTCATGATTGTCTATGTTAAATGATGTAGCCACATCTTCAAGTTATGAAAATTTTTATTTTTATTATGAAATGCCTCATGATTTCTTTCTCCTGCCTTAAAGTTTTTTTTCATGTCCTTATTGAAGTATATCAAGTTCTCATGTAAAATATTCCTCTTGTTTCCCTTACTGGGCCTTCTACTCACCCTTTCTTTTGATGTATGTCCCCAGGTTATGAGATGCAGTAATGAACCTAGGATGAACTTAAGGATAAGCCTTTTAAGTGTTTAAGAAGAATTCTTTATGTTGTTTTCATGTATTATGTTCCTGGATTCCAAGACACTAAACCTTAAAGATACTCATTTTTGTGTAATGTAATGAAAGTTTATGTTATAAAAAGATGGGATGGTATATGTTGTATCAATGGATGGTTTAGTTATTTGTGGAAATTAGGATATGAAAACTTTAGGAAGAACCCTATAGAACAGTTTATATATAGGAAAACTTCCTGGTATTTTGGTAAGTATTGAGTAAGTGGTTTATCAAACAAATACATCCCTGTTTGGATATGGGAAGGTAGAGGCGGCTCTGGCACAGATGTACATAGGGGTAAAACCTAAAATCACCGATTTGAGCTAGACTCCAATGGGAACTGGTGCACGATAACGGGCCTTGCTGGACTCTTGGTTACGACACTCCCGGGTGATATGTTTGGTTAATCACAAGATTTTTATGAATCATTATAAAGAAATTATAGAGAAGTGTAATTGTCTAAGCATGAAGTCTTAGTTAAAAGATTCATAAATGAAATAATTTTCGCACTAAGGTTTTATTCTTTTAGAAAATGGAGGGCAATAGGAGGAACTGTGCCGATGGTGACCGCAATGCACCATGTGCTGACGTCCCTCTGATGGAAGACGGAATGGAAACATTCATGCGAATGATGAACCAAATGACTCAAGTTATGAGTAATAACATGAATCAAGCTAAGAGGCCGATCTCACCACGAAGGGAACAACTTTCTGTTGAGTCCTTTATGCGTCAACGACCGCCAACATTCAGTGCATCTACTGACCCATTGGTTGCAGAACAATGGATGAGCTCCATTGAAAAGATCTTTTCTGTACTTCATTGTTCGGAACAAGAAAAAGTCACCCTTTCTGTTTACCGCCTAGAGGGAGAAGCTGATCAGTGGTGGTCACTTATCAAAAACACGAAGCCATGAGGAGAGATGGAATCTATGGAGTGGGAAGAGTTCGATGGAATATTCTTTAATAAGTATTTCCCTCGTTTGATGAGAACGATAATGGAGAAAGAATTTCTCGATCTGAAGCAGAAGGAGAATGAATCAGTTGGAACTTATGAGATGAACTTCACAAGGATTTCTCGTTATACCTCAAGCTTTGTCATGGAACCAAATGGGAAGGTTTATAGATTCTTTGGTGGACTACGACCTCATCTGCAAAAGAATCTAGCCAACAGGGACTACGATAGCTATGAATAAATAGTTCGAAGTGCTATGAAAGTTGAACTAGAGTTTGGGGAGACACAGTGGTCTCATAAATCTAATGAGAAGAAGAGAACTCTAGAACCAAGCCTAGGAAGAAGTTTTGATCATGAAAGAGGTGGAAAGCATATGGAAAATGCCACATGCAATAAATGTGGGAAGAAGCATTCGGGGAACTGCTTGACCGGAAGTGGTAAGTGATATAGGTGTGGAAAAGAAGGCCATATTTCTCGGAATTGTCGTAGTGATGTGAAGCCTCAACTTCCCAACACTAACGACAGAGGAAAGATGGTTCTGGCCCTACCCGAAGTCACATGCTTCAAGTGTGGACAGCTTGGGCACTTTGCTAATCAATGTCCAAATTCGAGGGCGGTGGAGGGGAATCACCATCAACCTCAACAGAGGCCAAGGGATCAAGGTCGTTCTTTCGCTATCACAACAACTGAAGTTGATGTTCCGAACGATGTGGTATCAGGTACTCTTGTCGTCCTCTCAAAACTATCATGTACTTTAATTGATTCAAGTTCTACGCATTCCTTTATTTCCTCCAAGTTTGCAAGGAATATAGAATCAATCCCCGAACTGCTAGAGGTAGAGTTTTCAGTCAAGAATCTAAGTGGGATTATCCTTGCATCAATAGTATTTAGAGACTCTAGTGTTTACTTTGGTGAGCACAATATTATCGCAAATCTAGTAGTCATTCCCATGATGGAATTCGACATTATACTAGGGATGGACTGGCTCTCAAAGTATAATGCTAAGATCAAATGCAAGAGTAAGGAAATCTCAGTAGTCTTGAATTAACGACCTACAGTTATCTTCCAAGGAGAGATATCCCGAACTGATCCCTATCTAGAAGCACCTCCTATAGCTTTATTTATGGAGTTAATCGGTGATGATGAAGAAGGAAAAGGGAGCATACAAATAGAAGATGTTCCGGTTGTTCAGGAATACATGGATGTATTTCCTGAGGAGTTTCCTGGACCTCCACCAGAAAGAGAGGTAGAGTTTTCCATTGAACATGTACCTGGGTCTCAACTAATATCAAAGACTCTATATAGAATGGAAAATGTGGAGATAGAAGAGTTAAAGAAACAACTCCAAGACTTGTTGGAGAAGGGGTTTATCCGACCATGTGTGTCTCCTTGGGGAGCACCAGTTCTCTTTGTGAAGAAGAAGGATAGATCAATGCGGCTATGAATTGATTATAGATAACTGAATGAGATCACAGTGACGAACAAATACCCTCTTCCAAGAATTGATGATTTATTTGACCAACTTTGTGGGGCTCAATTCTTCTCCAAGATTGACCATCGATCTGGTTATCATCAACTGAGGGTGAAGAAGGAAGATATTCTAAAGACTGCCTTCCGATCAAGATATGGGAATTATGAGTTTACTGTTATGCCCTTCGGCTTGACTAATGCTCCTGCTATTTTCATGGATTTTATGAATAGAGTCTTTAAAGACTACCTTGACAACTTTGTGGTAGTTTTTATTGATGACATTTTGATATATTCAAAAAGTTGTGAGGAGCATGAAGATCATCTGAGGGTTATTTTGAAAACTATATGGAAGGAGATGATCTTTGGAAAGTTTAGCAAGTGTGAGTTTTGGTTACAACAAGTGGATTTATTGGGGCACATCGTAACCAATGATGGAATCTCAGTTGACTCTACAAAGACAATGGTTGTGGAGGAATGGCCTCAACCCACAACAGTAACTGAGATTCATAGTTTCCTTGGTTTAGTGGGATATTATATGAGGTTTGTGAAAAACTTTTCAAGGCTTTCTAATCCACTAACCGAGTTGATTCGAAACGGGGTTAAGTTCATATGGACAAAGGAATGCGAGGAAAGTTTCTAAGAGCTAAATAAGAGATTGGTTACTACAACTATGTTAAAACTACCCTATATCTGAGAAGGATTTGTTATTTTTAGCGATGCATCTATGAAAGGGCTTGGGTGCGTCCTCATGAAAAATGACAAGGTAATTGCTTAAGCATCTTGACAGTTGAAGATTCATGAGCAGAATTATCCTACGCACGATCTAGAGTTGGCGGCAGTTGTTTTTTCTCTAAAAATATGGAGGCACTAACTTTATGTGGATAAATGTGACATATACACTGACCACCAATGTCTAAAGTATATTTTCACACAGAAAAAATTGAACATGAGACAAAGGAGATGGTTGGATCTTATTAAAGACTATGATTGTTGAATTCATTATCACCCTGGAAGAGCAAATAAAGTCGCGGATGTGTTAAGAAGGAAAAACCCTATTGTTATGGCAACAATGAGGATCCTAGGAGATCTATTGATTAATGATCTAGTAAAATTGGACATGGGAATTATAAGGAAAGGGACATCATCAACCCTATACCAAATGATTTCTCAACCTTCATTACTAGAAATGCTCAAGAAGGCTAAAAAAGATGATCTTTTGTTGCAGGAGAAGTTGGAGGCTGTAAAAGATAAGAAGTTCCCTGAGTTCAATATTGATCATGAAGGTGTACTGAAATTTCGTACAAGATTATGTGTTCCATGTATTCCGGAGATAAAGAAAGAACTGATGGATGAAGCTCATAGCTATACTTTCTCTATACATCCGGGAAGCACTAAGATGTATAGAGACCTTTGTGATCATTATTGGTGGGATAACATGAAGAGGGAGATTGCTGATTACACTACAAGGTGCTTGGGGTGTCAGCAAGTAAAGGTAGAATGACAACTTCCTAAGGGGGTATTACAACTTCTACCCATACCAGTATGGAAGTGGGATAATATCACTATGGACTTTGTAATAGGTCTCCCGAAAACGTCCAAAGGAAACAATGCGATATGGGTTATTGTGGACTGACTCACCAAGACCGCCCATTTTATCTCTATTTGGGAAGATTTCTCTCTAGATAAACATTCCATGATATACGTGAAGGAAGTGGTAAGGCTGCATGGGGTACCACTATCCATCGTGTCTGATCGTGATCCAAGATTCACATCAAAATTCTGGAGAAGTCTTCAACATGGTCTGAGTACTGAATTGAATTTTAGTATGGCCTATCATCCTCAAACTGATGGCCAATCTGAAAGGACTATTCAGACACTCGAAGACATGCTGATATTATCCTCAATGGAATTTAAAGGTGGATGGGATCAAAACCTCCCATTAGTTGAGTTCTCCTATAACAACATCTTCCATTCGAGTATTCAGATGGCACCCTATAAAGCTCTATATGGAAAGCGATGTAGAACTCCTACTTGATGGGATGAAACTGGTGAGAGAAAGCTTCTTGGGACTGATCTTGTACAAGAGATGACAGAAAAGGTTCATGCCATCCAACAACACATAAAGGATGCTCAGAGTCGGCAGAAGATCTATGCTGACAATCATCGAAGGGACTTGGAGTTTGGTGTTGGCGACAAAGTCTTCTTTCAAATTTATCCATGAAAGAGAGTCATGCAATTTGGGATGAAAGGGAAGATCAGCCCTAGGTACATTGGCCCCTATGAAATCCATTATCGCATAGGAGCAGTTGAATATAGTCTAGTACTTCCACCGAACCTAGATCAAGTTCGCGATGTCTTCCATGTATCTCTCTTGAGGAAGTACATACCCAACCCTTCGCATGTACTGAACCCAGAGGTGGTACAACTGGAACATGACCTCTCTTATGAGGAGCAGCTAGTGGAGATCTTAGACCGTAGAGACAAGGTTCTACGAAACAAGACTACCCACCTTGTGAAAGTGTTGTGGAGGAATCATAAATATGAAGAAGCGACTTGGGAGCCTGAGGAAACAATGAATCAAAAGTACCCTCACCATTTCGACTAGGCCTCAAGTATAAATTTCGGGGACAAAATTTTTTAAGGGGGGAAGAATGTAACGACCCAATCTTTTTGAGTAGTATATTAACTTACACTTAATGATTTAATAAGATGTTAATGGTTAATGCAGAAAGAGGAGTCTATGACTTCATCCAGTAGACTCGAACCTTATGAAGCCCACTTATCAGAGCTTGGGAAGCAGGTGGCATCTTTGGGCTTCGCTTTGGACCAGGCCCAAGCCGAACTCCAGTGTGTCAAGTTTGAATGGAAACGCCTGCGGGAGAAGTTCAAGTTAGTAGAGATTTCTACTAGGGCAATGTTATCTGAGCCTCCCTCAGATTCTCTCACCATATCACACCTTACACTTAGGTCATATGCCGGTGTTATAAGGGGCTATGTGATGAGACCCTAACTTCTTTGTGTAATCCTTTGGAATGAATGAATTAAGATTTCTTCCTTTAGTGATGTTTGTGAAACTTCAAATGTCCGGATAATTTTAGGATGTATTTTATTGATGAATTTTGAAAAAAGGATATTTTAAAATATTTATGTAAACCCTAAATAATTAATGATGTATAATGATTTTTAAAAAAATGGTCTTCTACAAAAGTGTTCAGTAAGGAATTTGGAGTCTAATAAGATCAACATAATTTTTGATGAATAGTAAATTATGAATTGTGATTTTACACTTAGGATTAGTAATGTGACCAAATGGATTAGTAATTTCACTCAAATAAAGTTTTAATATAATTTAGACAGGTAAATTAAGTAATTTGATTCAATAAAATGGGTAAATAAAGGTTTCATAAATTATTAGTCAAGTAGTAGTTTTTTCGGGTGAATAGTGTTTTTAATTAAAAATTTAATTAAAAATGATTAGAAAATTATTTTTATAAAAATGACTTTATTTTTGAACTCAGAGCATCAATATTATGTTATTGTAATTTTTGGGGATTTTTCTGAAAAAATGAATTCTCGATGAATAGTGTTTTTATTTAAAAAGTAAATTTAAAATATTTAGAAAATTATTTTTATAAAATGGAGTTCAAAAATGTAATTAGAGCATCGATATTTTGTTAAGGTGAAATTTTGGGATTTTTCTGAGTAAGATGAATATTTCAGTGAATAGTAAAAATGAAGTTTTAGGGTTTCGGTATGTTTAATGACATCATAACTGTGTCATGATGATGTCATGAGATATTTTAAGGGTTGGCCGGCCAAGGGTGGTGAATTATTGTTTTGGGGGGCCCATGTGGCCTAACTCCATGTTAAATTCCAAGGGAGAGCACATGGTTTTGAGAAAAGCACTTGTGAGGTGTCCCTTGGCCATTAATGCCTTGTCCTCTCACTTTCCCTATAAATACCCACCCTTTCCTCCTTTAGTTTTCACTCCCAACTCTCCCACAACAATGTTCTGGTCTCCTTACCTCTCAAGGAGTTCTCCCAAGGTTCCCCCAAGACCTCAAGGTCCAATCCTTTGAGTTTTAATAGTTATGTTTTAAGGTAAGGGATCCGACCTCTCTCTTTCTTTTCATGTAATCTCTTTTATGTCATTCCTTTTATGCTCCATGTTCTTATGTGAGAGAATGTTATTTTATATTCCTCTTAATTACCTTTTCATGTTTATATGATGAGATATCCTTTCTTACTCTCACCATTTCGTTTTATGAAGGTTTAAGTGACGTCGTTAGGCTGCCGAATTTTTAAGTGATTCTTTCACCCTTCTCATTTTTCAAGTTCGATTTTCATGTCAAGTCTTTAAAGATACTTTTTATTATGTTGGGGTATGATCTATATATCTATAATACTTATCTCATATTATCATATGATTTGAGACCCTATTTGATCTTGTCAAATCATTTTTTTATTGAAGTTAAGTGACGTCGTTAGGCTGCCGAATTTTCATAAGAGAAATCTTATTTTTTTCTCACATCCATGTTTTTCATTTCATATGGTATATCTTTCAAATTTCATTACCATGTTCTTAAATCCCTTATATTATGTCCCCCTACTGTTTTATGGATCATTTATGAGTGGGTGACCCATGTCCCCTCTCTTTTCAATGTTTTCTAAAACCTTGTAACATAGTCGGTATGCTGCAAAATTTTCGTCTCAAAATGCCTCTCTCTTTTCTCAAAATTATTTTATGTTATAAAGTGAATACTCAAAGCTATTATTTCTACAAGGGTATTCACATATATATAAAAATGTTCTATTTTGAATTCTGAGATTTACATACACGAGACCCGCTTTCCCTTTCCGTGGGTTTAAAGTGACGTAAGGATCATGCCTTTAAAGCAGTTTTTAAAACGTTACGATTATGAAATGAAACCCATTTATTTTATGCTATATGGGTTATTTATGAAATTTTTGATGATGATATATGTGGATCACATGATAATAAAGGAAAATTTAAGGGTGCACCCTGATAGCGCTTCAATGCATTGGGTAATGATGTAACCACTAGAGATTACAATTTTCACGATAACATGGTGAATAACCTTGGTAATTTTCAAATGACACCTTGGGGACATACCTTGGTGATATGTTCATGATTGTCTATGTTAAATGATGTAGCCACATTTTCATGTTATAAAAAATGTTAATTTTATTATGAAATGCCTCATTATTTCTTTCTCATGCCTTAATGTTCTTTTCATGTCCTTATTGAAATATATCAAGTTCACATGTAAAATGTTCCTCTTGTTTCCCTTACTGGGCCTTATACTCACCCTTTCTTTTGATGTATGTCCCCAGGTTATGAGATGTAGTAATGAACATAGGATTAACTTAAGTAGAAGACTTTCAAGTGTTTAAGAAGAATGCTTTATGTTGTTTTCATGTATTATGTTCCTGGTTTCCAAGACATTAAACCATAAAGATCCTCAGTTTTGTGCAATGTAATGAATGTTTATGTTATAAAAAGATGGGATGCTATAGGTAAGGCATCATAAATGACTAGCTTTACATTTGAAAGTGCCTCAAGATAAGAGGGCTTTCTCATCACTTCATTTTCCGTTGGAGAATTTTCTAGGCATTGTGCATTATTACTACAGAGAGGACTTTCGAAGCTAAATTTATTATCATGGGGAGGACCACCATGGTGGGTTACAACAAAAGATGAAACATTTTTCTCCTTGTTCATCTGACACAGAGGGTTCTTGTGGCTCTCATATGAAGATGAAACTTAGAGGTCAGCCATATTTTCACAAAGAAAGCCATGATGAGGAAGTGCCTGGTGCAGAACTTCATAATTAATGTTCCCACTGTTGGGAACTGAGAGAGTAGAATCATGAGTTGCAACAGATAATTGTCTGAGTGCATCAAGAAATCCAGCATTGACTAAGGCCTTATTACAGATTGACCCATGATTTCATGACTGTGCTAGGAAAGTCTTCTTCTTAGACGCCTTTTACTCACTTTAGGAACCACTTGTTGACAAAAGTGGTCATTCTGGTCTTGTGTATGTTCATGCTCAAGAGAAATGATCAGGATAGGCTGATTATCTCCACTCAAATCAAGTGTATGTGCCTGTCTTGGTTGTCCGTATGATATGGGGGAGTATGCACTACAACCCTCTTGGAATGGAATAGAGTTGTGTGTATGTTCCAGAGTGAAATGTTGATGTGTCACTCCCTTGGTAGGGATAAATTTTCATTTCTTCCCCTGTGATGCTGTTGAAGCTATTATAATATCCTGGCAGGCATCCATAATATGAACAGAGTATTGCTTCTGCTCTTTCACCATTGAAAGAATGTGCTTGTTGACTTCAGCGGCCGGAATGTGTATATATGTCCATTCCGTGATTAGAGTAGTTATGTGTTCCTGCTCCTGTCCTCTTTTTCCTGTAAGTGAATTCTAACTGTACTCATGTGTTGGGTTAGAGAGTTGAGTCTGCCTCTTGTTTGTCGCCGGAGTTTTCTGAATGAATTCTCCGAATGCTGCCTACTGGGACTGTTGTTTGGCTTGATCAATACTAGAAGGTGTATGTGCCGTATGATTTCACTCTGCCAAACATGATTGACAATCTTCTTTCAATACTGACAGACTATGCTGTTGTCAGGACTGATTAGTGTAAGCAGTTGTATGTTCCTGTTTACCAGTTTTCAACACATTGGGTTGGCGGGCTTCATCATATGTAGTCAGACGAGCCTACTGAACAGCTACTGATTTATAAACAGGTGTATGTTCTTATCTGTAGTACTATGCTGGAATTTCCTGGCAGGATTGGCTTGCTGCTTCCAGATGAGTCTGCTGGATAGTGGGATTAAAAAGGACGGGTGTATGTGCCCGCTCGTTTCTTGCCACCATGTTAGGTTGGTGGACATCTCTAGAAATGGAAAAGATAAGAACCCTCTCAATTTTAACTGGTCATCACCTCTAGTGGTTCATATTTCCTTCTTGGGTTCATCGAACCTGAGCAGAACACCTGGAGACGACACCCTCATCATGTTGAGGGCGCACTGCCGCACGAGTCTGGTAGTGATTATTGGTGGGATCCCTTGGGAAGGACTCATGTTTCCTTGAATTAAGGCCCTGAGTGGCCTTCTCATTCACCTCCTCAGAATATGGGAGGGAATGGTTGTTGTCTTCTGGGGATAATGACCCGAAATAGTTGGAGACGGTGGTTAGAACCGCCTAATTCTTGATCGTTGGTCGTCACTGTCTGGATGACCAGGGTGAGTGGTTCACTTGGAGGGCTTGTTGAGCAGCCTCTAGAGTTGGAATGGTACCGTATTGACGGTACTACTTAAACATCGCATTTCATACCCAGAGTTGAATATGCGGTGTAGGTGATGTCGTCTTCAGAGCGGACGATGATCTAGCAGGAGTAACCTCAGATGCATTCACAGTAGAGTTTTTCACAGCAGAGGCATTCACAGACGTGATATTAAAAAAATCCATTCTTGTAATGCAGAATATCTTGGAAAAGAGTTCCCGTTTGATATATCAAACATAATCAAGATAAGTTCAGCTGATACATCTTTTTTATGAGAATATATGTTATTGATTGCATTGTTGGACCTCTTATTGAGTTTTAAATAGGGGCCTAACAAATAAGTAAAACATAATTTTAACTTGGATATGAATTCTCATCGGGTTCACTATTTTTGTTTCCTCTGGAAATGGGGAGGACCTCAATGATTTATGGTTCAAAAATTCCATGTGGTTTTTAACAGGTTTGTTCGTAGAACTGGAAATCATCCAATGATTCCACATCCATTTGGACCTACTATCCAAATGTAGGTTCTCGTTAGTTATGGACTGATGAGGCTTACTAAATTGCATTGGTCGAGAGGATGGGAGCTCAGACTCATCACACCTTTTTTCGGGGGAATTATTGTATACTACGGGACTATCTTTATATATTTAAGTTATGTTCTTGAATCCTTATTACTTTACCAAGTATGAAAATGATCTTTCCTATAGATCTAACAATCAATAATAAGTATGTATGAGACTTAGATAATCTTTTATATGTATTCAAGGTTTTTCATAGATAGAGAATCATCTGTATTTGTTAGAGATTCTTAGTCAATGGTATCATTAGACACATCATATATAAATCTTTTGGTAATTATGATAACCATACTGGTTTTAAAGCCACTCAGTGGGGCACTTGATGTTTATTTTCATTCAGAAGGACATTAATTATTTCATAGTTGGTATTTGTAACTATAGATGGTATACCTACGTATCCTTTGTTTTGGAAAAGGAATCAAAACCCACATAGTTAGAGTGAGGAAGTATGAGGTTTTATGCATTATTGATGGATCAAAGAAAGATGTCATAATTATATTTACACTCCATGCTCATGTGAGTCATACTCAGAGTGAGAAACAAGAGGTATTGGTAAAACTGGACAATTGTTCCCTGAAAGATGCAATGATAAGAAATGAGTGGGTATTATATACGTATGACTGCCCAGATAGTTGAAGATTAGGATTTACTTCAGGGAAGAAACCTAGGAACAAGGTCCATAAAGTTATATCTTCTTTATGGAGATTTGGATACTCTAACATGGGGCTTATTCCTGAGGAGAATGCCCAAATTAAGAGGGGAATTATGATTGGGTTTTACAACTGAGAAGGAATCCCAAGTCAAAACTAAATTATGACTGGTTAAGAGAAATTATGACTAGGGCATATTCTTAAAGAAGAGGTCCAAGTTAAAGGGGATTATGACTGGGGATTACTCTTGAAAAGGAAGCCCAGGTTAACAAAATTTGTATTTCTAGAAAGTAATGGATTACTCCTAAGGAGGATTCCCATATTAAAAGAATTATGTTTGGGGTTACTCTTGAGGAGGATGCCCAAAATTATAGGTACTTAAAGACTAGGGCTTACTCTTGAAAAGAAGGCCTAGGTTAAGGGAATATCAAGACTGGGGCTTACTCCTAAAAAGAAATCCCAGGCTAGGGGACTTGAGACTTAGGACTTATCCCTGAGAAGGAGGCCACAGTTAATTGGAATTTATGAGTGGGGGCTTCTTCCTAAAGAGGATTCCCAAATTAGTGGAATTATGACTGGAGCATAGGCTGGAAAATGAGGCCAGAAATTAAGGGGACTTGGGGTTTACCCCTTAAAAGGAGGCCCAAATTAAGAGAACATGGACTGGGGCTTACTCCTAAAAAGAGGGCCCAGGTTAAGGATTCTCTCATCTTAAAGGATGAGGATGAATGAATGAAATCTATGACCTTAGTGACATAAAGATATGTAAATCACTAGGTTTTTAGAGATTTTCAACAGAATTCCTTTAAGATAAGGAAGCCAACAAGGAAATGGTGCCATGAATGGACTTGGAGAGAGTTCTGAAGGCTTAATCTTGAAGAGGATAGATGAATATGCATAAGAGAGGTGAAATAGGTAGGAGGGGCACCCAAAAAAAAGGTGGCACACAAGTCCTACGTGGGCGCGCAAGTCCTGGTCGAGCAAGTATACTTGCGCGATACAAGGGTACTTGTGCGATGGTAAACCCTTAGGGTAATACATCAGAAATACTAGGTTCAAGCCCTTATAAATATCCCTATAGGCTTCCAGAAGAGGGGAGTGCAAGTTCTATTGAAGGGGTAAGGCGGCGTGCAAGTGTGGTTGTTTCCCTTAAGGGATGTCCACTTAAGCGCGAAAGTGTTGATGAATTTCAACACTTAGGTCTTACTCCCCCTCTTTAGATATTCTGTTCTAGGTATTAAATTACCATAGAACTGTTCAGATGCTTTGAGAAGAGACTAGGGTGCCAGGAGCTCAAATCTGAGTTTCTGGAATTTTTTCCCCCAAACATGGGGGGCCCACCAGGGGTATTTATAGGCTACTGAAGACTCTGAGCAAATTTCAAAGAGGGTGCCCAAGTCACCTGTGTGACCATTGGGTAGTGTGCAAGTATACTTGTATGACCTCGGTGGAACATGTGCGACCCAAGTGAATTTGAATATGTGTTCATGCCTTTGCCAATTTTTGATGTTTCTTCAAAAGATGAATCACTTTAGGTTCAAGGTATTTACCTTTTCAAAGGATAGTAATATTTTTTCAAATAAATTATCAAGGAATTGATTCGATGTTAATCCATTTAGTCAATCCTATTTTGACCTTAAACATTATCCTCTTTAGTTCTGACATGCATGAATTTAAACTGCCAATAACCACAAACACCCATGGTTTGTCTTTTTTCCTCAGAGTCAAATCCTCTTTTCTCTCCGGATCCAACTCTAAGGGGGGAATTTTGTTGATGCTATTTTCCATCATAGAGTCTAAGTGAATGAAAAGGGAAATACATGTGTCCAAAGTGATTCATACTTTGATAAAACTTCAAAAATTGAGAATGGAATGAAGAAGGATTTCTTCCCACTTGGGTCATGAAAGTTTCATCATTGTCATGGAAGTATACTTGAGTGCCGAATAGTGGTCGCGCAAGTGACTTGCGTGCCCTCTTTGAAATTCACCCAGGGTCTTCACCAGCCTATAAATACCCCCAGTGGGCCCCCAATTTCAAGGAGGAAAAATTCTAGAAACTCACATTTGAGCTCTCGTCTCCCTAGTCACTTCTCAAAGATTCCAAACACTTATAAGGTAATTTCATACCTATAACAGAATATCTAAAGAGGGGGAGTAAGGCCTATGTGTTTAAATTCATCAACACTAGTGTGCCTAAGTGGCCATCGCTTATGGGAAATGGTCACACATCTGCGCCACCTTACCCCTTCAATAGAACTTTTGCACCCCTCTTATGGAAGCCTCTAGGGATATTTCTAAGGGCTTAATCCAAGTATTTCACATGTATTACCCTAAGGGTTAACCGTCACGCAAGTAACCTTATATCGCGCAAGTATACTTGCACAACCCGGACTTGCGTGCCCACGCAGGACTTGCATGCCACCTTCTTTATGGGTGCCCCTCTTGCCTATTTCACCTCTCTTATTCCTATCCATCTATCCTATTCAACATTAAGCCTTCAGAACTCTCTCCAAAGCCATTCATGGAATGATTTCCTTGTTGGATTCCTTATCTGAAAGGAATTATATGGAACATCTATTAAAACATAGTGATTTACAAATATTCATGTCATTAAGGTCATAGATTTCATCCATTAAACCTCATCCTTTAAGATGAGAGAATCCTTAACCTGGGCCCCCTTTTCATGAGTAAGCCCCAGTCCAAGTTCACTTAATTTGGGCCTCTTTTTTAGGAGTAAACCCCAAGTCCCCTTAATTATGGGCCTCCTTTTCAGGACTAATCCCCAGTCATAATTCCTCTAATTTTGGCATCCTCTTCATATATAATCTCCCATTCATAAATTCCATTTAACATAGGCCTCCTTCTCAGGGATAATTCCCAAGTCTCAAGTCCCCTAGCCTGGGGCTATATTTTAATATTAATCCCCAGTCTTCAAATTCCGTTAAACTGGGCCTCCTTTTCAAGAGTATGCACCAGTCTTTAAGTTACCTTAATTTTGGGCATCCTCCTCAGGAGTAAGCCACAACCATAATTATTTTAATATGGGAATTCTCCTTATGAGTATGCCACGAGTTCCCACAAATCCAAATTTCCTTAACCTGGGCTTTATTTTCAGGTGTAAGACCCAGTCATAATTCCCTTTAACCAGTCTTAATTTACTTTTCACTTGGGCTTCCTTCTTAGGAGTAAAAAAAAATCATAAATCCCCTCCTAATATGGGCATAATTATCAAGAATTAGCCCCAAGTTAGAGTATCTAAATCTCCATAAAGCACATATACCTTTATGGACCTTGTTCCCAGGTTTCTTCCCTGATGTAAATCCTAATCCTCATCTATCAGGGCAGTCATACATACATAAACCCCAATCATTTATTATAATTGCATATTTCATGGAAAAATTTCTTGTTTTTACCAATACCTCTTGTTTCTCACACCGAGTATGACTCACGTGAGCTTATAGTGTAAAAGTAATTATAAAATCTTTCTTTGAGAAATCAATCATGCATAAAACCTCATACTACTTTACTTGAACTACGTGGGTTCTGATTATTTTTCCAAAACAAAGGATACGTAGGTAGCCCATATGCGGGTACAATCCCAACTATGAAATAACTCATGTCCTTATGAATGAAAATAAACTAAAATGCCCCGGTGAGTGGATTTAAAACCAGTATGGTTATTATAATAACAAAGATATTTCTATATAATGTGTTGAAGGATACCGTTGACAAAGAGTCACTAAAGAATACAGATGATTCTCTATTGATGAAGAACCTAGAATACATATAAAAGATTATCTAAATCTGGTACATTCTAATTATTGATTTTCAGATCTACAGGAAAGCTCATTTTCATACTTGGTAGTGTAATAACGATTCACGAACATAACATAAATCTATAAAGAGAGTCAAGGATTAGACAATAATTCCTTCCAAAAAGGTGTGATGAGTCCGACCTCCCAACCTCTCGACCAATGAAAATTCTTAAGCCTCATCAGTCTAGAACTAATGAGAACCTACCTTTTGAAAGTAAGTCCAAATGGATGTGGAATCGTTGGATGTTTTCTGGTTCTATGGAAAAAACCCGTTAAAAGATGCTTGGAATTTTTGAACCATAAAGCAATGTGGTCATCCCCATTTCCAGAGGAAACAAGGTTGACCTGTTGTTCGATCATTTTTTGTGGGGGGTTCTTGACTACGGGATGGTTGAGGGAAATTAATTTCTATTTTATTATTTTGGTAATCAATTCTAACAAGAGTGGATTTATGTCGTGATGATTGATGGAGGATGTTAGTCCCTCAATTTTCTTTTAGTTTTACCCCTTCCCTTTGACGTGTGTTATTTTCCTTCATCATGTACTTCATTGGTTAAAGAATTATAGTTCATTGCAGAACCATTCTTAGTACAATGATCTGACAGAATGGATCTAGAATACACATGGCACGAATGTGGTAAGATGATGAAGACTGTGGGTGGATCAAAGTGGTGCATGAGATTCCGTAAATATAGAGATTTTTAGTAGAAGGGATAAAAATGATGTTATGAGACCACATCAGAGATGAGGGTGTCCTGAAGGATCCATAACAACTATTGGAATCAATAACAGACTAGAAAAGTTAGTTTGGTGGGACCTAGAAAACACCCCAGTATGGCAGTACGTGGCAACGACCATGTGATGAGAAGTCAATGTGGCGTGCCGTGTTGGCATTGACAGCCACACCCATATGTATGTCCAAACATAGGAGGCTACAACATTGAGTCATACCCACAACGCAATGTTGTTGGCATCCTGATCTGGCGGCTGGCACCAGCCAGCTGTGTTTCACGAAGGGGGACGTAGTGGCAACTGCCCCAGGTGGGGTGATCGCAACAGACCCGCTCTGATGCATGTCAGGCTGAAGCTGGTTGGCCGGACCCAATTGGACCTGGGTGGGGTATGTGAGCCCTATGCTAGGTAGGGTCAGGTTGGTACGAGTGGGTCAGACCGAACCCAGACCCAACGGACCCCTTTTCTCTCAATCGACCATAACACTCAAACAAAGTATCAATTTGATGATCCATCTATGCAATTGGGGTTGTTGTGATTATAAGGACTTTTCTATATACATTATGTGATTTTTTTTTAAAATTTAGAAAACATAATAATTTTTTGAGTTTATTTTCATTATAGTACAAACATTATTGAGCAAGAATCTACGTGTTTCATAAAGGCAGACTTCCCACGTTGTGGGGTGTGAGTTTTCTTCCTTTGGGTAGCTTCCACCAGTGGTTTCAATACCATGAAGGACTAGGGTGGGGGTTCCTGGATATGTTTGTGAAGTTAGATTAGGTACTCCACTTTGGGACTTAGGAAAGTTTACTCTATCCATGGAGATAGTAATCCCCTATAGGACAAATGTGTCGGTCCCCCACATACAACATACATATTGTCTGTACTCCCCAATTGGGCAGAGTGAGGGTATTCTATGATAGGAGTCAGCACTCCTGTACTATTTCATGGCATGATTCCTCCACACATGATCGAATAGAGTCGGTACTCATGTATTGGTCATAGTGTGGATCTTATATGAATGGATTCATGACTCCCCTTCTGCTTCAAGGTGCAGGCCATCCACACATGATCAAATAGATTCATTACTCCCTTATTGGGTAGGGTGTGGGTCCACTACTGTTGCATTTGGAACTCCCATATCATATCGGGGTGTAGGTCCTCAAAAGAAGAATTAATGATTCAGTACTCCCATGTCTTACCACGGTGCATGTCCTATAGTCACATTGTATTACTCCCCTACGGGGTAAGGTGAGGGATATTTATTGTAGTTTGAGCTCCCTCGGTTTTTAACAAATTATCTAGGAGTGAGCTCATCCACATGATGAAAATGTTTCCTAGATATGAGCTAGTGCTCCCTCGACAGACTATGGTGCAGGAAACTCCATATAAGAGTGATAGAGGTTTCACAAGATGTTTAGGAGTAAGGATATGTCATCTATATATGGTGGTGAGAGTAGGCCTCTCCACATGGGATTCATTAGTTGTGTGTTGGGTGCATGTCATCGATGGATGAACCTCTGGTGCTGGGCACTTGAGCTGGATCTAGTCAGACGTTATTTCTAGAGAACATTATCTCAAACCTACCATTGGGAATGGTGGATTTGTTCCTGATGGAGTGTACCTCTTAGATGGGAACAATCTTGGATGGATGATCTTATAGAGTGTGTTTCTCCTGTTTTTGTGTGTTTCCTTTCGAAACTATAATGATAATCTTGTTGGTGGATATGAGGTTAGACCCTTATGATTATTAGTGGTTTAAATAAGAATATTTGGATGTTCATGGTATATGAATGGTCATATGAATGGTTAGAGATGACTGTTCATTTCATTGTGGTTTTCCAGTGTGATTTACCTTTTCATTTTTTGGGTATCCTACTGAGTATTGTTTTACTCACATGTGCATGGGTTTTTCCTGCACATGTCATGTCTTGAATAGTTGATTGATGCTTTGACAGAGTCTAGGTAGGTCCATGAATAGGTGGTGTTCAGTGAGATAAAAAAGACAAGCCATGCTCAAATGGATTCAGGCAGCTAACCTTCACCTACACTTCAGGTAGGGTTATCTGCAGATGAGATTTAGGGACATGGATTTTTACTTGGGTTATATCTTTCTTTTGGTGGTCTTGAATACTATACTGCTTTTCCACGTGGTACATTACTTTTGTTTCACTCAAGTTGTGTAGTCCTCTGTGGATTTCATGCATAACGTCCATGTATTATTACTTACCAACATCTTTGGTTTGGTGTTTTGTGCATGTGTGAATGTAATTAGCCTAATTCCTCCCATTTGAGGGATATTCTAATTCATCACTAGTTTCCAGCAACTAACCTATCGATGGTGGGCTTGGGGTTGTCACAATATGGTCTCTAGGGGATGGTTCATGACACAACCAGTTTAGGGAACTACAAATAGTGTAATTACTATAAACACCATGTAACCCCACACATTCTTCATCCTCAAAAGGAAGTGATAGAAGATGTATGTCACTAGAACTATACATTGTGTAGGTAGTGATTACTATCGAGAATCAATTAAAAAAACCTCTTATTTTAACTAGTTTAAACTAAGACTATATGATCTACCTAGAAGGGACCTCTAGAAAATGTAGTTGTGCACTAGAACCATAAAATAATGTGTAAACAAGGGGATATAGACCGAAAACCAAATCATCATACCTCTTAGAAGAAATGGTGATGCTTCAAAGGAAGAATAAAACCTAGATCATGATTCCCATTGATCTGATGATGATCTTCATTAAAAAATGGATCAGAGTCACTTGGTCACTTCGATTTTGGCTTGATTCTATCATCTACAAAGGGAGGAGGGGAGGATGGGAGATTCCATTCTCTATTGTGTTGTGGTCACTAAGGGTGGGGTTATAATTGATTTTAACTAAACAAAAAAATATTAACATACCATTTTTTTAATATGTTGCCAAAACAACCTTGATCAAAACACTCAATGCAGATGACCTTTGTTCACACCTAAGGTAAACACAAAATTCCAGACTCAATAGAGGTCTCTAAAATCTGATCGGAGAATCTAAACAGGAGTTATTTACTTTTAAAGACAAACTATGTGCATGAAATAAAATATTTTTAATATTATTAATATCACCGCACTGAGGCTCCTCGGGACCCAATTTCCGACACGGACTCATCACCAGACTCCATGAATATTTGTCCGAATATTTTTGAGTTTTTGGGTTAATACCCGAGTCATTACATGAAGTATCCTACCAATTTTGTAATATTTAAAATAAATCCCCTTGAATGATAAATCATAAAATGGAATATAGAATATATAAACCACATAATAATATGTGGTAAATGTAAAATATATCTCCAAAAAATATACATGCGATGACAAAAGCACATTATTACTTGAGTATCTTTTGAATTTTGATACCCATTGATTAATAAAATAAACTAAACCTTTTAATATAATTAACTAAATAAAATTCATTATTCAACATTTCATAGGGGATAAAATACATGTATGAAATTATTGGGGAATATAGAATAAGTCTCACTATAATAAAAGTGTGATAAAATTCCCCTTAATTTATTTCTCCTTTGCCACTCTTGGTCTTTATCATTAGGAATAATAATTTTGTGTTAATTATTTACATGATTTAGAACATTTTTAAGGATTTCTATGAATTTTATGTCACTCATATACATGGTATATATAATTAGATAATTAGTTAATTTTAAGAAATATGTTTTGACCTTATTCTGCTTATTTTTCAAAACTAACATTGGTAGGTCGACAAAGTAAAATCTAGTAATTAATAATATGAATAATAAAAATAATTTTATTATTAAAATATTTTAAATAAAATATCCCTTTATTAATATATATGGAATACATTTCGGAAAAATGAACAAATGCTACAATAATGTAGATGGTATGCCATACATACAAATGATTAACGTTCCCATCATTCAATGATAATTGTAGAAAAAAGGTAAGTAACATTAATATTTATCGAATGAAAATTATATATTAAATAAAATTTTATTGAATTATAAATACTTTTATATATTTTTATTTTTATTTGGTAATAATAAATAATAAAAATCACATCGCTTATAGAAGATGGTAGTCTAAAAGTCCACAAACGATGTTATCAATTTTTCAATGTGTGAAAAGGTAATAAATAAAGTGATATATTATATTTTGTGAATATAATTATGTAATTAATATAGAAATTATTTCACTTATATAATATGAAATCAATATATTTTCCCTTATTTCCTTACATGAAACATGTAAGTGAAAACACTTCACATTTTTTTGTGAGGTGGTAGTCTATAGTACAAATGAGTGACGTTATCGTATCCAATACATTATAGAATATAAATTTTTTTATAAATTATATTTAATTAATATTTTTATTTATTTTGTTAATATAAGAAATACCAAATATAAATTGCATGTCCATCATTATTCCCAACCTTGATAGGTGGTAATGGAACAACGAATGACACCGGTTCGTAAGGTGGTAGTATGTTGCACAAACAAATGATGATTCTGTATATACCATTTTATGGATTTGTGTAATGTTTTAAGTAGTAACATTAATTAAAAAATATCAGCATATTTATTAAAAGATTTTTATAATAGAAGAATTATTTAAGGTTTATGTAAGGGGTTTAGAAATAAATAAATAAAATGTTCTTATTGACTAATGTTATCATATTTTTCAGGTAAATATCTTTGGTTTTCACCAAAATCCTTAATTAGATAACTTTTTTTTTATTGTTATTTTTCTATGGTGATTTTATGATTTTTTTGGGTTATAATTTCTATGGTATGGAATATCCAAAAGGTCTAATGTGTTATGAAGATAGGGGAGTGTGAATGACTTTTTTATAGTGTAGGAGTAGTGGAATGCATATAAATACAAAAAAGTAATGAGAATTGGGAGGTCTCCCATACCTAATGTTCAACCAATAATGAACCACCGTAGATAAATAGGTAATATTGTCAAAATATTTCCATCCAATTTTTTGGATTAGTTTTTAGGTCATTTTCTCCCTCAATGTTAAATTTTAACCACTACGTAAACTAATTTCTAAATTCATCATTGTAATTAATTTTCATTGTTTTTGGTAATATTTTATTCCAAATAATATTATGACCATACTAGACATTATTAATTATGAATATGGTAAATTTTTAATTTATTTTTC